>OZ020180.1:19787710-22187710 GCA_963971135.1 Stenus bimaculatus
TCCTCTTTTTAAAAAGTCGAATGACCCGGCATCAATGCATTTAAAAAAAGTGAGATATTTGATAAAATCTTCATTAACTAAGTTTAAAAATTAATAGTTCAAAAACCACTTAATTTTTTTTTCAAATTATAATTTTATTTAGGTATTTGAATTATTTAGAATTAGTTTTGGTACTTTTCACCGACTTCGAAAACCTTTTTTTTTTTTGAAAAAAATTTTTTTTACAAAAAAAATAAAACCTAATATCTCAAAAATACTTCTTCTTTAAAAGTATTTTAAGCCATGAATAAAAATATGAGATGTTACATTTAAAAAAAGAAAGTTCATGGTGTTTCCGGTGAAACCGGAAGTGATTTCGAAAATAAAAAATGCACATAAAATTTGTTTTTTTGAACCATAGAACATAGCCAAATTTCAAATTTTTCTATTCATAAATAAAAAAGTTATCGAGGTGACCCGGTTTTCATTTCCACCCGGTATATCTGTAGTCGTAAAGTTATAATTTATAAAAACGCAACAGGTTAACAATAGTTGTGTTCTTGTTACCATAATTTGACTGATTTTATAAGATAAAATGAAATAGAATATGACTTGCTCGAGCAAAGAACACAACCAATAAATCAATTTGTCCGTGTGTATCCTATCACAAAGAGGGTCATGTACAGAGGGCTACAGGTTTTTTAAAAATTTCTTTGTTCCTTTTCCCTACCTTCAATAAATGTAGGAGTTAGAAATCCTGAGTCTTGCAAATAGAATTGCTCTCTTAATGTTTTTAATATCGATCCCACGGTTTTACTGAAGCTCATTCAAATTTTGTAATACCTTATTGCGTAGCTGATTTGTATTATTTTATTTATGTTTTTCATTCTTACTTATTAAATTTACGAATCAGTCATACTCGACTAGCACTTCTCACCACTCGGTCTTATTCATTCGCTAAAATATTCCAAACTAGGAATTAGACGTAGTAACCAATCTAGGAATACATAGAGTTTATAATGCCGAAACCTTTCTCAGTACGATGTAAAGCATCTATTATAGTGATTTGTTGCTTGAATGCATAAGAACTATAAAGTTTATTACTACCCATTTGTAGGTGCATGGGTTCATTCTCAAGTGGTACTAGTTTATTTTTTTGTGAATTCAATGGCTTTCTCTACACCTTTAAATGATAGAGAGAGAGAGAGAAGTTCTTACAATCTCCATCTATCTCTTAACAGTGCAGCCAATTTATACGAAAATAAAAAATGCTCTAAATAGTACATTTGTAAAATTTATTGGATTTTGTGTGAAGTTTGTAACAAGTGTCAATGACAATCATAGAAATAAAAATTTTAGAAAACGAATTTTGTGCTGCAGTTGTGATCCAGTTGCCATCTATGTTACGTCTTACTGCTTAAACAGTTTGATGTGCAAGATAGAGATGATTAGAAGAAGACCTTTATACATCTACCTCAAAAGCTTGATGTATTCGTAGTAGCCCTAATATCACGCTCTTTTGGATGTATTGGGTAAGTATGGTTGCTTTGTTATTACAGCATTTAATCTTTTTTAGGTTTGTCTTGAACGTCTCTGATATCTCCGGGAACGATTAACGGGATAAAGAGGATTTTGAACTCTGGGTAAGTATTATTCATCTTAAATATAAGGTCTCTATATTTTTCAATGATTTCTCGTTCCTTACTTAGTATGTTTTTTCTCCAGGAGCTGAAAATTCTATTACGTATATAAGTTTTTCTTGTAGATCCATTATGGGTAAATCTGGTTTATTTGCTGAAAGTTTATTGGTGGTTGCGAAGGAAAAGTGTCACCTTATAATTCGTAGAAACAGACACAGTTTCCACGGGGTATTTGAAGATGTTCATCAATGCCATAAAATTCCCTTATATGGCAATAGTACATCTTTAACGCAGAGTTATGCCTATTGATGTACATAGTAGGAGCTGGTTTTGTGCACGCTGATAGTATGTGCATCAAGGTTTCTTCATATTGGCTACATTTTCTGCACCTTGAGTTCTCTATCTGAAATTTCAAGATATTTTTCTTATAAGCCAAGGTTCGAAAAACACTTTCTTGGCACGCCATGCTTCATACTTTATTATTGTTGATTTATTATTTAGTAACTTTATATTTTCTTAGGATAGATTGACCTCGACAGAGATTCAGATTGTAAGAACCTTCCTTTCTCTTTCGTTTCAAGGTCTAGACAACGCCATTAGATCTGAAACTAGGCAACCAAATATATTTGTAGTAATTTTTAGGGATTTTAAAGTTACCTGGTTTGTATACCTGTTAAAATACAACTATACTTTTTTGTGATCTTTTATTTTAACCAAAGAAACTCTCAGCAGCTTTATTTTTGGGCATTACTTAATTAATAAAACAAAACTGATTTCACTGTGACCAACTACGACAAATTTAGGTTTCCTACCATGCAAATTACCGATATAGTAGGATCGGCCAGCAAACAAGAATTCCAAACTACTACTACTAGGTAGTGGGTTGTAGTACTAATACAACTCTTCAGCATGGGTATGAAAATTCAGCTTCGCTGATTTCATTCAATGAGTGAGTTAGGTTGGAATTCCAATTTGCTGCGCGGTCCATCCATATCATCCTTTTTTAAAGACCCAGAATTTTAAAAGATGTCAACGATGTGTTTTTTTCTATTTTTGAAATAAAGTAGAATTATCTACACTTCTATCCTTTTTGTATAAACCCTAACTTTAATTTAAATTATAATTTGGTACTACAAAAGACTCGACTGTTTTTGTTATAAAAAAGAAATAAATTCTATGTCTGTAAAATAAACCTTGTTATAAAACAACAATCTACACCCACATATTTGAGGATGTATAATGTAATTTTAAGCAAATTAGATTTAGCATTATTATTATAAACAACTGTTTTGGTATAGAAAGGAAGCGCAATTAAATTAATTTGCAAAACACAGGCATTTGAAGTGAAGAGACCCTCAAGCGCTGATCCGAAATTTCAATAATTGCGCTCCCATTCATTACAATTAAAGTGTCCGGTCATATCTAGAAACTATAACCATTAACCCTACAAGCGTACCAATTTATTATTGTAATTACACCCAGCGGAACAAGAGTACGATTTGCCTATAAAACTTTTATTTATTTTTGTGAAAAGCGTAAAAATTGCGCAATAAACTAGGATTTGAAACATAAAATTTTTAATAAAGTGGATATTATTTTACTTTATTACCTTCAATGATAGGATATTCAATTTTGTAGTTTAATTATTATTTTAAAACTAGTCGAAAGATTTCCCTAGGGTTTTCTGTTAATGCACAGAATTTTTACTGAAAATTCACGTTTGCCATCAAAGAGAGGTAGATGTAAGAATTATTAAAATATGTATTAGCATGAAGCACATTTAAAATGAAATAAATTTCTATTTTTTTTCTGTGCGGCGAGTATTTTCGTTGGCGCTTTGAGACGTTTCTAAAAGTGATTTTAGACTACTCATGTGTATGCGATTTTCTTCGATTTTCAGCTCCCTTGAGGTTCAGTTTTCAAACAAAAGTAGGAGTACTTCCATTAATAACGTTACATTTTCAATTGATTTTTGTCATTTTTTAATGATTCTTTCACCAATGCAAATATAAAATCTCATTTGAATAAAGTAGAAAGAAGTTATTTATGTTAAAAGAAATTGATGTTAGTTATGGGTGTTGAGAGATTTTAATTTTGAAGAGTAAACGATGCCTCCTGAAAATTTATTTTTTATGTGTACACTGATAAAAGGAATTCGTCCTTAATGGGAAGTGTTCTTTTCAACGGCTCTGTGCGTGATGTGCTCAATGTCAAGTATAAGCGGATTGTGGGAAATTGATGACCAGTTTCATTAAAAGAAAACGCGGCCCACCCTTGCAATAACATCATAAGAAGAGAGGTAGGAATGATAACAGTTTGTCTCATTTTTCCTGGAGACGACTAATGACGCACCCTCGGAAGGAGCAACTCCTGCAAATAGACTCTGAGACGTAAATACATTTTAACCTGCGAGCATTTACGAAATAGATAGTGACATAAGTGAAATGTCACCATCTCTAAGTGCGAGTATTCGTCAAGTGCGCACGAAACCCAGCGAGCTTAAGGGAAAGTTGCAAAAAGTACCCCAGGTGTTTACGCTCGTTTCTAGATGGATCCAACGTCACCTGAACCTGGGTATAGGCCTGCAATCACTCACGTCAAGCTTACGCTTGTTTTATCTAGTCGTTTTGTCCCTATAAATTGTTTTACTGTTGTACTGATACAAACTCCAATCAAAATTTGCTACAAGGTGCTACTTTTAAAATTGCTTCAATAAAACTTTAATATTTTTCAGTCTTTTCAAAGAATTGCGATGATTGCTCGGTGATAAAACTTGTCCAATATTATCTCAGATATATTACCTAACAGCGAGAAGATCCTCTGTTCTGACTTTGTCTTCCCAGTTATATACAGACCCGTATCCTTTTACAACGGTTTTATATAGCAATAAAGAAATAATGAGGGATGTGGAGCAATTTTTGAATTGAATAAAATAATAATTGCCAATTATGGAGGATATAAAATAAGCGATTTTATTAAACTTAAAACCGTTCATGTCAGCTCAGAAATTTTTCTATTTCACTAAATTATCGACCATAACTAAAACATCTAAGAGAATAACGCAATAAATTCGAAAACTACCACATGACCAAGTCTTTTCTAAAGATCCTTCAGATGAAGATTTTTATTACTTTAATACTGAAATCATTTAACAAATACCAATATTTTAATTACCGAAAACCTTTATATTCCATAATTGTAAATGCGCCTTAAAACTTTTTAATAAAAATTAGTAAGGTGGTCGAATTATTACTGGTAAACTTAAATTAAAGATAACTAGGTATCAAAATAAAAAACAATTAACACATTCGTAAACAAATTCTGATTACCTTCAAAATAACTATTTTTAATTTTTTTTAGTAGTATTTATTAATTGATATATTTGAAAAAGTTATGTTTCAGGCGAAGTCGGCAATTTCATCACAAGCACAATTTATGAAGATGAAGAAGTGGTCCCAAATTCGATCCCTGTGGTAGACCACTCGATACGTGTACTGATCAGAAGAAACACAGTAGATTTGAATAATTTGTGTTCTGTTAGACAGATGTTTAAAACATTATGATATTTTGAGGTTCACCGTTTTCATCCATTAAAAAGAACATTCTGGTCCATTCGATCGAAGGTTTTTAGTTAAGTATGTGTATGTGCATACTAAGTCCATTTGTTTCCTCAGATTCATGGCATTAGACATAATCGTTATTTAGAAGATTCAAGGATTAAATTTGGGTCGTCCATATAATAAATTTTAAGTAATTCAGAAGTATGAACTAGCTTTAACAGATTCCTGGCATAAAGAATCAATAAATTCATTAAACAAACAAAAAATTAAATATTTTTGTATTTTCAATGTATATTTTTGAAGATAGATGAGTTGAAAAATTACAAACAATAAATTTAAAATTAATAAAAATAAACTTCAAAGGATTTAATTAAATATTTTTAATAAAATCTAAAAATTCCTGCACTTTTTGCAATGTCTGGTATAAAAAGGTTGAAAATGACGGACGTTTTCATGATGAAAAATTATTCCTCCTCGATCGAGTAGAAAAGCGAGGAAAAACCAATTATTAGGAAAAAATGTAATTACAAAAATAGTCAATTATCAAACAAACAAAAATATGATATGAAATTTAATTAAAATACACAAACTGTACTTTTATTACTCTAAAGTAATCCACCATTAAAAACAAATAAATTGAATGCATCTTGGTATTATCGATTTGTTACATAAATTTACGGTTTAACACACTCCCTTTGTTTGCCAGTGGGTCGTTCGTCGTTGTTAAATGACAGCAGCTTATCTTGTATGTTCAGTTTAGTATACACTTTGTCTGACACCTCACTAGCGTAAAATCGCCCAACTAAAAAAACCTGATAACATTTTTTACCCCACAAAGGCATTCTTCGTAATTAATTTAATGAAGTAAAAATCGATATAATTTGTTTGGATGTTTTTCATTCAAATTTTATCTTATTCGGGCTAAGTGAACTAAGCATAAGCATCATCTCGAGGGTAATAAATAATAAATTCATCTTCGTATCCTTTTAAAAGTTGTCAGAAAGAGCATGTTATACAAACATGTTAGCATATTCGATGGCAGCTGGCATTAGATGAGGGGCGAAAAAAATGCTGAAAACTGCTGTCTCCGTTCATGCCCTTTCATGCTTTTTATCATTTTGAGGCAGTTTTCCAAATATTAGAATCCTGCGTGCTTTTATACGTAAATATGGGTACTTCAAAAATATTTTTTATTATTTATATACATGTACCATATATTCACGCCACTTAATTTTATATAAAGCCAAGAATATGCAGGATGAAGTTTTTCTTTTAATTTATTAACATCGTTAAAAACTTATTTATTCCGAAAGTGATTTTCACAGAATATCGAAATTACTACAAAATTTCATTTTATTAAAAAATAAATTATAATTTCTAAAAATAAACATGAAATTTTTTAATAATTTTTTTTATTAATAATTCAAATTATAAAAAATGTTAATGGTTTTAGCACAATTCTAAAAAAAAATAGCAATTAAAAAAATCACTCCTCAATAATGTGATACTTTTACGGAGTATTTTTTTCTCACATACATACCTACATAACATGTGCTTAAAATGTTATACATGGCTAAACAAATTTAAAAAGAGTTCTTTGGCATCAATTCTGCAGAAAATATAAACAAACGAAGCGAAAACCTCTGTTCTTTAATCGTCCCAAGGAGCAAAGGAAACAAATTCTTCGAATGCAAGCAACTTTAATTTTGTTTTGTGGACTGTCAAATGTACATTTAAAAACCTTTACTAGGGCAGAACAACATTTTCATCATGCTTCAATGTTTACTCGTGAGGTAGTACTTAGTAAAATGTATGTACTTCGAGTAAATACTGTGCATCGCAATCTCCATCACATCTAATATTACAACGATTTAAAGAAAAATTAAATTTGAAAATTACCCCCTTTAATGTTTTTGGGTTTTTTACAATTTTAGCTACAAAAACCTGTTTTATAATATAATATACAGGGTGTTTGGTAGGTCGATAAAAACTAAAAACCTAATTTAAATAAATAATAAGAACAATATACACAGTTTTACATAATAATTGAAAACTATTGTACATATTATTTATGTTTATGTGTTTTTTTTATTGCTGCGTTTAAATTGGGCGACTTTTGTTCAAAAACATCGTTTCGTACAGCGGTAATAACTGGTCAAAGAAATTGTTGATTGTCATGTTTATGATACTAATCGATTCATATTTTATGCCTTAGCTTAGTATGACGAACTTAACTTACTTTTATTGGTTTTTGAGTAAATTAACTGTAAAGTAGGAGTACTTTAAGGGTCTTAAAAAATACACTTACTGTTAATATTTTTAAATTCTTTTCTCTCAATTTGATCATTATAAATATTTTTTAATGCTACCAAAATTTGGTACAAAAATATAAAAATATGAGTTATCCACGATACCGTAGCACCCTATTTAGCATACTTAAAAAAATACTCTTAACTGAAACATTTTTAACTAAAATATTTTTTTTCAATTACTACATTTCCATCGGGGATTGAATCGGATTTGATTCTACTTGAAAACTGGATGGAAACGCGCAACTTATCGATACTGCTTTTTCGGGGATCGTATCTAGATTAAGCTGAAAAATATCCAATGGAAACGCTTCGAAAGCTTGAATTGGGACTGGATCATGCGCAAAAGAATAATCTCCTCGCCGCGATGCAATATATTATCTATGGTTTTATATACATAACCCAAAAAACGTGGTATCGCCAAAACGCCACCTAATGCCGGTATTGAAAGTAATTTAAATATTTTTTAAATCCTCATGATGGAAACACATAAGTATTTAAATTTCTGATATTTTAAAACCCGATTCAATCCACGATGGAAACGTAGTAATTATGTCAGGGTTTTCGAGGTATAACTCTTTTTGGGTTTTTTGATAGCTCTCAATCTTATCCCATTTACGTTAGATTAATGCTTGATTAGTTGTTGAAATAAACCGCTAAATTTGAAACATCAAGCATGTAGTTTACAAAATTAATAAAAAAATTTTTAACTCTGACAAAATGTTAATTACAGTTTTGGATTTAAACATTTATACTAAATACTAATTTTTGAGTAAATACTAGAAATGTTCAAACGATCTTAAAAATTTATATTGTCATTAAACTTTATATGCAAATATTTTGTATGTATACGCAATTTGTGACGGTATAATGCTACTGCAGCTTATCCTGTGTACGAACGCCGATTTCCTGACAATATTGTTCTACGGCCCTTCATTCTACTTTCACATTCAATTTTTCTTTTTTTTGTATCTCTGTACCCATATTGGTACAATCCTTGCAAAATAAACCGTTAAATTTGCTGCAATTTAATTTGACTCTCTATCCTCTTAATACTTTTCGTCGTATCCGTGAAACTGTAAAACAACTGAAACCTGCTCTAAACCCTGGTCATCATAGAGAATGGATGAAAAGATTCTAGAAATTTTTGGTCAAGTCCCAACAACTAGTATCAAGTATCAGAAAGGTTACTAGGCAGACATGTTACAAAGACAAGACAAATTTTTGACATTGACAGGTATACAAATGATATCTTAGAAGAATATGTTGTGCCTTTTAGACCATATATAGGGGAACTTTTTCTTCTTATGCGAGATAATGGAAGACCACATACAGCGGTTATTGTGCAAGATTATCTTAACCCATTAATGCTCATCGGGTCGTTAGGGACCCATTTATTTCTAGCGTTTATATGCTCTAACCTAACAACAAACAAAAGGAATTTAAAAAATTACGATTTTTGTCTTTCTGTGCATTAATGGGTTAATACGGTTGGATTTCAGGTGATGGAATGACCCGCACGAAGCCTAGATCTTAATCCAATTGAACATGTCTGGGACATGCTTGGTATACGTTTAGGAGCTCCAAATCACCAACCAGATAATTTAGAAGATCTGGTACAGAGGATTCTAGAAATTTGGTCTAAAATAGACCAAAATGAGATAGCATCACTTACTAAATGTATGGAGAGTCGGATGTAGGCGTGTTATTTAATGTACTAGTGGAAATAAGCGATATTAAATCCATTTTGTTGAATTTACTTTTTTTGTTATTTTCAAAAAAAAAATTATTTTTGGAATTTGTAACGATAATAAAATATTTTGTCTTTAATAATGGGTATAATTAACAAACCTTCTTTAAACAATCATTTTTTAAAATCTTTATGAAAATATTCAAAACTTAACACAATATTACAAGGTGGTGCAATCCTTTGCAGTGTATTTGGGCAGGTGTGGTGGAAGGCATTTTATAGGACCTTACTTTCTTCCGAGCTATTTAAATTGTCAAAATTATAATGACTTTCTACAAACTGATCTTTCTGGATTATTGGAAGATGTGCCCTTAAATGTAAGAAGAAAAAGGATCTACCACTACAGGACGGTTGTCTACCTCATTACCACGGAGACGTGCGAGATTGGCTAAACCAAAACTAACCAAATAGATGGATAGGATGAAATGGGCCATACTGTGGCCACAGCTAGACCTAACATCTTTGAACTTTTACATTTGGGGATATATGAAGGAGCCGAGGTCGAAGTTTGTAAATCTCTTACGCACAAAAACGTTCATAGTGTGGAAACAAGACAGAAACTGTACCCAATGTAATGCAGTAAACAATCCACCGTTCTCGGTACGTTAGGATTTACAAACTTCCACCTCTGGTATTTGAAATAGAACTTGAAACTCGTGAACAGCTAGTGCAGCGAAAATAGAAAGATACAGGTGTAAGAATAAAAAAGAAATAAAATTTAGGTACTACTGTAGAAATAAGACGTAGACTCCATCTTTGTCTTAGAAATGGAGGATCACAATTTAAACAACATTAAAGTTACTAAATAAGCATTTTATTGTTTTATTTTTACTCACCCTAGTTACATACGTTAAATAAATAGTTAAAATCGAGTTAAAAAAAGCTTTGCAAAAATATATTAAGGATAAATTCTCGAAAGTATAATATACTATTAAAAAGATTAATGAACTGAGACATTTTTAAAATCATTAAAGTAATAAGTATTTAAATTACAGAAAATATTGATTCCCGAAAGATATATTAACAGCTTTAATCCAATTTAAACGTGATAAGATTGATACCAAAATATCAGAAAAACATTATAGCTCGTAAATCGGAACTAATTGTATAATACTTTTATAGTTAAAAATGTTTCTATTATCTATTTATGCAGACAAATTAAACATTTAATTTAACATTTAACATTTATCACTTATCATTTAAGAATAGTGTAGGATTTATCTACCCACATTTAAGACTTGATCGAAAGAAACGCGCTTCTTTCATTCAATTTTGATTTATATTAATTCAATTATAATTAAAATTAAAACTGCGAATTTATGCTAAATTTATTTTAACGCATGCGCAGTGTACGTAAAATTTAACATTTAAGAAATAAGAGTTGAAATTAATTAACTCTTATTTCTAAAATGCTAAATCTTAAATGTGGTGCATAAACGGACCAAGCGAGCTTGAATAATACTAATAATATACAGGGTGATGATAAAGTTTGGAACAAAATTCATAACTACCATATTTGATTTTTTTGGGAAAATCGCTCGTCCTGGTCAATTTTAGTATTTAAAATGCCATCTTTTGGTATAAAAAATATTAATGACGTCACTGGTGATTTGGCGATGACGCCATCATCAATTTTTTAAATGGAAACCCCCACTTTTTTCACTTGTTTTTGATAGACGTTTATGTCATTTAAACTATGGTAATAATCGTGTGTAGTTACATGTAAAAGTTAATTAAGAATCTTTAGTCAAAACTTGAAACCAATCGGATGAAATTTTCTCGACTTATGCTGCTAGCCGATTTGAAAACATAGTTTCGAGAAAAACACGTTTAAAGTAGCACGATTTCCTGTATAACTACATACAATTTCGCAACGATGTTCGAGTTTTTAAATGTGGTGTTCGGGTATACAAACTAATGTGACTTGTTTTTGAGATAATAAGATAACTTTTGAATATTTAACGATTGGCAAAAGTGAGTTCAGTACAAAAATAAAAAATGAGAAAAATAATTTATCAAGTTCTAATGTAATAGCAACACCTCTATTGTTAATTATGGTGAATGCGCCGGGTGCTAAAGAGTGGTGAAACAAGCTAATTCCGTACCATTTATCTTTCAACGTTATGTTATTTATTAAATACACTCTACCATTCATTTTAGTCCTACAAATACAATTTTTGACAGGCAGATAACAATTAAGGTACTTTATCGTTAATAACTTCATGGGATTAGATTTTCCACCACCAAAATTAAAAAAAAACCTTTCTTTAAATTGTAAGCAAATCCACGAAAAAATTTAACTGAGTTAGAGCCGAGATAAATGGTAAAAGCCTTATGATAATTTAAGACGAATTCTGCGCGAACAAATCTCGTACTTTTTATAATAAAGATAAATGAAGAAAATGATGGTGGCGCCGGTAGTTGTGCGCTGGATTCATTTTTTTCTGGAGCACAATCAATCACCGGGAGCGTTTACTCCCAAAGGACCGACATGCACGTGTCGACTCTAATCACTTACCAGTTTAACTCGCACCGAGCACCTTCTCCAAAAACACCCACACGTACTTCGTGAGACTCATCCAATAAGAGAAAGTGAATGTTATGAATTATGCACCAGTGTATATATTTGCAAAATACATAACTGTCGCTGCGATAAATAGCGACCATATTTTGCTGTCCTTTTATTTTTTGAATTTACCTTTACGCATTAGGTTATGAGTATGAAAATATAAATCCATTAGGAAAAATCATTCCACCTTTATCTTTTGTATCTTTTTATTTGCATATATTTATGTTACATAATAAAAACTTTTTTATAGATTCCTCCTGTATAAAAATATACATCAATTATTTTTATATACTCAAACATTCCTCATCAAATTCTGTTCTTATGTGAAATTTCAACATATTAAATAATAGAAATCAATACATTATTTACAATTTACAATCACAGCACTGATTTGTATTTATAAAAAGCTTTTATTACAAATATTAATTAAATTTAATCAAAATTATTAATAATATAAACAACCATTTAATTTTAACAAACAAAACGAAAAAAAAGAATGGAAAACTCGTAGCTTCAAAAGCAGCAATAACGGAAATAATTAAAACGAAAAAATACAGTATAGTTATTGCCTTAGGGTTCCACAAAAAATTTTATCACATCTATTAAATTACCACATGGAAATATTTTCAGTTATTTCAAAACCCCCGCATTGTTCATTGCATGTTAAAAGCATTTTAACGACATGAAATAAAAATGTATAAAACAAGAGCACGCTACTTAATTATTTCATTATCTTTATATATAAAAAAAAGTTTTGTGAAACGTTCAGTAGAAATTACGCCAATATGCTTTGATATGCTGAATAATTAAAGAAAATATTTTTATTTAATCTGTAATTATATCAAATACTCGCACCTTGAGTTCATTAATTCAATGCGTATCAACAAAGTTATTTGATAATGCACGCACACGTAAAACGTAACGAACAACTTTATTAACAAAAACTATGTAAATTTATCCAGGAAATAAACCACACATACAATTTATTCATTTTACCTTCAAGCATTGTTTTAGTAAAGAAAGAAATTAAAATTTTCGCATAGATATGAGGAAATAAATTTCAATTTATTTAATATTTAAATTTAGAATAAGCGAGAAGACTTGTTTTCAAAATTAAGTTATAAAATTATGTGAAACTCCGTTATACCGTGTGTCCACGAAACTAGGGCCACCCCTGGAAATTTTATTTATAAAAATAAAAATTTGAAATTTTATTATGTTATATGGCATAGAAGAACACATACGTATTGAATTTAAAAAAATTTCAATTTCACTTCCGGTTTCACCGGAAATTACATAAACTTTCTTATATTAAATGTAACACCCTATTTTTTGTACTTATTATTAAACATTGGTAAGTTCCAAGTATGTTTGTGAGAAAAATTGTTTTTCTGAACTTTCAAAAAAAAAATTTATTAAATAATTTAAATAGGTAAAATAAACTTTAAATTATGAAATTCATTCGGCAGTTTTTGAGGAATAAATTTTTATAATTTTTAAAATGCGTTTTTTGGGAATATCTTTATTTTTTCAAATGGCATAATAGTGGGGCCAAACGAATTTCATAATTTACAATTTATTTTACCTATTTAAATTATTCAAGAATAGTTTTAATAGATTTCATTAAAATAAACACACAAACATACTTAGAACTTGCCAATGTTTAATAATAAGTACAAAAAATAGGGTGTTACATTTAAAGTAAGAAAGTTGATGTCATTTCCGGTGAAACCGGAAGTGAAATTGAAATATTTTTAAATTCAATACGTATGTGTTCTTCTATGCCATATAACATAATAAAATTTCAAAAAATTGGTAAATTTTAATGATTTTTGTGGAATGCCCCTTTTTCTTATTATCATTTTTTTTTTTATTTAAATCAATTATGGTTTGGGTTTTGTCTTTAAAAACTTACCTTTTTGAATATTATTGGCTGTTTTTAAATTAAAGGTTTAATTCTATGCAAATAAGGAGAAATCTACGAGGTTTGTTATATGGGTTGTTAGTTGTAATGGACGGTTTCCATGGTTACCTTACAGATATTTCCTGTAAAAGTTTAAAGTTTTGGACAGAATTTCTCTCGATAAAATTAATCTCTCGCATTGCGTTACCAATAAAGTCAAAATCCAAAGCATATACCTAATTTAAATAAAAAAATTCCAAATAAAATGAAATTTATACAGGGTGTCCCAAAAAATCATTAAATTTTTGAAATTATAAAATTGCTGTAAAAAAATCTTGAAATGTGCAAAAATATGCAATTGTTTAGACCTTTTTAGCACAATTTTGAGTAAAAAATAGAAAAAAGCGTCTTCTATCGTCTATCGTACTAACATAATAAACGTTCTTTCTAATGCAATTAAAATTTTTCGTTTTGCTCAATTAGTAATCCCACCAAATGGTTTGAAAAATCACCATTTTTCAATACTTTTGCGGGCGAAATGCGGAGTTACACATTTCAGCTTAAAGAAGAATAGAACCAAATTCCTCTGGATACACTACGTAAATTAGAAGATTCAATGCCCAAAATAAGTCAAGCCCTGTTAGATGCAAAAGGATAAGCAACAAAATATTAAAATATATTCATATAGGAAAGTAAGAAAAAGAAAAGTTTCCATACTTTTAACCAGGTGTTAATATAATTCATGAAGTTATAATTCTATTTTAAAATCCAAATACATATAGAGGGTGTTCCAGCGTTGCGAGGAAGTAACATTACTCTAAAAAGAAAAAAGTTATGTTTTTTGAAAAGGAACATCTACGATATTATGACATTTTTGGATTCCTTATAAAAAAATAATTATACTTTGTATAAACTTTTATGGGTCTATCATCACTCGTTTTGCTGATATTGGCTATTTAAGCCATAAAAAGATCCATTTTTGAAAGATCACTGTTCTAAAACAGATGAATATTTTGGGTTAAAATTTTCTCAAAAATTTTTCAACATCCTGTAGTCTACAACTATCATGTTAAATTTAAGTTTGTATTAATTATTCATCAGAGTGCCTTATGAAACGCAAATTGAACAATTAAACGAAATTTTCAAATGAAACACCCTGTATATTTTAACATCAATCGTTATCATTTTTTACAAGCTTTCTATTGATATAATGTTTGTATGATCGCTTATCAATGGTTTGGGAGATATTAATATCTAAACTGCGAAACAGTGAAAAATGCACAAAATAGCACTCTTCATGAATTTTTTTAAGGTTTTTTTTTTTAATTTGCCTAATACTTATTTGTTTCTTTCTCTATTTTGCTTTTTTAGTAATGTTTTTATATTAAAGTAACGGTTTTTGTTCTTTTACAACACAAATAAAATTGAAACTTGCAATTATCAATTTTAGTTTTCTAAATCTCAGTATATTTTGAAATTTTAACAATTAATGGTACCAAGGAATCCCTTATTTTATTGAATATCGTACAGAAAAGGGCGTTAAAACAAAATTCCACAAAATTTTTAAAGCGTGCTGAGACATAGAAAACCAAAATTGCAAGTTTCGATTTTATTTTTGTTGTAAAAGAAGAAAAACTACTATTGTAATAAAACAACATTATAAAAAAGCAAAATAGAGAAAGACAGTAATAAATATTAGGCAAATTAACAACAAAATTCTCAACAAAATTCATCAAGAGGGCTATTTTGTGTATTTTTCAATGTTTGTCAGTTTGATATTAATATCTCCTAAACCATTCGACCATACAACCATTATATCAGTAGAAAGCTTGTTAAAAATGCCATCGAATGATGTTAAAATATACTGGGTGTTCCATTTGAAAATTTCGTTTAATTGTTCAATTTGCGTTTCATAAGGCAGCCTGAAAAAAAATTATCACAAACTTAAATTTGACATGACAGTTGAAGACTAGACGATGTTAAAACATTTTTGAGAAAATTTCAACTCAAAATGTTCATCTGTTTTAGAGCAGTGATTTTTTAAAAATGGATCTTTTTTTGGCTTAAATGGCAAATAAAAGTTTATACAAAGTATAATTATTTTTTTATAAGGAACTCAAAAATGTCATAATATACTGGGTGTTCCATTTAAAAAAATAAAACTTTGGTCCGCCATCTTGTAATGGACATCCGGTATATTACTAGAATATTTTTAAAATGTGCTCTTAAAGGTATTGTATATTCTATCGAAAACCGCCAGCCGATATCTTTTTTAATTTTAGAGTAAAGTTACTTCCTCGCAGCGCTGGGACACCCTGTATTAATAATACTGTCTAATATTTTTAAATATTTGTAAAGTTTCCATACTTTTTCATACCACTGTATGTATAAGTTTAAGAATGTATTTTATACAGAGCGTCCCTAGATTTAAACAACAATACATGCAAGGGTTTTATGAACGTAGGTATTTAACCTCCGAAAATGATAGTAATGCTTTTGGTAAACTTGATTGCTTATAACCAAAGGTAGCATATTTTACATTTACCCACGCTGTGCAAAAAATTATCTTAAAAACTGATAAAGATATAGATTTGTATTCGCCGCCGCCTACTAAATCTTAAACATACTGTTATTTCCTTAAAAGCGGTTTCAGGATTTCAAGGTAAACAGAATAATTAAGGCGGCGAATACAGGCTGTAATATTTGTAAAGAGGCAGCACTTATTTTTGTGAAAGTAGAAGATAATTTACATTCTGTATGTACGTAAAACGCATAAAAGATTCAAATTCCAGACTAACAATTTATCCACATTCTACAGTCGGTGAAATGTAGTAAATGATATGCAATGTCGATGAAAATTTTTTACTGAAGAAATGTCGCTGTAGATGAAAATGTTCTGTCGATAAAATGATAATGTCAATTAAACGTCTATTAAAGATGAACTGGTAACACACCAACTCTCAGTTCTCAATTAAAAAAAACGGAGGTTAAATGAGGTTTCGACGCTTCAAAAATCTGTTTAAAATTTAATTTCACTTTAGCGACTCTTGGTGTGAAATATAAAACTTTTTGTTAGGGACTGTAATTATAGAATTTTGTACAAATAGTAAGTTTTAAACAAGTAATAAATGTGTCCAATTTAGGAAAATTCTCTGTATAATAATACTAACTTTCTGACCCTTAAAACAGAGACATCGAGAAGTTTAATTAACTGTGTTTAAATAGGGGTTAATGGGGAGGTATACAAAACGTATTTAGTGGTAAAATAAAAGTCGGCAATTTAAAGGAGTTACAAGAAATTATTGTCTCTTGGGGTTAAGTGCAAATTATAATTAAATTCTTCGAGAAAGTTTTAAAAAAGATGTGTATTTAAATGAAAAACTTAAAAATTAATTTCATGTCAAAAATGGTGCATGAAGTCTCTGTTTTAGTATCTGAAATGGGGGTCCTTAAATGTAAGCATAGCAAGAAAGCTCTAAAGCCTCCTTCTCATTAGTTTGGCAAGTATATTATTGTTTGATACTTTGGGTTTTACCGCAGCCACCCACTTACCCCTCTTCAATTTAAAGTTTCTGAAGTAAATATAAGATCTTGTCTTTATTTAAGTTGTAAACATTAACGGTTGAAGCAGGGACGAGAGAATGTGCTGCTTTATGAACCGTGCCCGAACGTCGTGTAGCTTCGAGATGAAAGGGAGGGCAGCTCTCTGCTCAGCTTTACCATCTACCATTAATATAATTATGGGAGGTTATAGTTTTTAAGTGCTCTCCCGTCCAGGTTTATCAACTGGGGAACCGTTAGCGAGTATTTAGTGTGCATACCAACGTTTATTACATACCTTCGCACATATTGCAGTCCACCGTTCCCTGGCCTGCGTTGTTGGCGACAACCGAACGCGTCCGTGCATACGCAAACTTCATTATTTACCCATCACCCCCCTTCGGGGAACGGCCTACATTGAATGCCATCCGGAATATTCGGTCCAAATTACTCTTCCAGTTATTATTCCAAAAATAATGGATAATATCATTCGTTCTATCCACTTTTCACATTACCAGCTTAACATTATTTTGAAATAATCAAATTTATGCAAATTTCAAAAGCTTTGTAAACAAATTTTATGATTAAGTAATAAGTGCTACACAAAACAAGTTGCCAATTTCACTATAGCTACTTCATGAATCTATATAATTTTTACTCGAATTACTTTAATTAAGTTAATTCATAAAGCTCTAGTATCCCTCAAAATTATACTAAAACCGTAGAAGCTTTATTAAATATCTTTATAAAGTTTTCTTTGTGGAAGAGGCGCTTCCCGCTAGAAGCAAGTCTCTCCCTACAATTATGGATATTCTGAAGTTTTCACGCTCGTAATTGATGCAATGTTATAGACACTTTTGTTGGTAGCTCGTAATTCTATTAAGCTTGCAAACTTTGCTTACGTAACGTGATTATGCTTGGTAAATAAATTTGAGGAGTTCTCGTTTAAAGCAAATTTAGGAGTTTTAACTCGATACTGGCATGGTTTTTCTCGGGAAAACTCTACGCTCTTTACTGATTTAAATTGATGCTTCCAGTTAAAGTGGTTCAAGTTTTCTTCTTATTATTTGTAGCATGCGAAACGTTTGATAAGAGCAGAACCTATTTAAGTTACAAATCACATAGCATATAGCAATACGTGACTACTTCATACAACATTTCCACAAATTAATCTAAATAGCCTGTTTGTATTCGGGTGAATTTCTGAGTAGAATAGTTTCATCTCTTCCAACGGTTATGAATATATTTTTAATCAAAGTAGGTTTAGTTACATCCATGCTCGATCTACAAAAAGGAGCTTGAATATGGATTGAGATAACGAGCAAATCCTCAAATTACTAAGCAAAAATCAAAGAGATTTAGATAAATAATATAATTATTTACTACCACTAAATGGGTGTTATCTTCTATGATTCCTTAAATATTTAATACTGCTTGGCGACACATCCTCTTTGATTATACATAATAGTTGGATTGACATAACAATAAAACATCGATCAAATTACAAGGCCGATTTCTGACAACTACGCTTCATTAATACCACCACTACATCGACATACACGTTTCAAAAAGTTGATCCCATTGGGATTTTCTTTTTATTGTCCTGTAAAGTAGCCGAACGTAGAATGGCCGAACAGGAAAATTGCCGAAAGTAAAATGGCCGAACAGTAAAGTAGCCGAAACGTGGTTTAACGAAAACGTAAATTGGCCGAACCGTAGATTAACCGAGTCAAAAATCATAAAGTAGCCGAACGAAGAATAGCCGAACGTAAAGTAGTCTATCCGTAGTTTAACCTAAACGTAAATTGGCCGAATCGTAGATTGGCTGAATAAAACCACGTAATGTAGCAGAACGTAGAATAGTCGACCGTAAAACAGCCGAACCGTAGTTTAGGCGAATTGTAAATTAGTCAAACCGAGGATTGGCCGAATCGTAAATCGGTGGAATCAATCATACTGTAAAGTAACAGAAGGACGTTCTGAAAATGTAGACTAAACAATCATTGTCACTGCGGTGAAGTTATTGTTTATACTGTGTTTATAGTTATTATTATACAGGGTGGGCCAACGAAAACGAAACAGAGGAGTTTTGAAATAGTTAATAAAAAAATTTGAAAAAATGCTCGGACAGGTCAACTTTAGTTTCGAGGGGGACATATTTTGCAATAGAGCTGATTCAAAAATCCATTCATCCCTGCGCCCTATGGACACAACCCCTTAAATTTTAATAGGGATGGTGGGGTAAGTAATACCTCGTTGGAAAGATCTTTTTATCCAGAGTAACATACAAAAAAAAAAGTTAAATCGATCGATTCGTTTTAAAGATATTCAAAATTTAGCAAGTAGAGATTTCATGCCTTTTAAAATTGTGCCATGAACACCACACCTTCAATTTTAAGTGTTTTGATAAGGTAAGTAATACCGTTTCAAGAGGGGCATACTTTGCAATAGAGTTGATTCAAAAATCCATTCATCCCTCGCCCTTTGGACACAACCCCTAAAATTTTAATAGGGATGGTAGGGTAAGTAATACCTCGTTGGAAAGATCTTTTTACCCAGAGTAACATAGAAAAAACAAAGTTAAATCGATCGATTCGTTTTAAAGATATTCAAAATTTAGCAAGTAGAGTTTTCATACCTTTTAAAATTGTGCTATGAACACCACGCCTTCAATGTTAAGTCTTTTGATACGGTGAGTAATACCTCTTTGGAAAGTTCTTTTTACCACAAGTAACATACAAAAAAACAAAAGTGAAATCGATTGGTTTGTTTTAAAGAATTCAAAATAAAACAGTATTGCACATTATTTTTTATTTAACTAAACTAAACTTAACTAATCTGTTTGAAGAAAACTTAACACTTTAAAGAATCCCATCGATACCGACACTTTCAAGGATGTTTTTATTATTTTATTAAATGTTCGAATTGAGTTCCACCAACCTCCATGCAAACGTACAAATTTTGCTCAAAGCGAATTCTTACATTTTGTAACATTTCAGCAGTAATTTCTCGGCATTCATTAATAATTCTCTGTCGTAACTCTGCTAGAGATCTTGGTTCTTACTTTCTAAATGCCCCCAAAGGAAAAAATCAAGGGGAGTAAGATCGGGAGATCGCGGCGGCCACTCCAAAGGTCCTCTACGCCCAATCCATTGCCCAGGAAACGTCGTATCCAAGAATTCCCTAACAGGCCGTGTGTAATGAGGAGGGGCTCCGTCTTGTTGGAAAATCAGATGGTCTTCTAAATAACGATCGTCATTTTCGATAATATCGTCAAGAAATGGATGAACAAAGTTTTGAAGTAGATCCAAGTACATATCCTCTGTTAGATTGCCATCTAGAAAATAAGGACCAATAAGACGGTCTCCCAAAATTCCAACCCACACATTCAATTTTTGAGGAGTTTGAGTGTGAACTTCATGAAATACCCTAGGATTTTCATCTGACCAATATCGACAATTATGACTATTAACGGTTGAGTTTAAGAAAAAAGTCACTCATCAGAAAAACAGATATTATAAAGATAATTTTCATCAGCAATTATCCATTCCCTCATCACCTCACAAAATTGCAGTCGCCTATCAAAATCATCATCATTTAACTCATGAATTAAATGAATTTTATAGGGATGATATTTGTGACCTTTCAATATTCGGCGAATGGTTGTTCTGCTGATGTTAGTCACAGTCTCCAGTTTTCTTGTGCTTAAAGTTGGATCTGCAGCAACTTGTCCCAAAACACCTATTTCAGCGACCTCATTACATTACCAGGATCGCGTTTCTTATTACCAACAGAACCAGTATTTTTAAATTTTGAACCAACTCCAGAACGTATTTTCGGGTACAATGTTTGTTTGGATGTTGTTCATTAAATAAATTAGCTGCACGATGAGCATTCTCATCGTTTTTAAAATAAAAAGTGATTAATTCAACCCTTTCTGGAATTGTATAAACCATTGCTAGCAGAAGCTTTTACAGAAGTTCACAAAATTTTAAATGTTGATTTCTAATAATTAGTCATAAACAGTTTTAACACGATGAAGATCACCACTAATACAAAATACAACTGATAAAAAGAATCTCAATGTGGTTATAAATCGTTTTATGTTTTTCATTGTTTTGTTCCAGATGTTACAAAATTTTAAACAATTCCTCGAATAAATTTAAATTTGGTTTTTAATATCTCTCTTTGGTAGAAAATGAAAATAAATTGCGTTTTACATGTTTTTGTATGTTACTTTGGGTTAAAAGATCTTTCCCAGGAGGTATTACTTACCCTATAAAAACACTTAAAATTGAAGCCGTGGTGTTCAAAGCACAATTTTAAAGGCATGAAAACTCTACATGTTAAATTTTGAATATCTTCAAAACGAATCGAAGGATTTAACTTATTTTTTGGCATGTTACTCTGGGTAAAAAGATCTTTCTAACGAGGTATTACTTACCGCACCATCCCTATTAAATTTTTAGGGGTTGTGTCCAAAGGGCGAGGGATGAATGGATTTTTGAATCAGGTCTATTGCAAAATATGTTCACCTCGAAACGATATTACTTACCCTATCAAATCACTTAAAATTGAAGGCGTGGTGTTCATAGCACAATTTTAAAAGACATGAAATTTCTACTTGCTAAATTTTGAATATCTTTAAAACGAATCGATCGATTTAACTTTTTTTTTTGTATGTTACTCTGAGTAAAAAGATCTTTCTAACAAGGTATTACTTACCCCACCATCCCTATTAAAATTTTAGGGGTTGTGTCCATAGAGCACAGGGGTGAATGGATTTTTGAATCACTTCTATTGCAAAATATGTCCCCCTCGAAACCAAAGTTGACCTGTCCGAGCGTTTTTTCAAAATTTTTTATTAACTATTTTAAAACTCGTCTGTTTCGTTTTCGTTGGCCCACCCTGTATAACAAGACCCATCAGCGGGCTTATTCTTGGGTCGTCGACGAGACTAGAAGGACAGACTCTTATTTTTTCATGTGAATGAAAAGGACACAATTATGAAAGTCGTCGACGACACGATCTCGACCAGTCCAAGAATAAGCCTATGGGTCTAATATTTTTTAATACGCATTTTTTATGAATTTTTGATATTTGTGACTTTACTGAATGTATTTACAGGAAATCTTAAACAGAATAATTACTCAAATAAATTAATACAATATTACCTATCGATCTGCTTTATTTTAGGCAAAAAAAATCAATTTCTCTTTAGTGTATAACATAACCAAAAAAAAATTCAAAATTTTCTCTAATGGGTCTGTATAACACCAAATAATAAACTTAGAGGTTTAATGTAGAACGAAGAATGATGATTCTAATTCCAATTGTTACCTTAAAGCCTAGTATTCATTAGTACAGTAAACGGTTGAATTAGTACTATCCTTGCAACTCTACCAATAAAATCTCATTTTCATTGGACGAGTTGCAAGGATAATACTAACTCGCCCTACTAACTCAACCGTTTACTCTACTAATTAAAACTAGGCTTAAAGGAACAGATAAGGTAGTGAGTGATAAACATAAGAAATTAAATTTATAATTTCAATACATAAATTTTAATGCATCTTATCTTCTCTTTGGGTAGATCAGGTTAATTTAGTTCATTTATAATTTTCTTTTCTTCCTTAAAAAAATCGACCATCTGACCTATTTTCTTCTGCCATATACCCAGTAGAGTAAATTTCGGGTGGGACCGACCAAATCGTTCGGCCGAAATATTAGCAGAGTAGAAAAATTTGTTTGACACCCGAAAATCGCTACCTCGACCAGTCGAGTCGATTGCCCGAAATTAGTAGAATAGGTGAAGCACAAATGACACCGTTGAACAATTGATCACAAAAACCCACAAATAAATACGGCCGTTGTGGGCTTCATGCGGTCGCAATCAGTGACGTTTTTATGAACGACCGAAAAAACCACGAAACAACCGTGGAACGACTGTGCGGTCGTCGTGAGCATTTCAAGTCTTTAGTGGAACGCGCCGAGTATATCGTCCAAAATGACAACATTTTATTATCATTTTATTTGATTCTGAAACAGATTAAGTTATTCAACTTCAGGTTTGGCCAGAAGACGCGGTACGTGATGAAATTGGTATTTGCGCTTGATTAGAATTCGGTAATACAATGTTTCCTCTACCACAAAAAGTTTATTTGAAACTTCGAATAATATGCATTGTTTAGAGACACTTCCTTTACAAATTCTTGGGTTTGAAGAAAGATCCTTTTGATGATGGAATAAAACTCGATAAATAAACAAACAAAAATATATTTTTAAAAATATAAAATAAAATAATTTTACAAAGGAGAATGAAGAAGGGTAAAGCACTATTACACAGTACGAAGAAAGTTGCAAGCTTCATTCCAAAAATAAAAAAATAATTTTCTTTAAAAATGAGGTAAAGTAAGTCCGACCAGCAAACAGGACCTGACATTGAATGAAATCAGCGACCCTGAATTTTTTTGTAGTAGGAACTACTATTACTAGCTGGAGGGTTGTAGTAGAGACTACTACTAATACAACACTCCAGCATGGGTAAAAACATTCAGCGTCACTGATTTCATTCAATGTCAGTTAGGTTGGAATTCCTGTTTGCTGTCCGGTTCCTATTATAATTATTCTATTTAAGAATTCGTTCAAATACGTTCAGTATATAAAAAATATAAAAAAATTCATAAAAAATACGTATTAAAAAATATTTAACCTGATAGATCTTGTTATATTTTATTAATTTGG
The DNA here is from genome assembly GCA_963971135.1 of Stenus bimaculatus. Taxonomy (NCBI): domain Eukaryota; kingdom Metazoa; phylum Arthropoda; class Insecta; order Coleoptera; family Staphylinidae; genus Stenus; species Stenus bimaculatus. The sequence continues at coordinate 19,811,705 of OZ020180.1, forward strand.
TACTTATAAACCCAGTATAAACAATAACTTCATCCTCCAAATTCTGTCATGCAAAATGCAAGAAAGAGGGACATGCAATAAACCCGGGCTAAAGTGCTCTGTTCTGTGCATATTCTGTGGTGGAAAAACATGTCAGAACTTCTGTCATCCACAATGATGAAGGGACAGACGACGAACACGACGACTCTGACGATTCAGACATCATGCTTTGAGAAATGGAGATGGACCACACACCGATAGAGCAAAATAAACAAAACCTTAAAACTATAAATTAGACGTAGGTACAGATCTGGGTTTTTCGTGCATTAGCATTAGCAGGTAACACAGGTTATTCGAAGGTGTAAACCTGAATTCACACTATCGGAACTCTTCCAAACAACATATCAAAAAATTAGAACTACAATATTTTTTGCAATTTTAAGGGGCATCTGGAAGACAGAAATTGACATTTTTAGCCGAGACTACTATTAATTAAATTTTTTTTGCCATAGAACAAAAATATATTGCTTCCTTAACGTAATCTATTGAAAAAAATTTCAATTTTCAAAATACTTTAAAAATAAAATGAAAAAAAAAACGGAAAATATACCTGAAAATCTTCAATTTTTCATTGAGACTGTAATGAATACTAGCCTTGCCAAGTTTTAAAAATATTTTAATGGAAAGTTACTGTAGATGAGCAATCACGGAAACAAAAAAAGTCAAATTCTACTTAGTAATTTCGTCAAAGTTTCAATTAAATATAGCTTATATCTAAAATAAAGATTTACAAAAAATCGATTCATTTGTCTATGCTGTAATTTCTTAAATAAAAACCTACCTTAAAAATATTTGCTGTCTGTAACATAAGAAACATACCTGAAACAAAAAAAATAAAATTAATTATTTAGTTTTAAAGGATAATTTTTAGTACTTAAATTTAAATATCTCGCAGCACGTTTATGCGCTTCAAAATGTTCGTTTTTAATTGGTGTTCATAATGTATTCAAGTCACATTCATCTTTTGTTTTTTTTTTGTTAACTTCCAGAAACACTATGTTGATATTACATTATAAAATTGATTAATAGTCAGTGAGTTGTTGGAGGTCTTTACGCAGCGGAGAATACATCAAAACTTATTATTTCAAGCATTTCATTCGGAGAAGAATTGAATAAACACACGAGAATTGGTAATTCAAGTAAATTAATATTTATACGAGCAAGATTTACATGTTTCTTTGTATGCGATATGCGAGACTTATTTCCGTCGGATATGCAAATGGCATTTTGTTGCGCTTTGACAGATTGTGATGGGAATTTGCTCTCTTCTTCTGGGAACATGTTTCATCCCGTTTCGGCTGTGGTACATTGGAAGTACAAGGAGTTCGGGGTCGATTGTGCAATGTATTCCTTTTCCGGTCCAGCGTCGTCTTACACGTCTTGGATGTTCGGCGCCCGACGTCTGCCCGCCAACGCGTGGGTGGTGGTGACATTCCCCGGGGCCCGGGGCCACCCCCTTTACTCTGAATGGATGTCTCTGGAAATACACGTGCCAAAGTGAGAGACTGATTCGGGCCATAACCGGCAGTCATAATATTGATAAAAGAGCAATTTATAAGCGGCACGGAGGAAAGAAAACCTGGACCGGCTCATGACGACAGAGATTTCGATAAATAACATATTTGTACGCTGCCTGCTTGAGGTGACTTTATTCTAACTACCTGCACCATGCACTTTTATCCAGTAGAGTGGATTACCTTTCATAAGCAAATATTTTACAAAATATCGGAGGTGGATGTAATCAAAAATTATATAGGGTGTAACAAAAGAAACGCATTATTACTGTAATTTTGGGTTGAAATTTTGAAAAAAATTTCAATATCGTCTAGTTTATGTTATCATGTCAAATTTAAATTTGTGATAAGCTATTTTCGCGGTGCCTCATGAAACACAAATTGACCAATATCTCAATGTTAATGGTTTAGGAAATATGCCAATCCACTGTCCAGGTAGTCAATTATTTCAATATATTTTAACAATCCGATGAAAGTGCACTCACTGGGTGCCATGTTGCTGAAGCCACATATCTCTTCTTGTTACCAAGTCAACATTAATTGTAGTGAATCCCTTAAAACCTCGAAGTACATTTCCACAGTTATGATTCTCCATAAAAAAAGTGAGGGTCAATAACATGGTTACCTATTATTATTCCTGCCCAAATATTTATGGATCATTTATTTTGATGAGCAATATTGCACATATAATGGGGGTTTTCCGTTGCATAATGGTGCACATTATAGCTGTTCACAGGTGCATTGTTTTTGAAGGTGGCTTCGTCACTAAACAAAATGTTGTTTATTAAAATTACATCCGTGCTCGTCATGTTTTCGTGAAATTCAATATAATATTAGTTTTTTTCAAAATGCGGTTGACTAAAGATTTTGAAACATCAGTCTGGGCGGATACTTCTTTTGTAATAATTGGCGGATTTCCTTCAACCATCAATAAAATATCCAGAACAGAATTGGGGCTACTACTAGTGATTAGTCAATAGTTTTTTTATTGTAAAACACACAGCCGGATTTTCAAAAAGCTCCATCAATTTTGTCATTGCTTCAATTCCTGGTTGATTGGCGGACCAATTTTTAATTTTTTTTTAAATGGGACGCCCAATATATTTTAACAACAATCGAAGCCATGTTTTATAAGCTTTCTATTGATAAAATGTTTAAAAGAGCTGAAAGTGTATCAATCAACAATTCAAAGAAGTGTGATGTGATGTGATGCTGATGAGTGCTAATAAGCACGAAACGCAGCGTCCATTACTCTGCAGCTTGTTATTTGATGGTTGGTGCACCTTCACCAATATTTTCAAAACTATCCAGCAATTTTATATTTCTTCAATTCTTGGTTGCCTGGGGTTTGGATAACGTGCTTTATAGTTGGAAGAAGATTTCTTTCAGCTTTACTAAGCGCATACATCATATTTTACTTCTAGAGAAAAGTTTATTTTTTCGGTTTAGCTATTATCAAAAGTGCAGGATAAGCATTAAAACGAAAATTAATAAAATAAGGGTTGTAACATCATATGTTAAATTTTGAAAGCAAACTGAGACTTAAAGTCTATTTATGCTCACAGATTTAAGACTTAAGATTTATGATGTAAGATCTAATAATTAAAATTTACCATTTCTTAAAAGCGGGTGCAAAAATCTTATAAAATCTTAAATCAGAAATCTTCAGTCTTAAATTATTTAGCATAATAGACCTTTAGAAAACCGAAATTGATAATTGTGAGTTTGGAATTTATTTGTGTAAAACAACAAAAACTATTATTGTGATAAAACAGAATTATTAGAAAAGCAAAATAGAGACAAAAATAAATGTTGGGCAAATCTGAAAAAATAAATTCTCAACAAAATTCACCAAAAGCGCTATTTTGTCTATTTTTCACTTTTTCTCTTGCTCGTTTTGTAATTCTATTTTGTGTAATTTTCAATATTTTATCATAACGTTGTATTTGTTTAGCCTTTAGTGAAACTACAAAAATAACATTACCAGGGATCAATTTTGACCCTGCCGTGGTATTTAAGGGTTAATATCTCTTAAGCCACTAACATGCTACTATATAAACATTATATCAATAAAATTTCGTTTAATTGGTCAATTTGCGTTTAATGAAGCACCCCGATAAAAGCTTATCACAAATTTAAATTTGACATAATAGCTGTAAAATAGGCAATATTGAAATTTTTTGTCAAAATTTCAACCCAAAACTTTCATTTGTTTTGGAGCAGTGATTTTTCAAAAATGGATCTACGCTTAAATGGCAAATATCAACAAAACCAGTAAAGATAGTCCTATAAGAGGGTATACAAAATATGATTATTTTTTGAAAAGGATTCCAAAAATATCTCTATTAAAAAAAACGTAAGTTTTTTCCACCATCTTGGAATGGACACCCGGTATATTATTAAAATATTTTTAGAGTGTGCACTGTGCACCTAAAAGTATTCGTGATTTTAGGAAAGAGCTCTCCCTCTGTCGGCGAATTTGTGAAACTGTCACGCTAGTATAAAACGTCAGTAGTAGCTTTGCTCATTTTGAATAAATATTGATTTTAAATAAACACTTAGGACGCACATAGAAACATGTAGGTTCAATACTGGCTTCGATAGTTCATTAATTTGCCACAGAGGGCCAACAGCCAAAATTTCCAATTGTATATTCTGTTAAGTGCCTCGAATACATTTTTTGGTATTTTAATTTTGTTTTGAGAAATAGGATCCAAAAGGAAAAATTACCCTGTTAGGTGTTAAATGTATTTAAAGGGTAATTATTGAAAATATGCCCAATCCTACTCCTCCTAAAACTATGATTGACCGGTCTGAGGGTGCCTTCAAAAAATAAAATAAAATACCCAAAACAGATTCGTAAACTTTATAGTTTTATCACTGATTTAAGTCAAGACACTGGTTCAAAATTATGAATGTCGATAAAATATGTTAAAAATAAAAAGATGCAATTTTATCCAATTTGATTCGACTATTATATAGTTATTTGACTTTCATTAGAATCATCATTAGTTACCTTAAAAGTGCCATTGAGGGAAATCAATAAAATCAAATAAACCATAAAAATTTATACGATTCTTTTTCGAAAATGAAACATAAGCATTTTTCCTGAATAATTCATTGAAGTCTTGGGATAATAAAATTAATATCGTAATTCCACCTTAGCTTTAGTTCGCTTATAACTAATTGAAATAAGTTGAGGAGGATAAAGGACCTTGCACTTAAAATGCATCATGGCAGGTATGGATAATTGAATGCAGTAGCGCATATCTAAAATGATACGTCTTACCCTGAAGGGATGATGCAGGTTTATGAAGGAGGTCACATTTCACATTTAATATTCTCTCTTCGCTATCTAGCAGTTTATTAGCATAGGCGTATTTGACTTGAGAAATACCATTTGTGCCCAACTGTGCTCGACCGGAACACCTCCGCCTCCTTATTTACACATCGGGAATTAATTTTGTGCCAGTTCAAACAGAGGAACATATTCCGTGGTGGAGTACGAAAAGGGTGAAAGGAAATTGTATGCTTCATCCTCACGTGAGCTTTCGAAGCATTTTACGTGTTCCTCGTGGTAATTAATTTGCTTCTTGATTAATCTGTTAATCGGCTCGTTTGCTTAAAATACACGTTATTAACTACCGAGTGTATCAAATTCTTGCACTCTTTAAATTAATTAAATTAATCTGTTGACTGTACAAGAAGAGGGATATTTATAATCGTCTTCAATTAGTTTTAATTGGATAAACGATTATCCTTATTATTAAAATGAATCAACCACTTTCAGTTGGTATATCTTCAATCTCTTGTTACAACAAACACTAGAAACCACATACAATATAATTTCGTTAACAAATTATTAAACATAATACACTACCATTATTGATTCTAGACCAATTGGTCGCTAGTTTAGTTTAAAAAATGAGCATTAGGATTCTGTTGGAAGATCCTATTATTATTGCTATTTAGTTTTGAAATGCTGTCATATTCATTTGAATAAAGATCGTTTAGCTTTGGGCACTTTATAATTGGTGTTTATTCATCCATTTTTAGTTTCATTCAACATGAAATAAAATGAAATTTAAATCCTGAGTGCAACTACATGTTATCAGTATTGAAAGGTTCTTTATGTAATTTTCAACAAATGGATAAAATGGGCAGCAACGATATTTCGTAAAATGAAAAATATGATTTTATCACGTTCGTCAGCAGTCTTTTATTTGTGTGTTTCAGAGAAAAAAAGGCAACGTGTCGTGCAATTTGGTAGTATATATTTCCTGAACATGTATCGCGTTTGGGATGTGCATAGTATGTTCGAGCGTAGCGTAGGAAATGTTCCACGTTGAGTTCGAAGGAACAAGAACACTCGCATATCCAGCATATCGCGCGCTCGTAACTTGGCCATTATGCAAATCAGTGAATCGTGATCGAAAGTATTAAAAACACATGCGTGCACCTATTCGTTTTTAGTTACCTAAACTCAGGCCGAACACAACCCGCACTCGTGATACATAGAAATGGGCGAATTATGTAGAGGCCCTCGGAGGACATCTGCAAACTTAAGGACAATAAAACGCGCTCTTCCGTTCGCTTCTAGACGCTCTTTTTGTCCTTTTCGACAAATCTCACTCGTTAAAAGCTAATCCTGATAGCTATTGTAACGAGTGGCACGTCGACTTGAATGGATTTTGGTTAGTTTTAAGAACAAATTTTGGTTTTAAAGCTTGCAATTACGACGAAGCTTACTTCAGCTTCTCAGATCACTTACCACACTGCACTGCACTTTCTTTGCAATATTATGCTTTTTAAGTATGCGACATCTTGAAAACGGGATTTTAAAACAATTTGACGATTGTAATTATAACTTGAAAAGTTTGCAGAAATTCTCTTTTTATACGGATTAGGAAAACGGATTTAGCTGCAAATCCATTAAATTGTTTTTCCTCTTTCAAGACTTTTTCTTAAGTATTTAAAAGTATTAAATATAAAAAACACTGAGTGCATTTGAAAGCTTTTTTCTTTCAAAATCCTCTTTAAAACCAATGCAATGATAAATATTTATATTCTGATGAGTTCTAGATATTAAAGGGATGATAATTATACTCCAAAGAGTACTCCTGTTTTTCAAGAATTATTATTAGCCTTGTACACTTCTCGCAATAATTAGTTTCTTTCTTACTCCCTTATAAGGAATTACATTGGCAATTTTAAACAAAGAGAATGGAGTGCTGAGGATCACTTATTACCTCGAGCGAACATACGAGGGGGAATTGAAAAGTTCGTTACCTACCACAGAAGCAGTTCATTTAGAGTTTTATATTTGTTTCAACATTTTTGTTTGTAAACATTTCTACAATATGTTTTACCCTTGATGATTTTTATTAAAATGGTTTCACATTTTCTTATACTTAAGAGCAATCATCCTGGTGCATTTTTAGACGTTTGGTTGCGTAGTCCTGGACGCTTTATTTTTTAATATTTCTTTTTTTATAATAAAGTCCGTTCATCAACCTTTCGAACGGACAGACTCAATTTTTCAAAAATTTAAAATAATCTTAGATATGGTTCATCAAATAGTGTTAATTTTACACATAATATAAGAGTGAATTGCGAGAGTATAAATCAAAATATCAAACAAGAAGACTGTCCGTTCGAAAGGTTGATGAAAAAGAAAATGGAAAAATATTAAAAAATAACGCGTTCAGGACTACGCAAGCAAACTAAGCTTTTCTTTCGGCTGGGAGTTATTTCAGCGCCCCTATATAGAGAGTGGGGGTGTGCCTTAGTGGAATAGTGGCCGATGATGTCCCAAACTTATATGAATTACTTTTACTATCAGAATTTTGAAATTTTCATGCAAATAATCAGTTTTTACGATTTGCGATTCCTATGACGTCACAAAAGAAGGATTGGTCTTAATTGATTTAATTTATGACTTCATTTTACAACCAGATTTTCTAAAAATCTTGTTCAAACCTTGGTTCTATTTTTGTATTTTAAACTTTAAAAAATTATTAATTGTAATCGTTGTAAGTATAAAATATTAAAATTCTCATTTAAATAAGATATTTTAAACTAAATGCAGGAGGGTGGAATTAATTTTTATAAATTATATTTTACGGAGTGTCCTAGAGCTGCGAGGAAATAACATACTCTAAAATGAAAAAAAAATATCGTCATGCAGTTTTCGACAGAATATACAATACTTTTAGGCGCACACTCTAAAAATATTTTAATAATAAAACGGGCAAGATGGCGGACCAAAGTTAGTTTTTTTAATGGCGCACCCAGTATATTATGAAATTTTTGAATTCCTTATCAAAAAATAATCATAGTTTGTATAACATTTCATGGGTTTATTTTCACTCGTTTTGCTTATATTTGCCATTTAAGCGAAAAAAGATCCATTTTCAAGAATCACTGCTCCAAAACATATTACAATTTTGGGTTGAAATTTTGATCGTCTAGTTTGTTATTTGTGATACGGTTTGATCGAAGTGCCTCATGAAACGCACATTGACCAATTAAACGAAATTTTCAAATGGAACACCCTGTATATTTTAACATCAATCATCAATCGATGGCATTTTTTACAAACTTTTTATTGATATGTGTGTAGCAGGATATTAATATCTAATAAACCATTAACATCCAAACAGAGAAAAATTGAAAAATGACTTTTGTTGAATATTTATTTTTCAAATTTGCTTGTTTGTGTCTTTCTCTATTTTGCTTTTTTAATACTGCTGTTTTATCACTATAGTAGATTTTGTTGTTTTACAACACAAATAAAATCCAAAATTTATCAACTGATGTTACCAAGGAAACCCTTATTTTGCTGAATTTCGTGTTTATGATAATAGCTAAACCAAAATAATGAACTTTTCTAAAGAAGAAATGATAAATATGGTGTATGCGCTTCATAAAACTGAAAAAATCATCTTCAGATTTTATAAAGCAGGTTATCCAAACGCCAGGCAACCAAGAATTGAAGCAATGGAAAATTGATGGATAGTTTTGAAAATTCGGACAGGGTGTTGTATAATAAAAAAAACTATTGACTAATCAAGTATTACAATAAATATAACTTATGTGAAGACATTTCAGGATTACTTGCTGAATATACTGTATTTAATCTTTTGTCAGCATAATCTTTCTTATAATTATTGTAACTCACAAATGCATTGACACTCTATGTTCAACTCCAGTACGAGTAACATTTAATTAATTAAAATAAATCTTTTTAAAAAGCTGTTCGTTTATTTCGTAAATATAAGTTATACAAATCGGAAAGATAATTCCTTAGATCTGCCTTAAATATTGGTGAAGGTGCACCAAGCAACAAATGACAAGATGCAGAGTGATGGACGCTGCGTTTCGTGCTTATTAGCACTCATCAGCATCACAAACTGCTTGCTTGAATTATTGATTTCTACATCTTCAGCTCTTTTAAACATTATATCAATAGAAATCTTGTAAAAATGGCTTCAATTGATGTTAAAATATACTAAGTGTTCCATTTGAAAATTTCTATAGATTGGTCAATTTACGTTTCATGAGGGACCCTAACACAAATAAATTTGACATCACAGCTATAAACTAGACTATATTAAAAAAAATTGTCAAAATTTAAACCCAAAATTGTCATTTATTTTAGAGCAGTGATTTTTCAGAAATGGATATTTTTTCGCTGAATTGGCAAATATCATCAAAGTGCAGATAGACCCTAAAAAATTGAACTTTAGTCCGCCATCCTGGAATGGACCTGGTATAATTCACACAATTATCAACTTTTGAGGTATGTTAATAGTGGGAAAAGTATGATTTATTAAAGACGTAAAAGTATAACAAATTTTTTTGGAAAAATATCCTTTTAAAGATTACATCAATTCTTATAATTTTAGAAATGGTTAGTTCAATTGTGAAAAAAAAATTATTTTAAAATAAAAATTTAAAAGTTTCGAATTTTCGACTTGAGAAAATTAGATGAACTTGTGTATTTTGAGTTTCTAAACGCATTCCTGTACGTTTATCAGTAGTAGTACATGAGTAAAAAACATAATTTTGAATGTTTTTCCTATAAAATTATGTTAATTTTAGTCATTGTGTAAAACAACTTTAAAGAAAAATAAAAAACGTTACCTTCATAAATTTTGTTTTATAACGCAATATTTTTACAAATCCCCAATTTGTCGAAACGATAAATATCCTTTGTGTAAATATTTTTATCTTAGGAAATTCGCTTAAAAGCTTTTCTTTTTATTTGTTTCGTTTTGGATTGGCTGGCGTCTGTGGGGTTGAGACTAATGTCCCCAATTTAATTTAGAATAGCAATATTGGACAACTAAAATACAATTTCCTTTCAGAACGTAAAACATTCCGGGTTGAGACCATTTAAAATCAATTAACTTCCTTCCTTTCTTCCCCGTGCAAGGAAAAAAATTTAAGCTGCGATGTTATATTTTTTAAAGCCTGCTGGAGTAATAAAATAAAAGGGAATAAAAATCAAATCCTTTTTTAATCTCAGTATTATTCTCATAAAACAAATGCATGAACACGAAGCTGCGCGTAAATTTTTTATTATTTACTTAACATAAAATGAAAAGCTCGTAATCCAGTTTTTAACATAATTAATCTTATTTAAGAATCCCATAAAATCAAAAGCTCCACGCAAACCCAACAAATTATTTATTTACGAATTTTAGGTATAAATCTAAATATTTTATGAGAGTTCTTGCTGGAGCAATTCATAAATCTATTAAACGAGTTCTGTGAAAACTACCCCATCTGAAAGACCATTTGATAATTTATTCGTCTGCTTAAAAGTGATATATGCCCCAGTACTGCATTGCGATAACTACTTTACGTGTGCAAATTTAAGTTGGTCGCCGGAACCACCCGTCACCACCCCATGTCCCGGTGTCGGGACGCTAAGCTTTATGCACGGAACAATTCGCCAAAAGCTCTTTTAACTTCCACTACAACTACGAGTCTCAGGTGCACAGAGCATGCAAATTAAAAGGCACTCTTCTGTAAGAGCAACTTTTGATGGCTTCTAGAAATTATTTTCACCTAAGCCCAAGTAAATTTTAAAGTGTTTTCATTTCGGCTGAAAAAAACTCATGCACACTCTAAAACCCAGTTGTCAAGTAAAAGGAAAAATAAAAAAGGAATTATAGGAGCTTTTTACATCAAACAAAATAACGCCGGGTGTTTTAATGTTACAAAAACAAGTTTTAATTAAAATTATAATTTAAAACAAACAACTATTTTCGTATTTAATTTCCTGTATTATAATTTTAAATAAAGCTGAGGAAACAAAGGTTTACAAATTAGTAGTATTTTACACGCCTTGGAAAAAATGTAGGGATATTCATCATATTAGGCTTTAATCAGAATATCTAATTTGATTTTTTTTAATGAAATAACTAAAAATAAATAATTACAAATAAATTGAGCAGCCGTTGTGTATTTTTCTTATTATTTTGTGTTTTTTATTTATCCGAAAAAATTTAAAGAAAAATTGCATCTGAATTTAGTTTATTTTCAACATTCATCAATAGACCAAATATTAAGAGCTGTTGGAATGCTTGAGGAAGACTTGTGCCAAATTGATATTGAGCGGGAACTCGCCACTACCCAAAGTGTAATTTTAGGAATTTCTTCGCGTTATCATCAGATTGTGAATGTATCTCAGACATACAGGACGACGTCGTTGTACCACATAGATCGTTTTGTGCAATTATCTGTGAGAACGAACTGTACGGTTACCGCATTTACAAAAGCAGCTTCAAGAGGTTCATGAAGTTCAGGTGACAACAAGGACTATCATTCACCGATTGTAAGAAATTAACTTATAATCCAGGAGACCATTGAGGTGCTTACCATCAACACGTGGAAATCACGGAGTTCGTTTAGCCTGACCTGAGCAAGAGTTACAGTAGTTTATCCAGCAGATGATGGAACTGTTCGTGTTGTGAACGTACAGAGAGGAGGAGGCACCAAGTTCAAGAGAGCTATCCAGAAGCTAGTGCCACTAGTCGACACGCCAAGCCAATCACCAGCCCAAATTCACCCCACCGTTCCCAGGAAACAGACGAACCTTGGTGAAATTATGACATACACTTTACTCGTGTTGCAGGTAGTTACAGGAAATTATACTATACAGTACCCTTCGCCTTATATGTAGAATCACTGGGTAAAAGCAAAATAGAACGGGGAACCTTCAGACTTGAGATTCAGTTCGAAAAAGAGAAACTACTCAAAGGATCAGCAGTAATTCAACAGGCAGTTGCAAATATGAGCAGGTTATGTGATACCGCAAGAAATCTTACGACAGAAGGATGCCAAAACCTAGTTTAGCATCTAAAGGAGCAACAACACCGTTTTAATTGGACTCAATAGGCCCTCATTCATGGTATGACCACCCGAACAAAAAGAGGATTACTTGGAAACTTGTTAACATCAATGTTTGGGATCAACGATGAAGTCTACCAAGACATTGAAGCTCTTGATAAAAATCAAAAGGAGGTGATACAGGCAACACATCACCAAACCAAATTCATCTTAACCGCCTTGACAGAGTCCAACGAAACAGAATGCAGAGTCACGGAGAAGATTAACAACATCCAAAAAACATTCAATGATGGATTGGAAGAAATTCATAAAGTTCCGAGTTGGTCCACAATTGCAAACGCGAATAAGGTAAACATTCACATCCTCGCAGGATATCAACTCGTGTCTAATATCATAGAGGAACTGTATGATCAGGACAGTCATCTGACGAATATCTTATACAACCATGGGCATCTATATGAAGTCATACCACCTAACCAGGCGGTTGGACTTCTGGAGAGGACGCAGGCGCGACTGCCAGCTGGCATCGAAATCCAGAGTTATACGTTCATCAGAACAACTATCAACATCACTGAAGACACGATTCGAGTATTTGGATACTTCACACTTGCCGAAACCGAAGACTACGAGCTAATCAGAGTAATGTCTATTCCTATCGAGATCACAGAAGCTGGACTGCTGAAATTTCGAATGAGATTTTAGGGATAAACTATAATGCACAGTTATATTTTGTACTTTCAGACAACGAGTTTAAGGAGTGCAACTCCAATTCCAAGAGGCAATATGTATGCACACCTGTAGTTATACGGCACATAGCGAATAGTCCTAACTCTATCAACAAGAAACTACGCACAAATGTCGAATCTTAAAAATAAGAAGCCAGCCCATAATCTCCAAGGAACTCAGTAAAGGCAACACCTGGCTCACGACAAGAATTACGATAGTCTGCGATGGCTCACGGGATGATGTCCAAATCAATACCACAGACATCATTCACATCTCACCCAAGTGTGTCATCCGCACAAAACAACTGATTATTCCGGCCAAACGAAGGTAAGGATCCAGCCTCATTCAATTCTTCCTGAAACCAACTAATGTATCAATCCATGACCTCCCGACATTCGGAAAGTCCAAACCAATACCACCGGAACAAGTGTTCAGGATCAAAGATAACCTGAACGAGCTACGTGACGAAGAAAGGAATCTGTAGACATCCATAGAAGAGGTAACCTAGGCAAGAGTAAGGCATCACGCCACCATAACAACAGTCTCCTGCGTAGCACTCATCATGGGAGTAATCATGTGGAAGAACCACTGCAAGAAAACCTCAACCCCACCGTTGCGGCCTAGGAGCCAGTCAATAGAATTAAACCATTGTCCGAGATGCTGAGGAGAGCTAATAGCAGCGAGAACCTGAATTCCCATTGCTGAAGGGGCAAGATGTTTACGCGTAAACAGCAAATTTCGCCACATCGCAAGACAAACATTGGACGGGCCACCGATGACCATGAAACTAGGTCACCGCTGAACGCGTCATCCACGCAATAGTGCAAGGTGCTTGCAATTTGTAAATATTTAATTTGTATAGACATATTTTTTGTTAACGTTATGTATTTTTTGTATATAAAAGGCAGCGTTATTATTAATAAAATCAGTAATTACCGATTACTCGTCTTACTCACTACTTGGGACAGCACGCACCCAGCCTAAACGCCAAGATGCACCTCATCTAAAAAATTACTACTTAGGACAAGCACGCACCCAGTCTAAGCGCTAAGTAGTAATATCCTATCCTGAGTCACTTGGGACAAGCACGCAACCAGCCTAAGCGCCAAGTAGTCAACACCCCTTTGTTTTTAAACTTCACGCAATTTCAGGCACCGTTACGACGGTTGTACAAACATGTTTTGTAGGTTAATGATCAATGGAGTGTACTAATATTCTTTTCTCTGACGAGTCGCCTTTTGGGCTTTATTTAGCCATAGTCATGACTTCGGCTGGAATAAGTGTTATCTAACCAACGTGATCAAATCTGATTCGAGCAATTGAGTCGCACTTGGAGATGATATGTTCCGAGGTTTCATCCTCCAAACCAAAGAATTTGCAAGTTTTTGTTTCCGAATTACCCATTTAGTTGAGGTGATACCTCAATGGGCAGTGTCCGGTTAAAAGGCCTGTGATTAACCTTAGTTCCCTCCCGCTAAGGTCGAGAAGCTTCATGGCTTTCTTAGGCGAATAATCAGTAAATTTCTTCGCCTGCTTTGCACCCGGAGTTTGTCTCTAGTGGGACATTATGTTATCCCTTTCCCATCACAGAACCTTCTCTCGTATATGGGTCTTATTTAGTCCACGATCGGTGTAAGTTTTGATGCTGATCTTGCCAGCTCATCTGTAATTTCATTGCCTTCTATTCCCTGGTGCCTGGGACCCACATAAGGTTCGTTTTTGCCAGTTACCTCAGGAATTGCCTTCATTCCCTGACTAATTTGGATTGAAGGGTGTGGGCCTCGTTGCCTGGCTGTCGGCCAAGATGTAAATCTGTGCTTCTTTGAGTCTTCTACGAAAGCAGTATTGGCCACATAAATCCACAGCCAGAGTTTGTGCCTGTGTCATGGTAGGAGAAGTTCCCAAGCCTAGAGAAATCCTGTAGGTTTGTAGATGCCTATACATTTCTCTCCACACGTATACCACAAGGATACCCTAGGATCTTAGTGATTTAACATTTGTTTATTTTTGCTTGGACTTTTATTTTTCGTCCTTGTTTAGTTGCAGGTTATCAATATTAAATTTTAACAAATTCCTTTGGTTTATGTGTCCAGAACGCAATGAATATGGCAAATATTTCTTAAAAACTTTAAAAATTAACATGAATTGGAGTGGAGCACCTACTAGTATTTTGTAAAAATGATAAATTAAGTGTTCAATAATTTTGAATATTCCTTCAAAGAATGGCAATAAAAATAAAATAACGTTTAGCTTGTAACGGCATAAGGCTCGTTTTTTAGGGAAACAGTAAAAAAGTAGCAATTTGAAATCTTCCGGCATAATGGCAACGCATCATTTAGGAATAAGGCAATGTAGTAGCTGAAGAGATGGTGGATAAAACGGACCAATTGGAAGGCACATTTCAATCTGTCACGCTAACGCATTACGGCCACCAATTCCCCACGTAAAACTTTCCTTATGTAAGTGCCATTATTAAAACGGCTTCAACATTTTCAACGACGCATAAATTTTTGAAAAGTGTTATCCGATACATCCATACAAGGCGTCTCCTACAAAAGGCCATGAATATTTGATGTGGCGCGTATTTATTATTTATACATTCTCGCGGGTCTTCTCCAACCGCGAGGAAAAAGGATGAAAAAAGCTGGGACACATCTCCACATGATCCTTTCCGAATTTAGGATCAAACTTTAAAGTGGAGACTCGCATTATAAATCCACCTACCTGTGAATAAAATACGCATGCTGCGTTATGACAATGACAACCCGATTCAAATTCAATAAGGGAAATAAACCAAACGTTGATAATGGATGGATGATAAATCAAAGAATTTTCTTACTACACTAAAGCTTTGTTACGTTCCTGCGGTTCGGTTGTTTATGGAAAATCGATATAATTTCTCAACAATACTTGAACGTTACAACTTACAACCGCCTTTAGGAGTTATGGTTTCAATATACATTTTCACTACATCAGCACTTCGGTAAGCAAATAAAGTTTTGGAGTTATGAAAAACGTAAAGTGAAGCACCATAAATCGATTTTAGTATTTCAATTATTTTAGATATAAATCTTGGTCTATAAAAGAACTAACATTCTTCAACCTTCAACTTTATTTATTTCCGAAAACAATTCAAATCATCTCTGCGCAATTAACCTGAATGAAAACTCCGGGGAAAGACTTGATTCGAATGCATTCAATTTCATTTAAGAGAGCGCAGTAGACATAAATCCAGCTCCTTCTTATCGTTTATCACACGTAAAGAAATTACCTCCGGCCAGTAAGGCTTGCAATTTCTGAACTCGCTTTGGGGTATTGTTTTGAAATGAGGGTGCCGACCGCTTTAATGCATATATAATTAATTTACTCTGTTACGATACGATCCTTTATGAAAAGTGATTGATGTTGTCAGGACGAGTACAGGATTTGCAAAGTCACGTTTTACTAAATTGTCATAAAAGTGACAATGCGAACCCACACAAAATTGCTTTTTCCCATCATTAAAGTAAAATAGAATTATAAAAAAACTAATTTAAAAAAATATTTCAAATACGAAAAGAAGTTTTTAACTTTTATTTACTACATACAATACATTTATCTGCAGGTGACGTTTGATATGTTTGAATACGCCCTCTTACTGTGCAAACATTGACCAACTAAAAGCACCCCCACTTCGCTTGTTATATTCTCCGAGGGTGAATATTAGGGTACCTTTAGTAAAAAGCTATACTCTTATGCCTAATTAATAAATTTATATCTTAGGACCGGTTGCACAGTCGAAGTTTAAGTTCCAAGTGACACTAAAAAATGACTACAATACAATGGAAAATCTGTTATTTTTTTAGTTCAAGTGTAACCTAAAGCTTAAGCTTCAACTGTGCAACATGGCCTTAATTATCGTATCGAAAAGGTAAATTTTCCTTAATATTCTTTAAAATGTATATTCATAGAAAATTCCTTACAGAAAATTAATCGCGAAAAATCCAACTGAAAGAAAATATATGTATTATATGATAATATTCTAAGATTTATATTCATCCAGGTTGAAATTTGAGAACAAAAATGTTAAAACTTACACCGCAATCTCATATATGTATACGATTTTTTTACCAAAATCTATTAAAAGTTTTAGTATATCGATAATATTCGAAAGTGTTTCTTGTATGTACCTGGAAAAGCGATGCAGGACTAATCTTGAAAGAAGCTGTCACTAGGGACTAAAGTTTATTTCTTTATTTAACAAGGCGGCTTAAAGTACCGTACTAAAATAAGAAGGCTAATCGTTTGGATGATGTAGATGCGTTTTAACTACACGCATAAGTACTTTGGTGCGAAACTATAGTCCACATGAGAATAGAAAGTTTTTGCTAGGAGATAATGAAGAAGCCGCAAGGACAAGCCAAGCCGATCAATTATCTTGAAGCAGGGACGAAACTTTCCAAAACCTTATCGGAATATTGGAGAGTAGGGTAAGGAACAAAAAAAATCGCTAAATAATTAAGAGTTTCGTGATAGATGGGCTTAGTTTACTATTTTTTATAACTTAACTTTTCGAAAGTGCCCTAAATCTTCCTAAACCTAATGACCCATATAATAATAACTTCTTAAATGAATAATTTATTTCATTTTATTGTTTTTTTTTATTTTGATCAATAACAACCCAGTAAATAAATAATATATCGAGAGTCTGTATTGACACATTGGTGCGACATTAAGTCCAATGCCTTTTTTTTACGTATAAATACTCCATTTATTTAATATTTTATTAGTTTAATATTTCTAAACATTTTGAATTAAAAATTGCACGCTTGTTGGTATTCATATAAATCCTAAATTTCAGTTCACTAAAGTAAGAAATACTAGAGTAAATAGCTAAACCTAAAACCTTTTCGTAAACATTTTTTGTATTCTTTAACAATTAAAAAGTTCTTTAAATTTTTATTTATTATACTTTTAAGCTTAGTCCACACTGGGCAACAAAATTGTTGGCAACATGTTGATGGTAATGCTTCTGTTTATGTATCCCGTCACAAGCAACATGTTGATGTTGCTTGTATCTCTGTTTCCTATTTTAAATGGATAACATCGCTCAGTGTGGACGTTGTTGCCAACATATCCCAATCCTTTTTTGATATTAGAGGAGCTACCAAACGAAGAACTTCTTTAAAGTCAGTTTTCGTCAATCTGACAAAATTGCGGAACGTTTCATCATTTAATAGTAGTTCAGACATCAATTTGTTGCCGTGGAAAGTTCCATCTTTTAAAATTTCTCTTTGTCAATATCTTTCTTTCCATTTTTTGGATTTGGTAGCAATTACAATAAATGCAGCACAAACACCAGCAACAACTGCCTTATTCTCGTCCATAATTCAGAACTTGGTGTGGACGTACATCACTGACAACATGTATCCATAAACATTGGCTGCATGCAACTGCATCTGTTGGCAACAAATTGTTTAGCAACATAAAATCGATGTTGTCAACATTTTGTTGCCCAGTGTGGACTAATCTTAAGAACTACACCTTTTCCAATTGTGTTTCAGTTTTAGAAAGCATCAATAATTATTGTATTTCAGAAAAATACATTTTATTTCAGAAAAGATCAATTGTATTTCAGAAAGCATCTACTCTATTTCTCAAAAATCAAAACAATTTTAGACAGGACGAATTGTAAAAAAATTAGGAAGGCAAGGTTTTTTTTACGGTTTTTGTACTTTGGCAATTTAACAATACACCAGTATAGTTAAATAGTCCGTCTAATAAATGGATTTCGTGTGGAGTCTGGACTACGTTTGATCAACCGATTCTGCCACCTCCTGCGTTTTTTATCATTGTTCAAAAAGTATGCCCCTATCATAGACTCTACATGAAAAACAAAAATTCTATATGAAAACTAATTTCAATTTGACTGGCACTAGGCCTCGTTTTTATTAAATTTTTGATTACAAGTGCCCAAAAAACAATTTTAACTAGCGAAAAGTACGCTTTTCAAACATTTCGCCGACTATCTTCATAAGAGACAATTATTGATGAAGCCAAAACTACAATTGTTAAGAGCAATTTCCTAAACGGAAAATATAGTGGTTCTGCGGTCATAAAAGCTAGTACGAACAACGTTTTTATATATTTTTTTATAGATGATTTAGAAGTCATTTCTTTAATTCCTGCCAGAAGGAAAAAAAATGGAGAATGTACAAAAAAATATAATGGTCTAAAAGTACCTTAACTTTGGACCCCTCTAATTAATTTTGTGCTAGGTTGCAGAAGGTAACTCTCTGGCAGGATGTAGCTTAATCAATTTAGATTAAAAATCTGAAAAAAATTGAAAATCTAACGAGGGAAACTTGAGTTATGACTGCAGAACTAATGCTCGATTTCATGATTTTTCACAATTTTTCCTCCCAAACTCGCGCGCCCTCTAGGGATTCGCATTAATTATCAGTTATTTGGTCATAATTTGCAAAGCTCTAGAAAACTGGGATGGATTTTCTATTCCTTATTATTATCTCCAACGGAAAATTTATCGCGGGTGTCTAGGAAGATGCTCTTAAGAGACAATTATTTATTGATGAAGCCAAAACTACAATTGTTAATGGTTATTGTGCTGGTGCAACACAACACATTACAATCGATCAAGCACCTGCATAGCTATTAGTGACTTAAAATTAATTTAAAGATAATAATTATTTCTAAAATACAATTGATTACTTTTGAAATACAAAACATACTTTCTGAAATTAAATTGACGAATTTTGATTTTGAAATGCTTTTTTAAAGACAATTGATACTAATTAAATTGTTTTTTTTTTCTGAAATACAATTTTTGTTTCTGAATTAATTGTTGATTTCTAAAATTGAACTGATTCTGTCTGAGATACATTTGGAATTGAAAAAGGTGTAGTAATTAAAATTTAATCTGAAGACTTCAATTATTTATTTTCAATTAATGGGAGCAAGAAATATTCAAATAAGACATTGAACTTATTTTAAACTTGAAGAAAATAAAACGAAAAACTCATGAAAGTTCTTTTATCATAAGTATAACAAAAAAATTCGCATGTTTTGTCAATAACTAGAAAATCAAAGCTAGTCATAACCCCTGTCATAGCCATAATCCTTCTTTTCTGAAAATAAATATCTTACTGAAAAAAGGCTAATGTAAAATATTTTAGTTTATTCGAAGAACAAATTTTCAAATTCAAAATCGGATATTCTTCAAATACTAATTAATTTTGAAGAAAACTCCTGCAGAACAGCTATTTACCACCAATATCGGTTTATACAAATTGTTTCTCAAATGTTGGTCTCGGTTCGTCTTCATGTGCTTATAGTACAAGCAAAAGTAAGACAAAATACTATATTGGAGATTCAAATTATTATTTCCTGCAACCATGACAACGTTATGGAAACTAACCTACTTCTGACGTCATCCCATTTTCATTAGTTCCGCGTTCGGCCGCAACTGAAAGATCGCTTATCTTGAAAAGCCAATAAACAAATATCCAAAACTAAATTGTTCCTAAAATACAGGGTGATGAGATTTCTTTTTCTTTTTACGTTTTTTTTGTTTTCTTTGCAACTTTCTTTGGATTGGTTAGAATAAAATTAATACTTTTAAGATAAAAACTTCCTCTAGTTAGAAGCCTTTGGTTTTTAGTTTTACCCTAATTTAACATTTCAGTGGCGTAGAAACGGGTCAAAGTGCCACATTTTTTTAAATTAATTTGATATGCCACTGCAAAATTTTACAATTCTGCTTAGACCCGGTTGCACAGTTGAAACTTAAGCTTCAAGTGACAATTGGCAGATTTCCCATTGTATTTCTGTCATTTTTTTAGTTTAAGTGTGACTTGAAGCTTAAGCTTCAACAGTGAACGTATTTTTAAAATAATATTCAATTTGCCATAAAAAAATTGTTAATTTTTTCTGGTTTTTCTATAATTTCGCATTATTCAGTGTCTTTATTAAAATCAAACTAATTTTCAAGATTTAAATAAAATAAATTGAAATAAACAAGATTAAAATTAAAAACTCTTAGAATAACATTTTATTGGTGCTTTAAATAAAAAAACTTATCAGAAATACCTCCTATATAAATTTTAGAAAAATCTTCAAAATGACGATAAACCAAATGAAATATACAAATTCAATATTTCCATTTATAATAAAAGTAGGATTGGATTAATTAAAGTATTGAAATAAATGTATTTCATTTCTTAGGTTTATTACTATGCTTATACTTAGGCAGGTTATAAATTGGTCTTAAATTTAAATGTCTTACTAAGAGTGTAATTGGAAATTTTTAAAATTTTGAAAATTAGTTTTGTTTTCGACTATAAATTCGAAATTACAGAAATACCACAAATCCTATCTAAATCTAACAGTCGTACTTTTTTTGTGGTAAACTGAATGAAGATGAAATGAATTTGTACTCCATAATTTTATTTCAGATCCAGATAAAATAAATAAAAAGTAAAAATAAAAAAATTTAATATGTTATTATGAACTTTTTATCTTATTTTTACCTGTAGTGTATAATATAAGCGTCAGAAGCCGTGACCACCATTTTAGAAACACCCTGTATATCATTTCAGAGCCTTTAAAGTACTTTGTTTGAAACATGAAAATTGGGCTATAATTTTCGTCAAAAAAATCAAAAAATTCTCTAATTTACGGTAGGCGATCTTAATATCCATGTACATATGCAAAAAATCTAGAATTATTACTCATAAACTAGATAACTAAACAAATTTTATAAATTATCATTTTCTAAGTTCGTAAATCCGGACATCGATTATGATTATGTTAAGGATCGGTAAAATGGAGGTCGTATTTATTTTGATTGTGACAGACATGAAAGGGGAACAGAAATCCAATATAACCATTCCACACGTTGTCGTATACGATTTTCATCACCCCCTCTCCTAGGTTTTTGAAAAAATGCAGGTAAAAATTAACGAAAGAATATTGTAACCAACCGTATGTTAAAATGCGATTAATAATATCAAACATTAAATTTATCGATTATTAATCGTCGTTTTTAATCCACTTGTTGGTTTTAATGTTTCCTTTTAAATATGATATAAAAGCCACAAGTAGCTACTTTATATTTTTAAACGAACTTCAACTATAAAAACGCTTAATTTCCTGGATTTTATTAGCAAATAAAAAAAGTTGGATAATCAATATTTTAAAATGTTAATGAATATCCATGGCAAATAAAATGTGGAAACAAAACAGAAACTCACGCCGAAAAAAACAAAACTGCGACTTTTTACAAACTTTTTGGAGAATTGCGTGATTTACGACTGCTTCTGTTATATTTTTCGTTTTCCTCTCGAAGCAGTAACTTCAAAAGGTTTCAACATGCTTGTAAACTTAAGTCTGTTTTGTGTAAACAGCAAGTTGATGTTTTGTTGGCGTTGCAAGTAAATAAATAGAACAGTTATGGCATAAACCTGTCAGGAATTGAAAAAAAAAATGATGAACGTAATTTCTCTGTACCAGTAAGAAAGAAGAAACTTCAAGAAATTAAAGAAACGCTTTGAACACAACGGTATGAATTTTATAGACCTCAGAAACCTTTATTTAGACCCCAGACAACTGTAGAAACCAACCAATATGAAGGAATAAGAAGTCTTCTTCCCAAAACATAATTGTAGTTTTTCGACTTCAACTCAATTGAAAATGACTGAAAACAAAAACAGAACTGGGACAATATCCTGTCCATTCAGTGGAAATACAGTTTTGGATTCGTTGCAGTTTTGTTTTTTTGTTTCTAGTCATTTTTAATTGAGTCGTAACCGAGAAAGTGCAACTATGTTTCAAGAGGAAGATTGTTTCTATTGGGTCCTCCAAATTTTTATGATCTATGAAGGCATCTATCAGAGTACCGATATCTTGAGTGATCCACTTTATTTTTTCTTCAGACATAGTCTACAAAAACAAAATGAAACAAAACACCAAGTTGCTGTTTCCACAGAGCAGATTTGAACATGTTGAAATCTTTCGAAGTTACCGTGTCCGAGCGGGAAACGAACACCACAACCGAAACAGTCGCAAAACATGGAAGCCTCCAAAAAGTTTGTGGAAAGTTGCAGTTTGGTATTTTTCGACACGAGTTGCAGTTTTGTTTCCACTTTATCCGTTTGGTGGAAAACTACTTTGAAATTTCCTCGTTGTTTAATATTTTCAATTTCAGATGCAGTTGATTAAAAGTGAGTTTGATTAAAGCAGAATATAAATTTAACTTCAGATATTCCACAGAGGTTGAAATAAATTATTTGTTTATTAATTAGAAATTAGGGAAGTGCAATAAAATATTGTAGCGATAACTTGTAGAGAAACAACTCAGGTGAGGGTTGATTGCACAGAATGCAGGGCACATAAAAGCCGTGCATATGCGATGTAATTTACACTAGAACAGCCTTAATAGCTTGTATTATCCTTTATGCATATCATTACCAGAAAATGGGAACGAAGTATCTACCCTTCATTGTGCCCAACAATGCGCAATATTTG
Organism: Stenus bimaculatus; assembly: GCA_963971135.1. NCBI lineage: Eukaryota > Metazoa > Arthropoda > Insecta > Coleoptera > Staphylinidae > Stenus > Stenus bimaculatus. The sequence goes on from OZ020180.1 coordinate 19,834,864, forward strand.
CAAAGCTGCTCAGTTTATGCACATAATAAAGGTGAATGCATTGATGTTTAATCAAAGGTTCCCATTCAGACATAAATTGAGTGATTACATCAAGCAGAAATTAAAGTTTTTATGAAAATAACTCTACAAATTTTATCTTCTAAAAAAACATTACAAAAACTTTTTATATTTTAGCTAAAAAGTTGAATCAATAAATGAAATTATCCTAATCTATAATTTCCTTTGAAAATCATCTTAAAAAATTCAATTTTCTAGGGCTCTGAATTGAATTCAATCAGTTTTTTAGAGTAATGCAGCAAGCTCTCTCCTCTTATTAAAATATTAAATTGTTTCCAAAGTTATGCGGAATTTTTCCCCAGTTTGCGCCTTGGCTCTTACACCTGCTGGCTTGGCACTTTCGCGAATTACACGTACGTGCGGGGCTTCTACGATGCGAAGAGCGCGCCGTCTCCACCGTCTCCACCATCTCCGTCGCCACACATCGGCTCAACTTGAATTTCATCAAACGCGATTTTTATTCAGCGTTTCATCGCTTCAAAAATTTGCATATGAAAATTGAGTAGTTTATAACGAAGTGCTTGCACAATTTACTCCCTCGGAAAAATCCTTTATGAAAGTATGTTTAAATTAAAAGAAAAGAAAAAAAATGTACATGATTAAATGTTCAAGGGGTTTATATTTAAGTTTTCTTCAGAAGATCCATTTATTACTTCAATAAACTTTTCATAAATAGTTCAAAGATAATTTCAAGAGACATTCCAGTAGGACAACTTGCAATTTTGCAATCAATGAATCAATAAATATTACTTTAGAGAATTGCACTTTTTCGGGAAAAATAAAATCTCTTATATGTTATCAAGTGTCTTTACTTTTATTCAAGATGAAGACTATTACACCCAATCTCCAATCTAATCCCTTAGACTTTTTGGATTACTTTTATTGCTCTTTTATACTCAGTACTTTTTTCATTCTATTGTATCCTCAATATTACTTAACTTAGTCAATAAAGCTATGGGCAACCGAATGTGTAGCCAGTATGGCCGTATATCATCAATATTCTGTAGACACGGATCAACTAAACCTTGGTTGCGTTCGATTACCTGTACGTAAAGGCGTGTTCTTACAAATCAAGTTTAATTGACTGTTTATAGTTGATCAACAAAAGTTAAATATGACTGGAATCAATTTTTGTTCACACGTTACAATTGAGATTGATTAACGTTTCAGTTTGAAACCAGTTGTACGTGAAGTTACGCTTTTTTTATTTGCATACCAAGTGCTTTTTTTGTACATTGTTCTAATGGTGTTTATTTTGTTCTTTTGTCAGCAGCAGAAAGACAAGGAATTTTCATCGAACCCAAAGCGTTTTCTTTTACATCTCTATTTGTGTATTTTTCTAATCGGTGGTTCCAAAGACAATCGTGCTTATGGTATAAATCTAAGAATTGTAGAGCATCAGCTTTCCGTCCACTTTACGCATTTTTTTTTGGAAAAAACGAAATTAAATACACGTAGCGTGACCACAGGTGGGAGTCTACGATTGTTTTCGCACAACGAAAAAATCGTTTGTTGAATATGTTGCTATTGTGACGGATTTTATATTTTTTCAACAAATACAAAACGTACATAAGGAAGAGATATAGAAAATATGTCACCAAGCAACTTAGTCAACAAACGATTTTTTCGTTGTACGAAAACTATCGTATAGCTTACAGACTTCCACCTCTGTTGATATGAAATTTGACAGAGAATGAAGTTCACACGTTTCAAGTTGAGTTTCAATTTGAAATCAAATGGGCGGAGACTCCTCACTTGAAAGATAAAGTTTGACTGGGTCAAACTTTTCTAGGTCCACTAAAAAGTTGATCTCCACCTTTCTTTCATTGAGTGGATCAACATTTTAGTTAATCAACATAAGTTTGAGCATTCAAACTTTATCGTTCAAGTCAGGAGTCTCCGCCAACCTTGTTTCAACTAGACTACGTGTATTTAGTTTTAAAATTTCTACAAAAAATTATTATTCAAAAAATAAAAAAAAATCTATTTTCATGAAATTTCATTTAAACCAAAAAAACAGTTATTAAAAAAACAACATTAACATCAAGAAACCAAACTTGGCAAATAATAAAAAAAATGTTCAAGACAAAAAGCGGGAATTCTTTAAAATTCCGCAAAACGCGGGACAAAAGTTAAAAACTCGGGACATTTGGCCACCTTACTTATATAAGTACGATTTTCTTTGGAACCACCGATTAGAGAAATATAAAAATAGAGTGCAAGAGAAAATGCTTTGGAATATACAGGGTGAGTCGAAATTAAACCGCCAACATTTTTAGGCAGATTCTACGACTAATTTTAAGATAAAAACTTCAAATAAACATATGTCCGATATAGCTTCCTAAGGGAGCTACAGCCCTTCAAAGGTGGTGTCAAAAAGAAGGTTTTCGCATGTTTATTTGTAAACACTTTGTACTAGAAACTTCAAATTTTGTGTGAACCATAATACACTTCAGATATGTTTTGTGCGAACTCTGTAGAGTGCAATATTTTGGAGAAAAATGCAAATAACCACGCGCTTGCCATATAAAGATATTTTACGGTAAATTTTAATGGGATTTGATGGATTTTTAAATCATTTGTTTATTTTGACAAGATTAAAGTAAATGCTCAAAATGCCTTCCTCTGGCTAAACGACATCCCCGTGCTCTTCGAGAAATTGTTCATTGGACTCTTTGAAACCAATTTGGTGATGCTCTTATTTCTTCGAAAGCTTATTGAATTCTTAAAATAAGGTCATCGCGGGTATGTATAGGATGTCTGCAAACTTTGTCTTTAACAAAACACCACAAAAAGAAATCAAGCGGGGTCAGGTCGGGTCAGGTCTGTCTTCGAAATTATTGTTCAATCATTCCCTTACGAAACGGCCATAATGTGGAGGTGCACCATCTTGTTGAAACAACATACCTTGCCCTAAATTTAACGGAACATTTTCCAACAACTTGAGTAAGTTTTCTAGCAAGAAAATTTTTATAACAATGCTTTGCATTTTTATTTTTTTTTCCACTAAAAAACTAGGTTTTTGATAGCGTAAAGCATCTTCATTAAGTAAATTGTCAAACTTCAATTCGGTTTTATCATTACAGTTTATATTTTATTGTGTTTTTGTATTTTTTAACTTTTACAACTTATGTTTCGGAGGGAGCGGAATAAAAAGGTCGACTTGGATGGAAGTTTGACAGGGACAAAAGCCGAAAGAAAATAGATCGAAAGATAAAAGGTCGATAAAAGGCCGAAATAGAAAAAGCTAGATAAAAGGTTGACTTTTAAAGATCGACACGGGCAATAAGCCGAAATAAAGATGGGCAAACGATTATTGCCCGTATTGGAAAAAAGAACGACGCAGAAAAAGCCCGAGAGAAAAAAAAAACGAACAATGAATGAACAAACGGCAAACGAGGACAAAAGTCGAAAGATGAAATGCAAGACTTGGATAGAAAAGGTCTAATTAAAAAATACTGATAAAAATGAACAGATAATTTATTTTAGAAAAACTTGGTTATTTTAAATTAGTATGTCAAATCTGTTTACCCTTTGAAGCCGTACACTTCTTAATTGAAGAGTCTTTTCATATAATAAATATTGTTACCTTACTTGTTACTTGGCTTCAATATTTGATCAGGTTTGATTGGCTTTTTTCTTTCTTTCGTCTGAGTTTTTCCATTTAAAACTTTGCTGTTCGGCTCTTTTCCTGTCGGCCTTTTGTTTGCGTCGGCGTTTTCTCGTTCTGCCTTTTTTCCAAGTTGGCCTATTGTCCAATTCGGCCATTTGTTGAAGTTGGCCTTTTGTCCCTATCGGCATTTAGGTATGCCGCCTTTTTCAAGTAGATTCGTTCTTGAGTATCAAGCTGAGATTTTAAAATATGCTTAAAGATATTTTAGCATGTATTCTGCGACTGTGATAAAAATTTTAGAGACGTCGTTAAAGTTAATCACGTCTTTAAGAAAATATTTCTCATGAAGAACATCTCTAAATTTTTCATCACAGTCACCAATTCCAATAATCATTAATAATGTAACTCTTTCATATTCGCTTAGTTGATTCATTTTATGTAAAATAATTACTCTGATTTTCGAAAAAGTATTTTTGGAAAAGTTCTGCGTTAAACTTGCTTATCGAATCTTACAAAATATCAAATTAATTTTAATTTTATAATTGACTTGACGTTTAAAATAGGATTGGCTTTTGTTAGAGTTCTTTGATATTTACAATAAAATGTTAATAATACATAATCCATTATGGCCGAACTTAACAATAAAGAATTGCTTGTAACTTATCAACAACGAATTTTATAAAAAAACAATTTTTACAAAAGTTTACTAAAATTAATCGTAGAATCCAAAAATATAATATAATAATTTGAACATTTGCTATAATTGTTTTAAACGAATATTAAAAAAATCGCGAACGTTCACATAATTATTATTTTCATTAAATGATTTTTTATTTCGTTGTTATTTCTTTTGTTTCTTAGTTTTAGAATTGTTCTTTAATTATGGTTTGTAAAATTTGCTAGAAATAAAGGTTTTGTTGGAAATTGTTTTAAGTTCAGGAATTCCAATAAGTAGCTACAACTCGGCAACAACGAGTTTAAAAAAATAATGATTTTTACAAAAGTTTACTAAAATTAATCGTAGAATTCAAAAATATAAAAATATACAGGGTGTTGCATTTAAAAAACGAAAGTTAGGTGCCGTACACTAATAAAGTGAACACCCTGTATATTCAAAATTATGTTTAAATGGTAGCTTATTTAAATTACATAAACTTTTGTTTAAACTTTTTTTTTTAATTCATTACGGTTCAAAAAATATTTAGGTGTTTCCGTTTTTTTGGCGGACCCTGTATGTTAATTTGAAATTTTATGTTAAAATTTGTTGTAGAATCGGCCCAAAAAATTTGGCCGTTTAATTTCGACTCACCCTGTATACTCGATTAAGTGCACCATGCGCAATGCAAATAAATTCTAAAATCGAAACAAATGGTGCCAAACTGCCAGATTTTAGACCATGTTTGTCTTTTTGATATCTTATTTGACCTAACATAAGTTAATTCTAAATAAAAAATTCTTAAGGTTTCTTTTTATTATTTTTCTAAAAACATTCTGTTTAAAAAAATAAGTAAGTTTTTAATCAAAATAATCATTTACACATATGTCTTCTTAGTTCTTTTACTCTTCCACGCAGATTGGTATTTCTGTTATTTTCTGCTGTGTTATATTAGGCAAAGCTTTTAGAGTTTTGTATTTCAAAATTTGTTTTAATGACGTGATAGAGAGTCAAATATCCAAAATTCGGTATCTGCATTATTCAACACCTCTCATGTAGGGTAACGTGTACAACAGTGATGAATTACTTTTTTTTCTGAGGAGTCTCACCCCAATAATTATGATCATAATGGTCTGCAAGAAATTTTGACTGAAAGAAAGTTTGGTTTTTTAATTTCTAACCAGTGTCTTTATTATCGCCTAAAATTATATAATATTTGAAGTTATATTTTAATAAATTAATTATACTTAAATCAAGTTGATTCACTGTTCAACATGGGTTGTACACAGTGAATCAAAACATGTTGAACATTGAAACTCATTAATATGTTATGGAAAAAGTGTATCAATTTATTGGCAAGTACCAAAACTCATTATTTATTATTGGTCTTTGGTTAAAAATTGGAAATTCCAGTTTAAAAAAAAACATTGCCAACGAAACAGCATATTAGACCAAAATCAAATTCTTTAACTACAGAGACTAGAAGCATCAGGCTCAAATCAGGTTGACGGCATTTAAACGTTAATAGTGAATTAATTGTTGACAACATGAAATGATCCACTGTGAAACTAAAGACCATTTTATAATTTACATCATATCATAAAAAAATATAAGTGATACAACATTCATTTGTGCAAATTAGTATTGATTAATGTCTACATAAATCCTATTGAAGACTAATACATTAAAACAAAAAAAAACACAAAACGAAAGATTTATAACGTCATCAATGGCAGTTTTTGTCAACCTTTCTGATTAGCGGATAGACCGAAAAAATGCCACCGGGTTGAAGTTACATTTAAATGCAGTCATTTTTTACATTTATATTTTGTTTCAGAAAAAAAATGTAAGGGCTCAATCTTTCTATATTTTGTTATAAATACAGTCCTTAGTAAAACTACATAAAAAGTTGTTTCAAAATCAGACCATGAGTCAAAAAATTTAAAAAAGAATGAAAATAATTTGTCACTTTTTCACATTTTATTTTTTTAATGGAAAACAAAACAATGTAAGGGGTCAAATTTTTTATATTTTGTTACAGATACAGTCTTTAGTAAAACAGCATAAAAAGTTTTTTTTTAAATCAGACCAGGAGTCAAAATATTTAAAAAAGAATGAAAATAATCAGTCACTTTTTCACATTTTATTTTTTTAATGGAAAGCAAAACAATGTAAGGGCTCAATTTTTTTATATTTTGTTACACATACAGTCCTTAGTAAAACTGCATAACAAGTTTTTTCAAAATCAGACAAGGAGTCAAGAAATTAAAAAAAAAATTAAGAAAATGGTCACTTTTTCAGATTTTATTTTTTTTAGCGAAAACAAAAAAATGTAAGGGTTCAATTTTTTTATATTTTGTTACAGATACAATCCTTAGTAAAACTGCATAAAAAGTTTTTATGCAGTTTTACTAAGGACAGTATGTGTAACAAAATATAAAAAATTTCAGCCCTTACATTTTTTTTGTTTTCCATTAAATAAATAAATAAAATGTGAAAAAGTGACTGATTATTTTCATTTTTTTTTAAATATTTTGACTCCTGATCTGATTAAAAAAAACTTTTTATGCAGTTTTACTAAAGACTGTATATGTAACAAAATATTAAAAAATTGAGCCCTTACATTTTTTTGTTTTCGATTAAAAAAATTAAATGTGAAAAAGTGACTGATTATTTTCATTCTTTTTTAATTTTTTTCACTCATGGTCTTATTTTGAAGCAACTTTTTATGCAGTTTTACTAAGGACTGTATATGTAACAAAATAAAAAAAAATTGATCCCTTGCATTTTTTTTCTAATAAAAAAAAATATTAATGTAAAAATGAATACATTTAAAAGTAACTTCAGTAAAAATGCATTTAAGAACGACCGACGATTTTGATCTAACATCGAAAACTGTTGATATTTCAAAATTTAATAGAATGATTCACTCTGTACTACTGATTCACTGTTGAACATTTGAATTTTAAATTCTCATATTTCGAGGAATGGGGTTGCTTATGACTTATGCTACAATGATCATTGTAGAAGTTGGAAAAAGTTCTAGAAGCACCTCAAATAACCTTTATCCAAAATGAGTTGATGGTGAAAATTAAACCTATAGAAATTTTCCTTTAAAACAAAAGTATGGTATGAAGCTTTTATTTGCATACGAATTAATTCGTATGCGAGGTGTCCCTGTTTCTAACTTTCGTAAAACATTCACAATGTAATTATAATTTCTTTACTCTGATATTAAAATGTTAATAATGATAGGCACAAATGTCGCCCATTAAATAATTTACATCATGTACATTAATATTTCCGTAATGGGTAATAAATAATAATGTTGTACTAATTCTATTTGCAGTTTGAAAACATGAAGTGAACACAGCCCTACAATTTATAATCTTGGGATGATTTGACAATGCAGTTTGTTTGTGGAGCTTATGTAATTGTATTACGGATATGATCATATAAATTAACTAATAAACGCCAGACATGTGTTGGTTGCGTCCAATTATAGCTCAAACAGCAATAAATTTAAATTAATCATGATTACTAACCTTAACTATTAACTCTTTTATGTATGGAAGTGTAGTACACTTTCCCAACAAACACAAAGGAATCTGTATTAATAGAAAGATTTTACTCTAAAAAGGTTCAAACGAATAAATAGAAACCACACGGATATAATTACAGTTTGCTGTTTTGTACTTCATGAAAGACTTTGAGTAAAAATGAGAGGGGCCAGGATTGCCCAAATATTACGAAGTAGCTACTCCCTTTGGATTTACTCTTGTCCCTTTGAAGCATTAAATACCTATTAATAATCATGGAAGCGTACATATAAAGGGATGAAATATTACGTTGAAATGTTAAAGTCTGACTTTCATTTCGGTAGTGCTTTTTCAACATATCAAGCTTGAAATAAGGTAGTAGTTTTGATTTTGTTTTTATCATAGCGGTGCGGTAAAAAAGGAAATTAGGTTGTAATGGAGTTGGTAATAAATATGAGAAAATGAATTATACATGGAACAAACGTAAATCCGCGCTTTAAATAAAATAAAAAAGAAATGATGAGCCCCAAGGGGTGGAGGCTTTGTTCCACCTGGTGCATCTGAAATGTACACACATAAAATAAGCGGCAATTTTCCGGTCGAAGTGGCAGCGATCTGGGCTGTACGTCCGGCCTGTCAAAAATACACATTCCCGCATCTCGTATTTCATTGAAGTTGTCTTTATCTATTCGATGAGCGGGACGAGGACGAACTTTCCTTCTGACTCCTTTATATGCAAATAAACAATCTGCATCAGGTCGTGTACTGTTTCAGAGAACAGTTTATTCGCTAATTTAACTTTACGAGTTTTTGCTTACCTAATCATCCTCTTTATTACGCACTGATTGTTTTAATTTTAAATAATCATAGCTGTTTACCTTAGTACTAAATGCAAATGCCAAATTATTTCCAGGGGTTTGTTTTTTAAACGAATAATATGTAAATTTAAAAACAACATCAAATATATTTATTTTTCAACTTTATGAACTACAACGTTTTCTGGATTTATAGATTTCAAGTTTTAATACTTACCTACTTTTTTTAATAATAAAATGCTATGAAATGCAATTCCATCTCTTTTAGTGGTGGCATTTCCAGTTCATTTTATAATAATAACTTCTAACTTCAGTGCTATACAATAATCCATATTAATAAAAAATACGTATATACAGACTGTGGCAAAAGTCTTGCATCAAACCTTCTAATGTCAAAATTTAATTTAAGATAAAAATCAATGGGTGTAAATGCTGGGGCCATAGGTGGAAGTTTTTAACCCTAACGAGTTGATGTCGGTTTAGAGGTGACTCGCTAGATATTTTTTATCTCACTCTTACTTATACAGTAATGCATATAGGTTGAAGCGAGACGAAATTCGTTACCATGGAAAGTCAACAATCCACCGTTTTCGGTACGTTAGGTGTTACAAATCCATTTTTTAAATTTCAAAGTACGTCAATATTTACCCAAGTACGTTGTAACTTACAGTCTATTCCCATAATAACCAAAAAAATTTTGACAAGGAGTTTTTTAATCCTTCTCACTTACACGTAACTCGTTCTCTGTCACATTACATCCTCGTTGTCACACAATTGGGGTCAAACGCAAGGAGCTTACTTTATTGGCCGTTTTTTTTTAACATTGGGCTTATGGCATGGAGCGTCTAGCTAAATATGTTCGGTTACAGCATCATTATGTTCACTAGAGTAATATAATTATAAAATCTATATTGTATTATAACATACATTTTACACTATACTTTTTCTACGATCAAAATAAACAGCATAAAATAAAAAAATACTTAGATAAGTAAGAAATTTAAAAACACACCAATTTTAGTAAGTTTCGTAGTTGCTTGAAATCTATATACAATTGAAACAATCCGTATGCTACAAAAATAATACAATTTTAGTAGACTGACTTGCTTATTCCGCATACCCAATTTTCTTGAAGTAATTTAAAAGTGCATCGAAATAGCTGCAGACTTTATTGAAAAGTAATATAAATACATATATTGAGATCTTTCAACAAAAAATTACTAACCGGAAAATCTTACTCAATAACTCGTAGAGATGCTCCAGTTCACGTATTACATCACCATTTAAAATGATGCAAGGAAATTTAAGAGACGATAAAGTCTGGGAAAGATATATTTTCGATTGAAACACATAGAATGGGTTATCTATATATTTATGGAGAGTGTGCTTCTTGAGATGGCACTTTCTTGTGAGGTGGAAGATGTCGATTCGGAAAGTGCGCCACAATGTTCCAGATACTTTACAGAAGTTGTACAATGAAAGATATACGATGTACTTGTTCGCATAAATCTACGGAATGCCTGGCTATACTATTATCTATAAAATGCATTTGTCCCCAGAACAGCACATGGAAGATAAATTTATATAGCGGTTTGTGTACACAATGCACTTTGCTATATATGAAGCATGTACGTAAAATATTTACTACTCTGCATATGCATTTTATGGTTGGTTTTAACTGTTTGGTCATTTTAAACACGTTATACATAAAATCAAAATGTATTTTAATTTGTTATATCCCCTACAGGTTTTTAACCAATATATTACTTTGTAATTGATTAATATATCTAAATGTTTTCAAAAAAGCAACAAGGTGATTATGTATTTTGTAAATGCAAACAAATAAATTCGCACGCAAAATCAGAATTATAATAATATTTTTTGTAAAAAAGAATATTAAAATAATTTTCAGTAGTATGCACTTTAAAGCAAAAATCAAAAATTGATTTAAATAACAATATTTCTCGACAAATTGGAAATAACTAATTTAAATAATCACAAGAAAAAAGCAAACCATAATTTTCGGCTAATGCTTGAATGAATTTCATCAAAAATCAAGTTATCATACTCTCTACTTGGCGTTTCAGTAAATTTTTTGTAGATCTTAATTTTTGGCGTTCAGTCTTTGCAATAACTTTTAAGACTTTATCATATTTTTTTAAGTAACCTTAAAAGAATCTGAAAAACAGTGTTTTGATGACCAGAAGTATCAAAAATATAATTAACCTAATTAATAAGATTACAATAATAAAATCCAGCTTACTTTTTTTAAGTCAGAAAAATACAGTGTCCCAGCGCTGCGAGGAAGTAACATTACTCTAACTTTTAAGCGCACATTTTCAAAATATTTTAATAATAAACCGGGTGCCATTTTAAGATGGTTTTTTTTTAATGGAACACCCAGTATTATTATTATTATTATTATTATGACATTTTTCGATTCCTTATCAAAAAATAATTACACAATGTATAAACTTTTATGGGTCTTCACTCGTTTTGTTGATATTTGCCATTTAACAATTTAACATTTTTTCAAAAATCACTGCTCTAAAACAAATGAACATTTTGGGTTGAAATTTTGTCAAAAAATTTTCAACATCGTCTAATCTACAACTATCCAATCAAATTTAAGTTTGTGATAATTTTTTATCACGGTGCCTAATGAAACGCAAATTGAACAATTAAACGAAATTTTCAAATGGAACACCCTGTATATATTAACATCATTCGATGACATTTTTTACTAGCTTTCTACTGATACAATGATTTTATGGTTTATCTAATATCCAAACTGAGAAACAGTGAAAAATAGTCAAAATAGCGCTATTGATGAATTTTGTTCAGGATTTTATTTTAATTTGCCTAAAACTTATTTCTTTTTCTCTATTTTGCTTTTTTAATAATGTTGTTATATTACAATAGCAGTTTTTGCTGTTTTACAACATAAATATAAAATATATTTGGGAAAAACTAAAAAAAATATAAAGTTAATAAAGATTTTTTAAACTTTTGTACAATTCACAAAAAATAAAATAAAGTCATTCTATAAAATTATTTTTTGTGCAATTGGAAGAGAGCTATAGGTAGTACATTTCTATATAAAATCAAAAAAGAATTTGAAATAGCTTCTGCAGTCTATTTTTAATATTTTAATATAAAAATGCCAAAGATTTTGAAACATGAAAATTTATCCATTCATCAATTTTGATCTACCATCTACAAGCTACAAGCCAAGGTTAGGTTAGTTACATCCTTAAACAATAAAGACTGATTTATAATGTTACATAAAAGCCTAAGGTTTATATACATATATAACGTTATAAATTAGTCTTTAATTTGCATTATGGGAAAAAATTTCAATTTTTTTGTACATTTTAAAAATTTGAATTAAGTGTATAGTCAGGTACAATTTTTGTTTTTAAAGTATCTTCAGTTAAACAGGAAATAAAGCACCCAAATTTTTATTAAAATGGAACAAATATTTTTTTAAAGAAGTTATTAAAACAATAAAATACATTTTACTCGGTGATTAATAATAAAACGACTATTGCAGAAGTAATATGTTGTAAAATATCGTTTTTAACCGATAGGTTATTAGTGTTCGTGAAATATTCAGTGTGGAAAATAATGGTCAGTTTATCGGACAGATTTTTTATTTTTTTTATTTATTTATTTTTTTTATTTTTTTTTTTTTTTATTTTTAATTTAATTTTTTATTTTATTTTTTTTTTTTCACTTCAAAACATAGTTAATGTTTCGCCACTCTACCCGAGGGCTGAAAAACAATATAAAAAAAATCTGTCCGATAAACTGACCATTATTTTCCACGCCGTTTTTAACGTTATGGGCATAGTTAAGTCCAAATTTCTCGAAATCGAATTGATATAAGAGTACCTTTTTTGTCTGAAATTAAATACGGAAAAAGATTATAAAGAAAATATTTTTTCTTTAACCATTAAAAGTTCACGCTATTTTTAACCCCAACCTTCCCAAAATTACCCTTTTGAAGCTTGAAAACTAACTATACTCTTATAATTAAGGCTCTATGAAAAACAAACTTCTTAATTTTGTTAAAGGTATTAATTTCTGCCAACTGCAAATGAATGATGCACAGGACTAAACCTACTAAGTCGCAAATAAATGTTTTCGACTTATTGCTGTTTTTAGTTTAATATTAGCATGTTTTAAGGTGCCCACACACCAAAATTGTTGCAAAAAATGTTAGCAGCAACATTCATTAAGCCTGTGTAAATAAATGCTGGTATCCACATGTCAGAAACAATGTTTATAACTTAAATAAATTCGGATGGTAACATCTATTTACATAGGCTTAATGAATGTTGTTAACATATTTGCTGCTAACATGTTTTGCTGTTAACATGTTATTAACTTCCTTTTATCCTGACCGCTTCCAGAGCGATCGCAAAATTTGTCCTGCCCACAACATTGTTGTCAACATATGTTATTGAAAATAATAACAAATGCTTATAACAAATGTTGGCAGCAAAAATGTAACTAATATTTTATAATAGAATTGTAGCATGTTGATAAAAATTGTTGTCAGCAAATGTTGCCTACAAATGCTGTCAACATTTCTGCGTCCTAGATTTTAAATTTGTCGCCTACATTGTTAGAAATATATGTTATCAGCAAAGTTACCTCCGGTGTGCAGAGGCTTTTAGGATTGCATGGGTTATTTTTAAACAGGCTATATAACGAGACTTAACAAGATTTCCCCAGACTAATTTTAAAGAGCACAACATTTTGAACAAGATGTTGATGCTAACGCAATTTCCACAAAAATGGACAGAATTATTATGTGTATGTTGTGACCTTGCACTTCTTGAAAATGAAGATTATTATAAAAACCGATTTTATTCTTCATTTTATAAAGTAGACCTACTTGGCTAAAACTGTTGAAAAAAAAATAAAGAGTTTCTTCATGGGAGAAAACAAGAAAAGTTCCTTTTTGGTTACAAAATGATGAATACTTACACTGGTGTAAAGTAAGCTGCATGGTGAAAACTGACTTTGTGTTATTTTGAACGTTGCTCCTACTAGTTAAAAGAGACAATTCTAAAGGGGGACCATGTTAATTTTGACAATAGTTTCAAACTCTAATTGTATTTGAAGAATCTTTAAAGAATTTGCTTATGTCACATCTTGTAAAAAATATGTACCACAGAAGGCTTGCTTGCATTTCGAAAGGCAGTTCATGTTGGGTTTAAGAGCATCTTCCTAGAAACCCGCGATAAATTTTCCATTGAAGATAATAACAAGGAATAGAAAATCTATCCCACTTTCCTGGAGCTTCTTTGCAAATTATGACCAAATAAATGATAATTAATGCGAATCCCTAGAGGGCGCGCGAGTTTGGGAGGAAAAATTGTGAAAAATCATGAAATCGAACATTAGTTCTGCAGTCATAACTCAAGTTTCCCTCGTTAGATTTTCAATTTATTTTCATGCAAAATAATACCCCTACATATGGGGTACCAAAATAATCGTTATAAAATCCTCTTTTTAAAAAGTCGAATGACCTGGCATCATTGCATTTAAAAAAAGTGAGATATTTGATAAAATCTTCATTAACTAAGTTTAAAAATTAATAGTTCAAAAACCACTTAATTTTTTTTTCAAATTACAATTTTATTTAGGTATTTGAATTATTTAGAATTAGTTTTGGTACTTTTCACCGACTTCGAAAACCTTTTTTTTTTTGAAAAAAATTTTTTTTACAAATAAAATAAAAACTAATATCTCAAAAATACTTCTTTTTGAAAAGTATATTAAGCCATGAATAAAAATATGGGATGTTACATTTAAAAAAACAAAGTTCATAGTGTTTCCGGTGAAACCGGAAGTGATTTCGAAAATAAAAAATTCACATAAAATTTGTTTTTTTGAACCATAGAACATAGCCAAATTTCAAATTTTTCTATTCATAAATAAAAAAGTTATAGAGGTGACCCGGTTTTCATTTCCACCCGGTATATAATTTCTATTCGAAGATCAGTTTTTTTTTCAAATTTTATTTTACAGTTTGATTGTTTATATAATTCTACACAAAATATCAAAAATTTGGGTGACAACCCCTTCCCTTTTTTTCTTAAATTAAATTTAAAGTGAAGAGTAGGGCACGTACCGCGTTTCAAATAATCTCTAATTTCTATTCGAAGATCATTTTTTATTTTCAAATTTCTTCCCCAGTTTGTTTTTTTATACAATATTACACAAAATATAAAAAATTTGGGTGGCAACCCCTTCCCTTTTTTCAAATAATTTCTTCCCCAGTTTCATTGTTTATACAATATTACACAAAATTTAATTTGCGCTTTGCTTTTATTTTAAAGTAAAAATGGGAAGGGATAGACACCCAAATTTTTGATATTTTGTGTAGAATTCTATAAAGAATCAAACTGTAAAAGTTTATATTAAAAAAATTGTTTAGGGGTAGTTTTCACCTTTAAAATTTAATAATTTGAATTATACCTTTTTATTTTATCCAGAGAAATGCGAGGGTATAATTTTTTTTAATATTTTTATTTTTCAAAATATTACCTATTGCTGGAGTATTTATACCGGCGAGAAGTTAGCCATAAAATTTCCAGCCACAGTTTTTTACATATATTTCTCCATAAGAAGAAAAAGCATTATAACTTCTTTATTTTACATTTTATAACAAAACTTATTATACCACTGGAAAGCTCAAAGAAATATCTATACATATAACAGTATCACTGTCAATGCCTCATAATAATAAATCCGCAATTTGCATTTAATCAGATGGCTACCTTAAATATCAAAAACACTTAAATGGGTGTAAATTCTATTAAAATAAACTGACAAGTAAAATAAAATAATCAGTAGAATTTGCATTAAATTCCCTACATTATCATGTATAAAACAATGTCAGATGTCAGGCACTAATTATTAACTTATTAATTAACCAAAAACAGTAATTTCTGAGTAATTTTTTATTCTAACGGCTACCAAAAAACCGGCCATAAAAAAGTTATTAGTACCATTTGATAGAAAATTTAATAAGCTTTCCAACGATATATCACACAATACTAGTCACATCATGATAATTAAAAATTTAAACTTTTAATTAAATTCGCCGAGAAAACTAGATAATGCATTATGCGCTCTAATTTTTGAGAACACGATAGCAGAAAAAAACTAAGACCACTTTTGGAATCTATATTAGAAAATTAAAATAATGATGTGTAACACAATTCTAGCCTTTAATTATTGACTTTTTAATTAACCAAAAACACTAATTTTGAGTAATTTTTTGGTTCTAATGGCACCAAAAACCGGCCATAAAAAAGTTATTGGTACCATTTGATAGAAAATTTAATAAGCTTTCCAACGATATATCACACAATGCTAGCCTCATCACGATAATTAAAAATTTAAATTTTTAAATAAATTCGCCGCTAAAACTAAATAATGCATAATGCGCTCTAATTTTTGAGAAAAAGATTTTTAAATTTTTTATCAAATGGAACCAATAACTTTTTAATGGCCGGTTTTTGGTAGCCATTAGAATAAGAAATTACTCAGAAATTACTGTTTTTGGTTAATTAATAAGTTAATAATTAGTGGCTGACATTGTTTTATATATGATAATGTAGGGAATTTAATGCAATTCTACTGATTATTTTATTTTAGTTGTCAGTTTATTTTTTAGTTTAATAGAATTTACACCCATTTAAGTGTTTTTGATATTTTAAGGTAGTCATCTGATTAAATGCAAATTGCGGATTTATTATTATGGGGCAAGCATTGACAGTAATACTGTTATATAGATATTTCTTTGAGCTTTCCAGTGGTATAATTAGTTTTGTTATAAAATGTAAAATAAAGAAGTTATAATGCTTTTTCTTCTTATGGGGAAATACATGTAAAAAACTTTTATGTACTTTGGCTATTTTAACTCAAAACCGCAATTTTTGAACTCGTACTGTTCTAGGACTTATCGATTAAATTTTAAAGGACATCTGGGGCCACATGAACCACTTTCAACATTCTATCCTTATAAAACCTTGTCGTATGATTTGAGCGTAACCCCCCTGGTGCCCTAAAAGTTTTTAAAGTTTTTTTATGGTTTAGTATTGAGAAAAATTAAAAATATGATCGTTAAGAATTATCAAAGTAGTAAAAACTGTAATTCAAAACTTACCAAATTATAATATTTGTAATCTATCGAAAGCAGAACTAGTTTTGGAATTCTATCTTGTTTAATATTTTTTGTCAAGACAAGTTTTTCATTTAAGTGTATAATATTGTATAAGATAAGATGATCTGGGTTAGCCAATTTACTAGATTTACTGTGCAATTCTGTGCAAATCTGTCCTTGTAATGAACGGTTTCCATGGTTACTTTACAGATATTTCCTGTAAGGTCTTACAGATTTGGTTGTTGCCAACCAAATAATTTGGTCGGATGGTCGAATAAATAATCTATCCCACCAAATACAGGGTGAGCTAAAATGATTGTGGTTTGATATGTTGGCAACCAAATAAGAAGGTTGGTACAACTAAAAATTTAAAAAGAAAATCCCCCAGTAATCCAATGGCGTAGCCAATAATTTTTTCCAGAATGAATATAATAATTAAACAAATCAAGAATTCTAAACAACTATACAAATTTAAGTTATTTATTAAGGTTTTGTGTTTTTGAAAATAAAAACGAAAAATTAGCTCTATAATTTTACAACAAATGTCAAATGCTGATAATGATGACCTTCATTTTCAAGGCAGATGCTAACACAAAACAAAGATTTATGCAAACTAGTTTTGATAAAACCTGATGTTTGTGAAACAGAAGTGCCAACAACTAAATCCAAAAATCTGAAGTATTGACACAACGGTAAAAAATCAACCTACGCCTCTGCTTTTGTGTAGTCTAGTTACTTTGTTATAATTTTGATACGATTTTGTGTTACTATGAACTTGAAGCGAACAAATTCCCCAGATTTTTAGGCGGGAAATTTGAATTGACCACACTCATTTTAGTTCACCCTGTGTTTAACTGCATACAAGCTAGTTTGTTAGATAGTATGGATATCATAGATCTTTCAAAACATTTTATTATAAGTTAACAGCACGGTTTCCACTCAGGCCGGTCCACTACTACAAATCTTTTAATTTTTGAAGACTTTATCTCTTTATCTGAAGCCTTGGAGAAGAGGGCTACCAAGTCGTTTCGATTTTTAATAACTTCTCCAAGGCTTTCGATAGAGTAAATCATGATTTACTAGCATTTAAACTATATCGTATTGGATTTGGCAAAGATATTGTTCAATGGATTCATAGCTTTCTTTTAAATAGAAAACAGTTTGTTAAAGTTAATGGCCTCATTTATGAAGTGGTCAATGTCAATTCCGGGGTCCCTCAAGGGTCACATCTCGGACCAATTTTGTTTAATTTATTTATTAATGACCTTGCTGATGTGATTGTTAATTCTGAATACTTATTTTATGCCGATGATCTGAAGATGTTTAATGTCGTGAGGACCTGGTAGATGTTGAAAGAATCCAAGATGATTTAAATAGGGTTTTTGAGTGGTGTGAACTTAATAGCTTACATTTAAACATAAATAAATGCCATTATATTACTTTTTATCGTAGTAAACAATTTTTAAATTACAATTATCAAATAAATATACATGATCTTGAAAGAGTCCATCAAGTTTCGTATTTAGGTATTAGTTTTGTGTCGTCTTTATCATTTATCATTTCTAGAATAGGTAAAATTTAATATTGAAACATTAAAAACTCTGTACTTTTCTATGGTTTTGCCTATTTTGGAATACGGTTCATCGGTATGGAGTCCATATTAAGATTATCTTGTCCGGCTTTTAGAGGGTGTGCAACACAGATTCTTAAGAACGATTTCTTATAAAATAGGTATAGCAAGGGCTGATACCGTATATGGGAATTTAATGTTAGAGCTTGATATGCTTAGTCTTAAATCTAGGAGAATTATTAGTGACTTATGTATTCTTTATAAAATTATTAATAGTCAAATTGACTGTGAAGAACTTCTTGGTAAAATAATTTTTTACTTTCAACACTCTGGTTCAAATATAAGGAACTACTCTTTGTTCAGTATTGACTTGCATAGATATAATTATTCTTTTTACAGTTCACTTTCAAGAATATTACGTTACGGAAACAGTATTTATAATAGTCCTTCTTGTGATTTGTTTGCAACAAATATTCATATGTTTAAAAAAAGTGTTATTCGCAATATTGATAATGTTAATTTTTGTTCTTTATACCTGCTCAATAGTAAATTGTAATATATATTTTTTTTGTAAAGGGAGTATTCCCGTTTATTGTAAATAAATAAATATCATTTAATTTGCTTTGTTCGATCAAATCGGATAGCATAGGAGGCCTTCAAATCCTGCGTTCACAAATATCATGATAATAGCTAACAGCAACGTTTTTGTCGGCTAGTCGTTAGATGATACTGTCTTTGATCGTTATTTTTATGTTGCCAAAGATGTTTTAGACGAGGTTTCATGATTGCTTCCTATTATTATTCTTCAGTTATTACAAAAAGTACAATACCTTTGTATTTCCAACTAGAAACAAAGCATCTTTTGAAGATAACAAAACTTGCAGGTCTAAAATCTGCAGTAGAAACCTATTACCTACCTTTTCACGAAGCATATCCCTGGTCCTTGTAGCTTGAGTCCTGCTTCTGTGCAATTCCATTTGAAGTTCGAAGCATTTTTCCTGCCAGTTGACACCTGGTCCATGGTGTGCTGCATCCAAAGCATCATTAAATCCAAGTTGACCGGAAGATCCGGAATCTCGCGCGCGTCTAGGTAACAATCTAGGACTTCCAGGAGTCGATCGCGATTCGCGCGTCAATTCACTAAGTCGCGAAAGAGGATCGAAGATCTGACTTAGGCGCTTCGAACTTTCACCGTCTTCATTCATTTTGATACCAATAACTTACAACAAATTAATAAATTGTGCGATTATGTAATTTCCATAATAAACTCGAACGCAATTAACTAATCAACAACTTTACCCACTAATAAACAATAATCTCACTCATGGATGGGAGTCACAACCACTTATTTTTATCGATTTACTTATTTATTTATTCAATTTCAAACGCGTTTCATTCTATTGTCAGCTGGAAGCATACTGAAGCTGATTCTGCTTGTATGTATCTTCATAGACGTAGTGCAGAGCCAATGAACTCCCGTAATAGAGCCACTAGAGAAGGTCGCGCAGTCAAGACGACGACTCTTATGTTATGAACTGAGCAAATGTATGAAACACAGCCATTCATTCACGTGTTGTATGCACGCTCTGCTCTTTCGATACATTTTTAGAAGACGCGACTTAAATTTAGATTTCACACAACTTTTAACATGGGTAGATTAACAACAACAAATTTTAACATCACTTAATTAAATCACCAATATTTTTATATAGAATATATTTATGTATATCACAAATTAATCAAGAAGACTTTAACTGGACGACGAAGGTTGCATTTCATATTCTTTAGTTACATCTGAAACAAAAAAAAATGATTGAAAATAAAACTTGACGGTTAGAATTGGTTTTTATCGTAATTTTAATTAAATTTTATCAATTAACACATACAGCGCAATAACTCAGTTTTTTGAATTTGGAAATGGGATTTTTAGTGAATAAAAAACATGACCATTCAATAAGCATGGACGTTCGGAAAAGTCATATGAAGGCGTTAAGATAATATTTGCATTTGGCTGCAAACATTAAACTGGAGTGTGGTGCAAATAATACTTTCAGAGTTCCGCTTCGTACAAATACAAAGTACAGAGATACAAATAAAAAGTATTCGCTTATCAAAACCGTTCCAATATGTAATAACTACTTCGCTGAAAATATTTTACTAGAGGAATCAAAGATAAAATTGAAACAAACATTAAATAAACATTTTTATTTTATCAAATAATAAGGTATAATTTAAGAAATTTTATGATTTCCCTTTCATGAAGAAAAATGATACGTTTGGTACAAAAAATTAATTTATGTCCCAGTCCTGTAGTTGTGTTACAGGAAAATAAAAGTTTGTGTCCAAAATGATTTATAGGGTTTTTAAGCCACTGTCAGAAGTAGTGCAACACGACCCATGAATTACGAGCACTAAGTATCGTTAGATGCTTAGCATTAAACAAAATACGATCCAAATTAATGCGTTACAGATTAAAGTAATTGGTTACGCATGTTTTATTTAAATTAGAACTACATTTAAATATTGCTACTCCACAAATTACTTTCCTGAGCATTAATTAAGAAAAGAAGAATAATAAATGGCTCAGTAGCAAAAATGGGAAAGCTCAGCCATTCATTCATTATTTATAATCTTTTTCTTTCATACTTAGAATAACAAAACAGATAAAATATACGGTGCGGTCTCATGATGTGTTTAGTGTTCTATAACCTTTGTCTCTAAATACTTCCATTTGTCCAAAAGAAAATAGAAATATTAATCCCATTATTTTTTCTTTTGGACAAATGGAAGTCTTTTAGTCTACAGATTTCATCTCGGCTGTAAATTAACTCGATTTTTTACCTCGCCGTCTCTCAGAATGAAAATCGTCACCATACATTTGTATTCATCGTTCTCGATATTCTTGTGCAAGATTAAAGGAACAGTACGTACGCTGCCCCGCTATGTTCACACTCATTTAGGGACTTCATTATTCCGAATACCGAACTTACGAAATTTTTTATCCGGTATTATAAAACCTGTATTGGAAGAGAAATATGAAGCAAAAAAGCGAACATGAGGTATTTCAACCATATCCACCATAAAAAATCATGCCATCGAAAACGAAATCCTATAATATTTACACTCCCCATATGGACCTAAATCCGAAAAAAGCCTCAGGATATGAACTAATTACAGGAAAACTACTGAAAGAGTTAGCAAGAATAGGAATACTCTACTTAACACAAAAATTCAATGCAATCGAAAATACATCACGTTTTGAAGAAAGAAAATCCTAGCGTCCTAGTCTGCTTCAAATAATGTCAAAAGTTCTAGAAGAGCTTGTACTATCTAAACTAAAACCCCCCCTAACCGCCAGTAAGCTAATTCCAACCCACCAATTTGGCTCTAGACCACAACATGCAACTACAGAGCAAGTTCATCGGATATGCAAAGAAACAAACCAAGCATTAGAGGACAAAAAATACTGATATTCACACCTTTCCTGGATATATTATCGTAGGCCTTCGACAAAGTAAGATATAATCTAGAATTTCATCTTACAAATTTATTAACTAAAACTATGAATTAGGCGATTTTTTCGAGGTTCCGAAGATTTTTGAAAAAAAAATAGGTTAAATTAATCTAACCTTACATTGATTCTAATCATTGGACACATAAAAAAATTGGTAATTGAAAATAATACAGTGCGTCTCAAAGATAAGAAAAAAATCGTAGAAAGTAGACGAGATTTCATCGACAAAAAGCCAAATAGTAAAAAAATACTTATTTATTTTAATTTTTTTTTCATCATATTTTCACTCATATCTTTGAAATAAGCCTCATAAAAGTATCACTTTTTTAAGTTCATAAAACTTTAAAGTAAACTCTATCCAGGGTCGCATCAAAACCTTTTTTGGGCATAGGCAATTCTGATTTCCCAACAAAATATGTCGAAGCTAAACTTTTTGAAGCTAAAAATCCAAAGTTTTTGAATTTATTTCTGTTATGGTTCGGAAACGAGCGATTCTAGCTTTCTCACCACTGAACACTTTTAGAGAGCATAATAGGTTTAGAAATTTTATTCCAGGGTTTATTTTCTACAATCATTACTAAGCACGCTGTAGCTTTTTAAAAACAAAGCATTTTTCTAACTTTGCGAATAAATAATGGCAAAGATAAATTGTGTGTACAATGAACCAGAGGCTACCCGTAAAAAATCATCGGGGCTGGGGGTTGGGGAAGAATTCATAATGCCACTAAACAGTGAATGCATGAACACATTGCGGTTCTAGTTATTTGTAAAATCTACCACAGAAGCAAACTTAATCTCGCAAGGTGGTAACCAATTCAAGATGTTGTGGAGAAACGCAATCATGACTAAGAAACTATATCCCACCTGAGGAATGGGAGTGGATTCGAAGCTATGACGGATTCCTTCAATCAATTGAAATGATCCAAACCCAGCTCCTGGATCCTTGTATCCTCGCTAGATCCTGTTTTAGGCAACTGTAAAATAGGTTGTACAAAAAAATGTACCTGCCACAAAACAGGTCTCAAGTGGTTATCAATCTGTAAAAACTGTAACGGGGTCAATTGCAAAAATGTGGCCGATATTATTTTCCCACAAAAAGACGATGATAAAGCTGACGCCTGGGAAATTCTTGACCAAGCTGACGACAATGAGTTTTATCAATCAGATTGATGGCTGGGATCGAAGAAGAAAAAGACTGTTGAAGAACAAACAACCTGCTCGACTACGATTCAAGCTGAGGATGACGAAGTTACTTATCCATTTATAATATTAACTTATTCGTTTCACTAAAGGTGTTATAGATATAGGTATCATTTGTTTAAATTTTATATGAAACATGTTAGTCTAATAATATCCTCATCTACAAGTTATAATAATCAGAATAAAATGAAGTAAAAACGGGTCAAAAGCTGTGTTTTACGAATTTCCACAAAGTTGAAAAAAAAATCCTTGATTTTCAAAGAGCTCTTTAAAAGTGTCCAGAGTGGTCAAAACACTAGGATCGCTCGTTTCCGAGTTTGCTTTCAGTGGTAGATTTTGAAAATAACTGGATAGTGCTATTATGAATTAATATCACTAGGAAAAATAAATCAATCCCAACAGTTGGGATTGATCTATTTTTCCTAGTGATATTAATTGCTATCCCAAATCATCGTCAAATCGTTTACTACTATTATGAATTTTTCTCCAGCCCTGATGATTTTTTTACGGGTAGCCTCTGGTTCCTTGTACATACAGACTATCTTCGCAACGTAAAAAATGGGGTCAAAAGTTGTTTTTTCACAAAGTTAGAAGCTACAGCGCGCTTAGAAATACAGGGTGGCCCGCGGCAGACGCATGGATTTTAAAATGGAATAAAACACAGACTGTTCCGAAATGATCAATTTTTTAATATTTTTTCTGATTTATTAACATGGGAAATTTAAGTTTACGAGGTTTTGAACAATGTGTCCCCCAAATGGCGCCCCTCACACTTCAAACACTGAGTAAGCCTATTTAAAATTCTTGTGCACTCTTTGTAGCATTGCCGCAGGAATTTCGGTGATTTGGGCTCGAATGTTGTTTTTGAGAGCTTCCAGGATTCTGGGACAATTTTTGTAGACCCAGGATTTTAGGTATCACCACTTGAAAAAGTCACAAGGAGTTAAATCAGGAGAGCGCGCCGGCTAGTTCAAATCGCCTCTCAGGGAGATGAAGCGCCCGGGGAATCTGTCTCGCAAAAAGTCCATGCAAACCCTTGCTGTGTAGGTTATGGTTCCGTCTTGCTGAAACCAAACGTCTTCTTCTGGTTCCATCCCATCTAACTGAGGCAAGAAAAAATCCATGGTCAGGTAACGTGTAGAAGTGACTATAACCGCTCGATTATTTTCCTCACAAAAGTAAGGGCCGATTATCCCAATTTTTAAAATTGCACACCCTTCTTGGCAGAGTGCAGGGGCCTCTGCTGGAGCTCCTTGGGATGTGATACGAATCCCAGGAAGCTCCAGTAGCGCATATTTTTTTATTGACACATCCTGTGAGGCGTTCGAAAAATAGGTCTGCACAGAAAAAACACGTTGTTAAACGGACCACGCCATTATAACGACTAAAACAGCGTGGAACATAAATTTCCCATCCTTCTGTTTCGAATCACCCCACTTTCAGTATTCTAGGACCGTTAGGAAGATAGCAATAACTTTTTCAAATCCATGCGTCTGCCGCGGGCCACTCTGTAGTTGTACAAAAAAAAATGTTGCAACGAAATTTGTAAAACATTTTATGCTCTCTAAAAGTTTTCAGAATGTTGAGAAACCTAGGATTGCTCGTTTCGGAACTATAACGAAAAAATTTTTGGCTCCATATACTTTGTTAAGAAACTATAAATTCCTCTTATTGGCTCCGCCATAAATAGTGCAGCAATATAAAATTTTCTACTAGGATTATTGCAGCTATTATCTACTATTTGACTGGACTATATTACGTTCTTTGATCGAAATAGTTTTGGAAGTAAACTCCTAAACGTCGACTCTAAAGAAATTTCATTAAAGTAAAACAAATGTTCTATAAAGGCTACATTCGTATTTCGTCCGGTGTAATTTTAAAATTTAATCACTTTTGAATTACTTTTGCATCTAAGCTTCAGTTTTTCATTAGTACAAATTTAAAAAAAAAGTTATCTTTCAAAACGTTATAGAATTTTGATTGCTGGTTATACTTAAACTTTACCGAGTTTTTACGAAAATTAGCCAGTTAGCATGTGTATGTATTTAACTCTATTCATAATTGTACTTAAAAATTAAAGACTTTATTTGTACCGCAAAATAAAACGGTTGAATAGATAAATGTTTCTGAAGGAAAACTTATTAATTATAAAAGGAAAATGAAAATTAAGGACCTAAATATATTTTTAATTTAATTAATAGGTATATTCGTTAAAGCCCAACTACAGTGAATATTAAGAGTGTATATAATTATAAATAAAAATTAGACTCAAAGTTTTAATACTATTTGGAAGAACACTTCAAAATAATTAATATTTGCAATAATTGATTCGAAACGTGAGTTTTACATTATTTTATTTTTAGTTCGCCCTTGGCTCAGTATAATATTTTACATAATCCGGCTGCAGCAAAAAACAATAAAACGACTAATGAATCATAAAATTTACATATTTTCTTATTCAAATTGTAGAAAAAAATTGAATTCTAAGCACAAAAGCGCATTTGTAAAAAACATAAAACATACGAAATTCCATATTTCATGAATCATAAAAGTGATAATTCGCCCATTTCCTGTTCGCTCTTTTAATAGAAATTTTAATTTTCCAGCAATACGCTTGCTGATGATATTTTATTTATAACACCCGCACTAAGAATAATAAAATGAAAAATTGAAAATCTGAAAAGCTATTTAGAAAGCTTTTCCTAGGAGGAGCTTTTATCCAGCCGAACTCGCCTTGGAATTTTCAATAGGGCGTGAATGAGAATAGCCTCTTATGTGAGTGACGATGAAAATGTCT
The DNA here is from genome assembly GCA_963971135.1 of Stenus bimaculatus. Taxonomy (NCBI): domain Eukaryota; kingdom Metazoa; phylum Arthropoda; class Insecta; order Coleoptera; family Staphylinidae; genus Stenus; species Stenus bimaculatus. Next base: position 19,860,809 of record OZ020180.1, read on the forward strand.
GCACGCACATCACAATGCGTCCTCTCGGTGCCGCACTTTTTTAAAAAGGGATATTAACGTATTAGGAAATAAGGGACAAGTGCTCTCTAGAGTTAAAAGCCTGAAAGTTCTCAAATTCCCCAACAAATCCGACCCTAAACTCCATCTATTTTGTCGACTGCAATAAATTCCATTCACTCGTTATTAAATCTCTATCAGGGTTTTAATTAGAGGAATGATTTGCAGATGCAGTAGGTCTTGACGCTTGGAAATTCAAAAATTGACCCTATTTCCGGTTCGTTTATGGTGATAATATCCGGTCTGTGATGTGTTCGCTAGTCCTGGCAATAAGGGCGGGCTTGAAATTATCCTTCCTAATGATCTATTAGAAAACCTGTACATGACAGCACCAGCTATCTTAGTCGTCCGATAAAATCCTGGCATCTTTCCTAGAAATCTCTACAAAATCGATAGTCCAATTAAGTTTGATGACACTACGATACTTATTGACAACAAATTTTCCATCAAGTTTTACGAATTATTATAAAAAGCTTTATACACAGTATATAAGAATTTAAATTTTTAATAATTTTGAGTATACCTAGCAGAAACAGCATCCATCCATCATTTTGTCGTTAAAAATTTTAAAGCAAGCTTACGAAAGCGGCTAAAAGATTATTCTATTAATAATAAATTACATAATTATGTAAATTGAAGAAGAAAAATCAAATATCAGTAATTAATTACCTTAAAGCGACTTTTAATAACGATAGGTATATTGAACGGAGTTTAATTTTGCTAATATGTAATAACTTCCTCGAAAACTCATTTGGAGTATGTTAAGTTAACGACTTGAGAATTAAGGTGTTATAATTGTCTTGTAATGGCCAATGTAATAATCGTGCAGCAGTGCTTTAGGTATCAATAACCGTGTGCCTTACCCCATTAACACTTTATTAAAAAGAATATCATGGGTTTAAAATTCGACAATATGTTTTAATTTAATCCACGCAGATCGAGTCGTATATTTAAATTATTGTGCCGTAAGGGACCGTTGCAAATTATGAAATTGCGAGGACGTTATGGATTTAGGCTCTTAATAATAATCCGACCTGACCTTTGGACGTAATTAAATAACCCAAGGCCTGACCGTAAATTATACAAATATGTGCTGGCCCGGGTTAAATTTGACTATAATATGTTTACAATCTGCTGAATATGTTTATACTGAATCAGGATTTATTTCTCCTGTCTTCTTGTATTATTTAATTTTACACAAAACTGGTTTCTGTACTTTAAAATAATACCCTCGTCTTTAGTAAAACCGTAAATCGATAGGTATTTCAAAATAATAGAATCATAAATTGCTTTACTGCTTGTATAAGAAAACAAAATGAAAACTAAAACTTGCTTGATTGTGTGGTGACGCTATGAGTACATAAGTTCATATTTCATGCTAGTTTGCTTACATTTGTAAAGAAAATTCTCAAAGAAACGATGTATTATTTACTTGCAGTACATTTTATAGCTAAGGTATAAAGCTGTGGGTCGTTTTCTCCCAGGAATTATTCCGCCACCCATTTTACGTCTTTGAACTTTGTCTTAAAGCATTTAAGCTAAAATGAACCATAATTACAGTTCAATAAGATGATGGTTCAATTACCAAAGACTTTGAAGCAATTATTAAGGGGGGACATCACAGTAGAGCGCGGTAAAGGAGGTATATTTTCGGGAATTTTTTTTGTCTCAATGAAAAGATCAATCGAAAATCGGCCAAGTACGTTTGATAATATTATTAAAAATCTACAAAACATATTTTTTTCCAATTTTTTTTGACACATGGCGTCTGTGTAGCACTTCTCCGGAGATGCCTATTTTTGGAAGGAGGTCCATGGGCGGTAACCTCGACTCCGTAATTTTTGACTTGGAACAAAAAATCAAAGTTTATTAGTTTCTATATATCAACAACTCTAGAGCCACGCAGGATTATTTCGATATATTGATATTTTTGGCAAAATGGTGCACGTTTTAAAAAAATAGTTGAAAATTCAACCCAAGAAAACGTTATAAAATTGTTCTTAAAAAAACCAATTAATCTAAAAAAAATCTTACGTGGCTCCATAAGGAATATATTTGCCCGAGTTATGTTTCCACCCAGTTAAAAAAAAGTAGTTTCGAGAAAAACGCGTTTAAAGTTTCAAGTACTGTAAAATCATAATATTTTTATATACCTCTAATCTACGATGCCTGCACCATAGAACTGGCCTTCTAAATCTATATCCTCCTCTTTTTTATCCCTTTTAGGCGAAAAAGAAAAATTTCGATTCTTTTCAAAATTTTACTGTGATGTCCCCCCTTAAAAGGGATTACTACGAAAAATCAGGCGGGTCTCACATTTCATTATTCATGAAAATTAAAATTTGATCATGTTGTTTCAAATGGTCAAAAAACATTTCCGGTTTTACCGGAAATAACATTAACTTTATTTTTTTAAATGTAGCACCCTATTTTTTGTTAATAGTTTAAAACAATTTTAGAAAAACAAAGTATCTTTATGCTATTATTTGAAAACTGAATTTGACCCTACATATGGTGTACTAAAATAATAGTAACCCGGCATCTTTCCAAAAATGTTCAAAATTTAATATCTCAAAAACTAGTTCAAAAATTTTAGAAACTAAAATTTTATTTAGGTGTTCGTATTATTTAGAATGTTAATGAATTTGAATAGCTTTTACCAACTTCGGATGATGATGAAGAAAAAATAACGGGAGGGGGACAAAAGGTCGCCATAGAAAAAATACCGACTTGGACAAAAGGCCGATTTTAAGAAAAGGTCGAAAGAAATTAGGTCGAATAACAAAAAGCCGACATGAAAAAAGACGGACTAGAACAAAAGGCTGAAGGATAAAGGGCCGAGCGATAAAAGGCCGACGTGAACAAAAAAAGACTGAAAGAAAAAAAAAACAAACGATAAAAGGCCGACTTGGATAAAAGGTCAAAGGAGAAAAGACCGAATGGCAAAAGGCCGAAGCGGACAAAAGACCGATATTAAAAGTTAATGTGCACAAAATAAAAAAAATGTTAATTCTGTTTCACCTTTGGAAACCAATGTTTATTTAAAACATTTTTTTTATAAAATCCTTAGTTTCATCTTTCAGGTTGTGTGACTCACCATCACCATGTAAAGTTGCTCCCAGTTGGAAGTAGGACAAAGAATACGCGATCGTGATTACTGTTGTCCTACTTCCAGCTGGGACCAACTGTACAGGGTGATCTTTAAGTTGATACTTTTTTTTGACGGGATGTAACACTAATGGTGCAATTCTGTGCAAATCTGTAAGTTCTTACAAAAAAAATCTGTAAGGTTTGTTATATGGGTTGGAATGGACGGTTTCCATGGTTACCTTACAGATATTGTCTGTAGGGACTTACAGTTTTGCACAGAATTGCACCATAATGCAAAATCGCCGCAAAATTCATCGCAATCAAATTATTCGCAAGAAAATTCATCGCGAGGAAAATTGATCGCAAGGAAAATTTATCGCAGAAAATTCATCGCGAAAAAATTCATCGCATAGAAAATTCGTTGCATAGAATATTCATCGTCGGAAATTAAATTGCGAATTTTTACTTTTTAAAAGTAAAAGTGTGGAAATTGAATTTTAAGGTTAACCATCATATTTCTACAATCTACAAGAGAAGAGGGAAATAAAAATTACTCGCATTTGTTTTAGATACTTTAAAAGATGATACATAGTTTAAAATTTTATATAATGGCCAATTGCAACAAGGCATTAATCTTTACGAAAATTATATGAACAAATGCACAATCGAATTTGAAACCTACGCTTTTCAAACAATTTGAAAAAAAAATCCTTTTAAGTGTGGAAAAAATAGTCAGAAACATACTTTAAACTTCTCAATGTGTGTAATAATGTGTACAAGAAAATATAAACATTTAAAATAAGATGTTGATGTAATTTCGGGTGAAACCGGAAGTGAAATTGAATTATCTTTTTAGTCCAATAAATGCGTTTTTTACCACACACATAGAACATACAAAAATTATAATCCATAATTTTCATAAATAAAGAAATGGCAGGAGTGTCCCTAGTTTCGTGTACACTTGGAATAATTCATTGAATTTTTACTTTGAAGCCATTCTAGGATATATAACAGATACCTTTGTTTGGTAAACATTTTACGAGTTACAAGGTTTCAAAGTTATAGCACAAAAATGCTAGATAATACAGTATAATGACAGAGACCTTAAATAATCATCAATTAGATCAACAGATAGATAGATTGGAATGAAAGCCTTCCCGAAATGATACAAAATTTATTTTTGGTCAAGCCTCTGTCATGCTGTAAGATTCTCATGTGAGATTTTCTTTACTTCATCTGTTGTCAAAATTATCCTCCCAATGTGATGAAATGTTAAGATTAAACATACATCGCACTTGCAGATTATTTTGACGATGTGTTCTTTATTTACAGATTCTGCTTATATATAACTTACATAACTTACATAACTTATATATAACTAATATATAATCTTTCCTTTGCAAAAAAAAACGATAAGTCGTATTATTCTCCAAGTTAATTGTCAACTAAAAGATTTTATCAAAAATCCAATTGGAAACTAATAAGAGACTATAAATTATTAAATTATATTTTTTGAACTTTTATTTTAATTTATTTTAATTGCAAAAAAACTTACCTACTTGTTACAGAGTTACAGGAATAAAGGAACGCATGAAAATTTATTTAGCTAACAAATTATGAATCCAAAATTTACTCAACCAGAGAACAATGGTCCAAAGAGCTCTTAAAGAGCATTGTGTTGGAATAAAATGTTTTGTGAGGTCAAAAGTAAAGGTAACCTGGTTAACGTTTCAAAAATGAAATATTTACTACTTTTATAATTGTTTTTACTTCAATTTAATTATTGAATTCGAGTCAGCGAATAGTTTTAGTTTTTGTATCTTTTCAGATATTAAATACTTAAATTTTTTTTCATTTGTATTCATCTAAAATAAACTATAAATAAAAGGAAATTTAAAAATTTGTATTTGGAAATGAGAGCAATACCGGTAAAAAGTTTATTTTTCGGAAAAATATCAATGTAATTATTTGAGGGCAAATAGAATTTATTACGTGTTTCTGACAAGATGAATTTATGATACTTACCCAAAATTTCATCTGGTTAAAATCTTTGCGGGGATAAAAATAATTGATATGTAAATTTGGGGCGAATTAAAAAAAACCATAATTTTAAAAGTTTGGTAGGCAGATTTTAACCAAAAAGTTATGCAAACAGACGGGGACAATTAATAAAAGTGAAATTGTATGTACCCAAAACCCTTCCGCTTTCGCTGAAATAAATCTGCGCTCTATATTAAAACAGCTGAATCTAAAGGGGATTGGGGAAAAATGTAAACAGAAAGGATGGTGTGGGCGGTTGCGTTGAGAGCCATGAGAGGGTTAAGAGACAAAGGGCGCAAATATTTATTACCGGTCTTGTTTTTATCAGCTTCTCATTTTCGTTTTTAAATTAAAAGGGCTTGGAATGTGGGCTTTAAAACAAAATAATGTTTCTGCATGAGCTTCAAAAATTTAAACTTGTATAAATTGAGTATAGTAGAAATAGGTCAATTACTTCCAGAATTCTATTTTTACTTACAGACCCTTATTATCTGGATCGGCAAATTGTGGGGCAGAATAAATAACCGTCGTTATAAGCATACTATAATAAAAAGGGTTGTAATGGCTTATGATTTATCATTGGTTTGTATGAAAGGAAAAGTGTTTCCAGTTTGAAATATTTGTTTTGTAAGTTTTTGAAGTAGATATTTGTTGTTGCGAATAAATATTTGAAATAGTTTTATCCCCAATTGGGCGAAAAGGATGATATTGCTTTTTTTACGATATTTCTGTATCGCCCCACAGAATCGTCTAAAGAGGTATCAATCTGGGCACATCCAATATGCAAAATGCTTTTTTGTCACGAACATATATATCATAAATTGGGGAATTTTCGATATTTTACGACGCCCTTTAAACCCGGAAAACGTGCCTCTTCCGCCTTGACATGAGATAAGGTCGTTCGAGTTTAAACAGGTCCTTTTGTCCGAAAAGGCAACCGCATAACAATGTTCCTTATCTAAATTAAAAGTGGTATAAAATTGTGAAGAGTCGAGCGAGAAAATAGTTTCGGTTTTCCGCGGGGATGTCGAAGTATTGAGGTCGGACATAAAACATGACCGAACCTGCGAAATATGATGAAAGATGTAATCCATAAATTTGTAAATAAAACGGAATAGATCACGTGGATTTGTACATTCGTAATAAAACTTTATTGGCGGCACAACGGCCTCACTTCGGACAAGGTAATCCAATATTAATCTTTACGACTTGACAAATACATTCGGCTTGTAACTGGCATAAATCGCCGGATAGAATTCTGTAATCACGTTCCTATTTATCTTCTTTAACGCATCCGCATTTTTATTTTATGTCAACATTCATTTAACAATCCAGATTTATTTATTTCTCCACATGAGTGCGCGGCTACACAGTATTTAGCACGATTTTTAAATATTTTTATGTCAAGTGTGTTTTTCTATTTTATGTCAACATTCATTTAACAATCCAGATTTATTTATCTCTGCACATGAGTGCGGAAAGACTTAAGCGTTTAGAAAGGTTTTTAAATATTTTTTCGACACCAGTAAGTGGATAAACTTAAGTAAATACCTTCTTTAAAAATCAACCATGATATTCATTATGTTCCTTTTTCCTTAACCTTCTTTTAAAAGAAAATCTTTTCAAAACTGAAATTTTAGGAAACTTAATTAAAGACCTTGTATGTACATTCACTGTACACTATCCAGTATTTCTTAAAAGGTAAAACTGCCGAGACACTGAGAAATTTGTGTATACCCTGTTTTATGAAGTATTGGAAGCAACAAATCCCAGAATGATGCAAGTTACTCTGAGCAGTTACCACATCCTGTGGATTTAAGTGTTAACTTCATTTGACTAATAAATATACCTATTAGACTGGAATTTTCTCTCTTAAATCCCTATCCTCAAAATCTATATTAATTACCGAATCACTCTTCCTATTGACATAAACCTTCCAATAAATAAGTGAGAAATTCTTAAACATCCCCCCCTGTGAATAATCCACAGAACGTGGAGCAAAATGTTGAATTTAAAGACGTTGTTTTAACTACACGTTTTAAACAATCTTCTGATCACAATTCTTTTATCAATTGCATGAATGCATATATAAAAGCTCCCTCCATTTCAGAGGTGGGGCTTTTGTTGTAACTATAAGACGTTTTTTAAGATATTCTTAAATGGTCTTTGTTTTGAAAAGACACTGAATCACAGAGTTCATGAAGCAGGTATTTCCGATATTTTTTAAACCCCTTAGTCCCATTTATTTGAAGAGACTAGAACAGTTATTAAAAAAAATTTCAACTTCAAAGCACGAAAGTTACTTACATTTTGAAGAATTAGTGAACAATTTAAAACTGACAAAGTTGTTAAATCAATAGGCAGAGAAGAAACTCTGAGTGAAAATTGTGAGGGAACCAAGTAATTGTTTTCTGGAGAATTTCCTTTAGGAAGACTTCCAAAAACAGAAGCAACATTGGCTCTTTGTATTGCTTTGCTAATTCTTTGAATTAAAATGGAAGTTAATCTTGGATTTTCTCTAACATTTTTTCTTCCCAAATAAGCCAAAATTATATTTTGGGAATTACGTTCCTCCTGCAAAAATTTCGCAAAGACGAATGTTAAAACTTTTTGAAGTCACTTTAAGGACAAGAATAGTAACAACTGCATTCCTGCCAGGTTAACTAATTTAGACAGTGTCACTGCTGACAATTCAGAGAATATTGCCAATCTGTTTGCCTTACATTATAATTCTTATTATTCTATAAATCACAATATACAATGAAGATTCGATATAGTCACTTTAAAATAAGTTGCCTTTATAAAACGTTGATTATATCAAGGTGAGTACTCAAAATTTAAAAAAAAAAAATTCCAAGGTTTTATTAATTTTCACAATTTTTGAAATTGTTGATTTATCAACATCAAATTAAACACATAGTGCTTTTATTTTCGTCCTCTTTTCGATTTCACGTAAAATATTAAATTTTGTTCAATAGGTACTGAATCTCTCTTGTTTTCTTTTTCATTTTTATTATGGTCACTTAGGGTTAAAAAGATTATTTTATCGAATGTCACATAAAAATAACTGCATTTGCTTATGAAAAAACTTATTTTTTCAAAAGTGACTATATTGAATAACACAAAACTAAAATTGTTTACTATATCAGGGGTTGCTTATACCAAAAGCTTCTTTTATTAAAGGTGACTCTATCGAATGTTCACTGTAATTGATATCCATTATGATGGTATCTCTAATGATATAATTAATGGTTTCAGTATTTCCATTGGTAATTTTCTCGAAAACCTCTGAACTTTAAAGAATACTCTTAATACTGGTCCTGGCCATATTCCTCTTGTTAAACCAATTGCTCTTTTTCATTTACTAGGTTATTATAAAATGCTATTAAGAAGATATTGACGATCAACTTATACCTCAACAAGCTGGTTTTCGTCCTGGTAAATCAAGTACAGCTCAAATTCTTAACATTACCGAGCATATTGAAGGTGCTGTTTTTGTTGACCTCTCTTCGGCATATGATACGATTAATCATCGTATTCTCTTGTCCAAAATTTATAAATTAACAAAAGATTTTAAGCTAATTCAAATCATTCGTAATCTATTGGAAAATAGACGGTTTAAAGTAGAATTAGGTGGTAAACAAAGTAGATGGAGAATTCAGAAGAATGGTCTTCCACAAGGAAGTGTTCTCGCCCCTATTTTATTCAACATTTATACAAACGATCAACCTATTTTTCCAAACACTAATAGTTTCATCTTTGCTGACGATCTAAGTATAATTACACAAAATAAGAATTTACTTACTATTCAAAATACTTTATCTCCTTCGCTTAAAAATCTGTCTAATTATTATGAAAAAAACAGGCTTCGTCCAAATCCATTTAAAACAATATGAAGTCTCTTCCATTTAAATAATAAAAAGGCAAATCTTAAATTAAATATTTCTTGGAATGGTGAAAATGTTGAAATTTGTCAAACCCCTACATATTTAGGAGTTACCCTAGATCGGACATTATCATGTAAACAACATATAAAACATCAACTAGAAATAACCTTTTATAAAAGCTTACGTATACAAAATGGGCTGCAAATGCTCATACATTAAGATGTTCTCCTCTAGCTTTAGTGTTCTTCAAAGCCGAATATGCTGCTCCAGTATGGGAACGTTCAAATCATGCCAAATATCCAGATCCAATTCTTAATCAGACACCTCGTATTATAACTGGTTGTCTTAAACCCACTCCTATTGGTTTGCTCAATATTTTAAGTGGAATTTCTCCTTCGAATATTAGGCGTTCTGTTGCAAGTATGAGGGAAAGGAAGAAACAACTCACTGATTATAGACATCCTTTATATGGTATTATTCCAACAAGATCTAGACTAAAATCAAGGAAAAGTTTTCTTTTATCTGTTAAACCCTTAGAAAATTCAATATTAGATACAAGAAAAGTATTGTGGTGTAATTCTCTATCTGATTTAGATAAGGAGTTAAAAATTTCTCCAAAAGAAGAACTTCCTCCAGGCTTTAATGTAAAACGGGTAACTTGGAAATCTCTAAATAGATTACGATCTAAAACAGGTAGATGTAAAACGAATTTGGTGAAATGGGGCTTTACAGTTGAAGATGAACTTTTTTTATGTGGAAATTTACAAACTATGAATCATTTACTAATATGTCATAAACTAAATCAACCTTGTTCATATTTGGATCTTGCACAAGCCTCACCTGCTCCAATTGAATGTGCTAATTTAATACTTTATAATATTATGTGTTTGTATTATTTTATGTATTATTAGGATGGACACGAAATAAATAAATAAATAGATTCTTTTCAATAAATCACTTCAAACAAGAACTTTCCCTTGCTGTTGGAAAACCTCATACTTAACTCCTGTCTTTAAGTCAGGTGATAAATATTTGATATCCAATTACAGACCCATCTCCGTCTTACTTGCTACCAAAGCTTTTTGAATCAAATGTAATTATCTAGACAGTTTACTTCGGTCTCACATTTCTGTTCACCAACATGATTTCTCTAAGATACACAGCTACAAATTTAGTATTATATTCAGATTTTAAATCCCGTCCATTAGAGAGAGGCAACCAAGTTGATTCCATATACACTGATTTATCGAAGGCTTTAGATATTATGAACCACTAGCTACTTTTACAAAAACTTGAGCAGCAATATGCTACTTCTGGTCAATTTCTTAATTGGCCGAGGTCTTATTTAATTGATAGAATTCAATATATACGAATTAAAGGTCACATCTCAGAACCAATATTTAGTACTTCTGGAGCATCTCAAGTGTCTCACCTAGGCCCAATCTTGTTTAATTTGTTCATTAATGATGTCCCACTCTAACTTCCTAGAGAAGATTCTTAAGCGTCAAATCAAAATTTCCATGGGTTTGGTGATAATAACAATAATCAGAGTCTTATAATACCAAACGAAAACAAATTATGATCTGAAGAATAAATAAATTCAGTGATCTTCATTTACAAAATAGGAAGATCCCATGCTCTCTGATTACTTTTTTCAGAAGAATTTAAAATATTTGTTGGGAAGACCAAATGGAATAAAGACGTAGTATGTGATAAATTATTGGTGTATTATATATTCTTTGGAATTAAAGTTGATTAAAGCGTGTGAATTTAATCTTGGAAGTGTTAACACTGAGATAAACATATTTAGAAACATATCTTAAAATTATTACCTTGTTGACTGCCAACTACATATATTTGCTGAAAGTGTAAAAGTATTTTACGTGCTTGCTTAACTTGGATCGATTTTTAGTGCAGAAAAGCTAAGTGCTACAATTTATTAATCGGTTTATTGATTCATAAGGTTTCATTTAATATAATAAGGATCATTAACCCTATATGATAAAAACTTAATCTACTGCATTAAATTGGTATTTGAGTTAAGATATTCTAATCAAAAAGTATTTGCAATTAATAATGAATCATACTGAAGCGTTTAGTAATTGGGAGCAAAACAAACTTGCTGGCATGCTACTTGCGGTTCGTACTCATTAAATAAAACATGTAACACACATGCCAACAAGCTGGCAATATGTTGGAATCCCCAACGTTACTCATTTATTACCTAGAGCAAAACAGACGAAAACTCAATACAGTAATTGTCTGGCAAATAATTCAGGTCGCTTTTTACCTCTGGTTTTTGCACGAACGAAAATATTTTAATAACAGAGCAATCGAGTTGCGAACGAAATTATAAGTAAGCCAGGGGAGGGTTAACAGGAAGGTTTTTGAACTCGATGCCGATTGAACCGGAAGTTTTCAATCGCAACGGTTCAGTAGTCTCTAGAATTTATGTGATTGTGCGAGAGTTAAAGAGCATATTCTGCGGACGAAAAATTCGCGAACGCACAACTCTGTCAGTTTTCTGCAAGACGATCTGACGTTTCCATTAGGGTTTGTTTACTTCGGTCGGCAAGGGATGCCGCGAAGGAAATTGCGTTTAAATAAAATCAAATATTGGCCTTGCTTTTTTATTGAGTTTAAAATAAACCTTAAAAGTTTTTTAACTGCCAAATTGGAAAATCGTGAATAAAAATCATTCAATTATATTTTATCATATTATTCTTTGATGCCATGATATAAACCTAAAAACTTCGCTAACATTTTAATTGGGCAAATTGGAGAAATTAGGATAATTTCATCTAAGAACATACCTAATCATTAAATCAAATATAACAGCTTTGTTTTTAAATTTTAGCGTGTTCCATTTAACCAAATAATTTTTATCTTACGTAATTATTGTGCTCTTCGCATAATTAGACCAAAAAAATTTATTATATGCTCAATTTTCGTAATGTTTACAGCTGACAGTAACATGAGCAGAATGTAAAATTTCCGGCAATGTTAATATTTTTTTCCCTAAAGTTTCAACTTATTATTGTACAGTTGGTCCCAGCTGGAAGTAGGACAAAAGAAATCACGATCGCGTATTCTTTGTCCTACTTCCAGCTGGGAGCAACTTTACATAGTGTGGAAGTTTAGGCTGTAACTTATTTTATTAGTAGTTTTTTTATTAATTTTTTTAAACAAACTACTATACAGGGTCTTTAGTAGCTCGATTAATTTAAGGAGGTGATCTTAAGGCGATAGTCGGCAAACTTGAGCGCTTTATTTTGAAATTCTTTTGATATTTGCAGTTCTGGTCATAATTTTTTTCCAGAGGAGCTTTTTCAAAATTTCTTTTTTGGTATACAGATGAGTTTTGAGGCTACCAATTTTTTCTTTTTTTGTTTTAGTAAGTCAAAGTAAAGACTCATACGGCAGCAGTAAAACGGACTCTTCAAAAAACGTTCGCTTAACGGCGTTTTCCCCAAAAATAAGAAACTATTTGAAATAATATTTTTATTATAATAATTTATTTATTATAACGCTAGCAATAAGTTAAGGTATAAACGAAGAGTTCGACGTTACATTTTTTGTTTTAAGTATATTTTTAAACTTTTTACAGCTGCCCAAAAGACTCTTCTGTGTACCAAAAAAGAAATTAAAAAATATAATGTGGACCAAAACCGCAAATATCAAGCCCTCACGACTATCCTCTTAATGGAAACATTTTTAATTAAATTTATTGTTATACAATGTGTCACGGTTTTTGGGATATATTTCTTTTTGTAATTTTTTGATAACTATGTATCTTATTTATGCCTAATTATTAGTTGAATCTTTTGGAAAAAATATTTTCTGTAACTTAAATAGGTAGGTACTTTAGTTTTTTACATCAAAGATGTTGACAACCTTTTAACAAAATGAAGAAAAAAAAATTGAAATCATAGAAAAACTTGAAGGATAATTTTTTAAATCTATGATACATTATATATTATTTAAAAGATTAATGACCAGAGAGATTTTAAGATTATTTGAACATTTGTAATAAAAAGTTAGTTCTATAAAAGTTGAAACCCCAAAACTACAATTGACAATTTCTCAGACTTCAATTTTTTTCTTCTTCTTTGATTTTGTAAAAGGTTATCAACTTCTTTAATGTATGAAATTAAAGTAATACGTGTTTAGGTACACAATATAATTTTTCCCAATACATTTATTTACAAATTAAGCATTAATTCAATGTACAGGTGAGTTTATGCTCAACTAACAACTAACCATTAATAATTAGCCACTAACCACTAACAGTCAACCACTAGCGTAAAATGTGAACGTTTATACTCCACTAAGCATTAAGAAATTTGACATATCCGACGCGATATTTCAAATTGTCGATTTGATTATCAAAGGGTTGAAAAAGTTTCACCAACTCCTCAACACTTCCAAATCACTTCCTATAAAGGTTTCACTATCCATTATATGATATTATAATATTCGTCAGAGGCTAAAATTTAAACAGACACTGTCAACTTTAAAGATCAAGCATACGTATTTCTAGATTCACTAACTACTAACAACTCGTAATTGAAATTTCGAAATTTGGCCCAGTAGTGGCTAATTTTTAATGCTTAATGGTTAGTTATTAGTGGCAGTATAAACAGTCAACAGTTATCTTTTAAATTGTTAGTGGTTAGTTGTTAGTTGAGCATAAGCTGACCTTATAAATCTGATAAGATTGATAGTTATCAAAAAATCACCAAATTAATTATATCTCGAAAACCGTGACACATTGTATAACAATAAATATAGTTTAGCTTCCATTAAGATTCCTAATCACCTGAATTAACGCATCGAGCTACCAAACACCCTGTATAGAATAAAATTGAATGAGAAATTGTCCTTGGCCAGGATTCGAACCTGGGACCTCCAAATCTCATGTTTGCTGTGCTAACCACTACACTCCCTAGGATACGCCAAAGATGAGATTTGTAGGTACCAGAGGTGGAAGTCTGTAAAGCTATACGATAGTTTTCGTACAACGAAAAAACCGTTTGTTGACTAAGTCGCTTGGTCTATATCTCTATATCTATTCTATTCTATATCTCTTCCTTATGCACGTTTTGTATTGATTGAAAGAAGACAAAATCCGTCACTATAGCAACATATTCAACAAACGATTTTTTCGTTGTACGAAAATAATCGTATGGCTTACAGACTTCCACCTCAGGTTCGACTCCTGGCCTAGCACAATTTTGCATTGATTAATTCTTTTCAACTATTGGTCTTTATATTAATTAAATTAAATATGCAATAAAAGATAATATAATAATAAATTTGGTTTTAGGCATAATACATGCATGGTTCTTAGTCCAGGCAACACAGAAGCACTTGTTTTACATGAAACTGACAAAAACTCGATTTTGAAAAATTGGCTCTTTAGCCGGTTATTGCACCAAACTCTTCAATTGTAGTTGCTATGGTTTCCTATAGAGAAGTTAAGCAATGTCAAAATTAACATTAACTGAACTTTATAAAACAGAGTCTTCTGTTGAATTTGAAAAACAAAAGATTCTTGATAAGGCAAAGTATACTTTCTTCTCAAAAATCTTTTAAATAGTTTGTTGTTATTTCAGGTAAATAGCTGATATAGAAGAAATGAATAATGAAAATATGAAGGTTAGTTTTCATTTACATCACGTTTAAAAGAATGCCCAAATTATTCTGAAAAATCTGTATAAAAACATAATTTTCGTGATTATTTTTAATTAAAAAATAAGGGCGAAATACTACATTTTTTAGATAACAAATATTGGCTTTTTCAAGAGCTTTTTATTGCGAAACGCAAAGTTCTAGAATGGCTCTAATTTTCTGATTTCATCATGAATGTTTCACTTGAGTTCATGAAAATAGTTTGTTTACATACACCAGTTCCTTAGTACCATAAAATAATGTTAGCAATTGACAAATCTGGTGTACGAAAAGGCAAACCGAAATAAGCATTTTTTGTCTCTATTCGTTCATTTTAAAAGTTTACGAAAAATGTGGCAATTTTTATACAGGGTGTTCCGTTCATGGTTCACCAAACGTCGGGGTTAGAAACTAGACCAAATTTAATTGAAAAGAAAACCAAAAAAGCGGGGGTCTACCTGTTTTAGTTTAGATCTATAGCCTTTTGAATTTTAGGACACCGATTTTCATCACAAATCTCAAAATCGCTAAATATCACTTAACCAATATGTGTGTAGGGATCAAAAAAAATTATCATTAAAAAGCTAAAACCATCCTCTTTCAATAGCTAATAACAATAATACAAAAAGAATTGATAAAATGTTGAAAAAAAAAACAAAAAGAGAAGAAGTCCGATTTCTCTGTCCCTTGGAAATGCGATGGGTGAATGAATCATAATCATAACTGTACGAAAGAGATGCCACTAGAATTTTAGGCGATTATTCGGAGGTTTTTTTAAATAAACATAACTTCATTAAGAGTTACTCGATTTGAATTTTTTAAATTAATCCTGAAAGTATATTAAAGGGACTAGCAGATGGTGTTTTTAATTTTTTAAAATAGTTTTATAATAAGGTTGTAAATTGAGCCTAAAAGTTGCGTATTTTTGGGCCCAACCTAAAGGTGAAAATTAAAGAAAAAAGTAAAAACTAAAAACATCATCGGCTGAACTATGGAATCATTAAGCAGCATAAAAAAATTATTCGATTTCAATTAACCATTCGTCTTTTCTGTTTCTTTAAAGTAATCGAAATTTACATTGCCAACTCCTGTACCTAATTTCACAAACTATCTTCTTAATTTATTTATTATATATATCATGATATATATAAGGACAAGTACATTTATTACTACCCTATTCAATCATCTCCTTATAATGGATTACACCAAACTTTTACATTATCTTCTTAATGTTTTTTTTTCAGTTTTTTTTTAATTTTCTTCTAGATAAGACCCATTCATATTCTAAACAAACCATGGAAATTTTAGAAATTCATATGGGCTGCATAGTTTGTCAATTAGGGTGTCAGGGATACCTGATGGAATTTTGGAAATATTTTATAACAGTTTCACGCCAGTCCAACCGCCGATGGTAACAGATTGTGCTCAGAATATTTCTTCTTGGACTAACTTCAGAAGGCTGTAGTAAGAGCTAAGGTTTCAAATTTTTCCTGAACTACCAACATTTCAAATTAATATTTCTTGTAATATTTATTTTGTTTACAAAAACCTAGTTTTTTTTTTTTAAATTAAAGTGGTATATCAATAAAGGAAGCATTACTGGTCTTTATGTTTTAAAAATGTTTAGTTTCAATCCCCCTATCACCCAAAAAAAGACACAGAGACCTTGAATAATTATGTAAAAGTAGGAAAAAAGTATATAAATATTGGTAACGATATAATTCGATATTTTACACAATTAATCTTTCATAATGTAAAACACAATTCCACTTTCTAAATACGTAACTTGTGACAGATTTATAAATGTAATACAAACTTATCCACCTGAATTCTAATAAAAACCTCTATTTACTTCACACTTGCCAAAACAACATATTTTACAACGAGAATAGTGTTTCTTTGATACGAACCGCCAACATGAGTGCTGAAAATTTATCTCATTCTCAAACATAACACACATTAATTATAGCGTTAAGCCAAGAACGTCACTGATTAAGCTTTACATGTTGTTCTTTAAATACTAAATAACGTTAGGGTTTAACTGCACGTTAATGATTTTCATAATTAAAATTAATGTGTTCATTTCCAGCTACGGGAAAAATTAAGTTTACAAGTTATGTACAAAATAAATTCTAAAGTTTTAACTAAATACTCAAACTACTCAACACATACTAAACAAAAATAACCCACGTTCGTTAAAAAGTTGTACGTTTTAACACTATTTTTGAAACCACATTTTATTAGTTAAATATTTAAAACATTAAATTTAAAAAAAGAAGTCAAATATTTACAACATTAAATTAAAAAAAGGAGTCCAATGCGATTTATAATTAAGTAGGTTAACCAAAATTGTATAATCACAGTGGACCTTTTAAAAAATTCGTGTCGTATTTTAAACAATAATAAAGTTAGAATAATTTAAATTTGAACAGAAAGGTCATATTGATACACCATAGTGCACCAACTCAATTTCAAACTCAATATAACTTTTCGATATTTGTCATGTAAGTTTGCGTGCATGCAAAATACATATTTATCATATTTTTTCTGGGTATGCATTTAGATTGCACCATTACATCCTGCACAGCGTGCATTAAAAGGTGACCATTAATGTTTCAGTGACATTTTAAAATTCCAAATTCCACCGTTGAATTAAATAGAGTTTCCGCTCTCTGCTAACTGCTCAATTCATGTTTACAGGTAACGAATTGATGTTTGATTTTTCTGGCATATAAATTGAGTTAAAATCTGGAATAGGGAGCAGCCAAAAATGTGCGGGTCTCCGTGTGTTTGCGGAACTTTAAATAATTTATCGGGGTTTATGCGGGGCCGGACAAAAGGCCTAAACGGGGACTGCCGATCGAAATCCAATAAAGTTTGCAAATAAATCTTTTTAGGTTAACCCTCGCCCGGCCCCACTTAATGATGGAGCACATTTCTTTTTATTTTGAAATGGATCGTTCCTCTTTTTAGATTTTAACCGCGCCTTCGCCTAAATCATGGGGCATTAAAATTAGACGCAGACATTAGGACAAGTTAAGCCCGCTAATTGGGGACGCTCGACTAAAATATTTTAACTGAATTAAAAATAATTTGAAAAATAACGTTTTAATCCCGCATTACCGTGGAAAACAGTGATGCAGGGTCGTTTAATTTGGTATGAAAATATTTGAATTTCCGGGACTTTAATTTAATTAACCTACCTGCATTATTAATATTCCTGAAATAATTACACTGATGTAATGGCTTTGTATATTTTTAAATAAAAGCAAATTTATCACAACATTTTTTTCAGATTTTAACAAAATTTAAAAACAAAAAAATAATTCTGCCACTTAAACTTTCTCCCCAATATCATTCTTCTTATTAATAAAAAAATATTTTGGCATTCTCCAAAACCCGTATACTTTTGAGCATTCTAGTCTAGAAATTTGAAAAAAAAAATTTCCATATTTCGATAGTTTAGATATTCAAGAATATCTCCCTAAAAGGATTTTTCAAAATTCGAATTATTTTTAAAGTTATAGTCATTTTAGTGGCATGAATATTCTTTATATATTCCTCTATCGTATGAACCAATAAAAACTAGAAATTTTTCATTTTTAATATTTTTAAAAAAATCGGGAAAGTTAAAAAATTAGTGGGTAAATCGACCTCAATTTTTGAATAGCCACCATTTTGCGAAAAAAAAAATTTTTTTCACCTTTTCTGGTTCATACGATACTGGCAATTATACTGATCAAAAATTATCCATAATTTTATTTTTCAAGTGACCAGGAGGGTAGATATCATGACGACCGGGACACGGCTTTTTCTTCGCCCCTCTACTTCAACGACGCATAACTTGCTGAAATGTTAATATTTTTATTATTTTTATGTACTCTTGAAATATGAATAAATAAACCATAAAAAAATGGATAGTAAAAATATTAATTGCTTTTTTTATGAATAGAATACCCCCTTAACCCCCAGATTCTGGTTAAATCATTTAAGTTTAAATTATTATTAATAGGTACGTCCAGATTATTAATTAACTATATTGTACTGGGATTTTGGCTTTTTCGGACTGGTAAATAAAAAACTTAGTTACATAAGCTTATGTTTAAAGGCCTTTAATTTAAGTTTGTTATATGGGTTGTAGTGGACCTTTTCCATGGTTACCTGAAATGTTTCTAATTAAAGGCCTTTAATTTTGACCAGAATCTGCCTATAAAACCGCAAATGATTACGTTAATAAAAAGTCAACCTCAGTAGGATCGACCAACAAAGAAAATACCAATTGGCTAAAAAAATTTTCTGATCTAAATTGAACATCATTACAAGCAATAAAAACAAACCCAACTTGGTGAATCAACTTTATTTACTAAAATTCCACTTTAATAACGAGATAGGTGTCTTATCTCTTTAACTCTAATAATTTACTTCCAAACCAGTTTATGTGCTATTCACCACCATTTTTATCGAATAAACTACTAAGGTTTAAGAAGATGAGAAACTCACTCAAATCCACAAAAGATTTCCACATTGCAGAAAGCTGTTAATTTCATAAAATGAAGATGGGAAATTTCAACTGGAATACCTTCCGGCAGAAATTTTCGTTTTTCTTGAAGTTTGCTATTGGGCACCAAGTTATCCTTAACAGGGTTGTACAGAGTGACTAAGCATCGACATAGCCTTTTCATCGAATGCAATTTCATCGACAGTCAGTTTCATCGACACGACCGATTCATCGACATGGCCAATTCATCGACACGGAAGATTCATCGTCATTACCTTTTCATCGACAACCATTTCGTCGAAACTACTTTTAAAACTACATTCAAATTTTAGTTAATTAGTTAATGTAAATGAACCTATCAAGTATGTTTTTCAGTATTTCACTTTAGTTTTTGCAAAACTCTCAGACATGTCAATTATAGTTTCTGGCAAAGCATATTTTTTAAAAATCATTCCTTACCTATTTAAAACAACTAACGGGGGTTGATATAACTCAGGAATCTTAAATTGTAAAAGGGGTCAAAATGTACAACAGTAAAAAATACAAAGAACTAGTTTTATAACGATGGTTTTAGTTTAAAAATTGGTCTCGATGAAGGATAATTTGTCTATAAATTGGTCCATTGGCTGTCACTTTGATCAATGGCAGAAAAAATCGTCCCTGCATCCACAAATCTTCCTGACACTGTATTAACAAATTTGCATAGTGAAAAACATATTCAAAATTTACAATATCAACAAGTTGAACAGGAACAGGAACTAAACAATTTATGCAGGGAAGAAATGATACTGTAGGAGGTTGGCCGAACTAATTAATAATATTTAACACTAAAATATATTTATTAATTATATTTTACACAACTAATTTAATAAGGAAAAAATAGGCGCTTTTAACTAATGTCTCATTGGATGTGTCTTGTACTCAACATCATCTCCCCAAAACTGCCCACTCAACACCATTTTTCCAGAACACCTCGTCAACATTATTTCCCACAATACTCAAAATGTTATTCTAGTATGTTGCTACATATGCAGTGGAGATTTTGATGGTAATTATACATCTTCATGTAAATTATGTGGTTATCAGGTACATGGGACGGGAATCCTGGATCATCCTCATTACCAGATTCAAGCTTTTTATGTTTTCTGTGTAAAAATGAAAAACGCATTGAAAATTAAAGAAAAGAGAGTTTGGTCTAAAACGAGCGGATCATACGTTTCTTTGGCCGTTCCTAAGATTGATCAAGATCACTCAAGATTTTTATAATGTTGTTATTGGCATTCTACAATAAATATAGTTTTTTTTATTAAACTACTTTTTTAAAGTTTTTATAACCCCCCCCCCCCCCATGAAACAATCCTGGCTACGCCACTGGTGATGGAAATAAAAAATCTTTATAAGGTAGGTACTGCAGAAGGTATTATTAAAAATTGGTTTTCAAGAAATAATATTCAGATAAAGTCGCTGACAAGTAATTTCAATAAGAGAAGTAGTAACATTCCAATAAAAATTCGGCGGCCAGGGAATTCAAAAATGTACATGCAAGTCTGGTACTAAACGATGCAGTACAAAAAGATGTGCTTGTTATTTTCAGGGTATGCACCTTTTGACTATTCCACTCTAGGCAAATTATAAAATGCCTGAAAATAAGCAAGCATAATGAAATTTTATAAAAGCTTTGCATTTACCCGATTTGCCAGCTTTTTATAAAATACCTAGGCATTTTGACAAAAAGCATTTATAATAAGTAGGTTTACACTGGCGTGCAAAGAAAACGGACCACCTACATTTTCGTAAATATATTTTTTGTCGTTACTAGATTTCAATTAAATTATGGTAAATTCTACCACAAGTAGTAAGAAATCAAATAATGAAATCTTTTCTTGAAAATGTTGTTTAGTTTTTATAGAAAAAAATAAAAATGTTAAAAAACACAACAAACATTTTACAACAATGAATACAATGTGACGAATATTTAAACGTAATATTGCCAGACTCCTTTAGATTTTTAAGGAGTCAAGGTGATTTGAAAATAAACATCACGAGTATTCATTTGGAGGATGGACGAAGCCAAAGGTACGTGGCTATAACCGTGGGAATAAGCTGCTCAACAGTGCAATGAGTGTACCGACGTCACCTGGATAGAGGTGACTTCAGCAGGAGACATGGTGCAGGACGCAGGAGAGCCACAACAATTAGAGACGACCGTTTCATACGAATGTTGTTGGTTCTCAGAAACCGTCACCGCACCGGAGTTAACATACGGGACAGGCTCCAAGAGGTTCGTGGAGTAAATGTAAGCCAGTGGACTGTTCGTCGAAGGCTTGGAGAAGCTAATTTGAGAGCTTACAGTTCGGCAACGGGGCCTAGACTTCTACAACACCATCAAGTTAGGCGACTCCGGTTTGCACGTGAACATCTCAACTGGACTATAGAACAGTGGAGCTCCGTGTGATTCACAGATGAATCCAGAATGTGCTTACATGGTGCTGACGGCCATGACAGAGTGTATAGAAGACCTGGAGAGCGATATTCTCAGTTCACGGGAGTTGAACGTGTTAGCTTTAGAGGAGGTTCTGTTATGGTGTGGGGAGGTATTACGAAGCTCACACAGAGCTGGTTATTGTGGATGGAGGTTCCATGACTGCTGCCAGATATGTAAGAGACTGCCTACAACCCAATGTTGTGCCTTTCAGAAACGTAGCTGGTGATAATTTTGTTCTTATGCAGGACAACGCCCGCCCTCACATCGCTAGAGTCGTAGTTGATTACTTGCAGGAAGCTAACGTGCAGGTTATGGAGTGGCCAGCACGTAGCCCCGATCTTAATCCAATTGAGCACCTATGGGACGAACTGAAAAGACGCGTTAGACTTCGGGTTCCTGCACCCAATACCTTGCCAGAGCTAAGAAGAGCACTTTTGGAGGAGCGGATCCGCATTCCTCAGGCTACAATCTCAACACTTGTTCAATCCATGAGAAACCGCCTCGTAGCCGTTATTCGGGCTAGAGGTGGTAATACACAATATTAATTGTTTTTATAATTTTTCATTATTTCACTTAAAAAAACAATTTTCCTTCTTTTTGTAAAATTTCTATTGTACCACTTTTGATATCTTTATTTTTTTACAAAGGAAAAAACAAATTTTACCATAATTTCTTTTTTTGGTTAATTACTTAATACTTTTTCTATAAATCACCATAATTTTATTAAAATACAATGGTCACAAAATAAAATATTGATAAAATTGTTAGCGGCCCGATTTCAATGCACGCCAGTGTATTTTATTTTTTGCGAAATGTGCAGTTTCGTAGATACGACACCTATCTATTTAATTAAACTATGGTGTTGCAGTTAAACTAAACTAATTTAAGCAATTACATTGATTAAGTGATATATAATGATGAGTATCATCATCAAAGTGGCTCTGATAGAGTTAGCCAATTGACAACTTTACAAAGAGAATTAATAATGTACCTACAAGCTTTGATTGATTGCATGTTTTGTTATAGAAGCACTGGGTAACAAAATAATGTTTCATGAAAGTATTTTAACATCGTAATTATGGTAAATTACCTGTATAATAATTATTGTGTCGTTTATTTATTAATTTATAGATTACTTTCCTTATTTTCTTCAGCAAAAAATAATAAATTACTGGTGTGACGTTTTTTGATTGATTGATTATGTGCTAATTCTTCTGGCTCTCGTAAACTTACGAAGCGTATGGTGCAATCATTTATCTTTGACGATAAAACATTATTTTAACGGTAATTTACTTCTTTATTAATAATTAGTAGTATTTATGAGGTAGAAACAAATTTTCTTAAAAATATCTACTAAATAAATTACTAATTACTTTAAGGTACATTGTTTTTTGATTAAAAAATTCCAAAAATCTTTTAATTTAAACCCAAATTAATCTAAATTACTGCTCTGGTAAAAATAGTAATTATTTTTTAAGAGATTATAAATAAATTTGGCGTCGAAGGAGTTGGATTAAAACTTAAATAATGAAGTAAGATGAGATTGAATTTGAAAAAAACGAAAGAAATTCAATTAAAAAAACACTTATTCGGCATTAAATATTTATTTGCACCAGGCGTATCCATCGGGGAAATACTTTTAATTAAAAATCTGTCCTCGGTCGATTAGATCAAGAAAATAAATCCTCCTGAAAGCAGCCGTCATCTCTGAAGTAGACGTCGGGTCGGACGTCGGCCACAGAGGGAATGAAGCTGGAAGGTGGAAAATAGAAATAGAAAGCGCTTAACGTAGGACACATATATATTTTAAGTACTTCCGTTTTAACGGATGCATATTTCGAGGCGACTGTCTGGAAAGAAGCAGGGGAGCTGAAAATTAAAATAAAAAAATGCGACGTCAGGGTTTTGGGGGGGACGGGGAAAGATCGGAGGGGACTTCTATAAAGCGTTTAAAATATGTCGCTGATGTAAGATCAAAATTCGCGCTGAAACTGCCGGAAGTTAGATAAGACGGTCTTCTGCGTTGGTCGTGCAGATGATTGGGGAAATAAACAAACTGGGCCTTACCACCCCCTACCCCCATCCGAAAAAAGGAGATAAGCGTAATCGCACGCATTTATATACAGGAAACATTTATTTTTAGACCATTTTAGCGTGGATCAGGTGCAAGCTTTGTGTAGGACACGTTGTGATGAAATAGCTGCCACCTACATTCTAAATTAGAACATCCATTTCATGATGCAAATGTACCAAAAGCGAAATTACTTCCAAACAATACCTATTTACATAATGAAATTAATTTTTCCAATTCCTATTGTCAATCATATCATTAATAGTTAATTAATACTACTAGAAAATACATTGGCATTGTTTGTATTTTCTCTTCATCCCAAATTTAATAATTTTAATTCAAACCAAATAATGATATGTATTTTGTGAGTAAACAAACATAGTGGAAGAGGATTTTTGGGAATCAATCATCCAAACTAATTTAAATTTAAATCTGGCTTTAATTTTAGTCATTTTCTGTTTCTATAAGTAGGATTTATTTCCACGATTTCAGTATTTTTTCGACCAAAAGGTTGACTTCAATAATACATAGGTTGTATACATAAGTTTTTTTTCAAAATTTTAAATGTGTGTTTATTCTAACTTCAAATGATAATTTTTGTGGTTTATGGAGGTAAAAATTGCTAGACATTTAAAATTAGAAAACTTACTAGAATAATTGGATCGTCAAAAATCTTTTCAATGAAGAAGAGAATGAGTTTCATAATGTCTCAACGAGAAGAACAAGGGGCTCGAAATAAAACTGAAATCCTATGGAAATTAACTGTCAATATTTTAATCTTATTTTTACCAAAAATATTTTTCCAAATGAAACTTGCTAGAGATAATGACTAAACAGAGGAATGTAGTAAAATTAACTTGAATTTGGACAGAATATCAGGGTTTACTTATAAAGATCATAGGTAGGTTCATAGATAAGATAATTCCTATAAAAATTATAAAAAATTCCTATATAAATTATATTATCTATGGGTAGGTTGTACGTACGTCAGAAATGCTAGAGTTGATGACGAACTTTGTTTAATGCTTGTCATTATGATAAAGGATTTCGTTTTTTACTCGGTTTTTTATGGACACCATTCACCTCTAATCTTCTTGGAAGGCTCATCGTTCGTTGACATCCTGCAACCATTTATTGGGTAACTCCCTAGCAGACGGTTCTTCAAAACCGGCAGGATAGGATAAATTTTCACGAGTTTTTCTCACCTCACTAAAGTAATTATTCTAATATGGAAAAACAAAGTTAGTTGGGATAATATACCGGGTGTAAACGTAACAGTTCTGGTTTTATCGAAACAACCCCAATTTTGTTTTTTCATGTATTTGTGATATTTTTTTAATTTCTTTTTGAAAATTAAAAAAATTAACAAATTTTATTTTCTTCATCCGAAGTTGATATAAACTATCAAAACTGACACCTAACCTAACAATTATAGACAATTTGTATTTAGTTTGCATTAAAACGTATTTGTATTTGAAAATGAATGTATAGTGAAAACGGACAGCAAACAGGAATGGTGTAGAAAGCAGATAGTTTCGCTCGCTCTCTTTTACATTTAATATACCGTAAACGGATGTTAAACTAAGACATGCGATACGCTTACGGTTGCGGATTTAACATTCCCAGAGAGGTGACCAGTAGTAACATATGTCGTATCTCGAAAGAAGGCGTGGCTTAAGCCGAAATTTATCATTAATTACCATAATTTACAGACTAGTGGAAGTCCCTACTACAACTCTCCAGCATGGTAGGAAAATTCAGCGTCGCTTATTTGATTCACTGTCAGTTAGGTTAGAATTCCCGTTTGTTGGCCGTCTTCACTATATGTAGGTTTTCCTTCGGCAAAATTCTGAGTACACCATTCGCCGTTCTTCGCTTTTTTGTTCTGCTTCTTTACGTTATGCTACTTTCCGGTTTCTGCATTATACCGTTTTCTGTTTCGGCTATTTTTCGTTCTTCTGCTTTCTGTTATACAAAAGTACGTTATACTACTTTCCCGTTTCTGGATTTCGTGCAGGTAGAATTAACCCAAAAGATGAATTTGGGTAAAATTTGGTCCATTCATAAAACTTCGCTTAAAATTTCTTTTCACCAGCACCAACAAGATTCTAAAGAGCCTCGAAAAATTTAGGCTTTGGAAGTATGTTTTTAAGAAAGTGGTAAAAACCTCAATTTTTACGTTTTTTGGTATCTGATTTGAATAAAAATAAAATGTAATTGATAGAAATATTTTTTATTAAGAAAAATACAAATTAATTTAAAAAAATTATTCATAAAATGCATGACAATGATGAAGACGCAATGCATATGACATAGGTCAACAATTCCTCGATATTGCTGTAGTCATATTGTTATATTCCCTGTTATTTTCATCGCGTTAATCTGCAACTTCACTTTATAAGTTCAAACAAGTTGTTCCCTTACAAAATTTGCAAATAGAACATTTCAATGGCTTCAAGTCACCTTACTGATGTATCCAGCCCCACTGTTGGGAGTCCAATTTGTTACAAGCCCCAGTTGAACCTGATAGTAGGTTTGGTATGAGTACACTGGTAGTTGATCAACTTTGTTCGTTACTTTTTGAATCATACAAAAAAAAAAGGAAATTAGATTCTTATGCTGCTTTAACTTCGTCATGTGGGCATCGGGTTTTTTTAAAGTTGAAACATAGAAACTGTTTCCATTTCAAATAATTTGAGGACTTGTGAAGTTAGCAATAGATTTTAGATTTCAGCAATAACTAATATTTAAAAAAATATACAAACAAACTAAAAACAACTGTTAATGTATAATGTTATACGTGTAAAAAAAATTGAGTGGCGGTATTTTTCTATTCTCGAGTTACACCCTTTGAAAGTTCCAAATACTATAAAAATCAAAATTAAAGGTGATGTCAAAGTTGTAGGAGGATTTTAGTACGCGCCAGCGCGTATACTTATACATGGTCTCACTTTTTTTCCAGCAAAAATTTTTTTTAGATAGTAAATGTCATTGTGAACAAAAAATTTCCTATAAACTAATAATTTTTTTTCGACTTAAGAAGTTACAGCAATTTAAATATTTCAACATTTTAACGATTTTTTGTGAAACCCTGTATAATTTTTCTTTCTAATCATCATGTTTTTATTTAAAAGATTTATGATTTCGATTTTGTTTTTCCCAACTTACCTTTTTGAACATTATTGGTGGTTTTTAAAATAAGTGGACTCAATTAAAATTTCTGACAAGATAATCAACCTATCTGATTGGCTTACTGATAATGTCAAAATCCAAAGCTTACTTGATTTAAATTTAAAAAAATGAAATTTATACAGGGTGTCCCAAAAAATCATTAAGAGCATCTTCTTAGACACCCGCGATAAATTTTCCGTTGGAGATAATAACAAGGAATAGAAAATGCATCCCACTTTTCTGGAGCTTCTTTGCAAATTATGACCAAATAACTGATAATTAATGCGAATCCCTAGAAGGCGCGCGAGTTTGGAAGAATTGTGAAAAATCATGAAATCGAGCATTAGTTCTGCAGTCATAACTCAAGTTTCCCTCGTTAGATTTTCAATTTTTTTTCAGATTTATAATCTAAATTGATTAGGCTACAACCTGCCAGAGAGTTACCTTCTGCAACCTAGCACAAAATTAATTAGAGGGGTCCAAAATTAAGGTACTTTTAGATCATTATGTTTTTTTGTACATTCTCCATTTTTTTTTCCTTCCGGCAAAAATTAAAGAAAGGACTTCTAAATCATCTACAAAAAAAATATACAAAAATGTTGTACGTACTAGCTTTTATGACTGCAGAACTAAACCACAATATTTTCGGTTTAGGAAATTGCTCTTAATATTTTGAAATTTTTTGTTCAGAATGACATTTACTATCTAAAAAAAATTTTTGCTGGAAAAAAAGTGAGACACCCTGTATTGGTAGTATTTGGAACTTTCAAAGAGTGTAACTCGAAAACATAAAAATACCGCCACTCAACTTTTTCCCACATTGTTTGTATTTCCATAAACTAAAGAATAATAATAATCTAAAAAAATCAAAATTAAAGGTGATGCTGAAATCTATTGCTTACTTCACACAAGTAATTAGAGGACCTGTTTTTTTGCTTTGCCGTACCTATATATGGCACCATAAAACACCAAAGCCATTGATTTAAAACATACCTATTGGTATTTGTATAAACTGTTCATTATTTTCAGCATTGGCAAGAACGCGGTTTTTGATTTCCATAGTCTCTGGTACTTTCAAAAATTCTAATTCAGTTTGTATTTTATATCGGTGTAATTGCTCACATTTCTTAGTGATCCCATGACTCTTATAACCATCGAAAATTATGGGCGAGAACTGATTACTTTATCATGAGCCTTAATCGAGGAATTTACAGCTGAAATAGGCCGAACATTATTGCATCTTCATAGATTTTTGTTTCGGAACCTTGCACTTACAAAAGAAATAGCAATCCTGCTCAGAGAAGAAAGGGAATTATGAATTACCAACCACTCGTATAGTTTCTTTATGTCCCGTTTGTCTTAAGTAACCCTACTCTCTCGCACATCAACACGTTGATCGGATGACAAGTATCAATTTCATAATTGTTTCAGTGACCAAAGAACATAAATAATGATACCTCAATTGTCACAAACCGGGACTAATCACTTTCTGGTTTATAATGGTCAAAAAACCTGTAAACAAAATTTCACTAATGGACCAATTATTTAAAATTATTTACTAAAATCCTTATTTTACCTGTACTAATTATGCTATTGTCCATTTTTCCCAAATACGGTTATGCCGATTCTGTTATGTTGTTATACAGCGCACCCAAAATTATATCACATACTCCCGAGATGAAAATAAGATGATTAGATAAGATTGACTAATCTTATCTCCATCCAAAAGTGCTTCGTTAAAATGTTACAAACCATCAAAGTTCTTGAAAATATTTCGTTTTTTTTAAATTATTAATAATTAACAATCGGGGTTAAATTTAATATATGTAAGTCTATACAGGAAAAGGTATTTTTGGACAACATGTTTTTACTTCTGCATTTACGTAAATGGTCGAAATAGGTCATCGAAATCCAAAATCTTTTTAGTGGGCAAATAAAAATACACAATATTTTATTTCATACTAAATTTTATTTTGATCGTTCAGACCGATTCTTATATTAGTATACATATAATTTAAAATACGTAATAGAAAAATTTTCCAGAACTTTGAATTCCAAATGCTACGTTCTTGAACATTCCCCACATAAACTCTGACTTCGTCGATTTTGCCCCGATCAACTTCAAGCTCTCACAAAGCCGACACGTTGCGTTCAGTTTGGTATCATTAAAAAACTAAAATGACTCAAAAGAGATCCATATAGGCATATTCTGATCAAAATTAAAAACATTTAAACTAATCATGGAAATTGTACATTACAGCCCATATAAAAAATTTAAATTATATGCCTTTAAACTTAAATGATTTGACCATAATCTAGGTACAAATAAACATAATTCTGAAGTTTATCATCTACTTAGAATGATACAAGGTTTTAAGGTCCAACTATATGATATTTAAATGCAAAGAAATTTAGAGAGAAAGTAAGGAAGACTTCCGAATGTCATCAAATAATGGTGGGTATTTAGCCACAACATAAAAAGGTCATAAATGAAAATGATCGATTTTACAATGAAACAAGTTTTCATTAATGGGTTTTAAATTACATCAATTTTTGATTAAAACTCTAGTAACTACAATAATTTCCTCAATTTATCTCCGAAGTATTAGATAAATGTAACTTTGTAGAATAAATCCAATTAACTTGAGTTGTGTCTTTGACCCAGCTGAAGTGTTTCGTGAAATTTTGTATTTGTAAAAGAAAACAGGGCCGTATATCTAAAAGTTTTTAAATTCGTCAGTATTTTTCCCAAACGTGCAATAAAACGATCGTAAATTCGCTACATAAAATTTCCAACAAGTGGAAATGGCTAAGAATTATGTGACTCGTTTGATTTTTAAGTAGTTTAATAAAATATTCTTCGAATTAAAGACTTTTATTTACTTTTTTTACATAAATAATGTAATCACAATTTCAGTTTCTAAATGACGAATTTGAACAAATGATAGGAAAAGTTGAAGGAAATGAAAGTAATATGTTTACATTTATAACATTGCTTCTAATGGTTTAGTTGCCGAAAGACCGCTTTTAAATAGACAATTTACTCGAAGAACACTTAAGATTAGACCCTTAGAAGGAGACAAAGCCCTAATAAGATAAACGTTCTCGCTTCCTCCACTTTATTTTTTATGCGATCGTTTATTTTGAAGCGGGCAAGAAAAATGTGCGATATCACGCTGAATCTCTTTTGGGAAGGCGTGCGCAAAAATCGATGTCGAAGTGTCGTTTGCATAACTCGTAAAAGCCGACATGTGGGATGGGCATCTACGACACATAGCCCCATTTTATTACATCTTTTGCTTCAACACATTGCCTTTCCGATAAGAAACCTCATATTAGTTTCCACAATTAATTAAAGCCATAGTGATTAATCCTTGACCAGAAGAATTTTATCACCTTTTCGTCATCTCTTGTTTTTGTGTAATGTAGTTGGAACAATGATACAAGATCTTCTTGTATTTGATGTTGTTGGAAGTCACCAATAGCAACTCTAAAAGGGAAACTGGGGGAATCACAACAATTCTAGCAAACTTTTCATAAAAAAACTTAGCGTTGTCATTGAAGTGGCTGCAAAGGACTGATTATTTTTGAAGGTACTTCCGTGCTGATAAAATTTGTTGTTGCAGAAAGTCCATCAACAAACAATAGATTAGACAGGGGCGCGCTCCCACGAAAATTTGGGGCTAAACACTAAAGAAACTTCTGATATATATTAATGCTCCTGGTGCTTAGGCAATTCAGCTAAGGGCACGTAATGCAGGGATGTAATAAGTGGCAAGAGCCTAATAGTGAAGCCGAGAATGCTCGCTCAGCATTCATTGTTTGTCGACTATACACTCCATACAATGGGCTGCAAATACACCAATGGCGGGTTTATGAAAATTGTTATATACGCAAACGTTAAATACATGTGCCATTATCGTGTGTCAACGCTACACCGTATAGGAAGTTTATTGATAATAAATTTTGTTTTCATTATGAATCAATGTTAAATTTACAACTACGATGGAAATGTAGAATTGACAGAATCAGAACACAGAATATTACATTTGAATAATATAATACATCGAGGTTTGTTTGCTGAATAAGCATTGATAACAGAAACGGTATGTATTAAATCAAAAATAATTAATAATTACACAGGATGATTATAACTGTCTAGGGGATTATTTTTAATCATCCGACATGATGTCGTATACGACTTTCCATTCTGTCCTTATCATTACCTGAAAGAATTCGAGTCTGTCCTTGTAAAATCGTACAACACATCATGTCGGGTGACTCAAGAATAATCCCCCAGTTATATGAAGAGTCACTTCCAAAACTTATTATAATACCTACGGCTAATCATTTATCAGGATGTATGTGGTATAAAATAAGACTTTCTGCAGAATCTATAGAGATCAAAATAATTGATATGCCTTACTTTAGTCCTAAATTCTACTAGGATTTTTTTTATTAAATTATTCTTAAATTAAGTCATAATTTTAGGAGTTTGAAATTTTTTATTACACAGTTTGAATGTGATTTTCATCTATATCGATGGCTCATTTAATTCTACGATTAATTAATCATATTTTGGGTAAAACAGACTTTATGATATTAAATCTTCATAACACTTCAGTAAGTAGGTGCTTTAAGTTTAATAACTTTGCGAAGTACACTTATATTTTCTTTGTGCAATTAAGTTTTAATTAAATCATAAGAAAATTAATGAAAATAAAACACAAGTTTCATCCATGGCCAATTCAAACATTTCCAAATAAACAGAAATTTGATTTAGGTAGTAACAGATAAACGCTGATACATCACCCAGTTTTTGTATCATATATTATAAAAATTTTCTAAACGATGATGATTGCTAAAAAATTGAGCCTTTTGAAATGAATTTATTTTAATGCTCCTTTATTATGTCCAGTTTATTAAATATATTGATCTAAAATATATGTTTGGTAGAGAAAATAGAATTTTATTATAAGTAGTTCAAAATTAATTATGGCCAAATGAAGATTTTGCAACTAAAATGTAACATAAATTTAGAATCAGGACATTAAATTAATTTACGCTCATCCAACCCTTCATTTTCTACCCTAATAATTATGGCAATTAATATCCACACTTCATTCATCTAAATTCCAATTATTGAGTTGAGAACTTTCTCCTATGATTTGATCAATACTCCTTAAATTGTTTTGTTTCCCAAGGTGTTATCAAAATGTAATTTCCTTATTATAAATTATTATTTGGAGCTCAAAATATTAGGAAAAATTTCGCCATGTTTATCTAAAACAAAAGCAAAATTAAATTTAACATAACAAAAATATAAAATATAGGTTTTGCTTTTACTTTAGCAGTTAAACCGTTGAAGAAGAGAATGTATGTAGGTACCTACTAATAGAATTATCTACCAAAATTAAAAAAAAAACATTAGTTAGTACATAACAAGTATTTTCTTGAACGCGCCATTTTTAAAGAGCTGAAATCCTTATTATTTAGGTAAATAAGTTTCTTATAAAAATGGAAGAGGCCACTTTTCCATAATTCCATTGTCATAAGGAGATAATAATTTGGAAAAAAGATTCAATTTCGTAAAACATTAGTACTTCATTCACCTGATATTGTAGTCATTTCTTTTGCCTTCAATATAATCCAAATGGGAACAAAAATATTTCAAGACAAAATTTATGGTTTGCGACGATCAAAATTAATGACATAAAATGATTTTCACTATGGGGGATGGGAAAATTGGGATTGTCATATCGCAGCTATGTCTTGGTTTGTAATATTTGTGTCTCGTTGAATGATGAAAAAAGTTAAGAAAAAACTGATAATAAAGGAAATATACGGTTTTGGAAATTCACCTCTTCATTCCTGAATAACAACGTTCGAGTTTATTCTGTATCTCCCGAAATTGAATATTAAGAAGTGGAAAGGTAGAACCACTGATGAGAAATAGCCAGTATCAAATATTAACCCCCGTCATTGGAAAACCAGGTCACGCGTGACCCAGAAAGTACATTATTTAGTGTAATTACCTTAAATGAAGATTTGTTGGTAAATTTTCTTAATCGAGGAGCAAACATGGAAAACGTGTTAAATCCCTTTTATTCGTAATTGAGTAAATCGCAAATCGCAACTTTTAATTCTTTCGAAATTTGGATTAACTGATTGGTATGCTTTATCTATAAGATTTAATACCCATAGCTCGTTTGCTTCTATCTTTCATCTACGCTCCAATGCAACTTATGGACTTTTTTAAATACTGTGGAAGTTAAATTGTTTTTATAATATATGTATTTTTATTTTCTGTAAATATAAATTAGGTAATAAATGTTATAATACAAAACAAAAATATTCATTTTATACAGGGTGTCCCACGGATTTACACCATTTTTTTAGAGTAAATGTCTTTCGGAAGAAAAAATTTCCAATAAACTATTTTTATTAAAGAGCTACAGCAATTCTAAAATTTCAAAATTTTAATGATATTTTTATCGTCAATTTTTTATTATAATCAAGTATGATTTGAAGTTGTCTTTAAATTTTAGCCAAACCTTTATTGGAAATATATCTTGAACCACTCCACACGATGTCGCATACCACATTACAAGGACAGACTCTTATTTTTTCATGAAACTGACGAAGACAGAATGATGCAGGTGGTATACGACATCGTGTGGATCGTTTCAAGAATATGGGGGCTGTAATTTATTTAAATAAATACCCAGCATATCAGAAGTTATGGTCAAAAATATCACATGCATCTTGAACACTGTTGTAGCCTCTCATCATATTATTTGTATTTCTAATACTCGTTTTCAACCAAACGGACAAAGTGGAAACATAACTCGTGTCGAAAAAAACAAAAGTACAACTTATTACAAACTTTTTGGAGACTTGCGTGTTTTGCGACCTCAAAAGGTTTCAACATGTTTCAAAACTCAAGTCTGTTCTGTGGAAACGAAGTTGGTCTTTTGTTGGCGGTTAGTTTCATTTTTTTTTAGATTTTGCTGAGGAAAAAATAATGTGGACTACCGAAGGTATTGGTACTCTGTTAGATGCCTTCAGATATGATAAAAATTTAGGAGACACAAAAAATCTTCCTCCCGAAACATAGTTGCACTTTCTCGGATGTTTCTCGGCTACGATTTAATTAAAAATGACTGGAAACAAAAACAAAACTGCAACAATATTCTTTCTGTCCACTCACTGGATATAGAGTTTTAAATTTGTTTGTTTTTTGTTTTCCAAGTTGCAAAATTTAGAGACAAAACTGAAATTCGACTAGACCGTTTGGAAGAAAACCGGTAAAATGTCAAATCCAAGATATTTGAAACACTGATTAACTATTTATGTTCGTTAAAAGAAAGTTTTACGTCAAAAGTAATTCCTAAATCACGAAATGTATTGACTCTGTTGATTTCCATATGATCAATTTGATATCCATACTTAAAACAATGAGAAATCCTTGAGTAGGAAATTACAACATACTTTTCAAGATATTGTGGTCCATTTAGTCAAGTCTGCGTATACTACATCTATTTGTTTCCTGAGATCAGTGGCATTAGATATGGCTTGCGTCATGCTAAGTAAGCTCTGTAATCAGAGATTAATATCTCTTTCAATTTTTGATGCAACGCTATTCTACATTCTATTCCGTAATGTTTCAGCGCAGCGATATTTCGATGTTCCCAATCTATTCGAAAATCATTGCGGTGAAATATTACTCCGTAGAAATATCGTTTAGTTCAAATATTGCTAAATCGAATAACGTTGCTTAAAAAGGGGAGAGGATTTAAGCCAAGAAACAGTAACAGAGGTTGCCGTGATAATCAGCCTTGATTATCCTCCTCCATTTCTCGATGCAGCGATATTCGGTCCAGTAATGTTTTGACGCAGAAATTTTCCGGTCTAGCGATATTGGGATACAGCAACGTGTTCCGACTGGATCAAAAAGTCATCGGATGATCGGGTGGAAAATTGCCGATGCGAAACTCGTTGTGGCGAAATATTACTGGTTCCAATAGGGTTGCATGGAACTGATGTCCGTGCGAAACATTTCTGGATCAAAACCTCGATTCACCGAAATATCGCCAAGTCGAAATATTGTTGGATCGAATGTCATTGCATCAAAAAAGGAGAGGGGGGCGTAAAAGGTGTGGGACAGCACTGATTACCCCCTCAATTTTTGGATGCAACGATATTCGATCCAGCAGTGTTTCGTTCAACAATATTTCGATGCATCCCACTCTATCTATTGTTCAGTCCCATTCTAATAAATTTAAAATGTAAACAAATAACAAAACTGCTCGTTTTCATAGACCAACAGATAAAAATTGAGGAAGAGCAGTTGTTTTTGTTTTCCTATTTTTGAAGTAGAGATATTTGGAACTGTTATTTTAAATTGTATTCGGATTCACAAAAATGTCGTACTCTTCTCGCGAATATGCAGAAATTCATTATGTGTATGGGTTTTGTGATGGAAATGCCCTAGCTGCTGCAAGAGGGTATCGAGAACGATACCCCAATCGTGAGCGTTATCCCGACTACAGAGTGTTTCAAAATGTATTATACATCGGTGGTACATAGAAGGTGAAATCCACGGAGAGAAGGAAGACCTATTAGGCATGATATCGACGAAGACGAAATAGTTAAATTTGTGGCAGAGAATCCAACAACAAGTGTTCGTCGTGTATCAAGAAATACTCAAATACCTCGAACTTCTGTGGATAGTATTTTGCAAAGGAATCAATTGTACCCGTTACCATGTGCAACGCGTGCAAGCACTTCTACCTCCTGACTTCAATAATAGGTACCGATTTTGCAAGGAAATGCTACGACGCTATAGGGAAGACCCTAGTTTTTAAAATAAAGTTTTGTGGAGCGACGAATCCACATTTAGCAGGATAGGAATATTCAATATCCACAATTTACATTATTGGGACGACGTTAATCCCATGGTGGTGCCAAATGATCGCTTCCAACACTACTTTAGGATCAACATATGGGTAGGAATAAGTGAAGGTAGACTGATTGGTCCATTTGAACTACCAAGAAGGGTCAATGGCCAAATTTACCTTAATTTTTTGCAAAATGATTTGCCAGGCTTACTTGAAGATATTTCCCTTGAAACTCGCCGGGTCATGTGGCTCCAGCAAGATGGTGCTCCTCCCCATTATGTCGTAGAGTTGAGACGACACCTCAACATACATTTTCGAAATCGCTGGATTGGAAGAGGAGGAACTATTCGCTGGCCAGCGCGATCACCTGACCTAAATCCTTTGGACGTTTTTTGGGGCTATTTAAAGAATTGGTTTACGAAACGGAAAATAATACCGAACAAGAGCTGCTACAAAAATATGGCGAGCAATCGTAATTATTAAGAACAATGAACGAGCATTTCGGTTAATCAAAACCAATTTTATCCGTCGATGCCGATTATGTGAAAGGGCACATGGAGCTCATTTTGATCACCTTTTGTAAATTTTTGGTAATAAAAATCATTATTTGACTCGTTTTGTTTAATTTTTGATCATAACTCAAAATTGTAGTACAATTATTTTTTAGCAAAAATACGAATTACTTCTCATAAAAAAATTATTAAAAAATCGGTTGGATTTGACTTTATGCGTTATACCATTTCTGATTCTACGTGAAATGGACAACTTTTTCTAATAGTTGTTCAACTTTATTTTAGTACATTATTTTCTGTCAGGGTGACTTTAAAATCAACTAAAATTTTATACCAACAAAAAATTTTCGCAAAATATTTTTTTTGTTTGATAAAAGATAAATGAGTTTATAAAAGTGCTATTAATATTGAAAAGGTGGACCCTTTCAGGTTCATAATGATAATTAAAAAAAATCAAACAACTCATAGTATTTTCTTAATCAATTATTTAATGAACACAGTACGCGCTTACTGAAAAAATCCAAAAACTGAAATAACTCTTGAACCATCAACAATTTCATAACAAAAAATATGGTTATTTAAATTGAAAATTACCTTCTCTGTCAGCTCATTTCGTTTTATCGTCCACTTACGGGACACCCTGTATAAATAATCACGTAGTGCCTTATGCAAACACAGCTAAATACCTTGGTATGACGTTCGATACAAACCTTCGTTGGAAAGCTCACGTCAAAAAGAAACGACAAGAATTAGGACTCAGATATAGTAAAATGTATTGGCTAATAGAAAGAAATTCTTCTTTGTCCATTCATAATAAACATTTGGTTTATAAACAAATTCTAAAACCAAACGGAATTCAGTTATGGGGCTGCACAAAATCAACTAACATGGATATAATACAAAGGTTCCAAAATAAAGTACTACGAAACATCGTTGATGCTCCATGGTACATCAGAAATAACGATCTTCACAGAGATCTACACGGAGAGGCTGTAGTCAATGAAGTCCAGAGGTTCGGCCAGAAACACGAATAAAGACTTCACAAACATGAAAATATTGAACTCATCCAACTCCTCGACAAGAGAAATCTAGTAAGAAGACAGAAGCGAACAAAACCATTTGAATTAGTGTAATTACTAGTGAAAAGCAGAGTCAGTGCAAGTGTAAGTGCGCAATAAAATAGCGTATTAATTCAAACTATGATAAACTAATAAAAGCCGATGGTTGAACTCTTAGTTCAAATGTATCATTTAATAAGTTATGTTAAAATAAAATTGCTCATTAGTCTAATTAGACTAGATTGTAATACTATAAAGCTATGTAATATGCTTTATTTAAATAAAAAAAATATTTGCGGTTTTGCTCATATTTTTTTTTTCTATTGAAGCTTTTTCAAAATTTCTTTTTGCTACACAGAAGATTCATATGGCTACCAATGAGTCTGTAAACCATTTCTTTTATAATTTTATATAAAAGAGTACCTTTTAACTTGAATTTTGCAATTTGAATTTTTGGTCTATCACTTAAAATGGCTCCGCAATTAATTAACAAAGTTTATGAAATCGCGCGTCGCTACTTTTTTTCCTTGCGAGCTGAGTGACGTCATTATTTCCTAGTCGCCTCGCACGGGTTATACGCTCGGCAAAAGTGATAAAACTGTGCGGCTTCGATTAGAAGATCGGCAGGTGAAAAAAAATCGCGGTTTCTTGATTTGTCATCTACATACCGCGCTACATCAGGAAACGAGCGCTTTTTTTGATATCTTAATTTTTTCTGTACTTTTGGCGCCCTCGAATTTGTAGTTTGAAATTAGTGCGTTTTCGACGCCGACTTTAAAAATTCGTAACTTATTATGCCGACCGTGTATAATAATATTCCAATGTTTTTTTATTTCCCTTCTTTCTTTATTATTTATGCGAGAAAAAATCAGCACGATTATATTTTACCCCTGGACTTGAAAAAAAAATCCTAAGTAAAATGTTAATAAAATAGCTCAAACGCGCGCTTTGGTCAGCCCCCTCTGCAGCCGTCAATTTTTAAAATTTTCTCAATTTTACATCAGATTATCAAAGAACGACAATATTTGTGGTGTAATGAGCTTAGTGCATTTTCAAATTTTGCGCGGTTAAAAAGTTATGGCGTAAAAATGTTGAATTTAGGGGTCGGCGGCTCCCGTCGGCCTATTTTTTAACGGATTTTCATTTTTTAAAATTCGGATAAATCTACTCTTGGTATTAAAACCGCCCACGCATAGGGTTTTTTAAATTTTGAAAAAACAACGAAATCTTAAATTTTTTAAGATCGCATTTAAAAAAGTCGCATTTTTATTCGAGTTTCGGTTTAATCAGTCCCTCAAATTTTATTCTACCCTAACGCAATGTGCATTTTCTGAAAGCTTTCATGGTCCACTTTAAGACAAAAAAAGAATCTCTTCGCTATCTCCTATCGTTATCGAGTTATGGCCAAAAATGTAGCAAAAATATGCAAAATCTCCGTTTGGAACCAAAATTGCGGTCTGAATTTTTTTTACTTTTCACAAAATAATTAATATCTTCTAATCTATTAGAACCGCCGGGACGGGTAATAACTTAAAATTCGCACAGTTACCTCCCCCACCAAATTTCCCTGAAAATTTTAATTTTCGGTATAAAATTACGTCGTCCAGGTCCGTATTTGTACCAAAATTTTGCCAAAACTTTGCCAATTTTTTCCAAAAAAACTGTTTAACCGATTTTAACCAAATATTTTTTATAACGCGTCTATCCATGGTGTTTACCTTTGGTAAAAATTTGAAATCGCTAACTTTTGTAATTTTCGAGAAAAACAATAAAAATCGATTTCCATGAAAAATTTAAGCCTTAAAAATATCTCAAAAAATATGTTTTCGAATCTTTTCAAAATCGACCCCGCAAATGAAAGATAATAGAAAATAGATGAAATGTAGGGGGTCACTTGCCCTCTACAACCCCCCCCCCCCATAAAAAAATTTTACACCCCAAAAACTCAAACAAAACAAAATTTTTCTAGGTAATATACCTTAAAAAATAATTAAATTTTAAAAAATTTAATAAGATAATATCGATAATTTTTAGAAACTTATCTGTACGAATTTTCGTTTTGTAATTTTAGTTATTAAGCGAAATATGAAGTTTTAACAATACACCTTTACTCATTTGTTAGAAAGCCATATTTTACATAAAAATTCATATCTTTTGAACAAAAAGTCGTACTGCCTTGAATTTTTTTAATTTTTTTCTTATTTCTTTATACTACAACCCAAAATTATTAACTTTCAAATTTTTAATTTGAAACGCTACACACTTGTAAAAACCACACACAAGTTGTATAACATTTAAAGTGAAATTTCATAAGTAAAAAATGATAAAGAAGTAAATTTTAAATTAATAAATAATTCTCCTACTTTAATTAATAACTAATAGTAATATTTTATGAGAGTATTAAAAGATAATAACTATAAAAACGTCTAGAAACAGACAGCGTTCGGAAGAAATGACGTCAGAATATCGCGTAGTTGAAGCGGAGGGGCTAATTTTCTTAAAATTCAAACGCTTATATTTACGTTAATATTTGTCGTATCGAATTGAAACAAAAAACAACTTATTTATAATTATGATTTCTAAAATATAAGATATAAAAATATCAATTATTTTTTTCGTTTTTCTTCCTCATTTCTTCTGGTTTTTTTTTTTGTAAGTTAAACCAAATAGTCATACGGTTGCAGAAAAACGGGCTCTTTTTAAAAAACGTTCGCTTAGCGCCGCTTTCCCCAAAAATAAGAAACTAATTAAAATAATATTTTTCTTCCAACGCTAGCAATAAGTTGAGGTATAAACAAAGAGTTCGACGTTGCGTTTTTTGTTTTAAGTATATTTTTAAACTTTTTACAGCTGTCCAAAAATTTTTCTTAATTTTTGGGATGCTGTAAAAACCGCAAATACACCTGAATAATCACCACATGTGCATAAAACCGTTCCAACAACGCTGTCTTATTGATAGTATTAGGGCGGTAAAAAGTTGGCGCAAGCGCATAAAGTCGTTCCCAGCAGTTGTGTTACGATTTCGTACGGACAGAAAACTCTTTGTTGGAACAAAGAACAGAGCTACTTTCTCAAAATCGTTCACTTTTTTCTTCGGCATTTTTTCCACTTTGGGGAATGCATGGTACCATGTTTTAGACCTCTCTTGTCTCTAATTTATTTTGTAAGTAAATTTCGGATCGTTTCGAATAATTCTCGCCTTCGAAGATGTTGCCTGTGGGTCTTTTTTTTGGTAATTCGCCCGTTCCCTGAAATTAAATACGTGGGCCATTGCATATTGACAAAGAAAAATGAAACACCCAGTACATTAAAATGTTATTTACAGTAGGAATAATTAAAAAATAAATATTTTTTTATATTATATATTTTATTTCTATTAACAGAATGGTGAATGGTGACCTAGCTAACATTATTTTCTATATTTAGCAATTTGGAGCTCATTGTTTATTTATGTCTAGAAATAACGGATTACCTACTAAATGCAGACAAAACAGGAAATAATAAAAAAAAACATAAAATAAACAATTAGGCATTTTATATTTTATGTGTTCACATAATAAAATGCAAAATTTAAATAAAAATCATAAATTATTGATAATTAGACTTCAACAGATAATTACAATTATCCCACATAAAATACACCTTTACTTTTTTTATAAACCCACTCTATTTACCGAATGTAGGTCATATATAACCTACAAATTTCCAGAAGAAGTAATGACACTTCCTCTTAAAAAACCCACAAATTACCCACGCTTCGGTAAACCGGCAATTAATAAAAAAACAAAAACGCAGCGCTATAAACAAATTAAATAAACAAATCGTTCCTTACCTTACATCCATAAAAACAGGGCGGGACGTTGAAACACATACGCCGAAAACCCAAGAAAAAGCAAACAACAATTCACACGACATTCAAAACCGGGAGACAATTTAAAAAATGTCTTAATTCATTAATGATGTTTAAAATAAAGGATTACACCACCCTTGCTTATAAGCTGCCATGCTGCTTTTCAAACTGAACACCGCGCATACTCCGCAGCTGTCGCAATTATTACAAGAAGTAAAGAAGGATGTGGCTGGATGAGGCCAGTGAGCTATTACTTTTTTGTTTTTGTTGATTTTTTAAAATAAACATCATTCATCACAACATAATTTATTACCTTAATAATAATAGTCACAAAAAAAGTTATATTAATTAATTTTATTATTTAACGAAATAATTAATAATTATTGACAAGAAGATTATATCTTATTTAAAAAAAATCCATTTTCAAATTCTGGACTTTTAATACCAGCAACCAAATATACTTTTGTTTCAAAACTAACATTATAGATGGCAGAGTTTTAGCTCTACTTCTAGAAAGTTCTAGAGTTTTCCTTTGTCTTTCAAATTTGAAATGTGTCAATTGTCAGTTAGTTTCTTTGTATTCCGCGAGTTGTAGCGCCATAACAATAAATAAAAGCTGATTTAAAATTATAATTGAACAAAAGTACGTTTTAATTGCGTGACTCTTAAATTTGTAAGAAAACCAACTGATTTGCATGCTCATTCCAAATAAAAATGATGACTGGAAATCCTAACCAACAAAATAGGCCAAATATATTTGGAGACGATTTTAATTATCCAGTTCCCAATCCCGAATGGAACCGTTTTACCACTAGTTCTTCAGTATATTCCCAACCTAATTTCCCATTTTGTTCCAACTATGGGGCTGGGCCAGTAACATTCCCCCTACAAAATTCTCAACATGGATACGATAACCATGTTTATGATCCGTTTAATTTTCCTTCAACATCATCGTCTCACCAATTTATTGGCAACGAAGAGCATCAAACACCTTTACGATGTAAACGAAAAACTGATTCACCAACGTAAGTTCAAATTATATTATGTAATAGAACATTAAAAATCAAATTTGTTTTAACAAATTAAGTAGCACAAGACTTTTAAAAAATAAG
Source organism: Stenus bimaculatus (assembly GCA_963971135.1). Taxonomy (NCBI): domain Eukaryota; kingdom Metazoa; phylum Arthropoda; class Insecta; order Coleoptera; family Staphylinidae; genus Stenus; species Stenus bimaculatus. Next base: position 19,903,210 of record OZ020180.1, read on the forward strand.
TCTTATCCAGGAGATTGGTATTCAACCTGACGAGGCTGAAGTTACATTTAAATGCATTCATTTTTACATTCATATTTTTTGATTCGAAATCAAAACAAATCGAAGGGGTCAACTTTCTTATACAGGATGTCTCACTTTTTTTCCATCAAAATTTTTTTTAGATAGTAAACGTAATTCTGAATAAAAAATTTCCTATGAACTATTATGTTCTTTCGACTCCTTAAAAAGTTACAGCAATTTTAAAATTGATAAATTTTCATGATTTTTGTGGAACACCCTGTATAATATTTTTTCTTGTTATATTTTTTTTTATTTAAATCAATTATTATTTGGATTTTTTCTTTGCCAAATTGGGTTTTTTGAACATTATTAGCTTTTTTAAAATAAATAAAGGACGAGGTTAAATTTCCCCCGGTAAAATTTAGCATCTTATTGGCTTAAAGATATACAAAATCCAAAGCATACTTGATTTAAATAAAAAAAATTAAATTAAAAGAAATTTATACAGGGTGTCCCACAAAAATCATTAAATTTATGAAATTTTAAAATTGCTGTAACTTTTTAAGGAGTCGAAAAAATATACTTAATTCATAGGAAAAGTTTTGTTCAGAATGACATTTACTATCTAAAAAAAAATTTTGCTGGAAAAAAGTGAGACACCCTGTATACAGAGTGAGTCAGACCACCCGTAACAGCCTTTTATCTCGAAAACAGTTTGTCACACATAGATAGAATAAAAATTTTAATTACCAAAGTGAACCCAAAGAATCCATTGGTGCACAAAGGGAAAAATTAAATCGTTACCATCATCGGGAAATGGATAAGAGAGATTTTTTTAAATAGAAACTCTTTTTTGCAGTTATTATCGCTTTATTCGTTAAAAATAATCAACTTTTTTTTATTTTTTGAATTAAGGAAAATACATAACCTAAAAAAGTTGATTATTTTTAACAAGCGAAACGAAAAATGCAAAAGTTACAAGTTTCCATTTAAAATTCATAATTGCCTCTACCCTTACCCATATTAAGGATGATGGTAGTGTTTTAATTTTTCCATAATTTAAGAAACCATTTGTCACTTGTTTGCTTATGTTTTTTCGTTTAATTTGTTAATTATGCAAGATATTAAAAAAATATTTAAATAAAAGTTGTTTCTTTTTAAAAGACCTTTCAAACGATACAATACTAGACCTATGTTGCCATTTAAAAAATCAAGGTTACCTCCGGTTCCGGTCACTTCCGGTTTGTTCCGGAAAACAATAAGTGCACCAACGGATTCTTTGGGTTCACTTTGCTAATTAAAATTTTTATTCTATCTATGTACGACAAACTATTTTCGAGATAAAGGGCTGTTACGGGTGATCTGACTCACCCTGTATTTGTTACAGATACAGGCCTTAGTAAAACTTCAAAAAAAGTTTTTTTGAAAATCACACCAGAGGTGGAAGTCTGTAACCTATACGATTGTTTTCGTACAACGAAAATATCGTATTGTTGAATATGTTGCTATGGTGACGGATTTTATCTTTTTTCAATGAATACAAAACGTGCATAAGGAAGAGATATAGAAAATCTGTTACCAAGCAACTTAGTCAACAAACGGTTTTTTCGTTGTACGAAAACTATCGTATAGCTGTACAGACTTCCACCTCTGTAGTCAAAAAACTTTTTCAGATTTTATTTTTTTAATCAAAAACAAAAAATGTAGAGTCTCATTTTTTTTACATTTTGTTACACATAAAGTCCTTGGTAAAACCGCATAAAAGTTTTTGTCAAAATCAGACCAGGGGTGGAAGTCTGTAAAGCTATACGATAGTTTTCGTACAACGAAAAAACCGTTTGTTGACTAAGTTACTTGGTAACAGATTTTCTATATCTCTTCCTTATGCACGTTTTGTATTTATTGAAAAGAGATAAAATCCGTCACGATAGCAACATATTCAACAATACGATATTTTCGTTGTACGAAAACAATCGTATAGCTTACAGACTTCCACCTCTGGACTCAAAAACTTTACAAAAGACATTTTTCTCAAAAATGCTTCATTTAAAAAATAAACGGGGGTTGCCGAACTTTTTGTACACCCTGTATATAATGGTATGCATATTTATTATCATGCAGTTTTACCAGAGGTGGGCAAAATACTTTTTTTTAAGTATTTGAAATACAAAATACTTTAATTTTTAGATTTATTTGAAATACTTTGACCAAAATACTTAGTTATAAAGTATTTCAAATAGTTTGTAATTGAAATACTTTATTTGAAATACTTTTTTATTTGAAATAAAAATGAAGGTTAAATTTTATGTAAAATAACATTTAATTGGTGCCATTCTGAACAAAAATGTTGGTAACAGAGCTGTTAATTTCGAATGTCGTCATATTATATAAAAAAAATGCTATTTTGAACACTTATTTACTCATTTACTGTAAGTTAACACCGATGTAAAGTAACATTTTCGGTGCTAACATAACGTCGATCAAAACAATAAATAGTTGACAATAATTAATAAATTTAAAATGCAATAAGTACGAAAATTCTAACAATTTGTCATAATATGAATACACTAAAGATTCAATATCTATATAAGGTTGGATCAAAATGTGTAATACAAAAGATTGATTTTAAAAACCTAAACAGTAATTGAAATACAATTTGGTACTTGAAAATACAAAATACTTTTTAGGAAATTTGTTCAAATACAAAATTCTAAAAGTATTTCAAATACTATTTCAATTACTTTTATTTCAAATACTACCCACCTCTGAGTTTTACTAAGTACTGTATGTGTAACGAAATATAAAAAAAATGCGCCCTTGCAATTTATTGTTTTCGATTAAAAAAATAAAATCTGAAAAGGTGACTTCTTGTTTTTACTTTTTTCCTAATTTTTTGAGTCTGCGTAAGATTTTCAATTAACTTTTGAACATTTTTACTGAAAACTGTTTGTATTTTTTTTTTATTATTTTGTAAAAATCAAAATGTTGACCATTAAATTTAAATAAAAAATATGAATGTAATAATGAATGCATTTAATAAAAACTACACAACATTGGCAAGTTAAATGGGCGATGTTGTGTAGTTCTACAGTTATAACTTTATTAATAACAAAGATACCAATAATGTAATGCAACATAAATTTGGACACCCTGTATAAAGTCTGTTAGATTAATAGTGAATATAATTATGTATTTCCTTAGGTGTAGTGCTTCAAAACAACATATCACAGAGGAAAAGATGGCGGAGCACATGTCAAAATTGCACATAAGTTCTGAAACTTCAATTAATGACGAATCAGAGGAACTGAGGAAAAAGAGGTTGTATCTCTGTGCAGAATTAAGAAAGCTACAAACAGAATCAATTTTACCTGCATCTTTAGTAAATAAAATTCAAAGACCTTGCACAGCACTAGTGCTTTGGCAACCTCCACAGCGAATAGTCCCTGTTGATAATAATAATTCAAATAATAATAATGAAGAAGTTCCTGATAATAATTTAATGGAATTGGATAGTCGATAGTACTTTAACTTTGTTACGTATTAGTATAATGATTGTGAATTGAGCATTTTTATAAGTCTATATTTTGTGTTTCTCTTAACATGCTGTTTTGAATATACTGGGTGTATCATAATATGTGGGACAAAATTCGGCTGTAGGTAGAAAACATCAAAACAATAAGAAAGGTCGAATAAACATGTTTCTGATTTTGCTTCGTAAGGGAGGTACAACTCTTTAAAGTGTTTTTTTATTAATTTATTTCATAACAGTTTCTGGTTAAGCCTTAAAATTGGTATAACACCTAATATACATCATTTTCATGTTTTTTGAGATTTTTTGCTTCTTTGTAAACAGTATTTTTTAATATCTTTGGTGTTAAAAACAATGGTAGTTTTTTATTAAATAAAGTTTATAACTTATAGGATAATTTTGGTAAAATACTAGAAAATTTAGTTTGGTAACCATGGCAACTGCCCATGTATGTATACCTTTAAAAGCATTCTTCTGTTAATCGGCGCATCCTATCAAATTCGTTTAAGAGTAACCTTTTTCCATAAGTTAGATTCAAGAATACTTTTTTGAAAAAAAATCTAATGAAAATGTAATGATTACAAATTTACCATTGTTTTTAACACCAATGATCTCTTAAATTACCTCTTTAAATTAGGTACAGTGCAAAATTTTGATGATTTACTAGGAACCGTTCTGAAACAAATGACCATAAACCAGTTCTTTATCAGCATCTAATTAAGGCGTTAATTGAAATCGGACATATAAACATATGTTATAAACGTAGGAACTTTTTCCTTGGTTTGGAGTCCTCTACCCACTGGAAAATGTTGTCCCACATATTATGATACACCCTGTATAGGTATTTATAATTGTAATAAACTAATTAAAGACTGCTGATAATATTAGCTGATTTTAATTTATAAATTTATGTTGGGAAATACAATTTCATTTTATTTATTCCACTGACCATATTGTACCCAGAATTTCAAATATAATAAGTACAAGATAAGGACTAAGTTCAACCTACCCTCATCTGTAAATCAGTTACAATCGGGTTTGACAAGAATTAAAAAGGCGGAGTAGAAATGCATTTTACTCAACCCAATATACGCGAACATTGTCTTGTGTGTTTTATTACTATTTTAAAAATTTCGAGGTTTGAAGAAAAAATAGTATGTTTTATTCGGAGTAAAAGAACTTTTTGTGGCTCGCATGTATTTTGAAATAACAATTTTTAGGAAGAGATTTAAAAAATTATTTTATTATTAGTAGCCTGGCCAGGATATGAATAACAGGTGAGGGTAGGTCAATTTTAGTCAAGATCTTAGACTATAGTCTATTAAGATTTTCTCAAATATAACAATATCTCGTACAATATAAACTGTAGATCATCATATAGCAACTATCAATTTGAATTATTTGTTTTTTCGTTTTGAAGTTGTACTTGTATCTTTAAGAAATATTTCCTCATTGTTTTGCATGTTTGTTTTTTAATAATTAATACGATTAATTAATAAAATTTATTGAAAATGTCAAACCCATTCTGGTACAAATGTTTATTGTTAACAACGTTAATTCCTGTTAACGTTAACGAATGTTTTTTTTAATTTTGCTACTTTTTAACATACAAATTGACTAAAATTGCTATTTTTTTATAATTGCCTTTACTCGTTTTGTGATTTATTAATTATATCATATATGTAAATATAAAATACATTTTATTAATCATTGTTTTTTCATTAATACTTTCCTTTTCCTTAAGAGGAAGTGATCCATGATCCAGTACCTAAAATTTTTCGCTAAAATTTAGAAGAAACATAGAAAGACATTTTTCTACAAACGTGTAAAAAATGGCACTTTTGACACTCATAACAAACGTTAAAAACAATTTTTTTGACTAGTGTAGAAAGTAAGACCAGAGTCATTACTTTCTACACTAGTGCAGAAAGTACATAACAAAACCATGGTTACTATGTAAACAACTATACAGGGTGTCCCGTTCGTGGTTCACCAAACGTCAAGGTTAGAAAGTAGAGCAAATTAAATCAGAGAAAAACACCAAATTTTTGTGAGAATGGAAATGCAATTTTCCGTATGATCGGAAACCGTGCAGGGGTTTAGTACCCGCGTTTCTTTGTTCTTATAGGGTAAATATTCTCTCCTCCAAAAGGCATGCTGTATGAAATCGGAGACCAGCAAAAACTGTCGCGAGCTCCCGGTCTAAATGGACCATTTCCGTGGTTATACCTTGCAGTTATTTCCTGTAAGGGCTTACAGGTTTGCACAGAATTGCGAATTGCACCATAAGTTTCTACGTTCTGGCTCTTACATAATTTAAAATTAAAAAAATGACCGACGTGGAGGTGTGTGAGCAAATGGTCGAAAGAAAAAAAAACGAATTATAAAAGGTCGACTTGTTAAATAGGCCGAATGTGAAAAAGACCGACAAAAGGCACTAATATGATAAAATGCCGAAATTAACAAAATGTCGATGCAAATATAGTGCTTCGTTTTCTTTCCGCCTTTTGAAGTCTGGCTTTCGTCGGGTTTTTGTTTAATTTGGTCTCTTGTCTCTTTCTCCAATTCGTCCATTTATTTTTAATTTGTTCTCGTTTCTTTGGGTCTTTCGTAGAGTGTTAATTTTTTCACAGACAATGTTTAACCCGAATTCTATTTTGGGGGACCAGTTTTGTAATCTTGCTTAGGGGCCAAAAATTACTAGTTACGCCTCTGCCTGGAATGTTTTCCGGGAGTTTCGAAAATTTGTAATTCGATGTACTCTTTCCGAATTTCAACTTTGCCACCTCGTATCTTCGCCGCTCGCGCCGCCATATTGGAAAAATGGCACCTAAAAGCAGTTTTTTGACAATATCTCCTTTCCTACTGATTTTACGATAAAAGCATTTATAAAAGTATTCAAAATTAAAGGCGCTATGGCAAAAACCTCATTTCCACACCACCTTGAGGTTTCTAACACAGAGGGCCACATCAGTTTCCAAAAATGATTAAATTTTTCGACACGGCCTTATAAAAGAATAATTTCTACATCCTTAACCTCGTAGGAAATTTTTATTTTAGAAGAGGTTCGGAAGTTATACCTAAATTAAGTCGAAATTTTGAATTTAGGGGTGAGTGGCTCCCGTCGGGCCATTTTTTAACCGATTTTCAATTTTAAAAATTCAGTCGAATGTGCTCTTCTAACCTAAACAGCCCACGCATAGGGTTTTTTGAATTTCGAAAAAATTGTTGTAACATCCCATTTAAAAGTCGCAATTTTTGACGCTTTTCGGTCTAATCATCCCCTCAAATTCTATTTCACCCCTTTGTAATACACCTTCTCCGAAAGCTTTCAAGGTCCGCTTTATGACAAAAAAAGAATCACTTCGCTATCTTTTTTCGTTATCGAGTTATGACTGAAAATGTAGCCAAAATTACCCTCTGAAATTTTTCCACTTTTCACAAAATAATTAATATCTTCGAAACTTTTAACAGCTTAAAATTCGCACCGTCACCTCCCCCACCAAATTCCGTAAAAATTATAATTTTCGGTTGAAAATTGCGTCGTCCAGGGCCGTATTTGAACCAAATCTTTGAGATTTTTTTTCCAAAAAAACTATTCAACCGATTTTAACCAAACATTTTTTAAAATGCGCCTATTCACAGTATTTACGTTCGGTAAAAATTTAAAATATTTATTGTATCCCCTACTTGGGATACCAGATACCACGATTAAAAAATGCGCCGCTTACTCTACCTCAAGGTGGTATGGAAATTAGTTTTTTGGCCAAAACGCTTGTTGAAGTACATTTTGCGGCGCTCGTACGCCAAAACTATTGATTTTACGAAAAAAAGATTATTACATAAATACGAAATTTACTCTAGTTTAATTTTGAATATAAATGTTTTTATCGTAGTAAAATGAGTCGGAAAAGATATATTGTCAAAAAACTGCTTTTAGGCGCCATTTTTCCAATATGGCGGCGCGAGCGGCAAAGATACGAGGTGGCAAAGTTGAAATTCGGAAAGAGTAGGACATCGAAATCTATAAAATTATCCATTTTTAAAACTCTCGAAAAACATTCCAGGTAAAACTACCAAATGACTGGACTAAATAGGGAATTTGGTAATAAAATTAAAATAACAAAAAATATATTCTTGTAGAATTGTAATATATTTTAATATATTGTAATACATTTTATGTATTTTAAATATTATAAGAATTAATAATAATGTACTATTAATGCTTAAAATACAACAAGATAATAAAATTTATAAATCTGATCTGATCAATAAAATATAAATATAATATATAAATCACAACAACAATGTGTTAAATATTTTCTCCAGGCCAAATTTAGGCTATTTTTACTACTTAGTAAGAATTTTACACCCAGAACTAGAAATAAAATCTAAACTTGCTTTTATGTTTTATAGAAATAAAGAAATAATATTTTCAGAAAAAATTAATCTCTAATAAAATATGGAGAGCATTGCTTTGAAAACATACAAACCAGACGATGAGTTTAGCTAAAAAGTTATACATTTTTCACAGAACGCACATCAATTTTATTAAGATAAAATAAACTATTGGCTTTTCAAGCTAAACGCGATCTCCCAAATGCAGAAGTTTACGCCGCTTTGCACTGATCTACTTATGACGTAATTTTTGGCGGGAAAAAGAAATTTGAATAGGCAATAGTTTTTTTTACATTTTAAACATTAAATGATCAACCAAGTTATATTGAATAAAACTGATTGTTTTTTAAAAATTAAAAACAAAAATATTAACACACAAATTGCATGTATTTACATTCATGTCCATTAAGAATCGAGGACACAAAAGAAATGTTTTTTCTCACTCTTTCCTAAATAGAAAGCGTTCACGAGCACAAAATTTGAAAGGACCCCACCCCCAATTCATGTTTTGTTCATTTATTTCCCACAACCACAAAATAATTTTACGTGAGCATCGACAAAATGAGAAAAAGGAAAGAGCATTTTTTTGTAATCGATTCTTATGGACATGTTGTACTCACACTGGTTATACATGATTGATTTGTTTATTTTTTCTTATTTGGCACATGAAAGATTAAACTCGATATTATTAAGAATTTACCTATCTGAAAAAGTTTAGATTTAATTTTTTTTAATCAGAATTGCAAGTTTATTTTTTATTTAAATAAAATTTTACATTTATATTAGCCAGTGTTTATTGCTTAGGGTATTCTGTATCTTATGATTTACACAACGATCTACAGCGCAACATTTGCAGTAGTGCTTTTTCAACACATGAGTAACCGCAATTTCGAATGACTTTTTTGGTTTGTCACTAGTCGTACAAATCTGGAATGTACGATCTACACATTTTAACTATTTGGTTTAATCGTCAGAAGCTGTCACAGAAAGAAACAATATATCGCCGATTAATTTGATATACAAATGCGGTTGGTTCAAATATATTGGAAAAAACACAAACCAAAACCATTCGAAATCGCTTTGTGTTGGCATAGCTAACAAGTTTATTATTAAAATAAAGCATCCGTCGACCTACTGGTCATTGTTTTAGAAAAATGCTATCGTTCGTTAAGGGTTAAATTAAATTAAAAATTAATTCAAAAAAAAATTAACCAATGTTACGCATTATAAAGTTGTCTAAATCTAGAGAAACCCTGTATGTATATAAATTAATTAAGAAAATTTAAAACATTACATGAAACTGATATCAATCAGGTCGGTGTACAAACAAATTATTTCAAGTTTTCTGTCTTTAAAATACTGGATGCTGGATGATTAGATAAATAAAAAAAAATTTGTTTGGATGATATGACTAAAGGTACCTGGTATAACCTAGAACTAGTACAAGTTAATTCAGTTTAATACATAAATCCAATTATTAACAGGCACTGGTTGAAGGTAGTAAACAAATAAAACGGAATTAACAACTTATTATTTATAAAATAATTTTACTGGTTGGATTTAACTGCAAAAAATTAGCTGTAATAAGGTAACCAATTTATATTTAGACGTTTATTTCAAAACTTAATATAAAATAAAAAGCTAAACGTCTCTAAAATTGTTCTTTTGTTTATTGCTGGCTGTTTTTCAAGGATTATAGAGTTAAGGCAAGATATCAGCTTTTTAACCAAAATCAATTAAAAATATGGCAAGAAAAAATGCTTATCTCTAATAAATACTGCACTAAAATAAATAAAAGCTCCTAAAACTGAGCTTTATAAAATAAAATTGATATTTTTAAGGAGCATAGATAATTTGGCAACGTTTGTTTTATTTTAATATTCAGTATATAAATTTAAGATTCCCAAAATTTTCAAGTACCCGGAATAAAGACAAATATTTAAAAATATGGTTTCCATTATTTACCTACTGTTTATTTTGAGAATGGCTTCATTTTACTTTGCTATCTATATAATTGTTTTTATTTTTCAATTTTCATAATAAAACTTTACCATAAAATTAATAAAACTTAAATTCTTAATATTATAATAGATAATCTATAAATAAAAGTGGACAAAATTTTTTTATATTTGAAGCCATCTTTGTAGATGTACTGTTATCAAACGAATCTTTGAAAAAGTCAATATTAAATATTTTACATTACAAAATAAAATTAAAGTACCTATGTTTTGTTTTAATGATTAACATTAAATAAAGGCGAGTTTCAGAAAGAAAAAAGCTATGTCACAATCCCTAAATATGCATACAAACACAGCAACAGCATATTTGCTTGTAAATTATTATCATCGGCATTACTGTAAAAATGCTTTAATTGACAAGAAAAACTGGCAAACATTATTTAATGTCTTAAATAGTAATATCTATATCAATTCCTTTAATTTAAAACGTCGGCTTTAAGAACCTATCTACAAATTTAAATTATAAGAATTCAAAATTTGGTCCATTTAAGTATTTATCTAGAGAAATAATTTAGACATAAAATTCAGATTTACTTGATAAATCATATTCTACCTCTTCGTTTTTGTACATTTCGATTAACTTTTGGATATCATGTGACAACATCTCAAGTTGTTTGTCATGTTTAATTTTTAATTTATCCTTTTCTTTAGCCTGTTTAATAGTAATCCCTTTTCTTTCATCCAGAAACTTTTTTGTATTGTTTTGTTGTTTTTCTTTTAAACGTCTTTCCTTCTCCTGCTTTGTCTTGAGTGTCTTATCGTTATTTATCTAGAAGGTAAATATAATTAATAGTAAGAATATAATTTTGTAAGTAATTACTTCTTTGGAAGTTTCTACGGAGATTTTAGCTTGTTTGGTGTTTAATTCTTTTAATTCACGCTCTTGCTTCATTTCCAACTGTTTCATCTGAGACGCTTGCAATAACTCCATATGTTTTTTCAAGATTTCTTTTTGGTCATCTAACTGGAGTCGTAAATATTCCCACTCTTGCTTTCTGTGTCTTTCCATTAATTCACTCCATTGTTGTGTTTGCTCAGCTACTAACTTTCTTACAGTAGGATCATTAATCAAGTCATTTTTATTTTTGCCTTTGATTATTTTATCGATTGCAGTACATTGAGATTTTTGCATTGAAAGTTTTTCTTTGCTCTGTTTTTTCTTTAAAGTTTCGTACTCCTTTTGTTGTTTTTTTGTAGTTTTCTGAAATCCTTTATCTTGACGAATATATTCAATAGTAATTGGCTCAAATACCAAAGGTTCTATAATTTGGAAACAGATTAAATCTCATTGCAAAAAATTGGAGATAAAACCTACCTTCTTTCTTTTCTTCCTTCTTTTCCCCTTTATTAGGATCCATTTTATTGTCTGTGACCTATAATTAAATAACATTGCAAAAAAATATACTTAAAATATCATCTTAATTTTTACCTCAATACCCATTGATGACATTTGCTCATTTTGTTTTTGTTGTGCACCCATGAATCCTCTAGGATCACTCAATGCAGCCATGAAATCTTCAAAACCATCTGGCACATAGATTTTTAATTCGATGTTGCAAAATAACATTGGTAGCGACATAGGAAAGTTCGCCTCTGTTCTCAACGAAATATGCCGAAACCCGGCTTGAAGACCATCCAGAGGAAGAATCCTTTGACCAAGCAGTTTTCCACTTTCATCATAAACTCCAAAGCGAAGCACAGCCAGATCGGGTAAAACTACCTTTCGGAACAAAAATGGTTCTTCATTATACACAGGATTTAATCCGTTTGCTGGTACCATACGGGTTCGGAACTCTTTTCTTATTGTGTCAGTAGGCAAGCCATACATATCTACTTCAACGTATGTACCAACCTGAAAATAAAGTAATGATGTAAAAATTTTAAAAGTAAAATATTATTTTTATGTAATTACAATTTGGTTATTTGTTATTAGAATAAAGAATTAAAATTTAATTATTCTTACAGTTTTGTATCTATCTTAAAAATAACTTTATAAAGTAGCATTTTTCAACAAATAGAACTTAATCAATAAGTTTATGTGAATAATGGTTAATACTAATTTTATAATCTTACTTTTTTATCGGACAAAAACTGTCCTGCAATGACTCTAACAGAGCATTGAGCTGCAATAACACCATCAACAGGACTTTCAGCGAAAGGATCAAAAGTACGATCAGCTCGCCTCATGAAATCAGGCTTTAATAAATAACCACAGTTCCCATTGTATTCAAATTTGCCCTGATTTAACTGCATTGGAAGATCTGATGTTTGGAAGTTTAAAGATACCATTTGGCAACCAGCATTCCAGAATACCTATTGGTATATAAAATTATCCATTAATTTCATTACAATTTATTTAGAGAAATTTGCATTACCTGAGGCATATAATTGGAAGAATTGGCTCTGGTACCGCTAGGATAAATTCTTGACATTTGCCTCTTGTTATAGTTCACAAACTCGATTGATTGAGTTTTTAAGTAGTTAAGCCCTGCTGGTTCAGAGAAGCTCGACATATTGTGGTGGATGTTTTTTTCTAAATCGCAACAAAAATATATTTTATACAAATATTTTACAATTACCGTATTTAATTAATTTTTATTCAGAATATGGAATTGGAAAGCACAGATGTTTTAAATTTACAAAGATTTTTTTTTTAAATTTATTATTAAGGCGATAGCCAATTTTAGCCCTTGATTTTAAAATTTATTTGGTATACAGATGAGTTTTGTGACTACCAATTTCTATTTTTTTTGTTTTAGTAAACCAAATACTCATAGGGTAGCACTAAAATGGGCTCTTTACAAAAAACGTTCGCTTGGCGGCGTTTTCCCCAAAAATTAGAAACTAATTGAAATAATATTTTTTTTCCAATGCTAGCAACAAGTTAAGGTATAAACGAAGATTTAAACGTTTCGTTTTTTGTTTTAAGTATATTTTTAAACTTTTTACAGCTGTCCAAAAATTTCTTAAAATTTTCCTTTATTTGGAATGCTGTAAAAAGTTTGAAAATAAACTTAGAACAAAAAACAAAACGGCAAACTCTTCGTTTATGCCTTAACTTTTTGGTAGCGTTGGAAAAAAAATATTATTTCAATTAGTTTCTAATTTTTGGGGAAAACGCCGCTAAGCGAACGTTTTTTGTAAAGAGCCCGTTTTATTGCTGCCCTATGAGTTACAAAAACAAAACAAGAATCAATTGGTAGCCACAAGAGTTTTCTGTGTACGAAAAAAGAATTTTAAAAAGGCTTCAATAGAAAAAAAATTATGAGCAAAACCGTAAATATCAAGCGAATTTCAAAATCAAGCGCTCACATTTCCCGACTATCTTCTTAAGTCTAAATGAAACCAACCAAATTCAGTGCAAAAAATAATCAGATTATGTTCTAGTTTATAAGGAATACATTTTAATTTGAAACTATACCATTTTAAATTTCAGTAAATAATTATGTTTTCATAATTTTTTTTGCATTAAAAAATAAATTGTTATTACAAAATTCAAAAGCTCATAACATATACTTCACACTGAATTAATTAAAAAAATATATTATCTTACTATCAGCAATTTCAAAACTTTGGAACTTCACAGGCTGTGCATAATTGACCATAGAACTTAACCAAGGATGAACATTTGTAGTCGAGCCTGTGTATTGAATGGGTGCAGGAGCATCACCGTCAGCTGGAGCACCTTCTACAACAGGAACCTAAAAAATTCAACAAGTGTTAAATCTACAAAAAGTTTTGGTTTATTTATAACTAAAAACTAAAGTACAGTAGTAACTACCTTAGAATTTATTTACGTTTGTAGGGTTTGCTTGTTTGTCACTTTTAAATGGGTGCTATTTCACAGGGGAATTATTTTAATTCGCTATATGCTAGATAAGATTTTTAAATACAATAAAATCGAATACACCCAAGTCTGTTTTTAAATGATAGATACGTTTCGTGTAAAAAAAGACACAGCACTGCACCGGAAAAATGGAGATTTGTACCAAACCTAATAACTAATAAATAAAATAAATAATAATTTGTTTCCTTATAAGCTAACATTATTTACATAAAATTATTGCTTTTTATATATGAGATAAATCAAACAGATTGTTTAAAATAATTCGTGTTTAAACTCGTGTAAAAAAAATTTTTGTAAAAACATACTTGGGTGTACAATCTAAAAAATATTATCAAAAATTTGTGTTTAACAAATTTTTAATTTAATTTGTATTTTATTTACTTTTCACCCAATTATTTCCTTAGAAATAAATTACAAATAAACTAAAAGACACAAAATTTAGAAAATATTTAAAATATTCTATTTGATTACATTGCACTTAAAAATACTACAAAATAAGGAAGATATCTGGCAAATTTCAAAAGTGCAGCCGTAAAATAGCGCCAATTTAAAAGAGATAACAAAACAAACCCAAAAATATAAATAAGATAATATGCAATAACATTCAATAGATATGCAAAAAGTCGCTTGTATTTGCAATTTTTGTTAAATTATGTGATCAGCGCACAGTGTAAATAACATACAAAATAATAAAATTGTATATGAAAATTTTTACTTAAGTGTACTGAAATAATCGTTTAAAAATTAACAAGTGACCCGGCAACTTCGTATAAAAAAATCTCAAAAAAGTTCAAAAATTAATATCTCAAAAATTACTTGAGTAATTTAACAAGTTACAATTTTATTTAGATATTTGTATTATTTAAATTTCGTTTTGGTAGTTTTTATTAACTTCGGATGAAAAAAAAAATATTTTTTATTTTTTTAATTTTCAAAAAAAAAATCACAAACATACTCATATACTAATATCATTTTAAACTATGAACAAATAAGGTGTTTAAAGAAATAATGTTGATGTCATTGCTGGTAAAACTGGAAGTGCTATTAAAAAATAGTAAAAAAATTGAACCCATTTTTTTCACCAATACAACGTATCATAAAAAAATCAAATTAATTAGGCTTATGAGGCTGGATTTTGTTTTAGTTTCATATTTATCGCCAATTTACAATTTGGTGATTAAGAGGCAAACAGTGGAATATATGTAACTATTTTTAAAAGATTAAATAATGTTTTGTGTTATGTTTAAATTATACCTATGTAAAAATAGCCACTTAATTAGCCACTTATTATTAAAATAACCCATTGCCGTAACTACCTATAAGCAAGGTTAAGCAATGCTTAAGGGCCGATGGAACCAAGGGGGCCAATAGCTTGCGATAAAAAATAAGAAAATTGGTGCCATAAAAAACAAAACTTCCATGAAAATATCATACATTGAATAATTTATTTTTATATTTTACCATTTTATGTTACCTTTCTACTTTCTGGATCTTTGATAATTTTATAAACTTGCTTAAGGGCCAAAAATTACTAGTTACGCCTCTGAAATAACCTAACTGTCCCAACTAGCAATATGAAAATAATTGTGTTAAAGGAATAAATATGTAAACATTGCGGATAAATACGATTGTAAGGCAAGGATCATTTTCTTCACCTAATATGCATATTATTGAATAGAATTTTAATGCGAGAGGCAAGTTTCATGTTTGTGCTAGGTTAGCTTATTAATCAAAGTGGGTAATTAAACGGAATTTTATTACATAGATATAATTTAAACATATAACATAAAACATTGTGAATTACTTGAAAACTAGCTATATTGCCATGTTTACCCTTAAATTCAATTTTTCGTCAGTTTCGACGTCAAAAAAATTGTACATTGGCGATAAATATGAAACTAAAACAAAGTCTGGCCTAAAAAAATAACTTTGATAACTATAATAGTTACTTATTAAACCTTACTTCTTGTGCAACTTCAGGAGGCATAGGCCTATCAGATGATGGAGCACTTGCATCCTCTTTTTCTTCATCTTCAATAACAAATTGACCTTGTCTGAAAAGCTCAAGTTCCTGTTTCTCAACCTCAGGTTTTAATCTAAAAGTAGATAAATGTGTGAAAAGTAACAAAAACACATTTCAAAAACAGGATGTTGGGGAGGCATGGCATGAGAGATAATGAAATTCTCACACTCTTACCTTTTATTTTTAATTAATATTTTTCTTTTTAAAGCACAAGGTGGGGCCAAAGGTGATCCAGGTTCAAGTGGCCACTCATCCAAAGGAGATGTTAATAATAAATCACCTAAAATAATGACAAAAAAATATTACAGATGATCACAAATTTATTTATCTTAATACATATCAAATTAATAAAATGAAAACTAGTATCAGTGATATAAAATAATCACCCACTAGGTCATTATTAACAATAGTTTATTAAAATAAACAGAGTTTTTATTCCATTAATTTTAAATTAATTATTTAATATTCAAGTTTAATCATTAAAACATAAAATAAAAAAAATAAAAAAATATACTCCCTTTGTTTGAAAGTGCTTACAAAATATACTATATATCGATTTAGTGCTTTTCCTGTTTTTTTGAATTCAAAAAAAGCACTGAAGGAAACATCTCAACAAAAGATTTTTTTTTGTAACTTATGAAGAAATATTACCGTATTTTCGGATAGAGAAAGTATAAACTAAATAAAAAAATAATTTTACCCAAAATTTCATCACAGTATTTGGCCATTTTATATTGTTGTCCCTTACAACAGTGGTTTTCAAATGAAAGAATAATAGGGTAGTCAGAAGTGACAAATGCAGTGTCTCTTATGGCATAAATTACATCCTTAAATAATATATCAGTGCACATTGCTTTCCCATGGGTAATTATAGGTTCTTCATCTTCACCTCGACCTTTAAATATAAATAATTTATTTTAACAATAAAAAAATTAAATCAGTTAAAATTACCATCCCAACAATCTAATTCAACACAACGACAACCTGCCAATAAAACTTGACGATACATTTCAACTGAAGATTTGCCACCAAATTGACGTCCAGTCAAATATGTGTTATGACTAGAATTAATATAATAAGCACATAGTGGTTGATCCATTTCCATGTAAATGTCAAGACGATCCAAAAACACTGGAGCATTTTCATCCGACATTAAATATCTTAAAATAAAAATTTATTTACTCAAAGTTATGGTTTATCATGAAGATCATTATGATATTTACTTTAAATTTTAACTAACTGCAGACGTGGTGTACTTAAAAATCCAAAAAAATATTTTAAAAATATAAAAAGATACATTTTTGAAGGGGTTTAATGAATTGATTTTTTAGTCTACTATTTTGCTTTAAATGGTAATAAATTGGTTTGGTTTCAACAAAAAATTAAAAGTTACTACTACTATTAATTAAATTACAATAATTTAAAATAGGTACCTGATTAGGCCATCTTTAGTTAACTTATTCTCAGTTTTAGCCGTTTCATCCTGTTCATAGGTTTGAATAATTTCTATTGCTCGTTTTTCATCATAAAGTGGATACAAAATTTCATTTAGGCGTGGATCCCTCTGCTTGTCGTTCAAGAATAATATGAACTGATCTATATTTATAAATTCTTTTCCCTGTCCGCTAAAAGGAAATAAAGTAATTTAATAAAAAATGTGTTAAAACTATAACAAAGTTGGAAGAAGGAAATGTAAAGTAGCAATATACAAGTGTGTAGCGATTCAAATTATAAATTTAAAAGTTAATAATTTTGGGTTGTAGAGTAAGGAAATAAGAAAAAAAAGTTCATGGCTCTACGAGTTTTTGTTCAAAAGTTATGAATTTTTATATAAAATATAGCATTCTGGCAAATGAGTAAATTATTATTATTAAAAAATCTATATTTTACTTAATAACTAAAATTAAGACACAATAATTGGTACAGATAAGTTTGTAAAAATTATCAATAGTATCTTATTAAATATTTTAAAATTTAAATATTTTTTAAGGTACATTACCTAAAAAACTTGATTCTTTTGAGTTTTTGGGGTTTTAAAATTTTTTTAGGGGATCTTGAGGGCAAGTGATCCCCTACATTTCATCCATTTTCTATTATCTTTAAATTCCGGGGTCGAATTTGAAAAAAACGAAAAAAAATTTTAAGATATTTTTAAGGCTACAGGGTTACAATTTCTCATGGAAATTGGTTTTAATTTTTTTTCTCGAAAACATAAAAGTTGCCGGTTTAAAATTTTTACCAAAGATAAATACCGTGAATAGACACGTTTTAAAAAATATTTGCTTAATCGGTAAAATAGTTTCTTTGGAAAAAAATCGTAAATTGGCAAAATTTTGGTATAAATACGGCCCCGGACTGCGCAATTTTCAACCGAAAATTATAATTTCTACCGAATTTGGTGAGGAAGGTGACAGTGTGAATCTTAAGCTATTAAACGTCCCCGTGGTGCTAAAATGTTTAAGTATTAATTATTTTGTGAAAAGTGAATAATTTCAGACCGAAATTTTACCTCCAAACAGAGATTTTGCTTAATTTTGCTACATTTTCAGTCATAACTCGATAACGAAAAGAGTAGCGAAGTGATTCTTTTTTGTCGTAAAGCGGGCCTTGAAAGCTTTCAGAGAAGGTGATTTACATGGGGGTGAAATAGAATATGAGGGGTTGATTAGACCGAAAAGCGTCAAAAATTGCGATCTTAAACCTTACACCTACAGTAGAGTATCACTGTAATCGGAAAAAAAATCCTGTATCTAAATAGGAGGTGGCCCCACTATCATGCCATTTGAAAAAATAAAGATATTTGCAAAAAACCCATTTTAAAAATTAATTTCTCAAAAACGGCCGAAAATGAATTTCATAATTTTTTATTTGACCTATTTAAATTATTTAAGAGTAGTTTTAAAATTTTATTAAAAAATAATTACCAAAAAAATCCAAAATTCTTTTTGAAACTTCAGAAAAAAACATTTTTTTGTAACAAACATACTTGGAACTTACCAATGTTTAATAATAACTATGAAAAATAGGGTGTTATATTGAAAATAAGAAAGTTGATGTCATTGCCGGTAAAAACCGGTGAAAATTTTTCAGGTCAATAAATGCGTTTTTTTGTGCCACATAACATAATATATTTCAAATTTATATTTTCATTAATAAAGAAATTACAGGGGTGGCTAGTTTCATGTACACCTGGTGAATTCAATTTATATTTTTGAAAAATACAAAATAAATTTGTACCTGAATATAAATATTTTAACAATAAATGCGATATTTAAATAAAGTTACTAAAAATATAATATAAATTTAAGTTCATATTAAACAAATCTATAAGTTGTGTTTCCCTTTATCAATGCTTAAATTTGGCACCTTTCTAATATCACAAACCACAATTTCCTTAAATGAAGAAGCCATTATCTACATTTTATTTGAGTATAAATATGACTGAGAATTTAGTTCAATCATTCACTTCTGTAGTGAGCATTTGTGAACATACAACACAACTTCAACAACCTAAAAATGGCAAACAACAAGGACAACTTACTCCTTCTTTTCGATCGTCCTCAGGAGCCAGTCTTTGTTCCTAAAGGAGATGGAAAGAAATCATTTGATGTTCCCCAAAGTTACTTGGTAAGATTAATTTAATATCTAATAACTATTGAAAAATTTATTTTTTTTAAATTCATAATCATATCAAATATTAAATAACACTTACAGATTTCTAGAACCTATTTTTGGCTTATTAATTTGTTAGTTAAAACTACCTCCTTTAAAACAAAAAATAAGAGTATGTGCAGAATTTACAAAATAATTATTTTCTAGGCTGATCGTTACAAACCAATTGGAATTGAGTTATTCAACCGGTTCGGTGAAGATACTGAAGAAAAAATTCCGGTTAAAGAAATTACTCTACCAAATTTGAATGAAATTTTGACACTAGGACGCCATGAAAACTTTTCGCTTTTTATCCCGAAACATAGTGAATTAGCTGGACGTTTAATCAACATCTTCTTGGGAATGCGTAATGTTGAAGATCTTCAATCAGTTGCTGTCTATGCCAGAGATATAGTTAACCCCTACTTGTTCAATTATGCATTATCGGTAGCAATCCTCCATCGTGAAGATACTCAAGGTTTAGATCTACCTTCATTCATGCAATCATTCCCTCATAAATTTGTTGATACCAAAGTTTTATCCAGAGCTCGTGAGGAAGCTACAATTGTTCCTACTGGATCAAGGGTAAGAGTATATGAAACAATTGATTCAATAACTTTTAAAATATAAAAAATTATCACACTAAAATCACGAACGAAATTTACTTTCTGACATGTTTTTAGGAGCCAATTGAAATTCCTAGGGATTACACTGCTTCAGATTTGGAAGAAGAGCATAGACTTGCTTACTTCCGAGAGGACATGGGAGTAAATTTGCATCATTGGCATTGGCATCTTGTGTACCCATTTGATGGAGCTCGTCGAATTGTTGACAAAAACAGAAGAGGAGAATTATTCTACTACATGCATGAACAAATTATTGCAAGGTAATTTATAAAATCCAATTTTAGCCTAGATTGTGTTTTAACAAAGTAAATGCTATTTCTAATTATGTTTAAGGTATAATGTGGAACGCCTCTGTAACAAAATGGCAAGGACTGTAAGATGGACTGACTGGAAGGCACCAATTAAAGAAGCATATTTTCCCAAATTGGATAGTCTTGTTGCCAGTAGATCATACCCATCAAGAGTTTCAAACCAAACAATTCAAAATTTGAACAGAGAGGTTGACAGGATTCAACAAGATGTAGATGATTTAGTTCGCTGGAGGGATAGGATTTTTGATGCTATCCACGCCGGTTTTGTTAATGATGTATTTAAAAATTAAACTGTATTAATTCCCAGACTTATAACAATTTTTTTTATAGGAAAGAGGTAACAGAATTCAGTTGACTGAGAATGAAGGAATTGATATTCTTGGAAACATGATTGAATCGAGTATTTTATCTCCAAATAGAACGTTTTATGGTAACATTCACAATATGGGACATATCTTTATTTCTTATATTCATGATCCTGATCACCGTCACTTGGTATGTAAATATAAATTTTGCTATCCTTTGTCTAAAAAATATATTTAGGAAACATTTGGAGTCATGGGTGATTCTACTACTGCTATGCGTGATCCTATATTTTACCGCTGGCATTCATACATTAATGACATTTTCATGGAGTACAAAGCTACCCTTCCAAGATATGATGTCGCTCAAGTAATTTTTAAAAATTAATCATATTCTTATTTTCGTTAACTGAAATGTATTTTAGTTAAATTATCCAGGAGTAACAGTATCAAGTATTCAAGTTACTTCTAAAGGTGGCAAACCAAATATTTTCAACACATTCTGGCAGCAATCAGATGTAGATTTATCCCGTGGTATGGACTTCCAACCCCGCGGACCCGTCTTTGCAAGATTTACTCACTTAAACCATCAACCATTTACTTACAATATAACTGTTAATAACCAAGGTGCTGCCCGAATGGGAACATGCAGAATATTTTTGGCCCCTAAAAATGATGAAAGAGGCAACCCATGGCTATTCAGGGATCAAAAGGAATTGTTTATTGAATTGGACAGATTTGTTGTTAATCGTAAGTTTGTGCAACTTGATAAGTTAGAAATTAAATATTTTTATAAATTTTAGTCAAGCAAGGAAAGAATACTATAACGAGAAATAGTAGCCAATCTTCAGTAACAATTCCATTTGAACGTACTTTCCGTAATGTGGATTTAAATAGACCAACAGGTGGTGATGCTTTAGAACAATTTAATTTCTGTGGATGTGGATGGCCTGCTCACATGTTAATTCCAAAAGGATCACCTGAAGGATTTGCAGTACAAATTTTCGTTATGATTTCCAATTATGAAATGGATCGGGTAAAAAAAATATTTAAATACTCAAGATATAAATAGAAATGAAATAAAATAAATCCGCAATAACTAGTTCTGGTAGTCAATAATATTATTTTTCTTTTATTTTCACAGGTTGACCAAACTCTTGATGGCCCTTGCAGTGACTCTTCTAGCTATTGTGGTATTAAGGATAAACTGTATCCTGATCGTCGTTCTATGGGATTCCCATTCGATCGTATGCCAAGAACTGGAGTTGACACTTTGCAACAATTCCTTACACCAAACATGTTGGTTCAAGAATGTACCATTAGATTCAATGATAGAATTGTTCGCCCGAATGCCAGAACTTAAACTTAAATACATTTCTGCAAATTACATTTAATATGATAGCTTCAATTATATTGGAATTAATGATTATTGAATAAATAAAAATGAAATATTTATTTTTGTCTTTTTAAACCATAATTTAAGAAAACTAACCTTCCCATCATTTTATATAGGGTGTCTATAAAATAGTGATTACAGTTTACATGTGATACTTTGAAAAATTATAAACTTAAAATGTTTAAACCAGTGCTTATCGAAACAAGCAAATTGGTAACAATGTGGATTGGTGTTAAAAGAAAAGTAAATAATTTACTTTCCTTTTAAAATGTTTAAACGAAAATGTTGGATTTGTCTTCGTTTGACTAGAAGTCATCAAAATTGCAATTTAATTTATTTAAATATTTTTTAGTTTACTGCAAGTTTTCAGTAAAAAAATCAAATTTTCTAAATATTGTTAAAGTCAGTAATTTATACGAACCTCTAGGGTCGTAAAAATGATAACATATATGCACATTGTAGTTTTTAATGCTAAGTATCATCCTTATTATAATGAATCGAATATGCCTATTAACTTAAAAGGAAGTTTTTAGGAAAATAGTGTCCCACTTTTTTTCAGCAAAAAATTTTTTTTAGATAGTAAAGATTATTCTGAACAATAAAAATCTTATAAACTATTATTTTTTTGAATTAAAAAAAATCACATGACTTTTTCGCACACCTGTATACTTTTTCTTTTGTTATTAATATTTTTATTAAAATCAAGTATGCTTTCGATTTGTTTTTACATTTTACCCAATAAGATTCGTTAATTTTGTTGGGGAAAATTTAAAAGTTAGTTTCAAAAACAATTAAAAAGGCAATTATAGGTAAAGACCCAATCAAAAGTGTACTTGATTAAAAAAAAAATGATGAAAAGAAGAAAATTATCTTCGTGACCCATAAAAATCATAAAAAATTGAAATTTTAACCTTGCTATAACCTGTAACTTTTTGGGAGTCGAAAAAACATATTCAATTTTTTGTTCAAAAAAATATTGCAGAAAAAAAGTAGGACACCCGGTATATAGATTTAAAAAAAAAATGTGACACATCGTAAAATCAAATACTCATTGGTTTGGTTAAGATGTTTTAATCTATCATTAATAAACTAAATTTAGAAAATAACATTGTTGAAAGGAACAATTAAAATTAAAAAAAGTGCTATTTGTATTATGCATGGAATTAATCATATTACATGTTGCTAATAGTTGGTTATCGTTTCTATTATGTTTTTCGTAAAAATTAAAATCTTTAAAATCAGATTATTTGCGAATTTAGAAAAGAGCTCTACCCCTGCTGGTGATTTTGTGAAACTGACAAGCTAGTATAAAAAGCCTATAGTAACTTTGCCCATTTAAGAGAGTTTAAGTAAAAATCGGAAGAATATTTATTAAAAATTTTGTAAAAAACCACCTACGACACCTGAAACCTGAGGTGGCAGTTTGTAATGCCTAACGCTGCTTCCACTCATATGGATTGTTTTGCAAGTTAAATGAGACAGAAAATATCAGTCAAGCAGACTTCCACCTCTATATCAGCGCCAACTATTTGGTACTTATTCAAAATTCGCAATAGTATTTTTTATGTGCACTCCTCTGTATAATATAAAATTAATATAATTACAAATTCTAGAATTCAAGGGAAGAAAAATTGCTTTATTTCGGGCGTCTAGAGGGGGGGGCGATAGGGCGATCTGTATCCGCCACTGATTTGGGTGTTAATATTACGGAAGATATGTATTACAATAAGAAAATATAAACAGTAATGATAAATTTGAAATATATTTTGTTATCCAAAAGATGTTTTTAGTTAATAATTTCAGTAAAAACAATTTATTTGCGCCACCTAGGTTGTACAGGTTCTTGCAAATTATTTTTACTGATTACATCTAAAAGGATATTTTGAGTGACCAAATTTATTTCAAATTGATCATTATTGTTTATATTTTTTTAATGCTCCGAAATTAAATAAATATTCCTTAATCCAACTTTATAACACAAAATCTTTATAAGTGTTACATGTTTCACCAAGTCACTGGCTTCATCAGACACTAAACATCAGTGTTGTCAAAATTTTTAACGGTCATTTAATTTTAAATGAGGTTTATATACTGTAGCTTTAGTGTCTGATGAAACCAGTGACTTGGCAAAACAAGTAACACTATTTTAAAGTTTTTGTGTAATAAAGTTGGATTAAGAAATTTTTTATTTAATTTCACAATATTAAATATCTATCCAAATCTTTGCAAGATTTTATTTTATTTATATTTTTTTATCGCAAATGTAAATGGCCGATTTTTTTTTATACAACCAAAAACCGTACAACTTTTATTTGAAACATTTTTCTCAAGAATGGTTACTTTCAGAAAAAATTGGCGCGGCGTTGCCGAACTTACATATTAGAAATTTAAACTCTTGTAACTTCTAAACTATTTACTTTGGTAAAATAAAATATGCTCCTTAAGCTCTGAAAGCAAGCTTTAATAATACGTAATATAAATGGGTGATTGCTATTTAAAAAAAGTTAAGTGATTATTGCTTGACCTTCAACCTGGTGTTTTGAACAAGGACATGGCAATATTTCTAAAAACTGTGTCACTAAGAATCGTACAACTTTTATTTGAAACATTTTTCTGTAAAATTCTTAATCTTAAAAAAAAGGCAGCATTGCCGAACTTTATGAATTGAAAATTTAAACCCTTGTAACTTTTGAACTATTTACTTTAGAAAGATAAAAAGATATTTTCCGTAAACCTCTGAAACTAAGCTATAATAATATCCAATAAAAATGAGTTGCCCTCATTTAAAAAATGTTAAGTGATTATTGCCTGACCTTCATCTTGCTGTTCAAGGTCATGGGCAATATTTCAAGATAGTGCATCACTAAGAATTGTACAACTTTTATTTGAAACATTTTTCTCAAAAATGCTTTGTTTCAAAAATAAACAGGCGTTGCTGAACTTTTTGTACACCCTCTATGTAAGTTGATCTTTATAAAAATTATTCTAGCAATTTGTTATCTAAAAGAAATTGGAATTTTTTGAAAAAATGAGATCTGATCCTCCACAATATTTGTAAGTTGTTTGTATGTTTGATCTGAAGAGAAATTAGCAACTCTGTATAAGCAAAATTTTTCATCAAGTAGGACACTTGATGGTTTTGAAATAAATAAAAAACTAGAATTACTATTTTCCTTAGGTTCTAGATGCATTATTTAGAAATTTTATACCGCACTTTCTTGGCTTTAATCACATAACACATGATTAATTATGTGACTTTCATAGTACTACCACACCACTGCCGTTATTTTAAATGTTGAGAATATACAAATTTCTGGAAATTGCATTGTTAATGCTTAATAGCGGTCTTAGAAAGAAATCAACATGCATTTCCAATTTAATGCAAGTTTTTAAAAACAAAATCAAATTTACAAAAAATCTATAAAAATTGCAAAATTTCATGACTCTGGGGTCAGAAAAAATGATAAACATTTTTGAAATAACTAATTAGAACAAATTTGAATACACTTTTTTATGTATTGTTATTTTTCTATGTGCACATTTTCCCTTCACTTATTCGAATAGGTTAGATAGTCAGGAAATACTTTATGTTTTGATTGTTATTTTTTTCTAATGGTCTTGAAAGTAAAACAAACATTACAGTAACCAAAAAATTGGGTAACAAAATTTATTTTAAAAGAAATTATAAATTATGCTAAAAAAATAAACTTTAAGTAAAGACTTTTATAAGTTCTAATAATTATTGAATTATTTATCCACTGAATATTATTCTAAAAATGCTTTATCAAAATAAAATTAATTAAAATATTATTTAAGTAATTGTACATGATAGACTTGTTTAAATAGATTTAAGAATTTTTTTAATTAATTTAATCATATATTTGTGGCATACACATAAACAAATTTAACAACAATCACTTGGAACTTCCAAATTTCAGGCAGGAAACCACAATTTCCTTATAAATTTAGTATAAAAGTTGTAAAAGAATATATTCAGTACATAAGTGGTCTTTGCTAAGCTGAAAAGAATTTCAATTAAGCAAATATGGGCGACACCAAGAAAAACTTACTGCTTCTTTTTGACCGCCCCCAGGAACCAGTTTTTGTGCCAAAAGGGGATGAAAAAAAATCATTTGATGTTCCTCAAAGTTACTTGGTAAGGCTTATTTAATAAATTTTATTTTTTAATGATTATAAATTTGCTAAATACAAAAATACTTAAAGGCTGATCGTTATAAACCAATAGGAGTTGAATTATTTAATCGCTTTGGTGAAGACACTAATGAAAAAATAAAAGTTAATGAAATTTCCCTTCCAAGCTTAGACAGAGTTTTGGAAATAGAACGTCATGAAAATTTTTCACTTTTTATTCCAAAACATAGTGAATTAGCTGGACTTCTAATTAACATCTTTTTGGGCATGCGTAATATTGAAGATTTGCAATCTATGGCAGTTTATGCCAGAGACATAGTTAACCCTTACTTATTTAATTATGCCTTATCAGTTGCAATTCTTCATCGTGATGATACACAAGGAATAGACCTTCCTTCTTTTATTCAAACTTTCCCCGATAAGTTTGTTGATAGTACATTTTTGAATCGGGCACGTGAAGAAGCTACATTAGTTCCTCCTGCATCAAGGGTAAATTCTATTTTTTTGTTGTTGATCTTTTCTAAATTTGAATTTACTAGGAACCAATTGAAATTCCCAGAGATTACACTGCATCAGATTTAGAAGAAGAGCATAGACTCGCTTACTTTAGGGAAGATGTTGGTGTAAACTCTCATCATTGGCATTGGCATCTCGTTTATCCTTTTGATGGAGCACGTCAAGTTGTTGCCAAAAATAGGAGAGGAGAATTGTTTTACTACATGCACGAACAGATTATTGCAAGGTAAAAGTTGAAACATAAAATATTTTTTATTTATCTTAAATATTTTAGATATAATGTGGAACGTCTTTGCAATAAATTAAATAGGGTTGTAAAATGGAGTGATTGGAAGGCACCAATAAAAGAAGCTTATTTTCCCAAGTTAGATAGTCTTGTAGCTAGTAGGTCATGGCCTGCAAGAGTTGAAAATCAAACAATTCAAAATTTAAATAGAGAATCTGACAGAATTAAGCAAGATGTAGATGTTCTAGGTCGCTGGAGAGATAGGGTATTCAGGGCTATACATTCCGGATTTGCTGTTGATGTGATTTTAATAAATTTTGCGTTTAGGTAAATCTTAATATTTAATTTTGTAGGAAAGGGGAAATCAGGTTCCATTAACTGAAAATGAAGGAATTGATGTTCTTGGAAATATGCTTGAGGCAAGCATTTTATCTCCAAATAGAACATTTTATGGTAATCTACACAATATGGGGCATATTTTCATCGCATATATTCATGATCCTGATCATCGTCATTTGGTAATATTATTTTATAATAAAAATTTAATTAGATGTATAAATTTATATTTAGGAACAATTTGGAGTCATGGGTGACTCTACTACTGCTATGCGTGATCCGGTATTTTATCGTTGGCATGCATTTATTAATGAAATTTTCTTGGAATATAAAGCCACACTTCCTAGATATACTGTTGCTCAGGTAATAAATTAAATTAATTTTTTCTTTAATATGTAATTCATTTATTTTAGTTAAATTATCCAGGAGTAACTATATCAAATATACAAATTACCTCAAGAGGTGGAACACCAAATGTATTTAACACATTCTGGCAACAATCAGATATTGATCTTTCCAGAGGAATGGACTTCCAACCCCGTGGACCAGTTTTAGCTAGATTTACACATTTACAACATCAACCATTCACTTATAACATAACTGTTAATAATCAAGGTGCTACCCGCATGGGAACTTGCAGGATATTTATGGCACCCAGAAATAATGAAAGAGGCAATCCGTGGTTATTCGGAGATCAAAAGGAGTTATTCATTGAGCTGGACAGATTTGTTGTTAATTGTAATAAATTGGAAGGTTTAAAATATTTAAAATTTATTTTATTTTGAATTTCAGTACGGGGAGGGCAAAACACTATAACTCGAAATAGCGATCAATCAACAGTAACCATTCCATTTGAACGTACTTTTCGTAATGTGGATTTAAATCGACCAACTGGTGGTGATGCTTTAGCGCAATTTAATTTCTGTGGATGTGGTTGGCCATCTCATATGCTAATTCCTAAAGGAACACCTGAAGGTTACCCCGTCCAAATATTTGTAATGATTTCAGATTATGAAAATGATAGGGTAAACAAGATCATATTTCTAGAATTTCGATCTAAACTCATAATTTATAACCTAATATTTGCAGGTTGATCAAACTATTGATGGTGCTTGTAGCGATTCTTCAAGTTATTGTGGAATTAAAGATAAATTATATCCTGATAGACGTTCTATGGGATTTCCATTTGATCGTATGCCAAGGACTGGTGTTGATACATTGCAACAATTTTTAACACCAAACATGTTGGTTCAAGAATGCACTATAAGATTCGAAGACAGAGTTGTTTCCCCTAATCCAAGACCTTAAATACTGCAATATTCACAGTTTTATTGCACACTTATCATGTAATCACAATGACTTATGAACAAATAAATAACAAATTATAAATGTTTAAATTGTGTATAGTACAGGGTAAGCTAAAATTTGGGGAATTTGTTCGCTTCAAGTTCATAGTAACACAAAATTAAAATTATAACAAAGTAACTAGACTACACAAAAGCATAGGCGGAGGTCGAATTTTAACCGCTGTGTCAATTACTTTGGATTTTTGTATTTAGTTCTTCTGTTTCATAAACATCAGTTTTTATCAAGACTATTTACATAAATCTTTGATTTGTGTTAGCGTCTCCCTCAAAAATGAAGGTCATCATTTTCAAAATTTGACATTTGTTCTAAAATTAGAGAGCTAATTCTAATAGTAGAAGAGGCGACGACACTAAGTCTAGTGTGATAAAACTTTTCAAGGTCGTACATATAATTCGTTACGTCATTGAGGGGAGAACACAAAATGGCACTGCTGCCGCGTGTTGACCGAACGCCACTATAAAAAAAATTCTTTCAACATTTTTATTTTTTTTTAATATCTAGTATCATAAAATTTCAGGATACTGACAGGGGAGGGTTAGGGCTACAAAAAAATGCCCCCAAACCTGACAGGAACCGAGGCAGCAACCCAAAAGTGGGAATCATTTTAAAAAAAAAGCAACCACTTTTACGAGACGTCAGTAAAAGTGGTTGCCAATTTTTGAAAATTGACAATTTGTGGGATCTCTTATTTTCCTGCTGCCACTGATAAGCGTTCTCTTGGAGACTGGTAGCACCGTACTTTTTTATAGCCCTAACCCTCCCCTGTCGTGAGGAGAAATCAGAATCCTGAAGTTTTATCATACTAGATATTAAAAAAAATAAAAATTTTGGAAAAAAAAATTTTACAGTGGCGTTCGGTCTACACATGGCAGTAGTGCCATTTTGTGTTCCCCCCTCAATGACATAACGAATTATATGTACGACCTTGAAAAGTTTTATCACACTAGACTTAGTGTCGCCGCCGCTTAGACTATAAGTTTTTTATTGTCAAAAACTTAAAACTTTAGTAAATAACTTAAATTTGTATATTTGTTTAGAATTCTTGATTTGTTATGATTATTGTATTCATTTTTGAAAAAATATTTGCTACGCCAGTGGATTTCCTTTTTAAATTTTTAGTTGTACCAACTTGCGTTCTTGGCTGCCTATATATCAAACCACGGTCATTTTAGCTCACCCTGTATAACACTTTTATAAAAAAAAAGTCATAAATTTAAATAAATTATAAAAAGTTAATAGAATTAATACATTTTATTTTAATAATCTGTAAGTTAGTTACTTACGTTTCTCTGAATAGTTCTTCAATATCATTTCTGGGACAAATTTTGTGGTATAATGCGTAGAATTTATCGAAAGTAAAAGCTTCTTTTTCCATGACATCATTCTTACCACTCGGCAGACCCAGGTCTTGTAAACATTGGTATACCAACTTCTCCGTTTTACCTGAAGCAAATGTTCGGGCCACAACTTTGACTGGTACTTTACCTTTTGGGTCAACCAAAAAACCGAGTCGCATCCAACTATAACAAAAAATGTTTATGTAAGCATTGTTTTATTAAATATTTTACATAAAACACCCTGAATAATAAACATAGAAAAGTAGGAAGTATGAAGCGAATTATTTATTATTTAGTAACATAAACCTTTCCTTAATAAAATGAGAAGTTATATCCTAAAATATTAATTTTTAATATTTCAATTCATGTTATTTTAAAACGTGAATAGTAATTGTTGTTTTTATTTTTTAAGTCTTGGAACATTAAATTATTGAGCAATGTTAAAATTTAGAAAAGAAGTAATTTTAGTAATTAATATGATAGAGTGTTTAAAAATTATTCGAAACATTTAAGATATACCACCAGAAACAGCTTAAAAATTTTTTTAAGGAAATCGATTTTAGTGTTTTCGGCTTAATTGCAGTGGCATGAACTGCTTGGAGCAATATCGCTTTCGGGTAGCTTTTTCTGCTCGAATAGAGCAAGTACACACCGAGTGCAACATGTGATGCCATGCACTTTTGGGGATTGA
The DNA here is from genome assembly GCA_963971135.1 of Stenus bimaculatus. Taxonomy (NCBI): domain Eukaryota; kingdom Metazoa; phylum Arthropoda; class Insecta; order Coleoptera; family Staphylinidae; genus Stenus; species Stenus bimaculatus. Next base: position 19,933,937 of record OZ020180.1, read on the forward strand.
CGAGGAATTCAATCGAAACTAAAAATTGTTTACATTTTTTTTGTCCATCTACGTCACAAATCCCAGCACTTATTTAAAAATGAAAGCTCCAAGACAGAATTGTAAATTTTATGTAACCTAACCTAAACTGTTGAAACAACAATAGCCAAATTGTATATCGGAAGCGGTACCCACCGAGTGCAGTTTAGGTATAAACAAAAAACAGTAACACTGGAAAAGTTTGCACCGAAGTAAGCAGAAAACAATGTACCAACTCTCTGCAGCACTGCTGCGCACTAGTGCAAGAAGCTTTAGAGTGAGATATACACTGAGTACAGCTTTACTCGCACCGGTTACAAAAATATACTCGAAGATATTAATGATAATAACAAAATTAACAAATATTACTATAATAAAAATGTTAGCATCATCTTCTTCAAGACAATGAAATTTTCAATTATGCTGAGATTTGAAAATGGCAAACCAAACTCGAAAATTTCGTCATTTATTTTTAAAGAAATAATATTCTTTGGGCTGTCCTTATTCGCGAATTCAGTACTGGTTCACAAACACGTGTTCGGTTTATCACATGAACTAGTTCGGTGGAGTTGCACTGAAAGTGCTCTGGTTAACAAACTGCGGAACTGAAAGTCCACACCAAGTGCAGTTAACTTGGAAACAGTAATAGTTTTCAAGATATTCAGTTGGATTATTTAAAATGGAACAACTTGTATGTAGACAATGAGTCACAGAAAGAATCAAAAACTGGAAGAATATCTTAAGAGTCACTAATAGGCAAAAATAGCAGTTCCTTCTACTAACTTTGACAACGGGAAAAAAAATTCGAGAATCTATAAAAAAAATATATAATTACCCAAAATTACCTTAACTTTGGTCCCTTATAATTAATTCTGCACAAAATTCAAGAAAAACTTGAGATACAGTGGCTGCCGTAATGCTCGATAATGATTTTCTACAATTTTTTAACGCAACAACAAAAAAAACAAATAATATGTACAATGGTTTCAAGTATCATGTAAAACTGATGTGTATATTGTTATTAGTATATATTTAAATTGGGTGTTTATTGTTTATATCGGTGCGCAGCGCGAGTAACATAAGTGACCCTTAATAACTTCTCAGAAAATTTAATTTTTTATAAAAAATTGAAATTTAAATATATTTTTAAAATAATGTAAGTATACATACTTAAGTAATGTATTATTAGTAAAAATTAAAAATTTATAGGGCATCCATGCTCTGAATCTAAGCAAGGGATAAAGTTACTTATTTTTCAGCTCAAAAACAATGTAAAAAGATATTTCATTTTGCTCTAGCTTTCCCTAAAGAGTAAAAAAAACACCAACCAAAATTTACAAAAGGCAGAAGCACAAAAACTGACATGAATTAAAGGTGTACTCAATGTATCATCACAAAGAGAATCACAAAAAAGGAGTTTAATTTATAGTATTTATAAAGTTTTTTTCTTTACCTGATTTTTGTAAACATGAATTTGTGGTGTCTTTATGCTTAGGTTTTGGCTAAGTCTAAGTCAGCGTTTAGCCATTATTATGCACATTTTCACCAACGATTCCTAAAACTTAGGCATTGCTTATACCGCTAGTTGCTAGGTATTTTTCATTAAATAATTAAAAATACCTACAAACAAGCTCTATAAGCAATGCCTAAATTTTAGGAATCGGTGAAAACAAGCATAAGAGTTTTTACTTTGGAATTTGTCTATTCTTTATTCTATATTTATTTTACATAAAAATAATTTTTGTTAACAGAATCATATTTAATATTTAGAAAAGGTGCCTATTTTTAGTATAGATTCTGTACTTACATATTCAACAATTTTCTTAACTAAGTGATATTCAAAATAAATAAACATGTATAATACAATCCAATCCAAGACAAACAAAAAATAAATTCTAAACATATTGTATTGGTAGGACACATATTATTTTCCGACGACCAAAAGAGAAAATCGTATATGTCATTCATATTAGTGGTTTAGAAAATCTATCATTGCTACACTAGTGACTTTGGGTTTCTGTTGTGTAACTCTCAGAACTTCTTGTAATTTTCGATAGAGGCTCTGCGAAGGAATTCCGAAAGCCATCTCTTGGATTTATTTGAAGTTCCAAAAAAAATATACTAAAGTCAAATAAAAATTTATATTTAACCCCGCTAATATTAGTTACTTTATTATTAAAATCATTATATATAAACATAAAATTATGTTTAATAGTAAGTTAGTTAATTTTGCTGATTAACATAACCACTTTCCATGTCTTGACACTAATAAAATCTACAGGAAATCTCTTGGATAAAAATTTTGTTTAAATTTAATGTTATTAACATAACTGCAAAAGAAATCATTTAAAATAAGGAAGTTTGGGCACTTGGGTCCAACTTCTGGTGTAAATCAAGTTGCATAAAAATGCGATTTTCAAATGGGCGTAATTCCGAAAGTATTAATCGTAGACCACACTATGCTAGGTCAATTTAATGGTATTTTTATGGAGAACACGAAAATGAAAAAATATACTGGGTGTTCCATTTAAAATAAGAAAGTTGCCATCCACTTTCAGTATAACCGGAAGTTCCACAAAATCAAAAATACCTTTATTAGAAAGTTCGGAATTAGATTCCTCAGTAGACAAATTGTCAGAATCAAAAACATAACCGTTCAAAAGTTAGCAGGGGGGGATTTTCTTTAAGTCCGTACTGTTTAATTAACTTTTGTGTAAATTTTAAATAAAATAGGAACATTTTATATTCGTTTCGATCAGTTGCTTCCGTCAGCACAAACACAGAGCAACCTACAATTAGGTACATTTAATTAAAATATTCGACTAAGTTCAATGCCAACTGATGTAAACACAGGTTATGTTGTGACTTTTGAGTTGTTACTACAAAATATTAATAATGGTCGTAGAATCTTCGTGGTCGTCGGAAAAATTGTGTACGCAACTCGCAAGAAAGTGAATTTCGTGCTAGTTTGATATCATCACTCGGCTAGCGCCTCGTTTGGCTATTTTCACACTCACACAAAATTCGCACATTCTAGCTCGATGCGAAATATACTATTAATCAACTAGGTTAAAACAAATTCTATTAGCATTGAAAGTAAATATTTATTTAATGTTTTTGATTAAGTTAGTTAATGTGTTAATTCTGTGCAAACCCGTAAGTTCTTACGAAAAGTATCTATGAGGTAACTATGGAATCTGTTCATTACAACCCATATAACAAACCTTACGAACGTTTCCTTACAGGTCTTACAAGACTGCACAAAATCGACCTATAAATTGTATTTTATATTAAATGCTTTATAGAATTATTTTTAAAATTAAATGCAGGCAACATAAAGATACCTAAACACCAGCTGTACAATAAACATGCCCTAATAATATATCAATTTAAGAGCATTGTCGGCAAATCTAATAAGTTGATTTTGAAATCCAGTTGATACATGCATTTTTGGTCATAAAAATTTTTCACCCAAGTTCTTTCAAAATTTCTTTTTTCGTGGATTACAAAGTTTTTCAAAATGCTCTCTTTGTTGCACAAAGACAAAATAATTTAAAAATATTGCCACAAGATATTTTAGGCCCGGTTGCATAGTCGAAGCTTAAGCTCCAAGTGACAGTATTAGTTGCAGGAAAGAGTTTAATCTCGGTTTTAACTAAAACCAAGCTTAAACTAAGAATTATGACATTATTTACATGTATTTTCTGGCATACTTGTCAGTTTAAAACTAGTATCAACTTTTACTTTTTTGTTTAAACTCGACTTTAGCTAAAACCAAGCTCAAACTGACAAGTATGATGTTTTTTCCATGTATCTTCTGTTATACTGTCAGTTTAAAACTGGTTTTAACGGGCTACATCCCCCAACAGCAGACAGTACAGCAGTTAATTTAAGTCACGGTGCTAAATCGACTGCAGATGTCGATTTTTACATTCCTTATTCCGAATTACAAATAGCGACTTGTAGCTCCGCCCATCAGAATAATAAATTCGGCTCGCGCGTATAGACGGCAGATTTGTGCGCTAAGATATCTCTATTATTTTTCAAAATTTTTTAATTCGGCGAAAACACTAATTAAAGTTAAAAAATTCTCTTGATTCACTTTAAGGATAAAAATAGTAACAACTGCGTTCCTCCAGGTTAACAAATTTAGAAGGCATCGTTGCTGATAATCCACAGGATATTGCCAATCTGTCTGCTTCACAATTTAGTTCTTCTTATTCCATAAACCAAAACATTGTTCATGCTCATTTTGATTGTATCTCTAACGATGTCTTTAATGAATTTAGTATTCCCATTGGTAATGTTCTTGAAAGCCTTTGTAGTTTGAAGAATACTCTTAACGCTGGTCCTGACCATATTCCTTCCTCATTATTAACGAATTGTTCTTTTGCATTTACAAGGTCTTTATGGATTCTTTTCAATAAATCACTTCTAACAGGAACTTTTCCAGAGTGTTGGAAAACCTCTTACTTAACTCCTGTCTTTAAGTCAGGTGATAAATCACCTGCGGCTCTGGGATTTTCAGTGTATGTTTTTGGGATGCCAAGCTATAGTTAAAGCAAAAAAAAATTACGTTTTTTTTGAACCGTTACACGGGATTCCCCCCTTAAGAAAATTTAATAAGGCTGAGCAGAAAGAAAGTTATGACCAATCGTAAGTATCGACGGAATTTTAAAATCAACCGCTTAGATTTGTCGACAACCTAACATTAAATATAATGAACAATTTTTAAATAAATTTATTTATCAAAAATAAAGAAGTTTTCATGTAATTAAAATATCAAACAATTGCAATACAGGGTGTCCCGTAATATCATATACAGATATAGGTTATGTTCATTTTACTAACTGCTCAAGCAAATCACATTCTATCTCATTATCTCCTATAGAATGAAAAAGAGAAGTAATTTGGTTAAGCAAATCAGTAAACTTTTGATAAAAAAAACAACACAACTATAGTAGAATGAGTTTATCACCTCAAATTAAAATTCACTTAAAAAAAATAAAAATCCACAAAACTTTTCTTTCTAAGAAGACAACTCGATAATACCCTTAGTTTAAGTTAGTTATCCCTTAATTTTGAAACTTATGTATGTAAGTATGTATGTACTCGTTGAATTGTTAGGCAATAAAAAAGCTCTGTTTGTATAGATAACGCTTACAAAATTTTATCACTTGTGATATTATACATACATACAGGGTGTCCCAGACCACCTGCACCACCTCTTTGTTTCGAGAATCCCTTGTCGTACATTGATGATAAAAAAAATTTACCATCCAAAACAAACCGGGAGTACCTGAAACCGGAAGTAACTTTGAAATTTTAAATGGTACCTTAGGTTGAGTATGGTATATTGATTGAAAGGTCTTTCAAAAAGAAACAACTTTTATTAAAATATTTTTTTAACCTTTTGCGGTCCTATAAATTTTCATAAAGATAAATATTAATTCAATGATTTCTAAAAACAGTACTTTGTAGTTTTAGGGTGCAAATAGTTCATTACAGGTTTCTGTAATTTAGTAAATACGCGGCAAGATCATATAATATGATCATGTCATGCCGGAAAAAGTGGAAAAGTACTTTTAAAACATGAATTGTAGGTAGAGTCTTAAGTAAACTAAACGTAGAATCAGTTGTTACAGATTTATTAAACCGAAACAGAACCCGAAATGTTTAATATCTTGCATATTTAACAAATTAAACAAAACAAAGTATGCAAAGGTCTCTTAAATTATTAAAAATTTACCATCATCCGCAATGGGCGAGAGAGAATTTTTTAAGTGGAAACACTTTTATTTTGGATTTTTCGCTTCATTCGTTAAAAAACTTTTTGATTAATACTTAAATGGAACTACATAACCTAAAAAAAATGATTATTTTCAACGAACAAAGCGAAAAATTAAAAAAATACAAGTTTCCATTTAAAAAAATCATAGTTGCCTCTAACCTCGCCCATTGAGGATGATAGTAGTGTTTTCACTTTTACGTTTAATTTGTTAATTTTCAAAATATTAAAAAAATATTTCAATAAAAGTTGTTTATTTTTAAAATACCTTTCCAACAATACCACACTCGACCTAGGTTGCCATTTAAAATTTTAAAGTTACTTCTGGTTTCGAATACTTCCGGCTTGTTTTGTAAATTATAGGTTCACTATGGAGGTTTTTTCTCATCAATTTACAACAAAGAGTTCTCAAAATAAAGATGTGGTACGAGTGATCTCGGACACCCTGTATATGAAAATCAAAGAACTTACATTCAACACTTTAAATTAAAGTTTAGTTTAATTTTAATGCTTTTGTTACACCCTGTATGTACAGATTGGAAGATAACAACTTAATTATTAATAAAGTAAAGGTTTAAATAAAAAAAACTTACTGTTTCATTAAAGTAGTACGAGGACAAATGTTACTTATTTTATTATTATGAGTAATTTTTCTCAAACCTTCCTGCCAACTCTATACAGACATGCAAAAAGAAAGGCACAAATAATAGTCCATGCTGAATTGTTAATGAAGCATTTGTTAATGGGAAGTATAAATATTGATTCGCATGCATTAATTCAAGTGCAAACATCAAACTTACTGCTTTTTCAAACATGTCATCGGACAGAAGTTATTCGCTTTGACATTATGCGTAATCTTTCGCAAACCGTCCAACCACACCTTTAATATTAATTGTATATTTTAATATTTATTTAGACACAAAGTACCCTTTTTTATTTTCAGTACAGAAAAGAAATTAGTTTGATTGAGTAATTTTTATGATTTAATTAACCCTTTCGAGAATTATGAAAGATGTATGAAATATGAAATGTGCCCTTAACCCATTGATAATTATTTTTGTTGTGTAATTCGTGTTAGTTTACAAAATATTTTAGTGCTTTCTGCTTACTGTTGCCAATCGCCTTCGTTTAATGTTTCATATTTAACAAATAAAATGATTTTTTTTATTTTGGAATAAGTGTATTTTGTGAAACAAATTTAATCCACATTTAAGATAAGAAGTTTGATGTAAAATTTTGCACAAACCAAATCAATGTGAAAATATCTGGAAAGGGTTAAAAATGTAAGCAATTACATTAAAAATTTATTTAAATCTGTTTATATGTGAAATTAAATTAAATCATTGTTAATTATCATTAACTCAGCCATAATATTGCATATTTAAAGAAGATTCTAGAACTAATTAACTCCTCTGTACTAACTTATACAATAAAAGGGTACTGTAATGAATACTTTAAGCATGCAATTATGTTAAAGCATGCGAAATCGTAAAGCCAATTTCTTGAATATTAAAACTTACTTTAGCTGTTTGAGCATCGGGACATACTATATGTTGATAATTAATGTTAATATAATCAGTTCCGCTGCATATAGTAAGAGATTTTTCCTCGAGATTATTTCCATGTTTATTTGAAAGGGTGTTCAGAAGTTTGCGATCTGCCGGTACACCACCTGCACGAATATCACTTACTTGGCACAATTCAACCACATCACCTTCCTGAAAATAAATCAATTTAAAAAACCATTCCCTGTTCTTGTTATATTATAATATGAAATAAATATTCCCCAACTAATTGACGGTCTGGTGAGAATTTTTATTCGTTCCTTATAAACGGATGTTTGTTAAATCCACACCTCGTAATACACGAGCTTGACTGTAATTAAAATTCAAATCTAAAAAGATGTTTCCACATGTATCCTTATGTGCCAATTTAGGGATACCCTGTATATTAAAAAAGCTAATAAATGTCCACTAGATATAAGAAAATGAATATTCAACAATAAATTACAAAATACATTTTATCTTTGAAAAACTTAAAAAAATAACAGCGAAACGGTTTAAGAGGAGAGTAAGGTTAATTCTATACAAAAAAAAGCATATTTTCTATAATTTTTTTGACAACACACTTAATTTATATTTATTTCTATAATTATTACTACATAATAAAGTAACATTTGAAGAATATTCTATGAAATTTTCATTAATTTTTATGAAGAAATAAGCCATTGACAATGAATCTCCGCTGTGGTCTCAGTTTCACTGCGGTGCCCCCCATAACTCATTACTGGATCATCGGAAATCAAAAAACCAAAATGATTTTATTAGTTGATAAGTTTCTGCAGCTAATGACGTCAAGTTTTTTTATTTTTTTCAATTTTAACGTATTTTAAAATTTAAAAATTTTCAATTTTTTTGAGCAAAAATTAGTATTTTGATTTCTAAGTGCTGTAAAAAATTTAAAAATCAATAAAAGAAAAAAAACTCGACGTCACATTACCTGCAGAAACTTAGCAACTAATAAAGTCATTTTAGTTTTTTGATTTCCGATGATCCAGTAATGAGTTATAAGGGGCACCGCAATGAAACTTTCTTTTGAGACATCCACGGAGATTCACTGTCAATGGCACATTTCTTCATAAAAATTAATGAAAATTTCATAGAATATTCTTCAAATGTTACTTTATTATGTAGTAATTATAGAAATAAATATATATTAACTGTGTCGTCAAAAAAATTTATCGAAAATCCCCTTTTTCTGTATCGAATTAACCTTACTCCCCCTTAATTGAAGTTCAGATAGTCGATATTCTACTAAAGATTAAAGTGTCATTAATTATATAAAACAGGGTTCATTTTTATTATATTGTTTGAATCGTAAATGGTACGCAATGAAATTATAGATTTGTTTGATTTAAAATTAATGATTTACAAGATTTTTTACCTTTCCATCACTTTTCCAATAAATAAAAAATCCATATTCATCCACTTTAAATAAAGCATTTTGTTCCAGTTCTGTGTTATCTTTTTCTTCCGTCCATCTATCAAAAACACAGCCGGTAAGTAGGTTTTCCGGAACTGGTATATGCCAATCGAACTCAAACTTCTTGGTCATGATATCGTGCGAATTTTATCTATAAAATAAATATTTATAGTAACATTATACAGCAATAAATATTTATGTTAGCTTGTAACTACAATAAATACACAAAAATTCTATTTTAAAAGGCATGACATTTGAGTTAAATTTAGAAAACTTACTATAAATCACAGTCTCATTTAATACTTATTATATTAATTAAATTACATATTTGGTTTCTTTTTAAAATTAAATTAAAACGTGAAAATCGATTCTAGCTTTTCGAAGTTTTGTGTTGACACTTTTGACACATATGTTAAATGTCACGCAATATTACCAACTTTAACTACCTGTAACTAAAAACCCCATAATTTAGACCACATCAACGATATACAGGGTGGGACAATAATAAATATCTTGTTCACCAATATTATGAATATTCTTGTTATTTATTCGCGATCTAGGAATTCCAGGGGTTCTCTGGTGGAATTTTTGAATCTTAAGAAGTAAGGTTAAAGTGAATTTTACATGGTTTGTGTGGTAAAATAGTTAAATAATTGGCTTATTTTATTTAAATTAAAAATAAAATGAGTAAATTTCTTCCTCGCCTGAATCAGCAATTTCTGTCAAAACAGAACCCCCTACTGGCACCAAAAAAATTTTTGCTGGAAAAAAAGTGAGACACCCTGTAGAACCATAAAAGAATTAACAATATCTTTTCTAACCCGTAAAACAAACATGCAATTTTACGATCAATTCCTAACAAATTTGGAGGTTATTTGGAATTTAATTTAAAAAAGAAATGATTGCACTATACAGGGTGTCCCAGAGCACCCGTACCACCTCTTTATTTTGAGAACCCTTTGTCGTACGTTGATGAAAAAAAAAATTGTCACCAAAGTAAACCTAAAGAACCTTTTGGTGTAATTCCTAATTTCCAAAACAAACCGGAAGTACCCGAAACCGGAAGTAACTTCGAAATTTTAAATGGCAACATAGGTCGAGTATGGTATTGTTAGAAAGGTCTTTTAATACGAAACAACTTTTATTAAAATATATTTTTAATATCTTGCATAATTAACAAATTAACCAAAAAAAATTATGCCAATAAATAACCATTTGGTCTCTTAAATTATGGAAAAATTAAAACGTTACCATCATCCGCAATGTGTGAGAGAGATTTTTTTAAATGGAAACTCTTTTTTTGCATTTTTAGCTGCGAGTTAAAAGTTTAAACGTTCGGTGAATAAGGAATAAGATCCTTTTAATTTTTAATCTTTTACATATTTGTTCTATAAATTCTAAGTGTAAAAAGATATTAAAAGAGAGCAATATTTCTGGAAAAAAAAGTACCGGAACGCGTTCCGGCTTCTCAAAAAAAGTACCGGAACGCCGGCCCCACTACACTATACCACTGCTTTGGTTGTCGCGCCTTTGATTTTTTTGTGACTTATTTATAAAATTTCAATACTCAAAAGATATTTTGCATGAAAAAGTAGATCTCTGGGTACTCAAAATTAAGGTAAAAACCGGTTAGTCAGGTTAGGTATATTTTAGTTTATTGCAAATTGCAATTAAATATTCTTATGTGAAAAAGTAGTTCGGTTGCTCAAGTGAATTTAAACGAAAAGGTATTTCAGCCCCAGTAAGTTAGTTTAAGTTGTAGAAAGACCTCATTTTTTCTACCACCAGGGGCCTCAAACAATCTAAAATCATTAATATTATTATTAATAATAACTTTATCTGAAATATATACTACTATACATATTATTCTATCTATTTTTGGGAACAATGTCTTCAGTTTTGAAAAAAATGGATTTTACTTTAAAGATTCAGTTTCAAATTAAACTACAGGGTGTCCCATTTGACGTTGGACTGTATGGGTATCTTTGTTATTATTGGAGATAGAAAGTCGGTTAAATGGACAAAGTAGTAGAGATTTTTTCGAATATTAATAATTCATTTACAAAAAATTTGAATATCGCATCGTTCCAATGCAGTAAAACAAATGAATATTTTTTTTCGCTAACGGATTGACCGGAAATGAATCAAACTTATTTTTTTCTTATGGCAGCCATATTGGATTTACACATATTCGGAATCAGTATTTTTTTTGAGTAATTTGGTATACCATATGTCATATTTAAAAAAAATATAAAATTATTCGATTTTACAAACTAACAACATTGGATTTTAAGAGATGTAAATTGTCAATAACATAAATGTAACTATTTAAAATATTAAATGTAAAATAAATCTTAACACATATGTATTGACACTTTAAATCTATTCAAGGCCACTTTTGGTTAGTAAGACAATATTATTTCTATTTTTCTTAAAATATTACATATGATATATCAAATTACTCAGAAAAATACACTAATTCCGAATATGTGTAAATCCAATATGGCTGTCATAAGAAAAAAATAAGTTCGGTTCATTTCCGGTCAATCCGTTGGCGAAAAAAAATATTCATTTGTTTTACTGCAGTGTACACAAAAAATTGTCTGTATTAAATCAAAAAAATTTCTTAATACCACCGAAAATAACGAAGTTATAGCCATATTTTGAAAATCGCATTTTCTTGTTTTTTCAAGATAGCACTGGAACGATGCGATAATCAAATTTAAATTTAATTGCGGGCACGCGGCCACAATGGCGGGCACGCGGTCATAATTGCGGGCACACGGGCACTGAGTAGAATATTATAAATACCTTGATTTAAAAGGTAATGTTAATAATAATAATATCCTGAATTTAAAGACGTAATTAGAAGAAAATTGAAAAAATTTAAAACTATATTTCATCGACAAAAAGCTCAATAATAGTCAAGGTCGGAACAGCCTAAGTTTTTTTCTGCTGGGCCTTTGAATTTTGTCGGCAAATTCAGGCGCTTGATTTAAAAATTCGTGTGATAGTTGTAGTTTTGGCCATAATTTTTTTCCAGTGGTGCTCGTCTAAAATTTCTTTTTTTGGTATACAGAAGAGTCTCTCGTGGCTACCAATTTATTCATATTTTGTTTTTGTAAATTAAACCAAATACTTATGCGGCAGCAGTAAAAGTCCCCATTTTACATTTTACAAAAAACGTTCGCTTAGCGGTGTTTAAAAAATTCATAAAAAAATTAATTGAAATAGTGTTTTTTTCAAACGCTAGCAATAAATTAAGGTATATGTGCAGAGTTCGCGGATTTGTTTTTTATTTTAATTATATTCTTAGACTTTTTACAACGCTAAATTAATTATGAAACATTATAGTGTGTTACTTCACACATTGTGACAAGTTATCTAGTTTACCCGTAACATTGGGTTAAAACTAACTGAATACTCAATAAAATCCTGAAGATGAAAAGGTGAAAAAATAATAAATTAAACAAAATCTAATAAATATTGTTTTGATTTTTTTAAAGACAAATTTACCAATAATCATTCTTCCTTTATTTTATTTATTAGAGGTTCTTTACTTTTAATTATAAATACCTTTGTTTTGAAAAAATTGCACTACATATATATTAGGTATTTGTTGAAAGACGAACCGATATATTTGAGAGTGACTACTTAACTGCATATGAAATACATACGACGCATTTTATTCCCCAGGCTAAATTCAATTACTTAGATTAATCCATTTAATATGATTAGAGGTATTGATTTAATACTTTTAAGAACAACCTGTGTATACAGTATAATACATGTTGCGAAATAATGTAAATTAGGCTATACAAATATAGGGGTGTATTTTCAAATAAATATTATTTTCAATTTGATGTATATTCACCACTTTTAATAATTCATTTATAAAATATTTTGGATATAATAATTTTTATTACTTTTTGGATAAAAATATCAAAGAAAGTTATTTCATTTTAAATCTAACTTTTTAGGTTTTCACTGGAGGATCGGAGGTAAACTATTTCTGTAATTCTGTTTTATTTTTACTTCCATCTTCTACCCTTAGAATATTTTCGATGACTTGCGTCGTGAAGGGGTTAATCAAGAACATTTTTGGTTTAATTCTGTAGGGTAAACTTTAATTAAAGACCCTATATTTGTACATTTTTTTAATTTACAATTTCTAGGGATAAAATTAAAAAGTATAAAATAACAAAAAAAATATATTAGTAAATTATCTCTATTTTCTACATTTTCTATTTAGTTTACACATGCATGTAAATACAATAAACATGAAAAAGGAAGACTTTTGTATTGACACCTATAAATATCTAATAATTTGGTTGAGTACAGTATTTCTTAAAATGTGTTCTTAATAAATACAAATGATTATATCACAAAAGTAATAGTAATCTCCTTAAATTTTCAGAACAATAAACTCTTAAGGCCCATTGCTCATTCAGACGAGCACATTTTGGTTCCAAAATCTTGTACAAGATCCACTCATATCCACTACGCAATGAGCAGTAGCATCTGAGTCAATCTGGTACAAGATTTTGGAACCAAAATGTGGCCGTCTAAATGGGCCTTTATATGGTAGTTTAATATAACAATTGATTAGGAACTCAACTGTTTACAGGGTGTTTCTAAACGGTAAAAATTAATTTTAAATCGTATGAAAGGAAATAATAATTATTTATGTACAAAAATATCGAAACATATGAGAGGAATATGTACCTAATAAATATCGAATAAAAAAAGTAATATCCAAAAAAAAGATCGATGTTACAGGTATAAATAACAAAAGACTCGAGTACCCTGATGATTAGGTGCGTAATTTTAATTATTTGTATAGATTATACTGGGACGATCCTTTTAATCAGGCCAAGGAAGTCTTTTTCCAAAAAACATAAAAATAGGAGTGTAGGTGGTAGCAAATTTTCAGAAAACAGAACCCCTCAAGAAACACCTAAGTCTTTTAAGTGACTGATTTTCTATTGTATTTCATAAAAACATTAATTTATTAAGTCTGACTTATTATAGTTTAAGTGGTAAAAAAGGTCCTGAAACTTTTTATTTATCTACACAGATAAAAAATGCAAAAATATCGCTAATAGCTAGGAATTATATAAAAACTTAATGTTGCACCCGGTAGATATTTTACAAATGTTCCAATATTAAAACTACAAGATTTTAATTACTTTTTTGTTTCGGTGGATGATCAATTACACTTAAAGCTATTCCAAATTGAGCTGCATAATAAGTAGCCATTACCAAAACCTAAAAATTGCAAAAACTATTTGAATATATATGGATAACAAAACAATCAGAATATTATTATCTGATTTTTTTTAATAAAAAAAATTGAACTTATAAAATAGTTAACTTGTATACTAATATATACCTGGTGATATTTAATATTTTTACCACTAATAATTTTAATTTTTAAGCATTGCTGAAGAAATTGTCATTTATTCATAATTAATTATTTTTTATCTAATTTTAAAAGAAATTTTAATATACCGGATGCGACGAAACTAGGGCCACCCCCGTCATTTTTTTATTTATGAAAATAGAAATTTGAAATTTTACTATGTTATATATTTCATAAGAAAACAGATTTATTTAACTAAAAGAATGTAAATGTAATACCCTATTTTTTGTACTTATTATTAAAAAGATTGCTAAAAGTTCCAAATATGTTTGTGACAAAAAAAAAATTTTCTCAACTTTCAAAAAAATTTTTTGTGGTAATATTTTTTTTAATAAAATCTATTAAAACTCTTAAATAATTTAGTAGATAAAATAAATTGTAAATTATGAAATTCATTCGGCCGTTTTGGAGAAATTAATTTTTATAATTTTTAAAATGCGTTTTTTGCAACTATCTTTATTATTTTTTTAAATGGCATGATACCAGAACCACCCCCTATTTAGATAGAAGATTTTTTTCCTATTATACAGTGATACGTGATACCCAACATTAGGTGTAAACCTTAACTTTACATACTTAGCTGTAGCTGTTGATAAATTAAAAAAAAATATTTAGAAAAAATGAGTAAAAGTACACTTATGGTTTAAACCTACATGTTTGGTATCACTGTAATTGGAAAAAAAAACACGTCTATCTAAATTGGGAGTGGCCCCACTAGCTTGCCATTTAGAAAAATGAAGAGATTTGCAAAAGAACTTTTTCAAAAAATGCATGAATTTTATAATTTAGAATATATTTTACATATACAGGGTGTCCCGTAAATGGCGGATAAGCTCTCCGGTACGTTGTTAGGGAACCTTCAGGGATCCTCAGAAAAATTGTAAAAAAAATCCTCTTGATCAATTGACTGAGACATGAAAAGTTGAAGTTGAGAATTCAACTTCGTTATTATCATGAATTATCGAAAAAAGCAATTTTACCTGTAAAGATCTGTGTCGCTTTTATTGTTTAGTATTAAATTTAATTTAAATTGTGCTTTATTAACATCACAATTAAATATTTAAAATTGAAAAATACCTGAAATAATTCTAAAAAACGAATCTGGCAACAGTGTATAAAAACTAATTATTTGTAAAAATCTGACAATTTTTGACAAATTGATTTGCCATATCATAATTTTAAAGTGTTTTTTCAATTTTTAACGTATTCAAGATTCTGTTTTTATAGTTTTTGTTATTTTGAGTTCAATTTAGTATTATTTTCGTTATTCTTATTATTTTAGCTCCGTTTTTTTTACCTTTTTAATATTTAATAATAAAAATAAACCATGTACAGTAACCAGGAATACAGGGATATGTTGAAGATATTGGGCGAATGCCACGATAATTCAATGGAAGCTTCGAGGGTGTATGCTGAAGGTATGCTGCTAGAAGACATCCAAATAACAATGTAATTCGGAGGGTAGACCAAAGATGTGGAGAAACCGGAATGCTAGCACCAGTCGCTGGTCCAGATCGTGGACGTCCACGACACGTGATGACTCCCGACATGCAGGAACAAATCTTCAATGCATTGGAAGCAGATCCAAGAAGCAGCACTAGGAGTATTTCAAACGAATTAGGGGTATCAAAAAGTTCCGTTAACAGGTTCCTTCTAAGTGAAGACTATCATGCATATCACTTCACCAAAGTTCAAGCCCTATCACCAAATGACTTCCCAATTAGAGAAAATTACTGTAACTGGTTACTGGAACAAATAGAAGCAGCTGTTACTTTTACTTCCCGTGTTTTGTGGACAGACGAAGCCACTTTTTCGAAAGATGGATTTTTTAACCAACACAATAGCCATTACTATGCCATTGAAAATCCGGAATTAACGCACGTGAAAAATAACCAAGTACGTTTTAGTGTGAATGTGTGGGCTGGAATAATTGGGAATCATTTAGTGGGCCCAATATTACCACAACGATTAAATGGTGAAAACTTTTTAAACTTTTTAATAAATGACCTAGGAGAACGTCTCGATGGTCTTCCTCTAGCTACCATTAGAAATATGTGGATACAGTTAGATGGTGCTCCTCCACATTTTGCGTTGCCAGTAAGGCAATGGTTAGACGCAGAATATCCGGGAAGATGGATAGGTCGCAACGGACATGTTTCTTGGCCGCCAAGAAGTCCAGATCTGACGCCGCTGGATTTCTTTTTGTGGGGTCATATCAAGGTTCTCCCGTTCTTAATGAAGAAGATTTAATAAATCGGATCCGAAATGCAGCACAAACTGTAACTCCTCAAATGTTACAACGGGTTCAACAAAATATTAGACAACGTGCACAAATTTGTCTGGAGGTGCAGGGGCAACATTTTGAACACCTCTTATAGGTTTAAAATAATTTCTGTAACCCTTATTGTTAAAAATTTTAATTTCCTTGATTTCTTTGATTTAATGAAACTGAAAACCTCACTTTCTGTTACTATTTCATTCATTGTGTTTTTAATATAAAAAGTTTTGTTCCTCTCAATTTTTTTTATTGAATTGAACTTGTTTTGTACACATATAAAATACCTATTCGTCAGTCAATTTGAAACAAAATATTTACATATGTCAGATATGTTTCAGATATTGTTAAAGGTAAAGGTGTATCCTTCACCTTTAATTATAAACCTGGCACCCATGTTACCAAATGTACCTTTTGGTTTTTAGTCAATAACACAAGAAAGAAAGTTCATAGAATTTTTTAAATATTTTTCTAAGGTTCTCTGAAGGGTACCCTACATCGTACTGGAGAGCTTATCCGCCATTTACGGGACACCCTGTATATACAGTGCGGACATAAAGTAAATCCCCCCTGCTAACTTTTGAACGGTTATGTTTTTGATTCTGAAAATTTGTCTACGGAGGACTCAAATCGCGAACTTTCTAACAAAGGTATTTTTGATTTTGTGGAACTTCCGGCTATACCGGAAGTGGATGGCAACTTTCTTATTTTAAATGGAATACCCAGTACATTTTTGCATTTTCGTGTTCTCCATAAAAATACCATTAAATTGACCTAGCATAGTGTGGTCTACGATTAATACTTTCGGAATTACGCCCATTCGAAAAATCGCATTTTTATGCAACTTCATAAAAGAAAATCATTTAAAATAAGGAAGTTGGGGCAGTTGGCTACAACTTCCGCTGTAAATGAAGTTGCAAAAAAATGTGATTTTCAAATATTAATTTCAAAGTATTAATAGTAGAGCACACTACGCTAGGTCAATTTAATGGTATTTTTATGGAGAACACGAACATGCAAAAATATACTGGGTGTTCCATTTAAAATAAGAAAGTTGCCATCCACTTCCGGTATAATCGGAAGTTCCACAAAATCAAAACTACCTTTATTAGAAAGTTCGCAATTAAATACTTTAGTGGACAAATTTTAAGAATCGAAAACATAACCGTTCAAAAGTTAGCAGGGGGGGGGGGGGGGGGGGGGTATTTTCTTTTTGTCCGCACTGTAAAAATTAAGAGAAGTTTTAGTAAATTTTATTAAAAGAAAAAATTACCAAAAAAAAAATCCAAAATGTTTTTAAAAATAAAAAAAAAACCAATGTTTAATAATAACTACAAAAAATAGGGTGTTACGTTTAAAATAAGAAAGTTGATGTTATTTCCGATGAAACCGGAAGTGAAATTGATAAATTTTTTAGTTCAGTAAATGTATTTTCATATGCCATTTAACATACTAAAATTTCAAATTTTTATTTCTATAAATAAAGAAATTATAGGTGTGGCTCTAGTTTCGTGGACACCCGGTATAAATAAAGTTTGTTACCTGTTGATTAGGAATTTCGAATTTAAATTTGTTTAACCCAAGGAGTAAGTCGGAAATGACGAACAAGATGGATCCAATACATGCGCAAATATGACTGATTGAACGGAGATTCTAAAAATTAAACAAAACAAATAGGTATTAGGTATTAGAAATATGAGAAACATTTAAAAATGCAGATTATTTGCATTTTCGTTTTTTTTATTAACAACATAAGAAAAACGAAAATGCAAGGAATTGTGTTGTATTTTTGTTAGTTTAATTCCTACCTTTCCATTTTCTAATCTAGAAATTCCTCGCCACATCATAACGCTCAAAATTATTGAATAAATTGGCACACCGGGCACTAGAACACCTGTTAAACCAGGCATTAGATGATAATTGGCTAAAAATAAAATTAAATATATTACTACATTTTTTATAGATGTAAATTTTTAATTTTTGGTGTTTTGTAAAAAGGTCCTTTCTTCCACATTTTTTATAACTTTTCTACAAAAGTAAAAAAAATATATTTTTTATAACTATGACGTCTTTCACATTCGATGGAAGCTTTATTTTTATTTTGTTGTTTTTTCTCATGTTTATTTACTATTTTTGTTGTGTATATTACTTACCAAAAAGTGTGAGCGCTGAGACTACCAGACCCACTGGAAGATTGATTGGCTTAAAACCAAAAGCCATAACATAACTAACATGACCTATAGCAAACATGATCATCCCAACGGTAAAGAGGTCGGGCCATACTAAAAAGAAATCACCGAGGCAAGAAAATAATAGTCCAAAAAATATTCTACGTGCAAAACTTTTAGTCCTAAAATGAAACAAGTTGTTAGAAACTTTACTTTGGCTTAAAACAATAAAAACACCATTTTAAAAATGTTAGTTAGTTTGGCTGAATAAGTCAATTGGAAAATGTGTTGATATTTTAGAATATTAGCTAGTAAATAGTTATTTTTGGGCATTGGTAAACGAATATTTAAATTTAAATACAATTTTTGTTAGATTTTTAATTTTAAAAGAGTATTTTTGGAAAAGTAATAAATACGCATTTTTTTTCAAAACTATGACCTCATAACAAAAGAAACGAAAATTGTATATGAAAAACGAAAAATGTATCATATTTTAATGACATTACAGTTTTTTCTCAAAATGTAAACGTGAAAATACTTACTCATCATGGATATGTTTTCCGTACCAAAGAACGAAAATCATCAAACTTATCACAGGCATGCATTTTAAAAAAGCTGCAACTAATCCCGGCTTAGAGTGTGGTATAAAAACAACAAAGTAAATTGTTAGTGTCTTGAAAAATGGAATTAACTTTGGTCCGGCATTTTTTATCTGAAAAAATAAGAAACATACAAAATCACAAAATTTAGAGAAAGGAGTTTCATAATAATGTTACAAAAATTAACTTGAGAGTAAGAAAATTCCTTATATCCAACTTGATTATACAGGTAAACGTCGTTTTGCGCCGGTTTGATTTACGCCGATTCACAATTACGCCGGTTGGTGCCGGCGTGGGGTTTTAAAAATAAATAAAAAGATATATTTTTTGTTTTATTATAAAATTAAACGAATATTCAATTTGTAGTTTCATTATGGGTGACAATAGTGATTCAGAACACAAATATTGTGCGAAAAAAGCACGAAAAATGTGTGTTCATTTTACGCCCTTTTTTTCGCCGCGCCGGTGTCTCTCGGAACGGAACCCCGACGTAAAACGACGTTTACCTATATTTTATTAATAAAACGATCATATCATATGCTAATAGTTTCGCAGAAAAATTCAGCATCATCAGGCAACAGAATCTGTATTGAAGAAACTAAGGTCATAAAATACATTGGAGTTTCTTCAATTTACAAAACGTTTGATATAATCAAGTTGGAAAAGTTTTGAAAATAACAGTTGAAATTTGAAAAAACAAAATCTTGACAACCTGTACCATATACAGGTAAACCAAAAAGAGTAAAAATGTGACGACCTGTACCATGCAGGTAAATCAAAAGTAGTAAAAAAAAACCAAAAAAACTGTGTCAAAATTCCGAACTATGGTACACCATACAGGTAAACTAAACGTGTGTAAACTTATGACGACCTGTACCATGCAGGCAAATCAAAAAATAATACCTAATAATTCCTTTCCATTTTTACAGATGTAATGACCCATGTGTACAGGTACAAAATTCTGATTTAGACGACCATGACGGTAAAATAAAAATAAAATGTTAAAAGTTTTTCATTTGTCAAGTTAATAAACAACAAACAACTATCCAAATCCCTGCAAGTTCTCGTAATTCTATTATAAATTATGTTAAATTATCGACCGAGGATTTGATATTTGATTTTAATTAAATCAATGATATAGAATGAAGAATGATATAAAAGTAGAATTCATTGTATGACTTCATCAGGATATTTTCCGTATACTGTATACTAAGTAAATTGCAAGGTTTTTCAGTTTTTGGATTTCTATTAATTAAAACCAATAAAATATTCAAGAGGAGGAGGAGGAGGAGGAGAAGGAGAGGAGTGCACAAAAAACGGCCAACGAGAAGTAGCTTCAAGATTTATAGTTCAACAGTTAAACCGTCATTGGATAAAATTGCAAAAAATCAAAACAAATTTCAAGGTGCAAAAGTAAAGTGATTATCTCCTAACCTGACCTGATGGTCAAGGTTATGGCAATATTCCTAATTCCTAAATAATTCATCACTAAGAATCGTGCAACTTTTAATTCAAACAATTTTCTCAAAAATGCTTAATTTCTAAAAAAAAATCGGCGTTGCCTAACTTACCGTATTTAAAATTTAAACCCTTGTAACTTCCAAACTATTTACTTTAGAAAAATAAAAAAATATGATCCATAAACCTCTGAAAGCAATGTATAATAATACGCAATAAAATCAGGTAGTGACTATTTAATAAAAGTTAATGTGGTGATTCTGAACAAAAATGTTTGCCATAACAGCGCTATTAAATTTTGACACTCACCCTGGTGTCAAAAAAACGCTATTTTGTAAACTTTGCTGTAACTTAACGGCGATGTAAAATAACATTTTCGGTACTAAAATACATTGTACATCATTGTGATGTTATTATTTAAGTGTTTTACTCAATCCATCCACGCAATTTTCTACATAATATTATTATTTTGATTGATGTTATTTTACACCGAAAATGTTATTTTACATAGGCGTTAAGTTACAGTAAAGTTCACAGAATAGCTTTTTTTGATATCAGGGCGACTCTCAAATTTAACAGCGCTGTTACGGCTAACATTTTTTGTTCAGAATTACCCCATAAGTGATTACCGCGTGACCTTTAGTAAATATTACATAGTATACATAGAAACTATTATTAATGAAGCCAACAATGCTATTTTTGGTGGTGATTGTGATCATGCAACACTATATAAACTATTACAATCTATTTTAGCAATGGAAGACATGGCTGTTGGTGGCTAATAGGAGGCAATTCTGAACAAAAAATGTTAGCGGTAACAGCGATGTAAAATTTGACAGTCACCCTGATGTCAAAAAAACGCTATTCTGTAAACTTTGTTGTAACTTAACGCAATGTAAAATAATATTTTCGGTGTTAAAATACATTGCACATCAATATAATGTATATTTTTGATGGATTATACATTAATGTAATATTATTATTTTCAATTTTGATCGGTGTTATTTTAAAACCGAAAATGTTATTTTACATATTCTATTCGCAAACTTTAGAGACTAATTGTGAAGCCATTTAAAGAGCTAGAGACAAAATGCAAATTGCAAAATTTAAGTTGAACTGTGCTTTATCATATGAAATTATAAAAAAATACGTGTACAGGCTCATTGATACTTTTAAAGGCTCGGGAATCACACGCTGATGCATCTAAATGTTTTCTCTAGTATCGCTTCTTCGGGCTTATTCTTGGATCGGTCGAGATCGTGTCGTCGACGACTTTCATCATTCTGTCCTTCTCATTCACATGAAAAAATAAGAGTCTATCGTTCTAGGGCGCGTTCCAGTAATGAACACTAAAGCCCACGACCACGACCGCATAATTTTCCCGTTCCACTAGCTCAAAAGGTAACCATTTAACAAACAACCACGGAAACCCACGAATAAATACGGTCGTTGTGAGCTTCTTGGGGTCGCCATCGATGCACGGAAGAAAAAATCGCGGTCTTATGTAGAACGACTTTGCGGTCGTCGTGGGCTTTAGTGTTCATTACTGGAACGCGCCCCTAGTCTCGTCGACGACACGATCTTGATCGGCCCAAGAATAAGCCTCCAGGAGAAAATGAATTTTAGTCAGCCAACTGTGTATGTTAAGCAAAGCACTTATTATTATGGTAAGTATAGGATATGGGATTTTAAAATTTTCCAGGAATAGCTTGATTTACACGAGTAAGTTTACTTCCATCCCACTTTTTTATTTAGTTGTGTTTTTTATTTTTAGTTATATAATTATATTTATTTAGGATATGTCATAAAAAAATTTTTAAAACATGAAAAAATACTTTAAAATATTTCTTTTTGCTTCGGTGTTAAATTTAGTATGTCAAACAATACCTTTTACATTAATATTGTCCTTTTTTCCAAATCATTTTAAATAAAAGAAATGGGAAAAGAAGTCGCAAACATTGCGGATTCCCAAATCTTAAAGTTAAAGTGGTTTTGCTACACAATTGATCCTTTCTGAAATATAATTTCCATTTCTGAATTATAATTTATGATTTCTGAAACTGAATTGATCTTTTCTGAAATACGAATGGAAAACGTGTAGACAAAGATAGAGAACATTAGAATATAAATAAATTTGGTGTGCAATTTAAGACGCCTCAATACCAAATGCGTTTCTCTGATGTAAACAAACCGTTCTTTTCTTTATAATTTTTATATTAGCAAATAATTTACCAAAAAATGAGCGTCCGTAGGGAACTAATATTATGAGTAATGTGTTATTATAACAAAATGTTTATAAATTGTTGTATAAATCACAAAAAACATGTTTTTCTTCAAAAGTCATTTAAGTACAGTCTTCTGTGACGTTTGACCGGCTTTAAAATGTCACTTTTTATGTTCTTTCATTCTATGGTCACTTTGTACTGCCTAGGAGTAGAAAATACTACTTTGCACTGACAAAGAATAAAAGGGCGGAATGGAAATGAATTTTAGGCAACCCAATATACACTAACATTATATTGTGTATTGTATGTAAATTAAATGTCAAATTTTAAAATTATTTATTATATTACTATTTTAAGGGGTTAGGCCACGCTAGGATTTTAAAAATATTGACATTTTAAAACAGGCACGGATTAGGGTTTATACAAACACCGACTTTTTGAAAAACTGGTTTTCAAATTCTAGATTTCCCAAAAATCCGGTTTTAACCGGTTTTCGAATTTTGGTAACAAAATAAAATCGAAAAAAAAATAATTCAACATGTATTTATACAGGGTGTGTTTTTTCCCGCAATTTTTTTTAGATAGTAAATGTCATTCTGAACAAAAAATTTTAATGATTTTTTTGGGCACCCTGTATAAATTTCATTTTATTTTGATTTTTTTTTTATTAAATCAAGTATGCTTTGAATTATGTCTTTATTTTTAAGCCAATCAGATAGATTAATTTTATCGAGAGAAATTTTAAAAGGTGCACTTAGTTCAAAAATAGCGAATATTGTTCAAAACGACAAGTTGCCAAAGACAAAATCCAAACCATAATTGATTTAAATAAAAAATTGATAAAATTTATGAAAATTAACCAATTTTAAAGTTGCTGTTACTTCTTAAGGAGTTGAAAAAAAAATATTAGTTCGTAGGAAATTTTTCGTTCAGAATGACATTTACTATCTATAAAAAATTTTTGCTGGAAAAAAGGTGGGACACCCTGTATAAAATAATTATTAATACAATTAGAGTTGAACCGAAAACCGAAAATGTTGGAAATTATCAACAGAACTGAAATCGTAACCGAAACGAAAAAATCTATCTTTCATTTTTTAAAACGAAATCGAAACGGAATTAAAGTCCGAATTATACCCAAATAAATTTTGGTTCGACTCTCTGATTTTTATATATAATAATAATGTTATTATTTGAATTTGTTCATACCGGTTTTTGTAAATTAAAAAACCGGTTTTCGAATGTGACAAACATATATTAAAAATCGGTTTTTAGAACCGGTTTTTGAAAACCGTCAAACCCTAGCACGGATCAACTTAAAATCGGTTAGAAAAGAAGTACAGGAGCAGGATATTAACGTGGAAGGCCAATTGTATGGTACAGGCATCGCAGATTGAAGGTAGGTACATAAAAAAAACTTTGAAAGAATTTTTTTCGAAAACACATTTCTCAAATCGGCCGGACTCCTAACTCATACGAATCTTGACCTATTGACTTCAAAATTTAACTGTATATTCAAAATTACATTCTCTATAGAAGCACGTAGGATTTTTTTATTATATTGAATAGATCTTTTGTTATAGGTAATTTTATAGCGATTTTTCATGGCATTTTTTACTTTTTCACTTCAAAAGGGCGCCATTTTTGCAAAAATCAATAAATCAAAAAAATCCTACGTACTTCTATAGAGAATGTAATTTTGAATATACAGTTAAATTTTGAAGTCAAGTTTGAAGTTAGGAGTCCGGCCAATTTGAGATATGTGGTTTCGAAAAAAACGCTTTCAAAGTTTTTTTATGTACCTACCTTCAATCTCCGATGCCTGTACCATACAATTGGCCTTCCACATTAATATCCTGCTTCTTTTCTAACCGATTTTAAGTTGATCCGTGCCTGTTTTAAAATTTCATTTTTTTTTAAATCCTAGAGTGGCCTAACCCCTTAAAAATTTCGACGTTTGAAGATATAGCATGTTTTATTTGGAGTAAAAGAACTTTTTGTGGCTCGCATGTATCCGTAGAGCTGGTCCCGCAAGCCTACTTTTACTCCTAATAAAATAATATACCATTTTATATTTTTACTGCAAATCACCAAAAAAACATGTTTTGTGTGATTAGTACCAAAAAATATAAAGAAATGTTTATAATGACACATTACTTATAATATTAGTTATCTGTGGACGCTCCTTTTTTTGTAAAATATTTGCTTATATGTATAAAAATTGTAATGTAAAGATCATTTTTGTTTACTATAGAAAAGCCGATTTATAGCAGAATCGCTAAATAAAAATAAATTTGTAGTGATCGAATCTTCTCTTGTTTTGCCTTTTGGTCAAGATATCGATGTTTCTTTCTTTAATTTTTTTTCTACCGTGGTTACTAGGTTATTTGAAAAATATTCTGGGATCTACAATTACATTTTAAAAATATAATATTGTGTATGGTGGCTACATAAAAATATGACTGTATAATGCCGCCTGTAAAATGATCATTAAATGTATACAGGGTGGTGATAAAGTTTGGAACCAAGGTCATAACTTCCGTAAAATTTTTTTTTATAAAAATCGCTCGGACAGGTCAATTTTTGTTTTAAAAATGCCATCTTTTGGAATAAACAAAATATTCATGACGTCACTGATAACTTCACTATGACGTCATCATCAATTTTTTTAAATGGAAACCCCTACTTTTCTTACACATTTTTCATAGACCTTTTTATCATATTAATGATCACATAAAAATATTTAAAAAAATTTCAAGCATTTTTGAAAAAAAAAATAAATTTACTATTAATTCTCAATGAAAATATTACAAAAAAAGTAAATTTTTAATTAACAAGTAACAAATTTTAACGAAAATGTTCAAATTGTTCCCCATTGACCATTTGGCATTGTCCCATTCGAGTGTAGACACTCTGAATACTATTGTTAATAGCTTCTTCTTCAATTTGTTGCAATTCCGTCCTAATTCTAAGCTCCAATTCTTGTAAATTATTAGGTCTATTGAAATAAACTTTTGATTTTAAATGTCCCCACAAAAAAAAATCTAAGGGCGTTAGGTCGGGAGATCGCGGAGGCCACTAAATTGGTCCCCTCCGACCTATCCATTTGTTGGGAAACGTGGTGTTAAGGAATTCTCGCACCGCCCTGCCAAAGTGTGGAGGAGCCCCATCTTGTTGAAACCAAATGTTTTGGTTAGGAATGTTGCGATTTTCATAATTGGGGAAAATACGAAGTAAAACTGGTAGCAAATCAGTCCGCAAAAAATTCAAGTATCTTTCGGCAGTAAGGTTTTCATTAAAAAAGTAAGGTCCTATAAAACGTCTGCCAATCATTCCCACCCATACATTTAACTTTCCCTGTCTTTGACTATGGGATTCTACGGCCCAATGAGGATTTTCCAGTGACCAATACCTACAATTATGTCGATTCACTGATCCATTCAATTCAAAGGTAGCTTCATCGGAGAAAATTATACTACTTAAAAAATTTGGATTTTGATCACATCGCGCCATCATTTCTTCACAAAATTTCCGTCGGCGATCGGGATCATCTTCATTTAACTCTTGTATGAGTTTTATTTTGTATGGGTGATACTTTTCATTTTTTAATAATTTTGCGACATAGGAATGATCCACATTATTATTTCTTGAAACATTGGGATTTTCTTCAATCGCAAGTAATAAATTTAATTTGGTTTCTTCATTCACTTGAGGCCGTCCTTGTCGAGGCAAATCTCCTACAGATCCTGTTTCTGCAAATTTGGTAACTAACTTACTTACTGTAGATCTTGAGATTTGCGGTCTATTTGGATATTGCTCATTAAACAAAGCACAAGCTTCCCCATGGGTTCTTTTTCTATCGCCGTATCCTACCATAATTAATATTTCGATTCTTTCGCGTTCGCTTAAACGAGGCATTTTTAATTTCGCAAAACTTAATAATTGTTGATTATTATTAAACAAACGAAGTAAGCTATTCAAGCATTGGTAAATGGATTTAAAATTTTATTTGCCATACAAAATAACGTCAACTAAAGCACTTTTATAAAGGCAATTTTTATTTCAATAAATTTTGAATATCAAAAGCTTTTTCAAATTTATAATAAATTACAATTTTATTTAAAGTTTATTATTACTCAAACATTTTATTTTAATTGCCTTTTTCATTAAAAGTTATTTAAAATTAGTTTTAAGAAAATTCCAATTGTGTAAAGAAGAACAATTCGAATAATTTCAATAATAATTTGTTATTTTTAAACTAAAAATTAGTTTAATTTATTTTTCTTGCCATATTTTCATTGAGAATTAATAATTTTTTTTTTGAGTAAATTTATTTTTTTTTTCAAAAATGGTTGAAATTTTTTTAAATATTTTTATGTGATCATTAATATGATAAAAAGGTCTATGAAAAATGTGTAAAAAAAGTAGGGGTTTCCATTTAATAAAATTGATGATGACGTCATAGTGAAGTTATTAGTGACGTCATGAATATTTTTTCATTCCAAAAGATGGCATTTTTAAAAGAAAAATTAACCTGTCCGAGCGATTTTTACAAAAAAAATTTTTACGGAAGTTATGACGTTGGTTCCAAACTTTATCACCACCCTGTATATATAAATATTTATTTTCTTTAAATTTTTTATACATGATAATATCATTATAATATTTACTTTGTATATTGTATGTATCCAATATTAAGTGATAATGAGCGAATATCTATTGTTATGTTTAATTCATGTGTAGATATTTATAGAGTAATCCATGCGAGTTATAATAATCGATTGCTAATGATAATACATTTACATTTATGTTTTAACTTTTAATTACATTATTAATTGTAGGTATAAAAGAAGTTTGCAATAAATAATTTATTAATATTATAGCATGTTTCCATGTGTTGCATGACAAGTTTGCAAAAATTAATTAATTACAGTATAAAAACTTTTAATTTAAAATACCACTACAAATAAAAATAATAAAATATTAAATAAATAAAAATATTTACTTACCACAGATGTCATTTTTTAGGATAAAAGTATCAAATTATTTTAAAATTAATAAATGATGTGCGATATTAAGTGCTGAGCAACTAAATAAGTATACATCAAGCGAGATATTTAATCAATTCAACAAAATACTCCATACTCCTTTCATATTTCATAGATAACTTATCAAAATTGCTATCCATAATAATTAGAGATTTACATATTATATTATTATACATGTAAGAATGTTAGCTATTTCTGCTGAATCAGCTGTACTGGCCGTACTACACGTTTTGTTTATTTTCCGAGAAAATTCAATTTCCCTAGGCGCGCATGTCCATTTCCACTTTTGTCACACTTCAGCTGTATCAATGTTCGCTGCTACTACATTTGTTCCACAAACATCCTCTATTCACACTATTAACCAATGAATGATAAATGACTGGACTTTATACAACGAGTTTCATATACTGTCTGAATAGCAGTCACCTTCACCTTGATTTTTATTTCTAGCCTTTAATTTATATTAATGACCAGAATGCGATACTGTTATGAACAATATACATGTTTTCAAATACCTCATAAATTATACGCCATTTAAAAAAAACAAAAAAGTTTTTCAATGCTAAAATAAATTTAATGTCTAACAATAATAATTTATTACTCCATCATTTTCTTGCCAAAGTTCGAATACTTTGGAGTATCTTAAAGAAAACTTCTGGTATTGTGGAATTTGGTGCTCACTGTAATATATATTTGTATTGTAGTTTGTAATTGATTATAAGTTTTAAAGCATGTACAAGGTACAAGTTTTGTCAAAAATATCCTGGAGTGGTTACTTATTTCTGATAAGTATTAAATACATAAAAACTAAAATAACCTTGTAGTTGCAGTTTTTAATTTTTCTATAAATATAATATGTGTATGTGCAAATACGTGGGAGTTAACGAAAATATTTACTTAACTTCACACATGAAACATAAATGTGTTTACTCGTAAATCTGAATATAGAATACATATGAATTAATCATCATAAATATTTTCAAAATTTTGATTTGAGAATGGGTGAACCCAAAAAGTTATGAGCAATCTACGATAGTTTGTTTATTTCAAAATTTATCGAAGTTCGTTATACAATAAATTATATTTTATTTGTTGGCCGGTTTCATCATTTTTAAAGTTCACTTTTTCAAGCTCTTGGAAATGGTCTTCTAAAAATCCCATCTTTATATCTCTGTGGGCCGACAAATTAGTCAAAACCTAAAAAATACATATTCTTAAACAATTCATAATGTATACCCCTAAATTTAATTAAATTAAAAAAAAATTGCACGGAGATCAATTTCGGTCTTCATCAATAATCGAAAATCACATGCGAAAAAGAGTAGGAAAATGTCAATAATAAAGTGTAAGATAAAGACAGAACACAATTCTCTCGGTCGAAAAAGTTACAGAATATCTAAGAAGGTGAGTAAGAGGGCGAGTTTAAAAAGTGAGATATACTCGACTAATATAAAAATAGTAGGGTGAGTAATAATGCATTTTTAAACCAGGCTTAATGGCTATCATTTCTTGCTCGTTAAATAATATACTATTTCACACTCATGATATGAATATTTACTTAAGAGGTAGTTTAATATACAGGGTGTCTCACGGGACATCAATGGAATCTTCAGTATCGGACTGGTCCACCTAATAAAAAGTTTTCATGAAAACTATTAAATTAATTTGGATTAAAACATAGAAAATGCACTTGGTGCGTATGCAAACAAGAGGAATAATGATGTTAAATACTTCACTGATAGGTTCACTTGTTTGCCGCTAGAAGGCGAGCAAAAGGTTAGAATCGCAATTCTAGCAACAAAATAGAGAAACTTATGCAAAAACAAAAAAAATTAAAATATGCCCTGAGCCCTGAAATGAAAAACTACACTCTGTATATTAACATAAATATTCAATTATTTTTACTAAAATTATATTAAAAATATAAGATAAATAGTAATGTCTACTCAATGAGTCTGTAAACCATTTTTTTTATAATTCTATATTAAAGAGTACCTTTTAACTTGAATTTTGCAATTTGAATTTTTGGTCTAGCACTTAAAATGGCTTCGCAATTAATTAACAAAGTTTATGAAATCGCGCGGCGCTACTTTTTTTCCTTGCGAGCTGAGTGACGTCATTATTTCCTAGTCGCCTCGCGCGGGTTATACGCTCGGCAAAAGTGCTAAAACTGTGCGGCTTCGATTAGAAGATCGGCAGGTGAAAAACAATCGGGGTTTCTTGATTTGTCATCTACATGCCGCGCTACATCAGGAAACGAGCGCTTTTTTTGATATCTTAATTTTTTCTGTACTTTTGGCGCCCACGAATTTGTAGTTTGAAATTAGTGCTTTTTCGACGCCGACTTTGAAAATTCGTAACTTATGATCCCGACCGTGTATAATATTCCAATGTTTTTTATTTCCCTTCTTTCTTTATTATTTATGCGAGAAAAAATCAGCACGATTATATTTTACCCCTGGACTTAGCTCAAACGCGCGCTTTGGTGAGCCCCCTCTGCAGCCGTCAATTTTTAAAATTTTCTTAATTTTACATCAGATTATCAAAGAACAAAAATATTTGTGGTGTAATCAGCATAGTGCATTTTTAAATATTGCGCGGTTAAAAAGTTATGGCGTAAAAATGTTGAATTTAGGGGTCGGCGGCTCCCGTCGGCCTATTTTTTAACGGATTTTCATTTTTAAAAATTCTGATAAATCTACTCTTGGTATTAAAACCGCCCATGCATAGGGTTTTTTAAATTTTGAAAAACAACGAAATCTTAAATTTCTTAAGATCGCATTTAAAAAAGTCGCATTTTTATTCGAGTTTCGGTTTAATCAGTCCCTCAATTTTTATTCTACCCTAACGCAATGTACATTTTCTGAAAGCTTTCATGGTCCACTTTACGACAAAAAAAGAATCACTTCGCTATCTCCTTTCGTTATCGAGTTATGGCCGAAAATGTAGCAAAAATATGCAAAATCTCCGTTTGGAACCAAAATTGCGGTCTGAAATTTTTCACTTTTCACAAAATAATTAATATCTTCTAATCTATTATAACCGCCGGGACGAGTAATAGCTTAAAATTCGCACAGTTACCTCCCCCACCAAATTCCCTGAAAATTTTAATTTTCGGTATAAAATTACGTCGTCCAGGTCCGTATTTGTACCAAAATTTTGCCAAAACTTTGCCAATTTTTTCCAAAAAAACTGTTTAACCGATTTTAACCAAATATTTTTTAAAATGCGTCTATCTATGGTGTTTACCTTTGGTAAAAATTTGAAATCGCTAACTATTATAGTTTTCGAGAAAAACAATAAAAATCGATTTCCATGAAAAATTTTAAGCCTTAAAAATATCTCAAAAAATATTATTTCGAATCTTTTCAAAATCGACCCTGCAAATGAAAGATAATAGAAAATATATGAAATGTAGGGGGTCACTTCGCTACATCGCACTTACCATGCCCACTTAATATACACGGAGCGTGGTTAGTGGTTTGACATACCACCACATACCATGATTACTTACCACGTCAAGCGAAAATGAATAGTATTTGAAATTCACTTACTACTCCACTTACCACTGCCAAACGAATAAGCCTAATATCTATTATGCTCTCAGTAACCAGCAACCACAGTGGGTATATGGAATATAATCATTATCGGATGACAACAATTTCTACAAAGAACATATTAGTGGTAACGCTTAAATACTATTTTATGAATTAGAAGGGAATTTGTCGCATCTCTGAGTGATGATATTGGGAATATAATAATCTGATTTTGTTTTGTATGAAGGTGAGTGGTGAGGAAACATTTCCTCTTCAGCTGTTTAACCTTTCTTTATTAGTCTTTTCATTTTCGTTTAAATAAACTTATTTGTTAAAGAAAGAAGCTATAGCCATATTTTGAAAATCGCGTTTTAATAAATGAATTATTAATCTACGAATAAATCTGCACAACTTTGTCCTTAAATAACCGATTTTCCATTTTCCATCTCCAATGAGTTACGCATGCAGTCCAATCAACGTCCCGTGAGACACCCTGTATACGTTTTTACCCATTTATATTTTTCCAACTAGGCAAATATGACTTCAGGAATATCAAATGGCAACATCAGATGAAATAAGAACATTTGATTATGAATTATTAGTTCGGGAGCCAGTAATAGAAAAAACTCAATTAAACAGAACCATTAAGGCGCGTACACAACTGAACACGTACGACGTACGCGAACGAGGCAAGGCAAGGCAAGGCAAGACAATGTTTTTGTCCTATGTGTTTCTATGTCGTACCAAATAGGTAGGAGAAAAAGCATTGCCTCGGCTTGCCGCGTGCGCGTACGTGCTCAGATGTGTACGCGGTACGCGCCATTTGAAATCCCCAATATCTTACTTTGTAGAACTTATACATCGGAAAAATTGATTCGCCAGACAAGTTCGCTGGCTAGTGGTTATAAAATCTTCCAAAGAAATTGTTTGGAAAATCTACAATTTTACATCATCTTGCACCATCTGGCATTTGGTTAAATTACTTAGACGAAAAAAAATCCAACCGAAAATAGTCACCATACATGTTGGCTGGGTACAAATGACTCCGGGGCTGTTCGAATTTGAAAGTGACATATTATGCAAAAGCATCGAGATTTTGGACTAAAAAGCACAGTTTTTAAGCCAACTAAATTGTATGTCGATCAAATATTACCTCATATTTGACACGAAAATAGATAAAATTATCAAATTGCTAGACGGCCCAACAAAATTATAAAAAGCTGCAAAATCACACAACTTCAAACAACAAACTTTAGACTAATTTGTAATGACTGTATCCGCCCAAAATGTATAGCCGCGTACACATCTGAGCACGTACGCGAACGAGGCATGCCTCGCCTTGCTTGGCGAGGCATTACTTTTTCTCCTTTCTGTTTCTGCGTCGCATCAAATAGATAGGGGAAAAACCATTGCCTTGCCTCGTTCGGGTTTTTTTGTTTAAGTAATTTAAACTAAATGCCAGATGGGGCTAGATAATTTAAAATTCTGGATTTTCCAAGAATGTTTTTCGCAAATGATATTAGTCCGGGAGCAAATAATAGAAAAAAATTGTATTAAACAGTACCATTACAAACCCCCAAAATCTTAATTTGTAGAACATCTACATCGCAAACATTGATTCGTCAGACAATTACGCTGGCTAGCGGTTTTAAAATTTTCAGAAGAAAATGGTTGGAAAATCCACAATTTTAAATCATCTAGCACCATTTAACATTTACTTTAAATCACTTAAACAGAAAAAAATCCCAACGAAAACTAACCGCCATATTGTATTTTGGGCGGATATATTCGTTACAGATTAGTCTAAAGTTCGTATGATGTTGTGTGATTCTGCAGATTTTTTGGCCATTTTTATAATTATTTTGGGCCGTCAGGCAACTTGATAATTTCATAGATTTTCGTTTATAATATGAGGTAATGTGATCACCATACAATTTAGATGGCAAAACTGTCTGTTTTAGCCCGAAATATCGACGTCAAGCCATCGTCAACATTCCCGTCGATATTCTCGAAAGAGGGGAGCGAAACTTCAAAAAGCGGCTGGATCAGTGCATCACTAATGAGGGCCGCCATTTGTCTGATGTCATTTTTAAAACCACTTGAAAAAAAATCAGGATGTGTACAATACGATAAAAAAAAATTATATCTATATGTGAAATACTTTTTCTTTTATTCACCTTTCAAATCAGCAAGTTTCCCTGCCGCACCCTGTATGTCACTTCCAAACTCGAACAGCTCTAGAGTCATTTGTACCTTGTACCCAGCCAAAATGTTTGGCGATAATTTTCGGTTGGATTTCTTTTTCGTTTAAGTAATTTAAATCAAATGCCAGATGTTGCAAGATGAGTTAAATTGTAGATTTTCCAAACAATTTCTTTGGAAGATTTTGTAACCACTAGCCAGCGAATTTGTCTGGCGAATCAATTTTTCCGATGTACGTTCTACAAATTAAGTTTTGGCAATTTCTTATGGTTCTATTTAATACAGTTTTATTCTATTACTGGCTACCGGACTATATGAGGCAACCTCCTAATTACATAATGGATTTTTTTCGATTACTGTGTACATGGTAGTACCCAAAATAAAGCTACAAACACCCTAAGTTTACTCAATTTTTTTACCAACATTTTTTAGTTTTGACGGTAATCCCGGTAGTGAAATTCAAGTTTTTTAGTTCAATAAATGTGTTTTCTTAGCCCATATAATGTACTTTTAAGTTTTAATTTTTTATCTTCATAAATAAAAAAATGACAGAGGTGGCAAAATATCCTGAATATTAAAAAGTAGATACTAAAAATGGGATATGGTTCTCAAAAAGAGACTAGAAACAATTGGTATTTTACTTATTTTTTCATTGTGTTAATATTTCTACGGTGAAACACGAATAAATTGGGCTTAATAAACTTACTTGCATACAAAACTTTTTTGTTTCTACTTCATGGGCGTTTAGGATCAGAAATAGTAACCTATCACATAATCCAGGTATTTTAATAGCTTTTAAAATTGCTTCCGTTTTAATCGTTGCAAAAACCATAGCACACGCTGCATTCTCATAAATTTCAGCTTTCTAAAACAAAATACTTCCGCCATTAGCTGAAAACACATGATATATGGGTCACTTATAAGCACCTCTTTTTGAAGAAATTTAAATAATACATTTAACACTTTTAATTTAATAGCCATTTCCTTTCCTTCAGCCGTCTCCATCAGAATGGCTAAAATCTTCATACATTGTACAATTACTCGATAAGTAGAAAAAACATTCAAAATATTGACCTAAAAAATATTTATGCATTTTTTGACGCTTACTTTTCCCCAATTTAGTTCCAACATTTTCGAGCGTAATATACACAACCAAAAAAGAATTATCTATCTACAGGGTGTCGCAAAATTCGACCGACAACGGTTAACTGGATTTTTAGGTCTACTATCTTCAGTTAAGCGTTGTCGGTCGAATTTTGCGACAGTTGTTAATATTTAATAAAGGTAAAAGAATTTTTTTAAATTTAAACATAAATACTTAGTTATTTTACCAAAATATTAAACAATCCTTTTTTTAGCGCAATTTGTTTTCCTTCGCAATAAATTAAATTTTTAATAGGAAGAAGGATTAAGTCAACATATTTTTCGTTCATAATTAAACTTTGTTCTAATTTCTCTATTAGAACGTTCAATAAATTAGTTTCGTTTAGCAAATTTGCCACTGAAAACAATCTTATAAATAAATAATTATTTAAAATGTACATTATAAGTAATATACTCATCCATGTATCGCTAATTTTATCTAGCAAAATTAGAGCTTTGCACCGAACAGATATTTCTTCATCGTCGATGGCTTTAATAATAGTTTCAAGTAACTTCTTATTTTTAATTATTTGCATTTTTCCATCTAACAAATTTGATATTGTTGCAAGTGTCATCAATGCTCTTTCTCTTATAATAGGATAATCCTTACTTAATATTAAATCTTCTAAGCTAAAATTGAGTTACAAATAAATTTTTATGACTGAATCGTGTTCCGTGTGCATTTTGAATTAGTAATACATTTTCAGTTTTAAAGAAATAAATTTTCATTTTTTTTAGAAAATAGCAAAAGTTTGGAGGGCACGTATATCTACTTAAATATTTTTTAATTACGAAAATTGATGTGCGCATATTTTTTGTAATTTATTAAATTGAAATTGATGCGCTTTACCATTCTAAATTCCAAAGTTATCCTCGTAAAAAGGTCAAAGGCCCATCCATTTTGTAAATATTTTTATTTGCATTATTTGTTTGAACAATTTATTAAAAAATTGGAGTGCACACATTTTTTGTAATTTTCTTATTTGGAATTAAAGATAATAGCGTGTATTCAGCGACCGTGATGAAAAATTTAGAGACGTCGTTAACGTAATGCGTTTGGTGCGCACTTGTATTCCAAAGGCCCTTCTTTTTTGCAAAGTTTTTTGTTTACATCATTTATTTGAACAATTTTGAACAACCTATTAAAAAAATTAGAGGGCACATACGTTTTGTAATATTTTTATTTGGAATTAAAGAGTATGCGTTTGGATTCTTAAGTTACCCTCGTAAAAATGCTAAAGACCCCTCTTTTTTGCCAATTTTTTTATTTACATCATTTACTTGAATAATTTTGAACAACTTATTAAAAAAATTGGATGACAGATATGTTTTTAATTTTCTTATATGAAATTAAAAATAATGCGTTTGCTGGTTTGCTGTATTCTAAAGTTACCTTGGGGAAAATGTCAAAAGCCCCTCTTTTTTATTTACATTATTTATTTGAAGAATTTTGAACAACTTAATAAAAAATTGGATGGCATATATTTTTTGTAATTTTTTTATTTGGAATTAAAATTTTTAATATTTTATTTAAAACAACTTAAATGAATGATATAAACAATATAATTTGCAAATAAGGTTTTTCTTTTGCTTTTTACTAGGCTATATGTTACTGTCGTTGCGGGCGCTGAAAACGCCGTCTTTAATTCGAATTTGAAAAATAAAATTAGACATTAGGTACAGACATAATATGTGCCCTCCAAATTTTTGCTATTTGTTGAAAAATTATGCCAATAATAAACTACACGAAGAAAATTTCTAAAAAACGGTGGCTTTACCCTTATTTTGATAACATTATTGTTTTGGGGGTAGTTTTTTCCCCCAGGTAGAGAGGAAAACATTCGTTTTTGCATCTTTCTCTCAGATTATGCTTAGAGGGTTGTAAGAGTATTATTATTCTGTGGTTGTAATTCAAGAAAAAAATTCATAAAAACCTTTTATATTTACGGAAAGAAAATTATTGCTGTAATACTGTAATCTATTGCTAGTTTCACACAAAATTTCTATTATGTTAGTATGATATATTTTATTTACCGATCAGGAATCCTAAGCTTTATAGCTTCATAATTATGTTCAGGATCAAGAACTAAGTCGGAAAGTGAACTAATTGCTTGAATCACAACTAAAGTATCTTCATGGTGTAATTCACGACGCTAAAATATCAATACATAATTAGCGTTTAAAATATAATTATTTTATTTTAAGAGTCAAATATATTACCAATTTTGGTAAAGCTAATTTTCCAAATGCTAGTGGTCGCCTTGTTATGTCACAATTCTCAATTGGTAAACAGGGTTGTTCAGAAGTGAGGCGATTAAAGCCAGGGTTTTCGTCAAATTGATCAACAGTTTCAAAATTTCGAGCTAAATGAATTATATTTATAATTATTTTAATGACGAATATTAATGGTTACTTCTTACCATTATCAACACATCTGTTAATTAAACGCGGACTAACGGTAGTTCTTGAATGCAAGTAAGAATGTTTGTTAGACGAAAACATTTTTAAATATAAAATATTAGGATATATGACGTTAGATAAAAGTTTGACTTTTTATATTAAATAATTTTAAACGACAAAAGTAACTGTTCTTGTGGCAAGTACGCTGTGTTTGTAGGACGAGCCAGCGAAGCGGAGAGAGAACTTTTTAATTTTTATATATAAAGTATTATTAAATTTCAGGATTATGATTGTTTCTCCAGACAAGGGGTAGGGCTACAACCTACAACTCTAAAAAAGGCAGTGCTGCCAACCCCCGTGAGAACAGGGCAACAGGAAGATAAGTGATATTCCTCGAATCCGATTTTCAATCCTTATAAATAGTCCAGGAGCCGACCGCACTAAAGTTTCCCTCATATAATATAAATACGGTTTTTGTTGAATCGATAATTTTTTATGTACTCAAAAGTGTGCCATCTTTTTTATGTGGTAAAACTTGACCGAAGTATTAAAAAATGACCACTTCCGGTACCTTTTTTTGAACTGTTTGTCCCTCATAAAACATAGCTCAATATTTGTGGCAGTCGATGAACCCCCCCCAAAACTGAGAAGTACCGTGGCAGCAGTGGGAATCATTTAAAAAAAAATAGGCAACCACTTTTACTAGACGTCAGTAAAAGTGGTTGCATATTTTTGAAAATAATTCCCACGTACGAGACGTCAGTAAAAGTGGTCGCCTATTTTTGAAAATTATTCCCACTTTCGAGTTGCTGGCTCGGTTCCTGTCAGGTTTGTGGGTGGCAGCATATTTTTTATCAATTTGCTTAACACTCTTTGTGGACTGGTACAAATATTGAGCTATGTTTTATGAGAGACAATCAGTTCAAAAAGAGGTACCGGAAGTGGTTATTTTTTAATACTTGGTTCAAGGTTCAGCACATAAAAAAGATGGCACAGTCTTGAGTACATATAAAACTACCGATGATTTAATAAAAAACCTACCTATGTTATATGAGGGTGACTTTACTGCGGTCGGCTCTCCTACTAAAAGATCCAAACGCAATTTGAAAGATCATCAATTTATGCATAAGAAAAATCACTGCATCCTTTTCCAGAAAGTAACGAAAACTGATACAACAGCATTTAAAAACCGAATTTCGTGTTTCCATTCAGGGGCGGAATTAGGGGTAGGCTAAGTAGGGCCTACGGCGGTACGATTTTTCAAATTATCTGTTTTAAAATTCAATATATACAGGGTGTCCCATTTGACGTTGGACTGTATGGGTATGTTTGTTATTATTGGAGATAGAAAGTCGGTTAAATGGACAAAGTAGTAGAGATTTTTTCCAATATTAATAATTCATTTACAAAAAATTTGAATATCGCATCGTTCCAACGTTATCTTGAAAAAACAAGAAAATGCGATTTCTAAAATATGGCTATTTCTTCTTTATTTTCTGTGGTACCAAAAAAGTTTTTCGACATAATACAGAAAATGTTAATATTCGAAAAAATCTCTACTACTTTGTCCATTTAACCGACTTTCTATCTCCAATAATAACAAACATACCCATACAGTCCAACGTCAAATGGGACACCCTGTATATTGTATGATCCCGGACCTGTAAAAGATTCCTTTTTGCTCTATGACTTTGCAGAAAAATGTATCAACAAACAAATGGAATTCTATTTTTTAAATAACTTTTTTCAATTTTTTCGTCTCTTTCTTTTTCTTCATCAATTTATTCGGACGCCCATGGTGGTAAAAAACATAATTTATTAGTTTTTGGATTTTGGGTAGCTACCAAAAGATCTAATAGGCACTTTGCAAGTGTTTATATTTTTATGGCATACAACAACACTACAAGAATTAGGAGATGGTGTCTAATAGTCATTTGTAGACTTCATATAACATAAAACTTGAATAAATAATACAAAACTTGCAAATATTCAACGTTTCTAACTGTATTGCCAATTAGTACCACAGAGGGCGCTGCATTATAATTGCCTTTTGCCTTTCTATGCTGTGTCTCTTCTGTGGCTGCAAGTCATGAGATATGTCAAATGTCAAAAATAATTATTTACAAAAATATTTATGAATTATCCGAAGAATTATCTTTTATCTTATCAATAAAACTTAATTTTATTTCATTACTTCTGGAGATATGTAGATAAATAAAATTATGTCGTCCCTAAAAATATCAATACCACAATTATTTAGTTCTTATAAAAAGTGGGTTAGTAACAATCCCTTAAAAGTAGGTGATTTTGAATTTGCTGCAAAATATATTTCATATTTTTTGGCAGGTATGTTTTCTACCTGATGCATGCAACAAAACTAGATTAACCAGGGAGCGGGCATGCTTAAAAACATACTTTTTTTCACAGAACAAATCGAAATCTTTTTTCGTGCAAGTTTTTACCAAAGCTGCAATTACACTGGCAGAAATGTATAATTAATAGCTATTGAGAAGCATAAGCATCAAATCGCACATGTTTACATATTCTTGTGATTTAAAGAAACGATGTTGGTCATTATGAACGACATGCGCCCACTCCCGGGTTAAATACTTATTACTTACTTGAAATGTAGTTATGTTCCCGAACTTTCAGAACATTTGTTATTGAAATTCTTTTAATAATTTGAAACATACATGATCGTACGAATTTAAGTTTTGTTGCATACTTCAA
The DNA here is from genome assembly GCA_963971135.1 of Stenus bimaculatus. Taxonomy (NCBI): domain Eukaryota; kingdom Metazoa; phylum Arthropoda; class Insecta; order Coleoptera; family Staphylinidae; genus Stenus; species Stenus bimaculatus. The sequence continues at coordinate 19,973,931 of OZ020180.1, forward strand.
CCTTTTATGCTTAATTATAGTACTGAAATATTTCAATAATTATTATTTACAGGTCGCATAAATAATTCCCATATTTTAACAGAACTCGTGTATTGTCTATCGAACTTATTGGTTTTAATAAATGACCGAATAATAACTAAAGCTCAAAAACTTGAATTACCAACATCAGGAGATCGTATAAAATTATGCCTAACGGTAATAGAATACTGCGAGGTATTTCTGGAACTATCGGCCCAATCAAGTTTCGGCACAAAAGGCAAATGGTTAATTATAATAGCTGTTCAAATTTTTAAGTATAACATTTTTTATTTTAATATAAGTTTAGTATTCAAATAATTTTTATTGAAGGTTTGTTTCGAGAGCTTTATTAATTTATCATTATAATGAAAATGTAATACAGCAACCTCCGATTCCCGTTTTGCAAAGGATAAATGCTAAGCCACAACAAGAAAGTGATAATTCCTGCCAGATTCAAAAAGAAATTGAAACAGTTTCATTTAATTTACGTCGCTCTGGTAAATTGATACGTAAAATTGACGCCTCTCCGCCAGTAACTATTCGTTCTTGGAAACCTATTGAAAGGCCAATATTTGATAACAATCAGTGTGTCGAAAAAGCTTTAAAAGGGCAGCAGTTGATAGCGGAAACTATTTATATATGCAAACCAATTGTTCACTTATGCTCTATCGCATGTTTTGGGCAAAATACGTGGAAGCCTTGGATGGTCTCTTTATTGGTTGATTTGGCTAGGTATTAATTACATTATAAAAAAATAAATATGAAATATTAATTTTATTTTTTAGTCTTTACATTTACAATAAGGTGAAAGATGATAAAAATTGTTTGAATGAGAAACAAAAAATGGAAATATCAAGGCGTTATGTTGGTTTACTTTTATATCTGCTAAGGTCACCATTTTATGAAAAGTATAGTAAGCAACGTATTTCTTCTTTGCTGCAAGGACTTGGTAAGAAAGTGCCAATTGTTGGAGTCCTTTGCCAACCACTTGATAAATACATTCCATTTTGGCAGAGTAAATATTTTTATATGTGGTCAACTTAAGTGTTAAGTAAAAGGTTGTGTTAATTTTTTAAATTAAAGGGATTTTTTTATATTATTAAATGTATATTTTTTAATTATACAGGGTGTCCCAGACCACCTTTTTATTTCGAGAACCCTTTCTTGTACATTGATTGTACATTGATGAGATAAAAATATTACTCCTCTTACTTAAGTGAACCTAAAGAATCTTGGAGTAATTCGTAATTTCCAAAACAAACCGGAAATAACTTTGAAATTATTATGGCAACCTAGGTCGAGTGTGGTATTGTTGGGAAGGTGAAGAAACAACTTTTATTAACATCCTTGGAGTTGAAAGTCAAAAAAAAAGCGACGGGGGGGGGTAGATGTCACCTATCACTTTAGTTTATAAGTACGTGGCCCCGACAAAATTTTGTGCCCGAGCATTTTTATTAAAACTTTTTGACTTATAAAGTATTGTCCGGAAATGCTTCCTTAAAAAGTTATACCACTTCAAAAATTTTCAAAAAAAATATTTTTTTGTAAATAAAATAAATATTAATTTGAAATTTTGGCCACAGTTTTTCGAAGAAAATGCTTGGAAAACCCACAATTTTTAACCATTTAGCCCCATCTAGCATTTTGTTTAAATTACTTAAACAAAAAAACCTGAACGAGGCAAGGCAATGCTTTTTCCCGAATTAGCAACTCTTCAGGGGTCAAATATCATAATTAAAGAAGGGAAAATGATTACCGCACCGCTGATCGTCGGGGCCTAATTTCAATACAATCAAATTTGTTGGAAAATTACGAATTTCAAACGATTTTTTACAAAAATATTTTTGTATTTTCAGGTAGTCGCAGAAAGCGTAATGCCATACTGAACAGTTGGGGATAATAGCCCGCCATACTAATTAAATCAGCGAAAAATTTGGGAAACTATTTTTTACAGGTTCGTGTTTTTTCCAAGTAATTATATTCATATAGCCATTCACAAAAATCACCATGCCATTTTGACGGTTCTAAATAGTCGCCACACTGCCCCAAAAAGTTAATTTTTTCACCTGTCGATTTTTTTAAGGCAGGTTGGCGACTATTTTGAACCGTCGAAATGGTATGGCATGGTGATTTTCGTGAATGACTACAATTTTTTTTTAAATTAACCTGTTTTAAATGCTATGGCGGGTTAGTGGCCCCAACCGATCAATTTTTATTGACTAAAAAATCGTTTGAAATCTGTAATGTTTCGTCAAATTTGAATGCGATTACGTCCCGACGTCCAGGGGTGCGGCTATGATTTTCGTTTTTTTAATCATGATATTCGACCCCTCAAGGAGTGCCATACTTGTAAAAAATTACACCCATTTTTCTGTCACTATCTCCCGGTCTATGTATCCTTATGTGAAAAAACTGTGGCCAAAATTTCAAATTATTTGATTTCCGGACAACACTTTATAAGTCAAAAATGCTTAGTTTCACTTCCTCTATCACCATAAAAATTTTGTCACAGTTATTCAGGGACACCCTGTATACAGGGTGGCCCAGATTTTACTTTCCAGGAAATATCTCAGCTATTTGAAGAGATAAAAATATAAATCAAAAAGTGCTTTGAACGCCAGCACTCTCATACCTCATAATTTAATTCTAAAAAAATTATTGGTATTTACCACTCTTAAGACGCCATCATCATTTTTTTTTTCTTTAATGGGACACCCTATATTTTATAATTGATATTGCATCTACAATTTATTCTAGAAACAGTGATATGCTACACTTATCTTTGGTACATTTTGTGTATAAAAAAACTTAAAATATCAATCGTAGTATGCAAAATTATTTATTTAGTTTTTTTAAGAAACTTTTTAAAATCTAAACTAACTTAACCTAATCTAACTGAACCTAACTGTAAATTACAAATTTTGTTAAAAAAAACTAGATAAATAATTTTGCATAATACCATGGAGTATGGATACTATCCATATCCATGATAATACATACTCCATGATAATACATATTTCGATCAATATTTTAATTTTTTTATTCACAAAATGTTCTTAAAATACTAAGTGTAGCATATCAATGTTTCTAGAATAAATTGTAGATGCAATATTAATTATAAAAAATAGGGTGTCCCATTAAAGAAAAAAAACGACGATGGCGTCTTAAGAGTGGTAAATACCAATAATTTTTTTAGAATGAAATTATGAGCTATAAGTGCTGCCGTTCAAAGCACTTTTTGATTTATATTTTTATCTCTTCAAATCACTGAGATATTTCCTGGGAAGTAAAATCTGGGCTACCCTGCATGTATACCTACATACTCTGAATATTTTAATTAAATAAAATTCACAGTAAAATGACCAATGTTTTTAGAAAAAATTCAAAGCGCAAAAAATTCTTGGATTTTTATCAAAAATTAATTTCAAAGAAAATGTAGGTTTTAAGTTCCCAATCCGCCCCTGCCCCTCGCCCTGGGTGCGCCTCTGACAACATCATTAAAGAAACAAAATTTAAATGGCTTCAAAATGAACTAAGATCCTTTTTGCCTTATGATGACACCAAATCTCGAGATCGATAGCAGCTAGTGTCTACTAAAAACATCGTAATTTTTAATCCACATCAATTTCTTAGCAAAAACTCAACACATATGTGCTTATTTTTTTAATTTTCAAGTTCATGCATTTTCCTGACACATCAAGAATATAATACTTTTACTAGTGGTTATAATGAAAATTTGGTTTACATTTAATACCAATTTTCTCTATTTTTTGGAGCTCCATATTATATCGAAGTAATAATATATAATAAGAAGACTCGCCAAATTTTTGAAGATCAAGAATTTTATAGAAAAACACTAATCAAACACGAAATAATGAAAACAAAAATATAATTATAATACAGGGTGTACTAAAAGTTCGGCAACGCCCGTTTATTTTTTAAATGAATAATTTTTGAGAAAAATGTTTCAAATAAAAGTTGTACGACTCTTATGTCCGTTTTCACCAATGATTCCTAAAACTTAGGTATTGCTTATACGTATTTTTTATTAAATGATGAAAAATACCTAGCAACTAGTGCTATAAACAATGCCTAATAAATTTTAGGAATCGTTGGTGAAAACGGGCATTCATGACGCACTATCTGGAAGCATATTGCCCGTGACCTTGAACAGCAAGATGAAGGTCAGGGGATAATCACTTAACTTTTTTTAAATAGGAGCAAACCATTTTTATTGCATAGTATTATAGCTTGCTTTCAGAGGTTTACGGAACGTTTTTTATTTTTCTGAAGTAAATAGTTTGAAAGATAAAAGGGGTTAAATTTTCAATGCATAAAGTTTCGTAACGCTGCTTTATTTTGGAAACCATGCATTTTACAGAAAAATGTTTCAAATAAAAGTTGTACGATTCTTATGCCCGTTTTCACCAACGATTCCTAAAACTTAGGCATTGCATGTATGCTAGGTTTTGCCTATAGTTGCTAGGTATTTTTAATCATTTAATAAAAAATACCTAGCAACTAGGCAATACCTACAGCATATAAGCAATGCCTAAGTTTTAGGAATCGTTGGTGAAAACGGGCATTAGTGACGCATTTTTTAGAAATATTGCCATGACCTTGAACAGCAAGTTGAATAGCAACCACCCATTTTTATTGCGGGTTATTAAAACTTATTTCAGAGGTTTATGGAGCTAGTGACAGTTTTTTGTCTCCGATTTCATACAGCGTGCCTTTTGGAGTTGGAGGAGAGAATATTTATACCCTATAATAACAAAGAAAAGCGGGTACAAAACCCCTATACGTTTTCCGATCATATGGAAAAATGCATTTCCATTTTCACAAATAACTTGGGATTTTCTCTGATTTAATATTGCTTGCCCTTTTAGTAAAATATAGTTCAAATAAATTTAAGGTCCTAAAAAATATAGCCATGCGATTCGAACGGTCCCAAAGGGTTATGTGATCTTGTAATAAAAAAATATAATTTTCCGAGTTTTCATACTGCATCCCAATGAAATGAATTAATGTTTCTGACATAAAACGTCCATAAAAAATTGGCACGCGGTTCTCGTTGGCTCAAGGGTGGAAAATTTAGGAAAAGTTTTAAACTTCTCCTATATGAAATGTATTTTTCTTGCAAAAATTGGTGTATGAAAAGAGGTCTGCCTGATATTATTTAACAAAAATTGTCAAGCAGACCAATTTTAATGGATAGAGGGGAGGTCTTAAACTTCAATTCAATAAAAAAAAACAAAAAGCTGTTATGAAATGTATTTTTTTTGTAAAAAATAGTGTATAAAAAAGGTTTGTCAGATGATATTTAAGAAAAATTGTCAAGCAGGCCAATTTTTATAGCTAGAGATCATAAACTTCATTTTTAAAAAAGAAAAAAACAAGGGGTTTGGTGACGTATTTTTATTGTTGCAAAAATTAACTTATAAAAACGAGTCTGGCAGATATTAATTAATAAAAATGATCAGGCAGACCAAGTTTTTCAAAAAGCATGTTTACTTTTCAACAAATAGTGTAAATTTCGATTAGGTGTTTTATCACGTAAAAGCATTTAATTTTTGTCAATTTAAAAAATATAAGATAAATGAAACGTAGGCTGCCCGGCTTAAAATAAATTTTTAATGTTTTTTTATCATTTTCACGTTTTTAATTTTTGGTGTTTTATGAGGTACGGATTTGTATTATGGGAGCTTGGGAATGATCAAACTGAAATATGAAAAAAAAATGTTAAATTAACTAAATAATTTAATTAAAGTAATAAACATTGAAATAATTTATAACCCGCAAAATAATCTAAATAAAAATACTTTTATGAAATACTTACTTAATTTTATAAATACATATTTTACATTATAATAAACTGAATCACATTTTATATAAATTACACATTTAAACATACAAGTAAAAGATAATAAATTAAAAAAATAATATAAAAACAATTATTTTTATAATCATTTTGATTTTTAAGTCAGTCCGTGTGTTATGAACATTAATTTAAAAACAAACTGTGCCAAATAAAATAAACCTAATTTAGTAATCTACTGAAAAAGTCATTGATGGATTAACTGGTGGCTTTTTAAGTAAGTTTAAAGTAGACTGATCTGATTCTGGACGTGCATCTGTTTTATTAGCGCTTTCTTTTGGCTCATCAGTTCTGTAAGGTTCAGTCCAATCACTTTCAGGATCAGAAAAAAGATTTGATGTGTCAGGCTCTCCCGTATCCTCAGCTGAAGACTCCGAAAACTCGGTTGTGCTTCGACGACGATTTTGAGTAAGAATACCTAGAAAAAAATGTTTTCTTATTTTATTGTTAATACAAGATAATTTTTTGAGTAAATATAAATTTTAAAAAAGTTTTGCTAGAAGTATTTTTTTAATTTATGGGGATAACAGTCTAAATAATCTTAATTAAAATAAAGGTAGTTGTTTAGATTATTGGTTTGTACTTACAATTTTCTTCTTCTTCCCATGTTGTTTCTTCCATTTCATCATCAAATTCTAGTTGTGCATTGTTTTCTCTTTCAAAGGTTGTTTGTAATGATGGGTTGTCACTTTCAGATACATCGAAAATTTCAGTTACTTTCATCTGTTAAAACAAAATTAAATTTAATAATGGGATTAAAATAAATTTATTAGTATTATTCACCTTATTATTTTCATCCAGGTAATAATAAGCCATTATGGCATCGTGGTCTGCAGTAACTTGAAGAATATGATCGAAAGTATCATTTTCTACATCAGTATTTGTGATGCTGTTTAAGCTTGGATGTCGTGATAAAATTTTGTTGGTTGTAAATTTTCTACCAGGGCTTTTTGATAAAGGTAAATCACTAAAATTTAATCAAATATTAAAAAAAAATGTTAATTTTAGTAAATTAAACTTACTCGTCATCCAAATTTAGAGTGAAATTAAGGTTCATTTTGTTTGTCGTTTCCATTTCTTCTTGGCAAGCTTCTACATCAAATTTATCTAAAAATTGTAAAGTTAATTCATTACTTCAAAAATATAAAAATTCTAAAACTTACTTGCTCCATATTCCGTAATGTTAAGTTGGCAATTAACTTTAGTGTTGGCTTGTTGGTTTTTATTATTAATCTTATTGTAAAACACTTGAAGTTGGTCTAAAAAGTATTTGCTTAATTCCCACATGTTGCTTCCCATAAGTGGTGCTGCAGCCATAATTCTGAAATCACAAAAAAATAAGATTGCAAACTTTTTATTCGAGGGAGCAGTTCAAGCCAAACAGAAAAATGCAAAGCGTAGATAATAGTGTGTGTTATTCACCTCTTCCTATGGTTATTATGGATGTTTTTATTTGTGGATAAAATAAGGTTCCCCTTAATTTTGTACGCGAAACTTTTGGTTTCAAAACTATCACCTATTACACTGTTAAAGTTAAAATGGAAATTAGTGTGACTTATTAATTTCATGAAGTATAATATTAGTTTTGTTAAGAAATAGTGTTTTATTTAAGAACTTTATGAGGTTTTAGCAATATTAGCAATAATAAGTATTTAAAAATTTGAACTTACTTTGTAAATGTTGCATACATTATATCACAGGGTAGAGTATATGGAAGACTTAAAACTGATAGTAATTTCATTCCACGGTGCTTAAATAGCCAATTAAAAAGGCCTTTATTAGCGGAATCAATGGCTTCTTGAAAAATTGTTAGGACGGTATCTGGTAAATTTGAAACAAGTGCTTCCTAAAATCATAAAATGTAAAATTAATAATTTCGCTAATTTATAAGTATCTCCCAATTTATTTTATATTCGTAAATTAAGAGGATAGTCGGCGAATTTTAGCGCTGGATTTTGAAATTCGCTTAACATTTGCGGTTTTGGTCATAATTTTTTTTCCAGTGAAGCTTTTTTAAAATTTCTTTTTTTGGTACTCAGAAGAGTCTTGTGGCTGCCAATTTCTTCTTTTTTTATTTTTGTAAGCCAAACCAAATACTCATACGGAAGCAGTAAAACGGGCTCTTTACAAAAAACGTTCGCTAAGCGGCGTTTTAGATTTTTATAAAAAACTAATTGAAATAATATGTCATTTCCAACGCTAACAATAAGTTAAGGTATAAGCGAAGAGTGTGGAGACTTGTTTTTTGTTATAAAAATATTTTTAAACTTTTCACAGCGCTCCAAATATTTCTTAAAATTTTACTTAATATTTGGAGCGCTGTGAAAAGTTTAAAAATATTTTTATAACAAAAAACAAGTCTCCACACTCTTCGCTTATACCTTAAGTTATTGTTAGCGTTGGAAATGACATATTATTTCAATTAGTTTTTTATAAAAATTTAAAACGCCGCTTAGCGAACGTTTTTTGTAAAGAGCCCGTTTTACTGCTTCCGTATGAGTATTTGGTTTGACTTACAAAAATAAAAAAAGAAGAAATTGGCAGCCACAAGACTCTTCTGAGTACCAAAAAAAGAAATTTTAAAAAAGCTTCACTGGAAAAAAAATTATGACCAAAACCGCAAATGTCAAGCGAATTTCAAAATCCAGCGCTAAAATTCGCCGACTATCCTCTTAAAAGAAAATGTATAAATAGGTATGTAAATTTTATGTTACCTGTCGGTGTATTTTGCATTCATCACATTGTGGATCATAATCAATACTATCTTCAATAGTTTCTGAAACTACAAACGTGGATTGGACTGCAAGGCATCTTGTACAATTAATAAGATTATTTCTGTGTAAAAATCTCAATGCATCATCAAATCCCTGTTTGCACATGTTAGATAAAATTTCTGGTTTGGGCGGGAATAAAATTCTGGCTATCCTATAAATATTATGTCTCGATAGTTCAATACTTGTGTTGGCTACATTAATCTGTAAAAATATTTTTTATTATCAGGAAAAATACTAAAATTATAAACTTACATGAAATAATTGCATGCTGTCATCTCGGGGGCATATATCACTTTCACCACAGAATGGGCTTACTGTGATTGTATTTTCGTCTAAAGTTGGAAGGTTGTCACTAAATCCTCCATCCATATATCTCACACCGTGAAATTTAGGAGGAAGAATTCCAGAGAACAGTGGAATGAAAGTTGAAGCTAAAAGGGCTTGCATGAGATCTTCTTTTGATTCAAATTGTGAAACAATAACGTTTTTTCCATCATAAACTCTAGTCATTGATATGTGTAATTTTCCGTTTACTCGCAAATGGGCATCTTCAGGAAGGACCTTTTCCATTCCTTCAATTAAAATATTTTGTATGTCAAATGATGGGTGGAAGGGGCCCAGTGATTTCTTCCTGGCTTCTGTTGCAACTCTGAGAACATCGCTAGTTAAATCACCTGCAAAAAAGCAAAAGTTTAGCGATTTTTTTTTCAAAATTACATAGGTTTGACGTTACTTGAACAAAGAAGAATCAAATATTAAAGTTTATTAAAAAATAAAGATAAAAGGTTTATTTGTTTCTATTCTTTTTTTGATGTATTTTTTTGAATTAATCTAAAATTTTGAAAATAATGTTGGAAATAATAAAGCTAGAACTAGCTCCCAAGGAATGAAAGTTGTTTTTGGCCTTTTTGTAAAAAATACATTTTAAGATCTTAAAATACCACGTTTTTGAATTTAAAAAAAATTTATGGATCCTCTATCAAATACAAGAAACTGTGTTTGGCTCGCACGAAAAATAAACCACCTAGGTTTGAATTGTACCATATATTATAAATGACTGCAATTTTTTGAAAAAAAAAATAATTAATCGTTTTTTTCGAAGAATAATCTTATGGAATTATTTTCGGAAAAAAAATATCCTTTTATACTTTTTGGCCCAAATATTTAAAAATAACGAATGGTCAATATAAAATAAATAACTAGGGCATTGATTAATGGTTATTAATAATAATGATCTAAACGTTATCACTTAATACTAACACATTAATGTAATAAAATATTATAAATGAAAGAGTTTCATCTGAAATGAAGGGATAGGGCAGGGGCTATCATTTTCCTAATTAACCAATTTAAATATTTTACGGTAGGTCAGAATAAATAATTAATTTTACAAATTGGTTAATTCGTTAATCAAGAAATTGATTTTTCGGATAAGGGCATCAAATTTTAATACAAAGTCATAACTTCGTGCATAAAAACAGTAATTGGATTATTTTGCTGATGTTTGCATGCTAAAAATATTTGTTATTTAACCGTGTATATGCACAAGAAAATGTAGAATTTTGGCTGCAAAGAATTAATACTCAAAAGAAATATTATTTATTGTCGATAATATTGTCCTACCTCTTGTCCTACCAATAACAATTTACTAGAAAAATACAAAATCTTCCATTACAGAAAATTTTCAATAGAGTATGTAAAATTTTAAACAAAAATAAATATAAACCTAAATATTTGAAAACACGTTTTTATCATTTCCTTGATAGCATTTGATCGTGCTCTAATTTCAATACAATATTGATCAAAATTGACGTCAACAATCTTTGATATTTGTGTCGAAAAAGTAACTACGAAAACATATATGTATTATAAAATTGCCACACGCCTTCAAATAAATTAAATATTTACTATTTATTTTTAAGTTTTATAAACAAACGATAAATCTCCATGTGTGTTCGCAGCTTTTATCAAAATTATCACAAGCAACAGGGCAATTTAACTAGCGGGTTATCGGAGAAATTTAACCAACTAAAAAATTGATAAATGCCTTGTGTATTGCAATTTTTATCTTTTCTTTGTTAGCCTGGACCAAAAGAGATAAAATTAATTCAAGGTCTAACCGATAAAAAGATTAAAATTAAACAAAATCACATAATTTTCTGAAAATTAATTTTTATAATTATTTTAATAATATAAAAGATTTTTGAGCCCACACTTATTCTTATGTTATCTATAAGGATCTACTTTTGTGATTTATTTTATTGAAGAAGATAGTTGAAGTGCTGAATTATAAATAGATTTATGATGGTCACTATACTTGTGATATATTTTATTTTTTATTCAAGAATGTCCAAATATACAGTTAATTAATCAAATAATTACAATATGTGATTATTTATATCAGCTATAATTCATTTGGAGCAAATATTATTGCGGCTATTCAAACATTTTAATGTGTTAATATCGCTTAAAAATGATTGGAATGTAAATAAGAAGTTAATTGACCTCTTATAGTTTTTAGGTATTATTAGTGTATTATTTACATTAAGACAATAGAATTTAAAATTTCGTTTTATAATTATTATCGTTTAAGCAAATACGCAAGTTTTTATTATTTTTAAGTTTAATTTATACCACTCAATCTTTCATTATGTTTAGTTTAATTAACAAGCAATTAAAAACATTAATCGTTTATTTCCCTTCTATATCATGCATTTTGGAGTTAATTATGTACTTTGTAAACATATTTATTATTACATATTAGTTAACATGATTTAATTGGCTAATTTTTATAAACTTGTTTTCTTTTAGTTTTACTTTTTTTAATGCAGGTATCATTCGAAATTTCTTGTTATTGGTACTATACAGGGTCATTTTTAAGTTGGCACTTTTGTTTTAACAGAATGTAAACCTCAATAAAATTTGTTATGTTGAAGCTTTTACCGTTGGAAAAACAGCTTTTTTCTTTTCGGCACTTTTTATTGTTTCTCTTTATCACATTCGAAAACGTTTCGGTTCTATTTTTGAGCCATCATGAGTTCTATAAAAACATTCAAAAGAGGAGAAAGCATCTTTCTGCCAATTTCGAGACCAATTTGTACCAAAAAGTAAAAATTTCAAAAATCTTAAATTTAAAGTGTCATCCAAAGTGAATATATTTTTGGGAATTTTTCTAATGTCGACCGGTTTTTTTCATATGAACACATCCAAGATCAAAAAAGAAATCTCGATCCAAAACGCACATTTCAACTATTATTTTAATTATTTACGAAGGTAAATAGTCGTACAATACAATAATAATAATTAGAATATATATAATAATCGTATAACAAATTAGTAACAACAAAAAATTAATAAACATAAAGTTGTAACCTTTTTTCTATAATTTGAAAAACATAGTTGAATTGAAACCTTTTTTCTATAATTTGTAAAATTGTAATTTTGAATGTTTTTATAGAACTGATGATGGCTCAAAAATAGACCCGAAACGTTTTCGAATGTAATAAAGAGAAACAATAAAAAGTGCCGAATAAGACGAAAAAGTTGAAAGTTACATAAAATTAGTTATTTGAGTTTTAAAATAACGTGTGTAGGGTGTAGGTAGTTGCTTTTTTTCACGATTTGCTGTGTATAGAACTATAGAAGAAAAAATCAAAAAAGGTAGCACAAAAAAATTAAGAAAAAATAACATAAACTAATTTGGCCAATTTTCATCCTGTATATGCGTGTTTTGATTTTTTACAAAATCATCGCCAAAACAAATAGTCATTTTTTTCTTATTATTATTTACCAAAATACAAGAATTACAGTTAACAAAATTAACATGAGATTATTATTAATTAAGGAATTTAATTATAAATGATGAGTGGAAATGACTTTTAAATAAACTTATTTATTATTCAATATGTAAAATAACAAAATATTATTGACATTATGCGTAAGTTCTGAATTACACAATATTTAAGTTTGAAATCAACTAGTGATTAGATACTTATTTAAATTGACGTAGGTTTTAACTTTGTAAAGAATAATATTATTAATAAGAAAAGACATCTCTTATACGCTTTGAATGAATTTTATATTAATTAAAATTAATGGGGTTAAAATGCATCTCAACTACATTTCCCACTTTCTTGTTTTTTTAAGATAGCGATTTAAAATTTGAACAGTCGGGAAAAAGATAGGAAAACCATTTATATTTTAAAAAAATGTAGAGAATTTAAATTTTTGAATTTTTGCTTTTCTAATATGAATCCCCAGAGTTCGTGCAATACGGATCAGGATTCGTATTACCAGCATGTGAAATATTTTTACATTTGTACCCCTATTCTGTAACCGCACGAATCAATGTCAATACTAAAGTGTAAGATGAAGACAGAACGCAATTCGCTCGATCGAAAAATTTAGAGAATCAACCCGTTGAAGGTACTTTCTTCTGCGTTTATTCAGAGGAGCAAATTCGAAAACAGGAAAAGAAATCGAACAGAGGAAGGAAGCCTGCTTCGGCAAATCATATTACAGAATCTCCCTACGTATTTTTTTAATGGCTTCTGTTCAAGAGCAAGAAAACAAAAGCGAGGAAAACCTCGAAAAAGAGTTGACTCTACTCCACGTCCCTCTGCAACCTAACCCTCAACATCGAGGATTAGGTTTGCACACACCGTGGCTATGAAGAGGATGGGTAAAAAATCTAAAATGTCATCTCAAGAATCTGACAATGATTTTGGCTAGTTATTCCATTCTGACAATTTCGACGACTCACCGTTTGATCTCCTAATCAAGGTATACAAACCTACATTAAACGCCAATAACCAACCTTACTGCCTCTTCTGTGAATCAGCCTTTGATGACGACTGCGATGGAGTATCCATATCCACGATGGAGAAGAATGGATTATTTGTGTGTTATGCAGGTTATAGGTACACATTGATTGCTGGATGAAAATTAAATTCTTATATGTGATTTTTTTAAAAAGCTTTTTAAGGGGGTTCAATCTTCAACATTTTTAACTGTCAAAATTTTCACGTTTTTGGTAATATTTCAAATATTTTATGGTAAATTTAAAAAAATGCTCCTATAGCACGATTAAAAAGTTCATCAAGCTTCCAGTGACTTTTAAAATAATTTTGTAAAACCTACTATTGTTGCTTAAAATTGCATGGCGCCTAAATTTATGAATAATTGAAACTACGCGCAGATCGAAAAAGTCTTTGGGTTCTTGTTAATTTTACAGGAAGCTTGATGAACTTTTTAATCGGGCTATGAAAGCAGTTTTTTAAATAAACAGGGTGTCTAACAACTTTAAAATGCGAAATTCCCTGACCTTTCCAGGTATTCCAGACAACTTTTTTTTAAATTCCAGATTGATGTTTAACACCAATATGTGTAAAAGAAAAAAAAGAACATTTTTGAAATTGTTACACCTTGTTTAATCTGACTAGTTTCAACAAGAAAAAAATTGTTTTTAAGCTAAACATTTGAAAATTTTCAAACTAACCCAACCTAACCTACAATGTACATGAACACGCCGCGGTTGTCGCATCGGTGATAAAATTATAAGAAAGAAATGAAAAATAATCTGACATTTCCCTGATTTTTCCAGAATTTTCAAAATCCCTGACAAATCCAGGTTTTCCAGGTGATAAACCACAAAAACTAGAAATATTAGCAAAAACGTAAAAATTTTGACAGATAAAAATTTTGAAGGTTGAAAACCCCTTAATAGTACATAAAAACGAGTTTTATAAGTCGCATATTGTAGGACGCGTTCGATTTAAAAATACGAGCCGCGTAGCAGCGAGGATTTTAATGAACAAGTGCTACTATCGACTTATGAAACAAGTTCTTTATTTTTTCTATTTTGAAACTTTGGGAAAAGTTTGCAAAGAACTGAAAATTTAAACCATTTCAGAACAATAAATGTTTAAAGTTTTTTAAGTCTTTAAACAAGAAAACTAAATAAAATATTAACAATAATAATAATAATCCTGGATTAAAGTTCCAGGTAATTATAATAAAATAATAAAACGTTTATGTAAAATTTATCGTGACCTACAATTTAATGGAAAATTAAGTTCTCGCTTAAGTTTGAAGTTCAAACTCAAGAAATTTGGATAAAATAATTAATTTTATTGTAATTATTTTAATAACATTTTTAACAAAATCTTACTAAAAACTGTCAGGCCCAATCTCGGGTCCAATATACGAATATACTCTTACAATTTACATAAACTTAACGTTTTTTTTTATAAATTTCAATTACTTACAAAATTATTCATCGTATATTTCTTATTTAAACCAACCACAAAAACTAGAAAAAATATTAAGACGTTAGTCGGCAAATTTGAGCGCTTGATTTTGAAACCCGTTTGATATTTGTGGTTTTGGTTATATTTTTTTTCCATTGAAGCTTTTTTAAAATTTCTTTTTTTGGTACACAGAAGAGACTTGTGGCTACCAATTTCTTTTTTTTTTTTTTGGTAAGTCAAACCAAACAATCATACAGCAGCAGTAAAACGGGCTCTTTACAAAAAATGTTCGCTTAGCGGCTCTTTGAAACATTCTATAAAACTAATTGAAATAATATTTTTTTTCCAACGCTAGAAATAAGTTAAGATATAAACGAAGACTTTGATGTTGCGTTTTTTTGTTTAAAATATATTTTTAAACTATTTACAGCATCCCAAAAATTAAATAAAATTTTAAGAAAGTTCGGTTGAGGTGGCAAAAATTAACAATTCAGAGAGGCGACTTTTATGTGTCATGTTGGGTTAGAAAAGGAATTTCTTTGGCGAATGTACTATACAGTATTTCATTTGTAATTTCTTTAAAAATGGAGTTTCCTAAAATACAAAAAAATAACTCCACAAATTTGAATTATTTTGAGATATTGTATTATATTCGATTATGAATAATTATTATCGTGGAAAATGAAGGGAATGTATTTTTAACTTTTATTAACAAATCTTAAAATCGTGTGCCTTTTTTAGAGATACAATGAATACAGATTGATAACAGATGTGTGGTTTTAACCCTTTCACTCCCAGCGGTCACACTTGTACACAGGGGTGCATCCAGGGGGCCTTGCTACCCCCCCCCCCCCCAAGGAATGTATTTTATTAAGAATTTTTTAATAAAAATGAGAAAAAAAATTGTCGGACCCCCGTACAAAAAGTAAGGTGACCAAACTTTGGCAGGACAGTTCGGATTTTTTAATAATTGTCCCGCTTTAAACATTTTTTGCCTTTCAACTCCAAGGAGGTTCGTCTACCCCCCCCCCCCCCCCCTCAAATAAATCCTGGGTGCGCCACTGCTTGTACACATTAAATTTACAATTTACATTAAGTTTATGGGAAATTCGATTTTTTTATATTTCAAATTATTAAAAAGGAATTTAGAATTTAGATGAGCATTCAAAAAAAAATTCCAAAAAATAAAAATTCAGGAATGAAAGGATTAAAATTCAAGTAAAATCAACTACTAACTCATTGTAAGTGCATCAGCACTTAAAAATAATGCATAAAAAACTAGATTAATTAAATTGAACTAACAAAATGTGATAATTTATCCACGAAATTTTTCGACCAAATTATGATTGGTTTAATTATTTCAGTATTTTTATTCCAAAAATTCTTATTTAAACTAATTATAAAAATTAAAAAATTATTATAATTTCTTATCAATTATTATTCATGGTACACACATTTTATCGTGCTGGATCAAAAGTAAATAGATATACTTAATCTACGATAGGATCATTTTTTTAATCAAATTATACTGAAAAAATCTTAGAAAGCGTGCAATTTATCTTTGTAAATATTTGTCATAGCAAAATTATTTTCATTGTGTAGGTTTGATTGTTTTTATTGGGCAATGCTACAAGGGGGCCAAATTAGGGTACCCAGTTTACTTACAGGGTGTTCAATTTTAATTAAAATATTAAAATTTTAGATTTTAAATTTCCTAAATGATAAAGTGAAAACAACAATATCAATAATTGTGCCAAAATAACCAATTTTAGGAAATATTGGATTAAAAAACAGATGTATAATTTCTAAAGAATTTAAGATATGTTTACTTATTATTCCCATATGAAAATGCTTATGCTGATATATTTTTTCCTAATTAAAAATTTGAAATAGAATTTATTTAAAATATGAGAATGACTTTTAAAGTATTTTAGGGGGAAACTTTGTGTAGGCGTTTTATCGTTTGAAGTTTGTATGATCTTTCTGGAATATAAATATTTACTTTTAAACTTGGCAAACTGTAAAAGATACAAGGAATTAATTTTCAGGGTCATGTAAAAGAGTATTACAGTAATTAAATTATCGCTTGCATGTTTATATTATGAGAAGTGAAAAGTAATAATATTGAAAACAAATAAATATGCACCTCAATTGTATTGAAATTTTATTGTTATTACAAATTATTTTTTTATGAAGCTTTTGTAAAATTTAAATTCAAACTAACATACAACATATCCATACATGCCATGATTTAATTTTAAAATTAGTACCAATTATTGTAACACAGTTACAAACTTCATAGTTACTATAAATCTTTCAGGATAAAATACGGGCATTAAAGAGAGATCAATTTAAGACTTCAACTCAAATGTAATAGGTATATGGGGTTGGAAAATAGAAAGTTTCTCTTTAATTCCATTTTACCTGCTTTGGCGTTGGTGATTAGGATAAACATTAAACTTGGCCTTAAAAGGTAAGGTAACCTGAATATAACTTCTTTTATTTATTTATCATTGAGGTACTTACATAAAACAATTACAAAGTGTTATTTTTACGTAAAGTAATAATTCTTGTAATTACAATTCATAACATTTAATGCAAATAATTTAAATTTTAATTACCTAATGGAAGATCACATAGAAGACAACATGCAGCTATAGCACCAGCGGAAGCTCCCGAAATTTTATTTAACAACAAATGAGGCGCGTATTTCCGGAAACAAACTGCAACTCCAACATGATAAATGCCCAAAAATCCACAGCCAGCAAACGATAAATTCATCTCTTTGTTTAATATTCTTTTTTAAAAATTTTTTAATCACTTTAATCAATTCTCAAATATTTACGTGTTAATTTAACTCCGCACTTGTATCACTGTCACTCGCACAGGCAATTTGCGCTCGTGCACTAAAGTTGATATCGCAGAACCGAGTTGTAAATAATGAATAGTATTTTGAATGAAAGTATGTCGGCGGGAGAATTGTTCTGCCGATTGGTTGGAGATATGTGGTGTGGTCGGGAGAACCAATCCGTTTGAAAATTGAAACTATTTACAGCAGCTGTTCCAGAGGTTCCAGGCACGTTCCAGGTCAATTCGGGGAAGGTCTTCTAAACCTCATTATCAGGTAGTAAATACGTCCCACAAACGTTACTTCAAGGCCAGTCATATTGACCATAAAAAACTTATGATAAGCATTTCCGTGCATAGTATGGATAAACAAAGATATACAAATAAGGGCCTGATATAATAAAACAGTTGATCAACGCGTTGCGCGAGCTTATCATCTCACTATAAACAGACCCTAAGAATGTTCACTAATAAATCCTCCAAAATCAGATTTTTTCCTAAAAAAAAATAAATTTTCCATAATGCAATCCAATAAAAAAATTAAGATTTTTTTCTCACTATGACTAGTAAAAGACCATCAACGTATTTCTTCGTAAGAAGAAAAAGCATTATAACTTCTTTATTTTACATTTTATAACAAAACTAATTATACCACTAAAAAGCTCAAAGAAATATCTATATAACAGTACTACTGTCAATGCTTGCCTCATAATAATAAATCCGCAATTTTCATTTAATCAGATGACTACCTTAAAATATCAAAAACACTTAAATTTGTGTAACTTCTATTAAAATAAACTGACAACTAAAATAAAATAATCAGTAGAATCTGCATTAAATTCCCTACACTCTGATGTATAAAATATAAAACAATATCAGCCACTAATTATTAACTTATTAATTAACCAAAATAGTAATTTCTAAGTGTTTTTGCTATTTTAAGGTAGTCTTCTGATTAAATGCAAATTGCGGATTTATTATTATAAGGCAAGCATTTACAGTAGTCTTGCTATATAGATATTTCTTTGAGCTTTCCAGTGGTATAATTAGTTTTGTTATAAAATGTAAAATACAGAAGTTATAATGATTTTTCTTCTTATGGAGAAATGCATGTAAAAAACTTTAACTGGAAATTTTATGGCTAACTTCTCGCCCGTACTTTTTTTCCATCAAAATTGTAAAATTTTAATGATTTTTTTGGGACACCTTGTAGAGTTTCCTTTCTTTTTACATTTTTTTTTATTTAAATCAATTGTTCGTTGGCTTTTTTCTTTGCCCAGTAGCTTTTTTTAAGTAGTATGGCCAGTGGCGTAAATACCTCGCGGAGGTCCCTCCTATTTTTTTAAATTTTTTATAATTTAAATTTTTGAATATAGAATATATTATGTTTTTGTATAGATAAATATACTTTTTGCACTTTCTATATATAATGAGCTAGTTTAGTCCTTATTGATAGAGACTAAAACGTCACATTTCCTGTCTCTTGTCAAATTTTACTTTACTCCCTGTCTTGTCATTACTTTACTCCCTCCCACGTCATTTGTCATCACTTTACTCCCGCTCACGTAACTTGTCATTAAAAATTAAAATTAGTCATAATCTTGTAATTTGTCTGAATTTGATGCGAAATCACAATCGTTGCAAACTTCAGTCTAGTCTAAACACCACCAATATATTGAGTGAATTCTAACCTCTAATAAATTTATTTGGTTTGGTTTGGAACGGAACTTGATTTTTATTCTGGGGTCGGGAATTGTATTATGTACGGTTTATTATTTTATAGATTAATACTAAATTTTAAATTTAAAGGTGTTTTAAGTGTACACAGAATCGATTCAATCAATTAGTTAGATCAGTAAATGTGGCAAAATCTTTAAAACTTGGTAAACTTTATTCCTGCATCAAAACTTACCTACTTTATTTATTGTGAAGTTAATTATTATTTTTTTAAATTTATAAAATCAATTACAATAATTATAATATTAATCTACAATTATCTATATTTTATGAAAGTTGCTGTATAAATCATTATGACGGGCGAATAAAAATACCCGTCGCCGTCCGATGACAACCGATATTAGTCACAGCGATAGCCATATAATTAAATTATTGTGGAAACTTTTACCTATTAAAAAGGTGCAAAAAATTCTATATGCACCGAGGTAGTAAAGTGAATTTAATCCCTCCTCTGATTGTTTCCCTCGGGATTAAAATCAGTCACTTTACTACCTAGGTGCATAAATAACTATTATTTGTGTCAATATTTATTAATTATACAGGGTGTTCCGGAATAACTGTGACAATTTTTAGGGGTGATACAGGAAGTTAAACTAAGCATTTTTGACTCATAAAGTATTGCCCGGAAATGCTTCCTTAAAAAGTTATACCACTTCAAAAATTAAAAAAAAAATAGTTTTTTGTAAATAAAATAAATATTATAAGAGATATTAATTTGAAATTTTGGCGATAATTTTTTCACATAAGGATACACATACACATACACCAATAAAAGTTTTAAAAATATTTTCAGGGGCGTTACATCCATATCAAATTGTCACAGTTATTCCGGAACACCCTGTATAATTAATAAATATTGACGCAAATAAAGTATATTTATCTATACAAAAACATAATATATTCTATATTCAAAAATTTAAATTATAAAAAATTTAAAAAAATAGGAGGGACCTCCGCGAGGTATTTACGCCACTGGCCATACTACTTAAAAAAATCTACTGGGCAAAGAAAAAAGCCAACGAACAATTGATTTAAATAAAAAAAAATGTAAAAAGAAAGGAAACTCTACAGGGTGTCCCAAAAAACTCATTAAAATTTTACAATTTTGATGGAAAAAAAATACGGGCGAGAAGTTAGCCATAAAATTTCCAGCCACAGTTTTTTACATGTATTTCTCCATAAGAAGAAAAATCATTATAACTTCTGTATTTTACATTTTATAAAAAAACTAATTATACCACTGGAAAGCTCAAAGAAATATCTATATAACAAGACTACTGTAAATGCTTGCCTTATAATAATAAATCCGCAATTTGCATTTAATCAGAAGACTACCTTAAAATATCAAAAACACTTAGAAATTACTATTTTGGTTAATTAATAAGTTAATAATTAGTGGCTGATATTGTTTTATACATCAGAGTGTAGGGAATTTAATGCAGATTCTACTGATTATTTTATTTTAGTTGTCAGTTTATTTTAATAGAAGTTACACAAATTTAAGTGTTTTTGATATTTTAAGGTAGTCATCTGATTAAATGAAAATTGCGGATTTATTATTATGAGGGAAGCATTGACAGTAGTACTGTTATATAGATATTTCTTTGAGCTTTTTAGTGGTATAATTAGTTTTGTTATAAAATGTAAAATAAAGAAGTTATAATGCTTTTTCTTCTTACGAAGAAATACGTTGATGGTCTTTTACTAGTCATAGTGAGAAAAAAATCTTTATTTTTTTATTGGATTGCATTATCGAAAATTTATTTTTTTTAGGAAAAATATCTGATTTTG
The DNA here is from genome assembly GCA_963971135.1 of Stenus bimaculatus. Lineage (NCBI taxonomy): Eukaryota > Metazoa > Arthropoda > Insecta > Coleoptera > Staphylinidae > Stenus > Stenus bimaculatus. Next base: position 19,995,224 of record OZ020180.1, read on the forward strand.
GAGGATTTATTAGTGAACATTCTTAGGGTCTGTTTATAGTGAGATGATAAGCTCGCGCAACGCGTTGATCAACTGTTTTATTATATCAGGCCCTTATTTGTACATCTTTGTTTATCCATACTATGCACGGAAATGCTTATCATAAATTTTTTATGGTCAATGTGACTGGCCTTAAAGTAACGTTTGTATGGCCAGTGGCGTAAATACCCCCCCCCCCGCATTGCGGTGGGGGGGGGCTCGCGGAGATCCCTCCTATTTTTTTAAAATTTTTATAATTTAAATTTTTGAATATAGAATATATTATGTTTTTGTTTAGATAAATATACTTTATTTGTGTCAATATTTATTAATTATACAGGGTGTTCCGGAATAACTGTGACAATTTTTAGGGGTGATACAGGAAGTGAAACTAAGCATTTTTGACTCATAAAGTATTGCCCGGAAATGCTTCCTTAAAAAGTTATACCACTTCAAAAATAGAAAAAAAAAGGTTTTTGTAAATAAAATAAATATTATAAGAGATATTAATTTGAAATTTTGGCGATAGTTTTTTCACATAAGGATACACATTTACGACCAATATAAGTTTTAAAAATATTTTCAGGGGCGTTACATCCATATCAAATTGTCACAGTTATTCCGGAACACCCTGTATAATTTATGTGAGATAGTGAAAAAAAAATTTTATTTTTAAATTCTGCTGTAACTTTTGAATAAAAAAAAATTGACAATTGACCTACAACTTTTGTGTTTATTAGTCTTAGAATTGAACCTAGTTTACACTCACAAAATTTCTGCATAACGATACGGGACACATTGTATAACTTATTTATTTATGAAAATATAAATTTGAATTAATTAATGCATCTGACTGGCTTAAAGTTAAAAAAATCGAAGATCTACTTGATTAAAATAAAAAAATTGATAACAAAATGATTTTATACAGGCATGGGCGTCCCTATACTTTTTACCGCCGCGGGGCGGCAAAATAATTCAATATTTTTTAAATACTTATATTAACTTTTTATTTATATGAAAATAGAAAATAAAATTCTTTATCATAAATAATGTACAGGGTGTCCCACTTTTTCAAGGAAAATATGTATTTCATTTTTTGAAAATTCGAAGAGGAACTACTCTGCGAAATCATCTTCCGCATGTTTTTGGTGAAGACTTAATAAACATAAGGCATTAATAAAGTATTATGGGCCTCATGAACAGCAGGAAAAAAATCAGAGTGGCTTAAAAGTGATTCACAGGTTTTTCTTCATTAAAATGTTTATTTAGATTTTTCTATAAATAAATCATGCCATGATAAGGACTCCTCTAAGAAATTTTTTCATTATAAATATTGTGATTTCTTTCATTTTATTCGTACATGAATTAATTTTTGTTGCAAAATTGACAAAAAATGTAATCTCAAATATCCCTTAGGGCCCTTTCACATTAGGCCGCTGGCGCTGCTAGCAGGGGACACCCTCTACAGCAAATATTTTTTTAGATAGTAAATATCATTCTGAACAAAAAATTTCCTATAAACTATTATGTTTTTTCGACTCACAGCAATTTTAAAATTGATAAATTTTCATGATTTTTGTGGAAGACCCTGTATAATATTCTTCCTTTTTATATTTTTTTTATTTAAATCAATTATTATTTGGATTTTTTCTTTGCCAAATTGACATTATTGGCTGTATTTAAAATAAGTGAACGACGAGGTTAAATTTCTCTCGGTAAAATTTAGCTTCTTATTGGTTTAAAGATATATAAAATCCAAAGCATACTTGTTTTAAATAAAAAAAATTAAAATAATTTGAAATTTATTCAGGGTGTTCCACAAAAATCATAAAATTTTTTAATTTTAAAATTGCTGTAACTTTTTAAGGAGTCGAAAAAACATAATAGTTCATAGGAATTTTTTTGTTCAGAAGGACATTTACTATCTACAAAAAATATTTGCTGGAAAAAAAGTGAGACACCCTGTATATTTAAAGGAGATTCAACTTTGTCCCATGATAAAACCTGTTAACATTTTTTATAGTTAAAAATCATCACAATTGTGATTTTTGGTTGGCATGTTTCAGGATGTTTGACCCAAAACCCCATAGTCAAGTAGGAACCATTTTTCATAGATACTCTATACTATACAGGGTGTTCCGTTCGTGGTTCATCAAAGGCCGGGGTTAGAAACTAGACCAAATTTAATCAAGAAAAATCAACAAAATATATCTTTTAGTTTTAGAGCTACAGCGTTTTGAAATTTTATCGATGTTCGTCAAAAATCACAAGATCGCTAATAACATTTTAACCAATTAGGGATCTAAAAAATAAAATTAATAAGCTAAAACCATCGTCTTTCAATTTGTGACAACAGCAATACATAAATAGTGTCAACATGTTGAAAAAAAATCGCAAGAAAAAAAATTTTTTTTTTCAGTTTGTGATTTTTTTTTCCAAAATAAGGTTGTATTCTTTTAAGTTTTCTTATATTCAAATCGTAGCTCTTTTCCTTTACTTACTATTGCCTCTAAAGTTACTCTTACAAGTTACAAGAAACATTCTGCTGAGGTTAGTCTGATATCCGATGTTATCAGACTAGGACACATGTGAAATTGATACAGGATGTCCCAGCGCTGCGAGGAAGTATACTTAACTACTCTAAAATGAAAAAAGGTATCATATTTTAAAAATATTTTAGTAATATACCGGGTGTCCATTCCAAGATGGCGGGTCAAAGTTATGTTTTTTAAATGGACACCCAGCATATTATAACATTTTTGGATTTCTTACCAAAAAACAATTATACTTTGTATAAACATTTATGGGTCTATCATCACTCGTTTTGCTGATATTTGTCACTTAAACCAAAAAAGATCCATTCTTGAAAAATCACTGCTCTTTAACAGAAGAACATTCTGGGTTGAAATTTTCTCAAAAATTTTTAACATCACCTAGTTTACAACTATCATGTCAAATTTAAGTTTTTCATAATTTTGTATCAGAGTGCCTTATGAAATGCAAATTGAATAATTAAAAGAAATTTTCAAATCGAACATCTCCTGTATATTTTAACATCGATCGATGGCATTTTTTACAATCTCTCTATTGATATAATGTTTGTATGGTCTCTTATCAATGGTTTAGGTGATATTAATATCCAAACTGAGAAACACTAAAAAATTTACAAAATAACACTCTTGATTATTTTTTTTGAGTATTTTTGCCCAATACTTATTTTTGTCTTTCTCTATTTTGCTTTTTGAATATAATGTTGTTATATTACAATAGCAGGTTTTGTTGTTTTACAACACAAATAAAATCGAAACTTGCAATTATCAATTTTGGTTTTCTAAAACTCAGTAGCATGTATTCAGCGACTGTGATGAAAATTTTAGAGACGCCGTTAAAGTTAATCACATCTTTAAGAAAATATTTCTTATGAAGAATAATCACGTGTTTAACGTTAACGACGTCTCTAAATTTTTCTTTGCGGTCGCTGAATACACGCTATTATGTTTTGAAAATTTAACAACTGATGTTACCAACAAAACCCCTATTTTGTTAAATTTCGTTTTTGCGATTTTTCTGATAGCCAGAAGCGGATTTCTTTCAGCTTCACCAAGCCCTTACATCATATTTACCATTTCTTCTTTAGAAGAGTTCACTACTGCGGTTTAGTTATTACCAAAAGTACAGAAAATGCGTTAAAACAAAATTCAACAAAATAAGGGTTTCTTTGGTAACATCAGTTGCTTTGCGATTTTTTTTAAGATTTTAACAACTACTTTTGTATTAGTGTTTTTACCAACTGAAAAAGGATAGTTTTAGTTTGCTAATGATAAATTTTTTAAATCCCTACGCATTATATGGTTAAAATGTAATAGGCAATTTTGTGATTTTTGACAAAAATCGGTGACTTAAAATTCAAAACGGAATAGCCCCTAAACTAAAAAAATAGACCTCCACTTTTTTCATTTTTTTCGATTAAATTTACTCTAGTTTCCAACCCCCACGTTTGTGAACCACGCACGGAACACCCTGTGTAGTATTTAATATACAGTCTAATAGTATCTATGATGGTGGTACAAAATAGCTTCCCGGCAAAATAAATAGCTCTCCGACAAAATATCTCCTGACAAAAAAGCTCCCTGACAAAATAGCGCCCCGACAAAATTATTTCTTGGTAATATGTATCAACAATTCACCAACTCGACAACTAGAAAATTAATCGACTTATCGACTTGTCGAAATTAAAATTATAGTAATAGTTGAGCGAAATGTGAAATGAACATTCATCGATTCTAATTACAATTAATTATAAGGGGCTACTTTGTCGGAGCCATTGGGGGTTATTTTTTGGTCGGGCTGTTTTGACGGGTCACGAAGATAAAAGGAATTGATTATCAATAACGGATCGTTATTGTTTTTCCATTGTTTGGGATATCGCTTAAGAAGATAGTCGGTGAAATGTTTGAAAAGCGTACTTTACACTAGTAAAAATTGATTTTTGGGAATATGTAATAAAAAATTTAACAAAAACGATTCCTAGTGCCATTCAAATTGAATTTAGTTTTCATATAGAATTTTTGTTTTTTATGTAGAGTCTATGATAGGGGCGTACTTTTTGAACAATGATAAGAAAATGCCCGCTCCTATTGGTATTTAAAATTCCCAATAGTTACACAACCTATTACACCAAAACCTTGGTTAAAGCATTGAAAATAATAGTAGGTATCAATATTTGATCATACCTTGATCCTTCAATCATTAAAGGGAATAATGATTTTGGTAAATATCTTGTAACTGAATTTTAGGAAAGAACTCTCCCGCTGTCGGCGAATTTGTAGAACTGTCAAGCTAGTATAAAATGGTAGTTAAAATTCCCAATATACCGGGTGTGAACGAAACACGGGTCACCTCTATAATTTCTTTATTTATGAAAATAAAAAATTGAAATTTGGCTATGTTCTATGGTTAAACAAAACACATTTTCTACACCATTTTTTTTAATATCACTTCCAGTTTTTTCGGAAAGAACATAAACTTTGTTTTTTTAAATACAATACCCTATTTTTTGTTCATAGTTCAACACAATTTTAGAAAATAAATATATTTGTGATATTCTTTTAATTGTTTTTGGAAATTTAAAAATTAAAGAAAGTTTCGATTAATACTGCTCAATTTAAGACTGAAAAACTCGAAAACTAAAACGAATCGGATGTTTGTTCTAAGAAATTTTTTTTCTGAAATTAGCATCAGATTTCATTTGGTAAAGTTTGTTACGGAGCGATAGAATCACCCTGTATACGCACTCAAATATTAACCAACTGATTTGAGTGCGTTAATAACATTTTAATGGAGCCATAAAATAGAGAAAAATATATTTCGCACCGGACCCCTGCAGTTTGTTACTGCATATTATATTAGCAGGCTTCGAAAAACCATTAAAAAATATCAATTTAAAAAAATATTGTATTAAAACTAGATATTCTTGTTTAAAAAATTACTATTTTAAGCACGTTTTGCAATTATAATGGTCAAGAGGTTATTATAACTATATAATATTATATAATGATAAAAAGATTTATTTTTATTAACAAATTAGTTCAGATTTAGTTGATAAGATTGTAATAACTCAAGTGTTTTTTTTTCTCAAAAACTATTTTCCACTTTTAGGGCTCTTACTGAAATTTTACATACATATATGTATATATTTTAATAAAAAATGGTACTAATATTAGTTTAATGGTGATAGTTAATCTACAAAATTTATAGTTTCATTTTATTGAAAGAAACGATGTAATCAAAAAGGGGTCAAACCTTTTTAAATTGGCGTCATTCACTTGATATGCTACGGGTCATTTCATTAGTAGCCATGGCCAAAGACGCCAAAGCAAACAAAGATTTTTTGTTTATGCAATTTTATTTATAAACAAAGAAAGTGTTTAGAATTACATCTGCAGATAATATGAAAGTTGCATAATTTTTCTGATTTACAAGTCGTAGTTCGCAAACCTTAGAAACTACAAGTACGTCATACAACTTTATGATAACAGATATACTTATTATCCTTATATTTTGATAAAATCACTAATTCTTGTTTTTTTTCTAAATCAATCAATTAATAATAAGAGGATTTCTTTCTTCATTTAACGAATTGTAAAAATATACTCTTCTTTTCACAAATATTTTCTGTAGATGTATTTATTTATTTATTTTTTACTATTATTATTATAGTAAAATTTATTATTTCAAAGTTGCTATTACGCAAATAAATCTTTAATAACTGTTTCTGAACCTCAAAAAATAAGTCAAATTGAATTATTCCCTTGAAAGCTTAAAGTTACTTTAGATGGATTTTAAGCACCTAGACTAAATTAAAAGGTAAATTTAAAAATGCCATAGAATAATGACATTAATAAACGTCAGTGATGATAAACGTGCTACCAACTAATCCAAAATATCCCAACATTTATCATTTTAATTTTAATTTAAAATTGATACAAAAAGTGCAAAATATAAAAAAATAGTATAAAGAACTCGTTTCATAAGGCCCTTTTTCCAACTCGTCGATTAAAACGCTCCTCGCTACGCGGCTCGCGTTTTATATTTCGACTCGTTAAAAAAAATCTGCTTTATGGAACTCGTTCTCTAATCTCCAATATACTCTTTTTAATTACGGCCAAAGTAGGAAAGTTTTATTTATGAAATTTTGTATACATGCATTTGAATACGGAACGCTCAATTGGTAAAAATTTGGCTAATCCTACTTTTGTAAATGGTGTGGATGGAAGAAGACATAAAACAATCAAAAACTTTTAGGGTCTTAAAAATTTTATGTAAAAAATATTTTTTATGTAGATAAGTGCAAAAAGAAGATTCTTTGTCCATTATACATTTTTCATAGGCTGAGTCGTTTTTTAATAAAATTAAAAAAAAAAAACGGTAAATAAGTTAGGATACTTGACATACATTTTTAAGAAAAGACTTTTTTAAAACTCCAAAAAATCATTGCATTTTTACATTTTTAAGAAAAGACATTTTTAAAACTCCAGAAAACCATTGCATCATTTACTCGATCTTAAGTGGATATTAGAATGTTCACTAAACCTGAATGTAATTATTAAAATTAAGAAAGTTTGACTACGTTTATCTCGAGCAACTCAACCCAGGTTGAATTCGGCTTGGATTGACCTCTACCATTTGAAGTACATGTGAAAGGTCAAATCAAGCCCGAATTCAAGCTAATAAACGTAACTATATTTATAGTTTATTTAGTTATCAGCTTATGTTGAAACTGTAGCTTGTTGCCATGGAAATTATATTTTAATAACAAAGCTTTCACTTGAATTTTTCTACAAAAGTAAATAATTATAAGTACCTAAAAATTTTTTGACTGTTTTATGTCTTCTTCTTCCATAAAACACTATTTACATAAGTAAAGGATTTACCAATTGACCGTTCAGTATTCAAATGTACGTATACAAAATTTCATTAAAAAATCTTTACTGCTTTGGCCGCAATAAAAAATTCTATTTAAAAAATTAAATTTTGAGGCTTATAACTCTTCAGGTGTGCATTTTTTATTTAAACGAATTTGGTCATATCGAGCTATATTTTTTGGTCTCCTGTACTAATTAAGCGTTGTCGGTCGAATTTTGCTATACCCTGAATACCTATTTTGCATTTTCGTAATGATGAAAATTATTGGTCTCCTATGATAATTAATTCAAAGGTTAAAAACTGTCCTTTTTAAAATACATTATTATAGAAGGTTTTGCAATACATATTTGAATCACTCATAAATTGTAAAAAATATTGTTTTCAATTAAAAATATCGTATAAATGTGCGTGAGTACATTATTCTATTTTATCTCTGTTGCTTGGAATAAGTTCACAAATTAAAAAAAAAATGCAAATTAAACTTTGCACCTAAAATTTACCGCGAATACAATTATACACGAATATACTTATCTTTATTGTGTGTGTGGATTCATTTCATAAGTGTACTTTGAATTACTTTCTTTAAATGATAAGTGGTCATGATTATTCATTATAGAAAAATAGAAATTAATCTCTTTGTGTAGGATGATTACAATAAAATGTATACATTTAATGTATTAAGCGAGTTAAATCTAAGAATGAGCTTAAAATAATAAAGACTTAATAAAAAGAACATATACAGGGTGACGAGTTTTAGAAGGAACCATCCGGATTAATTTTTGAAGAAGCTATTTAATAAAAAATTACCGTGACCTTATTCATATTTTATTATTTCTAGATTACAATAAACAATACACTAGCATCTAGAATCTAGACAACAGACTTTTAAGGTTGATAACCAAGTATACAACCGTCGCGTATTATTATTAGTTGGTTTAGGACTTTTTAGAGCGACAAATTCAAAGCAATTTTACATCAGTTATTGCTAAATTATTTAGCCTAAATAAATAAAGTTAAAATTGAAGGCTATACTGCAAAAAAGAGGTTAGTCCATTTTTTAAGTTTTCAGAAAACCGTTTCCAAATTCAATAGCGTGTAATGGCGACACTTCTTGAGTAAAATTTAAACTAACAAGTATTATTAAAGTTACATGATTTTTGCATCAAACGAAAGAATTTTTTTGACATGATATAATATCTCAATAATCAATAAAATGATGGTGCAATTCTGTGCAAAACTTAGAGGAAATATTTGTAAGGGAACCATGGAAACCGCCCATTAAAACCCATATAACAAACATTACAGATTTTTCCTGTAAGAATTGGACCATAAGTCATCTAGCAAAATATTTTGTAGGTATATGTATAAATATCTTTACGTAAATTAAAATGTTCATTGTAGGTTCCTTCTAAATTGTGACAATTAGTATATTTTAAATTTTCTTTTTTGAACAAAAAGAACCACAAATATATGTTAATTTAACCCTTCAGTACACGGGCTTTTTCATAAAAAATATCTATTACAACTAGAAACTTAAGTCCAATAAGCAAAATATTCCAAGGGATGGACTTCAACTGTGCAAGTTTTATAACCATACCGAAATATGTAAATATTTATTGCAAAGGATAAATGACAGGTAGAACAGAAATCAGAAGAGGTTTTAGCCCTTACGAACAAATCCATTAGGTCGATTTTCGTAAACACAAAATTTGCACAGATAACGTATTCCCTTTAAAGAATACTTAATTTCTTTGCTCAAATATGGTACGGGTTTAAAATTTTTTTATGATTCTTGCTCAGTTGAAGTCTTTCGATTCCAAGGACCCACGTAAAAGTTCCCTCCGAAATATGGTCGGGTTTAGTTCCCTCTCGTTTGGAACCCCACTGGAAATGAACTAATCTCTAGATTTCATCCTTTTTTGTTTTTAAAACCTTTTCATCCAAAACATAGTGAAACTCTTCTCGGTTTTTGGGCAAGTTTGATACCGGACCAGTTATTTTTTTTAAATTGGAACACAGAGTATATTATGACATTTTTGGATTCCTTATCAAAAAATAATTATACTTTGTACATACTTGTTGGGATTTATAATTCGTAATTCCTAGGAACTTGCAGATATTTGTACTATAAAGAATGTTTTAAGCAAGCTAACGTTCTAGTGGATGGTCCCTCATTATGCAAAATATGTTGAAACACTTGAAAAAATTCAACGTAGATTTTTACGATTTCTATATAAACATAAGGTATTATAATTATATGTCTATTAGTAATAGGCGCATTTACATGTCTATGTGCCATTTGTATAAATTGATTAACAAAACTCTCTTGATAATGTTGCAACTATGTCAAAGATAGACTTCAATGTTCCTCGTCTTTTGTCTAGGTACCCTAAAACGTTTAATTTTAGGATTGCAAATACTGTCCATCAGAATAATTCTACATTAATAACTATGCTTAGAAATTATAACTCAATCTCACATAACGCCGATATTTTCAATCCGTCCTATAGTGCATTTATCAGTGATCCGAAGGAAATTATGTACTGAACCAATGACGCCAGTTATATATTTATATTTTTGTCAATTTTCTTTTATGTTTGTATCACTAACTTCATCTGCAGGTACGGAAGGAGGGCCTGCCAGCTGCCTCAAAAATTTCCCAAAACAAAAACCTTAAAAGTGGAAACCTGCAAGGCCACTTGAAGATTCTGGAATCTCTGGAACCAGACTTCACAACTAAACCATCGGATATTATGCCGAGAAGTTTTGACTTTGAAACTCCGTTTGAAGTTGTTGTCCAAGACCGCCAAATGGTAAAACACACGTGAAATCACTTGGATCCCAAGGCATCCTTGTGGTTCACGGACGGATCCAAATCCAATAAAGAAACAGGTATAGGCATATATGGACTCGGTTATAGGGTTTCCGTAGCCTTGGGAACTTCCCCAACCATTACGCAGGCAGAAACTCTGGCTGTGGAATTATGTGCCCAGAAGTGCTTACGACGGAGACTCAAAGGAGCACAAATATACATATTGACCGACAGTCAGGCAACGATTCGGCCCACACCCTTGAGTCCAAATTGGCCTGGGAATGTCGACAATAACTGAAGCAACTGGCAAAAGGAAACAAGCTTGTCCTAATGTGGGTGCCAGGGCACCAGGGAATAGAAGGCAACGAAATTGCTGATGAGTTAGCAAGATCGGCCTCAAACCTTACACCGAGTGGTCCAGAACCGTTCTGTGGGCTGAACAAGACACATCTACGGGAGGAGATCACACGGTGGAAAAGGGATAATATAATGTCCCGCTGGAGTCATACTCCGGGTTCAAGAAAGCCACAAAGCTTCTCGACCTAAGTAGGAACGAACTGAGGCTCATCACAGGCCTTTTAACTGGACACTGCCCATTGAGGGATCATCTCATCAAAATGGGCAAGTCAGATATTAAAACTTGCAGATTGTGTGGCCTAGAAGATGAAACTTCGGAGCACAGCATTTGCGACGCATTAAATTTGATCACTTTGGCTGGACAACCATAATTCCAGACGAAGTCAAGGCTATGCCTCCTAAGGATCTAATCAGCTTTATTAATCATTTAGATATCCTAGGACTCCACTAGAGTAAGGTTTGACAAAAGATCAAAATCGCAGTTCAGCAAGGCTGATTTGCAGCCAATCGCCCTCCTATATAATCTAATCAGTAACTTCAGAAATTTGTTACGTGATTTTTTTACACGATTGTATTTTGTATTCCACTGTTATTGTAGGTATTTGTATTTAGTATTGCTAATTTAATTCTGTATTGCTCTTTAATTGGATTGTAGTCTGTTGGGCGTACTATCTTTAAATAAATAAATACTTTTATGGGTCTAACATACTTCACTTTCGGCTATTTTACGGTTCGGCCATTTCTTTGCAACAAAATCAAATTTTCATCTAATTAAAAAAAAAATGAGGAAAAAAATCTTACTAACATATTTTATTTAAAGAAATGTAGAAAGGAGTAAACACCATGAGTTAGTTAACTTTAGGCCTTTAATTAGAAACATTTGAAGTAACCATGGAAATTGTCCATTATAACACCCAGATTCTGGTCAAATCGTTTAAAGTTTAAAGACCTTTGAATTTATATTTGTGCACACTCGTGTTTAGGATAAAACATATGAGAAATTAGAGTACAAAAACATAAATAAATTTATTACATGTCTAAATTCTTAACATGATTATTTGTAATTTTACATTTTATAAATTATTTTAATTATAAATACGAATAAAAGAAACTTATCTATCATAGGTAGATAACTGAAGATTAAATTTTCAATTTGCTCAAAATCAATTATTTATTATAAAAACGTTTAAATTACTGTAAGTAAACATAAAATACTTAAAATTATCAATTGAAGACTAGAATTGTGATAATAACGCAATTTTAGAACTATAACACGGTATTTAAGTAATAACACAATTAATTATTTACATTAATAAATAAAACGGTTTCTCAAACTCGAAAAACGTTGATCGTGCAACAAACCTAAGATTTATTGTGCGGTAATTTGTTCGGGGGGCTTATTTTTGAGTATTCCTAACGAATTTCTCGTTTAAAAACAGGATTTAATATTTAATACAAGTGACAAAGTATAAAACCAGATCCAAAGGCGGACGGAAGTTCGATTAGCCAAAAATTTCTCCCCTGCTTTTTTACCTTAGTCATGTCTGCACTGATCATAAAAAAATAAAAAAAAAAACGCTTTTTGGGTCGACTCAAACAAACTTTAACTTTAAGAAGTGTAAAACATGAATTTGCACAGTTACCCAGTTTATTATTCAAAAATTCTTCGATACGTTTTCCTTGGCAGTTATTGAGATATTCTCGTTGATATCCCCAAACGGATAATTTGCATCAGATTTAAAAAGAAGTTGCTGAAAGAACAATAGTAATTTTGTAGCATCTGGGAATGAGCCTTTGCAAAATTTTTTTAAAGGTCACTTCATAGTTATTTTTTATATATTTTTTTCAGAATCAAGAGTCTAGCACTATTCTAGTTACAAATACAATATACAGTAAAAATCACATTATTAATTAATTGTGTTAAAACAAATTAAATATATCCGCTTTTAAGTTTAAAACTCCAGAATTTTTAATACAATAAAAAATACTAATTTACAAAGTTCTGCTTGTGCAGTAAATGATTCACAAAAGCTACATCCATGGTCATTCGCAAAGTTCATGTTCTAAGTTGGAACACTTCGGATTGCACACACAGTCACTTTTATGCGAAGAATTACCAATATTTAGCAAGGAACCTTTTTCTACATCATTTAATTCCTGGTTACGAGCATTTAACATATTTGTGCTGTTCCTTTGTCTGCATAAGTACGGTGTGTCTCCAGGCGATGGAGTTTCCCTTCCCTTAAAACAATAAGGTTTATTTCATGCCATTAAAATTCATTACAAGCTTTAGCAAAAATGGGTAGGAATTTCGTTAAAACCCGCAAGTTTACAGATTATTACCATAGAAACAATTACCTTTAACATTGACAAAAAAACTCCAAATTGATAGTTATGTTCTACCTAAGGATTAGGGATTTTGGGTTAGTATCAATGGTTTTTGAAATATTTACCTGCTTACTTGGACCACAACATGTATTTAAAACGCATGTATCACTATTTGTTTTTGGACAATCAAGGACGCAATTTTCTGTTTCTGTATGTTCTTCAATATTTTCCAGACATTCCTCGTCGTAATCAATAAATTCGGGTTGAATAGTTGTAGAGTGTATTCCTTCGTTGTGAAAGAATTCTTTAACCTTTTCAGCAATTTTCATATATTCTGATAAGTTTCTACACCTACAAGGAATGAAGATTTTCTAATGATTACATGTTTTTGTTTATAATATTATCTTTTACCTTATATGTGCTGAAGCAATTATCCTGTCACCAGCTAGTTGCCAAACGTGAAATTCATGTACAGCAAGAACACCGTCAACTTTAGCTAGAAGTCTTCTTTGGATGGCATCGACTTGAATGTGCGTGGGAACAGTTTGTAACAAAATTAAAGCAGAATCTCTCAATAAAGGCCACACAGAATGTAAAATGAGCATGACCAATAATATGCTCAATGCAGGATCAATGTAATACTTGTATTCCCAATCCGTCATCCAAAATATTATGGCTGAAATTATCACAATCACTGAACCAAGCGCGTCTGAAAGTACATGTAAAAAGACCCCACGCATATTCATTTGACCGGCACTATGCGAGTGCCCATGTCCTGACTTTACAGTTGGTGGTTGGGGAGGCGGGCTTGGATAAGTCTCGTCATTTTCATTATCGTCAGTTACGGCAAGTTGGGTTAACCGATTACGACTTCGCCCTAGTCCACCGTGGGAGTGTCCATGAGCAGCACCATGTTCTAAAAAATCAAATCATTAACATCTATTTTTCCCAAAACATTATTTAATTTACCATGAAATAAAATTAAACCTATAATATTAACTAACAATCCTACGACCCCTACTATAACCAGCAGCTGAGGATCGTGGATCGTCTCAATTTCGATAAACCGTTTACAAGCTTCTACTGTGATTGAAAAACATAACGCTACAAGGAAGACTGCATTTACTAAAGCTCCTAATACTTCTGCTCGTGCCCAACCAAAAGTATTCTTGGACCATTTCTTTGGAGACATCTAAAAAAAACTGATTAAAACCACCACACTAACTAGTACAATCATCTTATTTTTTCGTTTGGTACCTATAGAGTTTACTATGTAAGGTGTCAAAATATACAGTTTAGGATAGGAATAACAGAAATTGTGTTTTTAAATATAAATAAAACTATTAATAAATGACTACGTTTATCTCGTGTTACTCGATCCGGATTGGATTGAATAGCGATTTTCCGAAATAAACATTGGATTGGATTCATCAATTCAATTATATGCGACCCGACGTGTTTAGGGTGCAATTATGTGGAAAACTGTAAGCCCTTACAGGAAATACCTTACGTTTCGGCAAAACTAAGGTTCGGCTATTTCACTGTCGGCTACTTTACGGTTCGGCCATTTCACTTTCGGCTATTTCACTGTTCGGTTATTCTACGTTCGGCTACTTTACGCGTCATCGGAGGTAACTCCAATTTTGTAAGTTTTGAGGTTTTTAAGGACCCTATTTTCACTCATAAATACATCTTCTAGAGGACGTGTCGTAGATGTGATTGTTGGGGTTACCTCTTCTTGGCAACCAAATCGATTTTTCATCTAATTAAAAAAAAAATGAGGAAAAAAACTTACCATCATATTTTATTTAAAGAAATGCAGAAAGGAGTAAGCACTATGAGTTAACTGTAGGCCTTTAATTAGAAACATTTGAAGTAACCATGGAAACCGCCCATTACAACCCACATAACAAACAACTGTAAGTACTTACAGATTTGCACAGAATTGCACCATTATTTCGGAAAAAATGCGGATTGAGTCAATCGCTGCTATTCAATCCAATCCGGATAGAGTTACAGGAGATAAACGTAGTCTATGATAAGATCAAAAATATTATATTCTTTAAAAATTAGTTTTAATTATATTCTTTGCCACTGTCTCCAGTTGTGTTTATAAACATATCCGACGAGAATTACTTAAAAACATGACGCAATTCAGAAAATTGTGTAAACATATAGTAGGTTCTAACGCAATATTACGGAAATTTAAGAAAATAAATTGTAATTCCAAGGTTATTCCCGGAATATAGTTAGAATACCAATTAAATAAATGTAATCATAGAATAAGTTTTGTGTTTTAAAAATACAAAATTTGAAAAATAAATAGCGGGTAACTTACCTTAACTGATAAAAATGCTATAACTAAAGCTGCTACATCACTAAGCATGTGAAAACTATCCGCCACCAATGCCATAGAATTTGTAATGTAACCAACGATAATTTCCACGAAGAAAAACATAGCTGTCAGCCACAACATTGATAAAAGACGACATTTTTTACCAGTTAGCTTAGCCATTACAATTCCTGAAAAATATTATAAAATTATAACAACGGACTATTTTAAGATTTTTTTATATTCTTTTTTGAGATGCCTATTATGTAGCGTTTGACTTTTTTATATTGAATTAACAAACACAATAGAAACAAGACTTGATAAGATATAATATTATTGTAGTCTGCGCTCTTAACTCGTTAACAATTAATAATAATTTATATTTATACACGATATCATCATAGGATAATCTTCGTATGTTGTAGTTTTATTTGATCACGTATCGTTTACACCTAATTGAGCTAGAGTTGAATGCATCTAGAAGTTTATACATTTCGCAATTTTTATAATATTTGCTGGCACTGTTTCGTCGTTTGGCCTACTTGCCAAATAAAGCAAAGAAACGGTGACATTTTTTTTTCTGTTAATTTACGATTATAAAACATTGAATACTAGAGAATTATGGTGTTCATAGTGCTCCATTTATTTTGTATTATAATTATCGAAATTACATTAAAAATAGTGTCCTTTTAGGTTTCAAGTTTTTAAGGTAGGTTCACATTAAACTCTAACCAATTAAATGTGGGTGCAAAAATCAACGCAAATCAAGTTAAATTTTAAATATGTTTCAATTAATGAAGAATTATTTTTTCTACGATCGTGCAAAAAGTAGGCCATGTATTATCAGTTGTCAGTGCATAAAGTCATGCTTTATTGCACGAGTGCACCAAAGCGTTACTTAGTGAAAAAAAGCAATAATTTATACAGTAGTGCAAAAAAGCACGACTTTGTGCACTGACAACTAATCATAAATGACAAATTTAGAAAGATCATTATTTTCATATTTTTATAAAATTTTATTATTTTCAATGGTTGATGATGACCGATCATAGAAAAAATAGTGTATGCAACTCGTGCAAAAAGCACGGTCTCTTTGCACTTGTTGCATAAATAACTATTATTTTTTTATAGAATCAGCAGTATGTTGTATCTCAGATATTTTGTAAAACAGCAATGCATAAAAGAACAAATTTCTATTTTTTTATTTTTCTAAACGAAAATCCTTACACGGTTGGTGTTCCATAACTGGATAATAAAACAAACGCAGGTTGGTTTCAAGACGTTTGTTTTATTACCCAGTTTTGCATTTATTAGTTTTCAATCAACTTTTAAAGAAAATATTTATTTAGACTGTTTTTTATGGTTTTCCTCCAAACTAGAAAAACCGTGAAATCCGAGCACGCTGGACTTTCTTACCACAGCCTCTTATCTGAAGCTCACAGTAAGTGACAGTAATCAATTTTTCACATACTACCCACGTATGTATTTTTAAATCCATTTGTAACAGGAAAATATTTTTTAAGAAACTGGTTTTATAAAAAAAAAACATTGTTATTTTTAGAGTATGAGTGAGCAAAGTGTATAAACATGAATTTTAGAAATCAAACGATTAGATCATTTAAAATTCTGATTAAAAACATATTTTTAACTTTTACCTTAAACCGTCTTGTTCCAATACCCGAGTATACGTTTTTGTCAAAGAAAGAGTTGTTTGACAATTCTCTGGTTGGCCTTCTTTGGATGAATCTAAGCAGATGAAATTAAAATTCCCTTGATAGGTACTTTTTTGGGCATAACTTTTTTTCTACCAAAGCTTTTTTTAAATTATTTTTTTTTAGTTTACTAAAAAGTTATGTGGCTATAATTTTTTGAAAATTTTATCTTTGTGGAATAAACTTAACAATTATAAGATAAGAGAGCAATAAAAATTAACGCTGGGGACTGAATTAAATATAAAGAAAATATAAAAAGTGATAACATATTTTTTCTGATGCTATTTAGCAGAAAGGAGTGAAAACAAAAACGTATCATTCCCTTTGCTTTATATATTTTTGTTGTAATTTTATAACTTCTGAAAAATGTTATAAAAATTTTACCATTTTTCAAAACCTCAAAAAAATAAAGGTATGTAAAGCAAAAAAAGAAATGACACGTTTTTGTTTTAATCCTTTTCTACTAAGTAGCACCAGAAAAAACATGTTATCACTTTTTGTTTATTCTTTATATTTAATTCGGGAAATTTTTACGAAGTTTATCCCACAAAGGCAAAAATTAGAAAAATGTAGGCATTGCTTTTAGCTCTAGTTGCTAGGTATTTTTTATTAAATATTATTAAATTATAAAAAATACCAAGCAACTAGCGCTATAAGCAATGCCTAAATTTTAAGAATCGTTGGTGAAGACGGGCATTGGTGTACTAAAAAGAAATTTTAAAAAAGCTTCAGTAAAAAAAATTTATGACCAAAAACGCAAAAATCAACCGAATTTCAAATTTGACCACTTAAATTTGCCGCTTACCCCAAGCTTAAAATTTGTAAGGACGTGGGTACTACTTTTTAATTTTTTTTTTATCCTAACTTGAACTTTCTACTTTAATTAAAATAAATACGTTATGTTTAAATATGGTTCTTTTATAGTGCATAATTAAAATATGACGCAAAAGAACATTATTTTTACTAACGAATTACATCTGACACCAACAACTCAATTTAAAAAAATCGTACTACAAAGTAAGTAGTATTTAAACTTTAAAGTACGTATAAGTAGTTAGGCATCAAATTTGCTGAGATAAGTACTTTAATCTTTTTTACAACATTCCTGTGATTTATGTACCTATTTTATAGAATTTAATTTATCACGTTTTAAAATATTATGTAGTAATAGTTTAATAATTAGGTTTTAATGATAATTAAATCCTGATAATTAATCTTGTACGAGTTTCTAAAGTTATCTTATAAAGTGTAAAGGAACTAAAGTAGAGCAATAAAAACAAATAAATAGATCTAATAGTACCTAGTTAAATTTTAATCGCACAAAATTTTGCACTGTGGGCAGTTTGTTAATATTTATGTAAGTCAAAATGGGCAAATACTGCGTGTAAATTAAACTATTTCTTTCATTTTTTATTGATGAAAATAAAAAAATTGACAGGAAATACCATCAACTTTCTTATTTTAAATGTAACATGCTGCTTTTTGTAAGTGCATACTTATTATTAAAAAAAAATAAAGATACTTGCATTGACCACGTATCTAACTATTAAAAATGTAAAATACTAGCATACTATAATTCCATAAATAATTTACATTGGAATGATTTTAACATTCTGAAAAACTAGCAAACAATGCGAGAAATCATTAAGGATTTAAAATTAGCAAAATTGTTTATCACATTATATTTTTCTCATTTCTTAAGAAATATCGCAACTCTACACTGCTATTTATAAACAAAGAATGATTTAAAAAATGTGTCATCTTTTATTGTTATCAAAATGAAAACAATTCAAGATAACGATTGCATACTTCATTTTTTATTAGCACACATTATTTATTCGAGATTTGATGACAAAAGCAAAATTAAACTCTATTTCATTTAATTGTCGAGTTATTTTCTCACGCAAATTTGTGGTTAAGCCTTGATTATTATCGTTTCCATTTCCATTTCCTGTTATTTTAATTTTGACTCAAAACAAATATAAGATATTTGTGAGCAAATAAATAAGTGCAAGGTGAGTGATATGTTAATGTTTACAATGAAAAATTAGTAACTTACAGTAGGTGGTAGCCGTATTCTTATTTTTTTTAAACCATCAAGATATTTTCACCATAATTAGGATACTGATATATTACACAATTGTAACTTCACTTTCATCAAAAAATTACACACCCATCTCAACGTAGGTACACGAAAGAGTGACAAATCCCAAAAACAGAAAAGTAATTTTACCCTCCTTAAATCTATTCCTGGATAATTAAATGAACTCTGGACCTATTAGCGACAAACCTTTACCATTTTGGCCTTTGAACTCATACCTAATTGTTGGACCCCTTAGAAATTATGGATAATAAAACATGTTTTTATGATTATCTGGAGGAAGATGATGTATAATCTGTTTTTCCAAACATCAACCTTACTTAACCATACAAGAGACTAAAAGACAGACCATAAGGATAAGAAAAATAACAAGAGGCTTCGAATTAAGAAGCAATAAAGTTAATTGCTCAGACTTAATAGTAAGAAGATTATTGCTGGTCTTTTATAGCCCTTGGATGACCATTAAAATCACCCGGATTACTAATAATTATATTGGTAATTACCACAAGAAAGTAATTATTTAAAATTATCAATTTTTCAAATATTTAAAAAAATTCGTAAATAAATGCAGTGTGCAACTGTTGGCGTAACAATATTGGTGTCGTGTTGAAAAAGCTGACGTGACTTCCTAGTGATTTCTTTGCGAATACGACCCCGAACCAGACGACCTTGGGTATTTATCCATTGCACCTGTCATTGACTTTATGCTTTTGCGTTCTAGGTTGTAACCAAAAGAAAAAAAATGTTTCGAAGTCAAGTAACAATGTTAGCATAATTTTGCAACTCATGCTGCATCGGCCTAATTTATGTTTATGTACTTAAATTGTAATAGCCCACTAAGATTTTATCATACAAGAAATCATTGTTTGAAAATTGATTATACATTTTCGATATAAAAATGCGAGAATAATAGAGTTATTAATTATTTTTTGGCTGCCAAAAATATGATGACAATTTAAAAAATTTATGTGAACTGAAGATGTATACAACATTTGAAATTTCAAAATTTGAGCCCAAACATTATTTTGAACATAAAAGAAAAAAATATATCAACAAAACGAAAAATCATTATTTCGATTAAACAAAAGCATGCAAGTGATTAAAACTTTTTTGAGGGGCCCCTAAATCTGAAGCCTTATTAAGTCATTATAGACTATGTAAGGATTTAATTCATATAGTCAAGGAATGAGGAACGAGAATAAATTTCTACAGGAGAAAATTAAAAGTTTCGTATGTGTATACATTTTACATATTGGGTTGGTTTACTAATTAAGTAGCGTCTGGATGTTTACATAATACTTGGTTATGCACACGACACTAGTGTTTGGAATTTAAATAAGTTATACTATCGACTCAAAGTCGATTGTGTTTATATGTTTAGTTTGTTGCTGGTTTTTCAACATTTACCTTCATAAAACCACAAATAATTTGACTTAAGTAACTGCGCGTGCTCGATTAACTAAGTGGAATGCTAATTTATGTTATGTATTACTTAATAAAATAATGAATGGAAAGAAGTAAGAAAATGAAATAACACCAAATAATAAATCAACAAAATAAGGATTTTCTGGTTTAACCTCTTCTAGATATCATTTATGATTTTATAATTGATAACAAAAATATATAAAATTTTAAATGCTCCAAATAGTATACAGGGTGGTCACTCTTACGGTGCACACCATTGAGATACTCGGTTTAAAATAAATGAAATCTAGTTAAACTAAAATGTTCTTCTTAAGGTGATAGGGAGTCATATATTGAAAAACCGATGATTTTATCTTTCCCGAATTTTTTTAAAGTGTTTCGAACTGGAAACAAAAAAAATATTTAAATACCGAACTTAAGTAAGACTTGTACTTTTATATACAATTTTTGGTTTTCATGTATCTAAGTTTATATAAGCGTAGTTTTGCAAAAATAAAAATATAAATATAGAAGTTTTTCTTGCAAAATTGCATAAATATAGTTGTAGATACATAAATAACAAAAATTGCAAATGAATGTAAAATTCTTACTTTAGTTTGGTATTTTTTTATTTTTTTGACTTTCCAATTCGAAACACTTTAAAAAATTCATGAAAGATAAATACGTCGTTTTTTTCAACATTTGACTCCCTATCACCTTAAGGCCAATCGATAGAGAATGTCAAATTATGTAATACTGCCAAATTGCAATCGAAAAAGTTAAGCGATTACAATAATAGGGAAGGAAAACGAAAATGCGAAATTTCATATTTTTCATGATATTTCAGGAATAGAGCAAGATATCTCGGATTTCTAAACAGATTTTAAAGGAGTTTGAAAAGGGGCAACTTTTTTCTAATTCAAGCAACGCTGTAACTCTTTAGGTTCACAAGATTCCTATGGTGTGCACCGTAAGAGTGATCATCCTGTATATGTAAAATTTGCTGTATCCAAATACACATCAATGTGAAGTTTGTAGAAGTTCATGTATTTTCAACAGATATCTAAATAAATATTTGGAATCCCTAAAATTGGATAATACTTTATTATTGTTGATTTTTCATTTAGTAACTTTTTGTTTCCTTAGGTTAGATTCGCAGCACTGACGAGAGGGAGATATGGAGGTTGTAAGAACTTCCATCTCTCTCGTTTCAAGGTATAGACAACGCCATTACAATAAATATGAAGTTGGCTGTCAACGTTCGTTAAATAGTCCCTTAAATATTTACTCTTGTTCAAACTATAAGTCGAATATTTTTCATGCATTACTCATTACACTCATCTCATTTGGGATTAAAAATGAAAACTTAAGCCCAAGTGACATTAGAGGTAATGACAATGAAAAATATTCGACCAATAAATTTGACCACTCGTGATATTACATATGAAAATGCAATAGAAAACTGTTATGCTGCAATTCTATGCAAATCTGTAAGCCCTTAAGGAAATATCTGTAAGGTAACCATGGAAACCGTCCACTACAACCCATATAACAAACCTTACAGTTTTGCACAGAATTGCACCATTATTCCTGTAAGGATTGTTATATGGGTTGGAATAGACGGATTCCGGTTTCCTTTATTAACTTACATACAGGGTGGGCCAACGAAAACGAAACAGACGAGTTTTGAAATAGTTAATAGAAAAATTTGAAAAAATGCTCGGACAGGTCAACTTTAGTTTCGAGGGGGACATATTTTGCAATAGAGCTGATTCAAAAATCCATTCATCCCTGCGCCCTATGGACACAACCCCTAAAATTTTAATAGGGATGGTAGGGTAAGTAATACCTCGTTGGAAAGATCTTTTTATCCAGAGTAACATACAAAAAAAAAAGTTAAATCGATCGATTCGTTTTAAAGATATTCAAAATTTAGCAAGTAGAGTTTTCATACCTTTTTAAATTGTGCTATGAACACCACGCCTTCAATTTTAAGTCTTTTGATAGGGTAAGTAATACCTCCTGGGAAAGTTCTTTTTACCACAAGTAACATACAAAAAAACAAAAGTGAAATCGATTGGTTTGTTTCAAAGAATTCAAAATAAAACAGTATTGCACATTATTTTTTATTTAACCAAACTAAACTTAACTAATCTTTTTGAAGAAAACTTAACACTTTAAAGAATCCCATCGATCCCGACACTTTCAAGGATGTTTTTATTAAATTTTCGAATTGAGTTCCACCAACCTCCATGCAAACGTACAAATTTTGCTCAAAGCGAATTCTTACATTTTGTAACATTTCAGCAGTAATTTCTCGGCATTCATTAATAATTCCCTGTCGTAACTCTGCTAGAGATCCTGGTTCCGTTGCGTAAATCTTACTTTTCAAATGGCCCCAAAGGAAAAAAATCAAGAGGAGTAAGATCGGGAGATCGCGGCGGCCACTCCAAAGGTCCTCTACGCCCAATCCATTGCCCAGGAAACGTCGTATCCAAGAATTCCCTAACAGGCCGTGTGTAATGAGGAGGGGCTCCGTCTTGTTGGAAAATCAGATGGGCTCTAAATAACGATCGTCATTTTCGATAATATCGTCAAGAAATGGATGAACAAAGTTTTGAAGTAGATCCAAGTACATATCCCCTGTTAGATTGCCATCTAGAAAATAAGGACCAATAAGACGGTCTCCAAAAATTCCAACCCACACATTCAATTTTTGAGGAGTTTGAGTGTGAACTTCATGAAATACCCTAGGATTCTCATCTGACCAATATCGACAATTATGACGATTAACAGTTGAGTTTAAGAAAAAAGTGCACTCATCAGAAAAACAGATATTATAAAGATAATTTTCATCAGCAAGTATCCGTTCCGTCATCACCTCACAAAATTGCAGTCGCCTATCAAAATCATCTTCATTTAACTCATGAATTAAATGAATTTTAAAGGGATGATATTTGTGACCTTTCAATATTCGGCGAATGGTTGTTCTGCTGATGTTAGTCACAGTCTCCAGTTTTCTTGTGCTTAAAGTTGGATCTGCAGCAACTTGTCCCAAAACACCTATTTCAACGACCTCATTTCTTATTGGACGAACATTACCAGGATCGCGTTTCTTATTACGAACAGAACTAGAATTTTTAAATTTTGCAACCAACTCCAGAACGTATTTTCGGTTACAATGTTTGTTTGGATGTTGTTCATTAAATAAATTAGCTGCACGATGAGCATTCTCATCGTTTTTAAAATAAAAAGTGATTAATTCAACCCTTTCTGGAATTGTATAAACCATTGCTAGCAGAAGCTTTTACAGAAGTTCACAAAATTTTAAATGTTGATTTCTAATAATTAGTCATAAACAGTTTTAACACGATGAAAATCTAATACTAATACAAAATACAACTGATAAAAAGAATCTCAATGTGGTTATAAATCGTTTTATGTTTTGCATTGTTTTGTTCCAGATGTTACAAAATTTTAAACAATTCCTCGAATAAATTTAAATTTGTTTTTTAAAATCTCTCTTTTGTAGAAAATGAAAATAAATTGCGTTTTACATGTTTTTGTATGTTACTTTGGGTTAAAAGATCTTTCCCAGGAGGTATTACTTACCCTATCAAAACACTTAAAATTAAAGCCGTGGTGTTCATAGCACAATATTAAAGGCATGAAAACTCTACATGTTAAATTTTGAATATCTTCAAAACGAATCGAAGGATTTAACTTTTTTTTTGGCATGTTACTCTGGGTAAAAAGATCTTTCTAACGAGGTATTACTTATCCCACCATCCCTATTAAATTTTTAGGGGTTGTGTCGAAAGGGCGAGGGATGAATGGATTTTTGAATCAGGTCTATTTCAAAATATGTCCCCCTCGAAACGATATTACTTACCCTATCAAAACACTTAAATTTGAAGGCGTGGTGTTCATAGCACAATTTTAAAAGACATGAAATCTCTACTTGCTAAATTTTGAATATCTTTAAAACGAATCGATGGATTTAACTTTTTTTTTTGTATGTTACTCTGAGTAAAAAGATCTTTCTAACAAGGTATTACTTACCCCACCATCCCTATTAAAATTTAAGGGGTTGTGTCCATAGGGCGCAGGGATGAATGGATTTTTGAATCAGCTCTATTGCAAAATATGTCCCCCTCGAAACTAAAGTTGACCTGTCCGAGCATTTTTTCAAATTTTTTTATTAACTATTTTAAAACTCGTCTGTTTCGTTTTCGTTGGCCCACCCTGTATATATCCTGTAAGGGCTTACAGGTTTGCACAGAATCAACCCATTAGTTACTTTTTAAAGAAAAAAAAAACCTTAAAAATTGTTAAAGAATAACTGAATAAAGTGAGTTCAAATTACAATTAATGTTGGAATTCTGTGCTAATTTCCAAGTCCGTACAGGAAAAATGTGGAAGGTTTGTTTATAGGTTATAATGGACGGTTTCTATGTGATCTTATAGATATTTGCTTTAAGGCTTTACAGATTCGCACAGAATTGCACCATAAAACAAGTCAACCTAAATACACGGGATAATTAGGGTCCAAAAAATGCACAGATCTGTTCCTTCAAACGCTAAAGCAAAAGTGAACCTTATCGACTTACAATTAGTAATAATTTATACCTTCTAAGACCTGGAGAGGAAAAAATCCAAGGTATTAGGGAAGTTATAATATACAAGGTGTCCCGTAATTATGTGGACAGACATAGCGGAACGGGTTTACCACCCCAAATTAAGGTGACAAGTTCTTCTAATTTACCCAAAAATGCTTCCCTGTAGAGTTATACCCAGTTGAAGTTTACTTTTCAAAAAACAAAAACCGACGTAACTTTTCTTCATAAAAACCGCCACGGGGGGCTAATTTTAAGTTATTCACGATATGGTATTGTAATTTTGCAATTTCTCATTCATTTACTGCCAGTTTACCTAAATTTAAATTTTACCATAACTTTTTCGGTTGTCAATTTTTTTGCAATTTAAACTGATTTTCTAAACAAAAAATAATTTACTATGAAAAACGTATACCTTTCGCTAAATCCAATCGTTTTCGAGATAATCACAATTAAAATTTCGTAATAAAAATAAAAGTTTGCTTTTTTTGTTAAATCTAGTAGGCTATTCCCTAAATACCGTTATTAAAACATAAAACAAGGACTGTGTGAACATTATGTTTGAAAATCAAAAACTTGATTTATGTGATCATATCGAAAAAAACATAATTACTTTAAAAATTTTAAATATTGAAATTGGCCTACTTGATTTAATAAAAAAATAAATTTTACTTTAATTTATGAAACTTTATTTAAGATTATCTTTAAAACTATCCAATTTATCGATTTTCAACAGGTATACCTTTTTCATAGCAAATTATTTGTTTTATAATAAAATAAGTTGAAAGTGCAAAAAAAGTGACACCAAAAAAAGTTATGGTAAAACTTAAATTCTAAGTTTAGGTTAACTGGTAGTAAATGAATGAGAAATAGCAAAACCCACAATACCGTATTATAAAGAACTTAAAATTAACCCCCCATGGCAAGTTTTTTATGGAGTTACCTTCATAGAGAGAAAAGTTATGTGGGTTTTTATTTTTTGAAAAGTGAACTTTAACTGGTTGTAACTTTGCAGGGAAGCATTTTTGGGCAAAGTGTTCAAGGAATTTGTCATCTTAATTTGATGTGATAATCCCGTTCCACAAAGTCTGTCCACATAATTACGGGACACCCTGTATTTACAACCGAAATTTTAAATTTAAATTCGGAGGAATCGTCAAGCAGTCTTTTTATTTATATGTAATTATTTATTTATTATTATTTATCTTGAACCGGGACGGAATGTAAATACAAGAGGGAAAAACAAAGCAACCGATTATGAAAAATTTATTTAAAAAAACCTTGAAAGAACTCTATTAAAATCTAACTTCTTACGTGTTTTCTTAATTTACATTATAATTTAAAATTTCATTATTTATACCGGGTGGAAATGAAAACCGGGTCACCTCGATAACTTTTTTATTTATGAATAAAAAAATTTGAAATTTGGCTATGTTCTATGGTTCAAAAAAACAAATTTTATGTGCATTTTTTATTTTCGAAATCACTTCCGGTTTCACCGGAAACACCATGAACTTTGTTTTTTTAAATGTAACATCCCATATTTTTATTCATGGCTTAAAATACTTTCAGAAAAGAAGTATTTTTGAGATATTAGTTTTTATTTTTTTTGTAAAAAAAATTTAAAAAAAAAAAAGGTTTTCGAAGTCGGTGAAAAGTACCAAAACTAATTCTAAATAATTCAAATACCTAAATAAAATTGTAATTTGAAAAAAAATTTAAGTGGTTTTTGAACTATTAATTTTTAAACTTAGTTAATGAAGATTTTATCAAATATCTCACTTTTTTTAAATGCAATGATGCCGGGTCATTCGACTTTTTAAAAAGAGGATTTTATAACGATTATTTTGGTACCCCATATGTAGGGGTATTATTTTGCATGTGCCTGTAATAAAGATACTTAATAGCTATTATTTGCCAACTTAAGAAATAAATAATTTTACTAGTTCATTTAGCGTTCTCCAGGGTGCACCCCTACATATGGGGTACCAAAATAATCGTTATAAAATCCTCTTTTTAAAAAGTCGAATGACCCGGCATCATTGCATTTAAAAAAAGTGAGATATTTGATAAAATCTTCATGAACTTAATAGTTCAAAAACCACTTAAATTTTTTTTCATATTACAATTTTATTTAGGTATTTGAATTATTTAGAATTCGTTTTGGTACTTTTCACCGACTTCGAAAACCTTTTTTTTTTTTGAAAAAAAATTTTTTTACAAAAAAAATAAAAAGTGATATCTCAAAAATACTTCTTTTTTAAAAGTATTTTAAGCCAAGAATAAAAATATGAGATGTTACATTTAAAAAAACAAAGTTCATGGTGTTTCCGGTGAAACCGGAAGTGATTTCGAAAATAAAAAATGCACATAAATTTTTTTTTTTTGAACCATAGAACATAGCCAAATTTCAAATTTTTCTATTCATAAATAAAAAAGTTATAGAGGTGACCCGGTTTTCATTTCCACCCGGTATATTGAAGCTTTTAACCCTTCAGTAGAAGCGCTATTTTTTTTATAAAATACCTGGTGTGTGAAATAAGGTCAATATTTTACTTTTCTTCTTAATTTTTATTTAAAAAATTGGTACCTTCATTTAAACTAATGTATTTTGATAGAGATGACATATTTTTGGTTACTATTACAAGTAAATGAAAATGGTGTTTTTTAGATCGGTCTCTCAGACAGTACTGCGTGTACTGAAGGGTTAAAGTAAAATTATGAACAGTAATATAGTTTTCAATTTGTAGTTGCTATGTGAAAAAAAATAAGCTGTTGCTATGTGTCCCTCTCGCTTTTGCATACCCTCACTTTAATATCAATCAAAAACACTTAAAAATAAAAACGTGCAACAGGAAGGAATCAGAATGTACGTAGTAATTGAATATCTTTGTAATTATTCAGACAACAAACGATATTAAAGTGATTACAAGCTCTTTAGATAAGAAATATTTGCTTTAATAAAGCATGCACATTGAAATTATTTTTTTTGAAGAATTGTATCTACGAATGATAATATTATTATGTTTATGAAGGTTTCAAGGTTTCCTTTTAATTACTGTAAATTATGTTTAATTGTTATAGTGTTCAAAAAAAAAACAAAAATTTTCCTCGGAATTTTTCACTCTTAGTCGATAAGTAGGTATCCTAAACTTTTCGTGAGCGGTTTAATACTCTCGTGTCTTGATCCTTCAATCCAGACTTCACATTTTTTTGTTAAATGGTTTACACAGCGATGTCTACTGTGATACTAAATGTCGCAACCCTAAAGGTAAATTTTCCCGTAAATTTTCCGGCAAAATTTCTATTTTTAACTTGAAGCCTCTACAATACGCTACAATGGTTGTTTTTGAACCTTTGAAATGCCTATGTTGTCTTTTGTAGAATTTAGAAGTAGCACGATGATTTTTGAACAAATTCACAATGTTTATAATAACGCATCAACTGTTTTATTTGGTTTGTAAAATAAACGTACTTATTATTTTACTTGTTGATGTAGTGAAATTGTAACGACTATTGCAGGTTTTCCACGAGATCCTATTTGGAAATAAAAACCGAAGGACAAATAGTAATTATCAATTAATTACGAAGCATTTACGATTATGCTTATTGAATTAATATTACGTTCAAGTACTAAAAATGTATTGATATGCTTGTTTTAGTTGAATGAGTAGTTCTATATTTTATAATTAATACTACAAACAATTTCATTATTTTCCTCGAAATACATTTAAATACCTTAAATATACAAATAAAATAAGTGCATTTTTGGGTATGGGTTTAACGAGGGGATTAAGTTTTTATAATCGTTATGCAAAATTTTGATTAACGTATACAGGGTGAATCATTAATAACTTGAATCAAATAAATAATTGAGAAACAACAATATTTGAAGAAAAAAGTTTCAAATATAAGTCGTTTGGTTTAAAGGGGGAATAATTATGGCACTAGAGTGGTTTTCATCTGAAGAGAACCCTGCGCAGAAGCTAATGTTTGAGAATATTTAGATTAACCCAGTTTATGATTGGTGTACGTGATGATCTTCTAGTCATGGTATCTGAATTATTTAATTAATTCCTTGAATGCATGAATCGACATTATTTAGTTTTAATAGTAATTGCTCGGGTAAAACCACTCGCGTCACAGGTTCAGATGAAATCCACTATAGTTTTTTTTGTTAAGGGTCATCTTTGTGTTAATTTTAATGTAAACTAAGTTTTTTAAATGAATACCTATAATTTTTTAGCAGTTCTAAAATCTGCTCCAAAAAACAAATAACTTTTGTCTAAATACAATAATTTTATTATTAGACAGATTTTAAATTTCAAAAATGTTTATAAAAAAAATTTTTTGACGCTTGACGAAAAATTAAGCTGTTCTTTATTTTCCCTCCTTTAAACCAAATAATTTTTATTTGAAACATATTTTTCAAAAGCATTTTTTCTAAGCTTTTTAATTTGTTAGATATTTATGTAGTTAATTGAATCACCCTATATGCCGGCATATTAGCTGATAAGACAATTTTTGTCTTAAAATTTCGGTACATATTTTATAATGTCGGGGAATAAATGAAAATTTGCCAATGATGCGGTTGCTGGGTAAAACCAGAATGTATTGTAGGTAAATACATTTAACCACAAAACGAAGCTATTTTTTTTTTCACGATTTGTAAAAAATAGCTGTAGATTTAATTTAAATCGACTGTCGAAAATTTAATTTTTAGTATGTGTATAATATTTTAGAATAAACAAGAAAACTTGATTATGTGGATTCTTAATTATTTCAATTGAAATATTTAAAGATTCTTTTCTTATACACACGACACACCGCAATTTTAATTGATTTTACTTTTCATATTCTCTTATAACTAACAGGAACAAAATGTAAAAATTTGATTTGCGCATAGACAACTATAAAAGTATTAAAAATATATTTTTTTCAACATGACATGGTTGAAACTCATTAACTTCTTTAAATTTCAATAATCAAAGGATTTAAAAAAAAATGTATACCATAATTTGAGACAGAGGTAGTGTATCTTAATCATAGATAAAATAGATAGCTAACTGGGATACAAAATTTTCGGACATCAAAAATAGCGCCATCTGAAAGGGTTCCCCCGCAACCATAAATAAAATAGATAGGTAACTGTAATAAAAAAAATGTCGGACAGCAAAAATAGCGCCCTCTGATAGGGTTCCCCCACAACTTTGACGTTTAAACGGCGAGAGAACCTTAGATATTTTGTAAAATTAGTTTATCATTTTAAAATGTATTTAATATTTCCTTTTTAATAAATATTGTCGTTTAGAATATTTAATAAAAATAGTTTATGTTATGTTGTTACTACAAAATATTAATAATTGTCGCAAAATTACGTGGTCGTCGGAAAAATGGGGTACACAACTCGCAGAAAGTGTAATATCCTCACTCGGCTAGCGCCTCGTTCGGCTATTTTCACACTCGCACAAAATTCGTCACTTTCTAGCTCGTTGCGTAATATACTATATTATTTATTCTAATAATAAAGGTGGATTTAAAAATAATCTTTTAATTTTTCAATTGATTTAATTTATAGGTTTTTTAAATAATTGTTTGAAATTAAAAATTTAATAATGATTTCGAAAATTTCATTTTTTTTGTTTTTACCTCGATTTTTAGCGAATTTTAAGAGTTAACCTAGGACACAAACAACGCCCGCTTATTTTGCATTAATTTTGAAATTTCATAACTTTGCGGTATTCTTATAGTTCTTATTTTGTTAGTATTTAGATATTTTAATTTAAAACTATATCATTTAAAGGTAATTTATGCTCAAGAGATTTAAGGTTTAAAACTTTAGATTTAACATTTAAGATATAAAGTATGCTTTAAACTCAACTTTTAAATCTTAAGTCATAAATCATAACTCTTGAATATGGTGCATAAACGGATCTATTTAAAGCAGGGATGGGGAGTCGATAGAAAAAAAACACTTTCGACTCATGACTCCTGAGTCAATATTATTTTAAATCAATTCCCAACTCCGGCTTCCGATTTCATTACATATATTTTTTTAATAAAAAAATCAAAAATAGTATTAAATTTTCCACTTTTAACCTCAATAAAAGTGTAGAGAGTCAAAAAAATGTTCGACTCCAGACTTTTGGAAAATCGTTCGACTTCTTGACTATCGACTCCGACTCCTCATCCCCGATTTAAAGGACATACGTTGTATCTTATATGTTAAATCTGTGAGCATAACAGACCTTAACTTTTAAATTTTAAGACTAAAGACCGATTTATAACGTTACCAATAACCCAGGACACAGAACCTGAAATTCGAGGTCAACATAATGATTTTTTTCTAATTTATAACGTTACCCAGTGTGAACCTAGGGTCAACTGTCATTTTCTCAATAATAAGATTGATTATTTTCTAACCAAAATATACAATAATATACCCGTTAAAGGAGGACAAAGAATACGCGATCGTGATTACTTTTGTCCTACTTCCAGCTGTGACCAACTGTACCTACTCCCGGTAAAAAAAATTGTACAAGGGTTTTCTTTTTTCATTATAAAATATAAAATCACCAGTGACGTTATTAATAATTTTTCATACCAAGAGATGGCATTTTAAAAACAAAAAATTACCGGTCCGAGCGATTTTCTCAAAAAAATTTAATACGGCAGTTACGAATTTTATTCCAAAATTATCACCCCCCTGTATGTAAAAGTATTATTATGTAGTTTTTTTTAAATTTTAATTAATTTCTTTAATTTTTGTTTTTAAAATGCGATCTCTTGGTATAAAAAAAATTATTAATGACGTCACTGGTGATTTAGAAATGATACATGATCTTTGATTTTTTTAAATGAAAATCAACAATTTTTTAATCGTTTTCGATAGACATTCATGTCACTTAAACGATGATACAAAAAAATGATTACATTTGTAAAAAAAAATTGAATAAAAAATTTTTGATGTCAACTTAAAAGGACCTTATCGTTCTCTGGGAGGATCCTGTTCCACAGTTGATATTCATACCACATGTATAGAAAAGTAAAATATTTAATTTTGTAAAATATTGGGCCATGAAAATATGCGTGGGCTTCAGAAAAGGCTTTTGAAGTTGCGAATTTTTAACACCATTTTGCACAATTCGACAACGATGTCGGGATTAAGTACAACTAACATTGCATTAATGCAATGTTAGTTGCCGACATCACCTAAATATTTTAATTTTCTGATGTTAATAATGTATTAATTATGTACTTAATTACATATTTATAAATATTATATTTTATTTTAATTATTTAGAGTATAGTTTTATCAAATTAATAAGTAAATTCACAATTAATTTTTTAAAATTATTTAATTATTGCAGAGTTGCCGTTTTTTCTTCAATTTTTACAAAAACTTGAATAAAACATTTGGAGCATTGCATAAGATTATGATATTTCTATTACATGATAAAATGGTATTAGCATTATAGTTTACGAAAGTTTTATAGATATCCAATCACTAGAACATCTTAAAATTAAAATATTACGATTTTTACAGTACATTTCGGATTTTCTAAAACATTGACAACATTGGATAATTTTTCACGTACGTGTCACAAATAAATCCATTAATTTCCAAACGTATTATTTAATTGTTAACATAAATATAATATATCCAAGCGCAGTTAATTATTTTTAATAAAAATATACAATTTTTTGGAAATGAAAATAAAATTCTAAAAATCAATTTTTAGAAGCAAATCCGGGCTCTGCGTTGCGCTAAGTTCTAAGAAAATAGCACTTATTCTTCTGACTAGATTGTATAATTTTTCATTTTATAGATTTATTTCTAGGAAAAACCATTGTACGTCCTTTTCTTCAAAAATATTTATAAAAATTTGAAATGTTCTTCCTTATTTTGCACGCACGATTTAAATCGATCTCTAAAAATTCACAACAAAAACAACTAATTAGAGGAATATTTAAAAATGCAAATCGTAATTACAGGTAACTAGTAACTAGCATATGAATTTTTTGACAATAATTGTCACACTTGTCAAAATTTAAAATTTGAATAGCCGCAGTTGCTAGCTTAGATTTTTGCCATATAGTTTAATTATTTAACAGCATCTTCCAAACAAAATTGAAGGTGATATTTTATATTTACAATATTATAGTTCGTTTTGATAAGTTGTAATATAATAATATAATACTCATACATACAGGGTGGTGATAAAGTTTGGAATAAAATTCGTAACTGCCGTATTAAATTTTTTTGAGAAAATCGCTCGGACCGGTTATTTTTTGTTTTTAAAATGCCATCTCTTGGTATAAAAAATTATTAATGACGTCACGGGTGATTTTATATTTTATAATGAAAAAAGAAAGTTAGATTTTAATTTCATTTCTACCCAAATTCCCATATGAAAACGATAAGGTCCTTTAAAAGATGTATGAGTATTATTATGTAGTTTTTTTTTTTAATTTTAATTATTTTCTTTGTTTGATTCACCACATAGTGTCACCGAGAGTGTCACATACAGGGTGGTGATAAAGTTTGGAACAAAATTCGTAACTGCCGTATTTAATTTTTTTGAGAAATTCGCTCGGACAGGCCAATTTTTGATTTTAAAATGCCATCTCTTGGTATAAAAAAATATTAATAACGTCACTGGTGATTTAGCAATGACGTCATCATTGATTTTTTTAAATGAAAACCCCCACTTGTTTTACTCGTTTTTGATAGGCATTCATGTCACTTAAAGGATGATACAAAAAAATGATTACATTTGTAAAAAAAATTTGAATAAAAAATTTTTTACTACATAAACTTGAAAAACAAATTCTTTGGAATCTTTTAAATTTTAAGACTCGTTTTAAGATGACATCAAAAATTTTTTATTCAATTTTTTTTTACAAATGTAATCATCGTTTAAGTAGCATGAATGTCTATCAAAAACGAGTAAAAAAGTGTGGGGTTTCATTTAAAAAAATCGCTGATGATGTCATTGCTAAATCACCAGTGACGTCATTAATGATTTTTTTATACCAAGAGATGAAGAGATGGCATTTTTAAAACAAAAATTGACCTGTCCGAGCAATTTTCTCAAAAAAATTAAATACGGCAATTACGAATTTTGTTCCAAACTTTATCACAAAGACTTCTATGTTTTCTGTTGTTATACATAGACCGGACACGCTTGACATTTCGAAAAAATAGGTGTTTTCTATTTCCCACTTTTACCTGCTAATGAGCTAACTTTTGAAGTATAACTTTTACAATTCAATCCATTAATAACCGAAATTATCTTAATCCATCGCATTAGTTGTTTGTTGTAACTGGTAATTTATAAAATAAAGAAAAACATAGCAATTTTAAAATAGACACCAGCGCCTCCAAGGTGTATCAGTGTGAACTACGGTGGCCATTTAAAAGTATTCGTTAGCTATATTCACCTCGGTTATTTTCTTAATTTTTGGTGTTCTCTGATCAAATGAAAATCGAATTTGACAAGTTTTTATGAGTATTATAGGTTATGTGATCCAGTATTTCAAATTTACCGCCAAAACGGACACTTTTAAAATGGCCGCCAGTGATACACAAAAAGTTGACACGTGTCCGGTCTATGTATAACAATAGAAAACACAGAAGTCTTTGCTTTATCACCACCTTATACAGGGTGTCCCATTTGACGTTGGACTGTATGGGTAACTTTGTTATTATTGGAGATAGAAAGTCGGTTAAATGTACAAAGTAGTAGAGATTTTTTCGAATATTAATAATTAATTTACAAAAAATTTGAATATCGCATCTTTCCAACGCTATCTTGAAAAAACAAGAAAATGCGATTTTTAAAATATGGCTACAACTTCTTTATTTTCTGTGGTACCAAAAAAGTTTTTTGACATAATACAGACAATTTTTTGTGTACAATGTAATAAAACAAATGCATATTTTTTTCTTATGGCAGCCATATTGGATTTACACATATTCGGAATGAGTATTTTTTTCTGAGTAATTTGGTATACCATATGTCATATTAAAAAAAAATAAAATTATTTGATTTTATAAACTAACATTGGACTTTAAGAGATGTAAATTGTCAATAACATAAATGTAACTATTTAAAATATTAAATGTAAAATAAATCTTAACACATGTATTGACAGTCTATTCAAGGCCATTTTTGGTTAGTAAAATAAAATTATTTCTATTTTTCTTAAAATATTACATATGATATATCAAATTACTCAGAAAAATACACTTATTCCGAATATGTGTAAATCCAATATGGCTGCCATAAGAAACAAATAAGTTTGGTTCATTTCCGGTCAATCCGTTGGCGAAAAAAAATATTCATTTGTTTTACTGCATTGTACACAAAAAACTGTCTGTATTAAGTCAAAAAATTTTTTAGGTACCACAGAAAATAAAGAAGTTATAGCCATATTTTGAAAATCGCATTTTTTTGTTTTTTCAAGATAGCGTTGGAACGATGCGATATTCAAATTTTTTGTAAATGAATTATTAATATTCGAAAAAATCTCTACTACTTTGTCCATTTAACCGAATTTCTATCTCCAATAATAACAAAGTTACCCATACAGCTCAACGTCAAATGGGACACCCTGTATACTCACTTATGTTTATGTACCTATAAATTAAGTTTCGAAAAATAATTTTTTTTCTTATTCCTTAACTCATTTTTAAAATAAAAAAAAAGTTATTTTAAAAAATTATTAGTAGGTATTCGTTATCACTTTAAATATTACAATGTAATGAACCTACTTAATACAAACACTTATGTTTTGTTCAAAAAAATGTGGCTACAAGCTACAAGTACAAAAAAAAAACAATTTTGAGATGACTCAAGATACAAAGAAAACTGGTGACTCATCGTTTCTTCATTTTTTAGCTATGTTCGTACCAGGGTAAGTTAAGGGGTGTTATTCCAATTTTACCTAAATCCTATATTTATTTTTTAATCAATAAGTATATGCGAAAGTTCAAAGGGCTTGATACACCCCACTTTGTTCGATCAGCTGATTATAATAATAATAAACCTCTTTTAAAATTTGCTTTACTTGCATCAATTAATTACGTAAATATAAATAAACTTACCTAACAATTTTCAAGTCTATACTTTTAAATAGACAGGAATTTAATCCGAATTTCTAATTAAAATATTTCGATATTTATCCTTCCCCGTTTTGTCTTCTTGTTTCAATTTGAAACTCTTGCCGAACACATTGGAGTATTAATAAATTTTAATTAAGGCCATACACATGTTAAGAGTTAATTTGAGAAATTGTCATGATTGTACGAAATACACACGGGATCTAGTTAAAACCTTAAAATGCATACTTCAATGGCACTTGGCAAACTCGCACTGCCATAACAAAGCGGGGACTGCGAATGACAGTTTGTGATTTGTGACGTTCGTTGAAGTGCCTTGGTATTTGACAGCTGCGACGTTGCCAAGTGTAAAACTTTTACCCATTTTTACAGCAAAATTAATTTATTAGTTTTTTCGTAATTAATTCAAACAAAGATTCACTCATATTAAAGAAATAATTCATTTACAATAATAATGTATAATTTTTAAATAATTTTTGTATTACTTATTTAAAATATTTAATTTATACAGGGTGTATCAGACCACACGTGCCACCCCTTTATCTCGAGAACGCGTTATCGTAGATGACTGAAATAAAAAAATTAAATACCACAGTGAACTTAAACAATCCATTGGTGAGCTTATTTTTTTCCGGAACAACCTGGAACTATCCGGAACCGGAGATCACTTTGATTTTTTAAATAGCAAATAGGTCGAGTTTGATATGGTTTGATAGGTCTTTTAAAAACAAACAACTTTTATTAAAATATTTTTTTAATATTTTCTATACTTTAAAATTTATTCAAAAAACAAAAAAAAAATTGTTAAAAATACAAAAAAAGGAAATAAAATTTATTGCATATTTTTTTATTTATTTATTTTTGAAATTCTAATGTTTTATCAACTTTAAATATCATATTTGTCCATACTTGAACAAAATATGCAATAATTTTTATTTATTTTTTTTAACAATTTTTTTTTGTTTTTCGAATAAATTCTAAACTATGGAAAATATTAGACAATTATTTTTGCACTTTCTATATATAATGAGCTTACCTTATTGATAGAGACTAAAACGTTACATTTCCTGTCTCTTGTCAAATTTTACTTTACTCCCTGTCTTGTCATTACTTTACTCCCGCCCACGTCATTTGTCATCACTTTACTCCCGCTCACGTAACTTGTTATTAAAAATTAAAATTAGTCATAATCTTGTAATTTGTCTGAATTTGCCGCGAAATCATAATCGTTGCAAACGTCAGTCTACTGTAAACACCACCAATATATTGAGTGAATTCTAACCTCTAATAAATTTATTTGGTTTGGTTTGGAAGGGAACTTGATTTTTATTCTGGGGTCGGGGATTGTATTATGTACGGTTTATTATTTTATAGATTGATACTAAATTTTAAATTTAAAGGTGTTTTAAGTGTACACAGAATCGATTCAATCAATTAGTTAGATCTGTAAATGTGGCAAAATCTTTTAAACTTGGTAAACTTTATTCCTGCATCAAAACTTACCTACTTTATTTATTGTGAAGTTAATTATTATTTTTTTAAATTTCTAAAATCAACTA
Organism: Stenus bimaculatus; assembly: GCA_963971135.1. Classification (NCBI taxonomy): domain Eukaryota; kingdom Metazoa; phylum Arthropoda; class Insecta; order Coleoptera; family Staphylinidae; genus Stenus; species Stenus bimaculatus. Next base: position 20,033,013 of record OZ020180.1, read on the forward strand.
CAATAATTATAATATTAATCTACAATTATCTATATTTTATGAAAGTTGCTGTATAAATCATTATGACGGGCGAATAAAAATACCCGTCGCCGTCCGATGACAACCGATATTAGTCACAGCGATAGCCATATAATTAAATTATTGTGGAAACTTTTACCTATTAAAAAAGTGCAAAAAAATTCTATATGCACCGAGGTAGTAAAGTGACTGATTTTAATCCCGACGATGTTTTGTTTCCCGAGGCAAAGCCGAGGGAAACAATCAGAGGTGCACAAATAACTATTTAATAATAGTTGTTTGTTTTTAAAAGACCTATTATACGCTTGTTGGAAGTAATATATGTAAGGTAACCATGGAAAGCGTTCAAAGCGCATGCGTCAAAATCTCACCAGCGAATTTAAATTCTCTTGGTCAGGGGCTTGATTCCTGAATTTCATCTGAGTGAATGTTAATCTCACCTTCCTCGAGCGCATGCGTCAAAATCTCACCAGTAAATTTTGATTCGTCAGGTTCAGACCAAGAGAATTTGGATTCGCCGGTGAAATTTTGACGCATGCGCTTCGAGGAAGGTGAGTTTGAAATTCACTGTGTGAGATTTCAGGAATCCACATCCTGTAGCCTTATTCTTGGGACGGTCGAGATCGTGTGGTCGACTACATTCATCATTCTGTCCTTTTCATTTACCTGAAAAAATAAGAGTCTGTCCTTCTAGTCTCGTCGACGACACGATCTCACCCGACCCAAGAATAAGGATGAAGTCTGAACCAGGCGAATACTCGGGTGAGATATTGACGCATGCGCTCGAGGAAGATGAGATTATCATTCACTGGCACGAGATTCGGTACTCCAGCTCAAGAATTTACATATTTGCTCAGAATTACACTATATTAATTATGTAATAAATAAGCGAAATACTTTATTAGGTTAGTATCCTCAGGTTTTCCGTAACTTAGCCTTTAATATAAGGGCATTATCGCTGTGGTAATCAATGGTGTCACGGATAGCGACCATGTGGCATATTCTTGAACCATCGTTCACGAGACTTTCATCATTCTTTCCTTGTCATTCAAATGCAAAAAAAGTATTTCCTTGTCATGTCGTCATCGTGTCGGATGATACAAGACTACCCCCCCCCCCCCCCATCCCACTTATTCCTGAAATCTCATGAAGTGAATGCCAGATGCCAATAATAGATGATATGTGGCCAGACGTCCCGATTTTGGCGGGACAGTCCCGATTTTTTAACATTTGTCCCGAGTTCCACGGAATTTCAAAAAAGTCCCGTTTCTTGTTTTGAACAATTTTTTTAATGTTTTTTAATACTTGTCAAATTTGGTTTTGTTTCTTGATGATAATGTTGTTTTTTTAATAATTGTTTTTTTGGTTTAAATGAAACTTCATGAAAATGGAGCAATTTTTTTTTGATTTTGTGAATTAACACCCCTTCCTTGAAGCGCATGCGTCAACGAATCCATATCCGAGAATCGTGTTGTCTTTATGACGGTTTTGCACCAAGGTCATTGCTTATGCTGGTTTATTTTATTACTAAGAAAATGTATGTGTCCCATGACCAAAAGTCTACCTTAATTATATTTTTGGATTTGGAATAAAACCCGGACTTATTTTATTACGTTTATGTTGTTGAGTTTATTGGTTTCCTTTTTTAAGTATTTTTTTTTATATTTTTTATACACAACAAGATTTTTCTTACACCAACAACATGTTGATTGAGATATTTTGTTGATCTATTGCATTGTATGTAAATAAATAAATTTAAGAAATGGAAGAATAAAAAACAAGTTTACTTATAAAACTGCCCAAAATTTGTGGGAAAAAATGTCTTACCAATGGAATTATAGGGCACTGAAGGAAAATACTATTTGGTCCAACCTCCAACCTTCTTATTAAGTAAATAAATCTTGTGAAACTTGAACAAAATGAGACTTCAACTTACTTAAACAAAGATAAATTTAAAACTAAATGAATAAATAAATCTTCTGGCCGATTACACCCAAAAATCTAGTTTGTATGGGAGAAAATTACAAGAAAAACCCAGTAATGACAATTAGAGGTCTTCTTTGTACCATGTATACCTGGTTATAAGGGGTGCCTAATCCTTATTCACATAATATTATTCCCTTAATGAGTTTTTCTTATTAAATTCAACTATTCTTATTATTGTTACTTAAATTTTAAAAACACAATAATTCTTTTAATCATTGTATATGTATAACTCTAGTTAATATTATTATTAATTAAAAAAATTTTCAAATAAAAAAAATAAAATATTAAAAATGAGAACTAATATTGCATTGAGTTAGGTTATAAACTTATGCGAATCATCCATCTCGATTACTTTTAGGGAGTCGAGACATCTCGTTTGAAAATTCTCGCCTGCGAGATGATGGCTCAAGAATAACATTTCACGAAAAGTGATCGAAATTTGCCGATATCTCGCATGCGACATCATCTCGAGTGGTTCTCTCATATCAAGCTCTTGATTGCAAACTGCAAGTAAATAAATACAACGGTTTTAGCAGAAACTCGTCAGAAATTGAAAGAAAATTGAAAAACGTAATTTCTCAGTACCAGCGAGAAAGAAGAAACTTCAAAGAGTCATTTCTTACACCGCACGCTGATTTTAACGTTTAAACAATAAATTTAAATAAAACATGGCAATAAAGGCAAATTTTTCCACACCAATTGAAAACTATTGCACATATTATTTATATTTTTGTGTTTTTCTTGGTCTTCACTGCTTAATTTGCGTAATATACAGTTAAATCGGTCTGCCAAAATATTTTCCTTATTTTTTAATATTTTTAACTGCAATAAAATGAAATGAAATCATAAAATTATTGTCTAAAAAATAGCTGCTTTATTTTATTTTTTAATATATTATTAAAGAAATATTTGGCTGAAAAGTAACAAAATACAATTAAAATTAAATATTTGTTTCAGCTATTATTTAGATAATGTTTTTTAGATTTGATTCTATTTTTTGCATTTAAAAATATTAAGAAATAAAGAAGATATCTTGGCAGAGCGGTTTTAAAAAATGGCGCAAATTCAAAGGCAACGACCAAGGAAAACCGAAAAACATAAATAATACGCGCAATAGTTTTCAATGAATGTACAAACATTTCCCAATCGGTGCTATTTTTAATTTTTTATTTAAATCAGATGTTTAAAATTGCTTACATCGACATGGCAATGACCGTTAAATGCCAATCGATCGACCAAAAGCAAGAATGTTCCTTTCAAAACATTTAAATATGTTTTCTAAAAAAATATGAAAGTTTTCAATTTTCAAGATATCGATGGCAACTTTCTTATTTAAATTTGACGCTATATTTTTCAAGAAGTAAGAAAAAAATTACATTTTTTTCTGCTGAAGTAAAATAAATTCATTTCTTATGTCGGGGATTTTATGTTTGGGTTATTAATGAAAGTACTGAAATAGTATAGTTGATATTTGCGGGTTCCAGATCCTTGATTATTGGTAAAGTTATAAATACACGTTGAAACGGTCAAAATAGCGTTACGTGGACCTAACTTTTAAGATGTAAAATTCCATCGTTTTATGGCAAATGGCAACGTTGTATTTTATGTAAACTGACATTTACGCACATAACCAAAATAAAAGTGTAAGTATTAAAAAAAAAATAGATAACTGAAATAATTCATATTGATAAAATGAACAAATAATTTAGTTAATTACTTATTAATTCATGAAAGCATGGTAAAAACTTGCAAGTTACATAAACATCCACTTTGTTTACAAACTGCCAACATAAAATATTAAATGACGGAAATAAGTTAATTTAATTTTTAAATAACTAATTGTTGATAAAGTAATGAGGCTAATATTATCAAAAATAATTGGAACGCTTGGTTGTGCAGTGCAGTATTTCTGCATAGCTCACTGCACGTTCGAGTATGTTGCTGATTTTGTAGTGGTAAGCCTGCTAATAAAACTTCAAGCGGTTGATTCAAATTATTAACGCTTTATTTTTAGTGCACGGGACCTTCAATGGAGCCCACAATTTATTCAAAAAATATTTTGGTAACAGAACACATATCGCCGAAATTTGGACGCCTAGATAGAGGAGACATAATTATTGCGAAATGTCCTTTAAATCCCAAACAACAAATTTGTAAAAGGGTCAAGGGACTTCCAGGGGATTTAATACAAACAGGTTATTTGTCGGTGCAAGTAGTGCCTCGAGGACATGTTTGGTTAGAAGGAGATAATGTATCAAATTCTGCTGATTCCAGGACATATGGACCAGTTCCACAGGGATTGATTAGAAGTAGAGCTGTTTTTAGAATTTGGCCATTAAATGATATTAAAGTTTTGAGCAGTTAAATTGACTAATAATTAAGTGTTACTGTTTTTTTAAATATTTGTTTAATAAAATTTAGTAAAAATAACTATGTATTAATTTTTTGACAATTATTATACTTAACTATATGCTACTAAATCAGCTGTACACCATGTGGCCTATTTATAAATATAATTCATATAACAAAATGGTACATACAGTTTTTCAGGGATACTTAGTGACATCTACAGTATAATTTCAAAATTTACCCATCTACCAATCAAAAACAATTTTACCATGGTCCTTGTGATCGACGACCAAAAATAGGCAAAACCGGAAACCATAAAATTCCACAGTATTAATTGACAAACAAAAACTTTTTCTGTAAAAGTTAATAATTTTTGATAAACTTATTCAAAGCTAAAATTTTGCTATTTTGTGTACCTAATCATTTGTGGTAACTAAGCAAAAGAACCAAAATTTAAAATGTTTACAATAATATTTTCCTCAGAAAATTCCACAAAGAATAGATATTTAACTTTCATAAGAAAATAATTAACTTATATGTATATTTATATTTTATTTTTCAATATATATAATATTTATAACAACTTTTCTACCCACCGATTACACATTGAAAACGGTTGAAACGGTAAGGTACTTGAATTTCGTCCAGAGATTAAAGGATCAAACCGCGAAAACTTTTGTTTTTTTTTTAATTTTTATGCTCTTTTATTACTAGTGAAGTATTTGTTAAATTATTCAATAATTACAAACAATAACTTGTAAAAAAGTTAATGATTTTTAGTACTACAAAGGTAAAAATTTGCAACTTGACTACTTTGCGTAACCATTTGTGAAATCAAAAGAACCAAAATTAAAATTTCATAAAAATTAAATAAATATTTAACTTTCATATGCCCGTTTTCACCAACGATTTCTAAAATTTAGGCATTGCTTGTAGTGCTAGTTGCTATAGCTATTTATAATCATTTAATAAAAAATACCTAGCAACTAGCGCTATAACCTATAAGCCTAAGTTTTAGGAATCGTTGTTGAAAACGGGCAGTAGTTTCATAAAAAAAATAATCAAGTATTTAATCTTTTATTTTATACTATTTATATCAAATTTTCTAAATATAGAAGTACACATTGACGGTTGAAACGGTAAGGTACTTGAATTTCGTCCAGAGATTGAAGGATCAAGCCGCGAATACCTTTTGTTTTTTTATTTAATTTTTATTACTAGCAAAATGATTGTTGATTGTTGAGTATTAATTTACAAACAAAAACTTTATCTGTAAAAGTTAATTATTTTTGATAAACTTATTCAAAGCTAAAATTTTGCTACTTTGTGTAATCATTTGTGTGTAACTAAGCAAAAGAACCAAAATTTAACATGTTTATAATAATATTTTCGTCAAAAAATTCCATAAAGAATAGATATTTAACTTTCATAAGAAAATAATTAACTTATATGTATATTTATATTATATTTTTCAAAATATATAATATTTATAACAACTTTTCTACCCACCTATTACACATTGAAAACGGTTGAAACGGTAAGGTACTTGAATTTCGTCCAGAGATTAAAGGATCAAACCGCGAAAACTTTTGTTTTTTTTTAATTTTTATGCTCTTTTATTACTAGTGAAGTATTTGTTAAATTATTTAATAATTACCAACAATAATTTGTAAAAAAGTTAATGATTTTTAGTACTACAAAGGTAAAAATTTGCAACTTGACTACTTTGCGTAACCATTTGTGAAATCAAAAGAACCAAAATTAAAATTTCATAAAAATTAAATAAATATTTAACTTTCATATGCCCGTTTTCACCAACGATTTCTAAAATTTAGGCATTGCTTGTAGTGCTAGTTGCTATAGCTATTTATAATCATTTAATAAAAAATACCTAGCAACTAGCGCTATAACCTATAAGCCTAAGTTTTAGGAATCGTTGTTGAAAACGGGCAGTAGTTTCATAAAAAAAATAATCAACTATTCAATCTTTGATTTTGTATCAAATTTTCTAGCTATAAAAGTACACATTGACGGTTGAAACGGTAAAGTACTTGAATTTCGTCCAGAGATTGAAGGATCAAGCCGCGAATACCTTTTGTTTTTTTATTTCACTTTTTATGCTCCTTTATTACTAGTGAAAAGATTATAGAATTATTCAGTAATTATTTACAAACAATAACTTTTTCTTATAAATAAATTAATGATTTTTAATAAACTGCCAAATTTGCAAATTTGACAACTTATTTGTGTAATCATTTGTGTTTAACTAAGAAAGAACCAAAATTTAATATATTTATGGTAATATTCTCGTCTTAAAGTTCCATTAAAATTAAACAAATATTTAACTTTCGTAGTTTCATAAAAAAAATAATCAACTATTAAATTTTGATTTTATATCAAATTTTCTAGCTATAAAAGTACACATTGACGGTTGAAACGGTAAGGTACTTGAATTTCGTCCAGAGATTGAAGGATCAAGCCGCGAATACCTTTTGTTTTTTTATTTAATTTTTATTACTAGCAAAATGATTGTTGATTGTTGAGTATTAATTTACAAACACAAACTTTATCTGTAAAAGTTAATTATTTTTGATAAACTTATTCAAAGCTAAAATTTTGCTACTTTGTGTAATCATTTGTGTGTAACTAAGCAAAAGAACCAAAATTTTACATGTTTATAATAATATTTTCGTTCAAAAATTTCACAAAAAATAGATATTTAACTTTCATAAGATAATAATCATCTTATATGTATACTTAATTTTTCAAAATATCCTATTTATGTCAACTTTTCTGCCCACACATTACACATTGAAAACGGTTGAAACGGTAAGGTACTTGAATTTCGTCAAGAGATTGAAGGATCAAACCGCGAAAACTTTTGTTTTTTTTCAATTTTTATGCTCTTTTATTACTAGTGAAATATTTGTTGAATTATTCAATAATTATTAGTTACAAACAATAACTTTTTCTTGTAAAAAAGTTGATGATTAATGATTATTAGTAAACTTCGAAGCTAAAAATTTGCAACTTTGACTACTTTGCGTAACCACTTGTGAAATCAAAAGAACCAAAATTAAAATGTTCATGGTAATATTTTCGTATTAAAATTTCATCAAAATTAAATAAATATTTAACTTTCGCAGTTTCATAAAAAATATAATCAACTATTTATTCTTTGAATTTATACTATTTATATCAAATTTTCTAATTTTGGAAGTACACATAGACGGTTGAAACGGTAAGGTACTTGAATTTCGTCTAGAGATTGAAGGATCAAGCCGCGGATACCTTTTTTTTTTAATTCATTTTTTATGCCCCTTTATTACAAGTGAAAAGATTATAGAATTATTCAGTAATTGTTTACAAACAATAACTTTTTCTTATAAATAAGTCAATTATTTTTAATAAACTGCCAAATTTGCAAATTTGACAACTTAATTGTGTAATCATTTGTGTTTAACTAAGAAAGAACCAAAATTTAATATATTTATGGTAATTTTCTCGTCTCAAAGTTCCATAAAAATTAAATAAATATTTAACTTTCGTAGTTTCATAAAAAAAATAATCAAATATTTAATTTTTGATTTTATATCAAATTTTCTAGCTATAAACGTACACATTGACGGTTGAAACGGTAAGGTACTTGAATTTCGTCCAGAGATTGAAGGATCAAGCCGCGAATACCTTTTGTTTTTTTATTTAATTTTTATTACTAACAAAATGATTGTTGAATTATTAAGTATTAATTTACAAACAAAAACTTTATCTGTAAAAGTTAATAATTTTTGATAAACTTATTCAAAGCTAAAATATTGCTACTTTGTGTACCTAATCATTTGTGTGTAACTAAGCAAAAGAACCAAAATTTAAAATGTTTACAATAATATTTTCGTCAGAAAATTCCACAAAGAATAGATATTTAACTTTCATAAGAAAATAATTAACTTATATGTATATTTATATTTTATTTTTCAATATATATATAATATTTATAACAACTTTTCTACCCACCAATTACACATTGAAAACGGTTGAAACGGTAAGGTACTTGAATTTCGTCCAGAGATTAAAGGATCAAACCGCGAAAACTTTTGTTTTTTTTTCAATTTTTATGCTCTTTTATTACTAGTGAAATATTTGTTGAATTATTCAATAATTATTCGCTACAAACAATAACTTTTTCTTGTAAAAAAGTTGATGATTAATGATTATTAGTAAACTTCGAAGCTAAAAATTTGTAACTTTGACTACTTTGCGTAACCATTTGTGAAATCAAAAGAATCAAAATTAAAATGTTCATGGTAATATTTTCGTATTAAAATTTCATAAAAATTAAATAAATATTTAACTTTCGCAGTTTCATAAAAAATATAATCAACTATTTATTCTTTGAATTTATATTATTTATATCAAATTTTCCAATTTTGAAAGTACACATAGACGGTTGAAACGGTAAGGTACTTGAATTTCGTCTAGAGATTGAAGGATCAAACCGCGGATACCTTTTGTTTTTTTAATTCACTTTTTATGCTCCTTTATTACTAGTGAAAAGATTATAGAATTATTCAGTAATTATTTACAAACAATAACTTTTTCTTATAAATAAGTCAATGATTTTTAATAAACTGCCAAATTTGCAAATTTGACAACTTATTTGTGTAATCATTTGTGTTTAACTAAGATAGAACCAAAATTTAATATATTTATGATAATTTTCTCGTCTCAAAGTTCCATAAAAATTAAATAAATATTTAACTTTCGTAGTTTCATAAAAAAATAATCAACTATTTAATCTTTGATTTTATATCAAATTTTCAAGCTATAAACCGTCACATTCAATATTATCAGTATTGCTAATACACTTATCACTAGTTCGTTTAAGCAGATGACTATTTGGGATATATGCAGTAGTTCCAATATTATTTGAAGCTTTTTAGAAATGACATTCAAACGAAAAGCAAATTTCTTCTTCTTTAAAGTCTTCTTCAAAATTAGCTTAACAACTAAAATCTTCCATAGTTAAGTATGAAGAGATTTCTTGTGAAAATTCTTGAACTTGGACGGTTCATGAAGTACTTGCAGAAATTGATTCTAGATTTTTTAACCTCTCAAATCGGTTGAGTTTGGACTATTCGTTTCTGTAAGAATTTTATATTCCCAATACCATAAAATATGTATTATAAATTAAACGTATTGTTAACAAATTATAAATAATTCCTTAGGAAGTTTTATTTTTCATTTCCAATGAATTGAGCACTACAAATTCTATCATTTTTTGTTGGTTCCAAGCTTCACCAGTGGATCTAAAATAAACATTTTAGAAATAAAGGTATTATCGTAAAATACATAAATAAATATATGAATTTTATGCGTTACTTTAAATGGTCATTTAAGGAGATATTTAATAATTTTTTTTATTAAAACTAGATGGCGCAAGTATAACTTTTTTGGTACTGTTAAAAAGTTCTTTAAATAGGGTATTTTTTGATGGTATAAAAACCATATCAACCCATTTAAAAAAAAATTGATGACGTCATTGTGACGTCATGCCATTGGATAATATATTTTTTGCACTTCAAAACAATAATGAGCCATTTTACTCTCTTAATGGCAGAAGTAAAAGTAACACATTTACTACCAAGTATTCATTTAATCTCTAGGGATTAAAAGTCCCATAACGGTTCATTTAATCCCTTGGTATTAAAAATTATTAAAAATATTTCATAGTTAGATATTACAAACACAGATGGCGCGCAAGTTTTTAAAAATAATTGTTTCTGAATTCTGAATTATATTTGATAATTTAATACGTAAGTATATTTCTAATATTACTATAATAATTTTTAGGGTTTTTTTATTTGGAAAAGGAATTTATTATAGTTTTTTGTCTTAAATTCAAAAAATTTTATTGACAAGAAATTCTAACCTCTAAATTGTCTTGTATTATTTATTAAGATATCTAATGGTTTTATCTAATTTAGTATGCTAAATGCTTATATTTATACAATTCAAAAGATTTTTGTTAGTTGTTTAAGTTTCTAGAAGATAAACGATAGAATGTTTCATCATCACTCGGAAGTTCATGCAGACTGATCCGTATCGAATCATGGTATAGGTACTTAAATTTTTAATAATATTTAATTTATCATAAATTAACCGATCAATTGATTTTAGGTTACCGGTGTGCTTCAAAATTATACAAGACTGGAGAAAACAACGCAGATTTATTAATGGATATGTACATTTACAAATTACTAAATATAAATATGTACGTTTACTCTAACATTACAATCAATACAATTTGTTAGACCAAATAAAGGAGGTACAACTTGTTCAATTATTTTTTTTAATAAGGTGACGGTTATGTCTGGCTCAGTAGTTATTTGCATTCGAAATAACCATTGTCCCAAAATTGAAAACTTTTGTTCAAATAATTAATTGGAAGTGCAAAAAATTTAATATGCACCGCTGGAGCAAAGTGCATTTAATCCTTCGTGTGGTTGTTGCCCTCGACTACGTCTCGGGCAACAATTTCCACACTCAGGATTAAATTACTCACTTTGCTCCCTTGGTGCATAAATAACTATTTTGCACTTCAAAACAATAATGAGCCATTTTACTCTCTTAATGGCAGAAGTAAAAGTAACACATTTACTACCAAGTATTCATTTAATCTCTAGGGATTAAAAGTCCCATAACGGTTCATTTAATCCCTTGGTATTAAAAATATTTCATAGTTAGATATTACAAACACAGATGGCGCGCAAGTTTTTAAAAATAATTGTTTCTGAATTCTGAATTATATTTGATAATTTAATACGTAAGTATATTTCTAATATTACTATAATAATTTTTAGGGTTTTTTTATTTGGAAAAGGAATTTATTATAGTTTTTTGTCTTAAATTCAAAAAATTTTATTGACAAGAAATTCTAACCTCTAAATTGTCTTGTATTATTTATTAAGATATCTAATGGTTTTATCTAATTTAGTATGCTAAATGCTTATATTTATACAATTCAAAAGATTTTTGTTAGTTGTTTAAGTTTCTAGAAGATAAACGATAGAATGTTTCATCATCACTCGGAAGTTCATGCAGACTGATCCGTATCGAATCATGGTATAGGTACTTAAATTTTTAATAATATTTAATTTATCATAAATTAACCGATCAATTGATTTTAGGTTTCCGATGTGCTTCAAAATTATACAAGACTGGAGAAAACAACACAAATTTATTAATAGATATGTACATTTACAAATTACTAAATATAAATATGTACGTTTACTCTAAAATTACAATCAATACAATTTGTTAGACCAAATAAAGGAGGTACAACTTGTTCAATTATTTTTTTTAATAAGGTGACGGTTTTATGTCTGGCTCAGTAGTTATTTGCATTCGAAATAACCATTGTCCCAAAATTGAAAACGTTTGTTCAAATAATTAATTGGAAGTGCAAAAAATTTAATATGCACTGCTGGAGCAAAGTGCATTTAATCCTTCGTGTGGTTGTTGCCCTCGACTACGTCTCGGGCAACAATTTCTAAGTATTATTGTAACTTAATTTAATTAATATATTTAAAAATAAATTTAAAAAATGAGAAGTAGTTCTTAAATTTTTAGGCAACCAAAATTACACGTGAATGCTCTTAATGTAAAAAGGACTCCAAACAGAACTGCCATATTCTAAAATAGGCCTAACAAGTGAGCAATACAAAATACAAGCTTTTAAAACAATGAATATCATTAAAATCATTTAAAGATCTATTAATGAAACCGAACATTTTCATAGCTTTATTTCAGATATTTAAAATATGAGCATCAAATTTCAATGAAGGGTCAAACATAACTCCCAAATCTTTAAAGGTAAAGACAGTCTCTAGTGTGGACAAATTAATATTGTAATCAAACATAATGATATCATGTTTAGTACCAAACCGTAAAGTTTTACATTTGTTTACATTTAATACCATGTCGTTATTTTCGCACCAGGTATGTAACTGGTCAAGATCATTTTGAATGTCTAAACAGTCATATTCATTTTTTACTAATTTATATATTTTTAGGTCGTCTGCGTACAATAGGGTTTTGCAGTAAATTATATATAATTCAATGTCATTGATAAAGCAATTAAAAAGCAACGGTGTCAAATAATTCCCCTGGGGGACCCCCGAAGTTACTCTGATTTTACATGATGTTATGTTTTTTATTTTAACAGTTTGGGCTCTATCTGTTAGATAACTTTCAAACCAACTAGGTAAACTTCCAAAAATACCTATTTTATTTAGTTTTTCCAATAAAATACCATGATTTACTCTGTCGAATGCTTCTGAAAAATCGGTATAGATAGAATCTACCTGATATCCCCCCCCCCCCCCCCCCCTCAAAAGCATCCAACAAAAAAGATTCATAGCATAAAGGACTTGATGTTGTTGATCTTCCTTTGACAAATCCATGTTGGTTCATAGTTACTTCACTTTTAAAGTAAGGTTCTAATTTGTCACACACAATTGACTCAATAATCTTAGCAATGATTGATACTTTACACATACCCCTATAATTTTCGACCATTGTTTTATTTCCCTTTTTAAATAATGGGACGATATGACTCGATTTCCATATGTATGGAAATACACCACTTTTTAGAGACATATTAAATATTGTATAATAACTAAAACATCAATAATTGAAAACTTGCATGATTTTAAGAAATAAACAGGAATCTCATCGGGTCCCATACCTAATTTGTTATTTAGCTTATTCATCTTATTGAGAATGTCTTCTTTACTGATTTTTATGTTACCACAGGTATCCTGTTCATATTTTGGAGTTTTGGTGTTGTTATTGGTTATTGTAGACACTACCAAAAAAGTGAGCAAAAAAATTAGCTATTTCCTGTGTTGATTCAGAGAAACACCGTTATATGACATATTATTGGGAACATCATTGTTACCTTTCTTTGATTTTACATAACTCCAAAACACCCCACTGTCGGTTTGCATAGATTTTTCCAATTCTTTAAGATAGTCGTTAAAGTTACCTTTAGACATTAAATTACATTTAGATCTGAGGTTCCTAAATTTTTGATAGTCCTCATTACTTCTTGTTGATTTAAAAATAGCATGTTGTTTCTTTTTTTATATTATTAAGAATTTTAATTCTGTGCTGCACCATATAGGAAATCTTGGAGTTTTGTATGTGCATTTTGGTACAATTAATTGAATGACACTATACAAAGACATATAAAAAATATGTACATTCTCATTTACATCATTTAAGAGAGTTAATAAATTCCAATTTATCGTATTAAATAATAGTTAATTCAAAAATAATCCGCTTGTTTAAAATTGTAATAATCAAAAAACTGTTCTTTAATCTCAAAATTTTGTATATTAATTTCGAATAATAAAGCTGGGTGATAAGGATCGCACAAAACCATTGGTTCATCAGCCTCGCTTACTAGAAAATTTAAATTGGAAAAAACCAAATCTAAAGCTGCGTTTCCACCAAAGCAACATTGAGGAACTTTTGTGTTTCTGTTGCTTGTTTCCAAAAATGTTCCACAAAGTTTCATAAAATTCCTAAATGTTTCTCGTTGTTTCCGAAACAAATGCCGAATGTTTCTTCTTGTCGACGGTTTCCATTTCGAGCGGTAAACTTCAAAAGAAAATCGGCAACAAAAGGAAACTAAAATAAGTTTCTTCTTGTTGCCGTCTCAGTGGAAACGAACTAGGAACATAAATTTGTTGCTTTTTGCTTTACTTGTTTTGCTTAGTCTCTGCGCGGTGGTAAGAATCACCTTGCAAGGTATCGCAAAATGACCAGCAATCGTTCCATTGGGGAAATAGCTGGTCTAAAATTTGTATCTTCTTTTTGAATACGTGGAGCAATCTGACACAATAGCCATTCTATGTCAGAATTGGACAATCTTAAAAAATTTTGAACACTTCGATTTTTTATTTTTCCAGAGGTAATATCGTCTACTTTGAGGGTGCTAAGCAGGCGTATGCCACCATGATTTTGCCTTTCTTGTAGGCTCAGTTCTACCCAAAATTTGTGACGTCTTTTATTTTGTTTTTTTTCTAGACAACACAATGTAGGCAGCCGCTGCCAGCGCAATTTCTTCATCTTTATCCTTGATCCATGTTTCACCACTTCACAATACACCAAATTTAGCTCGGTTAACTCGGCGACATCCGACATCGACCACCAGTGGAAACACTGTGTTGCGCGTTTCTTATTTGCCTGAAACAACGTGCGACTACTGACGATTTAGTTGCGTTAGTGGAAACAATAAGTTTATTATTGTTTCTTAAAATTTCTTTTTGAAGCAACAAGAAGAAACAAAACGAAACAAAAAGTTTCTCAATGTTGCTTTGGTGGAAACGCAGCTTAAAATATTACCTGATTGATTTTATACTATTTATATCAAATTTCCTGATTATATAAATACACATTGAAGGTTGAAACGATAAGGTACTTGAATTTCTTCTAGAGATTGGAGGATCAAGCTGCGGATACCTTATATGTTTTTATTCTTTGTAAATAATTCTATAATCTGTTCACTAGTAATAAAGGAGCATAAAAAGTGAAATAAAAAAACAAAAGGTATCCGCGGCTTGATCCTTCAATATCTGGACGAAATTCAAGTACCTTACCGTTTCAACCGTCAATGTGTACTTTTACAGCTAGAAAATTTGATATAAAATCAAAGATTAAATAGTTGATTATCTTTTTTATGAAACTACGAAAGTTAAATATTTATTTAAATTTTATGGAACTTTGAGACGAGAAAATTACCATAAATATATTAAATTTTGGTTCTTTCTTAGTTAAACACAAATGATTACACAAATAAGTTGTCAAATTTGCAAATTTGGCAGATTATTAAAAATCATTAACTTATTTATAAGAAAAAGTTATTGTTTGTAAATAATTACTGAATAATTCTATAATCTTTTCACTAGTAATAAAGAGGCATAAAAAGTGAATTAAAAAAACAAAAGGTATCCGCGGCTCGATCCTTCAATCTCTAGACGAAATTCAAGTACCTTACCGTTTCAACCGTCTATGTGTACTTTCAAAAATTAGAAAATATGATATAAATAGTGTAAATTCAAAGAATAAATAGTTGATTATATTTTTTATGAAACTGCGAAAGTTAAATATTTATTTAATTTTGATGAAATTTTAATACGAAAATATTACCATGAACATTTTAATTTTGGTTCTTTTGATTTCACAAATGGTTACGCAAAGTAGTCATAGTTGCAAATTTTTAGCTTCGAAGTTTACTAATATTCATTAATCATCAACTTTTTTACAAGAAAAAGTTATTGTTTGTAACTAATAATTATTGAATAATTCAACAAATATTTCACTAGTAATAAAAGAGCATAAAACTTAAAAAAAAAACAAAAGTTTTCGCGGTTTGATCCTTTAATCTCTGGACGAAATTCAAGTACCTTACCGTTTCAACCGTTTTCAATGTGTAATATGTGGGTAGAAAAGTTGACATAAATATGAAATGTTGAAAAATTAAGTATACATATAAGATGATTATTTTCTTATGAAAGTTAAATATCTATTTTTTGTGAAATTTGTGAACGAAAATATTATTATAAACATTTTAAATTTTGGTTCTCTTGCTTAGTTACACACAAATGATTACACAAAGTAGCAAAATTTTAGTTTTGAATAAGTTTATCAAAAATAATTAACTTTTACAGATAAAGTTTTTGTTTGTCAATTAATACTTAATAATTCAACAATCATTTTGCTAGTAATAAAAATTAAATAAAAAAACAAAAGGTATTCGCGGCTTGATCCTTCAATCTCTGGACGAAATTCAAGTACCTTACCGTTTCAACCGTCAATGTGTACTTATATAGCTAGAAAATTTGATATAAAATTAAAGATTAAATAGTTGATTATTTTTTTTATGAAACTACGAAAGTTAAATATTTGTTTAATTTTAATGGAACTTTAAGACGAGAATATTACCATAAATATATTAAATTTTGGTTCTTTCTTAGTTAAACACAAACGATTACACAAATAAGTTGTCAAATTTGCAAATTTGGCAGTTTATTAAAAATCATTAACTTATTTATAAGAAAAAGTTATTGTTTGTAAATAATTACTGAATAATTCTATAATCTTTTCACTTGTAATAAAGGAGCATAAAAAGGGAAGTAAAAAAACAAAAGGTATCCGCGGCTTGATCCTTCAATCTCTGGACGAAATTCAAGCACCTTACCGTTTCAACCGTCAATGTGTACTTCGATATTTAGAAAATTTGATATAAATAGTATAAAAGAAAAGATTAAATAGTTGATTATATTTTTTATGAAACTGCGAAAGTTAAATATTTATTTAATTTTGATGAAATTTTAATACGAAAATATTACCATGAACATTTTAATTTTGGTTCTTTTGATTTCACAAATGGTTACGCAAAGTAGTCAAAGTTGCAAATTTTTAGCTTCGAAGTTTACTAATATTCATTAATCATCAACTTTTTTACAAGAAAAAGTTATTGTTTGTAACTAATAATTATTGAATAATTCAACAAATATTTCACTAGTAATAAAAGAGCATAAAAATTAAAAAAAAAACAAAAGTTTTCGCGGTTTGATCCTTTAATCTCTGGGCGAAATTCAAGTACCTTACCGTTTCAACCGTTTTCAATGTGTAATAGGCGAGTAGAAAAGTTGGTATAAATATTATATATATTGAAAAATAAAATATAAATATACATATAAGTTAATTATTTTCTTATGAAAGTTAAATATCTATTCTTTGTGGAATTTTTTGACGAAAATATTATTATAAACATTTTAAATATTGGTTCTTTTGCTTAGTTACACATAAATGATTAGGTACACAAAGTAGCAAAATTTTAGCTTTGAATAAGTTTATCAAAAATTATTAACTTTTACAGAAAAAGCTTTTGTTTGTAAAATAATACTTAATAATTCAACAATCATTTTGCTAGTAATAAAAATTAAATAAAAAAACAAAAGGTATTCGCGGCTTGATCCTTCAATCTCTGGACGAAATTCAAGTACCTTACCGTTTCAACCGTCAATGTGTACTTTTATAGCTAGAAAATTTGATATAAAATCAAAGATTAAATAGTTGATTATTTTTTTTTATGAAACTACGAAAGTTAAATATTTGTTTAATTTTAATGGAACTTTAAGACGAGAATATTACCATAAATATATTAAATTTTGGTTCTTTCTTAGTTAAACACAAATGATTACACAAATAAGTTGTCAATTTTGCAAATTTGGCAGTTTATTAAAAATCATTAACTTATTTATAAGAAAAAGATATTGTTTGTAAATAATTACTGAACAATTCTATAATCTTTTCACTAGTAATAAAGGAGCATAAAAAGTGAATTAAAAAAACAAAAAAAAGGTATCCGCGGCTTGATCCTTCAATCTCTAGACGAAATTCAAGTACCTTACCGTTTCAACCGTCAATGTGTACTTCTATATTTAGAAAATTTGATATAAATAGTATAAAAGAAAAGATTAAATAGTTGATTATATTTTTTATGAAACTGCGAAAGTTAAATATTTATTTAATTTTGATGAAATTTTAATACGAAAATATTACCATGAACATTTTAATTTTGGTTCTTTTGATTTCACAAATGGTTACGCAAAGTAGTCAAAGTTGCAAATTTTTAGCTTCGAAGTTTACTAATATTCATTAATCATCAACTTTTTTACAAGAAAAAGTTATTGTTTGTAACTAATAATTATTGAATAATTCAACAAATATTTCACTAGTAATAAAAGAGCATAAAAATTAAAAAAAAAACAAAAGTTTTCGCGGTTTGATCCTTCAAAGTACCTTACCGTTTCAACAGTTTTCAATGTGTAATAAGTGTGTAGAAGACATAAATATTATAGGGTGAAAAATTAAGTATACATATAAGGTGATTATTTTCTTATGAAAGTTAAATATCTATTCTTTGTGGAATTTTTGAACGAAAATATTATTATAAACATTTTAAATTTTGGTTCTTTTGCTTAGTTACACACAAATGATTACACAAAGTAGTAAAATTTTAGCTTTGAAGTTTATCAAAAATCATTAACTTTTTACAGAAAAGGTTTTTGTTAGTTTTGCTAGTAATAAAGGAGCATAAAAATTAAATAATTGAAACAAAAGGTATCCACGGCTTGATTCTTCGGAACAAAATTGAAGTTGGATAAAAGGCTGAAAGAAAAATGGCCGAACGATAAAAGGCCGACCTGGAACAAAGGACGAAAGAAAAAATTCTGATGAAGAGAAAAGACTGAAAGAAGTTTATGCGCAAATTAACCTAAACTGACCAGAGACCTGATCTGGACCAACCTGAAAGATGAAAATATTTCTGAAACGTGTTTGTTTTCAAGGCAGAGTTTTTTTTTGTAAAATTATGGCATTTTTGGAAAAAAATATCCTTTATAAGGTACCAAGTCATCATATACAGGGTGTCCCATTTGACGTTGGACTATAACTTTTTTATCTTAAATTCAATAAACCAACCAGATTTTTTCTTATTCACTGGTTTGCCAGGAAATGATCCAAACCATAGAGTATGGATACAATAATACTAGTATCCATACTCCATGTCCAAACTTTGTTTCTTCTTATGGCGGCCACATTGGAATTACACATATTTGGAATCAATGTGATTTTTCTGAGAATTTTGATATACCACATGTCACATTTAATAAATATTTTACGGAAAATGGGACAGTTAATAAGACGCATACAAGATTTCATGGAGTGCTACAGTTGTAACCTGTCAGTACATATTTTATGTATTTGTCTATTTGTGACAATTTACATAATTTATTTTATTTTCCAAATCTAAAATTAATAAAATTATACAAATGTCAACAATAACAAAAACAAAAAGTACGAAGTTAACACCATTGACAGTTTACAACTGTTAATTTTTTTATCCTATGCTATGTTAATAGGTTTCGAGCACTCCATGAAATCCTTTATGCTTCTTATTAATTCTCCCTTTTCCGTAAAATATTTATTAAATGTGACATGTGGTATATCAAAATTCCCAGAAAAAAACACTGAATCCAAATATTTAAAAGCAACAATCTCCTTTCAATTTTGTGCACATAACTTTTTTCTATCGGCTTTTTGTCCGAGTTGTCTTTTTATGGTTCAGCTGTATATCTTTCGGCCCTTTGTCCGCGTAGCCCTTTTATCGTTAGGTTTTTTTCTTTCAGCTTTTGTTCACGTCGGTCTTTTATCCATGTCGGTCTTTTATCGGCCTTTTATTGGTCCTTTTCCCACTCCCGAAAAATATTGCCTTTACTCAAAACTAAGCTCTTATAAATACAGGAAAAATAAAAATTTTCGATAATTTTATTTTTAAGTAATTATCGCCTGACCTTCAACCTGATGGTCAAGGTCATAGCAACATTCTTAAATATTTCGTCACTATGAATCGTAAAACTTTTATTTGAAACATTTTTCTGTAAAATGCTTAATTTCAAAAATAAAGCAGCGTTGCCGAACTTTAAGTATTGAAATTTTAAATCCTTGTAATTTTCAAACTATTGACTTAAAGAAAAATATGTTCCATAAGCCTCTGAAACCATGCTATAATAATATGGAATCAAAATAGGTGGTTGCTACTTAAAAAAAGTTAACTGATTATCGCCTGACCTATAAATTGCTGATCAACGTCATGGCAATATAAGTCTACATTTTAATTAAATTCATATTTTTAGCTAAAAATTATAAAATTTACTTTTACTCCGAAATGAAGCACCGGAGCGACATACAACCTTTTGTATAGAACATTGGTCAAGGATTATTTTATTACTTTTGGAATTATCAAAAAAGTAAAGAAACAAAAGATATGATCAAACAAAAGTTGATGACCCCCCCACATGTAACGCCCCTGAAAATATTTTTACAACTTTTATTGGAAGAAAATGTGTATCCTTATGTGAAAAAACTGTGGCCAATATTTCAAGTTAATATCTCTTATAATATTTATTTTATTTACAAAAAAATATTTTTTTTTGAAAATTTTTGAAGTGGTATGACTTTTTAAGGAAGCATTTCCGGACAATACTTTATAAGTCAAAAATGCTTAGTTTCCCTTCCTCTATTACCATAAAAAAATTGTCACAGTTTTTCAGAGACACCCTGTATACTACTAGAACCGTAAGAAAAGAGGAAGGCGCTTTTTCGTAGAGAGTTGAAATTTTATAACTTTAAGACAAAAGTTTAAATGTCCCTTTTCGATCGGATCACCCGGAAAAAAGTTATTCCACCCCAAACGAAAAATCGAATTCATCCCCTAAGTGTCCGAAATACACTCCGAATCTCATCAAATTTTAAAGTGGACGGCTCCCGTACGGCCATTTTTAACGGATTTTAATTTTTTTAAACTCTGCTGAATCTACTCTTAGCTCTTAGAACCAAAACCCACGCATATTAGGGTTTTTTGAATTTCGAAAAAATAACGAAAAATTATTTTTTTAAAGTCCTATTTAAAAAAGTCGCAGTTTTTTACGCTTTTCGGTCTAATCAATCACTCAAATTCTATTTCATCCCCATGTAATACACTTTCTCTGAAAGCTCAAGCTCCGCTTTACAACAAAAAAGGAATCACCTCAGTATCTCTTTTCGTTATCGAGTTATGACTAAAAATGTAGCAAAATTAAGTTTGAAGACAAAATTTCGGTCTGAAAGTTTTCACTTTTGACAAAATAATTAAAATCTTCAAAACGTTTAGCACCACCGGGACGTTTAATAGCTTAAAATTCCCACCGTCACCTCCTCCAACAAATGCCGTGAAAGTTGTAATTTTCGGTTTAAATTTGCATCGTTTTTGTTACAAAATTTTGCCAAAACTTTATGATTTTTTCCAAAAAAACTATTTAACCGATATTAACCAACTATTTTTTAAAACGCGTCTTTCGATGGTGTTTAAAATCGTTTATTTTTATAGTTTTGGAGAAAAACAATAAAAACCGATTTCCATAAAAAATTTCAAGCCAAAAATAACTCAAAAATATTTTTTTATTTTTTCAAAATCAACCCCGTAAAAGATAATAGAAAATGGCTGAAATGTAGTGGGTTACTTGCCCTCTACACCCCAAAAAAATTTTTACACCCCAAAAACTTAAAAAAAATCAAAATTATTTTAGGTAATGTACCTTAAAAATGAATGATTAGTAATAGTATCATGATCCATTTTTAAATTACAGAGTTTAGAATATTGTCGAAAAATCTAGCAAAGTGTTCAAATAATAATATTAAAAGTTTCCTACGGGAGTGGGGGTAATGAAATGAACATTTTTCTGTTTGTTTTTCATTGCCTAACAACATACTAAAAATTCAGAAACGAACAGTTTTTTGTTAAGACTGGGGAGTTGTGAAAAAGAGAGGTAAACACAGCAAACGTTTGTTATTTTAATATTTTTACATAATAATCATAAAAAATATTAAATAAAAACTATCTGACCCTTATAATTATAAATAGTACTTTAAGTTTTACCTAATTTTTCTTCTAAATAAAATTATGGGAAAGCGTAGAAGTGGAAATGCGATGAAATGTGGAAAAAAATGTGCTAGTTCCACTTCTACTCCCTTCCAGGGGCACATATTTAAAAAAATATGCTGGGACCCAAAGAGTTATTTATAAGGAAGGGGGTCATGTAAATTTTATTTAGTTTTGTTAATGGTTACTACACAAAAAAGTAAAATAACACATGGTTGCTATACTTCTCTCTCTTTCTCACAATACCCAGATTCTGGTCAAATCATTTAAGTTTAAAGGCCTTTAATTTTAAAGGACCTTATCGTTTTCCTATGTGTTTTTGGGCAAACATGAAAAATAAGTTAAACCTACAAAAATTAACTAAAATACCCCCAATATTAATAATATTTCCAATTTCTTCAATAAATATGAATTATAAATGCATTTATGAGATTTTACATTATTTAAAAAAATATTTATTAACACGACAACAGCGGATTTTAAAATTCAAATTTTGACAAGTACTGTCAGATAAATTTTAATTACCTTTCATTTACGTTTAAATTGAAAGCAAATGACAGTTAAAACTAATAGGGTGTTTTCCTTGTGGAACCTATGTTAATAATCGAATACAATCGCCAAAAGGATTAACCTGATGGTAGATACAAATGACCTTTATTATAAGGCACTTTAGAACAATGGTTACTGTTACAAACAAGAAGTAATGCCCGGGCTAACAAATTCGTACGCGCTTTACAAAGGTATCTGGCGACTGACTCACTGTGACTCACACTGGATTGTAATGTTTCCCACATTGGGTGTTGTTGTCATGCGCACACATTGCTTGCGTTTGTACGTTTATTTGTAAAAACAGCTAAAACCGGCGCGTACACATAAAAAGAAATCCGGTAGGCGCTCATGTAACATACTGGAATGAAACATTCTAGAAAAGGAGAAATAACTTGCCGAATGTCGTAAATAGTATCTTGCCTACTTGATAGGAGGTGCTTAGAAGTGCCAGAGGGTGTGTCCTACAAAAATAGAAGGAATTTAGAAGCCCTTTGTCGCCACCGAGGTCCCTTATCGGTTCTACTTTTTACTAATAATTATTGTGCATTTAATTTGGACGTTTCGTTTGAGAGGTAATAATTTCAATGTTGCCTGATTGTGCAATAAAGTCTTACGATAACCTGTAAAAGATATTTTATTTTTAATTGACGCCGTAATATTACAAATCTTATTACAACTATTAAAACTATAGCCATTGAATTTACAGTAAAAGTTTCAGAGCTCCAGGGAACTGGAAAAGTCATTTTTTGTCAAATATTTTAAAAATTGCAAAAAAACGACAACTGTGTAAAAATTTTTAAATTATAAAAAATATATTCTTAAATTATAAGTTTATTTGAATAAAATAAATACTTAAAAATTAATTTCTAATCAAGTCATAACAAATATGTACTTAATTCTATAATTTTTATACTATTAAAGTCAATAAATCATAGTAAATAAATGGCATAGGCAACCAAACCACTTTGTTTGTTAGAAACACCGTGGAAAACACCAGCATCGTTGTCTAATTGTGCAAAAATTAATTAATTTCAATTGCGTTTTTTGGCGAAAGCGGTCTCCTAAAGAGCGAAATATTTTACACTATTGTATATTTATTTCTTATTTATATGTGGGATAAGTTTCATTCTTGTACAAAATGCTCCCAAAACCCGATAAGGTCCTTTGTTATATGGGTTGTAATGAACAATTCCCATGGTTACCATATTTGTGTATAATTAAAGGCTTTAATTTTGACCAGAATCTGCCTATTAATCATTAAAAACTGGGAAAAATACTTGTAATATGTGAAAATATTATATGAAAATCTCCTACGAGAGTGGGTTTAATGACATGAAAATTTTTATCTTTGGTATTTATTCTCCCTAATAACATACCAAAAATTCAGAAGCGAACATTTTTTTGTTCTTACTTTTAATAAAAATACATGGAAAATGCCTTTGAGATGTACTAATAATATGATAAAAGGTCTCCTATGAGGGTTGAAGGTTGAAGTAATAAAATAAATGTTTTTGTATAAATTTAATATTATACGACAAGAAAAATGAAGGACGAACATTGATTTTTAAAATTATATTTTTTTATAAGTGAATGTAAAAGTGAATGCATTTAAATGCAACTTCTGCTTGACAAAATTATAATTTAAAGAAATTTCTAAATTCCTTTCGATAGGAAATTGTGTGACAATTTTTCTTGTCTAATACCTAAGATAGTGGGTGCCTTCCGAGTGGAGCATATGCTGCCAGCTATGCGTTCCGAGTGAAACTTTAGCAGCATACGGTATACGGTGGGTTGCAAGGATGTTTCGTAAATAGCTTGCACCCCCAGCAATAACTTTTAGAACGCCGCATATTTGTTTGGACTTTGGCGTTCTAAAAGTTATTGCTAGCTTATAGCTAATTAATTATAGACGGACAAGCAAAGTTTGACATAGCATCGTAATCACAATTAAATTTCTGATCTTTTGGTGTAATTAACTTTTTTATGCAACAATACTGTGTTAATAAATTAGCGTTCAAACTTCATAATGGTCGAAAAAATTATGTTTTTTGTTAATTACTCACTTAATTGGCCCGGACAAGCAAAGTGACCAATATCATCGCCATCTACATGAAAAATGCTATCATAGACATATCATTTGTCTTTGTTGGTTAATATTTAAAAATTTGAAAATACCATGGTGGAGTGGTTGATTTGCTAAATTTAGCTGGACAAAAATATGATAGGTAAATAGTATTGTGTATTGCATTGTAATTTAATTAATTTATTAAAAAAATAACAGAAATTAAAAAAATTAATGAATTTTTATTGCAGAGAATTATTTAAACTCGGTGTGTTTACTTGTCATCATTGCTATCATCTTCAGTGCTATCTTCATCACTATTATTGTCGTCGTTATCATTATCATCACTATCATTATCGTCACTATCATTATCGTCACTTTCAGTATTTTCCAACAATAATTTGGCATTGTGAGATAATATAAGTGCTTTTCTTTGTTTTGTTTTTCTTTTGCTACTTATAAATGGATCGGAAGTTATGAGCAGCATATGTACTAGATCCTCCATGTTTTGCACTCTACTAAACTTTCGAGAAAAATGTTCCCGAAAATATTTGCAGTCAATATTTCGTGCCTCTTGCGCTTCTTCAGATAATTGACCAATAGGTAAAATTGCCTTTTCAATTATAAGACCCCATGAATCTTATGTACACTTGCAGGGATATAATACCAATTGTATTTTTCAATATATGTATAATCTTGCAGTTTCCAAAGTATATTTAGAAAATTTCTTTACATTCACTTTATGTCCAAAAGAAATTACTTGGAGAATAATTGAAAATCTTGTTATTAATTCCTCATCTACGCCAGTTATTGATGAACATAATAATGGATCATTAAAAAACCTTCGGGCTCTATTTCCATCATTTGATGTGCCTGAACCTTGTTTTGGAATACTTTTCTTGTATCATTTTTTTCCTAGCATTCACATTTTCTTTGTCTTTCTTCCCAATTTTCCATGTTTTTATATTTAAATGGTACGAAATATGCAAGATGCATTCCATAAAACGTATTCTAGCATGTAAAGAAGAAAGACCAAAAGACAAGGAAGCTTCATTATTTGAAAATGTTTTGGAAACTTCTAAATTGTTCATGTTTGTTGGGGTCGCTCCACAAATATAACATTTTTGTGCAGAACTGTTAGTTATGGAGTTGCATACTTTACCGTCTACCATTGTTAGTACAAGTACATGGTTAGCCCAAAAAGTTTTTTCTCCCATATGTATTTTTGTTGGCAATAGATTTTTAATATGATTTTCAATTTCGAGAACTTCTGATCTTGTAAATTCTGCAGTTTCTTTTAAAAAAATTAATTTAATGGGTCAACAGTAACGGGTTGAAGAAGAAGCAGGATTTTTCCATACCGTTAGATCTTCGTAATTTATTTCCAGAGGGACTAACGAAATCACAAACAAAGAAGAATCATCAATTGAATCTATACTTTCAAATTTTTGTTTGTAATTGGAATGTCCGGAGGCACCATCACAACCCCATTTATAAATTATTTTTAGCACACCTTCAGGAGGAATTTAAAATTTTGAAATTTGTTCGAAAT
Organism: Stenus bimaculatus; assembly: GCA_963971135.1. Classification (NCBI taxonomy): domain Eukaryota; kingdom Metazoa; phylum Arthropoda; class Insecta; order Coleoptera; family Staphylinidae; genus Stenus; species Stenus bimaculatus. Next base: position 20,059,083 of record OZ020180.1, read on the forward strand.
GTCCCATAAATATTCTTGTTGCTGTATGGTATGATCCAACAAAGACTGTAGTTTTATAATGGCAGAATGCTCATTTACAGTAATGTAATTTGGGTAACATTGTTCTTTTGCTGTCAATAATTTGTTATATCCAGGATATGTATCAGCAAATTGCATTTTAGATTGTTTTCTAATTACCTGGTATTGATGTTTTGTCATTTTAGCATCGACATAAAGTGCTAAAGCTTCTTCAGCAGATAATTTCATAGGCATCCGCAATTTATTAGCTGACTTATAAGATTTTTTAATTTTTGCTACTCTTGTTTGCGAAGAATTTGAAATTTCTTGTATAATACTTGCAGAATTTCTTTTCCCTTCTGATCGCAACTTAACACTTGTAGCTAATAGCAGTTCGTCAGAAGTATGTTCTTGAAGTCCTAAAAGCCTTCTTTTCTTTGTTTTAATGGATGCTTCTTTAAAGTCTTTTACAGAGCGACCTCTACTTGTAGATGGACCTGGTAAGATATTATCAGAAATATCTTTAATTTCAAAAATTATATCATCATTTAACCAAGTGGAACATTCACTCTCAAATCGACTTAGAGTGCGGTGACATTTTGTCCATTTTTTATGAAATAATTTGCTTAAGTTGATGGCTCTTTCCATAATATAATCCTTGATTATATCATTAGCATCATTAAATACCAGCTCAGTTTTTATAAAATCAAAAACTGCTAAAACCTTTTCTTTGTTGTCACGTTTTTTCATGCCAAGCAGCAAACAAAACTCATATTTTAGAGTATTAAATACTGATTATTTTGATACTAAATTTAATGGGTGCAATTGGGTGCAAAAAGTTTTATTGGTCAATGAATTATTAAAAATAAATATAAATTATTAAAAATTCTTTCCTTTCTTGAGTTGTGACAAACGATGTAAAATTACAAATAAATTAATATTTTATTATCACATTAATTAGTACACACCTGGATTAATAACTTCCATATTTTATTTATTATATATAATTTTTTTTAATTAAAATATTATTTCGTAAATTTATACATGCAAGTACAGTAACTCAAGTTTATTTGTTATATTTCAATTTGATGCTGTCAAAAATGTTAATATTGTGGGGGGAATGAAATAAAATCACTAAACAATTGCTTATATTTGTATTGTATCATATTGTATGCATTTAAAAATTATTTGGCATAAAAATGAGCCATTTTATTAAATTTGATTTTAATAGTTTTCTATATGTATACAGGGTGTTTCTAAATATATGCGAAGAAATTCTACAGGCGATTCCTTGACCAATTCTAAGACAAAAGTAAAGAATAAAAATTTTCTCAAAAGTGCTCTATTTTTTAGTTATGGGGTGTCAAACTTTCTATATTTTTTTCATTTTTTGAGTATAACTTCTTTATTTTTTAAGATAATTTGATAAAATTTGAAACACACTCTAGTTATTATAGTCGTAACAAGATAAAAATATCAAATATCGAAATAAAGTACAGGGGGATGTATTTTGGGGGTATAGACCCCATTTTTTATGCCATAACTGTTTTGTGCTACCCCACTTAACATTTTATATGAGATATTCTAATTTGTTGCTTTTTTATGAAAATTTTTGATCTGTATAATTTTTTCACAGCTGGTACGGTTTCGAAGTTATTTAAAAAAATGTAGGAAGTTGTATGCCAATTTTGCATTATACCCAGATATTTTTACCCCAAATTCGACCGTTTTTTGCGACGAGTCGCGAAAATGGCAGTTTTTTTAGTCAGATTTTAAAAATTCCGGTTGAATCGTGAAAAGGGGTGCGGATTCTAAGCGGGGTTTGAATTTTGAATTTTTCCCACCACGTTAACACTCTGAAAAAAATTCTCGAAAATGGTCGATTTTCTTGCTTTTTTTCGTCGGCGTCAACTTTGAAAAATCGCACCCCCGTCCGGTTTTAAAGGGAAGCGACGAAATTTGGCCCCTTTTATTATCACATCCTGGGGATGGACCGTGGCCATTTTTAAGTCTCCAGGCCCGATGGTGAGGCGTCGCGGTGCCGGCACGCCGAGCGTACAAATTTGGCGTTCTCTCGGGCGGCAAAAGTGCTCAAACTGTGCGGCTTAGCTAAGAAGTTCGGCAAGTGAAAAAAAATCGCGGTTTTTTATTCCTAATCTACATTCTATGCTTTCCCTTGAACCGAGCGCTTTTTTTGATATCTCTATTTTTTCTGTACTTTTGGCGCCCTCAAACTTGAGGTTTGAAATTGGTGCTTTTTCGACACCGACTTTGAAAATTCGTAACTTTTGATTTAGACCTCCTAGAGACGCCGAATATTTTTTATTTGCCTCCCCGCTTTGTTCTTTATAACCAAAAAAATCGGCATATTTCAATTTTACCCCTGGACTTTGCAAAAAAATCGCGAATAAAATGTTCAAAAAATGGGGCTAAGCGCGGTAAGTTGGGTGTACCACTTTCGGCCCTCAGTTTCCAAAAATGACTACATTTTTCTGCAATACCCTATAAAGGAATAACTTCTACATCTGGTAGCGCGTAGGAATTTTTTATTTTCGAAGGGGTTCGGAAGTTATCCCTAAATAAAATCGAAATTTTGAATTTAGGGGTTCGCGGCTCCAGTCGGGCTATTTTTTAACCGATTTGCTATTTTAAAATGTCAATCGAATGTGCATCTTGATCTGAAACCGCCCACGCGTAGGGTTTTTTGAATTTCGATAAAATAACGAAAAAAATTTTTTTTTAAGATCGCATTTAAAAATGTCGCAATTTTTGACGCGTTTCGGTCTAATCAACCCCTCAAAATCTATTTCACCCCCATGTTATATACCTTTTCTGAAAGCTTTCAACGTCCACTTCACGAAAAAAACAAAGAATCACATCGCGATCTCTTTTCGGCTTCGAGTTATTTCCGAAAGTGTAGCTAAAATAGCATAATCTCCTTTGGAGCCAAAATTTCGGTCTAAAATTTTTGACTTTTCACGAAATAATTAATATCTTCGAAATTATCAGCACCACCGGGAGTAGTAATAGCTTAAATTTCGCACCGTCATCTCCACCATAAAAATTTCGTGAACATTGTAATTTTTGGTTTAAAATTGCGTCGTCCAGGGCCGTTTTTGTACCAAAATTTTGCCAAAACTTTGCGAATTTTTTTCAAAAAAACAATTTAACCGATTTTAACCAAATATTTTTTAAAAGGCGTCTATCCATGGTATTTACTTTTGGTAAAAATTTGAAATCGCTAACTTTTATAGTTTTCAAGAAAAACAATAATAATCGATTTCCATGAAAAATTTCAAGCCTTAAAAATATCTGAAAAATTTTTTTTTCGAATATTTTCAAAATCGACCCCGCAAATGAAAATATATGAAATGTAGGGGGTCACTTGTCTTCTACATCACTCAAAAAAAAAATTTACACCCCAAAAACTTCTAGGTAATGTACTTTAAAAAATAATTAAATTTAAAAAATGTAATATGTTAATATCAGTAATTTTTAGAAACTTATCTGTACGAATTTTTGTTCCTTAATTTTAGTTATTAAGTTAAATATGAATTTTTCAAAATACATATTTACTCATTTATCAGAATGCCATATTTTATACAAAAATTCATATCTTTTGAACAAAAAGCCTTGAATTTTTTTTAAATTTTTTTCTTATTTCTTTATACTACAACCTAAAATTATTAACTTTCAAATTTTAATTTGAAACTGTGCACCCTTGTTGTCCAGCTAAATTGATCAATTCAACCACTGTGCACCACTCTGTAGAGATTTAATTGTGCTTTAATTTGGTGTATTTTTTTTGTGAAATGATAAGAAAGGAAGTTATTTAGAAAAAACCTCTTATGGAGAATTACATGTAAAATACTTATTGCTGGAAAACTTATTGCTAACATCTCGCCACGCCGGTTATAATTTTCTAGACTCCATATCCGCTTAAATTATAAAGTGTAGAGATGACCCGGTGTAAGGACGATTTATAGAATTTTGCTTGCACTGCCATCCAAGTGTTAAAATTGTTTTCAATTCGTTTAAAGTTCCTGACGCATCCTCTAGAGGGCGAAACCTAAAAGAAACATTGAAGGTTGACTTTATAGTCAATCAATAATATGATTTTTAAATTAAACATTAAAATTTACAAATGTTGACTATCCAAAGAGCATTTTTGGAAGATATTAGTTTTGTATTAAAAATAGGTATTTTGGTGTCGTAAAAAAGTCGATAACCAGTGGGCGAACTATGGCAACCTTGGTAACACAACCTAGAAATGATATTGCTGCTTTTGCTCGGCAGCAGCAAGGGACATCGGCACAACATCGGCAGTCGGCAGTTTTGTCCCGAGACTCCGAGCCTCTTGAAGTTTGTTGAAGTTGCCGGTTGGCTTCGTGGTATGTGCGATGATTCGACTATAAAAAATAGCGACTTAAAATTAGTATTTAAGAATGAAATAGAAAATATTTTGAATGAAAACGTGACTGTGATAATCCCTAATTTAATTATATTTACTACAAAAAAATCCTAATTATCTACATCGTAACCGTTGAACGTAAAAAAAGGCTTCACTCATCAAAGAAACAAACAAAAAATAAAGCAAAAGATGTTAAGCAGTAAGACGAAGCATTATTTACATGTGGGACTATTGTTGTCTGTGATAGTGTTTTTCGAGTTATTCTCGGGCGGGGTGAAAATCCGGGAGGATGAAACACTAGAAATCAACCCCTGGGTTCGTTATGGATATGCGTGGACTTTATCACTCTACTTTTTAAGACTCATTGCGTTTTTAACATTACCACAAGCTTTTTTTAATTTCGTGGGCTTAATTATATACAATGCGTTTCCCGATAAAGTTCTACTTAAGGGCAGTCCGATCTTGGCCCCCTTCATTTGCATAAGGGTGGTCACGAGAGGGGGCTATCCTCAGCTAGTGAAAACGAACGTTAAACGTAATATGGACAAATGCATTGATGCGGGGCTTGAAAATTTTATGATCGAAGTGGTCACGGACAAGGCCATTGGTCTCGAGTCCCATCGAAGAATTCGCGAAATTGTCGTCCCACCGAATTACAAAACCAGAAGTGGAGCTCTTTTCAAAGCGCGCGCTTTGCAATATTGTCTCGAGGATTCGGTAAACATTCTTGCTGATTGTGATTGGATTGTTCATCTCGACGAGGAGACTTTGTTGACGGAAAATTCAGTTAAAGGAATTCTTAATTTTGTTATGGATGGCAAACATCAGTTTGGACAAGGGTTGATTACTTACGCTAATGAGGAAGTGGTGAATTGGATTACAACGTTAGCTGATAGTTTTAGGGTGGCTGATGATATGGGCAAATTGAGACTGCAGTTTTACATGTTTCACAAACCTCTTTTTAGTTGGAAGGGCTCCTACGTTGTTACCCAGGTAAGATCACCTCTATCTAACATCTAACTCCCGCCGACTCATTATTTACTTAATCATTTACTTTTCGATAACAAAACAAAGCTGCAGGTACCGCATATGTTTAATAAAGCTTAAATCTTCTCATACAAGCAAATATTTAAATATTTACCTTTGCCATAATATAAATTTGCTTCCGACTTTAAAATAAATAAAAAACAACTACTTCAATAAAATTTCAAAAAATTGCCGCCATACACTTGTAAATAAATAATAGATCGTTTTTCCATTGTTTAGGACATTTCTTCAAATTTAAAAATTTTATAAACTCTACAAAAAAATTTGAAAATATCGTATTTAAAATTTTGAAATAAGTATACAGGGTGTCTCAATTTGAGTTGTATGCAGGGCCGCGTTTCCTACTAGGCACTTGCTTAGGGCCCGTAAATTTGGGGGGCCCGTATTTGAGATTTTTTATTAAATTGTTTATTTTCATTTTGCCCAGATCCTATTATAAAAAAAGTAGAATTAAATTGTATCAAATTTTTCTCTAAAAATAAGAATTTTAAATCAACATGATTAAAAAGTGTTTTTAAAAAGAGCAAAGGTCCAGGGGCGGATTTACATATAGTTCTTTTTGAGGTCCCCAAGAAAGCTAAATTGCAACTTACAAAAATAACTGCTAACATTTCGGGATAAGACCAATTTTTTAGTATCCCGGGTCCCCCATAGCAATTATTGCCCCCAAGTGCTAAATCCGTCCCTGAGGAGAATTCTCAAATATATTCAAATCGACCGCAAAATTAATTCTAGTTCACTTAGTTATTTTTTTATAAATTTAAAAAAAATGATTTTACCATTTCGACAAGTAAAACATTCCAATTTTTACAAAATCTCATTTTTTTTATTTTCCCCTTTTCAACAGACTCGAGTTTATTTTTTGCAGAATTTTCTAATTTACTCAAATCTACCACAAAATTAATTATAGCTCACTTTTTATAAATTTTTAAAAAACATTTCACCGGTTCAACAAGTAAAATAGTACAATTTTTAGAAAACGTCAATTTTTTTAATGTTTCCCTGGGATTTTTTCAACAAACTCGGCTTAATTTTTTTCAGAATTCTTCAGTTTATTCAAATCGACCAAGTGTTAAATCCGCCCCTGCAAGGGGCCCGTGATTTAAATTTGTGCCTAGGGCCCGAAAAGGTCTTGGAAACTTGCAATAAAATCCAGCAATAGGTAATATTTTCAAAAATAAATATATTTTCAAAAAAAATTATAGCCTCGTATTCCTCTGGATAAAATAAAAATGCATAATTAAAATAATTAAATTTTAAGGGTGAAACTACCTCTAAACAATTTTTTTAATATAATAGGGGAAGATCGTTTATTATTTCAAATTTTCTTTTACAGTTTGATTTTTGATACAATTCTACACAAAATATCAAGAATTTGGGTGGCAACCCCTTCCCATTTTTATTTTAAAATAAAAGCAAAGCGCAGAGTAACGCGTGGAGCAAGCTTCAAGCTAACTCCAATTTCTATTCAAAAATCATTTTTTATTTTCAAAATTCTTCTCTAATTTGAATTTTTATATAATTTTACACGAAGGGGTTGCCGCCCAAATTTTTGATATCTACTGTAATATTGTCTAAAAAATCAAACTGGGTAAGAAATTTGAAAATAAAAAAATGATCTTCGAATAGAAATTTGAGATTATTTGAAGCGCATTACGCTACACAATAGGTGTGTTTCTTTTACCAAAATTTGACTGATTTGCTCGAGCAAATCACTTCCTTCTCCTTTTAGTTCTATAGGAGAAAATGAGACAGAATATGATTTGCTCATATTTGCTCGAGCAAAGTATGTAAAAAAAACACAACTTTTGTATTTAATTTAAGAAAAAAAGGAAGATTACCTGCCCCCCAAATTTTTGATATTTTGTGTAATATTGTCTAAAAAATCAAACTGGGGAAGAAATTTTAAAATAAAAAATGATCTTCAAGTAGAAATTGGTGTTTGCTTGAAGCGAGGCTTGAAGCTTTCTCCACGCGTTACTCTGCGCTTTGCTTTTATGTTAAAATAAAAATGGGAAGGAGTTGCCACCCAAATTTTTGATATTTTGTACAGAATTGTATAAACAATCAAACTGGGGACGAAATTTAAAAATAAAAAATGATCTTCAATTAGAAAATGGAAAGTGGAGTTCATTTTAAGCGAGCTCCGCGCTTCACGCTGTACTTTGAATTTAATTTAAAAAAAAATGAGAAGCTGTTGCCACCCAAATTTTTAATATTTTATGTAGAACTGTATAAACAATCAAACTGTAAAAGAAAATTTGAAATAAAAAATGGTCTTCTCCTATTATATTAAAAAAATTGTTTTGGGGTAGTTTTCACCCTGAAAATTTAATAATTTTAATTATACCCTTTTATTTTATCCAGAGGAATACGAGAGTATAATTTTTTTTTGATATTTTTACTTTTGAAAATATTACCTATTGTTGGATTTTATTGCTAGTTTCACACAAGTTTTTTAATTTCATTTTACTTGTGTGAAGTTAGCAATAGATTTCATCCATAGATTATATTTCAAAATATATGCAAAATATAAACAAAGAAACTAACCCAAATACAATTTTATAAGTATTTCTAAAGGGGTTTCACTAAAACAGCCCCTTAACTAAAACAACCCCTAAAAAATCTAGGGTAAAATTGGCGAAAATCAAATTTTTCAAGATAGTTCACCGATTTTCTAATTTTTTATTTTTGGAAATTGAAATATATGTGATTATGAACAAAATATCGAAAAACTCACTTTTTAGTTTTTTTACTTTGGTATAAATCTAATCCCATATGTATTCTAAACAAAATATCAAAAAACTAGAGGGGTGATGTGTGATGTGATGTGCACCATATTTTAATCGTTTTTCTCCAATAACGCCCGCGCCGTCTTATACAAACTTTGAGGTTTTGTAGTTTAAAAACAAAAAATAATACCCCTCTAGTTTTTTGATATTTTATTTAGAATACATATGGGAAGACAGATTAATAAAATATACTAGAAAAGAAATGAATTAACACGAATTATAACAACGCAAAATCTTATTCGAAACCACATTTTTCTGCCCTGTATTTCTTAGGTCTACACTAGGCAAAATTCTTGGTACATTCATTTGCAACAATTTGATCACGAAGAATGTGGTTCGCAAATCGCAATCGAAATTTCCATTGCGTCCAATTCTTCTACTTTTAAATTTTCGATATTGTAAAATTTAACTATACTAAAATTACACTTAACACCAATTTAGGGTGCGTTCCACTAAAGACTTGCAATGGTCACGACGACCGCAAAGTCGTTCCACATAAGACCGCGGTTGTTTCGCTCGTGTATAAAAACGTCATCGATGACTTCCCGGATGGCGACCGCATGAAGTCCACAACGTATTGGGAATTCCAGCTACCAACAGAGAGCGCTTTACACTTTACATGTAAACAAACATGGCGGAAGTGAGGTAGTGTCAGCCAAAAAAACTACAACCTAAGTTGCAAACATGGCGCGTATGAAAACAAGCGGAATAATGGCATCGAGCACCTCACTGATAGGTTAACTTGTTTGCCGCCAGAGGGCGAGCAAGTGACTAGAATTTATTCGTGGATTTTGTGGTCGTTTGTTCAACATTCAACGATGTTATTTGCGCTTGTTTCTTGTAAAGTATATTCTTACGTCAAAGTGGACAACAAAAGCAATCGTTTTATTTGAACCTGAAACAGATCAAGTCATTCGACATCAGATTTCGAGAGAAGACGCGGTACAGGCTGAAATTGGTACCTTTGCAAAATAAGATTATCCAAGGGACGTAGAAAGTAGAGGGTCGAAGGTCAGAACACCGCAGTTCTTTTGGAGGGACTTCTCCACAGAAAATGTCGATAATTCAAAATTCGACGGTGAATTCAAATAAGACTGATACCGCCACTATGCAACCAAACATACTCTGTAGTGATTTTAGACTTCCTAAGTCTGTTAACTTTCATTCAAATTTAAATCTGATCTGTCACTTTAACCAAAGCGTCTCTCAGCAGTTTTTCTTCAGGTATTTTTTCTAGTTATTTCTCAGTGTGTTGCATATTTTGTAAAAAAAAACAGTTTTTTTCATAACTAAAATTAGTACAGTAAAAATATTCGCGATGATTTTTTCACCGGAGCACCACGCATTCATTTAAGGGCGCGTTCCAGTAATGAACACTAAAGCCCTCAACCACAAAATTTTCCCGTTCCACTAGCTCAAAAGGTCACGATTCAACAAACAACCACGGAAACCCACGAATAAATAAGATCGCCATCGATGCACGAGAGAAAAAATCGCTGTCATATGTAGAACGATTTTGCGGTCTTCGTGGGCTTTAGTGTTCATTACTGGAACGCGCCCTAAGTGTAGCCAACTATGGGAAACTTATGTTTCCTACCATACAATGTCAACAGTATCAATCATTTTTGAAGATCGTGTTAGACCAGTTTAAATGAAAAAAAAATAGAAAGAAAAGGTACGATTTTTTCTTGATATTTTTGCTCATATCTTTGATATAAGACATAAGCTCCAATAAGGTATAGTAGAACCGGTCAGCAAACAGTTATTCCAACCTAACTGACATTGAATGAAATCAGCGACGCTGAATTTTCCTACCCATGCTGGAGGGTTGTACAGGGTGAGCTAAAATGATTGTAGTCAATTCAAATTTCCCGCCTAAAAATCTAGGGAATTTGTTTGTTTCAAGTTCATAGCAACACAAAATCATGTCAAAATCAAAACAAAGTAACTAGACTTCACAAAAGCAGAGGCGTAGGTGTAATTTTTATCCTTGTGTCAAAAGTTCAGATTTTTGAATTTCGTTATTGTGCCTTCTATTTCATAAACGTCAGTTTTTATCAAAATAATTTGAATAAATCTGTTTTCTGTTAGCATCTGCCTCGAAAATAAAGAAAAACATTTTCAATATTTGGCATTTGCTGTGAAATTAGACATTTTGGAAAAAAAATTTGCTACGCCATTGGATTACTAGGAGATTTTCTTTTTAAGATTTCAGTTGGACCAACCTGCGTATTTGGTTGCCTACATATCAAACCACAATCATTTTAGCTCACCCTACTACAGTAAGGAGTAGGGGAGTAGAGACTACTACTACTAACTGAAGTGTTGTAGTAAAGACTACTACTGATACAACACTCCAGCATGGGTACGAAAATTCAGGGTCGCTGATTTCATTCAATGTCAGCTAGGTTGAAATTTATGTTGTAGTAGTAGGACCTACAATACCTACCACTTTTTTAAGTCCGTAAAACTTTACAGAAAACTCTATCAATTAAGAAAAGATTCAATGTTGGTGCCCTTATACACAATTTTTTTTTAATACAGAGTGAGCTAAAATTATTGGGGCAAATATTTTTTTCAAAATGAATATAATAATCATAACAAAATGAGAATTCTCAACAAATATACAAATTTAAATTATTTATTAAGGTTTTGTGTTTTTGAAAATGAAAAACGTAGAATTAGCTCACTAATCTTACAAAAAAATGTCAAATGTTGAGGATGATAACCTTTGTTTTCGAGGCAGATGCTAACACAAATCAAAGATTTTCACAAAGTAGTCTTGATAAAAACTAATGTATATGAAACAGGAGGCACAATAAATAAATACAAAAATCTGAATTATTGACACAACGAAAAGAATTCGATCTACGCCTCTACTTTTATGTAGTCTAGTTGCTTTGTTATAATTATGACCTGATTTTGTGTTAGTATGAACTTGAAGCGAACCAATTCCCCAGATTTTTAGGCGGCAAATTTGAATGCAGCACTATCATTTTAGCTCACCCTGTATTTTGTATTGTACCTCATATTTATGATCTTGGGGGGAGTGGGGCTTCAGCCACCCCCTAAATACGCCCTTGGGGTTATCTACAATTTTTCCTCTGCCTCAAGGAGTTCTTTTCAAACCTTGATAAATATGCTATGTTTATCGACACTGCCTTTGCAAATTATTTATAAAATGGAGCCATACAAGCAATCTTCTTCAGAACTGAATGAACTAATAGACTAGGGTAACTGATAATTGTTTTCCGATCTCACGTATTTTTTTGTACATATGTTTACAAAGATCAAAGAGTTGAAAGCTATGTTTCAAGTTTATTTACAAAAAACAAGAGCACTTAAATTTAAATATAAGATATAAGCGAGACTTTAAGGAACACTTAAATTCAAAAATTGACAGAAACATTAACTCTAAGATCATCCAGAAAATTTTAGAGTAAATCATTGAACAAAGTAGCTATGTAAGATCTGTAACCTATGAGAACGAAGTGAAGGATTTAATTCCCAAATGTGCAATTGTTGAATGTGAGACGAAGGGTTGGCAAAACAATTTTTCTATATTGGAAAATAATATTTTATAAAACAATTTCTTCAGAAAAAAATATAGGATATTCCAATTTTTTCCATAAATAATATCAAATATTTTTATTTTAAATCTACAGAAACTGAATGTATTTTCTAAAACTTGTAGGAGTAAAAACAAAATTAATACTTATGTAACCTACAGATTACAGATGTTTTTAATTATTAATACTGTGTATTATTTTTGAATGCCATATTATTAATGTTTAATTTGTATGTTTGTAATTGGTATTCATTAACGGAAGCCATTTTTTATATTAACATAACACGAAGATAAACAGTAAAGACACCATTGCTGTTGCATTCTCCTTTAAATTCAAATGAAACGTTTTGCCAACTTCCGCTGTCCCTTTTATTGGATTCTCGATTGGATTGTAACTGTATTTTTTAATTGCACCTGTTGAATATTGCTACCAACTAAATCGTAAAAAGAAAATAAATCTTAAATGTGATTGTAACTCATAAACAAAAAAAGAACATAGTTTTATACCCAGATTCTCATCAAATCATTTAAGTTTAAAGGCCTTTAAATTTAAATTTGTTATATTGGTTGTAAGTTGTAAGGGACAATGCATGGTTACTTCAAATGTTTCTAATTAAAGGCATTTAATTTTGACCAAGGGGCTTATTTTTGAAATTGTCGACACAATGTCGCATTCGACATTAGAAAAAAACAGACTCCTATTTTTTCATTTAAATAATAAAGGCAGAATGATGAAACTCGAATGCCACATCTTGTCGGGTGATTCAAAAATAACTACCCAGAAACTCTATATTAGTATATTCATTAACCATTGTGGAGTATTAGGAACTTTTTAATTTTAGTGGGAATTTTGAAATTGTATAGGATCTTTAAGTAATTATCATGGTTTGTAGAGTCTAGACAAATGGAAAATTGGTCTAAAACAGTATTTGGTCATAAATAATATGTGAGATTATATGTGAAAGATCTTTTCTAGGTTGTAACCTATTTCACAATTCAGATTTGCAGAACAAAAGACTTTTCTACTTTTGTAAGAGTTAAAGGGTGAACCCAGCGATTAAATCTCCAAAAAAATGCCTTTGTTGTGCCAGGCATTCCAAATTGGTTGGGGCTTGTCCCCGGACTCTGATAAATAGAAAAGCCGATATCGAATCGCTTTGAAACGTTAAAAAGGGATGGAAAGATTTCATTGAGAAAAAGTATGAGAACGATATCATCATTTCGATTCGATTCAATTCTTGATTTCTATTTATCAGAGTACGGCGGTTGGTTATTTGCCCGATCAGTATCAGATTAAAGTCCTATTGGAAGTTTAAATGAAATGAAAAAAAATCGACTTCCGAATATTTTTTATGTTATTGTATTTCTTTACGGCAGTTTCGAAATCATTTTTGTTCAAACACTAAATGATAAGTTTGCTGCATATGTAGTTAAAAATAGGACTAGGACGCAATGTATGCGAAGGCAATTGTTTTTTAATAGAAAATATAATAAAAGTTTACCTTGGCTCACAAATATAATTACTCTTAAATAATAAAAATATTGAATAATAATTAATTTTATTTTAGTACAAATTTTAATGAAGATAATGGTTTGGTTGGGTTTGTAGAAAAAAATAAATAAATGCCACTTTTGTGTTATCAATCTATTGTAGATAAATAATTTCATAAAATTTCTCAACATTTTTATCTTCTATTATTATGTTCGTATATTTTTGACGCCAATCGGGTAATTTTAAGTCTAGGGGATAAAATATTTTATTGGTCGAAAACAAAATAACATATGTCAATTTACCTTTAACATATTTTTCTTGTATTTTTTTCGTTTGAAAAAATAGCATTTTTTTGATAATTTTGTTTCTAAAAAAAGGACAAGAACAATTAGCAGTCAGATTTTTTCAATTCCTTAATTGAAGATATTTTAGCGGGACCATTTTTGTTTTGTTGAAATAGGACATCAGTCTTCGGCGGGTATTGTTCCAAAAATAGATACAGGGTGTTTGGTAGCTCGATGTGTTAATTTAAGGAAGTGATTAGTGATCTTAACGGAAGCATTTATAACTAAATTTATTGTTTATTGTTATACAATATTTCACGGTTTTCGAGATATAATTATTTTTGTAATTTTTCGATACCTAACTATCCTTACATTTACATTAAATTAAAACCTAATTACTTGTTGATATCTTTTTGGAAAATTTATTTTCCGTAACATAAACATGTTTTATTTTAATTTTATATATAAAACATGTTGATAACCTTTTAGAAAATTAAGAGAGAAAAATATTGAAGTCGGAGACAGGCTTCTAAAAATATTTTAAGAATAAGTTTTCCAATGTAAGATAAATAATATAAAAGGTCCAGAAAGATTTTAAGATTATTTGAAAATTTCTAGTAAAAAGTAGTACTAAATATCAAAATTGAAACCCAAAATTGTAATTAACATTATCCAATATTTTTCCTACATTTTGTAAAGGTTATCAACTTGTTTCATCTATGAAATTTAAGTAATACAAGTTTATGTTACCGAAAATATTTTTTTCCAAAATATATCAGGTACTAATTAAGCATTAATTCCATGAAATGGGATACCGGAAAACCGTGGCACATTGTATAATAATAAATTTAGTTAAAAATGCTTTCATTAAGATCCCCAATCACCAAAGAGCCTGTATATGCAAACTGTATTGAAAATACAAATCTAAAACATCGAATTCTCTTAAATATAATAAAAAAGTTCGACTTATCCTTGCGAGAAAGAGTTTAGTGTGATTCATAGCACCACTTCGAAAATTTTCGAAAAATCATGGTTTTTCAATTCTTTGATACTTCGATTAAGTTCAGGATTTTCTACCCTAGTATTGTTTTCAGTCTTTTTCTCTTAACTTTTGCTTCCCAAGAATGATATGAAATATACACGATACCTTACTGAAATCCTTGACATCAGACTTCAGAGTGGGGTGGGGAGTGTTGTTCCAAAAATATATGCAAAATTTATTGAAACTAAAAAACCAAAACATCAAATTCTGTTAAATAAGAAACTGACATTGTTTAAAAATAAATGATAAATTATCTTTGGTTGGATAAAATAACCTGTATTCAGCGACTGTGATGAAAATTTTAGAGACGTCGTTAACGTTAAAGACGTCTTTAAAAAATATTAATCACGGTAGCTGAATACAGGCTAAAATGTTTAATTCTTTTCATCTTTTCAACTAAGTAAATTCAAAATTTCGAGGAACAAAATCTGGGAAATTGTACAGGACGCTTACTGATTTAGTACATTTTTCGGGACTACTACTTATGCGTGACACAGAACCCGAATCCAAGACGAATGGTCACCCTAAGATGAAGGAAATGATTTTTGGGCGAATCAATGCAGGCTCAAGGCTCTATAGTTTTTAATTTTATTTTTTTGGAAAGGTGTCAGGTGCACATAAAGTTTCGTTAGTTTATTTTAAATTGCTGTAATAAAAACTATTTACGGTTACGGTGCATGAACTATGTAAGTATATAAAAGTATTAAATATTAGTACCCAAAAAACAATTATTAGAAGAAAATTCTATTATATGTTAGTAATTCAGTCATTACATACTTAAAACCTTCGAAATAACTTTATTTGCAGAACATAGACATGAATTAAAAACATATTTTTATTTAAGAACAAGGTTAATTTTATTTAATAACTTTCTATATGCTTGGTTGTGAAAAAAATGTGTAACTTTTAAAATACGACCGTATGTTGTAACGTACCATAAAAAGCTTTGTCTGCACTGAATCATCATGACAGGAAGCAATTCATCCGTGTTTTTGTACGATAATTAAATTTTTTATCGCAAAATTATTTACAGTAAAAAAGAAAAGCTTTTATTACCCGTAATCTGCAATTTTTACAGTGCCTTCATTTTGAGCGTTAAAAATAACTTCGTGATACCTAAACAATATTCAATCTCCAATCACCAGAGATAAGAGAGAGAAATTAAATCTTTGAAAGCGTAAATTTTGCAGGTGCCAATAAAGTAGATTTGCAAAGAAATGCAGCTTGTACGGAAATAGGACTGGTGTAAATTTATCACCTCGAAATAAAAAATAATGCCAGGAGCAGGAGAACCTAAGCGAACGGAACGAAACCTTGAATTTTTATTAATGGAATATCGTAGCAGGTGGTGCCGTCGCAGTGCGCCAAACAATTCAGAAGGAGAAAAACGAATCGATTAAATTATGCAACGCAACTGGAAATATCAAATTATACATCTACCCCAAACGGAGTACAAAATTATAAAAATTTAATTTTGCCTTTTCACCATTATTAAGAGCAATTTCCTAAACGGAAAATATAGTGGTTTAGTTCTGCAGTCATTAAAGGTAGTACGAACAACATTTTTGTATAATTTTTTTGTAGATGATTTAGAAGTTATTTCTTTAATTTTTACCAGAAGGAAAAAAAATTGGAGAATGTACAAAAAAAATATTATGATCTAAAAGTACCTTAACTTTGGACCCCTCTAATTAATTTTGTGGTAGGTTGCTCTTTGGCAAAATGTAGCCTAATCAATTTAGATTATAAATCTGAAAAAATATTGAAAATCTAACGAGGGAAACTTGAGTTATAACTCAGAACTAATGATCGATTTCATGATTTTTCACAATTTTTCCTCCTAAAGTCGCGCGTCCTCTAGGGATTCACATTAATTATCAGTTATTTGGTCATAATTTGCAAAGAAGCTCCAGAAAAGTGGGATGGATTTTCTATTCCTTGTTATTATCTCCAACGGAAAATTTATCGCGGGTGTCTAGGAAGCTGCTCTTAAGCTATTTCAAATATCAGTCTTCCATGATCCATGATTTAAATCATAAATAATTGTAGTAATAATAGGATAATAAATTTTTTTGGGTTTATTTGTTTGAAAGTCCAAAATAATTTAAAATAAGCTCCTCTACTACAGAACCAAATATTTTAAAAATTTTAAAAACAAGACGTATTCTCCCAAATCGGCGACTTGTTGATGATCTTCGTGGACGTGGATTCCTGAAATCTCACACAGTGAATGTTAAATCCACCTTCCTCGAGCGCATGCGCAAACTTTCACTCGTGAATCTTGATTCGTCTGGTTCAGACCAAGTGAATTTATTCTGATGAGATTTTGACGCATGCTCTTCGAGGAAGGTGAATTTAACATTCACTGTGTGAGATTTCAGGAATCCAGCATCCAGCCCCTGTTATCGGAACTACAATTTTGCGGACTTTGTGTTTTTCGGAATTAATAAAAAACCATACTATGGTTTTTGAACGTTATTAACGAATATTACAGTCATCATCTTCATTAGTCATCAGCTCCAGAAACGTGCTTCTTGGAAATATTTGATACAAGTTTTAAATCTTCTTATTTTCTTGAAGAGCCTTCACACGACCCAACTTGGTCGGGTAGTCGGATACAATTTGGTGAGATTGGATACATAGTTGGGTCGTTTGAAGACTTAATGCTAACCATGGATCATGTAGAGGCTGATTGCAAACCAAGTTGGTTACCTCATCCAACCGATCAACGAACTTTTGTTTTTGAGTGATACCACCTACGAGCTGCCAGTACTACTCTAGATATTGACTCGCGAAATTATATACTTATTTTAGTTATACTCCTAACCTTGTAATATTATAGGAGTACTATTTTACTAAATAGTTGCAAAAGTCTATTGATTTCTTAAATTATAGCCATAATATGGCCATACTAAGTAGACTCGGGGAAGTGTGAACATATTTGATAGAAACTCTTCTTTATGATATTTGAGTTATTATCTACTGATAAAAAAGAAAGCCTTTGAATCTTACAGCTACCTACTGAAGTTCCAAATTATGTTTTAAGATGGAATCATTAATCATTATGGCCAGTTGAAGTTGGTTGGCGATAAAACGATGTATTATGAGATAAATGACATTAATTTTAAATGATATTTTTATGCTTTAGAAATAAGTGACATTAAACCTATGAAAACCTACAACTATGATGAAGTCCAAATTTTCAATAATTCATGGAGTTAGATCTCACAAAAAATAAACTAATTTATAATTAAGTTTACACTTGCCCCTTATTTTTTTTAATAAGAGGCAAGTGTGAATAACTTTTTAAATTGAAGGAACAAGAAGAAATATAGAAAAAAATAAAGTTCCTACTATAAAAAATGGCGAAAATAGTTAGCCCTTCTATAAACCCAAAAGAATACTTCTAGAAACATTGAGATCTTTGGCAGACTGGAGATGAATGAGAAATAGACGAAGAAGAGCATATTCATAAAGAATTAAATGAGAATTCGCACATGTCCCGAATATTTTTTTAAACCTTCATAGAAGATTGAAAGCAAGGATTTGCCCCTCAAATAGCTGGCCATACAAGAGAGGATTTTTGTGGCCGATGACGCATTTTTCGAGTAAAAATGGTAAAATCCGCGGGCCTGGTCTGTGCGTTAGTGGCGAACAGGTTTGTGGCAGATATTGCTGGCAGATCCGAGGCAATGACTGCACGTCGCCATTTGGCAGAGTGGGATTTCTTTAGTTCATCATGGTAAAAGTAGTAGAGTGGAAAAAAGATAGCATCGAAAAATTAATTCGTATGTATCAAGAAAGGCCTTGTTTGTGGAAACTAAATCATGAACATTACTCTAATAAAACATAAAAAATAAAAACTGCAGGTCTGGAGTCTAAAGAACAGTGAAAACCGTAATCCGCCACTCTGGTCTGTCGAGCATGCACGAAAAATCTGAGTCCGCGGATTGTAACTTGAAAAGGATTGTTAGAACACTATGTCCATAAAAAATCAACCCTTTAAGTTGCATTATCAAAGATTGATCAATAAAATCATCTTTTAAAAAACGCATTCACACTTCCCCGAGTCTACCTTACTTATCTAAAAAGTCATAAGTAAATATTTGTCACATTCTGAAAAAAAGCATTAAAACTGTTGCTCAAACTTATTTATGGTGTAAAAATATATTTTTAATAATGCACATATTTGGTATTTTAGAATTTATACAAGTGCATAACATACCATGTCGCCGTGACACGAACTTTTAAATTTTATGTTAAAACGTAGACACTTTTTCAATAAAAATTAAGGAAATTAAACAACTAATTAAAGATTATATGGCGACCTGTTGTTAATTTTTGTAATTATCTGAATTTATTCGGCTCGACGACATTGAAACTAATTCTGTGGCATGTGGCATACTTTAGGTAATTGATGTTGAACAAGTTGGTACTTATAGATAAGAAAAGTAAAAAATGTTTTAATAATATAGTAATTATAGTATCTATCCTTAGAAACTGGTTATTTTACATTTAATTTAAATCTAAAATTTTTATTGCATTCAAACTTGATAATATACAGGGTGTTTTATACGATTAATAAATTTGGTTTGTCAGAGATGGCATTTTATAGTGACAAAAAGCTACTAGCTTTTTATCAGCGAAAAACGCGTATATGAATTTTTTGCTCATAGAATGCCAGTACAATCACGCGCAAAGATATCGAGGACACAAAAGAAATATTATGACCCAATAGCAAGCGATTACAGTCACGAGGTGACACGAAATTTGAAAGAAATTAATAAGACGTAATATGTGGCCGGGGTCTTTTCAAATTTCGTATTCACGAAACAGGGGCGGATCTAGAAAAAAATTTTGGGGGGGTATTTTTTCCAGAAGATGTTCCCATGGCGAATGGGCCCAAGGCAAATTTTTGAAAAATTTTCAAGGTCAATGTTTCTTATAGTGAGGTGAAAATATGTACTTAATTTTAAATTGTTTCTGTGGGTTTTGAAATCAAAATTAAACTTAAAACTTAAATTTAAAAAAAAATCACAAAAATAAAACATTTATTCAATAAAATTCAAATTCAAAACAATAAATATACCTAATAACTAATAAATAATACACAAGTATATTATTATATAAATAAAAAAATACATATTGAAAACAAAACGATATGCTGGTAATATTTTTGATTTTTTCACATTTATAATAAAAACTCATGTTTTCTATTTTTTATGAAACTAAATTTGTTGATAATTTCATCAACATCAATTGCAACATCCCTATGAATATGCATTATTGCTAAACTCATAGGAAAGACTTTTTTATTGCACATATTATAAACAGAGTCAGGTACATTTTCTTTATTTTTCCAAAATTGAATCCAAACTTCTATTTCTGATGTTAGTAGTTTTTGCACAATAGTAATATTATCTTTTTGAGAATACTACAAATGTCATTTTTAAGCTCAATTTCACTTGTTTCTATAATTTTGTTAGGTAATATGGCATTTAACAAATAGATGTTCAATGTTTCATTATTAAATCTACTATTTAAAATATTATCACAAAGGGGAATAAAAACTGATATTTTAAAATAGTCTTCTACTGAGTCGGTTTGTAAGTTATCTCGATGAATTTGTTTTCCACTTAATCCAAGTTTAAAGTTTGAGAAAACTTTTGAATTTCCTCGAATATTGAGTGAAATGCAACATCTGCAATTACTGAAATCGTACCCTTAACTGCAATTTCAGCTGAGGCTTTATCTAAGTTTTTATTTTGCAGGGCCGTACTTAGGGTAATTGTCATTCCCAAAATTTTAGAAAGACAGAAGAGCGAAAAAACAAAAGTTGATGATGTTAATGTATGGATAAAACACTGAGCTTTAGATGATGATACGCTTTCTTGTCATAAACTTATCGGTTCAAGTAAAAAATATTGATAAATAATAAATATTTTACTATTTTTAAATATGTGTTTTTAGTTGGTACAAATTTTCTGTAAATTACTTAAAATTTTCCTGATTCTTGGGTTTGGTCGTACCGAGGGTGGGGGTAATTTTCTGTTCTCTTGGGGGGGGGGGGGGATAAAAAATGTTCATCTCATTATTGAAAATTGAAGTATACAATTACAAATTTCAATGGCTCACAACATTAAGGAATTTCTGTTTTAAAATGTGACTTGTAAATACCATAAATCACACATACTAAAACAACTCAATTCCGAGCTCAATTCCCAGTTTTTTAGAACTAAATAAGCACTACAATATAATTTATGTTCATAAAAAATATTTAATTCTGAAACTCGTGATCAGGTGATAATTGATATTAAATTAGCAGCCCCACTATTCATAGTTACCCATTAACACTTTAAACCTCTATATTTGCTAATTTTCGTAACACGTTTGTATAAAAACCATCATAAAAATAGACGTGTTTAATTTATTTCCTGCATTCATTATTTTATATCAGGTTAGTAAGCCGCCCCTATCCATAAATTGCCAATCTAAATATAATTAGTTTGCAATAATTTAACAAAATTTCAGAATACCTAGTTTTCAATTTTGCACTAAAATAATAGAAAATGGACAAATGGAGTAAAAAATCAGAAAATCTTAAAATATTTTAAAATTGTCAATAAAAGTTCAATTTATTGTCTCAATGTAACGTTAGGATCTTTTCAAGGCCTTTTTTCAATAGGTTGAGATAAAAATTTAATGATGAACCTCTTCTTTGATTTTATGGAGTATAAATAAACAGAAAAATTGTAATATATTGCCCTTAAAAATAGTATGTTTATAAATCTTTTGAAGCGTTTAATTAAAGCTAAACGTTTTGTGTTTATTTTTGGAAGTGTGATTTACTATTAACCTTTACAGAGTAAAAACAATTTCTATGTGTCGATTTACTATGAAGATTTATTTTTAAAATATTAACAGTTTACATCATTAGTGCTTATATCTGTGTTTAGAATATTCTAGAAAATTTTTATATTTTGTTCTTTTCTGTTGATGTTAATTTTTCAATTTTAACTAAAATTTGCATTCGGTAATGTCATCATTATCTAAAGTATACAACATATTAAATTTCTCACTGCAATGCACAAATAAAAAGTACTATAAATAGGATTTTGTTGATTGTATGAATTTTAAAATGATAAATTCGTTTCAATTTCCAAAAAGCATGATTTAATTTCATTGCATTGAGAAAAATACAGTTAAAAATGTAAATAATTGGTATAAACAAAAAAACCTGTATTTCACTGTTTTTTTTTTGCATGCAATAAATTTATTACTGTATAAAAAATAATTTGGCTTTAAAATCGTCGTAGTATAATATAGCCTAATTTTGTTTTTATTTTTACAAAAAGATAATTAGTACATAAGCTGGAAGAAAACTGGGGCAACATATCTCTTGAAACTACAGCTCCTGTAATCTCAAAGCTAAAATCTCCCAAGGTACATCTTTCATCCCTAATTAAGCCTTAAGCCTCTTGTCCTTCTTTCTACCCTTTTATAAATTAAACATTTCTCTGTTCATCGCAGATAGCGAATGATAGTACTATTCACGTTTTTAAAAGTATCCTGGCTACTTAAAATTAATATACAGGGTGGTGATTTATTTAAGTTCGTCGAGGGTATTTTAAAAATGCTAAGGAAGACGAGAATTGTTTAAATTATCCAAATTTTTTCATACAAAACTACAAAATGGATGGTTGTTGGATACCTACACCAACTTCAAAACTTGGTTTGTTTCAAGGATAGAGTTTGGAATTTAGAAGTTAGAAATTTTCTGCCAACTTATGTCAATTGTTTTCTACTTGTAGTAGAGTACTAAAAATAATTAAAATAATATTTTCCGACCGAGATAATAACAGAGAATAGAAAATCCATCCTGCCTTTCTGGTGCTTCGTTGCAAATTATCAGGGAATCACTGATAATTAATGCGGACCGCTAAAGGGCGTGCGAGTTTGGGAGGAAAAATCGTTATAAATCACGAAATCCAACATTACATCAAATTAGGCTTTTTAATGAAAATTTCCTGATTTATCTGAAAACATACAAATATCAAAGTAGGCGAATTACCACAATATTTTTTCATTCTAAGTTCTAAGCAGCCTTTAATATTTTCTAATTAGTGTTTGATAGTTGGTCGTATTATTGCAATATTAAAAATGCATAAATTTTCAAATGCGGAATTACCAGACATGCATCTTGTATATTGAGCAACCCACATATTTAGTACATGATATTTTAGGTAAATTAGCCTACTGTGAAGTTGTTTTATAAATTTATATTTTTAGCTAAAAATTCTAAAATCTACTTTTTCTCCGAAATAAAGCACCGAAGCGACATAAATCAAGAGTTCCTTTTCTGTAGAACATTGATCAAGGAATATTTTAGTACCTTTAAAATTATCATAAACGTAAAGAAACAAAAGATATGATCAAAAAAACTTGATGACCCCCCCCCACATGTAACGCCCCTGAAAATATTTTTTAAACATTTATTGGCCAAAAATGTGTATCTTTATGTGAAAAAACTGTGGCCAAAATTTCAAATTAATATCTCTTATAATATTTATTTTATTTACAAAAAAAATATTTTTTTTTGAAAATTTTTGAAGTGGTATAACTCTTTAAGGAAGCATTTCCGGACAATACTTTATAACTCAAAAATGCTTAGTTGCACTTCCTCTATCACCATAAAAAAATTGTCACAGTTATTCAGGGACACTCTGTATAAGCAAATGGGTATCTGCGAAACTAGAGCTACCCCTGTAATTTCTGTATTTATGAAAATAAAAACTTGAAATTTTACTTTGTTATGGTATAAGAAAACGCCTTTATTGAACTAAAAAAAATCAATTTCACTTCCGGTTTGACCAGAAATTACATCAACTTTTTTATTTTAAATATAACGCCCTATTTTTTGTAGTTATTATTAAACATTGATAAGTTCCAACTAAGTTACAAAAAAATTTGTTTCTGAACTTTCAAAGAAAATTTTGTATTTTTGGTATTGTTTTTTTAAATAAAATCTATTAAAACTACTCTTAAATGGCCCACTATCATGCCATTTGAAAAAATGAAGATATTTGCAAAATACGCATATTAAAAATTATCAAAATAAATTTCATAATTTACATTTTATTTTACGTATTTAAATTATTTATGAGTATTTTTAATAGATTTTAATAAAAAAATCGGTATTGCTTTAATTTCATTAAAAAAACTTAAAGTTAAAATGGAATTTTGGTATTTCCAAGTAAAGCCTATAAATAACAAGCACTTCATCAGATTTTTAGAAAAACGTAGTAAGTTCGAAGAAAATTTCCCATCTTAATGAATCATATACAAATAAGTTTCAACATAACTAAACAAAAGGAAAGACATATGTCACGTTTTAAATATTTATACTTAAAACAAAAAGATAACAGAAGACTTTCTTTTTAAAAATGCAAATATGCAATTAACGAGTTACTTACATAACAAATGCATATTTTTTGGAGATAATATTTTAGTTTATGTAATTATTTTTAAAATCTGGAGTAATATTCTACTAAACTATACAACACAGTAAAGAAATAATATCCATATTTTAATATACCGTGCGTACACGATATTAGGACCATCCCAATTTTATCAGAACATCAATTTTCTTATTTCGAATGTAAAACCCTGTTTTTTATACATATTATTGAACATTAGTACCTTTAAAGAATTCATGAGAAAAAATATTTTTTTCCACGACTATTGATAAACGATTCATTACATTTGAAATTTTTGATAAGTAATGAAATTCATTACTAAATTTATGACATTATTCAGCATGATCGGAACTAATAGATCAATCACAAAGCTGTAGTATTACCAACCCATCGGGTAATGAGCAATGGATTATAGGTAATTTCATTAATCACTGGACAACCTATTGGGTAATGAGCAATGGATTATGGGTAACTTTAACCACAGACTAAAATATATACAGAAGATATCAAATGTCAAAGATACGAAAAATGCCCTCAAAAAATTTGCATAAAAGCTCCGTAAAATAAAAAAATGTGGAAAAAGTATAGTATTCTAATCGTGAGAAAATAGACCTATTACGACACTCGCCTCCCAGCTCGTGTCGTAATATCGGTCGTCGTGATTAATCATTTCTCGCTCATTGAATAATATACTATTTTTAAACATTAAAGATTATTAAAGATTATTTTGATTTTATTTTGGTAGAAAAGTAAGACTACTTTTAAAAAATGTTCCAATTATCTACCTAAAATAAATTGTAGTTTATAAAATCAATTAGGTTGTTTTTATAATTTTCAAGAAGCGATTTTCGCAAAATTCTACATTTTTTTTTTCAAATGGCTTCATAGGAGGACTATCACCTGTACAGTACACAGTTTCTCTGATACACAATCGATATATGTAAATATCAACTTATCAGAGGTGGTCCTAGTTTCATGTACATCACCCGGATCCGGTATATACTTTTTTGGGATGGGATTTCTAGAAAATAAAAAAAAAATATATTTGAGATATTTACTACAATATCTTTCTCTTTTATGTGTTCTTTTAGCTTTATTCATATATTTTTACTATCATAATATTACTGTAGTATATTTTTGTGCTTTTGTATGAATATGTACTGGCAATTGAAACACATTTGTTTTATTTTTACTGAGCTCCCAATATTATCAAAAAATATTTATAGATTTATTTCAGGCTTAAAAACAGGTTTTGAAGATTATTTAAATGAAATAAATGATCAATAGTTTCTAAGCATGTTACTTACTGATGATAATTTTTAAGATTTATTTATTCATAAGTGATTCATAAACTGCAAAATAATTCAGATTAATTTTCTGTACTCAATTAGTGGAATTCACAGAAATATAACGCAGTAAACAAAATTATTCATAATAACAAATAATCGCGAAATGATTTCATAACTTGCGATAGTGAAAATTAAATTTTAAAAATAAAAATTGAATTTAAAAAAATTACTATTTATTTAACCATTGTATTTAGTTAACTGCCATTAAAAATTAAAATTGGTTCAAAAAATTTAATACATTTTAATACTAATATTTTAATCATTATAAAAAAACAATAAATAAAAAAATTAATCAGACTATACCGGGCGTTAGCGAAACATGATCACCTCTATAATTTTTTTATTTATGAAAAATAGAAATGTGACTCTTGTATGGTTCAAGAAAACACCTAGCTCTTTTTAAATTTCTAGTATGAAAAAATATTATGTAAAACAGGCACAGGCAAATTGATTTGACCCTACATATGGGGTACCGAAATAATCGATATAAAATCTATTTTTGAAAAACCAAGTGACCCGGCACCTTTGCATTAAAAAACAGAGTTATTTGCAAAAAATGCTTCTAAAAAAAGTTCAAAAATTAATATCTCAAAAACTATTTGAATAATTTTACAAATTACAATTTTATTTAGGTATTTCTATTATTTAGAATGAGTTTTGATGGTTTTTATCAACTTGGAAAGAAACGCATATTTTTAATTTTTTTTTTTTATTTTCAAAAAAAAAATTAAATATCACAAACATACTAATTTTCTAAAATAATTGTTTTAAATTATAAGAAAACAAAGATGATATTATTTACGGTATAACCGGAAGAGATAATAAAAAAAATTAGTGCTAAAATGTGTTTTTCTTAAACCAAACAACATAGTAAAATATAATATTTGTATATTCATAAATAGAGAAATTATAGAGGTTTAGTTTACTTACACCGGGTATCAACAACTGACTGACTGACTGACTCTGTAACGTTATAAAAAACTCAAATATCGTAGTATTTACTACCGAGTTCTTTATAATTATGTAGATTCTTATAATAAAATATATTAAATTTTTCTTTGAACGTTAAAAATTTATAATAATTGCATATTACAATAGTAATTTTGCCCCACTAAGTTAAATTTTTTTTTGATATTTTTAATTAATTTTTTAAAATGCCTGTTTTTTAGATAAAATGTGAACCACTCTGCATTGAGCCATTAGGTGATACAATTGTTTTTCTTGAATAGAATTTACCTCTATAATATAAATTTGTATGAATGAATCATAAATTATTTAAATTATTTTTTTCTTGGAAAAACATGCAGAGCAAACGATCCATGGAAAAGCTTTGAAATCAAAACAATCTAGTTGCATGTTATTACATGAAGCAATTATAATTATCCCCTCTTCATAATTAAAACACAGTGTCTGAGAATCCTTGAATTATTTTTATAAGGTTTTTGTAAACAAAGTACTAAAATTTTACCTTATAAATATAACTACTATCATCATTTACTTCGATGCATTGTTTTAAGAAGGAAATTATTACTTGCAGTTCACATTATTACTTCATTGCTAATAAAATTATACTTACATACATCCCACTATTACATAATTATAAAGTAGAGTGTTTTTATCAACTCTTATAGTTGCATATAATAGTAAATTAAAGAAATTTTTGTGGTTGTAATAATTTAGAGTTTTTATCTAGCAACGTTTTACCTTATTAGGTTAGGTTAGAATTTTTGATTTGGTACTAAAATTAAATTATGAAAATTATAAAAAAAAGGATATATCATATACCTTTTTACATAACCAATTATATATGTCATAGGCAAATGGTAATTTCAGGCAAATAGCATTTTCCTAGGAAAGTACTATTTCCCTTGGCAAATAGTTTTAATTTCTGTTTGGCTAGCCTTATAGTATTTAACTAGGCAAATGGTATTTGGCGGAGCAGTTTTTAGGGAAATACTTTTCGATCCGTGTTTATCTTGTCCCTTCGTATATCATGAAAATAGGTTGTGGTTTGAGGACAAAAGTCTGTTAAAGTTTCGGTTTAGGTTTAAATCTTTATCAAGCTTTGAAAACCATAGAAGAGAAATATTGTTATCAATTAAATTTAAACCTAAACTGAAACTTGTCGCAAAATTAAGGAATTTTAAGAGAGTCTTGTTTTGTCCTCAAACCACAATCTATTTGGATGATATTATGATTTATGTTATTACTTACTCTTTTTACTCTTCTTCTGTTAATATTTTATCAATTATTATGTCTGATGGCAGATTTGTAGGTCTTAAACCTACTTTCGGCTCTTTGAGGGTGATCTTCCATGATACGATGATACCAAGTATTTTTCTATCACTACAGAAAGTAACAGCAACTTTTAAGTATTATTTTCCTTCATCAAAATTCTTAACATTTTGCTCTATATCCAAATTTGACCTTTCAACGGAACCTGGAGTTAGGGGATGTCTAGGCCGTCCGTGAACGATCTTGCATTCTGCCCATAATGCAACTAGTTTATTTATGACCTCCGCAGTGAATTCTCGTCCATTATCACTCTGCAATATTACTGGAGCCCCTTGCCCAAGAAAAAAATTCAGCAATTCAAAGGCAACTCTACAGCCATTTTTCTTCAGGAGTTTTAGTGAAATGCTCCTCCTAATTTAAGTTTATTTTATATTCACCATCGGTACAGTTTTGAAAATCAATGTGATCGTGTCCTCTTACTTTAATATATTTAGATGTTTTATTGGTTTTACCATTAAACCAGCATGTTTTTGTTTTTTTTTTCAAATTCTCACTGCAAACACAAACCCATAACCGTACTTTTGTTGTTATGTGTTATGTTGAAAACCTAATCCTATTTGCCTAAAAACTCTTCCGTCAAATACTATTGGCCTAGCTAAATACTATAAGCCTAGGCAAATACAAATTAAAGCTATTTGCCATGTCAAATAGTATTTTCCTAGGATAATGCTATTTGCCTAATATTACCATTTGCCTACGACATATATACCATGGATTTTTCATTAATTACCTTTAGGAACCCTATAAAATTCTGTTACCCTAAACTGAGATAACTTTGGCCTTTAAAGGTAACTTTAGCCGACATTTTTGAAAAATATAGTTTAATCTACCAACTTTTATTTAAAACATATTCTAAGTATTTTAAGTGCGTCTTTCATTTTGTATCAGAATACTAACTGATAATAGTAAATCAATCTATATTTTAAAATTTGGGTCAAAATAACCTTTAAGGGCTCAGTTTACGCTACTTATATTGTAAACGTTCCTGCACACTAGGTACTAGGTATACGATTTGGTCGAGGTGGATACTTGTTGCCAACCAAACTAATTGGTCAGATATCAGATGAAAAAAGTCCTCCGATCGTATACTTTATTGATTGCCAAAAAAAAAATTATTTTAAGTTTATTAAATAAACTCAGAACTATCAAATATTAATACTTATTTCTTGTTACAGTTTGCTGCAGAAAAGGCGGTTTCCTTTGATAACGGTTTAGAAGGGTCCATAGCTGAAGACTGTTTCTTTGCGATGCGTGCTTACAAGGAAGGCTACAGCTTCAATTTCATCGAGGGAGAAATGTGGGAAAAGTCTCCTTTTACACTATACGACTTTATTCAACAGAGAAAGCGGTGGCTCCAGGGGATCCTGCTCGTGGTTCACTCAAAAGCAATTCCATTTAGAAACAAGATTTTAATAACCATGTCTTCATACTCTTGGGTGACATTACCTCTGTCCACCTCGAACTTTATTTTTTCCGCGTTATGTCCGTTACCTTACCCTCCTTTAGTTGACTTTCTTTGTGCGTTTGCATGTGCGGTATCCATTTACATGTACATTTTTGGTGTGGTGAAATCGTTCACTGTGTATCGCTTTGGACTTTTAAGGTTTCTATTATGTATTTTAGGATCTTTACTAACGATGCCCTTTAATATAATAATAGAAAATGTTGCTGTTATTTGGGGTGTCATAGGAAAAAAGCACAAATTTTATATCGTGGATAAAAATATTAAACGGCAAACTATTATCGTGTAAAATATACCACCCCTTAATGTGTATATAAAATTTAATGTAAGATCGATAGTTGCGTTGCGTGTATTGTGAATTTAGCCCACTTTCATTAATGTCGTACGATCGAAAGATAGTTTGTACCCAAACTGCAAATATCCAAAACTTTTTGAAATATTCGAATGTATGTAGCATATACTTTGATGTACATTTAAAAGAATCTCAGAGATTTACTTAATTTATTTTTTACTTAAGTAGTATTTTTATTTACAGTATGTGATGATGCTTTTGCGTTTAAAAGCACCCCATGTAGTAGAGAACAAAAACATGTTTTTCATTAAACAGTAGAATGATTTTAAATCTGCCGGCTTATTTCCTTACTGCGTTTATTATTAGGTTAAATTCGAAACAAGTTCAATATTTTAATGCGTTGTAAACTTACAGGGCACTTTAGAAAATTGCTTCATATTGAGGATTGTTAAGTGTCCAACCTTAACACCATCATTTTATTGGGTTAGATTAAATATCACGTGTTTAAACAATACTACTTAATGAAACGCTTTATACTTGTACAAATTATTAAACTAAAACTCACGTTTAAAATCGAAAATAATAAAGTATTTATAGCATATTTAATTGGTATTGATTTGTTTTCCTTTTCCTTTCCTTCTATTAATTTTTAAACTAATAATTGAGATTTCATTGGCCCAAACTTCATTTTCGGGGAAAAATAATGGATGTTTTCAAAACACCTTTTAAATGTTTTGTTAAATTTCCATAAAAACAATAGTTCTTTTAGGGAGGTAATATTATTTTCCTTTTATCTAAACTAACAAATCAAAATTAAGGCTCGAATCTTAAATGTATTTTTCTCCAGATTTACAACCGAAAATCTATGCATTTTTCTGTCAATGGTAAATTTTAATTTTCGCGCAAATTTATCATGGAAATTCATTATGTTTATACAAATCAAAACCTTAAACCTTCTTCTACAATGGTATTTTTCCAAAATAAGGACATCACAACGAAAAGACGCAGTAAGTAGACAGGTGATTATTTCGATGCTCATCATTGATATCTTTTAAAATTGAAGAGATGCGATTTTATGGCCATTACAAATCTGAAAGAAAATTTGAAATATTTAAAGCCATTGTAAAGTTGTTCCCAAAAAACTAAAAAATGTGTTTTTATAAAATAATCTATATATAAACTTTCCAAGCCATTGTTGTTATTGGGAATTTTAACTAAGTATAGATATATGAATGAAGGATATTCGGTACTTGTCACAGTACCAAAAATTGTGTTTAAAATGCATTCTTGTATCTATAACTAAATATTCAATAAAACACAAATAGATTTACTTTATAAAGCTTCAGTAAATCTCAAAAAACCTGGTACCAATGCGTCAAATCAAAGAAGTAAGTACCGAATATTGAAGTTCGTATTTTGCCATCGGAGGGAGAACAGAATCTAAAAATTCCCAATTCTGAGTTAAATGACGTCAAAAAAATATTTTGGCCTCTTAGATTCAAAGCCGCAATATTCAACTTTTTTATTTCTTATGGCCGCCATATTGAAATTTTACATCATCAGATAAATAAAAAATAATACATTTTCAGATTGCTAATTAATAAAGGAACAATAACTCTTTAAAAAATGTTTAAATTTGAAAATTTGTATAAAAAACAAATAAAAGCAATGTTTTAAGGGCAGTTTCCCGGGTTACCACAAAAATATCTCCAGGTGAACTATGGCCACCCATTTCATTTCTTTATTTATTAAAATTTGTTATTTTACCTCGAATTTTACTATTGAAGCTTTAATTTTACTATTGAAAATTATCAGAGAATCAATGATAATTAATGCAGAATCTATAATTTTACTACCTATTCTATATTGCATAAAAAATGCATTCATTGAACTGAAAAAAATTTCAATACCACTTCCGGTTTCACCGGAATTACATCAACTTTCTTTTATTAAATATAACACCATATTTTTTATACATGTTATTAAACATTGGTAAGTTTAAAGTATGTTTTTTTGGTAAAAAAAATTAATAAAACCTACTCAAACTACTCTTAAATAATACAGACACATAAATAAGCCAGTAAAATTAGACCTTGTAGGGACCTTTGATGGAAATAAATGTTGGAAAGCCGGAAATCGTTTCGATCTCTTTATTTGACGTCCAATTAAAATATCCTAGGTTTGCAGGGTCCCTCGACGCGAGCTTAACTGAGGGCACCAAAAAATAACACGAAATTTTCGGACTTTTTTTTACTTTTTCGCCTGTAAAACTAAAACAGTGCTTCCAAACAAAAAAAATACCATTACAAGAATTAAAGAGCATTAAATTCGGCGTCGAGTGAGTACCCAACACTTTAAATTAAGCTAACTTTTTACCAACAAATACAATATGCTAACTTTTAAACGTATGTTACATGAAAACTACTATTCTTAATGAAAATACTATAATAATAGTTGTAGAGCATCAAATTTTGAGTTTAATAACTATCGAATATTTCTAATTGGGCCAAATATATACAGGGTTTTCCGAAATTAAGCAGCCAAATTATAGGAAGCGATTCTACAACTAATTTTAAGAAAAAAAACTTCGGATTCGCTTCCTAAGGGAGCTACAGGCCTTTCCTGCCCTTTCCAGGTTTCATTACAATTATGTTAGTAAGATAAGCAGGTCTGTATTCTGTCCAACAATTCTGACGTACGCGCAATGCCAATAACAGTTGTAGCAATTATTCTGTCTGTTTTCGACACCTTCATTTACAAGAAACTCTTGACTCTCCAGTTTTCCATGGAGCATAGAAATGAGGCTTTGTTGTGGTCGTTGGACAGGAAAAGCTCTTTCGACATGGTAGCTGTCATTGTTTGCTCGAATGCTACGTTTGCTGCAGATAATTTAATTTTCCGTCAAAGGCGCTCTGTTATTTTTGTGCTCTTTATGGATACATCATCTGGGCATCCATCGAAAACGATGGTGGTCCCTGGTTTATTGTAAAACTCCCAGACCACTCGGTGTAAAAGAAAACCACCAGTGACGACAGTGACGTATACAGAATTATCCATGTGTATATATTCCCATCTTCATTGCTGCTCAAAAGTTCAAATAATTCATAAAAAGAGATTTTCGCATTCCAGTGTCATCAAAAATCAAAAGTGGATAGCGTGACGGCTCAAATTCAATATAATATGTCTTAAGGTCCTGGTCAGAAAAATGATATGTGTCTGAAAATAGTATCGGGATTAACAGGTACATCCTCATCATGGATCCTGACTTTGGACATAATACATTTAAGGGGTGCTATTTTACGTTTTTAAAGTTTCTCCCAATTGTGCTTACTTAGTTTGCATTCCAATCTCATAGCTTGGTGGCAATTTTTTTTTTGTCCACTACCAATCCAGTGCTTATATTAACATGATACTTTCTCCAGCAGGAAATAATCGTGTGAAGAAACCCAATCTACAACCTTCAAAACATCTGAGTCGTCTCTTCAAACCCGAAACAATCTGGGATCTACATGTTGCTCTGATGAGACGAAAGTGATGCCACAAAATTGTTCTATTTGCAGAGATATTTCTACAACAGCAGGCATAGAAGAAATCCATTTGAAGAAACACTATTAGTTATTCCTCTTCAACGACTCACACCCTCTTCAGCTTTCATTGACCGTATTAGGGTTTGCTCTATGGTCATATCTGACCACATGCATACGCACATTGTACAATATTTTTTCTACAAACGAGAGTTTTTCCAATAATTGTAATGAAATTTATGAAAATATTAGTAGTTGTTTACATAGTTACGTACTTTTAACACTAGTGCAGAAATTAATTAACTTTCTATACTTGTTAAAACATTACGTTTTTAATCATATTTTTAACGTTTTACATGAGTATTAAAAGTGCTATTTTTAATACATTTGTAGAAAAATTATAAACATATCAGAATATCAGATTTAAGTAAAGGGCTGGAAATCAAGAGTGTAAACCTTTTTCTATTAGGCGTAGAAAACTCAAATTTCTATAAATATACTACATCGAAATGGAAATATTAGATACTTTCTAAACTCAAAACTTGACGCTCTACAACTTGTATTGTACAAGCTTTTTATTTAGAATAGCCGTTTTCATGTAAAATACCTTTGAAAGTCACCATATTGGATTTGTTAGTATAAATAGTAAAAATTGTCGTTTTTGTGACTGTATACAGGGTGGTGATTATTTTGATGCTCACCATTGGTATCTTTTTAAGTGGAGGAGATACGAGGTCGGAGGTCGGTTAAATTAGAGAAAAATAGCTCAGTTTTATGACCATTAAAAATCTGAAAGAAAATTTTGGATATTTAAACTCGTTGTAAAATTATGACCAAAAAATGTGATTTCGGAAAATAATTTAAATTTGCCAAACCATTATTGCTACATCAATGAAATTTGGTACCTTTAAATTGTTGACTATTCTGAGTTAAATGACGTAAAAAAAATTTTTTTGGCCTCCTAGATTCGAAGCCGCGATATTCAACTTTGTTATTTCTTATGGCCGCCATGTTGGATTTTTACATCATCAGAACTCGCCAAAACGTCATCATTTTCCGCCAATTCGTCATTATTTACATTGTTCTCTTCGCTTGAATGATGACGTTTTGGCGAGTTTTAGAATCCGCTGTGGAAACAAAATCCCACCTCAGGTGTCTTTATAATATTAAACAAATAAAATGATTAAAGTATTTGCTTTTTTATTATTAGAATAATGATCAAATTTAAAGTTTCATTTGAGGCGATATTTTTATGGTAACCATGGAAACTGTCCATAAAATATTGATTTCATTTGTTTTTTATAAAAAATTTCAAATTTAACACATTTTCTAAGGGAACACATTAATGTTAATTAGCAATCTGGAAATGTATTATTATTTATTATCTGATGAGGTAAAAATCCAATATAGCGGCCATAAGAAATAAAAAAGGTGAATATTGCGGCTTCGAATCTAGGAGGCCAAAAAATTATTTTTTGACGTCATTGAGAATAGTCAACAATTTAAAGGTATTGGCAAATTTAAATTATTTTCCGAAATCACATTTTTTGTTTTTTGACCACAATTTTGCAATGAGTTTAAATATCTTAAATTTTCTTTCAGAATTTTAATGGCCATAAAATCTTTTCTTTAATTTAACCGACCTGGTATCTCTTCCACTTTAAAAGATACCAAGGGTGAGCATCGAAATAATCACCACCCTGTATACTTCTACCATACCACAAGACTTCATTTCAAGTGTTTGGTACTCATTCAACGCAGAATTTTATAAGCGAATAAATAAAAAAAAGTCCAAAAATTTTGAGTTTTTTGGTGCTCTCAGGTAACCGTGCAAACCTAGGATACTTTAATTTGACGTCAAATAAGCAATCGAAACGATTTCCTGCTTTTCAACATTCATTTCCACAAACGGAGCCTATTTTACTGGCCTAAAAATAAATTATAATATGTATACTTATTTTATTTTATTTCTCAAAAATATTATTTTTTCTAATTTTTAAATTTTCCAAATATAGGTATATCTTCTTTTTTCTAAATGTCATAATAGTGGGGCCATCCCCTAATTAGATTGAGGTTTTTTTCCGATTATTATGGTACTCAACATGAAGGTATAAACCTCAAGTTTACTAATTTTTTTACCAACATATTTTAAACCTCCCAATGTTTAAAAATATGTACAAAAAACTAGGGTGTTACATTTAAAATCGTACCCTGCATTCGTATTTCAAAGAATATTTCCATCCAGTAGCACACAAATTTGTCCGACTAAGACAAATAATAATATCAATAATATAATTGTCCATGGTGTATGTATTTCTTTTATAAAAATCAAATCAATTTCTTTTCAATTGTAGCCTTTATTTACTTTATTTTATTTATTTTATTTTTTTTTTTACAAATAATAATATAAATTATTTTAATTTTGTTTATTTAAAATAACCATACACATAAGTAAATTTGACTTTTTTGACATTCGTGGTTTTGCCTTTGTACCGACGATAGGTAAAGGTTTAAAAAATGGAAAAGCATTATACCTAGTGGAGTCGTAGTCATCTGAATTTTGATTCATTTTAAACAATTTTGATAAAGTGGGCTTATTGTAGATTGTATAGTTATATGTATATGTTGGGCGCAAAGTCCGTAAACGGCCATTGGTCGTATTTTTTGGCCAAATCTAGGTTTGGATGTTTGTATATGGCCAAACCCCGAAATAAAGGTCGATTTTCGATTTCTAACTTTGGTCGTGTACATTTGGCCCAAACTTAGAATTGGAATTTCGGGTCTTAGACGTCCCGTTGTTTGGGATTAAGTGGCGGAGTTTGATACTGCCCACTTCAAAGGAGGGTAAGATTAAAAACAAACTTGAAGATTGATGTTAAATTAATTAATTTGCGCAGTTATTACGCGCTACGTCAGGGATGTTGCTGTAAAAATAATAAACATAACCTAAAAATACGCATTATTTATTGTTTTGGACGTCTAGAACTTACCCAATCCTAGGATTGGCTGTTTTTATACGGCCAAAGTTAGAAATCGAGCTTTATTTCGGGGTTTGGCCATTTACAAACGCCCAAACCTAGATTTGGCTAAAAAATACGGCCAATGGCCGTTTACGGACTTTGCGCCCAACATATACATATAATATAAAGATAATGTTGGGTAGTGGGTAGTTTAATGTTTTTTTTAATTTTCTAAATGATTTGTGTTTTAATGTTGAATATGTATAGTGTATAGGTACCAATTAGAAGAGAACGAAATATGGTAGTTCAAATCATTTGAATCAAATGTTAAAAGCTAAGAAGTGATATATTTTTAGAAAAGAAATTGGCCAAATTAAAAAAAAATCAGAATTTGCATAGATTTTCAGAACTGTGCGTAATTTTTAAATGAAGGGTGACGAAGAAAACGATTATTGTCTATTTTTCTTAGATCCCCAGATTATTATTTTACCCCTATTTTTTCCAATTTTAGAATATTTTTACATAACCGAATCATCTGTAAAAAGTCCGATGATGGAACCGCATCATCCTAATATTTTCAACAAAAAATGAATTTTATCGTTTTTCCTCAAAGGTTTTAAAGTACATAAGAAACTTTGCAATAAATCAGTTTAACTGCATCTTTATTACCACATATGGGGAGTAATAACTACAGTAAAAAATATAGCCATAGAATACCATTCAATTTTGTACATCCTGTATAATAGAAACAAATAATCATAAATTATTTTATACATTAAAATTATTGGTATACGAAACATTGCAAAACGAAAAGTACATAAAAAGTACATATAATTTGTGATTATATGGGTTCCTATCTACTTCATTTAAATTAAAGCTAGAGATTATTGTTAACGAGGCAGAAGGCCTAAATAAATATAATTACTTTTATTTCTAAATTTCTTTCATGTTTTCCTAAAATTAGATTTAATTATTATTCCGTTATTTAATCTTTTTCTCAATTCCCAGCAGAATAAATATGCAAAGTCTATTTTACATCTCAGTAATTCTACGAAATTTAAAAATTCCTTTAATTGCAAATATTAAAGCTTACACAGAAGTCCTTGAAGACGCGTTCGTAAATATTCCAAAGCTCGAGCTTGTTTCGCTTTTTCTAACCACAAAATTTTCCTTTGAGGTTTCTTTTTTTATATTAGTACTTAGCAGGTTTCTAGCTATATTAATAAAAAATTCAAACCACAAAAATAGGTCTTCGAGCTTACAAATATAAATGTTCATAAAAAATATATGTTAATGTTATAACTAATTAATGGTGCATTAAAAACAACTTTGGCGATTCATAAATATTTTTTAATAACAATTTTCAATCAATGCAATTTCTCAATTAATGATCATCGATTTAAATAAGATGACATTCACTCACAGATCACCTCTTGACTGATATTACATTTTAAATTACATTGGAAATAAATAATAACAATATTGCAGTTATATGTTACCTACAACTTATCTGACATAGCATGGCTCGCTTGGTTGCCTAGTACAATTTTTACGATTTCATTTTGCCAATCATACTTGATAATGCAAAAAATTGCAAGATTAGTGTACAATTTTTAAAAAGTCAAAAATGTAGTTTTGCAAGAGAAAGCAGGGAAACGTATAAAATAAAAACACTTCCATTTAAGATTTTTGCAAATAAAAAAGGATTTATACAGCGTGTGGGTCAATTTTGTAAAAAGTCAAATTAAACATTCTTGATATTTTTAAATATAAAAAACCATTTAAACTAGTATAGCCAATATTGACTTGTACTGCTTTTCACGTCCATAAAAGATTTTGAGCTGATTTTAATGACAAAATAAAATGCTCAAAAGTATGAGCTGATATACAGGGTGATGCAGACCACTCGTGCCACCCATTTATCTCGAGAACGCGTTATCGCACATCACTGAAATAAAAAACTTAATTACCAAAGTGAACCTAAACAATCCATTGGTGTACTTATTATTTTCCGGAACTATCCGGAACCGGAGATCACTTTGATTTTTTAAATATCAACATAGGTCGAGTTGGGCATAGTTTGATAGGTCTTTTAAAAAAAGACAACTTTTATTAAAATATTTTTTTAATATTTTCCCTAGTTTACAATTTATTCGAAAAACAAAAAAAAATTGTTAATAAAAGTAAATAAAAATTATTGCACATTTTGAAGAATTTTATAAATTTATAAACTCTTTCTACAAATTCTAATGTTTTACAAACTTTAAATATACTTGTCCATATTTCAACAAAATTCTTCAAAATATTTTTTTAACATTTTTTTTTTGTTTTTCTAATAAATTCTAAAGTATGGAAATATTAAAAAAATATTTTAATAAAAGTTGTTTATTTTGAAAAGACCTATCAAACCACACCAAACTCGACTTATGTTGCAATTTAAAAAATCAAAGTGATATCCGGTTCCGGATAGTCACGGGTTGTTCCGGAAAAATATAAGTATGGTTTGATAGGTCTTTTAAGAACAAACAACTTTTATAAAAATATTTTTTTAATATTTTCCATAGTTTAGAATTTATTCGAAAAACAAAAGAAAATGTTAATAAAAGTAAATAAAAATTATTGCATATTTTGAAGAATTTTATAAATTTATATAGTCTTTCTACAAATTCTAATATTTTACCAACTTTAAATATCATACTTGCCCATATTTAAAGAAAATTCTTCAAAATATGCAATAATTTTTATTTTCTTTTTTTAACAATTTTGTTTTTGTTTTTCGAATAAATTCTAAACTATGGAAAATATTAAAAAAATATTTTAATAAAAGTTATTTGTTTTTGAAAGACCATCAAACCATACCAAACTCGACCTATGTTGCCATTTAAAAAATCAAAGTTACTTCCGGTTCCGGATAGTTCCGAGTTGTTCCGGAAAATATAAGTTCACCAATGGATTCTTTAGGTTCACTTTGGTAATAAAATTTTTTATTTCGGCCATGTAAGATAACGCGTTCACGAGATAAATGGGTTGGCACGGGTGGTCTGAATCACCCTGTAGTAAAATCGCGCGCAAAGATATCACGGACACAAAAGATATATTCTGACCCAACACCAAGCGTTCGCAGGTACGAGATCACACGAAATTTGAAAGAAATGTACACAACTTAAGATGCGGACGGGGTTCTTTAAAATTTCGCGGATACGAAGACTTGCTATTGGGTCAAAATATTTCTTTTGTCTCCTCGATATCTTTGCGAGTTGCGAGTGATTGTATATACAGGGTGTCCCCATTTGAGTTGCATTACATAGGTATCTATGTTATTAATAAAGTTACAGATTCGGTTAAATGGGCAATGTATTGCTGTTTTTTATACTTATTCAGATGCCGCTTAAAAAAATCAAAAATTCCCAGCCATTTCGAAGATAATCGGAAAAAACCCAAAAATTAAATTTTTGAAAAAGCCGATTATTTCATTAAGAAGAAAAGTTACAAAAAAATGTTTCGAATAAAAGTTATTCAATTCGTAAAAACTAATCTAAAAATGTTTTTTACAAATATATTCGCGATTTCGGAATTCCGCTCGCCCTCTGATGGAATTTTTTAAACTAGTGAAGTGAGGTAACGCCAAAAAGAAAAATTACGTTTAAATTATACTTACATTTGCGCTTATAATGTGCGAAAATAACCTGTTTTATTAGTTTTGTGAGCTAAACTCATTAAATCATGGTGTTTTATGTAAATTATAAACAAAATTGGTAATTTTTTTATTTCATGTGGATCATCAATTTCTGTTAAAACAGCGCCCCCTACAGGTAATCGAAAACGCGATTAACTATAATGGCTGAACCGTAAAGTGGCCGAAGTTAAAATAGTCAAACCATAATTTAGCCTAATCGTAAATTCACCGAACCGTAGATTGGCCGAAACCATAATGAAGCCGACCGTAAAACTACTAAACCGTATTAGTTTAGCTGAATAGTAAATTGGCCGAATCAATAAATCGAAATGTACCAAAACGTGTGGAATGGCTGACCGCAGTGTAGCCGAACGTAAAATAGCCAAATTGAAAATTAGTCAAACTTTAGATTGGCAGAATCAACAAACAGTAAAGTAACAGTAGAACATTCTGAAAACGTAGAATAGACAATAGTTGCCACTGCGGCGAAAAGATTCTAATATAAATGGATCGAAATAGTACAAATGTCAAACGCGTATTACTTTCTTGTTTGATTAGGTCAATCTACGATCTACGGTATAGCCTATTTACTATTCGGCCAGGGGTGCTATTATTGAAACTAGCCAACATATTCTCGCATGCGACACGAGTCGATTGCAGTCGATTGCCAAATGTCATGCACGAGATGTAAATTACACATTTGCCAACGTAGTAATTTTATTGACGCCAATAGTAAATATTATTATTTTGACCATCTTAAAAGGGTTTTTTCAATCAAAAATAAGTTGCTACAGGAAACGTTTTTCTTAGTCTTCTGTTTGAACAATGGATGAACAATGGTTCGTGGCTCCTCCGCATGTTGCCCGTCTTAGTTTTTTGTCCGACTCCAGTTTTGGAAGAATTTGAAATCCAAGAAAACTTCACGTTTCGGGTACCAGCAGTAAAGGTTAAAGTTGAACTCACAGGTTGAACTTCTGATGATCCAACTT
Source organism: Stenus bimaculatus (assembly GCA_963971135.1). NCBI lineage: Eukaryota > Metazoa > Arthropoda > Insecta > Coleoptera > Staphylinidae > Stenus > Stenus bimaculatus. Next base: position 20,099,739 of record OZ020180.1, read on the forward strand.
ATTAAAGGTTCCCCTGTTCTTTTATTAGTTCTCTTGCTACTTTTTTCGTTAGTCTATAAATCCGCCTAGAATAAACCAGATCATCTGATAAATTTTCTAAGGGATTCATAATCTCGTCTCACATTTTTTGCTTAAATTTTAGCATCTTCCTTACTGATTCTCAATTTCCATTTTAATGACAAAATACAATGAAATTTCATATATTCAAAACCTTTTCAAAATCACAGTTTTAGGTTAAAATAACCATTCGACAATCATCTCACATGAACATATATAAACTCGTGATCATCTCGACTACCTTTAGGCATTCGAGATCGAGACGTAGCTGTCGCTTACAATTTCTCGCATGCGACATGATATCACATGTTCAATGATACGGTTTTACGAAAAGTGATCGACATATTCTGAAATGTCGCATGCGACACTGTATCAAACGGTTCAATAATAGCAAGCCAGTTTACAGTTTGGTTAATTTACGATTTGGCGAAAGAACGATTGGGTTATTTTACGTTCGACTACGTTAGAGTCGGCCATTCTACCTTCTGCTGGATTACGATTTGTTGATTTTGCCAATCTATGGTTAGGCCAATGGGCAATGGGCAATTTACGATTCGGGTAAACTGCAGTCGGCTCTATTTTATGTTCTGAAAGAAAAACCAAACGTTTATGTTTAAAATAATAATAATCATTATATGATTATTAATTTTTTTTGTTTTGTGTTTTTATCTGTGATTTTTTTAAGGAATTATTTTAATTTTTTATAGAAATGTTCAGCAGGAAATAGGAAAGATGTAATAATGTTTTTTCGTTTTTTGTTTACTATAGTTTATAATTGGAAAAATTTAAAAAAATATTTTGTGTATTTCAAAACATATTTTCACTCCTTTTTTAAATTTCACTTGAAAAAAATATTTTAGCTAAAGGGTTGGCTCAAGGGATATGCGCTTGGTTTAAAAACTCGCTTGATATTTGCGGTTTTGGACATAAATAGAATCAAAGCGAAGATCAAAAAGGAGAGACACAGGATCGGGTAAAGGTAAAGTTTTCCTACTTCCGTTATATTTAAACTTCTTAAAGTAAATATTGGTGTAACCAGGATTTTAATGGATCGAAATCATCGTTATTAACTTAATCCTTAGACCTCAGATTCAAGCTCGTCCATTTTATTTACTAAAATAGACTAATATTTATAAATATCGTACTTCCGAAGGTATAATGACGGAGTGCAAAATTAGTAATTTCTTAGAAATAAGAATTGAAGTTTCTGTGTGTCATTGTTCTTCTTAATAAAACCGGTTGGAAAATTTTCAACTCTAACAACACCGCATTTGCCTCAAGTGATTCCAATAGAAAGTCGTCATCGAAGATATTTGAAAAATTAGTATATTAAATTATCATAAAAGTGGCAGATTCCGAAGGAATTTTATGTGTGCACCTCTTGTAGAAAACTCCCAAGACGAACATAGATGTCTTAAAGGCATTCAATCTGCCGATTCTGAAATTTAAAAAATAAGTTTAATGGCCCCTCTACGTCACAATGTCCACAAAAACCAAAATATTAATAATTGTCCCTAAATCATGGAGTAAAAAGAAGCTCGCAGAACAATTTGGAACGTCCAGGAGGCAGGCGAAAAAAGCAAAAATATTTATCATCTAAGGAGAATAAATCTTATCATCTCTAAAACCCTCGTAATGCACGAGAAGACTTGCGGCCGAAACAGAAACTCCGGAAAATCATTTTACATCATGAAAAGATATCAGCAGAGAAATACGCCTGGAAAAAAGACTTTGTGCCGGTAAAACAAGATGATGGTAAAAGAAGTTATCTACAAAAACAACTTCTTCTTTGCAACATAGAAGAACTGTAACAAAAGTTTAAAGTAGTCTACCCAGATGTCAAAGTAGGACTTATGAAGTTTTTTTACCTTACGGCCTAAACAATGTGTCCTCGCAGGTGATTCAGGAACACATCTAATGTGAGTACCGTAAAACGGGGTGAATAGAAACACATTTGTACATAAATGGTCTAATATTTTAAGTTGAGTTTGCTTTGCAAATATTTTCAATGACTAAAAGTATTGGTATAGGGTCATTTTTTAAATTTTATTATCATAATTATGTATATAAAAAACCGTCTGTCAATTAGAAATAAAAAACCTTACTGTTTCTATTCACTTGCATGTCAGGTGAATAGAAACACCTTTTAAAGTAGATGGTTATTTTTATTTTGTCCTTTTGGGGGCAAAAGGAAACACTGAAATTTGCTAGCTACATACAAATAAAATTTATTCTTTACTGTAATTACGAACAAAATGTAAGTTTGTCCCAAAATAATTAAATAGAAATATCAAATTTTTTAAGTCGTCTTTGGTAGTCCTGGGGTGGCTTAATTTTTCCGATTATTTCATGGAACGAAAATCCTATTTTTACTAGCATTTACTCATCATCTGAAGACTTTAATTTTAAATCACCAATTGGCCATTTTACAGAAGAGGATGGTATGATATTCCTATTGCTAGATTATTCAATTCAGTAATAAGAGAAAATGTCGTAACTGATGATGAAATAATGGAATGAGCGAAAGGACAAAATGAACCATCACACGTTCATGATTTGGATTCAGTCATGAACATGGAACATGTCGAAGAAAATTTAGATGAGAGGAACAATGTTCAAATATTTGATATTGACAAAGTTATCAACTCGTTCAATTTAGTTATCGAGTGGTCAGATAGTGTTTGCCTTCCTATAAATGATATTCTCCTCCTAAGAAAAATTCGCGAAAAAGCAGTTCTTTAAAAGTTTAAATAAACATGTTATTACAAAATATGTTCTTTTAAAAAAAAAACTCATCTTACCTTCCAAACATTTGACTTTAATTTTTTTTTTAATTTTGACTACTCACCTTGATACAATCAACTTTTTTTATAAAGGCAACTTTTTTGAAATTTTGTTGTCATTCAAGTTGACTATATCGAATGTTCACTGTATTTAGTATTTGAGTAGCTATTGAATAACTAACCCACGCTTCAAATTGAACGTTACTTACTTTGTTGTCGTTAGAAACAATTTTAAATTGTCTTGGCTTTTAAAGAACTACTAGGTGAGCTTGAAGGTATAGCAATAAGAGCTTGAAGGTATAGCATTCAACAATTCGTCCGATCCTTTTGGAAAGGATACAAGCGTATGTGATGGTGATGAGTTCTAATGATAATAATTTATTTCCCAACATATTTTACAATCCAAACAGGAAAACTTCTAATAATTATGAACAATTGTGTATTAAAATGATAAATTATAACATTGGTATTAAACAAGATTAAATAATAAATTAAGTAAATAAGGATAAATTAGTAATTAAAGATAGATTGAATGTCCTACTATTAAATATGTCTAAATTATTATAGTAAGCGGCTTTATTGTAAAGGCGACACATATAATTGATCGGCGAGTTTAGGTGGTAATTTGTACTGCAATTATCGATGTAGAAGGTCATCGGTGTCCTACTTGATATTCGTGGTGTCAGAAAGTTGAGTTCCCAAAGCATCTCGAGGCAATTTACACTTGAGTGAACAAGATCATGCAAAAATCCTATAGCTTGAATGTTGCGACATGTTTCCATTGATTTCGTGTGAAATTGTTCCAAAAGTTGTTGGTATGGATAGTTTCTCTCAGGGTAGTTTCCTTGCTTTATTCTGTACATGTGCTTGAGGTATCTTTTATGGGGTTTTCAAGAGTATCTATGTGGATACTGTAGTAAGGATTCCATATACTATAGAGCAGTATGTAAGACGGCTTCTAACGAAGGCATTAAATAGGGTGTGATGTACATTGATGTTATTGAATCCCTTTGTACTTCTTATGATAAATCCTACAAACTTAGTGGCCTCGGACGAAATTTTTTTATAATGATCTATGAATGATAAGTTTTCGTTAAAGATATTACACCAAGATATTTAAGGTGATGCCGTTGATATTATATTGGTGTAAAATAGGATCGTCTTTTCTGTTATATGACATAATATAGCACTTATTTATATTTACTTGAAGACCATTGTTGCTGAAACAAATATCAAGTGAGTTTATGTCGTTTTGAAGCGAAGTGCGGATTATATTAAATATTTTGACGGTCTCGGCATAAATTAGGAATCTACACTTTAAAAATCTACACAGATCGTTTATGTACATAATAAACATTAAAGGCCCCAGGTTGGACCCTTGAGCAACACCACTGGTAGCAATATAAGGCAATGATTTTATTCCTTTATATTCTACATACTGCTTTCTATCCCTTAAGTATGAGGAAAGTAAATTTATAAGGCTGTTGTTTAGACCAAATGAGCTCATCTTCTGAACAAGGACGTGGTGTGGAATTCTGTCAAATGCTTTACTGAGACCTGAGTAAAATACATCAACTTGTTGATTGTTTTCTAAAGCTCTTGATGGAAATTGAGTTAAGCTTAATAGGTTTGTGGTAGTAGAGCGTCCTTTAATAAAACCGTGTTGGTTATCTGTAATAATGTTTGTGATATGTTTACTAAGACTGGAACATATAATAATTTCAAAAATTTTTGAAAAATTTGAGAGTATCGAGGTTGGCCTGTAGTTGCTCGTAACATTGGTTGGTCCACTTTTATGAACAGGACAGACCTTCGATTGTTTCCAAATTTCAGGAAATGCTTCGTTGGTTATTGCTAAGTTCATGATGTGTAGCAGGGGCACTACCAGCACATGAATACAATCTTTGACCAGAAAAGCTCGAATATTGTTCCAAGTGAAATATTTGGATAAGTAAGTGTATCAGAAAATACTATGTCGATAGAGTTTGTGATTAAGTTGTCATCAACTTTAAAGGTTCCCGGTATTCTGGATGTTCCTTTCTTTTCGTTTAAGAATGACCACAAAGCATTTGGATTACTGGTTATATCATTTTGAACCTTCTGAACGTATGTATTATAATCAATATTAACTTGGTAATGTATACTTTTCCTTATTTGATTTATTCTATATTTTAAATTGGTTGAAGGTTTTTGCTTAAACTTTTTTCTTAGCTGTGACTTCGCATGACTATCTTGAATTAAGTTGTTAGAGTACCAGATTGGAAATTTATTTTTTGGTGTAGATGCGTTTCTTGCTGGGACATGCCTATCAAGTATTTTGTATAATATTGCATACAATTCAGAACAAGCATCATTCACATTACTACATACGTTAATTTGTGTCCAGTCCAACCTCTGTTAATTTTTTATATAGCGTGATGAAATTTGCTTTCCTAAAATTATACGTCTTGGTTGTGAAATTACAATTATTGGTAACAAAAGGATCAATATCAGAACCATGGAGGTTAAAATGAATTAATAATGCTGGATGATGATTATCCTCAGGAACCAATGGTAGATTATATTTAATTATATTAGAGATCGTTTGTGGAGTCGCACAAACTAGATCCAATAGACGTTCATTGTAGTTATAGTAATTTTGTTAAGTTGGACCAAGTTATTAAAGTCTATAAAGTTTTGAAACGATTGTGAAATATTGCAATTTATTTTCGACTCAGAAAAAAGTACGTATTTGGGAATATTAAAGTCCCCCAATAGAATCACTGGATATTCTTGCCACATAATATTGTCCAGATAGTCAAAAAGGATATTGTATGTTTCCAGACTTGTTTGTGGAGGAATATATAAACAAATAATTATGCACTTATTAAAATGACAGTTGACTGGAGATATACAGGGTGGCCCAACTAAGAGTTCCCACCCAGGTTATTTCGAAAACCAATAATTTTTGAAAAAAAACCCGAAACCGGTCAATTTTTATTTGACGGGGGACCAATTTTTATGGTAACGAAAGGGACAACCCCTCACTCAGTTATGCAGGGAAACTACCCCTTCAGAAATCTTAAATGGCAATGGGGGTCAAGTGATACATCATTGTAAAGCTCTATACAGGTGTCATATTTTTTTTAATTTGATGGAATATTTGAGAAGTTGTAGTATTTTCACGTTAGACATCTAAAATGCGTTTTTAACCGATAACATGGGTTTAAAAGGCTTTTAAAGCTTGATTTTGTTAAAAGTTACAATAAAAATAAATACAACTTTACATTGTTCCCCCACTAAATAACAATTGATCAGTTTCAGGCTATTTTTCAAAAATTACTTGTTTTCATAATAACCTGGGTGGGAACTAAAAGTATTTTGAAAAAAGACTCTGAAAAGGGGAATCAAAGTATGATTATAATTATTTTTAACAAAATCAAGGTTTAAAACCCTTTTTAGCTCATGTCACCTGTTAAAAACATGTTTTACACGTCTAACGTGAAAATGCTATAACTTCTCAAATATTCCATCAAATTAAAAAAAATATGAGTTGTATAGAGAATAGTAGGAGCTTTACAATGATGTATCACTCGACCCCTATTGCCATTTAAGATTTATGAAGGGGTAGTTGTCCCTTGCGTTACCATAAAAATTGGTCCCCCGCTAAATAAAAATTGACCGGTTTCAGGGTTTTTTTCAAAAAATATTGGTTTTTGAAATAACCTGGGTGGGAACTCTTAGTTGGGCCACCCTGTATGTATCATTACGATGTCGACTTCAGGAGTTGGATTTTGTATTATTATTTCTTCCGAGTAAAAGTTGTCATTGTTGACGGCTATCAGGACTCCTCCACCTTTTGCTGAGTGCTAATAAGCTCGAAACGCAGCGTCCGTCACTCTGAAGCTTGAAATTGTTGCTTGGTGCACCTTCACCTCTTTAAACGAAGGCAGACCTAAGGAATTCATCTCTTTATTCGTTTTTTATTAAAAAAACGGTCTGCATCTTCGATTGCATTTCTATCAATGCTTTGTCTAATTTTAGCCTGGATAATAATGAATTTCAAAGACGATATCCTAAACTTTTATAAATGATTATGATAGCAGCTCTATAGGAACACGAAGAGATATTTACCATTTACCAAAAGAGAAACAGGGAAATATAATGATCGTGTCCGTTACTGCAACGTTGTAGGAAAAAATTATACTTATTAAAAACTACCTTTTACAACAATATTTTTGTTTGGTTCGCCTTGGTAAGATATAAATTAATATAGCTAAATTCGTACATGGAGAAACATTTTTAAGAAAACAACCCGATAGAAATGAAAAAAACTAGTTTTACTGGAAGAACATATTTTCAAAATTAAATGTTTTAATTTACTGAAAACTGAAATAAAGTTCATATATTAAAAACGCAAAAATTAATCGATTCACTTGTTTACGAGGAATTTTCGTCAACAAGAATGTAAATATAGAGTAAATGCATCGAAATTCAGAAAGGCAGACGTTGTCCTGGATACTCATTCAGTTCGTCCTGCTGACGTCATAGCTATTTGCTGGAAATCACTGCAATTCCTCGGAAAAACATCTTGATGACGCTTGCGTTACATCCAAAGTCTTATTGGTTCGTAGATGTGACGACAAAACACCCACATTTTCGTATAATCGATACCCATCTTCGATGATTAATTATTACTTTTATATAGAAGGGGAATATCTAAATGGTTTTGAAAATGAAAAAAAAACATTAAGCGCCTTTTATTATGGTTGTTAAAATTATACATACAGGGCATTTTTGTGATATTAGATTATATTTAAATGGTAAAAAATGAACATAATAAAATGAAATGTATTTGGTTTTAATCTAAAAATCTTTTATTTGCTTTTATGACCAAGTTTGGCAATTAAATTTTTATTAATCCAACTTTATAACTATCTAGTAAAAGTTAATTAGGTGGTAGCATACAGTGCGCGCCGCGACGGCGTTCTTTTAGAAGCGCATGCTTATGACGTCAAACATTTTCCACCATCGGTTTCTAGTCATGTAAAACATTCCGTGAACTTTACATTATTAAAACAATGCTAAAAATTGAAGAACTGTAAAAAATAAACATATTAAAAATAATTATGCCTGTGATAAAATTAAAAGAAGTAAGTTCTAGGAATAATCAACAAAATATATTGTAGGTAAGTTATATCGTACAACTTTTTATTCAACTCTTCTAATATAAATTCAATAAGATATAAAACCAATTTGCTCACATTATTTATGAAAGCATTGAGCTAAAAGATCAATACGTTTCATCGCAATAAGTGTTATTTTTTAATAAATCTACATTTTACCTTAAAACTGAAAAAACAAGAAAAATACTTTTAAAAGCACGTTTAAAGCTAAATATTCTGTGCTTTTTACAAATATATAAATTTTGGGCTAAATTTGTGAATGAACTTTGTTAAATTAACAGAATCATATGGAATGTGGGCGAAAAAGAGACAATATAAGAGATGGAGAAATTTTGTATGGATCAATACATATGCTGCTGGAGAAATGGGTACAGAAATGTGGGCGAATGTTTAAATTTGTTTTTAAGATTCAACTTTTATACTCTGATCTTTTATAAAAGATAATCTTTAAAGTTGAATTATAAAACTATGATATAAATCATAAAATTGTTAAAGCATTTAAGAGTTCTCTATACCCCAAATTAAATTGAAATTACTAAAATAGACAATAAAAGCAATTATGCACAGTAAATTTTTATGGCAAAAAATATTTTTATTGGGTTATTTTAATAAGAAATCGCATGTACGCGACACTTTTCAAATTGATCGTAACGAAAATAGAATCGCAAGTATGAATGAAATCTGATTTCAACCCCAGTTTATGATAATTGCAATCAAGAGTCAGTCAATATTTACTTAGATTTCCGTGATTATCACACGAGTTAATTAAGATTAAGCAAGAGATGTTATCACCACAAAAAAATAACTTGACTTTTAAACGCCTACAGGTTTTAGGGTTCATTGATAAAACCGACTTCTTATATAAAATGTAGGTAATCTATAAATAGAGACCGTATCGGAAAATGTAAAAACGAAATTTGTCAACTCCAAAAAACACACCGGTTGGTGGAAATTGATTTATTAATTTTATCTAACAACTTTTACTCAACAAGAGGAAAAAAGTATATAATTTATTGGTGTAATAAATAAATATGTAGGTCATTTTTTGAACCAACAGTTTTAATTCGTTTTGATTCCTAAGTTTTTACATAAGTTTTTTTAAGAGCAAGATATTGTAAAACATTTTTAGAAAACCACGTACTCACTTCTTTTAAGTTGTGCAAGCTCCAGGGATTTAAGATACGTGCAAGGAATTAAATATTAATTCTGAATTGTCTTGACTTAAATTTTTCTTCAGTCACCCACTCTTTTCTTTAGAAATGTGAAATGAATGAGAAGGTTTCTATACTGGTATGATCGCGTTTTCCACTAGGTTTATTTTATGAAAGCCTCTGGGAAGCGTATTGTTTAAAAAATAGGAATGGCTCGCTTTCTAAGAAAACCTCCACAGAAAGCTGAGGCAATCTTCATGCTTCATGAATAAGTGCTCGCTTATCACGCGATAGAAATTTTTAGATTAGATATTAATAAGTAGTGAAAAATTATTAAAATATTGTTTTATAATATGATGGTTGGTTCTAGAACTACATAAAAAAACATTAGGAAAATAAAAAAAGAAGTTTTTAAGTTAATAAAAACATGATATTTACAAGCTTCTATCTATAGATAACAGATATAAAATATCTATTTTATTTTCTCTAAAACGTCCTATATGTATAAAAAGCAATATAGAAATATGCAGGATGTCTCAGAAATCGTGAATAAGCTCTATTTAGTTTGTTGAGGATTCCTGGAAAATTAGTTAAAAATCCTCTTGACCAATTGCACCAAGCTTATCAAAAAGAGAGAGACAAAGTTTGGAATTCGACTTCTTTATTATATCATGAATTTGGAGAAATCGCTTGTTGTCATGTAAAGGTTCGCGTCTATTTGTTTAGTAATAAATATTTAAAACTTAAAACCTATTTTATAAACTTTACAATTTATTTGTTAAAATTGAAAATTACCTGTCATAATATTCAATTTTAAAAAATAAATTGTAAAGTTTATAAACTTGGTTTTAAGTTTTATTTATTACTAAAGAAATAAAACAAACCCAACCTTTACATGACAACAAGCGATTTCTCCAAATTCATAATAATAAAGAAGTTGAATTCCCAAATTTGTCTCTTCATATCTGGGGTAATTGGCCAAGAGGATTTTTTTTTAATTTTTCCAAGTATCCCTGAAGAGTCACAAACAAAGTAGCGAGAACTTATGCGAGAGTTCTGAGACATCATATGTATCATACCTGATTTTTTTAAAGAAGAAATAAATTTTATAACATTTTAAGAGCATCACTCGCGATAAATTTTCCTTTGGAGATAATAACAAGGAATAGAAAATCCATCTCACTTTTCTGGAGCTTCTTTGCAAATTATGACCAAATAACTGATAATTAATGGGAACCCCTAGAGGGGGCGCGAGTTTGGGAGGAAAAATTGTAAAAAATGATTAGGCTACATCCTGCCAGAGAGTTCCCTTCTGCAACCTAGCACAAAATTAATTATAGGGGTCCAAAGTTAAGGTACTTTTAGATCATTATATTTTTTTTGTACATTTTCCAATTTTTTTTTCCTTCTGGCAAAAATTAAAGAAATGACTTCTAAATCAACTACAAAAAAAATTATACAAAAATGTTGTTCATACTAGCTTTTATGGCTGCAGAACTAAACCACTATATTCGCCGTTTAGGAAATGGCTCTAAACTACATGTACAGTTTCTCCCAATCGGAAGTAGAATACAAACGGGTTATTAATACATACGTAAGCTCAGCCACCAGTCTAGTCTTTTGTGTCCCATTTTTGTTTGCAATAAACTGTACAGACTACATACAAATCCATTTTAAAGATCTTAGTAACTACAGAATCGTCTTCTTAATTATCATAAATAGGAAATGAAAGCTCGTTTAACCCTCTTAAAGGATTTACATATTTTTATCAATTCATTTTTAAGACGGAAGTTTAATTTTTGTGAAAAATTAAATCAACTAATACGGTTTTACCAATGAAGAAATGTGACTGGTTAAAAAAACCTTGGATTTTAAATAGCGTCACAAAGAAAAAGCTAGACCACCATTTAATAGACCCTTTTCGGCGCATAAGAAATAGACCCCTATTACAGGGAGTTCAAATAATATTAGGTAAATGCTTACATTTAAAGAATTTCTTTTATATGTTTCTGGAAGAACGTTTTGCTTGAGATTTGAAAATCAGAGTTGTTATAGTAGGTCTTTACGAGGTATTACAACTAGCGATTAGAATTTTTCCAAAAATAGTCAAAATAAAGCAAAATCTTCATAACAAAAGAAACAAATTCTCTACAGTTCTAATATACAGGGTGATAACGTTTGGAACATAATTCATATTTATTTTTTTTGAGAAAATCGCTCGGATAGGTCAGTTTTAGTTATAAAATGCCATATCTCTTGGTATAAAAAATATTAATGACGTCACTGGTGATTTAACAATGACGTCATCATCGATTTTTTTAAATGCAAACCACACTTTTTCACACGTTTTTGATAGACATTTATGTCACTTAAACGATGATATAAAAAATGATTGCATTTGTAAACAAATTTTCCTAAAATTTTTTTATTCCAACTTAAAATTAATTTGTACTATTAAATTTGAAAGATTTGAATGTTCTATAAGATTTATTTTGGCTGATTTGAATAAATGGTAAATTTAAAATTTAATTCTTTGTAAATTTCCTTATTATTGTTATTATTATTCGTTTATTGTTATTTTATTTTACATTCTTGTTATTGAATTGGTGTTTCCTTATATTGTATTGGATTTTCTCTATTTTTTCTATATTTCACAATGTAAGTTTTTATAAATTTAATTTTAACTTTAAATATTTTATATAATATTGTAGCTTAATGTTGCCTGATGAAGCTAATGATTTAGTGAAACATATAGCGAAATATTATTTGTTTTGTGAAATAAAGTTGGATAATGGGAATTTATTTTTATTTCTTCAAATTATTGAATTTATCCAAATCATCGCAAGAAATTATTTTGATTTACTATTTATTAAATTTTGTTAAATACATTTAACATTTTACATTCGCATTAGAATGCGCATTATTTAAACATTTACTTTCTTTTGTTATTATTAGTAACTAGTAAAACTTCAAATTCATTTTAATTTATTTTTATAAAACCTTTTTCGTCAAAATAGAAATTTCCTTTTTTGAAGTAAAAAATTTTATATTTAAAAATATTTTTAAAAATGTAATTGTTTTTTATATCATCGTTTAAGTGACATGTATTTCTATCAAAAATGAGGAAAAAAAGTGGGAGCTTCCATTTAAAAAAATCACTGATAACGTCATTGCTAATTCACCAGTTTAATATTATTTTTATACCAAAAGATGGCATATTAAAAACTAAAATTGACACGTCCGAGCGATTTTCTCAAAAAAATTAAATACGGCAGTTATGAATTATGTTCCAAACTTTATCATCACCCTGTATAAACGATAAGGATATTGGGCGCGGAAGAAAGGTTTGGATTAGAGCATTGACCACGGCAAAGTTGGGTCAATTTTGAAAGTTTTTTTTTCACATCTTCATAAGTACACATGGATTCTAACCGAATAGATTCTCATTCTTATGAACGTTTTGAATTAGATGAAATGAGACAAAACTATGGCAGCTTATTCAACAAACATTTTTTTCCTATACGAAATTAATCGTCTATCTTACAGACTTCCTTCTCTGAAACAGTTTCTTTTAATTTTTAAAAACCAGAACTGAAACCGATGTTTTGGGTTGTTTCAGCTGATTGAAATTTTAGGAATAAAATTATAAAAAGTGTTTATGGGATAGATAAACTGGTGAAGTTTTTAGCGGTGCACAAATAAACAATTTAGAGCTAAAATATACACAATTACAAAATCTCATGAGGTAACAAATAACAAGGTGATAAGTGGTGTTTTAAATAACATAAGAAGAAATCAATATTATGCCAGTAAAAAAGTTCGATATCATAGGTTTCCAAAATCCAAAAAGGACCCCTAAAGATATTTTACGATACTTGCCACAAAAATATTTAGAGGGGGTGCGCCAGATACATGTTTAATTTGCAACAAAACCTCCTTGATGCGCGTTGTGTCTAGTTATTCCATACAAGGATGTGAGTAATTGCCTGCTCTTATTTATATCACCTGAAGACCAATTAGTGGGAGCGAGGCAAAAATCACATCTTTAGAAAAATTGAGGTATATGCCATAAACTGTTTATTGCTTTTAGTGCGGGAGGCAAAATTCGAAAAATTTAATGAACTGATGTCAAATTCTTGGCTAACCAATAATAATAAAATAGGTACATAATTATTTTCATCATACTTTTTTTAATTTGTTGTCCTCCACTATCCAAGTTTATATTGAAAACTTCTCTTACCGGGTAAACTTGCAGTTTACAAACAATAGAAAAAGTGTCAGAAACTTATTGAGGTATAAGTTCGAATCACAGTTCAACAAAGGATTGCCTAAAAACCTTCCCAAAATATTGGTTTTTATAAATAACTTATTTGAGAAAATTGAGCTTCATTCTTCATTTTTAGGCTCTTCGACCTTGAGTTGGATTATTTTAAACTAAAATAAAAGATGTCAAAAAGGACCCTTGGTCCGGCCCCGCACATTTTTTCATCCATCAACTGCTAAAATTTGTCCTATCTACAAATTCTAAATTCATAAATAGAACTAGTAGCCGAATTTCAATACTCAAGATGTCCCAATATTCAATTTACAGGCCATAACTTCGTTAGTTGAAGAGATAAAAATCAAATCAAAAAAACCTTTAATGGCATCAAATTGGCATTCCAATTCCACCCTTAAATGTTATTGTCATTGACCACTCTTAATAAGAAGCCATCATCAACTTCTTTTGTTTAAGGGATCCCTTACTTTTGGTAAAAGAAATTGGATCTCAACTTTATTTTAAATACGACATGTAACTCGTTTAAAAAACTGGTATAAAATTAACTTATTTTTTATTTTATAATAAAACAAGCACTAAAATAAATTTGCGGGTGCGCGTGTAAAAGGTGATAGGTCAGTTTTTTTTGGAAATTTTGGGTTAAGTCATAGAACAATTATAAATTTGATTCTTCGTGTTTTGTGTATAAGGAGATATGTCAGAATAAAAAAATATGGTTATATAAAGATGTGCTGAGTGAGCTATGTTGCCCCAATATCAAATTCCGCCCGGAAAAAGGGTTTAAGTATAGACAATCTTAATTGCATAGTTTTTGACTTATTCCCTTTTGCACGCGCACTCGTGAATTATAATAAATGTTCAAAATTAGCTCCTAAACATTGTACACAAACTTCAAAATGTCAAAAACGATTTTACTCATTTATTTATACATATGAACAAAGCCAACTTTGAAAAATATCTTTATTGACATTTGGCGATTCCAATACAAAGAAAATACTCTTAATACACATTCACATTCTGTGTATCAAAAATAGTAAAAGTAACAAACTGTCGTATTCAATATAAAGTTGAGATCCCATATCCCATTTCTGTTTACAAAAGTAGATGGTGCTATTTGAAAACCTGTAAACTGAATCTTGGCACACCCTGTATATACTTCTGACAGGAATGGATTTAGGATAAAAAAAGTACAATTTCCGAAGACCCAAAAAAATTTTGATATCTTAAAACCTAATGCCACACACGAGCCAAAGGAAAATGGCCGTTTTTAAAGGGTTTTGAAACAAGGGTCACCTCTATAAATTATTTATGAAAATAAAAATTTGACTATATATCAAAAAAAAACATTTTATTCATCAAAAATGTATATTTAATATCAATTCCTGTTTTATGGAAAGAAACATGAACTTTATTTTTTTAAAGCAACACCCCATTTTTTTGTTCATAGTTTAAAACAATTTTAGAAAATAAGTATGTTTGTGATAATTTTTTTTTCGTCTTTCGAACTTGATAAAAACTACCAAAATTCATTACCGATAATTAAAATACCTAAATAAAGTTGTAATTTGCAAAATTATTCAGGTAATTTTGGAGATATTAATTTTTGAAATTTTTTGAGGGGCCTTTTTGCAAATAGTTCTTTTTTTGGATGATTTTTTTTAACTTTTTATTTTTTTAAATTAAAGTAAAAATATCGCAAACATGTTCGTTTTCTAAAATTGTTTTAATTGATAATGGATTATTAAAGTTTAAAAAATAGGTTGTTTTATATTTTATAAAATGTTGTATACGAAAGTATTTATAAAAAATAGTTTTAATGCGAAATCGGAAGATATATCCATTATTTAAAGACATAGGAAAAATACTTAAATTAAAAAATTGCATGGTTTTTGGAAGCGCATAACCAGAAATTATTTTTATCTATACTGGGTGTTTCGTAATTCGAGCGCATCAGGCTATTGCGTCTTTTTTTTAAGGAACATCCTGTATGTTTTTTGATATTTGCATTAAAACGATATTATTTTTTGAAAATTTGAATGTGCTCTTAATTTATATCTGAAATTTTCTATAAAATTTATCACCTTTAGACATACATATTTTTAGAAATTTATATTGGCCTTAATTATGAACATTCAATAAACAATTTTTATGTCATTTTTTAATATTGATTTTGATGTGTTTTTAGTATATTTTTTTTTTCGAATTTTATTATAAATGGTGGCAGCTATGGAGGCGTGAAATATGAAAACTCGATAGGGATGTATTTAAATTTTTTTAAAAGAAACACCCTGTATTTTTTACGAAATATTGTTCCTCTTTAATAAATCATTTTTCGCTAAAATTTTGTAAAAATATGTCGAAATTTGACAAATTGAAAATGCAAAGTGCAAGTAAAAATTTTCCAAAAACAAAAAATATCGTTGTATTCTTTAAGTTAGTGTTAATACAATATCAAAAAATATACAGGGTGTTCCAATAAAAAAGGAAGAATAGCTTGCGCTCCAACTATTGAACACCCTGTATAGACAAAAAAATGTCTGGTTATGCGCATCAATAAACCATCCAAATTTGCAATTTAAGTTTTTTCCTATCTCTTAAAATAGAAGATATCTTCCGATTTCGCACTAAGAACTCACCCTGTATACCTGGTGAGTCGAAATTAAGCCGCCACTTTTTTAAGCTGATTCTACAACTAATTTTAAGATAAAAACTTCAAATTAACATATGTCCGATTTCGCTTCCTAAGAGATTTAAGTATAGAACCACGCTCGGAAAGCAAAAGTATATTTTGAGCTTTTTCTTGAATTTGGGGAACAAATTTTGACTCCATATAACCAGATTGAAAGTAACAATAAAAAAGTTAATTTGTGTTATTTTTTACGATTTGTGTCGCCTAGACTACGATAGTGCTTTTACAATTAAAATGCGCGTTCAAAATTTACGAAATATGCCTTGCATTTCTTTTAAACTGCAACCGTATTTTATAAATAACAGTCCGTTTTATAATTGCATGGTTTAAATAACATTGGAGGCTAGACTTCTAAAGGATGATTTTTTCAAAAAATTAAATTATTAGGTCCAAAAATAGGCCATATTTTGCATATTTTTACATATTTTAAAAAAAATTTCTGGCCGTTTTGGATATAAAATATTAAAAAAACTGTCTTATACAAGTCTAAAAGCGATTTAGACGGGCACATAAATGTGCAGTAGCATCTGAGTCGATCTTGTAAAAGATTTTTGTGCTAGTCTAAATCGGCCTTTGCGCAGAGTTTCTACTTTCTTATTATATTCTTATAGCTCAATGCATATTCGCTTAGTTTGATAAATAAAAACAGGTAAAAACAACTTCAAAACTGAAATTTTCAAGAGTATATTAAACTAATTTTCAACGTTCACAGAGTTGTTTAGTCCCGCCTATAAATGACTAAAAATACATCGGTTAAAGCATGTTAAATGTTCAAACTTAGCTTCCCCAAAGCAAATTGGACGATTCTCAGGATGACTGTGGTTCGCCCTGTGAAAATGTTGGAATTTAAAGCATATTCAATATTTTAATTAAATATATGTTATCGAAGCTAAAAGCTAACGAGTTCATGCTAAAGTAATATGCAAACTCCTTACAGAGTATTGGAGGATTTTTTAGTAAACCCTAAATAGGTATATACCACAAATACTATCTTTAAGAAAAAAATATTAAAAAACATTGCGTTATGTTAGGGCTAAAGCCCCGGTCACATTAGGCTGCTTTAGCACGGCCTATTGCTGATGGTAGCAGCAGCTAGCAGCGGCTGGTAGCGACTGAACATTTTATTTTACTACATTCTTTGAGTAAAAAATATCTCCCCAGCAAAAATTAATAAGACAATCATTAAGATTAGAGGCAAAAGAAGTTTGTGAGCAAATGTTATCTGAAAGAAAAAAAAACGTAATGGGTTAAAACTAAAAAAAAAAAAAAACTTTTTTCAAACATGCGCTACTGTTGTCACTACGCTGCTAGCAGCAGGAACCTAGCAGCAGCTGCTGAACCAGCCTAATGTAACCTTAACGCAGTGTTTAAAAGACACGTTGAAAAACTAATTTTTAAACTAAGTATAATATTGAATAATGGTATTAATGGTGGTAACATTTTAGTTGTAGAAAATGTCAAATGAAAAAGTAGCAAGAAGTGTTGCATTGGAACAGGCTTATGTCCACGACGTTTACGAACAATACTGCGATAACCCAAGAAGTCGTCCCTGGCCTAAAGTACAGAAATTCATCGAAGGATTGGAGCCTGGTTCAATAGTCTGCGACGTTGGTTGCGGAAATGGAAAATATTTCAATCTTGGTACATCGATATTTAATATTGGAGGAGAAAAATGTAAGCGTCTTAGTGAAGTGGCAAAAGAAAAAGAAAATGAGGTAAATTATCAATTCCACTATAATTACAATTTTCACAATTCAAGTCAAAAAAAATGTACATACTAAAATTTTAACTTTTTCAGGTCCTGGTTTTGGATAATTTAGCATTACCTTTCCGTGATGAAAGCATGGATGCTGTTTTATCTATAGCAGTGGTTCATCACTTTGCCACAACTGAGCGCCGAGTGTGTGCTCTTCGCGAATTAGCAAGAGTTCTAAGGATAGGAGGACGCCTAATTATATCAGTATGGGCTATGGAACAATCACATAGAAAATTTGAATCTCAGGACGTTTTGGTTCCTTGGCACAGGCCTCAAAAGTTAAGCACCCCTACTCTGGAACTAACATCAACGACAAACACATCAGAAGACGACTGCCAACTACCATACCATAAATATAGTCAACAATGTGAAAACGAATCGAATAGCAAATGTAGTAATAGGTAAGTAATTTAAAAAAAGCTCAATATTTATTATTGTGATTTTTTATTTAAGGTCAAAAAAACGTGGAAAAACGAAACAAAAAACTCGCAAATTAGTTCAAAAAGAAAATAAATCATCGCCTAGCAGCTCAAGTCTTTCAAGCCCCAACGAAACATGTTACAGTTTTGTTAGGAGAGCTATTCAAAAATTAGCGGGTGGTAGGAGAGTGGGTGTTCAAAGGCCATGGTTTTTAGAAACGTGGACCAGTTGTGCGAAGGATCCACCAATGGCAAGATACACCGATGGTTGTGACTGTTGTGATTGTGAAAATGCTCAAGATCTACCAATAGAACTACGTCGGGTCGATGATGACGATATGCCACAACGCAGACAAACATTTCCATCTTCACAATTAATAAACGATGTACATAATTTAAAATCGAAAAGCATGACAAATATGGCTGCTTCAGATAATAGTAGCTTAATTAGATCGAATTCTAGTAATCACAGTATACAGGAGAGTGTAACTACGGACTCATCGAGCCAAATTAATCGAACGCAACCTTCCAAAATGTTAAATAAACCAAAATTAGTTAAACAAAAAAAATCAATTTGTGATGATGAAGCCGATGAGGCTTTAGATAAAGCAACCGAAATTCAAAAGGTATTACCTGATATTAAAATTGAAAGAAGATTTGTTAGAGGAAGTGTTTTAAAACAACGTTCTTTAAATGAAGAATTAATGTCTACAGATCGGTTGCAAGAAAAAGAAAAGTTAAGGCGTAATATTCATAAGCAAGCTAGTTTAAATGAAGATTTAATTTACCACGATCAATATTCATTTGATAATATAAAAGACACTTTCTTTTCTACATCAACAGCCAAGCGACTACAATTAATTAAAACAGGTTTTACAAATAAAATTAAAGGTACCAATATCGAAAGGGTTACAGGAGTTTCATTTAAAAATGGTTTTGTTAGAATGTTTCAAAATTGGAAGAGTTCTGAAATTGTTTCACCTACAATTCCTGAGGATGAAACTCTTGTAAGTCAAAAACCAGTTGAGGTGGTAACGTCCACTGAGAGGCGATCTTCAAAGGAAGATGGATCAGATTCATCAAAAGATAGTAGTTTACAAAGTGACACCAGTGTAGATTCTGAAGATAGTTTTGCTTCTGTTATATTTGTTCCTAAATCTAATCCTATGTCGCCTACACTTTCACCAGGCCCTACATCTCCAAGAATCAACACATCCGTCCCAAATTCTCCTAGAATAAAGCAATCGTCATGTCCTACAAGTCCTAGAATAAAACAAATGCCCCTCAGTATTTATCCATTAACAAAACAGTTAAGTTCTCCCAAGCCAAGTAGTGTTTCAAAATTTGACCTTACCTCTCCAACTGATAAAATGGTTAGCAAAAATAATACTTTAAAGCCTAAAACAGAATCACTTGCACAAAAATATTCAGTACCACCAATACCTAAATTTAGAAGAAATAGTATCAATACGAACAAGGAGAATATAGTTATAAATAACCAGGAAGATATAGATAAGTTAAAGAAAATAAAAGAGTTATTAACATCAAAACCAGGTTTTGGAGTACGAGTAAGTAAACATAATTTTCCCATGGTTCGACATTCTTCGGTAAACAATGGAAAAGTAGAAAGTATAGCTAAACCATTACCAAAATTGCTTTCCTTGGAGTTATTTAATCCCGAAACAGATGACAAAGATAGTGATTCAAGTGCGGTTTCTTCTCCTGATTCTGTAGATAGTGTAATTAGTGTAAGTTCAGATAAGAAAAAGAAATTTACATTTCCTGATAGTTCGGGTGGAAAATCAAGCTCATTGCTGAAGGCAGCTGCTGAAGTTGCTCATTCGTTGGATACTGCAGTTGAAAAGGTTATTAAATCAAGTCCTCGGCTAGCCAAAAGAGACATTAAAGCTGGAGAACTTAAATCGGTGATAGAAAGGCAATACTCAACAGACTGCACTCCTTTGCTCAGTCAAGAGGAACCAAATTGGAATGAAGAATGTCATAAACATTTGACTGAATTTGCTGATAAGCTTAGTGAAAAATTATTACATGAAATAGATCAGTATCAAGAAAAGTTTAAAAATCACGAAGCTGAAACATCATTAGAACATATCGATGATCCGTATATTTATAGATTAAGTGAAGAATTACAAGATTTATCCAAACTTAGTGCAGAAATTCAAAAACAAAATGAATATTTAGCTAAATTAAGTGCTTGTGATAAAGTATACAATTGTATGAAATGCAAACAAACAAATTGCTTTTGTAGGCGAAAGCGATTCGAGACACGCAAAAATAATATTAAAGTGCCACTTATTGATGTAAATAAAGCAAGCGAACAAAACGAAAATGAGCCAGTTAGCAGTACAGATAAGACAGAAGCAAAATTAAATAAAAAGTGTGCATCCATTGACTCTTGTGATTCAGAGAAAGGAAGTAGTCCCAATTCAACAATGTCGTCTAGTGTTAATACATCTCTACATTTCGGACATTCAATTGAATCAAATGAAGGTTGTTCGGAAAAAAGTAGCAATGATAAAGATACTAATTCTGTTAGTAGGTACAGTGATGGTGGAAGCACTGCTTCACTGGCTTCCTGCCCAGAATGGAAAACCATTAAAAATAAATTAGGCACCGAACGTTCTTCTTTTGATGAAAAAAGTGAAGAATCCTCCATACGCCACAATAAGGAGAAAAGTAATTTAATACCTTCTTATAGTGACACGTCGCAAGAATCTTTGCCTTCGGATAATGTTGGAGGAGAAATAACGTATCACAGATATTATCATGTCTTTAGGGAAGGCGAATTGGACCAACTAATAGAAAAAT
Organism: Stenus bimaculatus; assembly: GCA_963971135.1. Lineage (NCBI taxonomy): Eukaryota > Metazoa > Arthropoda > Insecta > Coleoptera > Staphylinidae > Stenus > Stenus bimaculatus. The sequence goes on from OZ020180.1 coordinate 20,120,867, forward strand.
ACGTAGAGAATTTACATATTATTTCATCGTATTATGATCACGCTAGTTGGTGTGTGGTTGCTGAAAAAGTTCAGGTATGGACGATCTGACCTGTTTTAATTATACTCATTGTCAACAAGCACAAGTTAAATGCGAACCATCCATGTATTATAAAAATTATAACGCTAATTAAGATAATTTATAATAAAACATGCTACTAGAATATAAATATTTAATTCATTTGCTAACAGACAATCTATATATGAAATGCACAAATGTTTTATTTGACAAGGCTTATTTAAGCCCATTTTCTTTAAGTGTATTGTTAGTATTTAATTAAAAGTAGAAGCCCTTTTTTATAAACATCATTTTTAATTTAGAAAAAATATGTTTAATTACTCGATCTACTTGTACGTAATTACCAAAGTCTCCAATAAGACATCACAAATAATATTTACATAATTTTTATTTTTAATTAATTTAGTACAAGTATTTAAGATGGTACGAAAGATTCTTTTTAATTATTTACTCAGAAGGTTGACTTACCAAACCATTCATTTTATAGAAAAACAAAAAATATCCAAAAATAAAACTTCATTTAAATAATATAGGCAACTGCATTTCAACCTGCGCCTAATTATCAATTTAAATCATCTGGGGAGTTCTTTTCTTCAAAAGATTTACAATACACTTTTTCCAAAGTAATAAACGAAAACCAAACTTCTTTCTTAGAAATTAAAAAATATTTTCAATATTGTATATTTTCATATTTGGTTCAAAGAACCAGTTCCGTTTAGAAAAAACAAAGTCACAATTTATTTTATTTTAAATACAGAAAAAATAAAGTGTCAATATAAATTTCGGAGCTGGTAAGATTTTAAGTGACCGTAAAATGTTTTCAAAATTCAGTGGTAATATCTTATAAAATCATGTTAGCATCATAACTATAAGCGATTTCGAATGGCTTTGGTTCTTAGTTTGATCTGTCAAATTTTGACCAACTGCATTCGAAAGACATCTTAGATCGTTTGGTTCTGGCCAATTTAAGCTTGGTTAACCGAAATATGAACCTTGGTCGGGAGCACGGTTCGATCTTTTGTTATTCACCTCATCTCTTTCTATCGGTTCGAATGGGGAAGAAAGAACAGAAGAAGCTCTCAAATTTTGGTTGATCACTAACCAACCAAAGAAGCCATTCGAAATCGCTTTATTAGAATGCTATTAGGTTGTTTATTCAAAAATTCTGACTACGAACGAACTTTTGACAAGGCAGCTATTACTACTAGTATTTCTGCTAGTTTTTAAGTTTTAGTGGAATTGGAGCAAATAACCGTAACCCTAAATGTATATACATAAAATAAGTTAAAATATTAAAAGTAATTTTAATGTAAATAAAATAAAACGAAAATCTTGTAATAATGCATATGTATGTCGATCAATCATATATCAGAAAGAAGCCAAAAAGTTGAACTTGCTTAAAGTAAAAGTACCATTCCATTTTGCATTTTAGCTTTTACCCAGCAAAAGTATTCATAGTTACAGTATTATAAAATATTTCACAATATTATAGGTTGTTTTTTGGATATTATTTTTAAAGAAGAGTTAACTCTTGAGTACTCTTTCTTCTCATCAGCAAAAAAAATCTAGTTCTAGTGAATCTATAAATATAGAAGTTTGTCAATAATTATCTACCATGATTTTTTAAATTTTTAATTGCATCGTAATGTGACAATTAAGAATGTAGATTCAATATACAATATTAACAATGAAATTTTAAAAGAGTATTCGGAAGGCTTATCTGAAAATTATTCCACTAATATACATAATAAAAATTAGTTGAGCTGTTGGGCAACAAGTTAGGTATTTATTTGCTGGGAACGTCTTTATAAATACTCACAAATTGCCAAATATAATAATCACCTCATTTAATAATATAAATGCACTCTATGTGATAAAAAAATATCTATTTTTATAAATAATCTTGTGAGTCTGTTAGCATCTGAAATACTATAGGTCTCAGTATTAATAAAGATTAAATAAGTTATTAAATTGTTTATATAATGAACCAATGCATATTAAATTTGAAATGTTGTTTATAAAAAAAGTATATAATTTAGGGTGTTAATTACATAGATTTGCTTAAAATAACCTGAAGGTAAAAAGGGTAAAACTGAAAATGATTTGCTTACCTAGGCATTAGCTTAAATATAAAAAATCAATAGTTAATTAAACCAAGAATGCTACTTAAAGGCATTATGGCAGAAATGTTCTTTTACTATCAGATCCTAAAAAATTCAATATTTAATTCATATATTTTCTCAGTGTCACATTCCGGGGATCTGATGTTTTTATAATAATACAAAGTTAGTCATTTCATCTATTTTTCATATCTATAGCCAGCTAAATAATCTATATAAAAATAAGGTTCATATAGATTATTAATGGTAGAGCTTGAGCTGATGACAAATAATAAACATTTAAAAAATATCCTGTAAATAAATTAATTTAGTCAAAAACAATTTTCTACTGTATTAAATTCTTAGTTTTTTTATTGATTGTATTAAATATTGTGTATATTTTTAAAATAATTTTAGTAATAATAATTTTATTTGTGATGATTTAGATGTGAAACCGAACAAAAACATTACATTTCTTATTTGTTAATCACATTCTGTAATAAAAGAAGAAGAGCTAAAAATAAACAAAATTTCCGAGATTTAGAAAAGAATATCAAAACTAAGATAATGATAAAGTGCTGAATTTAGAAAAATAAAATAATTTATGTCAAATAGTAACTACTCAATTTTCATAATTTTTTGTAAGTCATATTTAATAGAGAAGAAGTTGTTGATTTAAATACTTGTATTTTTAACACTCGGGTACACACATGATAACATTAGAAAAACCAAGGATTCCATCAGTTTAATAAAAAAAATAAAATTAAAAACTTTAAAAATATCTAATAAAATATGTAGTTTTATCAGAACCTCCATTAAAATTAGCAAGATAAAATAATTATAATGTAATGTTTTTATCGGTTTTGTTTAGCTGTATCTTTTATAAAAGGAAATGTGGTAAATATTAAAATCATTTACCACGGTCATGGTGTGAGCAAAAATACTGAACTTTGTGCCTGTCTTGATTGTTATATATTCAAGATCTTTTGATACTTATCTAGAATTCAACGAAGTTCTGTGGATTACATGTGTTTCACTCTGAGTAAAAGATTATGTAAAACATAAAAAATACAAATACATTAAAACTTGTTGTGTTCAATAAAACAATTATACCTACTACTTAGGTTTTTATTTATGTTACTTTAAACAAAGTAAGCAGCTAATTGCGCCATCTTATCTTTAGGTTGTTTGCCTCTTCCACGACCTCTTCCTCTTCCTGCAGTTTTCCTACCTCTAAAAGACTTCATGTAGGGTTTTGAAGCTACTGCTTTATGCTTTTCAACAAGCCTAGAAAATTCTTCCATGCAAAACAAACATCCTCTCATTTCAGTAGCATCTTTAGGAAGCTTAGTTTTTTCAGGAGTGTACTTAACTGTCACTAATTGAGTTCCACATTCACAAACATCTTCTTCAACAGTAATTTTTTGAGCATCTTCAAATAAATGTATAATAATATCACACCTAAAATATTTGAAAATTATTAATTTGCCATTTCCATGCAGTAATTATTTACTTATTGCAACCCATTTTCCATTTAGGAGCTGATGAAGGATCCAATACTAAAATTCCAAATTCACATTCCATACAACTGCAGATTCCATTACTATTTAAACTATGAGCGCAGTTTGGATGGGTACAAGAGTTACAACCACTACCTTTTTTCATATCTCTATAAAAATTAAAAATTAACTTGCTTCTAAACTAATTTTAAATTTATTACCTGAATGGAGAATTATTATAACAATATGGACAAAACGGAAAACTTTTACCCTTATTTCCCATAGTCCAAGATAACAACTCAAAATCATCCAAAGGACATTTTAATTCCTTATACAACCTTATATTACCATTTTGAGGTAGAGAGTAAGTTTCATCACATTGTGAACAATGAAGTCTTTGTGGTTTTGTTTGAACATACTTCATATATCTTCTGCATTTACCACATCTAGATAAAAAATTCATTTAGTTAAAATAATCATGTTTTTTCAAATTCAAGCATATAGAAAAGCTGTTAATGGTTTAAACGCTCTAACGGGGGTTAGTTAGAACATTTACATTTAATTACCTGCAAAAGTTGTAAAAAGGCCTAGAAAAAATATTAATATAATTTAATAACAAATAAAATATTATAACAAAGAACTATCTAAAATTCTATTCTATCTATTTTTAGAAATATTTAAATTTATTTAAAAAAAATTTTAAAAGTCCAGCTTATACTCAGGTCAATATAACTAATATGATTTGAAGAAGTAAAAAATTAATTATGAAGTATTTATTAGGGATGAATTTGGACAACCTTTTTCCAGGATTCAACAGACGAAAAAAAGTGGAGATAGTACCCCTCTAGCCTCTACGTAAGTTCTTCATTGCTATATCGAAAGCCTCGATCATGTGCGACAGAAAGGGGGGCCAAGGTGGTGCACTTGCATTTTCAATTCAAAAAATGAGGCAAAATTTAAACTAATTTATTAATGATTAATAAAAATATAAGAACTTTGAAATAGATTCATTTCCAATGTACACTCATCAGGCACAATCCTGACAATCGGACTTAGTGGATCTTGTCCATATTTTAACTCTCCACCATAAATGTTTTTACTATACAATTTCAACGGCTTGGAAAATTAAAGAATAAAAATGTTTGGCCTTATCTATGTATTATGTATTCCATTATTGATACATCTATACTTCCTTCAGGGCCTAACTTTCGAACCACGTTATATTAGCTTCACTAATAAAATTTTCCAAGCCATGAAATTGTTCAATTTTTGTAGCAATCCAAATTTTTTTCTTTTTCAAAATTCTCATTTAACGGCAGTGAAGTTGCAAAAGTTCAAATGGAACAGTGTGATTTTTAGAAAAACAATTATTGAATGCACCAATGATCGAGTTCAAATATGGAATAAAAATTAATCGTTTGTAACATTTTTCAAAGATTTTCTGTAGGTTGAATGCATACAGGGTATAAAATATTTTATGTAATGATCCGTATTTGAAGCGCACGGGCTACAAACGCGGATTGTTGCGTTAAATATGTTACACTCTGTATACTAAACATTCATTTTATTAAAGGGGTAATTTCAGGTCAATATTTAAAATGTGTGAAATAATGTGAGACCCTTCCCAGATTAAAGATAACACAATGCTTGGTCTCGTCAAATAATAAGGGCTAGTAATTATTTTTAGAATAAATAAATGTTGAACCACCCTTGAAAAATTTGTGGTGGCAGCCTTGGCTCTTTTTAAGAAGAGAAATAAAAATTAAGTGCGATAGTGAAAAGAAAAAAAAACGAATGATAAAAGACATACTTTAACAAAATAAAACACAAATGAACAGTAAGATAGATAGTACAATCACCCTATACATAGCAAAAACCACAATTTTAGATTTTATTTGTTCCCAAACCGACTCCGATGCAACTGCGCAATGTGTGCAATTTTGGTAACAAATTGTGCCCATCTAAAACGGCCTTTAGAGTAAAAAATTGCGACTTTTTTAAAAAAATAAAAAGTGTATACTTTGCCCAGTGTATACAGTTTGAAGTAAATTTTAGATAAAAACTCAAAAATATGCAGCTTAGAGAGTCTACCCAACGTTTTGAGATTTCGCGTTTTTTGAAATAGCAACAGCAATTTATGTGCAATAAAGAATAAAGTGCACACCGAAAAAAGTGCTCATTTCACATGGAATAATTATTATAAAACTTTATGCCTGTATACATAAACATGTTTTGACGATTTATTTTTAAATGATTCATTATAATTTAATGATTATACAGGGTGAGGTTTTAAGGCAACATCGAAAGATATATCTTTTGTTTTTCGAGATAGGAAAAAACCTTAAATGACAAAATGCATGGTTTCTGGATGCGCATAACCAGAAATTATTTTTGTCTATACTGGGTGTTTCGTAATTGGAGCGCAGGCTATTCCAACTTTTTTTTTTAAATGGAACACCCTATACAGAGGGGTGTACAAAAAACAGCCAACGATGTAGCTTCGTTATTTCTTATCCGATTTTAATAAGTGACATGTCAAATTAAATGGTTTGAAGAATACTACTATCAGATAATAAAAGATTAATTTTATTTTTGAAAACAACAGAGGAGGAGTGGAAACTTTTCTTTTTCAAATGGCAACATATTTTTTCGATTGAAAAAAATCATTAACAAAAATAATCTTAAACCAATTATACAGCGTGCGTCTCGATTTATGAGACGATTCACGGCGTTTCAATTTTGCGCATACGCCTCTTTCGTAAAAATTATAATTTATTGTCCCACCAAGTTGCTTACAAAAACCCAATCCACCAATCACGAGGCATTGCGCTCACAATTCAATTGTATCAAATGCAAATTTAAAAAATGCAAATGCGATTGGTGTTTACGCGACGCGGTGATAAGATGAATAAGCGCCGGCTCCAGCGCATGAGAATCTCACTGTCTCATTTGCTTGACGCAGCAATGTATTTAAACTGGCTAAAAAGCTAAGATACGTACTCCTAATTTTCACATCAAAGATCTGTGTTTTTCGTCCGATTTTCAAAAAAAAAATTGCTTTGTAAAGGAGAATGTTCATTTTAACACTCTTTCTAATTTTATTTATTTAGGGGTACGCTAACACCTTTAAAAAAAATTCCCAAAACGTTCAATTTATTGTACTGTTTTACCGATTGTTGAGTCGCCGGCGTCAATTTTAAAAAATTGTAGCGCCGTTGGGGTTTAAAGGGAAGCAACGAAATTTGGCACTGTTAATTCGTACATCCTAAAGGTTAACCTGACAAATTTTCAAGTCTCCAGGGCTACGGGAAGATCCACGGCACCTGGATAAAAAAGATGTACTTTAAAATCGTCTTTAAAAATGTGTCATATTTTAAAGCGTTTTGTTAAAATTAACCCCTAATATTGCAACTCGATTTACGACAAAAACTCATTTTGATGTATCCTTTCGTTTTTGAGATATGACTGAAAAATCCTCCGTTTTTACAAAATTATTAATATCTCTAAAAGTATCTGATTTCAAAAAACGATCGCCGAGACAAATTTCAAAGTCCTGATCTTAAAAAATTCTTAAATAATTCGATTGATTTCAATATCAAACCCGCAAATAAAAGAAAATGATGCTGAGAAGTTAAAACTTAACAAAAACATTTCGGAATTCATTACTTTCTTGTATCTAATCCCTTCCAAAGTGGTCAAACTAAAGAGAATTAATTAGTACTTATGACAAAAGTAAATTTTAAAAACTTTGGTGTACTAATTTTTTTAAAGTTTGATTATTAAGCAAAATATATATTATATATATAATTTAATTCAATTGTTTTTTTTTGTTTTTGAGTTTTGAGTTTTTTAAGTTTTGTTTTTTAATTTATTATTAATAAATTAAAAAGTATTGTTCATGACTCCAAATTTAACTTTTCTCAGCACATTAATGAGATCTCTTTGAAAGCTTCTAAAATATTAGGTTTTGTTCTTAGAAACTGCAGAGATTTATCTCTGGATTCAGTCCACTACACTAGTTTGGTGAGGTCATAGAATATAGAATGAGGTCATGGAATATTCATCGGTTATCTGATCACCTTAATATCATTGGCGTAACTAGAATAATATTCTAGGGGGGGCCTGGCCCCAAGACCACTTTCCAAAAAGGGAACCAAATAAGAAAATTTTGAAATAAATTTACTAAATATACACCCTGTATACTTTTTTTACAGACTCACCCTGATTTTGTAAAAAATATCAAAGAGATTTTCAAAAAACGGCTTAACATATCAAATTATGTTTGTAATTTTGGACATTTTGTGTCATTTAAAATATATGAGACATCATCGTACAACAGTCACGTGATGTCATCGCATTTTGTTAACCGGAAAGCCACAATTTTAAGTAAGCAATTTGAAAAGAACTTGTATCTCTACAAAATGTCATTAAACTCAAGGTGCATTTTCAAAAAAATTGTTGTAAAATAATGTTAGTATTTTCGGTCATGGCTAATTTAAAGTTTATGTGACATTACATAATATCGCCCAACTCCCTCGTGACACCTTCATATCTGAATCGAAAATTGATAATTTTTCAATTTTTGATTGACTATATCGTCGGAACGAGCGGAGACAAATCAATGAAATTTTGCATCAGTATACAGGTTTAGACGCCCTTCACATTTGATTAATTAAAATTGTGAGTTTTTATTTAAAAAAAAGACAACTTATAACTTCATAAAAATTTGAAATGACATAAAATGTCTGCAATTACAAATAGAGATTATTGTGAAAATTCTGGGGGAGGCACAAGGGTATCTGGGGTTGGCCCATAAATAAAGTTATTATTATAATAATATACACCAAGTCTTTAGAAAGTAATAAAAGTATTAATAAAACTGCTAATACCTTTTGTTCACAGATTTGTCCACAGTTGCATATGAGTTGATCTTACTTAAGATTTATTGTAAGAAATATGATCTTCTAATACAAGTTTAAGCATTATAATAACTATTAATTAAGTATTTCTATAAGAAATGTGCGCTTCTTTCCGTGTGCGTATTTTAAAATGTGCGCTTATTTCTGTGTGCACATTTTCGTAGTGCGCTTTTTCTCATTGTGTGCTTTTTTCGTATGCACATTTTTCGGATCACCAATAATAACATCTAACATCTACCAACTGTTGTTAGGTGTCTATTTTGAAGATAAAAATTCTATTTCCATTTTCCCCCAAAAGTTGAACATTGGTTCACATGACCATAAGTATTTTTAAGCCTTTAAATATCTGTAATCTTTCAAATCAGACCAAAAGTTTCCGTCTTTGTGTCGGTTGCTTTATAGTTCTTATTGTCCGCTCTCCACTAAATCTTAAACGTACGCTTTTATTCTAAACGCAGCGCGGGCTTCGATAAATTTTCAGGATTCCGAGATAAACTCAAGAATTTAAGTAAAAGGTTGCCTCAATGCGCTTATTTTTGTTAGGTTCTTTACAATAAAATTTGTATATTTTTCTTTAATAAAATAAGCTAGATCACACCCATATTTCATATTTTACTAATTATGTGGGGGTTCTAAATTGATTTTGGGGGTACATATTAATGATGACATAATTTCGGATGTCTCAATTTAAATGAAAAATGTAATTGTTATTGAAAATCAATTACCTTGAGAGTGCTTTTCCTGAAGCACTTAAAGGTGAGAAGGAAACTTCAAAGAGTTGATCCATTCCATCAATATTGCTAACAAAATACTGAAATTTCAATTGAAATATATCTACAGTATGTTTTAAAACATCATGAAAATTTGCCTTTCCTGCTGCAATTAGATTAAGTTGCTCTTCCACTGCTGATCTCATAGTAGGAAGAACAAGTTGTGGATCTATCTACAGAGAAAAACCCATTGCAGAACAAAAATAATAAATAAAATAATTCTATTAACCTTTTGATAACCATGAACTAAAACAACTCCTAAAGTAGTAGGAACCAATCTTCGTCCCCCAGTTACATTCACGTAATTTCTTTGACATATATTATTAATATGGACTGGTATTGAGGCATCAGTACCAATTCCATGCTTTTCCATCAAAGTAATTAATTCGGCTTCTGATAAATAATCAGGTGGACATGTTTGGTGTTCTGATAATTTACTATTAATAATTGGAACGTTTTCATTTGCTTTAAATAATGGTACAATCTCATTTTTTCCAAATGCCTAGAAGTATTGTAAAGACTTTTAAAAATTGCCAAATATTAAAACCTAAAAATATAAGTAAAAAATGTGGTATATTGACCTTAATTGATAATTTAATTAATGTTTTTATAGGATTATCAAATAATAATATAAAGTTTTAGTTATAGTTATACATGAAAACTAATAATAATTTACCTGCCAAGTCATAACTTTAGTGTATCCAGGATCCAATAAAGTTTTACCCGTAGATGAAAACTTTTCATTATTTATTTCAAAAGTAGCTGTTGTGCTCAAGTATTTACAATCTTTTGAGATGGTACCAATGAAATGTCTAGTTATATAATCGTATATTTTCCATGCATCAGAATCAAGTTCATTCCTAGAAGCAGCTTTCATTGGAGTTATGGGAGGGTGATCACCTGCATCATGTCCACTTTTTGGTCGATTAATTCCTTGTGATAAAATTTCAGAAACATCTGCTCCCCAGTCTGGACTATGCTGCTGTTGTTTCAAAGTCCCCCTTTAAGAAATAAATTACTGTTATAACTTTAACAGAATATGTTGAAACATACAGGGTGGCCATAAAGTTTGGAAACACCAGGTTTCTTTATTTTATCACCACCCAGTATGCAGATATGTTCATTATGGGTTTCTACATGAAACTTACAATAGATCATAATTTTCAGGATATCGAGTAGTTTCAGTACGTGGATAACTGATATATCCCTGAGTATAAAGCTTTTCAGCAATTTGCATTGCTTGATGTGGTCCCATACCAAGACCTGAACTGGCAACACGCATTAATTCTACAGTATTTAATGCTGTTGGTCTTGCTTTAGTTTTTTCTTTACTTGTAACACTTAAGACCCTAAAAAAAATCATTGTAAACGTGACAAAACAAAAAAACCTAAAAACGCACTTTGCTACTTTACTTTCTTTTACTTGTTGCAAAAACATGTTTGCAATTTCTTTATCGAAACATCTAACTCTTTGCCAATCAAGATTTATGTCCAATCCATCATTTGATTTGACATTTACTTGAACAACCCAATAAGGTTCTGGTTTGAAAGTTTGTATTTGGTCATGCCTTTGTACACAAAATCCCAATGTTGGTGTCTGACAAGGACCGTAAGATATAAGAGATGCATCTAAATTACCGTATTTACCTTGAAAAAATTTTGTCTGAAATCGTGTAAAGGCACAACCAATTCTTAAATCTAGTTCTTGCCTTGCATCTACACTTCGGGCCTCATTTTCATTAGGACGACCTAAAAAAATTTTAGTGACATTTTCAGAAGTCAAAAATCGGGTTGATGGAGCAGTTACAACCTGTGGGTCATAGTTTGGAAAGGGTTGGATTTAATTGCCCTTTAAAATAGATCAAGATAGCTTTTTAAAGAAGAAAGAAAACTTTATAAAAACATTTTAAACTTTATAAAAAAACATCCTTCACATTTTTAAAGTTAACAGAATAAAAAAAAATAGTCTTCGACTTATTGAAAAATACTACACTTTTAAAAAATTATTATTCGCTTTAAAAAAAGATTTACACCATAGACACGATTGGCATGCACTTTGAAACGCAAGTACACACATTCCAATTCGAAGCGTGCCTATTTCAGGGATGTGCTCCATGCACGACCAAAAACTTAAAGTCTGTAGGTTATGTTTATGTTTACATTCGCGCTTCTTGTTCAATTGTGAATAAATTCCAACAAAAATGATGAGTGAGTGCAAAGAATAAGAAAGAATAAGAAAAGATGCCGAAGAATTTCTTAAAAGCAAAAAAAGTTAGTTTAAATCTGGCTTATACAAAGTGCAAAAACATCAATTTATAGCTAAAAGCTCAAAGTGTCAATTTATTTTATCCAAAGTGCTCACCATACATTATATAGTGGTGTGATTAAAGTTTAAAAAATTTTTTTCAAAGTTGACACCTGTTATTTTAAAGTTGTTATGATATAGTTTAAATCATTCTTTTCCAAAGTGCAAATCAATCATTTTATAGTTTATTTATCCAAAGTTAAAGCCATTTCTTTAAAGTGCAAATATACAGGGTGAGTTTTTAGTGCGGTAACAGTCGATATATCTTTTATTTTAAGAGATAGAAAAAAAACTTAAATTACAAAATTGCATGGTTCATTGATGCGCATAACCAGAAATTAGTTTTGTAGTTGGAGCGCAGGCTATCCCACCCTTTTTTTTAATGGAATACCCTGTATATTTTTTGATGTTTGCATTAACACTAAGTTAGAGAATACATCGATATGTTTATTTGAAAATTTGAGTGCGCCCTTAATTATTTATTGTACATTTTCTACAAAATTTATTACGTGTGGACATAGTTTTGGAAAATGATGTTGACCTTATTATGAAAACTTAAAAATGAATTTTTATGACATTTAGTAGTATTAACCGTTAGGTATTTTTCGTATATTTTTTTAGAATTATATCATAAATTGTGACAGCTACGGAGGCGTGAAATGTGAAAACTCAAGAGGGCTGTATTTTAATTCTTTTAAATGGAACACCCTGTTTTCGCTAAAATTAAAAACAACGTATTTGAAGGCATTCTAATTATTTATTAATAAAAAATATGATGTATTTTTACCATACAAGCTAATAATTATAAAAAATGCTCAATATGTTCCTCATTTACTTGATTACATAACTCAACTCTTCGCAAAAATGAACTAGAGTGGTTTTCATCTGAAGAGAACCCTGCTCAGAAATCAATATTTAAGAATATTTAGATTAACTTAGTTTATGATTGATGTACGAGATGATGTACTGGTTATTTAGAATTAAGGTTTCTCCAATAATCTGATTTCCTGTAATGTATGATTCGACATAATTTAGTTTTAATAATAATCGCTCGGGTAAAAGCGCTCTCGGCGCAGGGATTGTTCACTTCAGATGAAATCCACTCTACCAACATTTCGTAACATATTCTCGTTTACGTTTCGAAATGCTTGTCGAATGCATATTTTCATATCATCCTTAGAAGTAGGAGGAAGTTGATACACCAAATTTTTAAAATACCCCCAAAGGAAAAAATCTAATTTTGTCAGGTCAAGAGATCTTGCAGGCCATAAAACAGGTCCTCCTCTTCCAATCCAATGGTCACGAAATTCGTTGTTAAGGTGTCCACGTACAATATTGCTATAATGCGCTGGAGCGCCATCATGCTGAAACCACCTCCTTCTTCTAATAATTTCCGGAATATTGTTGAGAAGCTCAGGGAATTCGTTCCGAAGAAAATTATAATAAATTTGGCCATTTAAATGTTCCTCAAAAAAGTGTGGGCCTATGAGGTAGTTTCCTACAATACCTCCCCAAACATTAAGTGACCATAGATGTTGGTGATCTAGAGTTCTTGTAAAGTGTGGATTTTCTGTATCATAATAATGAAAATTATGTCTATTTACAAATCCATTTTTATGAAATGTAGCCTCGTCCGTAAATAAAACATAATCAAAAAATCGGTTGTTTTGAGTTTATTGATTTTCGGCCCATTCACAGAAGATCCTACGATTTTCAAAATCATTTTCACCAAGCTCTTGCAACGGTTGAATGTGATAGGGATGGAACTTATTTGTCCTTAAAATCTTGGATATACTCGATTGAGAAATTTCAATTTGGTCACTTAATTTTCGAGTACCAATATGCGGATCCTCAGTTACTGCCAATAATACTGACAATTCATTTTCTACAGTATGAGCTGTTTTTTGGCGATTTGTTTTTTCATACTGGACGTGACATGTCCTTTCAAACCTTTCTTTTAAACGCTTAAACACAACTTCATTTGGATATCTTCTTTCTGGGTACCGTTGTTTATAAATTTTTGACGTCAATAAACAATTTTGGTCACTTTCACCTAATGCGTAAACCATTTGTATTAATTCGTTGAGGGAATAATCCATTTTTAACGAAATTAAAAACCGACTAGCTCTTACACAAAATATAATAATAATAATAATAAAAGGTCTTTATTTTAACTTCGGCGAAGTCCAGCTAAAGCTGTTCACTTAACTGAATATGTATACAAATTATAATAGTGTAAGTATTACAAAGTGGTACTTATTTAAATATATTCAGTTAAACTAATATAGAATTACAAAAATAAAATTTAACGAATTTATATAAATGAATAAAACAAAAAAAAAACACATGAAAAAGAATGTATGGTTTACTGTATTCTCTGATTTTCCAAAAGATGTTTTTTATAATGAGTATTAAATGTCTGAATTGATAGTGAATGAAAAGAAGTAGGAACAGAATTATAGTGTTTCACTGCTGTGTAAGCAAATGATCTGGTTAACATAGAAGTTTTGTGCTTAGGTATTGTAAGGTGGTAGCGGTGCCTAGTATGTACTGTATGAACATCGTGCCTAAATTTTGAATAAATAAATGAGCTAAACATTTATAGCAATACTATACAAACACGTGATAATAAAATTTGTAAAGAAATCTAAAAGAGAGTTCTTTATTAAATCTAACAACACATTTCTAAAAAAATGCAAATTTTTTTCTCATGAAAAGGAATTCCATAAAACATATTAAATAACCGAATCGGCAAAATTATTTTAATAAAAGTTAAGGACCACTTAAAAAGGAACATTTTTTTGTGAAAAAATACAGGGTGTTCCATTTAAAAAAATTAAAATACACCCCTCTCGAGTTTTCATATTTCACACCTCCGTAGCTGCCTGAATTTATGATATAATTCTAAAAAAAAATATACGAAAAATACCTCAGGATTAATATTACTAAATGGCATAAAAATTGTTTTTTAAGTTTTCATAATAAGGTCACCATCATTTTCTAAAAATATGTCTACATGTGATAAATCTTGTAGAAAACGTACGATAAAAAATTAAGGGTGTACTCAAATTTTCAAAAAAACATATCGTTGTATTCTCTAACTTAGTGTTAATGGAAACATCAAAAAATATGCAGGGTGTTCCATTAAAAAAAGGGTGGGATAGCCTGCGCTTTAACTACGAAACACCCTGTATAGACAAAACTAATTTCTGGTTATGCGCATCAATGAACCATGCAATTTTATAATTTAAGTTTTTTCCCTATGTCTTAAAATAAAAGATATATCGACCGTTGCCGCACTAAAAACTCACCCTGTATATTCCCCGTTTGGAAATCCCTGTAGAAAAGTATTTAAAAAATACAAGAAAAAAGTAAAAAATCATAAAACTTCAATAGGTAAATTTTTTATAATAATATTCTAAAAGGTTTCAGTAAATTCAAAAACTATGAAAAAGTTTTCTGCCTTTGAAATTTTACACTTCTAACATTTATTAACAATAAATTGCTTGGTCATTTTCTACATCTCATTAAAAAATAGATACTGGATAACATAAGTAGCAGCATAAAACCAATAACAACAGGGATTCAATAAGGCTCATTGTTGGGTCCAGTTTTTTAATCTGTTACCTTTTACTGTCACACAGTAATGAAGTAGAACAACAAAGCCATTGTGATTTATCCCAGGTGGTAAGATGGTTGCAAGATAATGACTTATGCCTGAATAACCAAGTAACCTACATCATGGATAGATGGATAAAAGCAGGAGAGCCAGTGAAATTTCTTGGGCTTTATTAGACTCAATTGGAAGGCAAACATTGAACCATTGACGAACTGACATTAACCATCCAGAGGTGTTGTACGGTCACAGACCGACATTGTAGAAAATTTAGTTTTTCTGCCTCTCCCTAAAAATGGAGTAGCAGGGCTTTGTATACTCTATTTTCTTAAAATACTGGTCACTATTGTCGCTGCATTTGTAAGACTTATTGCATATTTTTGTGATAGAGGGCACCTCGGTCTTTGATAACTCTCACAAGAGTAAAATAAAGTTTATCTGTTTTTGTTATGCGTTTGAAATTATGATTTGGTAAGTAATGAAACCGAAAAATAATTATTTAACTCAAAAATATTATTTTCCATATTTGTTATCTTCTTTCTTATTGGAAAAATGAGTTACGAAGCAAAGCAAGAACGTCTTAGGAATCCTCTGTAGGGTTAAAAGTGTCGAGGCATACTTATTATAGATCTTTACAAACAGTAGGGACTACCTCGGCACTAGCTGAATATTATGGGCTCTTCCACTCCTATCATCCCACACGTATGTGTTAATAAACTAGACATAATTTTCTAACAACCAATCTAATTTTTTATCTTACCTAAGTTATTAAATGCGGCCTTAATATCTTTATCTGTAATGGCCGAAAATTTTGCTCGATAAGTAACTTCATTACTAAAAACATTGCCTCTCATTGATCCTGCAACTGCATTCATTACTTCATAGCAAATATTTTCACCTTCCTTATCACAATCAAGCCATAAAACTAATGTATCGCAACCTTTAGCTTCTTGATTTAAAAAATAAGGCATTTTTAATTTTGGTGTTGCTTCCTTCTTTTCAGTAGGACAAGTAAACAATTCGACTGGATCTACACGATCCCAATTATTATATTTTCCAATAAAATCCAAAGTCATAACATGACCGCAAACAGATGTCATCTTAAAAGAAGCAGGAGATTTCATGAAAGTTCCCTGCCACTCGTGTACCGAACAACTTCCATTTAATCCTAAATTAAAAAATATAGTTAAATAAATCACCTGTTTTGAAATTGAAACTAATTTACCTCGTCTTGAATTGCTTTTATTGTTACTTAATATTTGAGCCAAAGAGGCAGCTAGAGATGGCTTTTCAGCCACCATTAAAACTTTTTTCATGATATTTACTTATTTCTACTTAAAACTATACACAAATAATTAATAAATATTTTTAATATTTTTATTGATCAAGTACTATTTTAAGGTTATGTTAATTTTCGTTAAGGTTGGTTAAGCTTATGTTTGACGTTTGACTGAACCGTCAATAGAGAAGCTTTCGTGCTATAAAAAAGTGCACCCTAGTGCAAAATTAAACCATATTCTTGAGCCGTTCGACACGATGTGGCCGACAACTTTTTTATTCTCTAGAGCTAGGGGGTTATTTTTGAATCACCCGAGAAGATGTCACATGCGACTTTCATCATTCTGTCTTTGTCATTTACATGAACAAACTTTTTTAGCGTTTTCCGATAGATTTGGGTTCGCTGATAACGAATTAAGCAATATTAGCGCGATCCAATACGTACTTTTTAAAATATAGCGTTTTGAAATATGGACAATTTTCGAAAATTTCAAAAAACCATACTATTTTTTTCAAAAATATTCGAATTTCATATAAAGAATAGGCTACGATTATAGATTTAAGCCTGCTGATTACAGAGAAATAAAAATATTTGGGCTACGACCAGTAGTTTGGAAGTTAGAAGTTACAGCCATTTAAGTGGCCCTAAAAAAATGATAGAGAAGGGTACCCCCTTTGCAATAAAATCGAAAAATTTTTGCCCTTTTTCAGCGTTTTCCGATAGATTTGGGTTCGCTGATAACGAATTAAGCAATATTAGCGCGATCCAATGCGTACTTTTTAAAATATAGCGTTTTGAAATATGGGCAATTTTCAAAAATTTCTAAAAACCATACTTTTATTTTCAAAAATATTAGAATTTCATATAAAGTACAAGTTACGATTATAGATTTAAGCCTGCTGATTACAGAGAAATAAAAATATTTGGGCTACGACCAGTAGTCTGGAAGTTACAGCCATTTAAATGGCCCTAAAAAAATAATAGATTTGGGTTCGCTGATAACAAATCAACCATTGTTAACGCGATCCGACGCGTACTTTTTAAACTACAGCGTTTTGAAAAATGCAAAACTATGGAAAATTTGAAAAATTCATATTTTTTTTTAAATTTTTTTCCAATTTTATACAACTGATAGGTTATATTTATAGATTTCGGTCTGCTGATTACGGAGATCTAAAAAATTTTGAGCTACGACCACTACTTTAGAAGCTACACCCGTTTTTATGGTCACCAAAAAATGAGAGAGAAGGGTCCCCCCTTTGCTTTAAACCTGCAAAATTTTGAAATTTTTTTTTGCGATTTTATGCCTTTATCTCATAGATTTCAGTTCGCTGATAACGAATCAACCATTGTTAACGCGATCCGACGCGTACTTTTTAAACTACAGCGTTTTGAAAAATGCAAAAATATAGAAAATTTGAAAAATTCATATTTTATTCTAATTTTTTTCAAATTTTATACCCCTGATAGGTTATATTTATAGATTTCGGTCTGCTGATTACGGAGAACTAAAAAATTTTGAGCTACGACCACTACTTTAGAAGCTACAGCCGTTTTTATGGTCACCAAAATATGATAGAGAAGGGTCCCCCCTTTGCTTTAAAACTGCAAAATTTTGAATTTTTTTTTCGCGATTTTATGACTTTATCTCATAGATTTCAGTTCGCTGATAACGAATCAACCATTGTTAACGCGATCCGACGCGTACTTTTTAAACTACAGCGTTTTGAAAAATGCAAAAATATAGAAAATTTGAAAAATTCATATTTTATTCTAATTTTTTTCAAATTTTATACCCCTGATAGGTTATATTTATAGATTTCGGTCTGCTGATTACGGAGAACTAAAAAATTTTGAGCTACGACCACTACTTTAGAAGCTACAGCCGTTTTTATGGTCACCAAAATATGATAGAGAAGGGTCCCCCCTTTGCTTTAAAACTGCAAAATTTTGAATTTTTTTTTCGAGATTTTATGACTTTATCTCATAGATTTCAGTTCGCTGATAACGAATCAACCATTGTTAACGCGATCCGACGCGTACTTTTTAAACTACAGCGTTTTGAAAAATGCAAAAATATTGAAAATTTGAAAAATTCATATTTTATTCTAATTTTTTTCAAATTTTATACCCCTGATAGGTTATATTTATAGATTTCGGTCTGCTGATTACGGAGAACTAAAAAATTTTGAGCTACGACCACTACTTTAGAACCTACACCCGTTTTTATGGTCACCAAAAAATGATAGAGAAGGGTCCCCCCTTTGCTTTAAAACTGCAAAATTTTGAATTTTTTTTCGAGATTTTATGACTTTATCTCATAGATTTCAGTTCTCTGATAACGAATCAACCATTGTTAACGCAATCCGACGCGTACTTTTTAAACTACAGCGTTTTGAAAAATGCAAAAATATTGAAAATTTGAAAAAGTCATATATTTTCCTAAATATTTTTTATTTTTATATAACTAATGATTTATGTTTATAGATTTCAGTCTGATGATTACGGAGAACTAAAAAATTTTAAGCTACGACCACTACTTTAGAACCTACACCCGTTTTTATGGTCACCAAAAAATGATAGAGAAGGGTCCCCCCTTTGCTTTAAAACTGCAAAATTTTGAAATTTTTTTCCAGATTTTTTGACTTTATCTAATAGATTTCAGTTCACTGATAACGAATCAACAAATGTTAACGCGATCCGTAGCGTACTTTTTAAACTACAGCGTTTTGAAAATTGCAGAAATTTAGAAAAAATGAAAAATTCATATTTTTTTCTAATTTTTTTCGAGTTTTATACAACTGATTGCTTATATTTATAGATTTCGGTCTGCTGATTACGGGTAACTGAAAAATTTTGAGCTACGACCACTACTTTAGAAGCTACAGCCGTTTTTATGGCCACCAAAAAATGATAGAGAAGATTCCCCCCCTTGTTTTAAAACTGAAAAACTTTAATTGACTTTATCTTATAGATTTTAGTTTACTGATAACGAATCAACCATTGTTAACTCGATCCGACGCGTACTTTTTTATGGCCACCAAAAAATGATAGAAAAGGGTCCCCCCTTTGATTTAAAACTGCAAAATTTTGAAATTTTTTTTTCGCGATTTTATGACTTTATCTCATAGATTTCAGTTCGCTGATAACGAATCAACCATTGTTAACGCGATCCGACGCGTACTTTTTAAACTACAGCGTTTTGAAAAATGCGAAAATATGGAAAATTTGAAAAATTCATATTTTTTTCTAATTTTTTTCCAATTTTATACAACTGATAGGTTATATTTATTGATTTCGGTCTGCTGATTACGGAGAACTAAAAAATTTTGAGCTACGACCACTACTTTAGAAGCTACAGCCGTTTTTATGGTCACCAAAAAATGAGAGAAGGGTCCCCCCTTTGCTTTAAAACTGCAAAATTTTGAAATTTTTTTTCGCGATTTTATGACTTTATCTCATAGATTTCAGTTCGCTGATAACGAATCAATCATTGTTAACGCGATCCGACGCGTACTTTTTAAACTACAGCGTTTTGAAAAATGCGAAAATATGGAAAATTTGAAAAATTCATATTTTTTTCTAAATATTTTTGATTTTTATATAACTAATAGGTTATGTTTATAGATTTCGGTCTGCTAATTACGGAGAACTAGAAAATTTTGAGCTACTACCACTACTTTAGAAGCTACAGCCGTTTTTATGGTCACCAAAAAATAATAGAGAAGGGTCCCCCCTTTGCTTTAAAACTGAAAAATTTTGAAATTTTTTTTCGCGATTTTTTGACTTTATCATATAGATCTCAGTTCGCTGATAACAAATCAACCATTGTTAACGCGATCCGACGCGTACTTTTTAAACTACAGCGTTTTGAAAAATGCAAAAATATGGAAAATTTGAAAAATTCATATTTTATTCTAATTTTTTTCAAATTTTATACCCCTGACAGGTTATATTTATAGATTTCGGTCTGCTGATTACGGAGAACTAAAAAATTTTGAGCTATGACCACTACTTTAGAAGCTACAGCCGTTTTTATGGTCACCAAAAAATGATAGAGAAGGGTCCCCCCTTTGCTTTAAAACTGCAAAATTTTGAATTTTTTTTTCGAGATTTTATGACTTTATCTCATAGATTTCAGTTCGCTGATAACGAATCAACCATTGTTAACGCGATCCGACGCGTACTTTTTAAACTACAGCGTTTTGAAAAATGCAAAAATATTGAAAATTTGAAAAAGTCATATATTTTCCTAAATATTTTTTATTTTTATATAACTAATGATTTATGTTTATAGATTTCAGTCTGCTGATTACGGAGAACTAAAAAATTTTGAGCTACGAGCACTACTTTAGAAGCTACAGCCGTTTTTATGGTCACCAAAAAATGAGAGAGAAGAGTCCCCCCCTTTGCTTTAAAACTGCAAAATTTTGAAATTTTTTTTTCGCGATTTTATGACTTTATCTCATAAATTTCAGTTCGCTGATAACGAATCAACCATTGTTAACGCGATCCGACGCGTACTTTTTAAACTACAGCGTTTTGAAAAATGCGAAAATATTGAAAATTTGAAAAAGTCATATATTTTCCTAAATATTTTTTATTTTTATATAACTAATGATTTATGTTTATAGATTTCAGTCTGCTGATTACTGAGAACTAAAAAATTTTGAGCTACGACCACTACTTTAGAAGCTACAGCCGTTTTTATGGTCACCAAAAAATGAGAGAGAAGGGTCCCCCCTTTGCTTTAAAACTGCAAAATTTTGAAATTTTTTTCGCGATTTTATGACTTTATATCATAAATTTCAGTGCGCTGATAACGAATCAACCATTGTTAACGCGATCCGACGCGTAGTTTTTAAACTACAGCGTATTGAAAAATGCAAAAATATGGAAAATTTGAAAAATTCATATTTTATTCTAATTTTTTTCAAATTTTATACCCCTGATAGGTTATATTTATAGATTTCGGTCTGCTGATTACGGAGAACTAAAAAATTTTGAGCTACGACCACTACTTTAGAAGCTACAGCCGTTTTTATGGTCACCAAAAAATGAGAGAGAAGGGTCCCCCCTTTGCTTTAAAACTGCAAAATTTTGAAATTTTTTTCGCGATTTTATGACTTTATATCATAAATTTCAGTGCGCTGATAACGAATCAACCATTGTTAACGCGATCCGACGCGTACTTTTTAAACTACAGCGTATTGAAAAATGCAAAAATATGGAAAATTTGAAAAATTCATATTTTTTTCTAATTTTTTTCCAATTTTATACAACTGATAGGTTATATTTATAGATTTCGGTCTGCTGATTACGGAGAACTAAAAAATTTTGAACTACGACCACTGCTTTAGAAGCTACAGCCGTTTTTATGGTCACCAAAAAATGATAAAGAAGGGTCCCCCCTTTGCTTTAAAACTGGAAAATTTTGAAATTTTTTTTCGCGATTTTATGACTTTATCTCATAGATTTCAGTTAGCTGATAATGAGTTAACGCGATCCGACGCGTACTTTTTAAACTACAGCGTTTTGAAAAATGCAAAAATATGGAAAATTTGAAAAATTCATATTTTTTTCTAATTTTTTTCCAATTTTATACAACTGATAGGTTATATTAATAGATTTCAGTCTGCTGATTACGGAGAACTAAAAAATTTTGAGCTACGACCACTACTTTAGAAGCTACAGCCGTTTTTATGGTCACCAAAAAATGATAGAGAAGGGTGCCCCCCTTTGCTTTAAAACTGCAAAATTTTGAAATTTTTTTTCGCGATTTTATGACTTTTTCTCATAGATTTCAGTTAGCTGATAATGAATCAACCATTATTAACGCGATTCGACGCGTACTTTTTAAACTACAGCGTATTGAAAAATGCAAAAATATGGAAAATTTGAAAAATTCATATTTTTTTCTAATTTTTTTCCAATTTTATACAACTGATAGGTTATATTTATAGATTTCGGTCTGCTGATTACGGAGAACTAAAAAATTTTGAACTACGACCACTGCTTTAGAAGCTACAGCCGTTTTTATGGTCACCAAAAAATGATAGAGAAGGGTCCCCCCTTTGCTTTAAAACTGGAAAATTTTGAAATTTTTTTTCGCGATTTTATGACTTTATTTCATAGATTTCAGTTCGCTGATAACGAATCAACCATTGTTAACGCGATCCGACGCGTACTTTTTAAACTACAGCGTTTTGAAAAATGCGAAAATATGAAAAATTTGAAAGTCATATATTTTTCTAAATATTTTTAATTTTTATGTAACTAATAGATTATGTTTATAGATTTCGGTTTGCTGATTACGGAGAACTAAAAAATTTTGAGCTACAACCACTACTTTAGAAGCTACACCCGTTTTTATGGTCACCAAAAAATGAGAGAGAAGGGTCCCCCCTTTGCTTTAAAACTGCAAAATTTTGAAATTTTTTTTCGCGATTTTATGACTTTATCTCATAGATCTCAGTTCTCTGATAACGAATCAACCATTGTTAACGCGATCCGACGCGTACTTTTTAAACTACAGCGTTTTGAAAAATGCAAAAATATGGAAAATTTGAAAAAGTCATATTTTTTTCTAATTTTTTTCCAATTTTTTACAACTGATAGGTTATATTTATAGATTTCGGTTTGCTGATTACGGAGAACTAACAAATTTTGAACTACGACCACTGCTTTAGAAGCTACAGCCGTTTTTATGGTCACCAAAAAATGATAGAGAAGGGTCCCCCCTTTGCTTTAAAACTGCAAAATTTTGAAATTTTTTTTCGCGATTTTATGACTTTATTTCATAGATTTCAGTTCGCTGATAACGAATCAACCATTGTTAACGCGATCCGACGCGTACTTTTTAAACTACAGCGTTTTGAAAAATGCGAAAATATGAAAAATTTGAAAGTCATATATTTTTCTAAATATTTTTGATTTTTATATAACTAATAGGTTATGTTTATAGATTTTGGTCTGCTGATTACGGAGAACTAAAAAATTTTGAGCTACGACCACTATTTTAGAAGCTACACCCGTTTTTATGGTCACCAAAAAATGATAGAGAAGGATCCCCCCTTTGGTTTAAAACTGAAAAATTTTGAAATTTTTTTTCTTGATTTTTTGAATTTATTTTGTAGATTTGGGTGCGGTGATAACGAATCAACCATTGTTAACGCGATCCGACGCGAACTTTTTAAACTACAGCGTTTTGAAAAATGCAAAAATATGGAAAATTTGAATAATTTATGTTTTTTTTTAAATTTTTTCGAATTTTATATAACTGATAGATTATATTTATCGATTTTGCGCTGCTAATTACGGAAAACTAAAAAAATTTGAGCTACGACCAGTAGTTTAGAAGCTACACCCGTTTTTATGGTCACCAAAAAATGATAGAGAAGGGTCCCCCCCTTTGCTTTAAAACTGAAAAATTTTGAAATTTTTTTTCGCGATTTTTTGACTTTCTGTTATAGATTTTCGTGCGCTGATAACGAATCAACCATTGTTAACGCGATCGGACGCGTACTTTTTAAACTACAGCGTTTTGAACAATGCAAAAATATGGAGAATTTGAAAAATTCATAATTTTTTTCCAATTTTTTTCGAATTTTATATAAGTGATAGGTTATATTTATAGATTTTGCGCTGCTGATTACGGAGAACTAAAAAATTTTGAGCTACGACCAGTAGTTTAGAAGTTACACCCGTTTTTATTGCCACCAAAAAATGATAGAGAAGGGTCCCCCCTTTGATTTAAAACTGAAAAATTTTGAAAATTTTTTTCTTGATTATTTGACTTTATTTTGGATATTTGGGTGCGCTGATAACGAATCAACCATTGTTAACGCGGTCGGACGCGTACTTTTTAAACTACAGCGTTTTGAAAAAGGCAAAAATATGGAAAATTTGAAAAATTCATGTTTTTTTCTAAATTTTTTCGAATTTTAGATAACTGATAGGTTATATTTATAGATTTTCGACTGCTGATTACGGAGAACTAAAAAATTTTGAGCTACTACCAGTAGTTTAGAAGTTACACCCGTTTTTATTGCCACCAAAAAATGATAGAGAAGGGTCCCCCCTTTGATTTAAAACTGAAAAATTTTGAAAATTTTTTTCTTGATTATTTGACTTTATTTTGGATATTTGGGTGCGCTGATAACGAATCAACCATTGTTAACGCGGTCGGACGCGTACTTTTTAAACTACAGCGTTTTGAACAATGCAAAAATATGGAGAATTTGAAAAATTCATATTTTTTTCTAAATTTTTTCCCCCTTTGGTTTAAAACTGAAAAATTTTGAAATTTTTTTTCTTGATTTTTTGACTTTATTTTGTAGATTTGGGTGCGCTGATAACGAAGCAACCATTGTTAACGCGATCCGACGCGAACTTTTTAAACTACAGCGTATTGAAAAATGCAAAAATATGGAAAATTAGAAAAATTTATGTTTTTTTTTTAAATTTTTCGAATTTTATATAACTGATAGGTTATATTTATAGATTTCCGACCGCTGATTACGGAGAACTAAAAAATTTTGAGCTACGACCAGTAGTTTAGAAGCTACACCCGTTTTTATGGCCACCAAAAAATGATAGAGAAGGGTCCCCCCTTTGCTTTAAAACTGAAAAATTTTGAAATTTTTTTTCGCGATTTTTTGACTTTATCTTATAGATTTCAGTTCGCTGATAACGAATCAACCATTGTTAACGCGATCCGACGCGAACTTTTTAAACTACAGCGTTTTGAAAAATGCAAAAATATGGAAAATTTGAATAATTTATGTTTTTTTTAAATTTTTTCGAATTTTATATAACTGATAGATTATATTTATAGATTTTGCGCTGCTAATTACGGAAAACTAAAAAATTTTGAGCTACGACCAGTAGTTTAGAAGCTATACCCGTTTTTATGGCCACCAAAAAATGATAGAGAAGGTCCCCCTTTGGTTTAAAACTGAAAAATTTTGAAAAATTTTTTCTTGATTATTTGACTTTATTTTGGATATTTGGGTGCGCTGATAACGAATCAACCATTGTTAACGCGGTCGGACGCGTACTTTTTAAACTACAGCGTTTTGAAAAATGCAAAAATATGGAAAATTTGAAAAATTCATTTTTTTTTCTAAATTTTTTTGAATTTTAGATAACTGATAGGTTATATTTATAGATTTTCGACTGCTGATTACGGAGAACTAAAAAATTTTGAGCTACGACCAGTAGTTTAGAAGCTACACCCGTTTTTATGGTCACCAAAAAATGATAGAGAAGGGTCCCCCCTTTGCTTTAAAACTGAAAAATTTTGAAATTTTTTTTCGCGATTTTTTGACTTTATTTTATAGATTTGCGTGCGCTGATAACGAATCAATCATTGTTAACGCGATCGGACGCGTACTTTTTAAACTACAGCGTTTTGAAAATTGCCGAAATTTAGAAAAGTTGAAAAATTCATATTTTTTTCTAAATTTTTTCGAATTTTATAAAATTGATAGGTTATATTTATAGATTTACGACCGCTGATTACGGAGAACTAAAAAATTTTGAGCTACGACCACTATACTTTAGAAGCTACAGCCTTTTTTATGGTCACCAAAAAATGAGAGAGAAGGGTCCCCCTTTGCTTTAAAACTGCAAAATTTTGAAAAATTTTTTCGCGATTTTTTGACTTTATTTTGTATATTTGGGTGCGCTGATAACGAATCAACCATTGTTAACGCGGTCGGACGCGTTCTTTTTAAACTACAGCGTTTTGAAAATTGCAGAAATTTAGAAAAGTTGAAAAATTCATATTTTTTCTAAATTTTTTTGAATTTTATATAACTGATAGATTATCTTTATAGATTTCCGACCGCTGATTACGGAGAACTAAAAAATTTTGAGCTACGACCAGTAGCTTAGAAGCTACACCCGTTTTTATGGCCACCAAAAAATGATAGAGAAGGGTCCCCCCTTTGATTTAAAACTGAAAAATTTTGAAAATTTTTTTCTTGATTTTTTGACTTTATTTTGTATATTTGGGTGCGCTGATAACGAATCAACCATTGTTAACGCGGTCGGACGCGTTCTTTTTAAACTACAGCGTTTTGAAAATTGCAGAAATTTAGAAAAGTTGAAAAATTCATATTTTTTTCTAAATTTTTTCGAATTTTATATAACTGATAGATGATATTTATAGATTTCCGACCGCTGATTATGGAGAACTAAAAAATTTTGAGCTACGACCAGTAGTTTAGAAGCTACACCCGTTTTTATGGTCACCAAAAAATGATAGAGAAGGGTCCCCCCTTTGCTTTAAAACTGAAAAATTTTGAATTTTTTTTTCGCGATTTTTTGACTTTATTTTGTATATTTGGGTGCGCTGATAACGAATCAACCATTGTTAACGCGATCGGACGCGTTCTTTTTAAACTACAGCGTTTTGAAAATTGCAGAAATTTAGAAAAGTTGAAAAATTCATATTTTTTTCTAAATTTTTTTGAATTTTATAAAACTGATAGGTTACATTTATAGATTTACGACCGCTGATTACGGAGAACTAAAAAATTTTGAGCTACGACCAGTAGTTTAGAAGCAACACCCGTTTTTATGGTCACCAAAAAATGATAGAGAAGGGTCCCCCCTTTGCATTAAAACTGAAAAATTTTGAAAATTTTTTTCTTGATTTTTTGACTTTATTTTGTATATTTGGGTGCGCTGATAACGAATCATCCATTGTTAACGCGGTCGGACGCGTACTTTTTAAACTACAGCGTTTTGAAAAATGCAAAAATATGGAAAATTTGAAAAATTCATGTTTTTTTCTAAATTTTTTGAATTTTAGATAACTGATAGGTTATATTTATAGATTCTCGACTGCTGATTACGGAGAACTAAAAAATTTTGAGCTACGACCAGAAGTTTAGAAGCTACACCCGTTTTTATGGTCACCAAAAAATGATAGAGAAGGGTCCCCCCTTTGCTTTAAAACTGAAAAATTTTGAAATTTTTTTTCGCGATTTTTTGACTTTGTTTTGTATATTTGGGTGCGCTGATAACGAATCAACCATTGTTAACACGGTCGGACCCGTACTTTTTAAACTACAGCGTTTTGAAAATTGCAGAAATTTAGAAAGTTTGAAAAATTCATTTTTTTTTCTAATTTTTTTCGAATTTTATATAACTGATAGGTTATATTTATAGATTTCCGACCGCTGATTACGGAGAACTAAAAAATTTTGAGCTACGACCAGTAGTTTAGAAGCTACACCCGATTTTATGGCCACCAAAAAATGATAGAGAAGGGTCCCCCCTTTGCTTTAAAACTGAAAAATTTTGAAATTTTTTTTCGCGATTTTTTGACTTTATCTTATAGATTTCAGTTCGCTGATAACGAATCAACCATTGTTAACGCGATCCGACGCGAATTTTTTAAACTACAGCGTTTTGAAAAATGCAAAAATATGGAAAATTTGAAAAATTTATGTTTTTTTATAAATTTTTTCGAATTTTATATAACTGATAGGTTATATTTATAGATTTCCGACCGCTGCTTACGGAGAACTAAAAAATTTTGAGCTACGACCAGTAGTTTAGAAGCTACACCCGATTTTATGGCCACCAAAAAATGATAGAGAAGGGTCCCCCCTTTGCTTTAAAACTGAAAAATTTTGAAATTTTTTTTCGCGATTTTTTGACTTTATCTTATAGATTTCAGTTCGCTGATAACGAATCAACCATTTTTAACGCGATCCGACGCGAACTTTTTAAACTACAGCGTTTTGAAAATTGCAAAAATTTAGAAAATTTGAAAAATTTATGTTTTTTTTTAAATTTTTTCGAATCTTATATAACTGATAGGTTATATTTATAGATTTCCGACCGCTGATTACGGAGAACAAAAAAATTTTGAGCTACGACCAGTAGTTTAGAAGCTACACCCGTTTTTATGGTCACCAAAAAATGATAGAGAAGGGTCCCCCCTTTGCTTTAAAACTGAAAAATTTTGAAATTTTTTTTCGCGATTTTTTGACTTTATCTTATAGATTTCAGTTCGCTGATAACGAATCAACCATTGTTAACGCGATCCGACGCGAACTTTTTAAACTACAGCGTTTTGAAAAATGCAAAAATATAGAAAATTTGAAAAATTTATGTTTTTTTTTAAATTTTTTCGAATTTTATATAACTGATAGATTATATTTATAGATTTCCGACCGCTGATTACGGAGAACAAAAAAATTTTGAGCTACGACCAGTAGTTTAGAAGCTACACCCGTTTTTATGGTCACCAAAAAATGATAGAGAAGGGTCCCCTCTTTGCTTTAAAACTGAAAAATTTTGAAATTTTTTTTCGCGATTTTTTGACTTTATCTTATAGATTTTAGTTCGCTGATAACGAATCAACCATTGTTAACGCGATCGGACGCGTACTTTTTAAACTACAGCGTTTTGAAAATTGCAAAAATTTAGTAAAGTTGAAAAATTCAATTTTTTTTCTAAATTTTTTCAAATTTTATACAACTGATAGGTTATATTTATAGATTTCCGACCGCTGATTACGGAGAACAAAAAAATTTTGAGCTACGACAGTAGTTTAGAAGCTACACCCGTTTTTATGGTCACCAAAAAATGATAGAGAAGGGTCCCCCCTTTGCTTTAAAACTGAAAAATTTTGAAATTTTTTTTCGCGATTTTTTTACTTTATCTTATAGATTTGCGTGCGCTGATAACGAATCAACCATTGTTAACGCGATCGGACGCGTACTTTTTAAACTACAGCGTTTTGAAAATTGCAAAAATTTAGTAAAGTTGAAAAATTCAATTTTTTTTCTAAATTTTTTCAAATTTTATATAAGTGATAGGTTTTATTTATAGATTTCCGACCGCTGATTACGGAGAACAAAAAAATTTTGAGCTACGACCAGTAGTTTAGAAGCTACACCCGTTTTTATGGCCACCAAAAAATGATAGAGAAGGGTCCCCCCTTTGCTTTAAAACTGAAAAATTTTGAAATTTTTTTTCGCGATTTTTTGACTTTATATGATAGATTTGCGTGCGCTGATAACGAATCAACCATTGTTAACGCGATCGGACGCGTACTTTTTAAACTACAGCGTTTTGAAAATTGCAAAAATTTAGTAAAGTTGAAAAATTCAATTTTTTTTCTAAATTTTTTCAAATTTTATATAACTGATAGCTTATATTTATAGATTTCCGACCGCTGATTACGGAGAACAAAAAAATTTTGAGCTACGACCAGTAGTTTAGAAGCTACACCCGTTTTTATGGTCAACAAAAAATGATAGAGAAGGGTCCCCCCTTTGCTTTAAAACTGAAAAACTTTGAAATTTTTTTTCGCGATTTTTTGACTTTATTTTGTATATTTGGGTGCGCTGATAACGAATCAACCATTGTTAACGCGGTCGGACGCGTACTTTTTAAACTACAGCGTTTTGAAAAATGCAAAAATATGGAAAATTTGAAAAATTCATGTTTTTTTCTAAATTTTTTTGAATTTTAGATAACTGATAGGTTATATTTATAGATTTCCGACCGCTGATTACGGAGAACTAAAAAATTTTGAGCTACGACCAGTAGTTTAGAAGCTACACCCGTTTTTATGGTCACCAAAAAATGATAGAGAAGGATCCCCCCTTTGCTTTAAAACTGAAAAATTTTGAAATTTTTTTTCGGGATTTTTTGACTTTATCTTATAGATTTCAAGTTCGCTGATAACGAATCAACCATTGTTAACGCGATCCGACGCGAACTTTTTAAACTACAGCGTTTTGAAAAATGCAAAAATATGGAAAATCTGAAAAATTTATGTTTTTTTATAAATTTTTTCGAATTTTATATAACTGATAGGTTATATTTATAGATTTCCGACCGCTGATTACGGAGAACTAAAAAATTTTGAGCTACGACCAGTAGTTTAGAAGCTACACCCGTTTTTATGGCCACCAAAAAATGATAGAGAAGGGTCCCCCCTTTGCTTTAAAACTGAAAAATTTTGAAATTTTTTTTCGCGATTTTTTGACTTTATCTTATAGATTTCAAGTTCGCTGATAACGAATCAACCATTGTTAACGCGATCCGACGCGAACTTTTTAAACTACAGCGTTTTGAAAAATGCAAAAATATGGAAAATCTGAAAAATTTATGTTTTTTTATAAATTTTTTCGAATTTTATATAACTGATAGGTTATATTTATAGATTTCCGACCGCTGATTACGGAGAACTAAAAAATTTTGAGCTACGACCAGTAGTTTAGAAGCTACACCCGTTTTTATGGCCACCAAAAAATGATAGAGAAGGGTCCCCCCTTTGCTTTAAAACTGAAAAGTTTTGAAATTTTTTTTCGCGATTTTTTGACTTTATTTTCTATATTTGGGTGCGCTGATAACGACTCAACCATTGTTAACGCGGTCGGACGCGTACTTTTTAAACTACAGCGTTTTGAAAAATGCAAAAATATGGAAAATTTGAAAAATTCATGTTTTTTTCTAAATTTTTTTGAATTTTAGATAACTGATAGGTTATATTTATAGATTTTCGACTGCTGATTACGGAGAACTAAAAAATTTTGAGCTACGACCAGTAGTTTAGAAGCTACACCCGTTTTTATGGTCACCAAAAAATGATAGAGAAGGATCCCCCCTTTGCTTTAAAACTGAAAAATTTTGAAATTTTTTTTCGCGATTTTTTGACTTTATCTTATAGATTTGCGTGCGCTGATAACGAATCAACCATTGTTAACGCGATCGGACGCGTACTTTTTAAACTACAGCGTTTTGAAAATTGCAAAAATTTAGAAAAGTTGAAAAATTCAATTTTTTTTCTAAATTTTTTCGAATTTTATATAACTGATAGGTTATATTTATAGATTTCCGACCGCTGATTACGGAGAACTAAAAAATTTTGAGCTACGACCAGTAGTTTAGAAGCTACACCCGTTTTTATGGCCACCAAAAAATGATAGAGAAGGGTCCCCCCTTTGCTTTAAAACTGAAAAGTTTTGAAATTTTTTTTCGCGATTTTTTGACTTTATTTTCTATATTTGGGTGCGCTGATAACGAATCAACCATTGTTAACGCGGTCGGATGCGTACTTTTTAAACTACAGCGTTTTGAAAATTGCAAAAATTTAGAAAAGTTGAAAAATTCAATTTTTTTTCTAAATTTTTTCGAATTTTATATAACTGATAGGTTATATTTATAGATTTCCGACCGCTGATTACGGAGAACAAAAAAATTTTGAGCTACGACCAGTAGTTTAGAAGCTACACCCGATTTTATGGCCACCAAAAAATGATAGAGAAGGGTCCCCCCTTTGCTTTAAAACTGAAAAATTTTGAAATTTTTTTTCGCGATTTTTTGACTTTATCTGATAGATTTGCGTGCGCTGATAACGAATCAACCATTGTTAACGCGATCGGACGCGTACTTTTTAAACTACAGCGTTTTGAAAATTGCAAAAATTTAGTAAAGTTGAAAAATTCAATTTTTTTTCTAAATTTTTTCAAATTTTATATAACTGATAGGTTATATTTATAGATTTTCGACCGCTGATTACGGAGAACTAAAAAATTTTGAGCTACGACCAGTAGTTTAGAAGCTACACCCGATTTTATGGCCACCAAAAAATGATAGAGAAGGGTCCCCCCTTTGCTTTAAAACTGAAAAATTTTGAAATTTTTTTTCGCGATTTTTTGACTTTATCTGATAGATTTGCGTGCGCTGATAACGAATCAACCATTGTTAACGCGATCGGACGCGTACTTTTTAAACTACAGCGTTTTGAAAATTGCAAAAATTTAGAAAAGTTGAAAAATTCAATTTTTTTTCTAAATTTTTTCGAATTTTATATAACTGATAGGTTATATTTATAGATTTCCGACCGCT
Source organism: Stenus bimaculatus (assembly GCA_963971135.1). Classification (NCBI taxonomy): domain Eukaryota; kingdom Metazoa; phylum Arthropoda; class Insecta; order Coleoptera; family Staphylinidae; genus Stenus; species Stenus bimaculatus. The sequence continues at coordinate 20,153,293 of OZ020180.1, forward strand.
GATTACGGAGAACAAAAAAATTTTGAGCTACGACCAGTAGTTTAGAAGCTACACCCGATTTTATGGCCACCAAAAAATGATAGAGAAGGGTCCCCCCTTTGCTTTAAAACTGAAAAATTTTGAAATTTTCTTTCGCGATTTTTTGACTTTATCTGATAGATTTGCGTGCGCTGATAACGAATCAACCATTGTTAACGCGATCGGACGCGTACTTTTTAAACTACAGCGTTTTGAAAAATGCAAAAATATGGAAAATTTGAAAAATTTATGTTTTTTTATAAATTTTTTCGAATTTTATATAACTGATAGGTTATATTTATAGATTTCCGACCGCTGATTACGGAGAATTAAAAAATTTTGAGCTACGACCAGTAGTTTAGAAGCTACACCCGATTTTATGGCCACCAAAATAAGATAGAGAAGGGTCCCTCCCCCCTTTGCTTTAAAACTGAAAAATTTTGAAATTTTCTTTCGCGATTTTTTGACTTTATCTGATAGATTTGCGTGCGCTGATAACGAATCAACCATTGTTAACGCGATCGGACGCGTACTTTTTAAACTACAGCGTTTTGAAAAATGCAAAAATATGGAAAATTTGAATAATTTATGTTTTTTTTAAATTTTTTCGAATTTTATATAACTGATAGATTATATTTATAGATTTTCGACTGCTGATTACGGAGAACTAAAAAATTTTGAGCTACGACCAGTAGTTTAGAAGCTACACCCGTTTTTATGGTCACCAAAAAATGATAGAGAAGGTTCCCCCCTTTGCTTTAAAACTGAAAAATTTTGAAATTTTTTTTCGCGATTTTTTGACTTTATTTTATAGATTTGCGTGCGCTGATAACGAATCAATCATTGTTAACGCGATCGGACGCGTACTTTTTAAACTACAGCGTTTTGAAAATTGCCGAAATTTAGAAAAGTTGAAAAATTCATATTTTTTTCTAAATTTTTTCGAATTTTATAAAATTGATAGGTTATATTTATAGATTTACGACCGCTGATTACGGAGAACTAAAAAATTTTGAGCTACGACCACTATACTTTAGAAGCTACAGCCTTTTTTATGGTCACCAAAAAATGAGAGAGAAGGGTCCCCCTTTGCTTTAAAACTGCAAAATTTTGAAAAATTTTTTCGCGATTTTTTGACTTTATTTTGTATATTTGGGTGCGCTGATAACGAATCAACCATTGTTAACGCGGTCGGACGCGTTCTTTTTAAACTACAGCGTTTTGAAAATTGCAGAAATTTAGAAAAGTTGAAAAATTCATATTTTTTCTAAATTTTTTTGAATTTTATATAACTGATAGATTATCTTTATAGATTTCCGACCGCTGATTACGGAGAACTAAAAAATTTTGAGCTACGACCAGTAGCTTAGAAGCTACACCCGTTTTTATGGCCACCAAAAAATGATAGAGAAGGGTCCCCCCTTTGATTTAAAACTGAAAAATTTTGAAAATTTTTTTCTTGATTTTTTGACTTTATTTTGTATATTTGGGTGCGCTGATAACGAATCAACCATTGTTAACGCGGTCGGACGCGTTCTTTTTAAACTACAGCGTTTTGAAAATTGCAGAAATTTAGAAAAGTTGAAAAATTCATATTTTTTTCTAAATTTTTTCGAATTTTATATAACTGATAGATGATATTTATAGATTTCCGACCGCTGATTATGGAGAACTAAAAAATTTTGAGCTACGACCAGTAGTTTAGAAGCTACACCCGTTTTTATGGTCACCAAAAAATGATAGAGAAGGGTCCCCCCTTTGCTTTAAAACTGAAAAATTTTGAAATTTTTTTTCGCGATTTTTTGAATTTATTTTATAGATTTGCGTGCGCTGATAACGAATCAACCATTGTTAACGCGATCGGACGCGTACTTTTTAAACTACAGCGTTTTGAAAATTGCAGAAATTTAGAAAAGTTGAAAAATTCATATTTTTTTCTAAATTTTCTCGAATTTTATATAACTGATAGGTTATATTTATAGATTTTGCGCTGCTGATTACGGAAAACTAAAAAATTTTGAGCTACGACCAGTAGTTTAGAAGCTACACCCGTTTTTATGGCCACCAAAAAATGATAGAGAAGGGTCCCCCCTTTGCATTAAAACTGAAAAATTTTGAAAAAATTTTTCGCGATTTTTTGACTTTGTTTTGTATATTTGGGTGCGCTGATAACGAATCAACCATTGTTAACACGGTCGGACCCGTACTTTTTAAACTACAGCGTTTTGAAAATTGCAGAAATTTAGAAAGTTTGAAAAATTCATTTTTTTTTCTAATTTTTTTCGAATTTTATATAACTGATAGGTTATATTTATAGATTTCCGACCGCTGATTACGGAGAATCAAAAAATTTTGAGCTACGACCAGTAGTTTAGAAGCTACACCCGATTTTATGGCCACCAAAAAATGATAGAGAAGGGTCCCACCTTTGCTTTAAAACTGAAAAATTTTGAAATTTTTTTTCGCGATTTTTTGACTTTATCTTATAGATTTCAGTTCGCTGATAACGAATCAACCATTGTTAACGCGATCCGACGCGAACTTTTTAAACTACAGCGTTTTGAAAAATGCAAAAATATGGAAAATTTGAAAAATTTATGTTTTTTTATAAATTTTTTCGAATTTTATATAACTGATAGGTTATATTTATAGATTTCCGACCGCTGCTTACGGAGAACTAAAAAATTTTGAGCTACGACCAGTAGTTTAGAAGCTACACCCGATTTTATGGCCACCAAAAAATGATAGAGAAGGGTCCCCCCTTTGCTTTAAAACTGAAAAATTTTGAAATTTTTTTTCGCGATTTTTTGACGTTATCTTATAGATTTGCGTGCGCTGATAACGAATCAACCATTGTTACCGCGATCGGACGCGTACTTTTTAAACTACAGCGTTTTGAAAATTGCAAAAATTTAGAAAATTTGAAAAATTTATGTTTTTTTTTTAAATTTTTTCGAATTTTATATAACTGATAGGTTATATTTATAGATTTCCGACCGCTGATTACGGAGAACTAAAAAATTTTGAGCTACGACCAGTAGTTTAGAAGCTACACCCGATTTTATGGCCACCAAAAAATGATAGAGAAGGGGTCCCCCCTTTGCTTTAAAACTGAAAAATTTTGAAATTTTTTTTCGCGATTTTTTGACTTTATCTTATAGATTTCAGTTCGCTGATAACGAATCAACCATTTTTAACGCGATCCGACGCGAACTTTTTAAACTACAGCGTTTTGAAAATTGCAAAAATTTAGAAAATTTGAAAAATTTATGTTTTTTTTTAAATTTTTTCGAATCTTATATAACTGATAGGTTATATTTATAGATTTCCGACCGCTGATTACGGAGAACAAAAAAATTTTGAGCTACGACCAGTAGTTTAGAAGCTACACCCGTTTTTATGGTCACCAAAAAATGATAGAGAAGGGTCCCCCCTTTGCTTTAAAACTGAAAAATTTTGAAATTTTTTTTCGCGATTTTTTGACTTTATCTTATAGATTTCAGTTCGCTGATAACGAATCAACCATTGTTAACGCGATCCGACGCGAACTTTTTAAACTACAGCGTTTTGAAAAATGCAAAAATATAGAAAATTTGAAAAATTTATGTTTTTTTTTAAATTTTTTCGAATTTTATATAACTGATAGATTATATTTATAGATTTCCGACCGTTGATTACGGAGAACTAAAAAATTTTGAGCTACGACCAGTAGTTTAGAAGCTACACCCGTTTTTATGGCCACCAAAAAATGATAGAGAAGGGTCCCCTCTTTGCTTTAAAACTGAAAAATTTTGAAATTTTTTTTCGCGATTTTTTGACTTTATCTTATAGATTTTAGTTCGCTGATAACGAATCAACCATTGTTAACGCGATCGGACGCGTACTTTTTAAACTACAGCGTTTTGAAAATTGCAAAAATTTAGTAAAGTTGAAAAATTCAATTTTTTTTCTAAATTTTTTCAAATTTTATACAACTGATAGGTTATATTTATAGATTTCCGACCGCTGATTACGGAGAACAAAAAAATTTTGAGCTACGACCAGTAGTTTAGAAGCTACACCCGTTTTTATGGTCACCAAAAAATGATAGAGAAGGGTCCCCCCTTTGCTTTAAAACTGAAAAATTTTGAAATTTTTTTTCGCGATTTTTTGACTTTATATGATAGATTTGCGTGCGCTGATAACGAATCAACCATTGTTAACGCGATCGGACGCGTTCTTTTTAAACTACAGCGTTTTGAAAATTGCAGAAATTTAGAAAAGTTGAAAAATTCATATTTTTTTCTAAATTTTTTTGAATTTTATAAAACTGATAGGTTACATTTATAGATTTACGACCGCTGATTACGGAGAACTAAAAAATTTTGAGCTACGACCAGTAGTTTAGAAGCAACACCCGTTTTTATGGTCACCAAAAAATGATAGAGAAGGGTCCCCCCTTTGCATTAAAACTGAAAAATTTTGAAAATTTTTTTCTTGATTTTTTGACTTTATTTTGTATATTTGGGTGCGCTGATAACGAATCATCCATTGTTAACGCGGTCGGACGCGTACTTTTTAAACTACAGCGTTTTGAAAAATGCAAAAATATGGAAAATTTGAAAAATTCATGTTTTTTTCTAAATTTTTTTGAATTTTAGATAACTGATAGGTTATATTTATAGATTCTCGACTGCTGATTACGGAGAACTAAAAAATTTTGAGCTACGACCAGAAGTTTAGAAGCTACACCCGTTTTTATGGTCACCAAAAAATGATAGAGAAGGGTCCCCCCTTTGCTTTAAAACTGAAAAATTTTGAAATTTTTTTTCGCGATTTTTTGAATTTATTTTATAGATTTGCGTGCGCTGATAACGAATCAACCATTGTTAACGCGATCGGACGCGTACTTTTTAAACTACAGCGTTTTGAAAATTGCAGAAATTTAGAAAAGTTGAAAAATTCATATTTTTTTCTAAATTTTCTCGAATTTTATATAACTGATAGGTTATATTTATAGATTTTGCGCTGCTGATTACGGAAAACTAAAAAATTTTGAGCTACGACCAGTAGTTTAGAAGCTACACCCGTTTTTATGGCCACCAAAAAATGATAGAGAAGGGTCCCCCCTTTGCATTAAAACTGAAAAATTTTGAAAAATTTTTTCGCGATTTTTTGACTTTGTTTTGTATATTTGGGTGCGCTGATAACGAATCAACCATTGTTAACACGGTCGGACCCGTACTTTTTAAACTACAGCGTTTTGAAAATTGCAGAAATTTAGAAAGTTTGAAAAATTCATTTTTTTTTCTAATTTTTTTCGAATTTTATATAACTGATAGGTTATATTTATAGATTTCCGACCGCTGATTACGGAGAACTAAAAAATTTTGAGCTACGACCAGTAGTTTAGAAGCTACACCCGATTTTATGGCCACCAAAAAATGATAGAGAAGGGTCCCCCCTTTGCTTTAAAACTGAAAAATTTTGAAATTTTTTTTCGCGATTTTTTGACTTTATCTTATAGATTTCAGTTCGCTGATAACGAATCAACCATTGTTAACGCGATCCGACGCGAATTTTTTAAACTACAGCGTTTTGAAAAATGCAAAAATATGGAAAATTTGAAAAATTTATGTTTTTTTATAAATTTTTTCGAATTTTATATAACTGATAGGTTATATTTATAGATTTCCGACCGCTGCTTACGGAGAACTAAAAAATTTTGAGCTACGACCAGTAGTTTAGAAGCTACACCCGATTTTATGGCCACCAAAAAATGATAGAGAAGGGTCCCCCCTTTGCTTTAAAACTGAAAAATTTTGAAATTTTTTTTCGCGATTTTTTGACTTTATCTTATAGATTTCAGTTCGCTGATAACGAATCAACCATTTTTAACGCGATCCGACGCGAACTTTTTAAACTACAGCGTTTTGAAAATTGCAAAAATTTAGAAAATTTGAAAAATTTATGTTTTTTTTTAAATTTTTTCGAATCTTATATAACTGATAGGTTATATTTATAGATTTCCGACCGCTGATTACGGAGAACAAAAAAATTTTGAGCTACGACCAGTAGTTTAGAAGCTACACCCGTTTTTATGGTCACCAAAAAATGATAGAGAAGGGTCCCCCCTTTGCTTTAAAACTGAAAAATTTTGAAATTTTTTTTCGCGATTTTTTGACTTTATCTTATAGATTTCAGTTCGCTGATAACGAATCAACCATTGTTAACGCGATCCGACGCGAACTTTTTAAACTACAGCGTTTTGAAAAATGCAAAAATATAGAAAATTTGAAAAATTTATGTTTTTTTTTAAATTTTTTCGAATTTTATATAACTGATAGATTATATTTATAGATTTCCGACCGCTGATTACGGAGAACAAAAAAATTTTGAGCTACGACCAGTAGTTTAGAAGCTACACCCGTTTTTATGGTCACCAAAAAATGATAGAGAAGGGTCCCCTCTTTGCTTTAAAACTGAAAAATTTTGAAATTTTTTTTCGCGATTTTTTGACTTTATCTTATAGATTTTAGTTCGCTGATAACGAATCAACCATTGTTAACGCGATCGGACGCGTACTTTTTAAACTACAGCGTTTTGAAAATTGCAAAAATTTAGTAAAGTTGAAAAATTCAATTTTTTTTCTAAATTTTTTCAAATTTTATACAACTGATAGGTTATATTTATAGATTTCCGACCGCTGATTACGGAGAACAAAAAAATTTTGAGCTACGACAGTAGTTTAGAAGCTACACCCGTTTTTATGGTCACCAAAAAATGATAGAGAAGGGTCCCCCCTTTGCTTTAAAACTGAAAAATTTTGAAATTTTTTTTCGCGATTTTTTTACTTTATCTTATAGATTTGCGTGCGCTGATAACGAATCAACCATTGTTAACGCGATCGGACGCGTACTTTTTAAACTACAGCGTTTTGAAAATTGCAAAAATTTAGTAAAGTTGAAAAATTCAATTTTTTTTCTAAATTTTTTCAAATTTTATATAAGTGATAGGTTTTATTTATAGATTTCCGACCGCTGATTACGGAGAACAAAAAAATTTTGAGCTACGACCAGTAGTTTAGAAGCTACACCCGTTTTTATGGCCACCAAAAAATGATAGAGAAGGGTCCCCCCTTTGCTTTAAAACTGAAAAATTTTGAAATTTTTTTTCGCGATTTTTTGACTTTATATGATAGATTTGCGTGCGCTGATAACGAATCAACCATTGTTAACGCGATCGGACGCGTACTTTTTAAACTACAGCGTTTTGAAAATTGCAAAAATTTAGTAAAGTTGAAAAATTCAATTTTTTTTCTAAATTTTTTCGAATTTTATATAACTGATAGGTTATATTTATAGATTTCCGACCGCTGATTACGGAGAACAAAAAAATTTTGAGCTACGACAGTAGTTTAGAAGCTACACCCGTTTTTATGGTCACCAAAAAATGATAGAGAAGGGTCCCCCCTTTGCTTTAAAACTGAAAAATTTTGAAATTTTTTTTCGCGATTTTTTTACTTTATCTTATAGATTTGCGTGCGCTGATAACGAATCAACCATTGTTAACGCGATCGGACGCGTACTTTTTAAACTACAGCGTTTTGAAAATTGCAAAAATTTAGTAAAGTTGAAAAATTCAATTTTTTTTCTAAATTTTTTCAAATTTTATATAAGTGATAGGTTTTATTTATAGATTTCCGACCGCTGATTACGGAGAACAAAAAAATTTTGAGCTACGACCAGTAGTTTAGAAGCTACACCCGTTTTTATGGCCACCAAAAAATGATAGAGAAGGGTCCCCCCTTTGCTTTAAAACTGAAAAATTTTGAAATTTTTTTTCGCGATTTTTTGACTTTATATGATAGATTTGCGTGCGCTGATAACGAATCAACCATTGTTAACGCGATCGGACGCGTACTTTTTAAACTACAGCGTTTTGAAAATTGCAAAAATTTAGTAAAGTTGAAAAATTCAATTTTTTTTCTAAATTTTTTCAAATTTTATATAACTGATAGCTTATATTTATAGATTTCCGACCGCTGATTACGGAGAACAAAAAAATTTTGAGCTACGACCAGTAGTTTAGAAGCTACACCCGTTTTTATGGTCAACAAAAAATGATAGAGAAGGGTCCCCCCTTTGCTTTAAAACTGAAAAACTTTGAAATTTTTTTTCGCGATTTTTTGACTTTATTTTGTATATTTGGGTGCGCTGATAACGAATCAACCATTGTTAACGCGGTCGGACGCGTACTTTTTAAACTACAGCGTTTTGAAAAATGCAAAAATATGGAAAATTTGAAAAATTCATGTTTTTTTCTAAATTTTTTTGAATTTTAGATAACTGATAGGTTATATTTATAGATTTCCGACCGCTGATTACGGAGAACTAAAAAATTTTGAGCTACGACCAGTAGTTTAGAAGCTACACCCGTTTTTATGGTCACCAAAAAATGATAGAGAAGGATCCCCCCTTTGCTTTAAAACTGAAAAATTTTGAAATTTTTTTTCGGGATTTTTTGACTTTATCTTATAGATTTCAAGTTCGCTGATAACGAATCAACCATTGTTAACGCGATCCGACGCGAACTTTTTAAACTACAGCGTTTTGAAAAATGCAAAAATATGGAAAATCTGAAAAATTTATGTTTTTTTATAAATTTTTTCGAATTTTATATAACTGATAGGTTATATTTATAGATTTCCGACCGCTGATTACGGAGAACTAAAAAATTTTGAGCTACGACCAGTAGTTTAGAAGCTACACCCGTTTTTATGGTCACCAAAAAATGATAGAGAAGGATCCCCCCTTTGCTTTAAAACTGAAAAATTTTGAAATTTTTTTTCGCGATTTTTTGACTTTATCTTATAGATTTGCGTGCGCTGATAACGAATCAACCATTGTTAACGCGATCGGACGCGTACTTTTTAAACTACAGCGTTTTGAAAATTGCAAAAATTTAGAAAAGTTGAAAAATTCAATTTTTTTTCTAAATTTTTTCGAATTTTATATAACTGATAGGTTATATTTATAGATTTCCGACCGCTGATTACGGAGAAGTAAAAAATTTTGAGCTACGACCAGTAGTTTAGAAGCTACACCCGTTTTTATGGCCACCAAAAAATGATAGAGAAGGGTCCCCCCTTTGCTTTAAAACTGAAAAATTTTGAAATTTTTTTTCGCGATTTTTTGACTATATCTTATAGATTTCAGTTCGCTGATAACGAATCAACCATTGTTAACGCGATCCGACGCGAACTTTTTAAACTACAGCGTTTTGAAAAATGCAAAAATATGGAAAATTTGAAAAATTCATGTTTTTTTCTAAATTTTTTTGAATTTTAGATAACTGATAGGTTATATTTATAGATTTTCGACTGCTGATTACGGAGAACTAAAAAATTTTGAGCTACGACCAGTAGTTTAGAAGCTACACCCGTTTTTATGGTCACCAAAAAATGATAGAGAAGGATCCCCCATTTGCTTTAAAACTGAAAAATTTTGAAATTTTTTTTCACGATTTTTTGACTTTATCTTATAGATTTGCGTGCGCTGATAACGAATCAACCATTGTTAACGCGATCGGACGCGTACTTTTTAAACTACAGCGTTTTGAAAATTGCAAAAATTTAGAAAAGTTGAAAAATTCAATTTTTTTTCTAAATTTTTTCGAATTTTATATAACTGATAGGTTATATTTATAGATTTCCGACCGCTGATTACGGAGAACAAAAAAATTTTGAGCTACGACCAGTAGTTTAGAAGCTACACCCGATTTTATGGCCACCAAAAAATGATAGAGAAGGGTCCCCCCTTTGCTTTAAAACTGAAAAATTTTGAAATTTTTTTTCGCAATTTTTTGACTTTATCTTATAGATTTCAGTTCGCTGATAACGAATCAACCATTGTTAACGCGATCCGACGCGAACTTTTTAAACTACAGCGTTTTGAAAAATGCAAAAATATAGAAAATTTGAAAAATTTATTTTTTTTTTTAAATTTTTTCGAATTTTATATAACTGATAGGTTATATTTATAGATTTCCGACCGCTGATTACGGAGAACTAAAAAATTTTGAGCTACGACCAGTAGTTTAGAAGCTACACCCGTTTTTATGGCCACCAAAAAATGATAGAGAAGGGTCCCCCCTTTGCTTTAAAACTGAAAAATTTTGAAATTTTTTTTCGCGATTTTTTGACTTTATCTTATAGATTTCAGTTCGCTGATAACGAATCAACCATTGTTAACGCGATCCGACGCGAACTTTTTAAACTACAGCGTTTTGAAAAATGCAAAAATATGGAAAATTTGAAAAATTTATGTTTTTTTATAAATTTTTTCGATTTTTATATAACTGATAGGTTATATTTATAGATTTTGCGCTGCTGATTACGGAGAACTAAAAAATTTTGAGCTACGACCAGTAGTTTAGAAGCTACACCCGATTTTATGGCCACCAAAAAATGATAGAGAAGGGTCCCCCCTTTGCTTTAAAACTGAAAAATTTTGAAATTTTTTTTCGCGATTTTTTGACTTTATCTTATAGATTTCAGTTCGCTGATAACGAATCAACCATTGTTAACGCGATCCGACGCGAACTTTTTAAACTACAGCGTTTTGAAAAATGCAAAAATATGGAAAATTTGAAAAATTTATGTTTTTTTATAAATTTTTTCGATTTTTATATAACTGATAGGTTATATTTATAGATTTTGCGCTGCTGATTACGGAGAACTAAAAAATTTTGAGCTACGACCGGTAGTTTAGAAGCTACACCCGATTTTATGGCCACCAAAAAATGATAGAGAAGGGTCCCCCCTTTGCTTTAAAACTGAAAAATTTTGAAATTTTTTTTCGCGATTTTTTGACTTTATCTTATAGATTTGCGTGCGCTGATAACGAATCAACCATTGTTAACGCGATCGGACGCGTACTTTTTAAACTACAGCGTTTTGAAAATTGCAAAAATTTAGTAAAGTTGAAAAATTCAATTTTTTTTCTAAATTTTTTCAAATTTTATATAACTGATAGGTTATATTTATAGATTTCCGACCGCTGATTACGGAGAACAAAAAAATTTTGAGCTACGACCAGTAGTTTAGAAGCTACACCCGATTTTATGGCCACCAAAAAATGATAGAGAAGGGTCCCCCCTTTGCTTTAAAACTGAAAAATTTTGAAATTTTTTTTCGCGATTTTTTGACTTTATCTTATAGATTTGCGTGCGCTGATAACGAATCAACCATTGTTAACGCGATCGGACGCGTACTTTTTAAACTACAGCGTTTTGAAAATTGCAAAAATTTAGTAAAGTTGAAAAATTCAATTTTTTTTCTAAATTTTTTCGATTTTTATATAACTGATAGGTTATATTTATAGATTTTGCGCTGCTGATTACGGAGAACTAAAAAATTTTGAGCTACGACCAGTAGTTTAGAAGCTACACCCGATTTTATGGCCACCAAAAAATGATAGAGAAGGGTCCCCCCTTTGCTTTAAAACTGAAAAATTTTGAAATTTTTTTTCGCGATTTTTTGACTTTATCTTATAGATTTGCGTGCGCTGATAACGAATCAACCATTGTTAACGCGATCGGACGCGTACTTTTTAAACTACAGCGTTTTGAAAATTGCAAAAATTTAGAAAAGTTGAAAAATTCAATTTTTTTTCTAAATTTTTTCGAATTTTATATAACTGATAGGTTATATTTATAGATTTCCGACCGCTGATTACGGAGAACTAAAAAATTTTGAGCTACGACCAGTAGTTTAGAAGCTACACCCGTTTATATGGCCACCAAAAAATGATAGAGAAGGGTCCCCCCTTTGCTTTAAAACTGAAAAATTTTGAAATTTTTTTTCGCGATGTTTTGACTTTATTTTATAGATTTGCGTGCGCTGATAACGAATCAACCATTGTTAACGCGATCTGACGCGTACTTCTTAAACTACAGCGTTTTGAAACTTGCAAAAATTTAGAAAAGTTGAAAAATTCAATTTTCTTTCTAAATTTTTTCAAATTTTATATAACTGATAGGTTATATTTATAGATTTCCGACCGCTGATTACGGAGAACTAAAAAATTTTGAGCTACGACCAGTAGTTTAGAAGCTACACCCGTTTTTATGGCCACCAAAAAATGATAGAGAAGGGTCCCCCCTTTGCTTTAAAACTGAAAAATTTTGAAATTTTTTTTCGCGATTTATTGACTTCATATGATAGATTTGCGTGCGCTGATAACGAATCAACAATTGTTAACGCGATCGGACGCGTACTTTTTAAACTACAGCGTTTTGAAAATTGCAAAAATTTAGAAAAGTTGAAAAATTCAATTTTTTTTCTAAATTTTTTCGAATTTTATATAACTGATAGGTTATATTTATAGATTTCCGACCGCTGATTACGGAGAACTAAAAAATTTTGAGCTACGACCAGTAGTTTAGAAGCTACACCCGATTTTATGGCCACCAAAAAATGATAGAGAAGGGTCCCCCCTTTGCTTTAAAACTGAAAAATTTTGAAATTTTTTTTCGCGATTTTTTGACTTTATTTTGTATATTTGGGTGCGCTGATAACGAATCAACCATTGTTAACGCGGTCGGACGCGTACTTTTTAAACTACAGCGTTTTGAAAAATGCAAAAATATGGAAAATTTGAAAAATTCATGTTTTTTTCTAAATTTTTTTGAATTTTAGATAACTGATAGGTTATATTTATAGATTTTCGACTGCTGATTACGGAGAACTAAAAAATTTTGAGCTACGACCAGTAGTTTAGAAGCTACACCCGTTTTTATGGTCACCAAAAAATGATAGAGAAGGGTCCCCCCTTTGCTTTAAAACTAAAAAATTTTGAAATTTTTTTTCGCGATTTTTTGACTTTATCTTATAGATTTGCGTGCGCTGATAACGAATCAACCATTGTTAACGCGATCGGACGCGTACTTTTTAAACTACAGCGTTTTGAAAATTGAAAAATTTAGTAAAGTTGAAAAATTCAATTTTTTTTCTAAATTTTTTCAAATTTTATATAACTGATAAGTTATATTTATAGATTTCTGACCGCTGATTACGGAGAACTAAAAAATTTTGAGCTACGACCAGTAGTTTAGAAGCTACACCTGTTTTTATGGCCACCAAAAAATGATAGAGAAGGGTCCCCCCTTTGCTTTAAAACTGAAAAATTTTGAAATTTTTTTTCGCGATGTTTTGACTTTATTTTATAGATTTGCGTGCGCTGATAACGAATCAACCATTGTTAACGCGATCTGACGCGTACTTCTTAAACTACAGCGTTTTGAAACTTGCAGGAATTTAGAAAAGTTGAAAAATTCAATTTTTTTTCTAAATTTTTTCGAATTTTATATAACTGATAGGTTATATTTATAGATTTCCGACCGCTGATTACGGAGAACAAAAAAATTTTGAGCTACGACCAGTAGTTTAGAAGCTACACTCGTTTTTATGGCGACCAAAAAATGATAGAGATGGGTCCTCCCTTTGCTTTAAAACTGAAAAATTTTGAAATTTTTTTTCGCGATTTTTTGACTTTATCTGATAGATTTGCGTGCGCTGATAACGAATCAACCATTGTTAACGCGATCGGACGCGTACTTTTTAAACTACAGCGTTTTGAAAAATGCAAAAATATGGAAAATTTGAAAAATTTATGTTTTTTTATAAATTTTTTCGAATTTTATATAACTGATAGGTTATATTTATAGATTTCCGACCGCTGATTACGGAGAACTAAAAAATTTTGAGCTACGACCAGTAGTTTAGAAGCTACACCCGTTTTTATGGCCACCAAAAAATGATAGAGAAGGGTCCCCCCTTTGCTTTAAAACTGAAAAATTTTGAAATTTCTTTTCGCGATTTTTTGACTTCATATGATAGATTTGCGTGCGCTGATAACGAATCAACAATTGTTAACGCGATCGGACGCGTACTTTTTAAACTACAGCGTTTTGAAAATTGCAAAAATTTAGAAAAGTTGAAAAATTCAATTTTTTTTCTAAATTTTTTCGAATTTTATATAACTGATAGGTTATATTTATAGATTTCCGACCGCTGATTACGGAGAACTAAAAAATTTTGAGCTACGACCAGTAGTTTAGAAGCTACACCCGTTTTTATGGCCACCAAAAAATGATAGAGAAGGGTCCCCCCTTTGCCTTAAAACTGAAAAATTTTGAAATTTTTTTTCGCGATTTTTTGACTTTATCTTATAGATTTGCGTGCGCTGATAACGAATCAACCATTGTTAACGCGATCGGACGCGTACTTTTTAAACTACAGCGTTTTGAAAAATGCAAAAATTTAGAAAAGTTGAAAAATTCCATTTTTTTTCTAAATTTTTTCGAATTTTATATAACTGATAGGTTATATTTATAGATTTCCGACCGCTGATTACGGAGAACTAAAAAATTTTGAGCTACGACCAGTAGTTTAGAAGCTACACCCGTTTTTATGGCCACCAAAAAATGATAGAGAAGGCTCCCCCCTTTGCTTTAAAACTGAAAAATTTTGAAATTTTTTTTCGCGATTTTTTAATTTTATCTTATAGATCTCAGTTCGCTGATAACGAATCAACCATTGTTAACGCGATCCGACGCGAACTTTTTAAACTACAGCGTTTTGAAAATTGCAGAAATTTAGAAAAGTTGAAAAATTCATATTTTTTTCTAAATTTTTTCGAATGTTATATAACTGATAGATTATATTTATAGATTTTCGACCGCTGATTACGGAGAACTAAAAAATTTTGAGCTACGACCAGTAGTTTAGAAGCTACACCCGATTTTATGGCCACCAAAAAATGATAGAGAAGGGTCCCCCCTTTGCTTTAAAACTGAAAAATTTTGAAATTTTTTTTCGCGATTTTTTGACTTTATTTTATAGATTTGCGTGCGCTGATAACGAATCAACCATTGTTAACGCGATCGGACGCGTACTTTTCAAACTACAGCGTTTTGAAAATTGCAAAAATTTAGAAAAGTTGAAAAATTCAATTTTCTTTCTAAATTTTTTCAAATTTTATATAACTGATAGGTTATATTTATAGATTTCCGACCGCTGATTACAGAGAACTAAAAAATTTTGAGCAACGACCAGTAGTTTAGAACCTACACCCGTTTTTATGGCCACCAAAAAATGATAGAGAAGGGTCCCCCCTTCGCTTTAAAACTGAAAAATTTTGAAATTTTTTTTCGCGATTTTTTAATTTTATCTTATAGATCTCAGTTCGCTGATAACGAATCAACCATTGTTAACGCGATCCGACGCGAACTTTTTAAACTACAGCGTTTTGAAAATTGCAGAAATTTAGAAAAGTTGAAAAATTAATATTTTTTTCTAAATTTTTTCAAATTTTATATAACTGATAGGTTATATTTATAGATTTCCGACCGCTGATTACAGAGAACTAAAAAATTTTGAGCTACGACCAGTAGTTTAGAAGCTACACCCGTTTTTATGGCCACCAAAAAATTATAGAGAAGGGTCCCCCCTTTGCTTTAAAACTGAAAAATTTTGAAATTTTTTTTCGCGATTTTTTGACTTTATTTTATAGATTTGCGTGCGCTGATAACGAATCAACCATTGTTAACGCGATCCGACGCGAACTTTTTAAACTACAGCGTTTTGAAAAATGCAAAAATATAGAAAATTTGAAAAATTTATGTTTTTTTTTAAATTTTTTCGAATTTTATATAACTGATAGGTTATATTTATAGATTTCCGACCGCTGATTACGGAGAACTAAAAAATTTTGAGCTACGACCAGTAGTTTAGAAGCTACACCCGATTTTATGGCCACCAAAAAATGATAGAGAAGGGTCCCCCCTTTGCTTTAAAACTGAAAAATTTTGAAATTTTTTTTCGCGATTTTTTGACTTTATCTTATAGATTTGCGTGCGCTGATAACGAATCAACCATTGTTAACGCGATCGGACGCGTACTTTTTAAACTACAGCGTTTTGAAAATTGCAAAAATTTAGTAAAGTTGAAAAATTCAATTTTTTTTCTAAATTTTTTCAAATTTTATATAACTGATAGGTTATATTTATAGATTTCCGACCGCTGATTACGGAGAACTAAAAAATTTTGAGCTACGACCAGTAGTTTAGAAGCTACACCCGTTTTTATGGCCACCAAAAAATGATAGAGAAGGGTCCCCCTTTGCTTTAAAACTGAAAAATTTTGAAATTTTCTTTCGCGATTTTTTGACTTTATCTGATAGATTTGCGTGCGCTGATAACGAATCAACCATTGTTAACGCGATCGGACGCGTACTTTTTAAACTACAGCGTTTTGAAAAATGCAAAAATATGGAAAATTTGAAAAATTTATGTTTTTTTATAAATTTTTTTCGAATTTTATATAACTGATAGGTTATATTTATAGATTTCCGACCGCTGATTACGGAGAATTAAAAAATTTTGAGCTACGACCAGTAGTTTAGAAGCTACACCCGATTTTATGGCCACCAAAATAAGATAGAGAAGGGTCCCCCCTTTGCTTTAAAACTGAAAAATTTTGAAATTTTCTTTCGCGATTTTTTGACTTTATCTGATAGATTTGCGTGCGCTGATAACGAATCAACCATTGTTAACGCGATCGGACGCGTACTTTTTAAACTACAGCGTTTTGAAAAATGCAAAAATATGGAAAATTTGAATAATTTATGTTTTTTTATAAATTTTTTCGAATTTTATATAACTGATAGATTATATTTATAGATTTTGCGCTGCTAATTACGGAAAACTAAAAAATTTTGAGCTACGACCAGTAGTTTAGAAGCTATACCCGTTTTTATGGCCACCAAAAAATGATAGAGAAGGTCCCCCTTTGGTTTAAAACTGAAAAATTTTGAAAATTTTTTTCTTGATTATTTGACTTTATTTTGGATATTTGGGTGCGCTGATAACGAATCAACCATTGTTAACGCGGTCGGACGCGTACTTTTTAAACTACAGCGTTTTGAAAAATGCAAAAATATGGAAAATTTGAAAAATTCATTTTTTTTTCTAAATTTTTTTGAATTTTAGATAACTGATAGGTTATATTTATAGATTTTCGACTGCTGATTACGGAGAACTAAAAAATTTTGAGCTACGACCAGTAGTTTAGAAGCTACACCCGTTTTTATGGTCACCAAAAAATGATAGAGAAGGGTCCCCCCTTTGCTTTAAAACTGAAAAATTTTGAAATTTTTTTTCGCGATTTTTTGACTTTATTTTATAGATTTGCGTGCGCTGATAACGAATCAATCATTGTTAACGCGATCGGACGCGTACTTTTTAAACTACAGCGTTTTGAAAATTGCAAAAATTTAGAAAAGTTGAAAAATTCAATTTTTTTTCTAAATTTTTTCGAATTTTATATAACTGATAGGTTATATTTATAGATTTCCGACCGCTGATTACGGAGAACTAAAAAATTTTGAGCTACGACCAGTAGTTTAGAAGCTACACCCGATTTTATGGCCACCAAAAAATGATAGAGAAGGGTCCCCCCTTTGCTTTAAAACTGAAAAATTTTGAAATTTTTTTTCGCGATTTTTTGACTTTATCTTATAGATTTGCGTGCGCTGATAACGAATCAACCATTGTTAACGCGATCGGACGCGTACTTTTTAAACTACAGCGTTTTGAAAATTGCAAAAATTTAGTAAAGTTGAAAAATTCAATTTTTTTTCTAAATTTTTTCAAATTTTATATAACTGATAGGTTATATTTATAGATTTCCGACCGCTGATTACGGAGAACTAAAAAATTTTGAGCTACGACCAGTAGTTTAGAAGCTACACCCGTTTTTATGGCCACCAAAAAATGATAGAGAAGGGTCCCTCCCCCCTTTGCTTTAAAACTGAAAAATTTTGAAATTTTCTTTCGCGATTTTTTGACTTTATCTGATAGATTTGCGTGCGCTGATAACGAATCAACCATTGTTAACGCGATCGGACGCGTACTTTTTAAACTAGAGCGTTTTGAAAAATGCAAAAATATGGAAAATTTGAATAATTTATGTTTTTTTTAAATTTTTTCGAATTTTATATAACTGATAGATTATATTTATAGATTTTGCGCTGCTAATTACGGAAAACTAAAAAATTTTGAGCTACGACCAGTAGTTTAGAAGCTACACCCATTTTTATGGCCACCAAAAAATGATAGAGAAGGGTCCCCCCTTTGCTTTAAAACTGAAAAATTTTAAAATTTTTTTTCGCGATTTTTTGACTTTATCTGATAGATTTGCGTGCGCTGATAACGAATCAACCATTGTTAACGCGATCGGACGCGTACTTTTTAAACTACAGCGTTTTGAAAAATGCAAAAATTTAGAAAAGTTGAAAAATTCAATTTTTTTTCTAAATTTTTTCGAATTTTATATAACTGATAGGTTATATTTATAGATTTCCGACCGCTGATTACGGAGAACTAAAAAATTTTGAGCTACGACCAGTAGTTTAGAAGCTACACCCGTTTTTATGGCCACCAAAAAATGATAGAGAAGGGTCCCCCCTTTGCTTTAAAACTGAAAAATTTTAAAATTTTTTTTCGCGATTTTTTGACTTTATCTGATAGATTTGCGTGCGCTGATAACGAATCAACCATTGTTAACGCGATCCGACGCGAACTTTTTAAACCACAGCGTTTGAAAAATGCAAAAATATAGAAAATTTGAAAAATTTATGTTTTTTTTTAAATTTTTTCGAATTTTATATAACTGATAGGTTATATTTATAGATTTCCGACCGCTGATTACGGAGAACAAAAAAATTTTGAGCTACGACCAGTAGTTTAGAAGCTACACCCGTTTTTATGGTCACCAAAAAATGATAGAGAAGGGTCCCCCCTTTGCTTTAAAACTGAAAAATTTTGAAATTTTTTTTCGCGATTTTTTGACTTTATCTTATAGATTTCAGTTCGCTGATAACGAATCAACCATTGTTAACGCGATCCGACGCGAACTTTTTAAACTACAGCGTTTTGAAAAATGCAAAAATATGGAAAATTTGAAAAATTTATGTTTTTTTTTAAATTTTTTCGAATTTTATATAACTGATAGGTTATATTTATAGATTTCCGACCGCTGATTACGGAGAACAAAAAAATTTTGAGCTACGACCAGTAGTTTAGAAGCTACACCCGTTTTTATGGTCACCAAAAAATGATAGAGAAGGGTCCCCCCTTTGCTTTAAAACTGAAAAATTTTGAAATTTTTTTTCACGATTTTTTGACTTTATCTTATAGATTTGCGTGCGCTGATAACGAATCAACCATTGTTAACGCGATCCGACGCGAACTTTTTAAACTACAGCGTTTTGAAAAATGCAAAAATATAGAAAATTTGAAAAATTTATGTTTTTTTTTAAATTTTTTCGAATTTTATATAACTGATAGGTTATATTTATAGATTTCCGACCGCTGATTACGGAGAACAAAAAAATTTTGAGCTACGACCAGTAGTTTAGAAGCTACACCCGTTTTTATGGTCACCAAAAAATGATAGAGAAGGGTCCCCCCTTTGCTTTAAAACTGAAAAATTTTGAAATTTTTTTTCACGATTTTTTGACTTTATCTTATAGATTTGCGTGCGCTGATAACGAATCAACCATTGTTAACGCGATCCGACGCGAACTTTTTAAACTACAGCGTTTTGAAAAATGCAAAAATATAGAAAATTTGAAAAATTTATGTTTTTTTTTAAATTTTTTCGAATTTTATATAACTGATAGGTTATATTTATAGATTTCCGACCGCTGATTACGGAGAACAAAAAAATTTTGAGCTACGACCAGTAGTTTAGAAGCTACACCCGTTTTTATGGCCACCAAAAAATGATAGAGAAGGGTCCCCCCTTTGCTTTAAAACTGAAAAATATTGAAATTTTTTTTCGCGATTTTTTGACTTTATCTGATAGATTTGCGTGCGCTGATAACGAATCAACCATTGTTAACGCGATCGGACGCGTACTTTTTAAACTACAGCGTTTTGAAAAATGCAAAAATTTAGAAAAGTTGAAAAATTCAATTTTTTTTCTAAATTTTTCGAATTTTATATAACTGATAGGTTATATTTATAGATTTCCGACCGCTGATTACGGAGAACTAAAAAATTTTGAGCTACGACCAGTAGTTTAGAAGCTACACCCGTTTTTATGGCCACCAAAAAATGATTGAGAAGGGTCCCCCCTTTGCTTTAAAACTGAAAAATTTTAAAAAATTTTTTCGCGATTTTTTGACTTTATCTGATAGATTTGCGTGCGCTGATAACGAATCAACCATTGTTAACGCGATCCGACGCGAACTTTTTAAACTACAGCGTTTTGAAAAATGCAAAAATATGGAAAATTTGAAAAATTTATGTTTTTTTATAAATTTTTTCGAATTTTATATAACTGATAGGTTATATTTATAGATATCCGACCGCTGATTACGGAGAACTAAAAAATTTTGAGCTACGACCAGTAGTTTAGAAGCTACACCCGATTTTATGGCCACCAAAAAATGATAGAGAAGGGTCCCCCCTTTGCTTTAAAACTGAAAAATTTTGAAATTTTTTTTCACGATTTTTTGACTTTATCTTATAGATTTGCGTGCGCTGATAACGAATCAACCATTGTTAACGCGATCGGACGCGTACTTTTTAAACTACAGCGTTTTGAAAATTGCAAAAATTTAGAAAAGTTGAAAAATTCAATTTTTTTTCTAAATTTTTTCGAATTTTATATAACTGATAGGTTATATTTATAGATTTCTGACCGCTGATTACGGAGAACAAAAAAATTTTGAGCTACGACCAGTAGTTTAGAAGCTACACCTGTTTTTATGGCCACCAAAAAATGATAGAGAAGGGTCCCCCCTTTGCTTTAAAACTGAAAAATTTTGAAATTTTTTTTCGCGATGTTTTGACTTTATTTTATAGATTTGCGTGCGCTGATAACGAATCAACCATTGTTAACGCGATCTGACGCGTACTTCTTAAACTACAGCGTTTTGAAAATTGCAGAAATTTAGAAAAGTTGAAAAATTAAATTTTTTTTCTAAATTTTTTCGAATTTTATATAACTGATAGGTTATATTTATAGATTTCCGACCGCTGATTACGGAGAACAAAAAAATTTTGAGCTACGACCAGTAGTTTAGAAGCTACACTCGTTTTTATGGCGACCAAAAAATGATAGAGATGGGTCCCCCCTTTGCTTTAAAACTGAAAAATTTTGAAATTTTTTTTCGCGATTTTTTGACTTTATCTGATAGATTTGCGTGCGCTGATAACGAATCAACCATTGTTAACGCGATCGGACGCGTACTTTTTAAACTACAGCGTTTTGAAAAATGCAAAAATATGGAAAATTTGAAATATTTATGTTTTTTTATAAATTTTTTCGAATTTTATATAACTGATAGGTTATATTTATAGATTTCCGACCGCTGATTACGGAGAACTAAAAAATTTTGAGCTACGACCAGTAGTTTAGAAGCTACACCCGTTTTTATGGCCACCAAAAAATGATAGAGAAGGGTCCCCCCTTTGCTTTAAAACTGAAAAATTTTGAAATTTTTTTTCGCGATTTTTTGACTTCATATGATAGATTTGCGTGCGCTGATAACGAATCAACAATTGTTAACGCGATCGGACGCGTACTTTTTAAACTACAGCGTTTTGAAAATTGCAAAAATTTAGAAAAGTTGAAAAATTCAATTTTTTTTCTAAATTTTTTCGAATTTTATATAACTGATAGGTTATATTTATAGATTTCCGACCGCTGATTACGGAGAACTAAAAAATTTTGAGCTACGACCAGTAGTTTAGAAGCTACACCCGTTTTTATGGCCACCAAAAAATGATAGAGAAGGGTCCCCCCTTTGCTTTAAAACTGAAAAATTTTGAAATTTTTTTTCGCGATTTTTTGACTTTATCTTATAGATTTGCGTGCGCTGATAACGAATCAACCATTGTTAACGCGATCGGACGCGTACTTTTTAAACTACAGCGTTTTGAAAAATGCAAAAATTTAGAAAAGTTGAAAAATTCCATTTTTTTTCTAAATTTTTTCGAATTTTATATAACTGATAGGTTATATTTATAGATTTCCGACCGCTGATTACGGAGAACTAAAAAATTTTGAGCTACGACCAGTAGTTTAGAAGCTACACCCGTTTTTATGGCCACCAAAAAATGATAGAGAAGGCTCCCCCCTTTGCTTTAAAACTGAAAAATTTTGAAATTTTTTTTCGCGATTTTTTAATTTTATCTTATAGATCTCAGTTCGCTGATAACGAATCAACCATTGTTAACGCGATCCGACGCGAACTTTTTAAACTACAGCGTTTTGAAAATTGCAGAAATTTAGAAAAGTTGAAAAATTCATATTTTTTTCTAAATTTTTTCGAATGTTATATAACTGATAGATTATATTTATAGATTTTCGACCGCTGATTACGGAGAACTAAAAAATTTTGAGCTACGACCAGTAGTTTAGAAGCTACACCCGATTTTATGGCCACCAAAAAATGATAGAGAAGGGTCCCCCCTTTGCTTTAAAACTGAAAAATTTTGAAATTTTTTTTCGCGATTTTTTGACTTTATTTTATAGATTTGCGTGCGCTGATAACGAATCAACCATTGTTAACGCGATCGGACGCGTACTTTTCAAACTACAGCGTTTTGAAAATTGCAAAAATTTAGAAAAGTTGAAAAATTCAATTTTCTTTCTAAATTTTTTCAAATTTTATATAACTGATAGGTTATATTTATAGATTTCCGACCGCTGATTACAGAGAACTAAAAAATTTTGAGCAACGACCAGTAGTTTAGAACCTACACCCGTTTTTATGGCCACCAAAAAATTATAGAGAAGGGTCCCCCCTTTGCTTTAAAACTGAAAAATTTTGAAATTTTTTTTCGCGATTTTTTAATTTTATCTTATAGATCTCAGTTCGCTGATAACGAATCAACCATTGTTAACGCGATCCGACGCGAACTTTTTAAACTACAGCGTTTTGAAAATTGCAGAAATTTAGAAAAGTTGAAAAATTAATATTTTTTTCTAAATTTTTTCAAATTTTATATAACTGATAGGTTATATTTATAGATTTCCGACCGCTGATTACAGAGAACTAAAAAATTTTGAGCTACGACCAGTAGTTTAGAAGCTACACCCGTTTTTATGGCCACCAAAAAATTATAGAGAAGGGTCCCCCCTTTGCTTTAAAACTGAAAAATTTTGAAATTTTTTTTCGCGATTTTTTGACTTTATTTTATAGATTTGCGTGCGCTGATAACGAATCAACCATTGTTAACGCGATCCGACGCGAACTTTTTAAACTACAGCGTTTTGAAAAATGCAAAAATATAGAAAATTTGAAAAATTTATGTTTTTTTTTAAATTTTTTCGAATTTTATATAACTGATAGGTTATATTTATAGATTTCCGACCGCTGATTACGGAGAACTAAAAAATTTTGAGCTACGACCAGTAGTTTAGAAGCTACACCCGTTTTTATGGCCACCAAAAAATGATAGAGAAGGGTCCCCCCTTTGCTTTAAAACTGAAAAATTTTGAAATTTTCTTTCGCGATTTTTTGACTTTATCTGATAGATTTGCGTGCGCTGATAACGAATCAACCATTGTTAACGCGATCGGACGCGTACTTTTTAAACTACAGCGTTTTGAAAATTGCAAAAATTTAGTAAAGTTGAAAAATTCAATTTTTTTTCTAAATTTTTTCAAATTTTATATAACTGATAGGTTATATTTATAGATTTCCGACCGCTGATTACGGAGAACTAAAAAATTTTGAGCTACGACCAGTAGTTTAGAAGCTACACCCGTTTTTATGGCCACCAAAAAATGATAGAGAAGGGTCCCCCCTTTGCTTTAAAACTGAAAAATTTTGAAATTTTCTTTCGCGATTTTTTGACTTTATCTGATAGATTTGCGTGCGCTGATAACGAATCAACCATTGTTAACGCGATCGGACGCGTACTTTTTAAACTACAGCGTTTTGAAAAATGCAAAAATATGGAAAATTTGAAAAATTCATTTTTTTTTCTAAATTTTTTTGAATTTTAGATAACTGATAGGTTATATTTATAGATTTTCGACTGCTGATTACGGAGAACTAAAAAATTTTGAGCTACGACCAGTAGTTTAGAAGCTACACCCGTTTTTATGGTCACCAAAAAATGATAGAGAAGGGTCCCCCCTTTGCTTTAAAACTGAAAAATTTTGAAATTTTTTTTCGCGATTTTTTGACTTTATTTTATAGATTTGCGTGCGCTGATAACGAATCAATCATTGTTAACGCGATCGGACGCGTACTTTTTAAACTACAGCGTTTTGAAAATTGCCGAAATTTAGAAAAGTTGAAAAATTCATATTTTTTTCTAAATTTTTTCGAATTTTATAAAATTGATAGGTTATATTTATAGATTTACGACCGCTGATTACGGAGAACTAAAAAATTTTGAGCTACGACCACTATACTTTAGAAGCTACAGCCTTTTTTATGGTCACCAAAAAATGAGAGAGAAGGGTCCCCCTTTGCTTTAAAACTGCAAAATTTTGAAAAATTTTTTCGCGATTTTTTGACTTTATTTTGTATATTTGGGTGCGCTGATAACGAATCAACCATTGTTAACGCGGTCGGACGCGTTCTTTTTAAACTACAGCGTTTTGAAAATTGCAGAAATTTAGAAAAGTTGAAAAATTCATATTTTTTCTAAATTTTTCGAATTTTATATAACTGATAGGTTATATTTATAGATTTCCGACCGCTGATTACGGAGAACTAAAAAATTTTGAGCTACGACCAGTAGTTTAGAAGCTACACCCGTTTTTATGGCCACCAAAAAATGATTGAGAAGGGTCCCCCCTTTGCTTTAAAACTGAAAAATTTTAAAAATTTTTTTCGCGATTTTTTGACTTTATCTGATAGATTTGCGTGCGCTGATAACGAATCAACCATTGTTAACGCGATCCGACGCGAACTTTTTAAACTACAGCGTTTTGAAAAATGCAAAAATATGGAAAATTTGAAAAATTTATGTTTTTTTATAAATTTTTTCGAATTTTATATAACTGATAGGTTATATTTATAGATTTCCGACCGCTGATTACGGAGAACTAAAAAATTTTGAGCTACGACCAGTAGTTTAGAAGCTACACCCGATTTTATGGCCACCAAAAAATGATAGAGAAGGGTCCCCCCTTTGCTTTAAAACTGAAAAATTTTGAAATTTTTTTTCACGATTTTTTGACTTTATCTTATAGATTTGCGTGCGCTGATAACGAATCAACCATTGTTAACGCGATCGGACGCGTACTTTTTAAACTACAGCGTTTTGAAAATTGCAAAAATTTAGTAAAGTTGAAAAATTCAATTTTTTTTCTAAATTTTTTCAAATTTTATATAACTGATAGGTTATATTTATAGATTTCCGACCGCTGATTACGGAGAACAAAAAAATTTTGAGCTACGACCAGTAGTTTAGAAGCTACACCCGTTTTTATGGTCACCAAAAAATGATAGAGAAGGGTCCCCCCTTTCCTTTAAAACTGAAAAATTTTGAAAATTTTTTTCGCGATTTTTTGACTTTATCTTATAGATTTCAGTTCGCTGATAACGAATCAACCATTGTTAACGCGATCCGACGCGAACTTTTTAAACTACAGCGTTTTGAAAAATGCAAAAATATGGAAAATTTGAAAAATTTATGTTTTTTTATAAATTTTTTTCGAATTTTATATAACTGATAGGTTATATTTATAGATTTCCGACCGCTGATTACAGAGAACTAAAAAATTTTGAGCTACGACCAGTAGTTTAGAAGCTACACCCGTTTTTATGGCCACCAAAAAATTATAGAGAAGGGTCCCCCCTTTGCTTTAAAACTGAAAAATTTTGAAATTTTTTTTCGCGATTTTTTGACTTTATTTTATACCATTGTTAACGCGATCCGACGCGAACTTTTTAAACTACAGCGTTTTGAAAAATGCAAAAATATGGAAAATTTGAAAAATTTATGTTTTTTTATAAATTTTTTCGAATTTTATATAACTGATAGGTTATATTTATAGATTTCCGACCGCTGATTACGGAGAACTAAAAAATTTTGAGCTACGACCAGTAGTTTAGAAGCTACACCCGATTTTATGGCCACCAAAAAATGATAGAGAAGGGTCCCCCCTTTGCTTTAAAACTGAAAAATTTTGAATTTTTTTTTTCGCGATTTTTTGACTTTATCTTATAGATTTGCGTGCGCTGATAACGAATCAACCATTGTTAACGCGATCGGACGCGTACTTTTTAAACTACAGCGTTTTGAAAATTGCAAAAATTTAGTAAAGTTGAAAAATTCAATTTTTTTTCTAAATTTTTTCAAATTTTATATAACTGATAGGTTATATTTATAGATTTCTGACCGCTGATTACGGAGAACAAAAAAATTTTGAGCTACGACCAGTAGTTTAGAAGCTACACCTGTTTTTATGGCCACCAAAAAATGATAGAGAAGGGTCCCCCCTTTGCTTTAAAACTGAAAAATTTTGAAATTTTTTTTCGCGATGTTTTGACTTTATTTTATAGATTTGCGTGCGCTGATAACGAATCAACCATTGTTAACGCGATCTGACGCGTACTTCTTAAACTACAGCGTTTTGAAAATTGCAGAAATTTAGAAAAGTTGAAAAATTCAATTTTTTTTCTAAATTTTTTCGAATTTTATATAACTGATAGGTTATATTTATAGATTTCCGACCGCTGATTACGGAGAACAAAAAAATTTTGGGCTACGACCAGTAGTTTAGAAGCTACACTCGTTTTTATGGCGACCAAAAAATGATAGAGATGGGTCCCCCCTTTGCTTTAAAACTGAAAAATTTTAAAAAATTTTTTCGCGATTTTTTGACTTTATCTGATAGATTTGCGTGCGCTGATAACGAATCAACCATTGTTAACGCGATCGGACGCGTACTTTTTAAACTACAGCGTTTTGAAAAATGCAAAAATATGGAAAATTTGAAAAATTTATGTTTTTTTATAAATTTTTTCGAATTTTATATAACTGATAGGTTATATTTATAGATTTCCGACCGCTGATTACGGAGAACTAAAAAATTTTGAGCTACGACCAGTAGTTTAGAAGCTACACCCGTTTTTATGGCCACCAAAAAATGATAGAGAAGGGTCCCCCCTTTGCTTTAAAACTGAAAAATTTTGAAATTTTTTTTCGCGATTTTTTGACTTCATATGATAGATTTGCGTGCGCTGATAACGAATCAACAATTGTTAACGCGATCATACGCGTACTTTTTAAACTACAGCGTTTTGAAAATTGCAAAAATTTAGAAAAGTTGAAAAATTCAATTTTTTTTCTAATTTTTTTCGAATTTTATATAACTGATAGGTTATATTTATAGATTTCCGACCGCTGATTACGGAGAACTAAAAAATTTTGAGCTACGACCAGTAGTTTAGAAGCTACACCCGTTTTTATGGCCACCAAAAAATGATAGAGAAGGGTCCCCCCTTTGCTTTAAAACTGAAAAATTTTGAAATTTTTTTTCGCGATTTTTTGACTTTATCTTATAGATTTGCGTGCGCTGATAACGAATCAACCATTGTTAACGCGATCGGACGCGTACTTTTTAAACTACAGCGTTTTGAAAAATGCAAAAATTTAGAAAAGTTGAAAAATTCCATTTTTTTTCTAAATTTTTTCGAATTTTATATAACTGATAGGTTATATTTATAGATTTCCGACCGCTGATTACGGAGAACTAAAAAATTTTGAGCTACGACCAGTAGTTTAGAAGCTACACCCGTTTTTATGGCCACCAAAAAATGATAGAGAAGGCTTCCCCCCTTTGCTTTAAAACTGAAAAATTTTGAAATTTTTTTTCGCGATTTTTTAATTTTATCTTATAGATCTCAGTTCGCTGATAACGAATCAACCATTGTTAACGCGATCCGACGCGAACTTTTTAAACTACAGCGTTTTGAAAATTGCAGAAATTTAGAAAAGTTGAAAAATTCATATTTTTTTCTAAATTTTTTCGAATGTTATATAACTGATAGATTATATTTATAGATTTTCGACCGCTGATTACGGAGAACTAAAAAATTTTGAGCTACGACCAGTAGTTTAGAAGCTACACCCGATTTTATGGCCACCAAAAAATGATAGAGAAGGGTCCCCCCTTTGCTTTAAAACTGAAAAATTTTAAAATTTTTTTTCGCGATTTTTTGACTTTATCTGATAGATTTGCGTGCGCTGATAACGAATCAACCATTGTTAACGCGATCCGACGCGAACTTATTAAACTACAGCGTTTTGAAAAATGCAAAAATATATAAAATTTGAAAAATTTATGTTTTTTTTTAAATTTTTTCGAATTTTATATAACTGATAGGTTATATTTATAGATTTCCGACCGCTGATTACGGAGAACAAAAAAATTTTGAGCTACGACCAGTAGTTTAGAAGCTACACCCGTTTTTATGGCCACCAAAAAATGATAGAGAAGGGTCCCCCCTTTGCTTTAAAACTGAAAAATTTTGAAATTTTTTTTCACGATTTTTTGACTTTATCTTATAGATTTGCGTGCGCTGATAACGAATCAACCATTGTTAACGCGATCCGACGCGAACTTTTTAAACTACAGCGTTTTGAAAAATGCAAAAATATAGAAAATTTGAAAAATTTATGTTTTTTTTTAAATTTTTTCGAATTTTATATAACTGATAGGTTATATTTATAGATTTCCGACCGCTGATTACGGAGAACAAAAAAATTTTGAGCTACGACCAGTAGTTTAGAAGCTACACCCGTTTTTATGGCCACCAAAAAATGATAGAGAAGGGTCCCCCCTTTGCTTTAAAACTGAAAAATTTTGAAATTTTTTTTCGCGATTTTTTGACTTTATCTGATAGATTTGCGTGCGCTGATAACGAATCAACCATTGTTAACGCGATCGGACGCGTACTTTTTAAACTACAGCGTTTTGAAAAATGCAAAAATTTAGAAAAGTTGAAAAATTCAATTTTTTTTCTAAATTTTTCGAATTTTATATAACTGATAGGTTATATTTATAGATTTCCGACCGCTGATTACGGAGAACTAAAAAATTTTGAGCTACGACCAGTAGTTTAGAAGCTACACCCGTTTTTATGGCCACCAAAAAATGATTGAGAAGGGTCCCCCCTTTGCTTTAAAACTGAAAAATTTTAAAATTTTTTTTCGCGATTTTTTGACTTTATCTGATAGATTTGCGTGCGCTGATAACGAATCAACCATTGTTAACGCGATCCGACGCGAACTTTTTAAACTACAGCGTTTTGAAAAATGCAAAAATATGGAAAATTTGAAAAATTTATGTTTTTTTATAAATTTTTTCGAATTTTATATAACTGATAGGTTATATTTATAGATTTCCGACCGCTGATTACGGAGAACTAAAAAATTTTGAGCTACGACCAGTAGTTTAGAAGCTACACCCGTTTTTATGGTCACCAAAAAATTATAGAGAAGGGTCCCCCCTTTCCTTTAAAACTGAAAAATTTTGAAAATTTTTTTCGCGATTTTTTGACTTTATCTTATAGATTTCAGTTCGCTGATAACGAATCAACCATTGTTAACGCGATCCGACGCGAACTTTTTAAACTACAGCGTTTTGAAAAATGCAAAAATATGGAAAATTTGAAAAATTTATGTTTTTTTATAAATTTTTTCGAATTTTATATAACTGATAGGTTATATTTATAGATTTCCGACCGCTGATTACGGAGAACTAAAAAATTTTGAGCTACGACCAGTAGTTTAGAAGCTACACCCGATTTTATGGCCACCAAAAAATGATAGAGAAGGGTCCCCCCTTTGCTTTAAAACTGAAAAATTTTGAATTTTTTTTTCGCGATTTTTTGACTTTATCTTATAGATTTGCGTGCGCTGATAACGAATCAACCATTGTTAACGCGATCGGACGCGTACTTTTTAAACTACAGCGTTTTAAAAAATGCAAAAATATGGAAAATTTGAAAAATTCAATTTTTTTTCTAAATTTTTTCGAATTTTATATAACTGATAGGTTATATTTATAGATTTCCGACCGCTGATTACGGAGAACTAAAAAATTTTGAGCTACGACCAGTAGTTTAGAAGCTACACCCGTTTTTAAGGCCACCAAAAAATGATAGAGAAGGGTCCCCCCTTTGCTTTAAAACTGAAAAATTTTGAAATTTTTTTTCGCGATTTTTTGACTTTATCTGATAGATTTGCGTGCGCTGATAACGAATCAACCATTGTTAACGCGATCGGACGCGTACTTTTTAAACTACAGCGTTTTGAAAATTGCAAAAATTTAGAAAAGTTGAAAAATTCAATTTTTTTTCTAAATTTTTTCGAATTTTATATAACTGATAGGTTATATTTATAGATTTCCGACCGCTGATTACGGAGAACTAAAAAATTTTGAGCTACGACCAGTAGTTTAGAAGCTACACCCGTTTTTATGGCCACCAAAAAATGATAGAGAAGGGTCCCCCCTTTGCTTTAAAACTGAAAAATTTTGAAATTTTTTTTCACGATTTTTTGACTTTATCTTATAGATTTGCGTGCGCTGATAACGAATCAACCATTGTTAACGCGATCGGACGCGTACTTTTTAAACTACAGCGTTTTGAAAAATGCAAAAATTTAGAAAAGTTGAAAAATTCAATTTTTTTTCTAAATTTTTTCGAATTTTATATAACTGATAGGTTATATTTATAGATTTCCGAGCGCTGATTACGGAGAACTAAAAAATTTTGAGCTACGACCAGTAGTTTAGAAGCTACACCCGTTTTTATGGCCACCAAAAAATGATAGAGAAGGGTCCCCCCTTTGCTTTAAAACTAAAAAATTTTGAAATTTTTTTTCGCGATTTTTTGACTTTATCTTATAGATTTGCGTGCGCTGATAACGAATCAACCATTGTTAACGCGATCGGACGCGTACTTTTTAAACTACAGCGTTTTGAAAATTGCAAAAATTTAGTAAAGTTGAAAAATTCAATTTTTTTTCTAAATTTTTTCAAATTTTATATAACTGATAGGTTATATTTATAGATTTCTGACCGCTGATTACGGAGAACAAAAAAATTTTGAGCTACGACCAGTAGTTTAGAAGCTACACCTGTTTTTATGGCCACCAAAAAATGATAGAGAAGGGTCCCCCCTTTGCTTTAAAACTGAAAAATTTTGAAATTTTTTTTCGCGATGTTTTGACTTTATTTTATAGATTTGCGTGCGCTGATAACGAATCAACCATTGTTAACGCGATCTGACGCGTACTTCTTAAACTACAGCGTTTTGAAAATTGCAGAAATTTAGAAAAGTTGAAAAATTCAATTTTTTTTCTAAATTTTTTCGAATTTTATATAACTGATAGGTTATATTTATAGATTTCCGACCGCTGATTACGGAGAACAAAAAAATTTTGAGCTACGACCAGTAGTTTAGAAGCTACACTCGTTTTTATGGCGACCAAAAAATGATAGAGATGGGTCCCCCCTTTGCTTTAAAACTGAAAAATTTTGAAATTTTTTTTCGCGATTTTTTGACTTTATCTGATAGATTTGTGTGCGCTGATAACGAATCAACCATTGTTAACGCGATCGGACGCGTACTTTTTAAACTACAGCGTTTTGAAAAATTCAAAAATATGGAAAATTTGAAAAATTTATGTTTTTTTATAAATTTTTTCGAATTTTATATAACTGATAGGTTATATTTATAGATTTCCGACCGCTGATTACGGAGAACTAAAAAATTTTGAGCTACGACCAGTAGTTTAGAAGCTACACCCGTTTTTATGGCCACCAAAAAATGATAGAGAAGGGTCCCCCCTTTGCTTTAAAACTGAAAAATTTTGAAATTTTTTTTCGCGATTTTTTGACTTCATATGATAGATTTGCGTGCGCTGATAACGAATCAACAATTGTTAACGCGATCGGACGCGTACTTTTTAAACTACAGCGTTTTGAAAATTGCAAAAATTTAGAAAAGTTGAAAAATTCAATTTTTTTTCTAATTTTTTTCGAATTTTATATAACTGATAGGTTATATTTATAGATTTCCGACCGCTGATTACGGAGAACTAAAAAATTTTGAGCTACGACCAGTAGTTTAGAAGCTACACCCGTTTTTATGGCCACCAAAAAATGATAGAGAAGGGTCCCCCCTTTGCTTTAAAACTGAAAAATTTTGAAATTTTTTTTCGCGATTTTTTGACTTTATCTTATAGATTTGCGTGCGCTGATAACGAATCAACCATTGTTAACGCGATCGGACGCGTACTTTTTAAACTACAGCGTTTTGAAAAATGCAAAAATTTAGAAAAGTTGAAAAATTCCATTTTTTTTCTAAATTTTTTCGAATTTTATATAACTGATAGGTTATATTTATAGATTTCCGACCGCTGATTACGGAGAACTAAAAAATTTTGAGCTACGACCAGTAGTTTAGAAGCTACACCCGTTTTTATGGCCACCAAAAAATGATAGAGAAGGCTCCCCCCTTTGCTTTAAAACTGAAAAATTTTGAAATTTTTTTTCGCGATTTTTTAATTTTATCTTATAGATCTCAGTTCGCTGATAACGAATCAACCATTGTTAACGCGATCCGACGCGAACTTTTTAAACTACAGCGTTTTGAAAATTGCAGAAATTTAGAAAAGTTGAAAAATTCATATTTTTTTCTAAATTTTTTCGAATGTTATATAACTGATAGATTATATTTATAGATTTTCGACCGCTGATTACGGAGAACTAAAAAATTTTGAGCTACGACCAGTAGTTTAGAAGCTACACCCGATTTTATGGCCACCAAAAAATGATAGAGAAGGGTCCCCCCTTTGCTTTAAAACTGAAAAATTTTGAAATTTTTTTTCGCGATTTTTTGACTTTATTTTATAGATTTGCGTGCGCTGATAACGAATCAACCATTGTTAACGCGATCGGACGCGTACTTTTCAAACTACAGCGTTTTGAAAATTGCAAAAATTTAGAAAAGTTGAAAAATTCAATTTTCTTTCTAAATTTTTTCAAATTTTATATAACTGATAGGTTATATTTATAGATTTCCGACCGCTGATTACAGAGAACTAAAAAATTTTGAGCAACGACCAGTAGTTTAGAACCTACACCCGTTTTTATGGCCACCAAAAAATGATAGAGAAGGGTCCCCCCTTCGCTTTAAAACTGAAAAATTTTGAAATTTTTTTTCGCGATTTTTTAATTTTATCTTATAGATCTCAGTTCGCTGATAACGAATCAACCATTGTTAACGCGATCCGACGCGAACTTTTTAAACTACAGCGTTTTGAAAATTGCAGAAATTTAGAAAAGTTGAAAAATTAATATTTTTTTCTAAATTTTTTCGAATTTTATATAACTGATAGGTTATATTTATAGATTTCCGACCGCTGATTACAGAGAACTAAAAAATTTTGAGCTACGACCAGTAGTTTAGAAGCTACACCCGTTTTTATGGCCACCAAAAAATTATAGAGAAGGGTCCCCCCTTTGCTTTAAAACTGAAAAATTTTGAAATTTTTTTTCGCGATTTTTTGACTTTATTTTATAGATTTGCGTGCGCTGATAACGAATCAACCATTGTTAACGCGATCTGACGCGTACTTCTTAAACTACAGCGTTTTGAAAATTGCAGAAATTTAGAAAAGTTGAAAAATTCAATTTTTTATCTAAATTTTTTCGAATTTTATATAACTGATAGGTTATATTTATAGATTTCCGACCGCTGATTACGGAGAACTAAAAAATTTTGAGCTACGACCAGTAGTTTAGAAGCTACACCCGTTTTTATGGCCACCAAAAAATGATAGAGAAGGGTCCCCCCTTTGCTTTAAAACTGAAAAATTTTGAAATTTTTTTTCGCGATTTTTTAATTTTATCTTATAGATCTCAGTTCGCTGATAACGAATCAACCATTGTTAACGCGATCCGACGCGAACTTTTTAAACTACAGCGTTTTGAAAAATGCAAAAATATAGAAAATTTGAAAAATTTATGTTTTTTTTTAAATTTTTTCGAATTTTATATAACTGATAGGTTATATTTATAGATTTCCGACCGCTGATTACGGAGAACAAAAAAATTTTGAGCTACGACCAGTAGTTTAGAAGCTACACCCGTTTTTATGGCCACCAAAAAATGATAGAGAAGGGTCCCCCCTTTGCTTTAAAACTGAAAAATTTTGAAATTTTTTTTCACGATTTTTTGACTTTATCTTATAGATTTGCGTGCGCTGATAACGAATCAACCATTGTTAACGCGATCGGACGCGTACTTTTTAAACTACAGCGTTTTGAAAAATGCAAAAATTTAGAAAAGTTGAAAAATTCAATTTTTTTTCTAAATTTTTCGAATTTTATATAACTGATAGGTTATATTTATAGATTTCCGACCGCTGATTACGGAGAACTAAAAAATTTTGAGCTACGACCAGTAGTTTAGAAGCTACACCCGTTTTTATGGCCACCAAAAAATGATAGAGAAGGGTCCCCCCTTTGCTTTAATACTGAAAAATTTTAAAAATTTTTTTCGCGATTTTTTGACTTTATCTGATAGATTTGCGTGCGCTGATAACGAATCAACCATTGTTAACGCGATCGGACGCGTACTTTTTAAACTACAGCGTTTTGAAAATTGCAAAAATTTAGAAAAGTTGAAAAATTCAATTTTTTTTCTAAATTTTTTCGAATTTTATATAACTGATAGGTTATATTTATAGATTTCCGACCGCTGATTACGGAGAACTAAAAAATTTTGAGCTACGACCAGTAGTTTAGAAGCTACACCCGTTTTTATGGCCACCAAAAAATGATAGAGAAGGGTCCCCCCTTTGCTTTAAAACTGAAAAATTTTGAAATTTTTTTTCACGATTTTTTGACTTCATCTTATAGATTTGCGTGCGCTGATAACGAATCAACCATTGTTAACGCGATCGGACGCGTACTTTTTAAACTACAGCGTTTTGAAAAATGCAAAAATTTAGAAAAGTTGAAAAATTCAATTTTTTTTCTAAATTTTTTCGAATTTTATATAACTGATAGGTTATATTTATAGATTTCCGACCGCTGATTACGGAGAACAAAAAAATTTTGAGCTACGACCAGTAGTTTAGAAGCTACACCCGTTTTTATGGCCACCAAAAAATGATAGAGAAGGGTCCCCCCTTTGCTTTAAAACTGAAAAATTTTGAAATTTTTTTTCGCGATTTTTTAACTTTATCTGATAGATTTGCGTGCGCTGATAACGAATCAACCATTGTTAACGCGATCGGACGCGTACTTTTTAAACTACAGCGTTTTGAAAAATGCAAAAATTTAGAAAAGTTGAAAAATTCAATTTTTTTTCTAAATTTTTCGAATTTTATATAACTGATAGGTTATATTTATAGATTTCCGACCGCTGATTACGGAGAACTAAAAAATTTTGAGCTACGACCAGTAGTTTAGAAGCTACACCCGTTTTTATGGCCACCAAAAAATGATTGAGAAGGGTCCCCCCTTTGCTTTAAAACTGAAAAATTTTAAAATTTTTTTTCGCGATTTTTTGACTTTATCTGATAGATTTGCGTGCGCTGATAACGAATCAACCATTGTTAACGCGATCCGACGCGAACTTTTTAAACTACAGCGTTTTGAAAAATGCAAAAATATGGAAAATTTGAAAAATTTATGTTTTTTTATAAATTTTTTCGAATTTTATATAACTGATAGGTTATATTTATAGATTTCCGACCGCTGATTACGGAGAACTAAAAAATTTTGAGCTACGACCAGTAGTTTAGAAGCTACACCCGATTTTATGGCCACCAAAAAATGATAGAGAAGGGTCCCCCCTTTGCTTTAAAACTGAAAAATTTTGAATTTTTTTTTCGCGATTTTTTGACTTTATCTTATAGATTTGCGTGCGCTGATAACGAATCAACCATTGTTAACGCGATCGGACGCGTACTTTTTAAACTACAGCGTTTTGAAAAATGCAAAAATATGGAAAATTTGAAAAATTCAATTTTTTTTCTAAATTTTTTCGAATTTTATATAACTGATAGGTTATATTTATAGATTTCCGACCGCTGATTACGGAGAACTAAAAAATTTTGAGCTACGACCAGTAGTTTAGAAGCTACACCCGTTTTTAAGGCCACCAAAAAATGATAGAGAAGGGTCCCCCCTTTGCTTTAAAACTGAAAAATTTTGAAATTTTTTTTCGCGATTTTTTGACTTTATCTGATAGATTTGCGTGCGCTGATAACGAATCAACCATTGTTAACGCGATCGGACGCGTACTTTTTAAACTACAGCGTTTTGAAAATTGCAAAAATTTAGAAAAGTTGAAAAATTCAATTTTTTTTCTAAATTTCTTCGAATTTTATATAACTGATAGGTTATATTTATAGATTTCCGACCGCTGATTACGGAGAACTAAAAAATTTTGAGCTACGACCAGTAGTTTAGAAGCTACACCCGTTTTTATGGCCACCAAAAAATGATAGAGAAGGGTCCCCCCTTTGCTTTAAAACTGAAAAATTTTGAAATTTTTTTTCACGATTTTTTGACTTTATCTTATAGATTTGCGTGCGCTGATAACGAATCAACCATTGTTAACGCGATCGGACGCGTACTTTTTAAACTACAGCGTTTTGAAAAATGCAAAAATTTAGAAAAGTTGAAAAATTCAATTTTTTTTCTAAATTTTTCGAATTTTATATAACTGATAGGTTATATTTATAGATTTCCGACCGCTGATTACGGAGAACTAAAAAATTTTGAGCTACGACCAGTAGTTTAGAAGCTACACCCGTTTTTATGGCCACCAAAAAATGATAGAGAAGGGTCCCCCCTTTGCTTTAATACTGAAAAATTTTAAAAAATTTTTTCGCGATTTTTTGACTTTTTCTGATAGATTTGCGTGCGCTGATAACGAATCAACCATTGTTAACGCGATCGGACGCGTACTTTTTAAACTACAGCGTTTTGAAAAATGCAAAAATTTAGAAAAGTTGAAAAATTCAATTTTTTTTCTAAATTTTTTCGAATTTTATATAACTGATAGGTTATATTTATAGATTTCCGACCGCTGATTACGGAGAACTAAAAAATTTTGAGCTACGACCAGTAGTTTAGAAGCTACACCCGTTTTTATGGCCACCAAAAAATGATAGAGAAGGGTCCCCCCTTTGCTTTAAAACTGAAAAATTTTAAAAATTTTTTTCGCGATTTTTTGACTTTATCTGATAGATTTGCGTGCGCTGATAACGAATCAACCATTGTTAACGCGATCGGACGCGTACTTTTTAAACTACAGCGTTTTGAAAATTGCAAAAATTTAGAAAAGTTGAAAAATTCAATTTTTTTTCTAAATTTTTTCGAATTTTATATAACTGATAGGTTATATTTATAGATTTCCGACCGCTGATTACGGAGAACTAAAAAATTTTGAGCTACGACCAGTAGTTTAGAAGCTACACCCGTTTTTATGGCCACCAAAAAATGATAGAGAAGGGTCCCCCCTTTGCTTTAAAACTGAAAAATTTTGAAATTTTTTTTCACGATTTTTTGACTTTATCTTATAGATTTGCGTGCGCTGATAACGAATCAACCATTGTTAACGCGATCGGACGCGTACTTTTTAAACTACAGCGTTTTGAAAAATGCAAAAATTTAGAAAAGTTGAAAAATTCAATTTTTTTTCTAAATTTTTTCGAATTTTATATAACTGATAGGTTATATTTATAGATTTCCGACCGCTGATTACGGAGAACAAAAAAATTTTGAGCTACGACCAGTAGTTTAGAAGCTACACCCGTTTTTATGGCCACCAAAAAATGATAGAGAAGGGTCCCCCCTTTGCTTTAAAACTGAAAAATTTTGAAATTTTTTTTCGCGATTTTTTAACTTTATCTGATAGATTTGCGTGCGCTGATAACGAATCAACCATTGTTAACGCGATCGGACGCGTACTTTTTAAACTACAGCGTTTTGAAAAATGCAAAAATTTAGAAAAGTTGAAAAATTCAATTTTTTTTCTAAATTTTTCGAATTTTATATAACTGATAGGTTATATTTATAGATTTCCGACCGCTGATTACGGAGAACTAAAAAATTTTGAGCTACGACCAGTAGTTTAGAAGCTACACCCGTTTTTATGGCCACCAAAAAATGATTGAGAAGGGTCCCCCCTTTGCTTTAAAACTGAAAAATTTTGAATTTTTTTTTCGCGATTTTTTGACTTTATCTTATAGATTTGCGTGCGCTGATAACGAATCAACCATTGTTAACGCGATCGGACGCGTACTTTTTAAACTACAGCGTTTTGAAAAATGCAAAAATATGGAAAATTTGAAAAATTCAATTTTTTTCTAAATTTTTTCGAATTTTATATAACTGATAGGTTATATTTATAGATTTCCGACCGCTGATTACGGAGAACTAAAAAATTTTGAGCTACGACCAGTAGTTTAGAAGCTACACCCGTTTTTAAGGCCACCAAAAAATGATAGAGAAGGGTCCCCCCTTTGCTTTAAAACTGAAAAATTTTGAAATTTTTTTTCGCGATTTTTTGACTTTATCTGATAGATTTGCGTGCGCTGATAACGAATCAACCATTGTTAACGCGATCGGACGCGTACTTTTTAAACTACAGCGTTTTGAAAATTGCAAAAATTTAGAAAAGTTGAAAAATTCAATTTTTTTTCTAAATTTCTTCGAATTTTATATAACTGATAGGTTATATTTATAGATTTCCGAGCGCTGATTACGGAGAACTAAAAAATTTTGAGCTACGACCAGTAGTTTAGAAGCTACACCCGTTTTTATGGCCACCAAAAAATGATAGAGAAGGGTCCCCCCTTTGCTTTAAAACTGAAAAATTTT
This sequence comes from Stenus bimaculatus, assembly GCA_963971135.1. Classification (NCBI taxonomy): domain Eukaryota; kingdom Metazoa; phylum Arthropoda; class Insecta; order Coleoptera; family Staphylinidae; genus Stenus; species Stenus bimaculatus. Next base: position 20,192,245 of record OZ020180.1, read on the forward strand.
GAAATTTTTTTTCACGATTTTTTGACTTTATCTTATAGATTTGCGTGCGCTGATAACGAATCAACCATTGTTAACGCGATCGGACGCGTACTTTTTAAACTACAGCGTTTTGAAAAATGCAAAAATTTAGAAAAGTTGAAAAATTCAATTTTTTTTCTAAATTTTTTCGAATTTTATATAACTGATAGGTTATATTTATAGATTTCCGAGCGCTGATTACGGAGAACTAAAAAATTTTGAGCTACGACCAGTAGTTTAGAAGCTACACCCGTTTTTATGGCCACCAAAAAATGATAGAGAAGGGTCCCCCCTTTGCTTTAAAACTGAAAAATTTTGAAACTTTTTTTCGCGATTTTTTAATTTTATCTTATAGATCTCAGTTCGCTGATAACGAATCAACCATTGTTAACGCGATCCGACGCGAACTTTTTAAACTACAGCGTTTTGAAAATTGCAGAAATTTAGAAAAGTTGAAAAATTCATATTTTTTTCTAAATTTTTTCGAATTTTATATAACTGATAGGTTATATTTATAGATTTCCGACCGCTGATTACGGAGAACTAAAAAATTTTGAGCTACGACCTGTAGTTTAGAAGCTACAGCCGTTTTTATGGCCACCAAAAAATGATAGAGAAGGGTCCCCCCTTTGCTTTAAAACTGAAAAATTTTGAAATTTTTTTTCGCGATTTTTTGACTTTATCTTATAGATTTGCGTGCGCTGATAACGAATCAACCATTGTTAACGCGATCGGACGCGTACTTTTTAAACTACAGCGTTTTGAAAATTGCAAAAATTTAGTAAAGTTGAAAAATTCAATTTTTTTTCTAAATTTTTTCAAATTTTATATAACTGATAGGTTATGTTTATAGATTTCCGACCGCTGATTACGGAGAACTAAAAAATTTTGAGCTACGACCAGTAGTTTAGAAGCTACACCCGATTTTATGGCCACCAAAAAATGATAGAGAAGGGTCCCCCCTTTGCTTTAAAACTGAAAAATTTTGAAATTTTTTTTCGCGATTTTTTGACTTTATCTTATAGATTTGCGTGCGCTGATAACGAATCAACCATTGTTAACGCGATCGGACGCGTACTTTTTAAACTACAGCGTTTTGAAAATTGCAAAAATTTAGTAAAGTTGAAAAATTCAATTTTTTTTCTAAATTTTTTCAAATTTTATATAACTGATAGGTTATTTTTATAGATTTCCGACCGCTGATTACGGAGAACCAAAAAATTTTGAGCTACGACCAGTAGTTTAGAAGCTACACCCGATTTTATGGCCACCAAAAAATGATAGAGAAGGGTCCCCCCTTTGCTTTAAAACTGAAAAATTTTGAAACTTTTTTTCGCGATTTTTTAATTTTATCTTATAGATCTCAGTTCGCTGATAACGAATCAACCATTGTTAACGCGATCCGACGCGAACTTTTTAAACTACAGCGTTTTGAAAATTGCAAAAATTTAGTAAAGTTGAAAAATTCATATTTTTTTCTAAATTTTTTCGAATTTTATATAACTGATAGGTTATATTTATAGATTTCCGACCGCTGATTACGGAGAACTAAAAAATTTTGAGCTACGACCAGTAGTTTAGAAGCTACACCCGTTTTTATGGCCACCAAAAAATGATAGAGAAGGGTCCCCCCTTTGCTTTAAAACTGAAAAATTTTGAAATTTTCTTTCGCGATTTTTTGACTTTATCTGATAGATTTGCGTGCGCTGATAACGAATCAACCATTGTTAACGCGATCGGACGCGTACTTTTTAAACTACAGCGTTTTGAAAATTGCAAAAATTTAGTAAAGTTGAAAAATTCAATTTTTTTTCTAAATTTTTTCAAATTTTATATAACTGATAGGTTATGTTTATAGATTTCCGACCGCTGATTACGGAGAACTAAAAAATTTTGAGCTACGACCAGTAGTTTAGAAGCTACACCCGATTTTATGGCCACCAAAAAATGATAGAGAAGGGTCCCCCCTTTGCTTTAAAACTGAAAAATTTTGAAACTTTTTTTCGCGATTTTTTAATTTTATCTTATAGATCTCAGTTCGCTGATAACGAATCAACCATTGTTAACGCGATCCGACGCGAACTTTTTAAACTACAGCGTTTTGAAAATTGCAAAAATTTAGTAAAGTTGAAAAATTCATATTTTTTTCTAAATTTTTTCGAATTTTATATAACTGATAGGTTATATTTATAGATTTCCGACCGCTGATTACGGAGAACTAAAAAATTTTGAGCTACGACCAGTAGTTTAGAAGCTACACCCGTTTTTATGGCCACCAAAAAATGATAGAGAAGGGTCCCCCCTTTGCTTTAAAACTGAAAAATTTTGAAATTTTCTTTCGCGATTTTTTGACTTTATCTGATAGATTTGCGTGCGCTGATAACGAATCAACCATTGTTAACGCGATCGGACGCGTACTTTTTAAACTACAGCGTTTTGAAAAATGCAAAAATATGGAAAATTTGAAAAATTTATGTTTTTTTATAAATTTTTTTCGAATTTTATATAACTGATAGGTTATATTTATAGATTTCCGACCGCTGATTACGGAGAATTAAAAAATTTTGAGCTACGACCAGTAGTTTAGAAGCTACACCCGATTTTATGGCCACCAAAATAAGATAGAGAAGGGTCCCCCCTTTGCTTTAAAACTGAAAAATTTTGAAATTTTCTTTCGCGATTTTTTGACTTTATCTGATAGATTTGCGTGCGCTGATAACGAATCAACCATTGTTAACGCGATCGGACGCGTACTTTTTAAACTACAGCGTTTTGAAAAATGCAAAAATATGGAAAATTTGAATAATTTATGTTTTTTTTAAATTTTTTCGAATTTTATATAACTGATAGATTATATTTATAGATTTTGCGCTGCTAATTACGGAAAACTAAAAAATTTTGAGCTACGACCAGTAGTTTAGAAGCTATACCCGTTTTTATGGCCACCAAAAAATGATAGAGAAGGGTCCCCCCTTTGATTTAAAACTGAAAAATTTTGAAAATTTTTTTCTTGATTTTTTGACTTTATTTTGTATATTTGGGTGCGCTGATAACGAATCAACCATTGTTAACGCGGTCGGACGCGTTCTTTTTAAACTACAGCGTTTTGAAAATTGCAGAAATTTAGAAAAGTTGAAAAATTCATATTTTTTTCTAAATTTTTTCGAATTTTATATAACTGATAGATGATATTTATAGATTTCCGACCGCTGATTATGGAGAACTAAAAAATTTTGAGCTACGACCACTACTTTAGAACCTACACCCGTTTTTATGGTCACCAAAAAATGATAGAGAAGGGTCCCCCCTTTGCTTTAAAACTGAAAAATTTTGAAATTTTTTTTCGCGATTTTTTGACTTTATTTTATAGATTTGCGTGCGCTGATAACGAATCAATCATTGTTAACGCGATCGGACGCGTACTTTTTAAACTACAGCGTTTTGAAAATTGCCGAAATTTAGAAAAGTTGAAAAATTCATATTTTTTTCTAAATTTTTTCGAATTTTATAAAATTGATAGGTTATATTTATAGATTTACGACCGCTGATTACGGAGAACTAAAAAATTTTGAGCTACGACCACTATACTTTAGAAGCTACAGCCTTTTTTATGGTCACCAAAAAATGAGAGAGAAGGGTCCCCCTTTGCTTTAAAACTGCAAAATTTTGAAAAATTTTTTCGCGATTTTTTGACTTTATTTTGTATATTTGGGTGCGCTGATAACGAATCAACCATTGTTAACGCGGTCGGACGCGTTCTTTTTAAACTACAGCGTTTTGAAAATTGCAGAAATTTAGAAAAGTTGAAAAATTCATATTTTTTCTAAATTTTTTTGAATTTTATATAACTGATAGATTATCTTTATAGATTTCCGACCGCTGATTACGGAGAACTAAAAAATTTTGAGCTACGACCAGTAGCTTAGAAGCTACACCCGTTTTTATGGCCACCAAAAAATGATAGAGAAGGGTCCCCCCTTTGATTTAAAACTGAAAAATTTTGAAAATTTTTTTCTTGATTTTTTGACTTTATTTTGTATATTTGGGTGCGCTGATAACGAATCAACCATTGTTAACGCGGTCGGACGCGTTCTTTTTAAACTACAGCGTTTTGAAAAATGCAAAAATTTAGAAAAGTTGAAAAATTCAATTTTTTTTCTAAATTTTTCGAATTTTATATAACTGATAGGTTATATTTATAGATTTCCGACCGCTGATTACGGAGAACTAAAAAATTTTGAGCTACGACCAGTAGTTTAGAAGCTACACCCGTTTTTATGGCCACCAAAAAATGATAGAGAAGGGTCCCCCCTTTGCTTTAATACTGAAAAATTTTAAAAAATTTTTTCGCGATTTTTTGACTTTTTCTGATAGATTTGCGTGCGCTGATAACGAATCAACCATTGTTAACGCGATCGGACGCGTACTTTTTAAACTACAGCGTTTTGAAAAATGCAAAAATTTAGAAAAGTTGAAAAATTCAATTTTTTTTCTAAATTTTTTCGAATTTTATATAACTGATAGGTTATATTTATAGATTTCCGACCGCTGATTACGGAGAACTAAAAAATTTTGAGCTACGACCAGTAGTTTAGAAGCTACACCCGTTTTTATGGCCACCAAAAAATGATAGAGAAGGGTCCCCCCTTTGCTTTAAAACTGAAAAATTTTAAAAAATTTTTTCGCGATTTTTTGACTTTATCTGATAGATTTGCGTGCGCTGATAACGAATCAACCATTGTTAACGCGATCGGACGCGTACTTTTTAAACTACAGCGTTTTGAAAATTGCAAAAATTTAGAAAAGTTGAAAAATTCAATTTTTTTTCTAAATTTTTTCGAATTTTATATAACTGATAGGTTATATTTATAGATTTCCGACCGCTGATTACGGAGAACTAAAAAATTTTGAGCTACGACCAGTAGTTTAGAAGCTACACCCGTTTTTATGGCCACCAAAAAATGATAGAGAAGGGTCCCCCCTTTGCTTTAAAACTGAAAAATTTTGAAATTTTTTTTCACGATTTTTTGACTTTATCTTATAGATTTGCGTGCGCTGATAACGAATCAACCATTGTTAACGCGATCGGACGCGTACTTTTTAAACTACAGCGTTTTGAAAAATGCAAAAATTTAGAAAAGTTGAAAAATTCAATTTTTTTTCTAAATTTTTTCGAATTTTATATAACTGATAGGTTATATTTATAGATTTCCGACCGCTGATTACGGAGAACAAAAAAATTTTGAGCTACGACCAGTAGTTTAGAAGCTACACCCGTTTTTATGGCCACCAAAAAATGATAGAGAAGGGTCCCCCCTTTGCTTTAAAACTGAAAAATTTTGAAACTTTTTTTCGCGATTTTTTAATTTTATCTTATAGATCTCAGTTCGCTGATAACGAATCAACCATTGTTAACGCGATCCGACGCGAACTTTTTAAACTACAGCGTTTTGAAAATTGCAGAAATTTAGAAAAGTTGAAAAATTCATATTTTTTTCTAAATTTTTTCGAATTTTATATAACTGATAGGTTATATTTATAGATTTCCGACCGCTGATTACGGAGAACTAAAAAATTTTGAGCTACGACCTGTAGTTTAGAAGCTACAGCCGTTTTTATGGCCACCAAAAAATGATAGAGAAGGGTCCCCCCTTTGCTTTAAAACTGAAAAATTTTGAAATTTTTTTTCGCGATTTTTTGACTTTATCTTATAGATTTGCGTGCGCTGATAACGAATCAACCATTGTTAACGCGATCGGACGCGTACTTTTTAAACTACAGCGTTTTGAAAATTGCAAAAATTTAGTAAAGTTGAAAAATTCAATTTTTTTTCTAAATTTTTTCAAATTTTATATAACTGATAGGTTATGTTTATAGATTTCCGACCGCTGATTACGGAGAACTAAAAAATTTTGAGCTACGACCAGTAGTTTAGAAGCTACACCCGATTTTATGGCCACCAAAAAATGATAGAGAAGGGTCCCCCCTTTGCTTTAAAACTGAAAAATTTTGAAATTTTTTTTCGCGATTTTTTGACTTTATCTTATAGATTTGCGTGCGCTGATAACGAATCAACCATTGTTAACGCGATCGGACGCGTACTTTTTAAACTACAGCGTTTTGAAAATTGCAAAAATTTAGTAAAGTTGAAAAATTCAATTTTTTTTCTAAATTTTTTCAAATTTTATATAACTGATAGGTTATTTTTATAGATTTCCGACCGCTGATTACGGAGAACCAAAAAATTTTGAGCTACGACCAGTAGTTTAGAAGCTACACCCGATTTTATGGCCACCAAAAAATGATAGAGAAGGGTCCCCCCTTTGCTTTAAAACTGAAAAATTTTGAAACTTTTTTTCGCGATTTTTTAATTTTATCTTATAGATCTCAGTTCGCTGATAACGAATCAACCATTGTTAACGCGATCCGACGCGAACTTTTTAAACTACAGCGTTTTGAAAATTGCAAAAATTTAGTAAAGTTGAAAAATTCATATTTTTTTCTAAATTTTTTCGAATTTTATATAACTGATAGGTTATATTTATAGATTTCCGACCGCTGATTACGGAGAACTAAAAAATTTTGAGCTACGACCAGTAGTTTAGAAGCTACACCCGTTTTTATGGCCACCAAAAAATGATAGAGAAGGGTCCCCCCTTTGCTTTAAAACTGAAAAATTTTGAAATTTTCTTTCGCGATTTTTTGACTTTATCTGATAGATTTGCGTGCGCTGATAACGAATCAACCATTGTTAACGCGATCGGACGCGTACTTTTTAAACTACAGCGTTTTGAAAATTGCAAAAATTTAGTAAAGTTGAAAAATTCAATTTTTTTTCTAAATTTTTTCAAATTTTATATAACTGATAGGTTATGTTTATAGATTTCCGACCGCTGATTACGGAGAACTAAAAAATTTTGAGCTACGACCAGTAGTTTAGAAGCTACACCCGATTTTATGGCCACCAAAAAATGATAGAGAAGGGTCCCCCCTTTGCTTTAAAACTGAAAAATTTTGAAACTTTTTTTCGCGATTTTTTAATTTTATCTTATAGATCTCAGTTCGCTGATAACGAATCAACCATTGTTAACGCGATCCGACGCGAACTTTTTAAACTACAGCGTTTTGAAAATTGCAAAAATTTAGTAAAGTTGAAAAATTCATATTTTTTTCTAAATTTTTTCGAATTTTATATAACTGATAGGTTATATTTATAGATTTCCGACCGCTGATTACGGAGAACTAAAAAATTTTGAGCTACGACCAGTAGTTTAGAAGCTACACCCGTTTTTATGGCCACCAAAAAATGATAGAGAAGGGTCCCCCCTTTGCTTTAAAACTGAAAAATTTTGAAATTTTCTTTCGCGATTTTTTGACTTTATCTGATAGATTTGCGTGCGCTGATAACGAATCAACCATTGTTAACGCGATCGGACGCGTACTTTTTAAACTACAGCGTTTTGAAAAATGCAAAAATATGGAAAATTTGAAAAATTTATGTTTTTTTATAAATTTTTTTCGAATTTTATATAACTGATAGGTTATATTTATAGATTTCCGACCGCTGATTACGGAGAATTAAAAAATTTTGAGCTACGACCAGTAGTTTAGAAGCTACACCCGATTTTATGGCCACCAAAATAAGATAGAGAAGGGTCCCCCCTTTGCTTTAAAACTGAAAAATTTTGAAATTTTCTTTCGCGATTTTTTGACTTTATCTGATAGATTTGCGTGCGCTGATAACGAATCAACCATTGTTAACGCGATCGGACGCGTACTTTTTAAACTACAGCGTTTTGAAAAATGCAAAAATATGGAAAATTTGAATAATTTATGTTTTTTTTAAATTTTTTCGAATTTTATATAACTGATAGATTATATTTATAGATTTTGCGCTGCTAATTACGGAAAACTAAAAAATTTTGAGCTACGACCAGTAGTTTAGAAGCTATACCCGTTTTTATGGCCACCAAAAAATGATAGAGAAGGTCCCCCTTTGGTTTAAAACTGAAAAATTTTGAAAAATTTTTTCTTGATTATTTGACTTTATTTTGGATATTTGGGTGCGCTGATAACGAATCAACCATTGTTAACGCGGTCGGACGCGTACTTTTTAAACTACAGCGTTTTGAAAAATGCAAAAATATGGAAAATTTGAAAAATTCATTTTTTTTTCTAAATTTTTTTGAATTTTAGATAACTGATAGGTTATATTTATAGATTTTCGACTGCTGATTACGGAGAACTAAAAAATTTTGAGCTACGACCAGTAGTTTAGAAGCTACACCCGTTTTTATGGTCACCAAAAAATGATAGAGAAGGGTCCCCCCTTTGCTTTAAAACTGAAAAATTTTGAAATTTTTTTTCGCGATTTTTTGACTTTATTTTATAGATTTGCGTGCGCTGATAACGAATCAATCATTGTTAACGCGATCGGACGCGTACTTTTTAAACTACAGCGTTTTGAAAATTGCCGAAATTTAGAAAAGTTGAAAAATTCATATTTTTTTCTAAATTTTTTCGAATTTTATAAAATTGATAGGTTATATTTATAGATTTACGACCGCTGATTACGGAGAACTAAAAAATTTTGAGCTACGACCACTATACTTTAGAAGCTACAGCCTTTTTTATGGTCACCAAAAAATGAGAGAGAAGGGTCCCCCTTTGCTTTAAAACTGCAAAATTTTGAAAAATTTTTTCGCGATTTTTTGACTTTATTTTGTATATTTGGGTGCGCTGATAACGAATCAACCATTGTTAACGCGGTCGGACGCGTTCTTTTTAAACTACAGCGTTTTGAAAATTGCAGAAATTTAGAAAAGTTGAAAAATTCATATTTTTTCTAAATTTTTTTGAATTTTATATAACTGATAGATTATCTTTATAGATTTCCGACCGCTGATTACGGAGAACTAAAAAATTTTGAGCTACGACCAGTAGCTTAGAAGCTACACCCGTTTTTATGGCCACCAAAAAATGATAGAGAAGGGTCCCCCCTTTGATTTAAAACTGAAAAATTTTGAAAATTTTTTTCTTGATTTTTTGACTTTATTTTGTATATTTGGGTGCGCTGATAACGAATCAACCATTGTTAACGCGGTCGGACGCGTTCTTTTTAAACTACAGCGTTTTGAAAATTGCAGAAATTTAGAAAAGTTGAAAAATTCATATTTTTTTCTAAATTTTTTCGAATTTTATATAACTGATAGATGATATTTATAGATTTCCGACCGCTGATTATGGAGAACTAAAAAATTTTGAGCTACGACCACTACTTTAGAACCTACACCCGTTTTTATGGTCACCAAAAAATGATAGAGAAGGGTCCCCCCTTTGCTTTAAAACTGAAAAATTTTGAAATTTTTTTTCGCGATTTTTTGACTTTATTTTATAGATTTGCGTGCGCTGATAACGAATCAATCATTGTTAACGCGATCGGACGCGTACTTTTTAAACTACAGCGTTTTGAAAATTGCCGAAATTTAGAAAAGTTGAAAAATTCATATTTTTTTCTAAATTTTTTCGAATTTTATAAAATTGATAGGTTATATTTATAGATTTACGACCGCTGATTACGGAGAACTAAAAAATTTTGAGCTACGACCACTATACTTTAGAAGCTACAGCCTTTTTTATGGTCACCAAAAAATGAGAGAGAAGGGTCCCCCTTTGCTTTAAAACTGCAAAATTTTGAAAAATTTTTTCGCGATTTTTTGACTTTATTTTGTATATTTGGGTGCGCTGATAACGAATCAACCATTGTTAACGCGGTCGGACGCGTTCTTTTTAAACTACAGCGTTTTGAAAATTGCAGAAATTTAGAAAAGTTGAAAAATTCATATTTTTTCTAAATTTTTTTGAATTTTATATAACTGATAGATTATCTTTATAGATTTCCGACCGCTGATTACGGAGAACTAAAAAATTTTGAGCTACGACCAGTAGCTTAGAAGCTACACCCGTTTTTATGGCCACCAAAAAATGATAGAGAAGGGTCCCCCCTTTGATTTAAAACTGAAAAATTTTGAAAATTTTTTTCTTGATTTTTTGACTTTATTTTGTATATTTGGGTGCGCTGATAACGAATCAACCATTGTTAACGCGGTCGGACGCGTTCTTTTTAAACTACAGCGTTTTGAAAAATGCAAAAATTTAGAAAAGTTGAAAAATTCAATTTTTTTTCTAAATTTTTCGAATTTTATATAACTGATAGGTTATATTTATAGATTTCCGACCGCTGATTACGGAGAACTAAAAAATTTTGAGCTACGACCAGTAGTTTAGAAGCTACACCCGTTTTTATGGCCACCAAAAAATGATAGAGAAGGGTCCCCCCTTTGCTTTAATACTGAAAAATTTTAAAAAATTTTTTCGCGATTTTTTGACTTTTTCTGATAGATTTGCGTGCGCTGATAACGAATCAACCATTGTTAACGCGATCGGACGCGTACTTTTTAAACTACAGCGTTTTGAAAAATGCAAAAATTTAGAAAAGTTGAAAAATTCAATTTTTTTTCTAAATTTTTTCGAATTTTATATAACTGATAGGTTATATTTATAGATTTCCGACCGCTGATTACGGAGAACTAAAAAATTTTGAGCTACGACCAGTAGTTTAGAAGCTACACCCGTTTTTATGGCCACCAAAAAATGATAGAGAAGGGTCCCCCCTTTGCTTTAAAACTGAAAAATTTTAAAAATTTTTTTCGCGATTTTTTGACTTTATCTGATAGATTTGCGTGCGCTGATAACGAATCAACCATTGTTAACGCGATCGGACGCGTACTTTTTAAACTACAGCGTTTTGAAAATTGCAAAAATTTAGAAAAGTTGAAAAATTCAATTTTTTTTCTAAATTTTTTCGAATTTTATATAACTGATAGGTTATATTTATAGATTTCCGACCGCTGATTACGGAGAACTAAAAAATTTTGAGCTACGACCAGTAGTTTAGAAGCTACACCCGTTTTTATGGCCACCAAAAAATGATAGAGAAGGGTCCCCCCTTTGCTTTAAAACTGAAAAATTTTGAAATTTTTTTTCACGATTTTTTGACTTTATCTTATAGATTTGCGTGCGCTGATAACGAATCAACCATTGTTAACGCGATCGGACGCGTACTTTTTAAACTACAGCGTTTTGAAAAATGCAAAAATTTAGAAAAGTTGAAAAATTCAATTTTTTTTCTAAATTTTTTCGAATTTTATATAACTGATAGGTTATATTTATAGATTTCCGACCGCTGATTACGGAGAACAAAAAAATTTTGAGCTACGACCAGTAGTTTAGAAGCTACACCCGTTTTTATGGCCACCAAAAAATGATAGAGAAGGGTCCCCCCTTTGCTTTAAAACTGAAAAATTTTGAAATTTTTTTTCGCGATTTTTTAACTTTATCTGATAGATTTGCGTGCGCTGATAACGAATCAACCATTGTTAACGCGATCGGACGCGTACTTTTTAAACTACAGCGTTTTGAAAAATGCAAAAATTTAGAAAAGTTGAAAAATTCAATTTTTTTTCTAAATTTTTCGAATTTTATATAACTGATAGGTTATATTTATAGATTTCCGACCGCTGATTACGGAGAACTAAAAAATTTTGAGCTACGACCAGTAGTTTAGAAGCTACACCCGTTTTTATGGCCACCAAAAAATGATTGAGAAGGGTCCCCCCTTTGCTTTAAAACTGAAAAATTTTAAAATTTTTTTTCGCGATTTTTTGACTTTATCTGATAGATTTGCGTGCGCTGATAACGAATCAACCATTGTTAACGCGATCCGACGCGAACTTTTTAAACTACAGCGTTTTGAAAAATGCAAAAATATGGAAAATTTGAAAAATTTATGTTTTTTTATAAATTTTTTCGAATTTTATATAACTGATAGGTTATATTTATAGATTTCCGACCGCTGATTACGGAGAACTAAAAAATTTTGAGCTACGACCAGTAGTTTAGAAGCTACACCCGATTTTATGGCCACCAAAAAATGATAGAGAAGGGTCCCCCCTTTGCTTTAAAACTGAAAAATTTTGAATTTTTTTTTCGCGATTTTTTGACTTTATCTTATAGATTTGCGTGCGCTGATAACGAATCAACCATTGTTAACGCGATCGGACGCGTACTTTTTAAACTACAGCGTTTTGAAAAATGCAAAAATATGGAAAATTTGAAAAATTCAATTTTTTTCTAAATTTTTTCGAATTTTATATAACTGATAGGTTATATTTATAGATTTCCGACCGCTGATTACGGAGAACTAAAAAATTTTGAGCTACGACCAGTAGTTTAGAAGCTACACCCGTTTTTAAGGCCACCAAAAAATGATAGAGAAGGGTCCCCCCTTTGCTTTAAAACTGAAAAATTTTGAAATTTTTTTTCGCGATTTTTTGACTTTATCTGATAGATTTGCGTGCGCTGATAACGAATCAACCATTGTTAACGCGATCGGACGCGTACTTTTTAAACTACAGCGTTTTGAAAATTGCAAAAATTTAGAAAAGTTGAAAAATTCAATTTTTTTTCTAAATTTCTTCGAATTTTATATAACTGATAGGTTATATTTATAGATTTCCGACCGCTGATTACGGAGAACTAAAAAATTTTGAGCTACGACCAGTAGTTTAGAAGCTACACCCGTTTTTATGGCCACCAAAAAATGATAGAGAAGGGTCCCCCCTTTGCTTTAAAACTGAAAAATTTTGAAATTTTTTTTCACGATTTTTTGACTTTATCTTATAGATTTGCGTGCGCTGATAACGAATCAACCATTGTTAACGCGGTCGGACGCGTACTTTTTAAACTACAGCGTTTTGAAAAATGCAAAAATATGGAAAATTTGAAAAATTCATTTTTTTTTCTAAATTTTTTTGAATTTTAGATAACTGATAGGTTATATTTATAGATTTTCGACTGCTGATTACGGAGAACTAAAAAATTTTGAGCTACGACCAGTAGTTTAGAAGCTACACCCGTTTTTATGGTCACCAAAAAATGATAGAGAAGGGTCCCCCCTTTGCTTTAAAACTGAAAAATTTTGAAATTTTTTTTCGCGATTTTTTGACTTTATTTTATAGATTTGCGTGCGCTGATAACGAATCAATCATTGTTAACGCGATCGGACGCGTACTTTTTAAACTACAGCGTTTTGAAAATTGCCGAAATTTAGAAAAGTTGAAAAATTCATATTTTTTTCTAAATTTTTTCGAATTTTATAAAATTGATAGGTTATATTTATAGATTTACGACCGCTGATTACGGAGAACTAAAAAATTTTGAGCTACGACCACTATACTTTAGAAGCTACAGCCTTTTTTATGGTCACCAAAAAATGAGAGAGAAGGGTCCCCCTTTGCTTTAAAACTGCAAAATTTTGAAAAATTTTTTCGCGATTTTTTGACTTTATTTTGTATATTTGGGTGCGCTGATAACGAATCAACCATTGTTAACGCGGTCGGACGCGTTCTTTTTAAACTACAGCGTTTTGAAAATTGCAGAAATTTAGAAAAGTTGAAAAATTCATATTTTTTCTAAATTTTTTTGAATTTTATATAACTGATAGATTATCTTTATAGATTTCCGACCGCTGATTACGGAGAACTAAAAAATTTTGAGCTACGACCAGTAGCTTAGAAGCTACACCCGTTTTTATGGCCACCAAAAAATGATAGAGAAGGGTCCCCCCTTTGATTTAAAACTGAAAAATTTTGAAAATTTTTTTCTTGATTTTTTGACTTTATTTTGTATATTTGGGTGCGCTGATAACGAATCAACCATTGTTAACGCGGTCGGACGCGTTCTTTTTAAACTACAGCGTTTTGAAAATTGCAGAAATTTAGAAAAGTTGAAAAATTCATATTTTTTTCTAAATTTTTTTGAATTTTAGATAACTGATAGGTTATATTTATAGATTTTCGACTGCTGATTACGGAGAACTAAAAAATTTTGAGCTACGACCAGTAGTTTAGAAGCTACACCCGTTTTTATGGTCACCAAAAAATGATAGAGAAGGGTCCCCCCTTTGCTTTAAAACTGAAAAATTTTGAAATTTTTTTTCGCGATTTTTTGACTTTATTTTATAGATTTGCGTGCGCTGATAACGAATCAATCATTGTTAACGCGGTCGGACGCGTTCTTTTTAAACTACAGCGTTTTGAAAATTGCAGAAATTTAGAAAAGTTGAAAAATTCATATTTTTTTCTAAATTTTTTTGAATTTTAGATAACTGATAGGTTATATTTATAGATTTTCGACTGCTGATTACGGAGAACTAAAAAATTTTGAGCTACGACCAGTAGTTTAGAAGCTACACCCGTTTTTATGGCCACCAAAAAATGATAGAGAAGGGTCCCCCCTTTGCTTTAATACTGAAAAATTTTAAAAAATTTTTTCGCGATTTTTTGACTTTTTCTGATAGATTTGCGTGCGCTGATAACGAATCAACCATTGTTAACGCGATCGGACGCGTACTTTTTAAACTACAGCGTTTTGAAAAATGCAAAAATTTAGAAAAGTTGAAAAATTCAATTTTTTTTCTAAATTTTTTCGAATTTTATATAACTGATAGGTTATATTTATAGATTTCCGACCGCTGATTACGGAGAACTAAAAAATTTTGAGCTACGACCAGTAGTTTAGAAGCTACACCCGTTTTTATGGCCACCAAAAAATGATAGAGAAGGGTCCCCCCTTTGCTTTAAAACTGAAAAATTTTAAAAATTTTTTTCGCGATTTTTTGACTTTATCTGATAGATTTGCGTGCGCTGATAACGAATCAACCATTGTTAACGCGATCGGACGCGTACTTTTTAAACTACAGCGTTTTGAAAATTGCAAAAATTTAGAAAAGTTGAAAAATTCAATTTTTTTTCTAAATTTTTTCGAATTTTATATAACTGATAGGTTATATTTATAGATTTCCGACCGCTGATTACGGAGAACTAAAAAATTTTGAGCTACGACCAGTAGTTTAGAAGCTACACCCGTTTTTATGGCCACCAAAAAATGATAGAGAAGGGTCCCCCCTTTGCTTTAAAACTGAAAAATTTTGAAATTTTTTTTCACGATTTTTTGACTTTATCTTATAGATTTGCGTGCGCTGATAACGAATCAACCATTGTTAACGCGATCGGACGCGTACTTTTTAAACTACAGCGTTTTGAAAAATGCAAAAATTTAGAAAAGTTGAAAAATTCAATTTTTTTTCTAAATTTTTCGAATTTTATATAACTGATAGGTTATATTTATAGATTTCCGACCGCTGATTACGGAGAACTAAAAAATTTTGAGCTACGACCAGTAGTTTAGAAGCTACACCCGTTTTTATGGCCACCAAAAAATGATAGAGAAGGGTCCCCCCTTTGCTTTAAAACTGAAAAATTTTGAAATTTTTTTTCGCGATTTTTTGACTTTATTTTATAGATTTGCGTGCGCTGATAACGAATCAATCATTGTTAACGCGATCGGACGCGTACTTTTTAAACTACAGCGTTTTGAAAATTGCCGAAATTTAGAAAAGTTGAAAAATTCATATTTTTTTCTAAATTTTTTCGAATTTTATAAAATTGATAGGTTATATTTATAGATTTACGACCGCTGATTACGGAGAACTAAAAAATTTTGAGCTACGACCACTATACTTTAGAAGCTACAGCCTTTTTTATGGTCACCAAAAAATGAGAGAGAAGGGTCCCCCTTTGCTTTAAAACTGCAAAATTTTGAAAAATTTTTTCGCGATTTTTTGACTTTATTTTGTATATTTGGGTGCGCTGATAACGAATCAACCATTGTTAACGCGGTCGGACGCGTTCTTTTTAAACTACAGCGTTTTGAAAATTGCAGAAATTTAGAAAAGTTGAAAAATTCATATTTTTTCTAAATTTTTTTGAATTTTATATAACTGATAGATTATCTTTATAGATTTCCGACCGCTGATTACGGAGAACTAAAAAATTTTGAGCTACGACCAGTAGCTTAGAAGCTACACCCGTTTTTATGGCCACCAAAAAATGATAGAGAAGGGTCCCCCCTTTGATTTAAAACTGAAAAATTTTGAAAATTTTTTTCTTGATTTTTTGACTTTATTTTGTATATTTGGGTGCGCTGATAACGAATCAACCATTGTTAACGCGGTCGGACGCGTTCTTTTTAAACTACAGCGTTTTGAAAAATGCAAAAATTTAGAAAAGTTGAAAAATTCAATTTTTTTTCTAAATTTTTCGAATTTTATATAACTGATAGGTTATATTTATAGATTTCCGACCGCTGATTACGGAGAACTAAAAAATTTTGAGCTACGACCAGTAGTTTAGAAGCTACACCCGTTTTTATGGCCACCAAAAAATGATAGAGAAGGGTCCCCCCTTTGCTTTAATACTGAAAAATTTTAAAAAATTTTTTCGCGATTTTTTGACTTTTTCTGATAGATTTGCGTGCGCTGATAACGAATCAACCATTGTTAACGCGATCGGACGCGTACTTTTTAAACTACAGCGTTTTGAAAAATGCAAAAATTTAGAAAAGTTGAAAAATTCAATTTTTTTTCTAAATTTTTTCGAATTTTATATAACTGATAGGTTATATTTATAGATTTCCGACCGCTGATTACGGAGAACTAAAAAATTTTGAGCTACGACCAGTAGTTTAGAAGCTACACCCGTTTTTATGGCCACCAAAAAATGATAGAGAAGGGTCCCCCCTTTGCTTTAAAACTGAAAAATTTTAAAAATTTTTTTCGCGATTTTTTGACTTTATCTGATAGATTTGCGTGCGCTGATAACGAATCAACCATTGTTAACGCGATCGGACGCGTACTTTTTAAACTACAGCGTTTTGAAAATTGCAAAAATTTAGAAAAGTTGAAAAATTCAATTTTTTTTCTAAATTTTTTCGAATTTTATATAACTGATAGGTTATATTTATAGATTTCCGACCGCTGATTACGGAGAACTAAAAAATTTTGAGCTACGACCAGTAGTTTAGAAGCTACACCCGTTTTTATGGCCACCAAAAAATGATAGAGAAGGGTCCCCCCTTTGCTTTAAAACTGAAAAATTTTGAAATTTTTTTTCACGATTTTTTGACTTTATCTTATAGATTTGCGTGCGCTGATAACGAATCAACCATTGTTAACGCGATCGGACGCGTACTTTTTAAACTACAGCGTTTTGAAAAATGCAAAAATTTAGAAAAGTTGAAAAATTCAATTTTTTTTCTAAATTTTTTCGAATTTTATATAACTGATAGGTTATATTTATAGATTTCCGACCGCTGATTACGGAGAACAAAAAAATTTTGAGCTACGACCAGTAGTTTAGAAGCTACACCCGTTTTTATGGCCACCAAAAAATGATAGAGAAGGGTCCCCCCTTTGCTTTAAAACTGAAAAATTTTGAAATTTTTTTTCGCGATTTTTTAACTTTATCTGATAGATTTGCGTGCGCTGATAACGAATCAACCATTGTTAACGCGATCGGACGCGTACTTTTTAAACTACAGCGTTTTGAAAAATGCAAAAATTTAGAAAAGTTGAAAAATTCAATTTTTTTTCTAAATTTTTCGAATTTTATATAACTGATAGGTTATATTTATAGATTTCCGACCGCTGATTACGGAGAACTAAAAAATTTTGAGCTACGACCAGTAGTTTAGAAGCTACACCCGTTTTTATGGCCACCAAAAAATGATTGAGAAGGGTCCCCCCTTTGCTTTAAAACTGAAAAATTTTAAAATTTTTTTTCGCGATTTTTTGACTTTATCTGATAGATTTGCGTGCGCTGATAACGAATCAACCATTGTTAACGCGATCCGACGCGAACTTTTTAAACTACAGCGTTTTGAAAAATGCAAAAATATGGAAAATTTGAAAAATTTATGTTTTTTTATAAATTTTTTCGAATTTTATATAACTGATAGGTTATATTTATAGATTTCCGACCGCTGATTACGGAGAACTAAAAAATTTTGAGCTACGACCAGTAGTTTAGAAGCTACACCCGATTTTATGGCCACCAAAAAATGATAGAGAAGGGTCCCCCCTTTGCTTTAAAACTGAAAAATTTTGAATTTTTTTTTCGCGATTTTTTGACTTTATCTTATAGATTTGCGTGCGCTGATAACGAATCAACCATTGTTAACGCGATCGGACGCGTACTTTTTAAACTACAGCGTTTTGAAAAATGCAAAAATATGGAAAATTTGAAAAATTTATGTTTTTTTATAAATTTTTTCGAATTTTATATAACTGATAGGTTATATTTATAGATTTCCGACCGCTGATTACGGAGAACTAAAAAATTTTGAGCTACGACCAGTAGTTTAGAAGCTACACCCGATTTTATGGCCACCAAAAAATGATAGAGAAGGGTCCCCCCTTTGCTTTAAAACTGAAAAATTTTGAATTTTTTTTTCGCGATTTTTTGACTTTATTTTATAGATTTGCGTGCGCTGATAACGAATCAATCATTGTTAACGCGATCGGACGCGTACTTTTTAAACTACAGCGTTTTGAAAATTGCCGAAATTTAGAAAAGTTGAAAAATTCATATTTTTTTCTAAATTTTTTCGAATTTTATAAAATTGATAGGTTATATTTATAGATTTACGACCGCTGATTACGGAGAACTAAAAAATTTTGAGCTACGACCACTATACTTTAGAAGCTACAGCCTTTTTTATGGTCACCAAAAAATGAGAGAGAAGGGTCCCCCTTTGCTTTAAAACTGCAAAATTTTGAAAAATTTTTTCGCGATTTTTTGACTTTATTTTGTATATTTGGGTGCGCTGATAACGAATCAACCATTGTTAACGCGGTCGGACGCGTTCTTTTTAAACTACAGCGTTTTGAAAATTGCAGAAATTTAGAAAAGTTGAAAAATTCATATTTTTTCTAAATTTTTTTGAATTTTATATAACTGATAGATTATCTTTATAGATTTCCGACCGCTGATTACGGAGAACTAAAAAATTTTGAGCTACGACCAGTAGCTTAGAAGCTACACCCGTTTTTATGGCCACCAAAAAATGATAGAGAAGGGTCCCCCCTTTGATTTAAAACTGAAAAATTTTGAAAATTTTTTTCTTGATTTTTTGACTTTATTTTGTATATTTGGGTGCGCTGATAACGAATCAACCATTGTTAACGCGGTCGGACGCGTTCTTTTTAAACTACAGCGTTTTGAAAATTGCAGAAATTTAGAAAAGTTGAAAAATTCATATTTTTTTCTAAATTTTTTCGAATTTTATATAACTGATAGATGATATTTATAGATTTCCGACCGCTGATTATGGAGAACTAAAAAATTTTGAGCTACGACCACTACTTTAGAACCTACACCCGTTTTTATGGTCACCAAAAAATGATAGAGAAGGGTCCCCCCTTTGCTTTAAAACTGAAAAATTTTGAAATTTTTTTTCGCGATTTTTTGACTTTATCTTATAGATTTCAGTTCGCTGATAACGAATCAACCATTGTTAACGCGATCCGACGCGAACTTTTTAAACTACAGCGTTTTGAAAAATGCAAAAATATGGAAAATTTGAAAAATTTATGTTTTTTTATAAATTTTTTCGAATTTTATATAACTGATAGGTTATATTTATAGATTTCCGACCGCTGCTTACGGAGAACTAAAAAATTTTGAGCTACGACCAGTAGTTTAGAAGCTACACCCGATTTTATGGCCACCAAAAAATGATAGAGAAGGGTCCCCCCTTTGCTTTAAAACTGAAAAATTTTGAAATTTTTTTTCGCGATTTTTTGACGTTATCTTATAGATTTGCGTGCGCTGATAACGAATCAACCATTGTTAACGCGATCGGACGCGTACTTTTTAAACTACAGCGTTTTGAAAATTGCAAAAATTTAGAAAATTTGAAAAATTTATGTTTTTTTTTTAAATTTTTTCGAATTTTATATAACTGATAGGTTATATTTATAGATTTCCGACCGCTGATTACGGAGAACTAAAAAATTTTGAGCTACGACCAGTAGTTTAGAAGCTACACCCGATTTTATGGCCACCAAAAAATGATAGAGAAGGGTCCCCCCTTTGCTTTAAAACTGAAAAATTTTGAAATTTTTTTTCGCGATTTTTTGACTTTATCTTATAGATTTCAGTTCGCTGATAACGAATCAACCATTTTTAACGCGATCCGACGCGAACTTTTTAAACTACAGCGTTTTGAAAATTGCAAAAATTTAGAAAATTTGAAAAATTTATGTTTTTTTTTAAATTTTTTCGAATCTTATATAACTGATAGGTTATATTTATAGATTTCCGACCGCTGATTACGGAGAACAAAAAAATTTTGAGCTACGACCAGTAGTTTAGAAGCTACACCCGTTTTTATGGTCACCAAAAAATGATAGAGAAGGGTCCCCCCTTTGCTTTAAAACTGAAAAATTTTGAAATTTTTTTTCGCGATTTTTTGACTTTATCTTATAGATTTCAGTTCGCTGATAACGAATCAACCATTGTTAACGCGATCCGACGCGAACTTTTTAAACTACAGCGTTTTGAAAAATGCAAAAATATAGAAAATTTGAAAAATTTATGTTTTTTTTTAAATTTTTTCGAATTTATATAACTGATAGATTATATTTATAGATTTCCGACCGTTGATTACGGAGAACTAAAAAACTTTGAGCTACGACCAGTAGTTTAGAAGCTACACCCGTTTTTATGGCCACCAAAAAATGATAGAGAAGGGTCCCCTCTTTGCTTTAAAACTGAAAAATTTTGAAATTTTTTTTCGCGATTTTTTGACTTTATCTTATAGATTTTAGTTCGCTGATAACGAATCAACCATTGTTAACGCGATCGGACGCGTACTTTTTAAACTACAGCGTTTTGAAAATTGCAAAAATTTAGTAAAGTTGAAAAATTCAATTTTTTTTCTAAATTTTTTCAAATTTTATACAACTGATAGGTTATATTTATAGATTTCCGACCGCTGATTACGGAGAACAAAAAAATTTTGAGCTACGACCAGTAGTTTAGAAGCTACACCCGTTTTTATGGTCACCAAAAAATGATAGAGAAGGGTCCCCCCTTTGCTTTAAAACTAAAAAATTTTGAAATTTTTTTTCGCGATTTTTTGACTTTATATGATAGATTTGCGTGCGCTGATAACGAATCAACCATTGTTAACGCGATCGGACGCGTACTTTTTAAACTACAGCGTTTTGAAAATTGCAAAAATTTAGAAAAGTTGAAAAATTCAATTTTTTTTCTAAATTTTTTCAAATTTTATACAACTGATAGGTTATATTTATAGATTTCCGACCGCTGATTACGGAGAACAAAAAAATTTTGAGCTACGACCAGTAGTTTAGAAGCTACACCCGTTTTTATGGTCACCAAAAAATGATAGAGAAGGGTCCCCCCTTTGCTTTAAAACTGAAAAATTTTGAAATTTTTTTTCGCGATTTTTTGACTTTATCTTATAGATTTGCGTGCGTTGATAACGAATCAACCATTGTTAACGCGATCGGACGCGTACTTTTTAAACTACAGCGTTTTGAAAATTGCAAAAATTTAGTAAAGTTGAAAAATTCAATTTTTTTTCTAAATTTTTTCAAATTTTATATAAGTGATAGGTTTTATTTATAGATTTCCGACCGCTGATTACGGAGAACAAAAAAATTTTGAGCTACGACCAGTAGTTTAGAAGCTACACCCGTTTTTATGGCCACCAAAAAATGATAGAGAAGGGTCCCCCCTTTGCTTTAAAACTGAAAAATTTTGAAATTTTTTTTCGCGATTTTTTGACTTTATATGATAGATTTGCGTGCGCTGATAACGAATCAACCATTGTTAACGCGATCGGACGCGTACTTTTTAAACTACAGCGTTTTGAAAATTGCAAAAATTTAGAAAAGTTGAAAAATTCAATTTTTTTTCTAAATTTTTTCGAATTTTATATAACTGATAGGTTATATTTATAGATTTCCGACCGCTGATTACGGAGAACTAAAAAATTTTGAGCTACGACCAGTAGTTTAGAAGCTACACCCGTTTTTATGGCCACCAAAAAATGATAGAGAAGGGTCCCCCCTTTGCTTTAAAACTGAAAAATTTTGAAATTTTTTTTCACGATTTTTTGACTTTATCTTATAGATTTGCGTGCGCTGATAACGAATCAACCATTGTTAACGCGATCGGACGCGTACTTTTTAAACTACAGCGTTTTGAAAATTGCAGAAATTTAGAAAAGTTGAAAAATTCATATTTTTTTCTAAAGTTTTTCGAATTTTATATAACTGATAGATTATATTTATAGATTTTCGACCGCTGATTACGGAGAACTAAAAAATTTTGAGCTACGACCAGTAGTTTAGAAGCTACACCCGATTTTATGGCCACCAAAAAATGATAGAGAAGGGTCCCCCCTTTGCTTTAAAACTGAAAAATTTTGAAACTTTTTTTCGCGATTTTTTAATTTTATCTTATAGATCTCAGTTCGCTGATAACGAATCAACCATTGTTAACGCGATCCGACGCGAACTTTTTAAACTACAGCGTTTTGAAAATTGCAGAAATTTAGAAAAGTTGAAAAATTCAATTTTTTTTCTAAATTTTTTCGAATTTTATATAACTGATAGGTTATATTTATAGATTTCCGACCGCTGATTACGGAGAACAAAAAAATTTTGAGCTACGACCAGTAGTTTAGAAGCTACACCCGTTTTTATGGTCACCAAAAAATGATAGAGAAGGGTCCCCCCTTTGCTTTAAAACTGAAAAATTTTGAAATTTTTTTTCGCGATTTTTTGACTTTATCTTATAGATTTGCGTGCGCTGATAACGAATCAACCATTTTTAACGCGATCGGACGCGTACTTTTTAAACTACAGCGTTTTGAAAATTGCAAAAATTTAGAAAAGTTGAAAAATTCAATTTTTTTTCTAAATTTTTTCGAATTTTATATAACTGATAGGTTATATTTATAGATTTCCGACCGCTGATTACGGAGAACTAAAAAATTTTGAGCTACGACCAGTAGTTTAGAAGCTACACCCGTTTTTATGGCCACCAAAAAATGATAGAGAAGGGTCCCCCCTTTGCTTTAAAACTGAAAAATTTTGAAATTTTTTTTCACGATTTTTTGACTTTATCTTATAGATTTGCGTGCGCTGATAACGAATCAACCATTGTTAACGCGATCGGACGCGTACTTTTTAAACTACAGCGTTTTGAAAAATGCAAAAATTTAGAAAAGTTGAAAAATTCAATTTTTTTTCTAAATTTTTTCAAATTTTATATAAGTGATAGGTTTTATTTATAGATTTCCGACCGCTGATTACGGAGAACAAAAAAATTTTGAGCTACGACCAGTAGTTTAGAAGCTACACCCGTTTTTATGGCCACCAAAAAATGATAGAGAAGGGTCCCCCCTTTGCTTTAAAACTGAAAAATTTTGAAATTTTTTTTCGCGATTTTTTGACTTTATATGATAGATTTGCGTGCGCTGATAACGAATCAACCATTGTTAACGCGATCGGACGCGTACTTTTTAAACTACAGCGTTTTGAAAATTGCAAAAATTTAGAAAAGTTGAAAAATTCAATTTTTTTTCTAAATTTTTTCGAATTTTATATAACTGATAGGTTATATTTATAGATTTCCGACCGCTGATTACGGAGAACTAAAAAATTTTGAGCTACGACCAGTAGTTTAGAAGCTACACCCGTTTTTATGGCCACCAAAAAATGATAGAGAAGGGTCCCCCCTTTGCTTTAAAACTGAAAAATTTTGAAATTTTTTTTCACGATTTTTTGACTTTATCTTATAGATTTGCGTGCGCTGATAACGAATCAACCATTGTTAACGCGATCGGACGCGTACTTTTTAAACTACAGCGTTTTGAAAATTGCAGAAATTTAGAAAAGTTGAAAAATTCATATTTTTTTCTAAAGTTTTTCGAATTTTATATAACTGATAGATTATATTTATAGATTTTCGACCGCTGATTACGGAGAACTAAAAAATTTTGAGCTACGACCAGTAGTTTAGAAGCTACACCCGATTTTATGGCCACCAAAAAATGATAGAGAAGGGTCCCCCCTTTGCTTTAAAACTGAAAAATTTTGAAACTTTTTTTCGCGATTTTTTAATTTTATCTTATAGATCTCAGTTCGCTGATAACGAATCAACCATTGTTAACGCGATCCGACGCGAACTTTTTAAACTACAGCGTTTTGAAAATTGCAGAAATTTAGAAAAGTTGAAAAATTCAATTTTTTTTCTAAATTTTTTCGAATTTTATATAACTGATAGGTTATATTTATAGATTTCCGACCGCTGATTACGGAGAACAAAAAAATTTTGAGCTACGACCAGTAGTTTAGAAGCTACACCCGTTTTTATGGTCACCAAAAAATGATAGAGAAGGGTCCCCCCTTTGCTTTAAAACTGAAAAATTTTGAAATTTTTTTTCGCGATTTTTTGACTTTATCTTATAGATTTGCGTGCGCTGATAACGAATCAACCATTTTTAACGCGATCGGACGCGTACTTTTTAAACTACAGCGTTTTGAAAATTGCAAAAATTTAGAAAAGTTGAAAAATTCAATTTTTTTTCTAAATTTTTTCGAATTTTATATAACTGATAGGTTATATTTATAGATTTCCGACCGCTGATTACGGAGAACTAAAAAATTTTGAGCTACGACCAGTAGTTTAGAAGCTACACCCGTTTTTATGGCCACCAAAAAATGATAGAGAAGGGTCCCCCCTTTGCTTTAAAACTGAAAAATTTTGAAATTTTTTTTCACGATTTTTTGACTTTATCTTATAGATTTGCGTGCGCTGATAACGAATCAACCATTGTTAACGCGATCGGACGCGTACTTTTTAAACTACAGCGTTTTGAAAAATGCAAAAATTTAGAAAAGTTGAAAAATTCAATTTTTTTTCTAAATTTTTTCGAATTTTATATAACCGATAGGTTATATTTATAGATTTCCGAGCGCTGATTACGGAGAACTAAAAAATTTTGAGCTACGACCAGTAGTTTAGAAGCTACACCCGTTTTTATGGCCACCAAAAAATGATAGAGAAGGGTCCCCCCTTTGCTTTAAAACTGAAAAATTTTGAAACTTTTTTTCGCGATTTTTTAATTTTATCTTATAGATCTCAGTTCGCTGATAACGAATCAACCATTGTTAACGCGATCCGACGCGAACTTTTTAAACTACAGCGTTTTGAAAATTGCAGAAATTTAGAAAAGTTGAAAAATTCATATTTTTTTCTAAATTTTTTCGAATTTTATATAACTGATAGATTATATTTATAGATTTTCGACCGCTGATTACGGAGAACTAAAAAATTTTGAGCTACGACCAGTAGTTTAGAAGCTACACCCGATTTTATGGCCACCAAAAAATGATAGAGAAGGGTCCCCCCTTTGCTTTAAAACTGAAAAATTTTGAAATTTTTTTCGCGATTTTTTGACTTTATCTTATAGATTTGCGTGCGCTGATAACGAATCAACCATTTTTAACGCGATCGGACGCGTACTTTTTAAACTACAGCGTTTTGAAAATTGCAAAAATTTAGAAAAGTTGAAAAATTCAATTTTTTTTCTAAATTTTTTCAAATTTTATATAACTGATAGGTTATATTTATAGATTTCCGACCGCTGATTACGGAGAACAAAAAAATTTTGAGCTACGACCAGTAGTTTAGAAGCTACACCCGTTTTTATGGCCACCAAAAAATGATAGAGAAGGGTCCCCCCTTTGCTTTAAAACTGAAAAATTTTGAAATTTTTTTTCGCGATTTTTTGACTTTATTTTATAGATTTGCGTGCGCTGATAACGAATCAACCATTGTTAACGCGATCCGACGCGAACTTTTTAAACTACAGCGTTTTGAAAATTGCAGAAATTTAGAAAAGTTGAAAAATTCATATTTTTTTCTAAATTTTTTCGAATGTTATATAACTGATAGATTATATTTATAGATTTTCGACCGCTGATTACGGAGAACTAAAAAATTTTGAGCTACGACCAGTAGTTTAGAAGCTACACCCGATTTTATGGCCACCAAAAAATGATAGAGAAGGGTCCCCCCTTTGCTTTAAAACTGAAAAATTTTGAAATTTTTTTTCGCGATTTTTTGACTTTATTTTATAGATTTGCGTGCGCTGATAACGAATCAACCATTGTTAACGCGATCGGACGCGTACTTTTCAAACTACAGCGTTTTGAAAATTGCAAAAATTTAGAAAAGTTGAAAAATTCAATTTTCTTTCTAAATTTTTTCAAATTTTATATAACTGATAGGTTATATTTATAGATTTCCGACCGCTGATTACAGAGAACTAAAAAATTTTGAGCTACGACCAGTAGTTTAGAAGCTACACCCGTTTTTATGGCCACCAAAAAATTATAGAGAAGGGTCCCCCCTTTGCTTTAAAACTGAAAAATTTTGAAATTTTTTTTCGCGATTTTTTGACTTTATTTTATAGATTTGCGTGCGCTGATAACGAGTCAACCATTGTTAACGCGATCTGACGCGTACTTCTTAAACTACAGCGTTTTGAAAATTGCAGAAATTTAGAAAAGTTGAAAAATTCAATTTTTTATCTAAATTTTTTCGAATTTTATATAACTGATAGGTTATATTTATAGATTTCCGACCGCTGATTACAGAGAACTAAAAAATTTTGAGCTACGACCAGTAGTTTAGAAGCTACACCCGTTTTTATGGCCACCAAAAAATTATAGAGAAGGGTCCCCCCTTTGCTTTAAAACTGAAAAATTTTGAAATTTTTTTTCGCGATTTTTTGACTTTATTTTATAGATTTGCGTGCGCTGATAACGAATCAACCATTGTTAACGCGATCTGACGCGTACTTCTTAAACTACAGCGTTTTGAAAATTGCAGAAATTTAGAAAAGTTGAAAAATTCAATTTTTTATCTAAATTTTTTCGAATTTTATATAACTGATAGGTTATATTTATAGATTTCCGACCGCTGATTACGGAGAACTAAAAAATTTTGAGCTACGACCAGTAGTTTAGAAGCTACACCCGTTTTTATGGCCACCAAAAAATGATAGAGAAGGGTCCCCCCTTCGCTTTAAAACTGAAAAATTTTGAAATTTTTTTTCGCGATTTTTTAATTTTATCTTATAGATCTCAGTTCGCTGATAACGAATCAACCATTGTTAACGCGATCCGACGCGAACTTTTTAAACTACAGCGTTTTGAAAAATGCAAAAATATAGAAAATTTGAAAAATTTATGTTTTTTTTTAAATTTTTTCGAATTTTATATAACTGATAGGTTATATTTATAGATTTCCGACCGCTGATTACGGAGAACAAAAAAATTTTGAGCTACGACCAGTAGTTTAGAAGCTACACCCGTTTTTATGGCCACCAAAAAATGATAGAGAAGGGTCCCCCTTTGCTTTAAAACTGAAAAATTTTGAAATTTTTTTTCACGATTTTTTGACTTTATCTTATAGATTTGCGTGCGCTGATAACGAATCAACCATTGTTAACGCGATCGGACGCGTACTTTTTAAACTACAGCGTTTTGAAAAATGCAAAAATATAGAAAATTTGAAAAATTTATGTTTTTTTTTAAATTTTTTCGAATTTTATATAACTGATAGGTTATATTTATAGATTTCCGACCGCTGATTACGGAGAACTAAAAAATTTTGAGCTACGACCAGTAGTTTAGAAGCTACACCCGTTTTTATGGCCACCAAAAAATGATAGAGAAGGGTCCCCCCTTTGCTTTAAAACTGAAAAATTTTGAAATTTTTTTTCACGATTTTTTGACTTTATCTTATAGATTTGCGTGCGCTGATAACGAATCAACCATTGTTAACGCGATCGGACGCGTACTTTTTAAACTACAGCGTTTTGAAAAATGCAAAAATTTAGAAAAGTTGAAAAATTCAATTTTTTTTCTAAATTTTTTCGAATTTTATATAACTGATAGGTTATATTTATAGATTTTCGACCGCTGATTACGGAGAACTAAAAAATTTTGAGCTACGACCAGTAGTTTAGAAGCTACACCCGTTTTTATGGCCACCAAAAAATGATCCCCTTTGCTTTAAAACTGAAAAATTTTAAAAATTTTTTTCGCGATTTTTTGACTTTATCTGATAGATTTGCGTGCGCTGATAACGAATCAACCATTGTTAACGCGATCGGACGCGTACTTTTTAAACTACAGCGTTTTGAAAATTGCAAAAATTTAGAAAAGTTGAAAAATTCAATTTTTTTTCTAAATTTTTTCGAATTTTATATAACTGATTGGTTATATTTATAGATTTCCGACCGCTGATTACGGAGAACTAAAAAATTTTGAGCTACGACCAGTAGTTTAGAAGCTACACCCGATTTTATGGCCACCAAAAAATGATAGAGAAGGGTCCCCCCTTTGCTTTAAAACTGAAAAATTTTGAAATTTTTTTTCGCGATTTTTTGACTTTATCTTATAGATTTGCGTGCGCTGATAACGAATCAACCATTGTTAACGCGATCGGACGCGTACTTTTTAAACTACAGCGTTTTGAAAATTGCAAAAATTTAGTAAAGTTGAAAAATTCAATTTTTTTTCTAAATTTTTTCAAATTTTATATAACTGATAGGTTATATTTATAGATTTCCGACCGCTGATTACGGAGAACAAAAAAATTTTGAGCTACGACCAGTAGTTTAGAAGCTACACCCGTTTTTATGGTCACCAAAAAATGATAGAGAAGGGTCCCCCCTTTGCTTTAAAACTGAAAAATTTTGAAATTTTTTTTCGCGATTTTTTGACTTTATCTTATAGATTTCAGTTCGCTGATAACGAATCAACCATTGTTACCGCGATCCGACGCGAACTTTTTAAACTACAGCGTTTTGAAAAATGCAAAAATATGGAAAATTTGAAAAATTTATGTTTTTTTATAAATTTTTTCGAATTTTATATAACTGATAGGTTATATTTATAGATTTCCGACCGCTGATTAGGGAGAACTAAAAAATGTTGAGCTACGACCAGTAGTTTAGAAGCTACACCCGATTTTATGGCCACCAAAAAATGATAGAGAAGGGTCCCCCCTTTGCTTTAAAACTGAAAAATTTTGAAATTTTTTTTCGCGATTTTTTGACTTTATCTTATAGATTTGCGTGCGCTGATAACGAATCAACCATTGTTAACGCGATCGGACGCGTACTTTTTAAACTACAGCGTTTTGAAAATTGCAAAAATTTAGTAAAGTTGAAAAATTCAATTTTTTTTCTAAATTTTTTCAAATTTTATATAACTGATAGGTTATATTTATAGATTTCCGATCGCTGATTACGGAGAACAAAAAAATTTTGAGCTACGACCAGTAGTTTAGAAGCTACACCCGTTTTTATGGTCACCAAAAAATGATAGAGAAGGGTTCCCCCCTTTGCTTTAAAACTGAAAAATTTTGAAATTTTTTTTCGCGATTTTTTGACTTTATCTTATAGATTTCAGTTCGCTGATAACGAATCAACCATTGTTAACGCGATCCGACGCGAACTTTTTAAACTACAGCGTTTTGAAAAATGCAAAAATATGGAAAATTTGAAAAATTTATGTTTTTTTATAAATTTTTTCGAATTTTATATAACTGATAGGTTATATTTATAGATTTCCGACCGCTGATTACGGAGAACTAAAAAATTTTGAGCTACGACCAGTAGTTTAGAAGCTACACCCGATTTTATGGCCACCAAAAAATGATAGAGAAGGGTTCCCCCTTTGCTTTAAAACTGAAAAATTTTGAAATTTTTTTTCGCGATTTTTTGACTTTATCTTATAGATTTCAGTTCGCTGATAACGAATCAACCATTGTTAACGCGATCCGACGCGAACTTTTTAAACTACAGCGTTTTGAAAAATGCAAAAATATAGAAAATTAGAAAAATTTATGTTTTTTTTTAAATTTTTTCGAATTTTATATAACTGATAGGTTATATTTATAGATTTCCGACCGCTGATTACGGAGAACTAAAAAATTTTGAGCTACGACCAGTAGTTTAGAAGCTACACCCGATTTTATGGCCACCAAAAAATGATAGAGAAGGGTCCCCCCTTTGCTTTAAAACTGAAAAATTTTAAAATTTTTTTTCGCGATTTTTTGACTTTATCTGATAGATTTGCGTGCGCTGATAACGAATCAACCATTGTTAACGCGATCCGACGCGAACTTTTTAAACTACAGCGTTTTGAAAAATGCAAAAATATAGAAAATTTGAAAAATTTATGTTTTTTTTTAAATTTTTTCGAATTTTATATAACTGATAGGTTATATTTATAGATTTCCGACCGCTGATTACGGAGAACAAAAAAATTTTGAGCTACGACCAGTAGTTTAGAAGCTACACCCGTTTTTATGGCCACCAAAAAATGATAGAGAAGGGTCCCCCCTTTGCTTTAAAACTGAAAAATTTTGAAATTTTTTTTCACGATTTTTTGACTTTATCTTATAGATTTGCGTGCGCTGATAACGAATCAACCATTGTTAACGCGATCGGACGCGTACTTTTTAAACTACAGCGTTTTGAAAAATGCAAAAATTTAGAAAAGTTGAAAAATTCAATTTTTTTTTCTAAATTTTTTCGAATTTTATATAACTGATAGGTTATATTTATAGATTTCCGACCGCTTCTTACGGAGAACTAAAAAATTTTGAGCTACGACCAGTAGTTTAGAAGCTACACCCGTTTTTATGGCCACCAAAAAATGATAGAGAAGGGTCCCCCCTTTGCTTTAAAACTGAAAAATTTTAAAATTTTTTTTCGCGATTTTTTGACTTTATCTGATAGATTTGCGTGCGCTGATAACGAATCAACCATTGTTAACGCGATCGGACGCGTACTTTTTAAACTACAGCGTTTTGAAAAATGCAAAAATTTAGAAAAGTTGAAAAATTCAATTTTTTTTCTAAATTTTTTCGAATTTTATATAACTGAAAGGTTATATTTATAGATTTCCGACCGCTGATTACGGAGAACTAAAAAATTTTGAGCTACGACCAGTAGTTTAGAAGCTACACCCGTTTTTATGGCCACCAAAAAATGATAGAGAAGGGTCCCCCCTTTGCTTTAAAACTGAAAAATTTTAAAATTTTTTTTCGCGATTTTTTGACTTTATCTGATAGATTTGCGTGCGCTGATAACGAATCAACCATTGTTAACGCGATCCGACGCGAACTTTTTAAACTACAGCGTTTTGAAAAATGCAAAAATATATAAAATTTGAAAAATTTATGTTTTTTTTTAAATTTTTTCGAATTTTATATAACTGATAGGTTATATTTATAGATTTCCGACCGCTGATTACGGAGAACAAAAAAATTTTGAGCTACGACCAGTAGTTTAGAAGCTACACCCGTTTTTATGGCCACCAAAAAATGATAGAGAAGGGTCCCCCCTTTGCTTTAAAACTGAAAAATTTTGAAATTTTTTTTCACGATTTTTTGACTTTATCTTATAGATTTGCGTGCGCTGATAACGAATCAACCATTGTTAACGCGATCTGACGCGAACTTTTTAAACTACAGCGTTTTGAAAAATGCAAAAATATAGAAAATTTAAAAAATTTATGTTTTTTTTTAAATTTTTTCGAATTTTATATAACTGATAGGTTATATTTATAGATTTCCGACCGCTGATTACGGAGAACAAAAAAATTTTGAGCTACGACCAGTAGTTTAGAAGCTACACCCGTTTTTATGGCCACCAAAAAATGATAGAGAAGGGTCCCCCCTTTGCTTTAAAACTGAAAAATTTTGAAATTTTTTTTCGCGATTTTTTGACTTTATCTGATAGATTTGCGTGCGCTGATAACGAATCAACCATTGTTAACGCGATCGGACGCGTACTTTTTAAACTACAGCGTTTTGAAAAATGCAAAAATTTAGAAAAGTTGAAAAATTCAATTTTTTTTCTAAATTTTTCGAATTTTATATAACTGATAGGTTATATTTATAGATTTCCGACCGCTGATTACGGAGAACTAAAAAATTTTGAGCTACGACCAGTAGTTTAGAAGCTACACCCGTTTTTATGGCCACCAAAAAATGATTGAGAAGGGTCCCCCCTTTGCTTTAAAACTGAAAAAATTTAAAATTTTTTTTCGCGATTTTTTGACTTTATCTGATAGATTTGCGTGCGCTGATAACGAATCAACCATTGTTAACGCGATCCGACGCGAACTTTTTAAACTACAGCGTTTTGAAAAATGCAAAAATATGGAAAATTTGAAAAATTTATGTTTTTTTATAAATTTTTTCGAATTTTATATAACTGATAGGTTATATTTATAGATTTCCGACCGCTGATTACGGAGAACTAAAAAATTTTGAGCTACGACCAGTAGTTTAGAAGCTACACCCGATTTTATGGCCACCAAAAAATGATAGAGAAGGGTCCCCCCTTTGCTTTAAAACTGAAAAATTTTGAAATTTTTTTTCGCGATTTTTTGACTTTATCTTATAGATTTGCGTGCGCTGATAACGAATCAACCATTGTTAACGCGATCGGACGCGAACTTTTTAAACTACAGCGTTTTGAAAATTGCAAAAATTTAGTAAAGTTGAAAAATTCAATTTTTTTTCTAAATTTTTTCAAATTTTATATAACTGATAGGTTATATTTATAGATTTCCGACCGCTGATTACGGAGAACAAAAAAATTTTGAGCTACGACCAGTAGTTTAGAAGCTA
Source organism: Stenus bimaculatus (assembly GCA_963971135.1). Classification (NCBI taxonomy): domain Eukaryota; kingdom Metazoa; phylum Arthropoda; class Insecta; order Coleoptera; family Staphylinidae; genus Stenus; species Stenus bimaculatus. The sequence continues at coordinate 20,224,983 of OZ020180.1, forward strand.
CACCCGTTTTTATGGTCACCAAAAAATGATAGAGAAGGGTCCCCCCTTTCCTTTAAAACTGAAAAATTTTGAAAATTTTTTTCGCGATTTTTTGACTTTATCTTATAGATTTCAGTTCGCTGATAACGAATCAACCATTGTTAACGCGATCCGACGCGAACTTTTTAAACTACAGCGTTTTGAAAAATGCAAAAATATGGAAAATTTGAAAAATTTATGTTTTTTTATAAATTTTTTCGAATTTTATATAACTGATAGGTTATATTTATAGATTTCCGACCGCTGATTACGGAGAACAAAAAAATTTTGAGCTACGACCAGTAGTTTAGAAGCTACACCCGTTTTTATGGTCACCAAAAAATGATAGAGAAGGGTCCCCCCTTTCCTTTAAAACTGAAAAATTTTGAAAATTTTTTTCGCGATTTTTTGACTTTATCTTATAGATTTCAGTTCGCTGATAACGAATCAACCATTGTTAACGCGATCGGACGCGTACTTTTTAAACTACAGCGTTTTGAAAAATGCAAAAATATGGAAAATTTGAAAAATTCAATTTTTTTTCTAAATTTTTTCGAATTTTATATAACTGATAGGTTATATTTATAGATTTCCGACCGCTGATTACGGAGAACTAAAAAATTTTGAGCTACGACCAGTAGTTTAGAAGCTACACCCGTTTTTAAGGCCACCAAAAAATGATAGAGAAGGGTCCCCCCTTTGCTTTAAAACTGAAAAATTTTGAAATTTTTTTTCGCGATTTTTTGACTTTATCTGATAGATTTGCGTGCGCTGATAACGAATCAACCATTGTTAACGCGATCGGACGCGTACTTTTTAAACTACAGCGTTTTGAAAATTGCAAAAATTTAGAAAAGTTGAAAAATTCAATTTTTTTTCTAAATTTTTTCGAATTTTATATAACTGATAGGTTATATTTATAGATTTCCGACCGCTGATTACGGAGAACTAAAAAATTTTGAGCTACGACCAGTAGTTTAGAAGCTACACCCGTTTTTATGGCCACCAAAAAATGATAGAGAAGGGTCCCCCCTTTGCTTTAAAACTAAAAAATTTTGAAATTTTTTTTCGCGATTTTTTGACTTTATCTGATAGATTTGCGTGCGCTGATAACGAATCAACCATTGTTAACGCGATCCGACGCGAACTTTTTAAACTACAGCGTTTTGAAAAATGCAAAAATATATAAAATTTGAAAAATTTATGTTTTTTTTTAAATTTTTTCGAATTTTATATAACTGATAGGTTATATTTATAGATTTCCGACCGCTGATTACGGAGAACAAAAAAATTTTGAGCTACGACCAGTAGTTTAGAAGCTACACCCGTTTTTATGGCCACCAAAAAATGATAGAGAAGGGTCCCCCCTTTGCTTTAAAACTGAAAAATTTTGAAATTTTTTTTCGCGATTTTTTGACTTTATCTGATAGATTTGCGTGCGCTGATAACGAATCAACCATTGTTAACGCGATCGGACGCGTACTTTTTAAACTACAGCGTTTTGAAAAATGCAAAAATTTAGAAAAGTTGAAAAATTCAATTTTTTTTCTAAATTTTTCGAATTTTATATAACTGATAGGTTATATTTATAGATTTCCGACCGCTGATTACGGAGAACTAAAAAATTTTGAGCTACGACCAGTAGTTTAGAAGCTACACCCGTTTTTATGGCCACCAAAAAATGATTGAGAAGGGTCCCCCCTTTGCTTTAAAACTGAAAAATTTTAAAATTTTTTTTCGCGATTTTTTGACTTTATCTGATAGATTTGCGTGCGCTGATAACGAATCAACCATTGTTAACGCGATCCGACGCGAACTTTTTAAACTACAGCGTTTTGAAAAATGCAAAAATATGGAAAATTTGAAAAATTTATGTTTTTTTATAAATTTTTTCGAATTTTATATAACTGATAGGTTATATTTATAGATTTCCGACCGCTGATTACGGAGAACTAAAAAATTTTGAGCTACGACCAGTAGTTTAGAAGCTACACCCGATTTTATGGCCACCAAAAAATGATAGAGAAGGGTCCCCCCTTTGCTTTAAAACTGAAAAATTTTAAAAATTTTTTTCGCGATTTTTTGACTTTATCTGATAGATTTGCGTGCGCTGATAACGAATCAACCATTGTTAACGCGATCGGACGCGTACTTTTTAAACTACAGCGTTTTGAAAAATGCAAAAATTTAGAAAAGTTGAAAAATTCAATTTTTTTTCTAAATTTTTTCGAATTTTATATAACTGAAAGGTTATATTTATAGATTTCCGACCGCTGATTACGGAGAACTAAAAAATTTTGAGCTACGACCAGTAGTTTAGAAGCTACACCCGTTTTTATGGCCACCAAAAAATGATAGAGAAGGGTCCCCCCTTTGCTTTAAAACTGAAAAATTTTAAAATTTTTTTTCGCGATTTTTTGACTTTATCTGATAGATTTGCGTGCGCTGATAACGAATCAACCATTGTTAACGCGATCCGACGCGAACTTTTTAAACTACAGAGTTTTGAAAAATGCAAAAATATATAAAATTTGAAAAATTTATGTTTTTTTTTAAATTTTTTCGAATTTTATATAACTGATAGGTTATATTTATAGATTTCCGACCGCTGATTACGGAGAACAAAAAAATTTTGAGCTACGACCAGTAGTTTAGAAGCTACACCCGTTTTTATGGCCACCAAAAAATGATAGAGAAGGGTCCCCCCTTTGCTTTAAAACTGAAAAATTTTGAAATTTTTTTTCGCGATTTTTTGACTTTATCTGATAGATTTGCGTGCGCTGATAACGAATCAACCATTGTTAACGCGATCGGACGCGTACTTTTTAAACTACAGCGTTTTGAAAAATGCAAAAATTTAGAAAAGTTGAAAAATTCAATTTTTTTTCTAAATTTTTCGAATTTTATATAACTGATAGGTTATATTTATAGATTTCCGACCGCTGATTACGGAGAACTAAAAAATTTTGAGCTACGACCAGTAGTTTAGAAGCTACACCCGTTTTTATGGCCACCAAAAAATGATTGAGAAGGGTCCCCCCTTTGCTTTAAAACTGAAAAATTTTAAAATTTTTTTTCGCGATTTTTTGACTTTATCTTATAGATTTGCGTGCGCTGATAACGAATCAACCATTGTTAACGCGATCGGACGCGTACTTTTTAAACTACAGCGTTTTGAAAAATGCAAAAATTTAGAAAAGTTGAAAAATTCAATTTTTTTTCTAAATTTTTTCGAAATTTATATAACTGATAGGTTATATTTATAGATTTCCGAGCGCTGATTACGGAGAACTAAAAAATTTTGAGCTACGACCAGTAGTTTAGAAGCTACACCCGTTTTTATGGCCACCAAAAAATGATAGAGAAGGGTCCCCCCTTTGCTTTAAAACTAAAAAATTTTGAAATTTTTTTTCGCGATTTTTTGACTTTATCTGATAGATTTGCGTGCGCTGATAACGAATCAACCATTGTTAACGCGATCCGACGCGAACTTTTTAAACTACAGCGTTTTGAAAAATGCAAAAATATATAAAATTTGAAAAATTTATGTTTTTTTTTAAATTTTTTCGAATTTTATATAACTGATAGGTTATATTTATAGATTTCCGACCGCTGATTACGGAGAACAAAAAAATTTTGAGCTACGACCAGTAGTTTAGAAGCTACACCCGTTTTTATGGCCACCAAAAAATGATAGAGAAGGGTCCCCCCTTTGCTTTAAAACTGAAAAATTTTAAAATTTTTTTTCGCGATTTTTTGACTTTATCTTATAGATTTGCGTGCGCTGATAACGAATCAACCATTGTTAACGCGATCCGACGCGAACTTTTTAAACTACAGCGTTTTGAAAAATGCAAAAATATGGAAAATTTGAAAAATTTATGTTTTTTTATAAATTTTTTCGAATTTTATATAACTGATAGGTTATATTTATAGATTTCCGACCGCTGATTACGGAGAACTAAAAAATTTTGAGCTACGACCAGTAGTTTAGAAGCTACACCCGATTTTATGGCCACCAAAAAATGATAGAGAAGGGTCCCCCCTTTGCTTTAAAACTGAAAAATTTTGAAATTTTTTTTCGCGATTTTTTGACTTTATCTTATAGATTTGCGTGCGCTGATAACGAATCAACCATTGTTAACGCGATCGGACGCGAACTTTTTAAACTACAGCGTTTTGAAAATTGCAAAAATTTAGTAAAGTTGAAAAATTCAATTTTTTTTCTAAATTTTTTCAAATTTTATATAACTGATAGGTTATATTTATAGATTTCCGACCGCTGATTACGGAGAACAAAAAAATTTTGAGCTACGACCAGTAGTTTAGAAGCTACACCCGTTTTTATGGTCACCAAAAAATGATAGAGAAGGGTCCCCCCTTTCCTTTAAAACTGAAAAATTTTGAAAATTTTTTTCGCGATTTTTTGACTTTATCTTATAGATTTCAGTTCGCTGATAACGAATCAACCATTGTTAACGCGATCCGACGCGAACTTTTTAAACTACAGCGTTTTGAAAAATGCAAAAATATGGAAAATTTGAAAAATTTATGTTTTTTTATAAATTTTTTCGAATTTTATATAACTGATAGGTTATATTTATAGATTTCCGACCGCTGATTACGGAGAACTAAAAAATTTTGAGCTACGACCAGTAGTTTAGAAGCTACACCCGTTTTTATGGTCACCAAAAAATGATAGAGAAGGGTCCCCCCTTTCCTTTAAAACTGAAAAATTTTGAAAATTTTTTTTCGCGATTTTTTGACTTTATCTGATAGATTTGCGTGCGCTGATAACGAATCAACCATTGTTAACGCGATCGGACGCGTACTTTTTAAACTACAGCGTTTTGAAAATTGCAAAAATTTAGAAAAGTTGAAAAATTCAATTTTTTTTCTAAATTTTTTCGAATTTTATATAACTGATAGGTTATATTTATAGATTTCCGACCGCTGATTACGGAGAACTAAAAAATTTTGAGCTACGACCAGTAGTTTAGAAGCTACACCCGTTTTTATGGCCACCAAAAAATGATAGAGAAGGGTCCCCCCTTTGCTTTAAAACTGAAAAATTTTGAAATTTTTTTTCACGATTTTTTGACTTTATCTTATAGATTTGGGTGCGCTGATAACGAATCAACCATTGTTAACGCGATCGGACGCGTACTTTTTAAACTACAGCGTTTTGAAAAATGCAAAAATTTAGAAAAGTTGAAAAATTCAATTTTTTTTCTAAATTTTTTCGAATTTTATATAACTGATAGGTTATATTTATAGATTTCCGAGCGCTGATTACGGAGAACTAAAAAATTTTGAGCTACGACCAGTAGTTTAGAAGCTACACCCGTTTTTATGGCCACCAAAAAATGATAGAGAAGGGTCCCCCCTTTGCTTTAAAACTAAAAAATTTTGAAATTTTTTTTCGCGATTTTTTGACTTTATCTTATAGATTTGCGTGCGCTGATAACGAATCAACCATTGTTAACGCGATCGGACGCGTACTTTTTAAACTACAGCGTTTTGAAAATTGCAAAAATTTAGTAAAGTTGAAAAATTCAATTTTTTTTCTAAATTTTTTCAAATTTTATATAACTGATAGGTTATATTTATAGATTTCTGACCGCTGATTACGGAGAACAAAAAAATTTTGAGCTACGACCAGTAGTTTAGAAGCTACACCTGTTTTTATGGCCACCAAAAAATGATAGAGAAGGGTCCCCCCTTTGCTTTAAAACTGAAAAATTTTGAAATTTTTTTTCGCGATGTTTTGACTTTATTTTATAGATTTGCGTGCGCTGATAACGAATCAACCATTGTTAACGCGATCTGACGCGTACTTCTTAAACTACAGCGTTTTGAAAATTGCAGAAATTTAGAAAAGTTGAAAAATTCAATTTTTTTTCTAAATTTTTTCGAATTTTATATAACTGATAGGTTATATTTATAGATTTCCGACCGCTGATTACGGAGAACAAAAAAATTTTGAGCTACGACCAGTAGTTTAGAAGCTACACTCGTTTTTATGGCGACCAAAAAATGATAGAGATGGGTCCCCCCTTTGCTTTAAAACTGAAAAATTTTGAAATTTTTTTTTCGCGATTTTTTGACTTTATCTGATAGATTTGCGTGCGCTGATAACGAATCAACCATTGTTAACGCGATCGGACGCGTACTTTTTAAACTACAGCGTTTTGAAAAATGCAAAAATATGGAAAATTTGAAAAATTTATGTTTTTTTATAAATTTTTTCGAATTTTATATAACTGATAGGTTATATTTATAGATTTCCGACCGCTGATTACGGAGAACTAAAAAATTTTGAGCTACGACCAGTAGTTTAGAAGCTACACCCGTTTTTATGGCCACCAAAAAATGATAGAGAAGGGTCCCCCCTTTGCTTTAAAACTGAAAAATTTTGAAATTTTTTTTCGCGATTTTTTGACTTCATATGATAGATTTGCGTGCGCTGATAACGAATCAACAATTGTTAACGCGATCGGACGCGTACTTTTTAAACTACAGCGTTTTGAAAATTGCAAAAATTTAGAAAAGTTGAAAAATTCAATTTTTTTTCTAAATTTTTTCGAATTTTATATAACTGATAGGTTATATTTATAGATTTCCGACCGCTGATTACGGAGAATTAAAAAATTTTGAGCTACGACCAGTAGTTTAGAAGCTACACCCGTTTTTATGGCCACCAAAAAATGATAGAGAAGGGTCCCCCCTTTGCTTTAAAACTGAAAAATTTTGAAATTTTTTTTCGCGATTTTTTGACTTTATCTTATTGATTTGCGTGCGCTGATAACGAATCAACCATTGTTAACGCGATCGGACGCGTACTTTTTAAACTACAGCGTTTTGAAAAATGCAAAAATTTAGAAAAGTTGAAAAATTCAATTTTTTTTCTAAATTTTTTCCAATTGTATATAACTGATAGGTTATATTTATAGATTTCCGACCGCCGATTACGGAGAACAAAAAAATTTTGAGCTACGACCAGTAGTTTAGAAGCTACACCCGTTTTTATGGCCACCAAAAAATGATAGAGAAGGGTCCCCCCTTCGCTTTAAAACTGAAAAATTTTGAAATTTTTTTTCGCGATTTTTTAATTTTATCTTATAGATCTCAGTTCGCTGATAACGAATCAACCATTGTTAACGCGATCCGACGCGAACTTTTTAAACTACAGCGTTTTGAAAAATGCAAAAATATGGAAAATTTGAAAAATTTATGTTTTTTTATAAATTTTTTCGAATTTTATATAACTGATAGGTTATATTTATAGATTTCCGACCGCTGATTACGGAGAACTAAAAAATTTTGAGCTACGACCAGTAGTTTAGAAGCTACACCCGATTTTATGGCCACCAAAAAATGATAGAGAAGGGTCCCCCCTTTGCTTTAAAACTGAAAAATTTTGAAATTTTTTTTCGCGATTTTTTGACTTTATCTTATAGATTTGCGTGCGCTGATAACGAATCAACCATTGTTAACGCGATCGGACGCGTACTTTTTAAACTACAGCGTTTTGAAAATTGCAAAAATTTAGTAAAGTTGAAAAATTCAATTTTTTTTCTAAATTTTTTCAAATTTTATATAACTGATAGGTTACATTTATAGATTTCCGACCGCTGATTACGGAGAACAAAAAAATTTTGAGCTACGACCAGTAGTTTAGAAGCTACACCCGTTTTTATGGTCACCAAAAAATGATAGAGAAGGGTCCCCCCTTTCCTTTAAAACTGAAAAATTTTGAAAATTTTTTTCGCGATTTTTTGACTTTATCTTATAGATTTCAGTTCGCTGATAACGAATCAACCATTGTTAACGCGATCCGACGCGAACTTTTTAAACTACAGCGTTTTGAAAAATGCAAAAATATGGAAAATTTGAAAAATTTATGTTTTTTTATAAATTTTTTCGAATTTTATATAACTGATAGGTTATATTTATAGATTTCCGACCGCTGATTACGGAGAACTAAAAAATTTTGAGCTACGACCAGTAGTTTAGAAGCTACACCCGATTTTATGGCCACCAAAAAATGATAGAGAAGGGTCCCCCCTTTGCTTTAAAACTGAAAAATTTTGAATTTTTTTTTCGCGATTTTTTGACTTTATCTTATAGATTTGCGTGCGCTGATAACGAATCAACCATTGTTAACGCGATCGGACGCGTACTTTTTAAACTACAGCGTTTTGAAAAATGCAAAAATATGGAAAATTTGAAAAATTCAATTTTTTTTCTAAATTTTTTCGAATTTTATATAACTGATAGGTTATATTTATAGATTTCCGACCGCTGATTACGGAGAACTAAAAAATTTTGAGCTACGACCAGTAGTTTAGAAGCTACACCCGTTTTTAAGGCCACCAAAAAATGATAGAGAAGGGTCCCCCCTTTGCTTTAAAACTGAAAAATTTTGAAATTTTTTTTCGCGATTTTTTGACTTTATCTGATAGATTTGCGTGCGCTGATAACGAATCAACCATTGTTAACGCGATCGGACGCGTACTTTTTAAACTACAGCGTTTTGAAAATTGCAAAAATTTAGAAAAGTTGAAAAATTCAATTTTTTTTCTAAATTTTTTCGAATTTTATATAACTGATAGGTTATATTTATAGATTTCCGACCGCTGATTACGGAGAACTAAAAAATTTTGAGCTACGACCAGTAGTTTAGAAGCTACACCCGTTTTTATGGCCAGCAAAAAATGATAGAGAAGGGTCCCCCCTTTGCTTTAAAACTGAAAAATTTTGAAATTTTTTTTCACGATTTTTTGACTTTATCTTATAGATTTGCGTGCGCTGATAACGAATCAACCATTGTTAACGCGATCGGACGCGTACTTTTTAAACTACAGCGTTTTGAAAAATGCAAAAATTTAGAAAAGTTGAAAAATTCAATTTTTTTTCTAAATTTTTTCGAATTTTATATAACTGATAGGTTATATTTATAGATTTCCGAGCGCTGATTACGGAGAACTAAAAAATTTTGAGCTACGACCAGTAGTTTAGAAGCTACACCCGTTTTTATGGCCACCAAAAAATGATAGAGAAGGGTCCCCCCTTTGCTTTAAAACTAAAAAATTTTGAAATTTTTTTTCGCGATTTTTTGACTTTATCTTATAGATTTGCGTGAGCTGATAACGAATCAACCATTGTTAACGCGATCGGACGCGTACTTTTTAAACTACAGCGTTTTGAAAATTGCAAAAATTTAGTAAAGTTGAAAAATTCAATTTTTTTTCTAAATTTTTTCAAATTTTATATAACTGATAGGTTATATTTATAGATTTCTGACCGCTGATTACGGAGAACAAAAAAATTTTGAGCTACGACCAGTAGTTTAGAAGCTACACCTGTTTTTATGGCCACCAAAAAATGATAGAGAAGGGTCCCCCCTTTGCTTTAAAACTGAAAAATTTTGAAATTTTTTTTCGCGATGTTTTGACTTTATTTTATAGATTTGCGTGCGCTGATAACGAATCAACCATTGTTAACGCGATCTGACGCGTACTTCTTAAACTACAGCGTTTTGAAAATTGCAGAAATTTAGAAAAGTTGAAAAATTCAATTTTTTTTCTAAACTTTTTCGAATTTTATATAACTGATAGGTTATATTTATAGATTTCCGACCGCTGATTACGGAGAACAAAAAAATTTTGAGCTACGACCAGTAGTTTAGAAGCTACACTCGTTTTTATGGCGACCAAAAAATGATAGAGATGGGTCCCCCCTTTGCTTTAAAACTGAAAAATTTTGAAATTTTTTTTCGCGATTTTTTGACTTTATCTGATGGATTTGCGTGCGCTGATAACGAATCAACCATTGTTAACGCGATCGGACGCGTACTTTTTAAACTACAGCGTTTTGAAAAATGCAAAAATATGGAAAATTTGAAAAATTTATGTTTTTTTATAAATTTTTTCGAATTTTATATAACTGATAGGTTATATTTATAGATTTCCGACCGCTGATTACGGAGAACTAAAAAATTTTGAGCTACGACCAGTAGTTTAGAAGCTACACCCGTTTTTATGGCCACCAAAAAATGATAGAGAAGGGTCCCCCCTTCGCTTTAAAACTGAAAAATTTTGAAATTTTTTTTCGCGATTTTTTAATTTTATCTTATAGATCTCAGTTCGCTGATAACGAATCAACCATTGTTAACGCGATCCGACGCGAACTTTTTAAACTACAGCGTTTTGAAAAATGCAAAAATATGGAAAATTTGAAAAATTTATGTTTTTTTATAAATTTTTTCGAATTTTATATAACTGATAGGTTATATTTATAGATTTCCGACCGCTGATTACGGAGAACTAAAAAATTTTGAGCTACGACCAGTAGTTTAGAAGCTACACCCGATTTTATGGCCACCAAAAAATGATAGAGAAGGGTCCCCCCTTTGCTTTAAAACTGAAAAATTTTGAAATTTTTTTTCGCGATTTTTTGACTTTATCTTATAGATTTGCGTGCGCTGATAACGAATCAACCATTGTTAACGCGATCGGACGCGTACTTTTTAAACTACAGCGTTTTGAAAATTGCAAAAATTTAGTAAAGTTGAAAAATTCAATTTTTTTTCTAAATTTTTTCAAATTTTATATAACTGATAGGTTATATTTATAGATTTCTGACCGCTGATTACGGAGAACAAAAAAATTTTGAGCTACGACCAGTAGTTTAGAAGCTACACCTGTTTTTATGGCCACCAAAAAATGATAGAGAAGGGTCCCCCCTTTGCTTTAAAACTGAAAAATTTTGAAATTTTTTTTCGCGATGTTTTGACTTTATTTTATAGATTTGCGTGCGCTGATAACGAATCAACCATTGTTAACGCGATCTGACGCGTACTTCTTAAACTACAGCGTTTTGAAAATTGCAGAAATTTAGAAAAGTTGAAAAATTCAATTTTTTTTCTAAATTTTTTCGAATTTTATATAACTGATAGGTTATATTTATAGATTTCCGACCGCTGATTACGGAGAACTAAAAAATTTTGAGCTACGACCAGTAGTTTAGAAGCTACACCTGTTTTTATGGCCACCAAAAAATGATAGAGAAGGGTCCCCCCTTTGCTTTAAAACTGAAAAATTTTGAAATTTTTTTTCGCGATTTTTTGACTTCATATGATAGATTTGCGTGCGCTGATAACGAATCAACAATTGTTAACGCGATTGGACGCGTACTTTTTAAACTACAGCGTTTTGAAAATTGCAAAAATTTAGTAAAGTTGAAAAATTCAATTTTTTTTCTAAATTTTTTCAAATTTTATATAACTGATAGGTTATATTTATAGATTTCTGACCGCTGATTACGGAGAACAAAAAAATTTTGAGCTACGACCAGTAGTTTAGAAGCTACACCTGTTTTTATGGCCACCATAAAATGATAGAGAAGGGTCCCCCCTTTGCTTTAAAACTGAAAAATTTTGAAATTTTTTTTCGCGATGTTTTGACTTTATTTTATAGATTTGCGTGCGCTGATAACGAATCAACCATTGTTAACGCGATCTGACGCGTACTTCTTAAACTACAGCGTTTTGAAAATTGCAGAAATTTAGAAAAGTTGAAAAATTCAATTTTTTTTCTAAATTTTTTCGAATTTTATATAACTGATAGGTTATATTTATAGATTTCCGACCGCTGATTACGGAGAACAAAAAAATTTTGAGCTACGACCAGTAGTTTAGAAGCTACACTCGTTTTTATGGCGACCAAAAAATGATAGAGATGGGTCCCCCCTTTGCTTTAAAACTGAAAAATTTTGAAATTTTTTTTCGCGATTTTTTGACTTTATCTGATAGATTTGCGTGCGCTGATAACGAATCAACCATTGTTAACGCGATCGGACGCGTACTTTTTAAACTACAGCGTTTTGAAAAATGCAAAAATATGGAAAATTTGAAAAATTTATGTTTTTTTATAAATTTTTTCGAATTTTATATAACTGATAGGTTATATTTATAGATTTCCGACCGCTGATTACGGAGAACCAAAAAATTTTGAGCTACGACCAGTAGTTTAGAAGCTACACCCGTTTTTATGGCCACCAAAAAATGATAGAGAAGGGTCCCCCCTTTGCTTTAAAACTGAAAAATTTTGAAATTTTTTTTCGCGATTTTTTGACTTCATATGATAGATTTGCGTGCGCTGATAACGAATCAACAATTGTTAACGCGATCGGACGCGTACTTTTCAAACTACAGCGTTTTGAAAATTGCAAAAATTTAGAAAAGTTGAAAAATTCAATTTTTTTTCTAAATTTTTTCGAATTTTATATAACTGATAGGTTATATTTATAGATTTCCGAGCGCTGATTACGGAGAACTAAAAAATTTTGAGCTACGACCAGTAGTTTAGAAGCTACACCCGTTTTTATGGCCACCAAAAAATGATAGAGAAGGGTCCCCCCTTTGCTTTAAAACTAAAAAATTTTGAAATTTTTTTTCGCGATTTTTTGACTTTATCTTATAGATTTGCGTGCGCTGATAACGAATCAACCATTGTTAACGCGATCGGACGCGTACTTTTTAAACTACAGCGTTTTGAAAATTGCAAAAATTTAGTAAAGTTGAAAAATTCAATTTTTTTTCTAAATTTTTTCAAATTTTATATAACTGATAGGTTATATTTATAGATTTCTGACCGCTGATTACGGAGAACAAAAAAATTTTGAGCTACGACCAGTAGTTTAGAAGCTACACCTGTTTTTATGGCCACCAAAAAATGATAGAGAAGGGTCCCCCCTTTGCTTTAAAACTGAAAAATTTTGAAATTTTTTTTCGCGATGTTTTGACTTTATTTTATAGATTTGCGTGCGCTGATAACGAATCAACCATTGTTAACGCGATCTGACGCGTACTTCTTAAACTACAGCGTTTTGAAAATTGCAGAAATTTAGAAAAGTTGAAAAATTCAATTTTTTTTCTAAATTTTTTCGAATTTTATATAACTGATAGGTTATATTTATAGATTTCCGACCGCTGATTACGGAGAACAAAAAAATTTTGAGCTACGACCAGTAGTTTAGAAGCTACACTCGTTTTTATGGCGACCAAAAAATGATAGAGATGGGTCCCCCCTTTGCTTTAAAACTGAAAAATTTTGAAATTTTTTTTTCGCGATTTTTTGACTTCATATGATAGATTTGCGTGCGCTGATAACGAATCAACAATTGTTAACGCGATCGGACGCGTACTTTTTAAACTACAGCGTTTTGAAAATTGCAAAAATTTAGAAAAGTTGAAAAATTCAATTTTTTTTCTAAATTTTTTCGAATTTTATATAACTGATAGGTTATATTTATAGATTTCCGACCGCTGATTACGGAGAACTAAAAAATTTTGAGCTACGACCAGTAGTTTAGAAGCTACACCCGTTTTTATGGCCACCAAAAAATGATAGAGAAGGCTCCCCCCTTTGCTTTAAAACTGAAAAATTTTGAAATTTTTTTTCGCGATTTTTTAATTTTATCTTATAGATCTCAGTTCGCTGATAACGAATCAACCATTGTTAACGCGATCCGACGCGAACTTTTTAAACTACAGCGTTTTGAAAATTGCAGAAATTTAGAAAAGTTGAAAAATTCATATTTTTTTCTAAATTTTTTCGAATGTTATATAACTGATAGATTATATTTATAGATTTTCGACCGCTGATTACGGAGAACTAAAAAATTTTGAGCTACGACCAGTAGTTTAGAAGCTACACCCGATTTTATGGCCACCAAAAAATGATAGAGAAGGGTCCCCCCTTTGCTTTAAAACTGAAAAATTTTGAAATTTTTTTTCGCGATTTTTTGACTTTATTTTATAGATTTGCGTGCGCTGATAACGAATCAACCATTGTTAACGCGATCGGACGCGTACTTTTCAAACTACAGCGTTTTGAAAATTGCAAAAATTTAGAAAAGTTGAAAAATTCAATTTTCTTTCTAAATTTTTTCAAATTTTATATAACTGATAGGTTATATTTATAGATTTCCGACCGCTGATTACAGAGAACTAAAAAATTTTGAGCAACGACCAGTAGTTTAGAACCTACACCCGTTTTTATGGCCACCAAAAAATGATAGAGAAGGGTCCCCCCTTCGCTTTAAAACTGAAAAATTTTGAAATTTTTTTTCGCGATTTTTTAATTTTATCTTATAGATCTCAGTTCGCTGATAACGAATCAACCATTGTTAACGCGATCCGACGCGAACTTTTTAAACTACAGCGTTTTGAAAATTGCAGAAATTTAGAAAAGTTGAAAAATTAATATTTTTTTCTAAATTTTTTCGAATTTTATATAACTGATAGGTTATATTTATAGATTTCCGACCGCTGATTACGGAGAACAAAAAAATTTTGAGCTACGACCAGTAGTTTAGAAGCTACACCCGATTTTATGGCCACCAAAAAATGATAGAGAAGGGTCCCCCCTTTGCTTTAAAACTGAAAAATTTTAAAAAAATTTTTCGCGATTTTTTGACTTTATCTGATAGATTTGCGTGCGCTGATAACGAATCAACCATTGTTAACGCGATCCGACGCGAACTTTTTAAACTACAGCGTTTTGAAAATTGCAGAAATTTAGAAAATTTGAAAAATTTATGTTTTTTTTTAAATTTTTTCGAATTTTATATAACTGATAGGTTATATTTATAGATTTCCGACCGCTGATTACGGAGAACAAAAAAATTTTGAGCTACGACCAGTAGTTTAGAAGCTACACCCGATTTTATGGCCACCAAAAAATGATAGAGAAGGGTCCCCCCTTTGCTTTAAAACTGAAAAATTTTGAAACTTTTTTTCGCGATTTTTTAATTTTATCTTATAGATCTCAGTTCGCTGATAACGAATCAACCATTGTTAACGCGATCCGACGCGAACTTTTTAAACTACAGCGTTTTTGAAAATTGCAGAAATTTAGAAAAGTTGAAAAATTCATATTTTTTTCTAAATTTTTTCGAATTTTATATAACTGATAGATTATATTTATAGATTTTCGACCGCTGATTACGGAGAACTAAAAAATTTTGAGCTACGACCAGTAGTTTAGAAGCTACACCCGATTTTATGGCCACCAAAAAATGATAGAGAAGGGTCCCCCCTTTGCTTTAAAACTGAAAAATTTTGAAATTTTTTTCGCGATTTTTTGACTTTATCTTATAGATTTGCGTGCGCTGATAACGAATCAACCATTTTTAACGCGATCGGACGCGTACTTTTTAAACTACAGCGTTTTGAAAATTGCAAAAATTTAGAAAAGTTGAAAAATTCAATTTTTTTTCTAAATTTTTTCAAATTTTATATAACTGATAGGTTATATTTATAGATTTCCGACCGCTGATTACGGAGAACAAAAAAATTTTGAGCTACGACCAGTAGTTTAGAAGCTACACCCGTTTTTATGGCCACCAAAAAATTATAGAGAAGGGTCCCCTTTGCTTTAAAACTGAAAAATTTTGAAATTTTTTTTCGCGATTTTTTGACTTTATTTTATAGAGTTGCGTGCGCTGATAACGAATCAACCATTGTTAACGCGATCCGACGCGAACTTTTTAAACTACAGCGTTTTGAAAAATGCAAAAATATGGAAAATTTGAAAAATTTATGTTTTTTTATAAATTTTTTCGAATTTTATATAACTGATAGGTTATATTTATAGATTTCCGACCGCTGATTACGGAGAACTAAAAAAGTTTGAGCTACGACCAGTAGTTTAGAAGCTACACCCGTTTTTATGGCCACCAAAAAATGATAGAGAAGGGTCCCCCCTTTGCTTTAAAACTGAAAAATTTTGAAATTTTTTTTCGCGATTTTTTGACTTCATATGATAGATTTGCGTGCGCTGATAACGAATCAACAATTGTTAACGCGATCGGACGCGTACTTTTTAAACTACAGCGTTTTGAAAATTGCAAAAATTTAGAAAAGTTGAAAAATTCAATTTTTTTTCTAAATTTTTTCGAATTTTATATAACTGATAGGTTATATTTATAGATTTCCGACCGCTGATTACGGAGAACTAAAAAATTTTGAGCTACGACCAGTAGTTTAGAAGCTACACCCGTTTTTATGGCCACCAAAAAATGATAGAGAAGGGTTCCCCCCTTTGCTTTAAAACTGAAAAATTTTGAAATTTTTTTTCGCGATTTTTTGACTTTATCTTATAGATTTGCGTGCGCTGATAACGAATCAACCATTGGTAACGCGATCGGACGCGTACTTTTTAAACTACAGCGTTTTGAAAAATGCAAAAATTTAAAAAAGTTGAAAAATTCCATTTTTTTTCTAAATTTTTTCGAATTTTATATAACTGATAGGTTATATTTATAGATTTCCGACCGCTGATTACGGAGAACTAAAAAATTTTGAGCTACGACCAGTAGTTTAGAAGCTACACCCGTTTTTATGGCCACCAAAAAATGATAGAGAAGGCTCCCCCCTTTGCTTTAAAACTGAAAAATTTTGAAATTTTTTTTCGCGATTTTTTAATTTTATCTTATAGATCTCAGTTCGCTGATAACGAATCAACCATTGTTAACGCGATCCGACGCGAACTTTTTAAACTACAGCGTTTTGAAAATTGCAGAAATTTAGAAAAGTTGAAAAATTAATATTTTTTTCTAAATTTTTTCGAATTTTATATAACTGATAGGTTATATTTATAGATTTCCGACCGCTGATTACAGAGAACTAAAAAATTTTGAGCTACGACCAGTAGTTTAGAAGCTACACCCGTTTTTATGGCCACCAAAAAATTATAGAGAAGGGTCCCCCCTTTGCTTTAAAACTGAAAAATTTTGAAATTTTTTTTCGCGATTTTTTGACTTTATTTTATAGATTTGCGTGCGCTGATAACGAATCAACCATTGTTAACGCGATCTGACGCGTACTTCTTAAACTACAGCGTTTTGAAAATTGCAGAAATTTAGAAAAGTTGAAAAATTCAATTTTTTATCTAAATTTTTTCGAATTGTATATAACTGATAGGTTATATTTATAGATTTCCGACCGCTGATTACGGAGAACTAAAAAATTTTGAGCTACGACCAGTAGTTTAGAAGCTACACCCGTTTTTATGGCCACCAAAAAATGATAGAGAAGGGTCCCCCCTTCGCTTTAAAACTGAAAAATTTTGAAATTTTTTTTCGCGATTTTTTAATTTTATCTTATAGATCTCAGTACGCTGATAACGAA
The DNA here is from genome assembly GCA_963971135.1 of Stenus bimaculatus. Classification (NCBI taxonomy): domain Eukaryota; kingdom Metazoa; phylum Arthropoda; class Insecta; order Coleoptera; family Staphylinidae; genus Stenus; species Stenus bimaculatus. The sequence continues at coordinate 20,242,198 of OZ020180.1, forward strand.
TCAACCATTGTTAACGCGATCCGACGCGAACTTTTTAAACTACAGCGTTTTGAAAATTGCAGAAATTTAGAAAAGTTGAAAAATTAATATTTTTTTCTAAATTTTTTCGAATTTTATATAACTGATAGGTTATATTTATAGATTTCCGACCGCTGATTACAGAGAACTAAAAAATTTTGAGCTACGACCAGTAGTTTAGAACCTACACCCGTTTTTATGGCCACCAAAAAATTATAGAGAAGGGTCCCCCCTTTGCTTTAAAACTGAAAAATTTTGAAATTTTTTTTCTTGATTTTTTGACTTTATTTTGTATATTTGGGTGCGCTGATAACGAATCAACCATTGTTAACGCGGTCGGACGCGTACTTTTTAAACTACAGCGTTTTGAAAATTCCAAAAATTTAGTAAAGTTGAAAAATTCAATTTTTTTTCTAAATTTTTTCAAATTTTATATAACTGATAGGTTATATTTATAGATTTCCGACCGCTGATTACGGAGAACAAAAAAATTTTGAGCTACGACCAGTAGTTTAGAAGCTACACCTGTTTTTATGGCCACCAAAAAATGATAGAGAAGGGTCCCCCCTTTGCTTTAAAACTGAAAAATTTTGAAATTTTTTTTCGCGATGTTTTGACTTTATTTTATAGATTTGCGTGCGCTGATAACGAATCAACCATTGTTAACGCGATCTGACGCGTACTTCTTAAACTACAGCGTTTTGAAAATTGCAGAAATTTAGAAAAGTTGAAAAATTCAATTTTTTTTCTAAATTTTTTCGAATTTTATATAACTGATAGGTTATATTTATAGATTTCCGACCGCTGATTACGGAGAACAAAAAAATTTTGAGCTACGACCAGTAGTTTAGAAGCTACACTCGTTTTTATGGCGACCAAAAAATGATAGAGATGGATCCCCCCTTTGCTTTAAAACTGAAAAATTTTGAAATTTTTTTTCGCGATTTTTTGACTTTATCTGATAGATTTGCGTGCGCTGATAACGAATCAACCATTGTTAACGCGATCGGACGCGTACTTTTTAAACTACAGCGTTTTGAAAATTGCAAAAATTTAGTAAAGTTGAAAAATTCAATTTTTTTTCTAAATTTTATCAAATTTTATATAACTGATAGGTTATATTTATAGATTTCCGACCGCTGATTACGGAGAACAAAAAAATTTTGAGCTACGACCAGTAGTTTAGAAGCTACACCCGTTTTTATGGCCACCAAAAAATGATAGAGAAGGGTCTCCCCTTTGCTCTAAAACTGAAAAATTTTGAAATTTTTTTTCGCGATTTTTTGACTTTATTAAATAGATTTGCGTGCGCTGATAACGAATCAACCATTGTTAACGCGATCTGACGCGTACTTCTTAAACTACAGCGTTTTGAAAATTGCAGAAATTTAGAAAAGTTGAAAAATTCAATTTTTTTTCTAAATTTTTTCGAATTTTATATAACTGATAGTTTATATTTATAGATTTCCGACCGCTGATTACGGAGAACTAAAAAATTTTGAGCTACGACCAGTAGTTTAGAAGCTACACCCGTTTTTATGGCCACCAAAAAATGATAGAGAAGGGTCCCCCTTTGCTTTAAAACTGAAAAATTTTGAATTTTTTTTTCGCGATTTTTTGACTTTATCTTATAGATTTCAGTTCGCTGATAACGAATCAACCATTGTTAACGCGATCCGACGCGAACTTTTTAAACTACAGCGTTTTGAAAAATGCAAAAATTTGGAAAATTTGAAAAATTTATGTTTTTTTAAATTTTTTCGAATTTTATATAACTGATAGGTTATATTTATAGATTTCCGACCGCTGATTACGGAGAACTAAAAAATTTTGAGCTACGACCAGTAGTTTAGAAGCTACACCCGTTTTTATGGCCACCAAAAAATGATAGAGAAGGGTCCCCCCTTTGCTTTAAAACTGAAAAATTTTGAAATTTTTTTTCTTGATTTTTTGACTTTATTTTGTAGATTTGGGTGCGCTGATAACGAATCAACCATTGTTAACGCGATCCGACGCGAACTTTTTAAACTACAGCGTTTTGAAAAATGCAAAAATATGGAAAATTTGAAAAATTTATGTTTTTTTATAAATTTTTTCGAATTTTATATAACTGATTGCTTATATTTATAGATTTCCGACCGCTGATTACGGAGAACTAAAAAATTTTGAGCTACGACCAGTAGTTTAGAAGCTACACCCGATTTTATGGCCACCAAAAAATGATAGAGAAGGGTCCCCCCTTTGCTTTAAAACTGAAAAATTTTGAAATTTTTTTTCGCGATTTTTTGACTTTATCTTATAGATTTCAGTTCGCTGATAACGAATCAACCATTGTTAACGCGATCCGACGCGAACTTTTTAAACTACAGCGTTTTGAAAATTGCAGAAATTTAGAAAAGTTGAAAAATTAATATTTTTTTCTAAATTTTTTCGAATTTTATATAACTGATAGGTTATATTTATAGATTTCCGACCGCTGATTACAGAGAACTAAAAAAATTTGAGCTACGACCAGTAGTTTAGAAGCTACACCCGTTTTTATGGCCACCAAAAAATTATAGAGAAGGGTCCCCCCTTTGCTTTAAAACTGAAAAATTTTGAAATTTTTTTTCGCGATTTTTTGACTTTATTTTATAGATTTGCGTGCGCTGATAACGAATCAACCATTGTTAACGCGATCTGACGCGTACTTCTTAAACTACAGCGTTTTGAAAATTGCAGAAATTTAGAAAAGTTGAAAAATTCAATTTTTTATCTAAATTTTTTCGAATTTTATATAACTGATAGGTTATATTTATAGATTTCCGACCGCTGATTACGGAGAACTAAAAAATTTTGAGCTACGACCAGTAGTTTAGAAGATACACCCGTTTTTATGGCCACCAAAAAATGATAGAGAAGGGTCCCCCCTTTGCTTTAAAACTGAAAAATTTTGAAATTTTTTTTCTTGATTTTTTGACTTTATTTTGTAGATTTGGGTGCGCTGATAACGAATCAACCATTGTTAACGCGATCCGACGCGAACTTTTTAAACTACAGCGTTTTGAAAAATGCAAAAATATGGAAAATTTGAAAAATTCATGTTTTTTTCTAAAGTTTTTTGAATTTTAGATAACTGATAGGTTATATTTATAGATTTTCGACTGCTGATTACGGAGAACTAAAAAATTTTGAGCTACGACCAGTAGTTTAGAAGCTACACCCGTTTTTATGGTCACCAAAAAATGATAGAGAACGGTCCCCCCTTTGCTTTAAAACTGAAAAATTTTGAAATTTTTTTTCGCGATTTTTTGACTTTATCTTATAGATTTCAGTTCGCTGATAACGAATCAACCATTGTTAACGCGATCCGACGCGAACTTTTTAAACTACAGCGTTTTGAAAAATGCAAAAATATGGAAAATTTGAAAAATTTATGTTTTTTTATAATTTTTTTCGAATTTTATATAACTGATAGGTTATATTTATAGATTTCCGACCGCTGATTACGGAGAACTAAAAAATTTTGAGCTACGACCAGTAGTTTAGAAGCTACACCCGATTTTATGGCCACCAAAAAATGATTTGCTTTAAAACTGAAAAATTTTGAAATTGTTTTTCGCGATTTTTTGACTTTATCTTATAGATTTGCGTGCGCTGATAACGAATCAACCATTGTTAACGCGATCGGACGCGTACTTTTTAAACTACAGCGTTTTGAAAATTGCAAAAATTTAGTAAAGTTGAAAAATTCAATTTTTTTTCTAAATTTTTTCAAATTTTATATAACTGATAGGTTATATTTATAGATTTCGGATTTACGGATTTACGGAGAACTAAAAAATTTTGAGCTACGACCAGTAGTTTAGAAGCTACACCCGTTTTTATGGCCACCAAAAAATGATAGAGAAGGGTTCCCCCCTTTGCTTTAAAACTGAAAAATTTTGAAATTTTTTTTCGCGATTTTTTGACTTTATCTTATAGATTTGCGTGCGCTGATAACGAATCAACCATTGTTAACGCGATCGGACGCGTACTTTTTAAACTACAGCGTTTTGAAAAATGCAAAAATTTAGAAAAGTTGAAAAATTCCATTTTTTTTCTAAATTTTTTCGAATTTTATATAACTGATAGGTTATATTTATAGATTTCCGACCGCTGATTACGGAGAACTAAAAAATTTTGAGCTACGACCAGTAGTTTAGAAGCTACACCCGTTTTTATGGCCACCAAAAAATGATAGAGAAGGCTCCCCCCTTTGCTTTAAAACTGAAAAATTTTGAAATTTTTTTTCGCGATTTTTTAATTTTATCTTATAGATCTCAGTTCGCTGATAACGAATCAACCATTGTTAACGCGATCCGACGCGAACTTTTTAAACTACAGCGTTTTGAAAATTGCAGAAATTTAGAAAAGTTGAAAAATTAATATTTTTTTCTAAATTTTTTCGAATTTTATATAACTGATAGGTTATATTTATAGATTTCCGACCGCTGATTACAGAGAACTAAAAAATTTTGAGCTACGACCAGTAGTTTAGAAGCTACACCCGTTTTTATGGCCACCAAAAAATTATAGAGAAGGGTCCCCCCTTTGCTTTAAAACTGAAAAATTTTGAAATTTTTTTTCGCGATTTTTTGACTTTATTTTATAGATTTGCGTGCGCTGATAACGAATCAACCATTGTTAACGCGATCTGACGCGTACTTCTTAAACTACAGCGTTTTGAAAATTGCAGAAATTTAGAAAAGTTGAAAAATTCAATTTTTTACCTAAATTTTTTCGAATTTTATATAACTGATAGGTTATATTTATAGATTTCCGACCGCTGATTACGGAGAACTAAAAAATTTTGAGCTACGACCAGTAGTTTAGAAGCTACACCCGTTTTTATGGCCACCAAAAAATGATAGAGAAGGGTCCCCCCTTCGCTTTAAAACTGAAAAATTTTGAAATTTTTTTTCGCGATTTTTTAATTTTATCTTATAGATCTCAGTACGCTGATAACGAATCAACCATTGTTAACGCGATCCGACGCGAACTTTTTAAACTACAGCGTTTTGAAAATTGCAGAAATTTAGAAAAGTTGAAAAATTAATATTTTTTTCTAAATTTTTTCGAATTTTATATAACTGATAGGTTATATTTATAGATTTCCGACCGCTGATTACAGAGAACTAAAAAATTTTGAGCTACGACCAGTAGTTTAGAACCTACACCCGTTTTTATGGCCACCAAAAAATGATAGAGAAGGGTCTCCCCTTTGCTCTAAAACTGAAAAATTTTGAAATTTTTTTTCGCGATTTTTTGACTTTATTAAATAGATTTGCGTGCGCTGATAACGAATCAACCATTGTTAACGCGATCTGACGCGTACTTCTTAAACTACAGCGTTTTGAAAATTGCAGAAATTTAGAAAAGTTGAAAAATTCAATTTTTTTTCTAAATTTTTTCGAATTTTATATAACTGATAGTTTATATTTATAGATTTCCGACCGCTGATTACGGAGAACTAAAAAATTTTGAGCTACGACCAGTAGTTTACAAGCTACACCCGTTTTTATGGCCACCAAAAAATGATAGAGAAGGGTCCCCCCTTCGCTTTAAAACTGAAAAATTTTGAAATTTTTTTTCTTGATTTTTTGACTTTATTTTGTATATTTGGGTGCGCTGATAACGAATCAACCATTGTTAACGCGGTCGGACGCGTACTTTTTAAACTACAGCGTTTTGAAAATTGCAAAAATTTAGTAAAGTTGAAAAATTCAATTTTTTTTCTAAATTTTTTCAAATTTTATATAACTGATAGGTTATATTTATAGATTTCCGACCGCTGATTACGGAGAACAAAAAAATTTTGAGCTACGACCAGTAGTTTAGAAGCTACACCTGTTTTTATGGCCACCAAAAAATGATAGAGAAGGGTCCCCCCTTTGCTTTAAAACTGAAAAATTTTGAAATTTTTTTTTTTGATGTTTTGACTTTATTTTATAGATTTGTGTGCGCTGATAACGAATCAACCATTGTTAACGCGATCTGACGCGTACTTCTTAAACTACAGCGTTTTGAAAATTGCAGAAATTTAGAAAAGTTGAAAAATTCAATTTTTTTTCTAAATTTTTTCGAATTTTATATAACTGATAGGTTATATTTATAGATTTCCGACCGCTGATTACGGAGAACAAAAAAATTTTGAGCTACGACCAGTAGTTTAGAAGCTACACTCGTTTTTATGGCGACCAAAAAATGATAGAGATGGATCCCCCCTTTGCTTTAAAACTGAAAAATTTTGAAATTTTTTTCGCGATTTTTTGACTTTATCTGATAGATTTGCGTGCGCTGATAACGAATCAACCATTGTTAACGCGATCGGACGCGTACTTTTTAAACTACAGCGTTTTGAAAAATGCAAAAATTTAGAAAAGTTGAAAAATTCAATTTTTTTTCTAAATTTTTTCAAATTTTATATAATTGATAGGTTATATTTATAGATTTCCGACCGCTGATTACGGAGAACAAAAAAATTTTGAGCTACGACCAGTAGTTTAGAAGCTACACCCGTTTTTATGGCCACCAAAAAATGATAGAGAAGGGTCTCCCCTTTGCTCTAAAACTGAAAAATTTTGAAATTTTTTTTCGCGATTTTTTGACTTTATTAAATAGATTTGCGTGCGCTGATAACGAATCAACCATTGTTAACGCGATCTGACGCGTACTTCTTAAACTACAGCGTTTTGAAAATTGCAGAAATTTAGAAAAGTTGAAAAATTCAATTTTTTTTCTAAATTTTTTCGAATTTTATATAACTGATAGTTTATATTTATAGATTTCCGACCGCTGATTACGGAGAACTAAAAAATTTTGAGCTACGACCAGTAGTTTACAAGCTACACCCGTTTTTATGGCCACCAAAAAATGATAGAGAAGGGTCCCCCCTTTGCTTTAAAACTGAAAAATTTTGAAATTTTTTTTCGCGATTTTTTGACTTTATCTTATAGATTTCAGTTCGCTGATAACGAATCAACCATTGTTAACGCGATCCGACGCGAACTTTTTAAACTACAGCGTTTTGAAAAATGCAAAAATTTGGAAAATTTGAAAAATTTATGTTTTTTTAAATTTTTTCGAATTTTATATAACTGATAGGTTATATTTATAGATTTCCGACCGCTGATTACGGAGAACTAAAAAATTTTGAGCTACGACCAGTAGTTTAGAAGCTACACCCGTTTTTATGGTCACCAAAAAATGATAGAGAACGGTCCCCCCTTTGCTTTAAAACTGAAAAATTTTGAAATTTTTTTTCGCGATTTTTTGACTTTATCTTATAGATTTCAGTTCGCTGATAACGAATCAACCATTGTTAACGCGATCCGACGCGAACTTTTTAAACTACAGCGTTTTGAAAAATGCAAAAATATGGAAAATTTGAAAAATTTATGTTTTTTTATAATTTTTTTCGAATTTTATATAACTGATAGGTTATATTTATAGATTTCCGACCGCTGATTACGGAGAACTAAAAAATTTTGAGCTACGACCAGTAGTTTAGAAGCTACACCCGATTTTATGGCCACCAAAAAATGATAGAGAAGGGTCCCCCCTTTGCTTTAAAACTGAAAAATTTTGAAATTTTTTTTCGCGATTTTTTGACTTTATCTTATAGAGTTGCGTGCGCTGATAACGAATCAACCATTGTTAACGCGATCGGACGCGTACTTTTTAAACTACAGCGTTTTGAAAATTGCAAAAATTTAGTAAAGTTGAAAAATTCAATTTTTTTTCTAAATTTTTTCAAATTTTATATAACTGATAGGTTATATTTATAGATTTCGGATTTACGGATTTACGGAGAACTAAAAAATTTTGAGCTACGACCAGTAGTTTAGAAGCTACACCCGTTTTTATGGCCACCAAAAAATGATAGAGAAGGGTTCCCCCCTTTGCTTTAAAACTGAAAAATTTTGAAATTTTTTTTCGCGATTTTTTGACTTTATCTTATAGATTTGCGTGCGCTGACAACGAATCAACCATTGTTAACGCGATCGGACGCGTACTTTTTAAACTACAGCGTTTTGAAAAATGCAAAAATTTAGAAAAGTTGAAAAATTCCATTTTTTTTCTAAATTTTTTCGAATTTTATATAACTGATAGGTTATATTTATAGATTTCCGACCGCTGATTACGGAGAACTAAAAAATTTTGAGCTACGACCAGTAGTTTAGAAGCTACACCCGTTTTTATGGCCACCAAAAAATGATAGAGAAGGCTCCCCCCTTTGCTTTAAAACTGAAAAATTTTGAAATTTTTTTTCGCGATTTTTTAATTTTATCTTATAGATCTCAGTTCGCTGATAACGAATCAACCATTGTTAACGCGATCCGACGCGAACTTTTTAAACTACAGCGTTTTGAAAATTGCAGAAATTTAGAAAAGTTGAAAAATTCATATTTTTTTCTAAATTTTTTCGAATGTTATATAACTGATAGATTATATTTATAGATTTTCGACCGCTGATTACGGAGAACTAAAAAATTTTGAGCTACGACCAGTAGTTTAGAAGCTACACCCGTTTTTATGGCCACCAAAAAATGATAGAGAAGGGTCCCCCCTTCGCTTTAAAACTGAAAAATTTTGAAATTTTTTTTCGCGATTTTTTAATTTTATCTTATAGATCTCAGTTCGCTGATAACGAATCAACCATTGTTAACGCGATCCGACGCGAACTTTTTAAACTACAGCGTTTTGAAAATTGCAGAAATTTAGAAAAGTTGAAAAATTAATATTTTTTTCTAAATTTTTTCGAATTTTATATAACTGATAGGTTATATTTATAGATTTCCGACCGCTGATTACGGAGAACAAAAAAATTTTGAGCTACGACCAGTAGTTTAGAAGCTACACCCGTTTTTATGGCCACCAAAAAATGATAGAGAAGGGTCTCCCCTTTGCTCTAAAACTGAAAAATTTTGAAATTTTTTTTCGCGATTTTTTGACTTTATTAAATAGATTTGCGTGCGCTGATAACGAATCAACCATTGTTAACGCGATCTGACGCGTACTTCTTAAACTACAGCGTTTTGAAAATTGCAGAAATTTAGAAAAGTTGAAAAATTCAATTTTTTTTCTAAATTTTTTCGAATTTTATATAACTGATAGTTTATATTTATAGATTTCCGACCGCTGATTACGGAGAACTAAAAAATTTTGAGCTACGACCAGTAGTTTAGAAGCTACACCCGATTTTATGGCCACCAAAAAATGATAGAGAAGGGTCCCCCCTTTGCTTTAAAACTGAAAAATTTTGAAATTTTTTTTCGCGATTTTTTGACTTTATTTTATAGATTTGCGTGCGCTGATAACGAATCAACCATTGTTAACGCGATCGGACGCGTACTTTTCAAACTACAGCGTTTTGAAAATTGCAAAAATTTAAAAAAGTTGAAAAATTCAATTTTCTTTCTAAATTTTTTCAAATTTTATATAACTGATAGGTTATATTTATAGATTTCCGACCGCTGATTACGGAGAACTAAAAAATTTTGAGCTACGACCAGTAGTTTAGAACCTACACCCGTTTTTATGGCCACCAAAAAATGATAGAGAAGGGTCCCCCCTTCGCTTTAAAACTGAAAAATTTTGAAATTTTTTTTCGCGATTTTTTAATTTTATCTTATAGATCTCAGTTCGCTGATAACGAATCAACCATTGTTAACGCGATCCGACGCGAACTTTTTAAACTACAGCGTTTTGAAAATTGCAGAAATTTAGAAAAGTTGAAAAATTAATATTTTTTTCTAAATTTTTTCGAATTTTATATAACTGATAGGTTATATTTATAGATTTCCGACCGCTGATTACAGAGAACTAAAAAATTTTGAGCTACGACCAGTAGTTTAGAAGCTACACCCGTTTTTATGGCCACCAAAAAATTATAGAGAAGGGTCCCCCCTTTGCTTTAAAACTGAAAAATTTTGAAAATTTTTTTCTTGATTTTTTGACTTTATTTTGTATATTTGGGTGCGCTGATAACGAATCAACCATTGTTAACGCGGTCGGACGCGTACTTTTTAAACTACAGCGTTTTGAAAAATGCAAAAATATGGAAAATTTGAAAAATTTATGTTTTTTTATAAATTTTTTCGAATTTTATATAACTGATTGCTTATATTTGTAGATTTCCGACCGCTGATTACGGAGAACTAAAAAATTTTGAGCTACGACCAGTAGTTTAGAAGCTACACCCGATTTTATGGCCACCAAAAAATGATAGAGAAGGGTCCCCCCTTTGCTTTAAAACTGAAAAATTTTGAAAATTTTTTTCGCGATTTTTTGACTTTATCTTATAGATTTTAGTTCGCTGATAACGAATCAACCATTGTTAACGCGATCCGACGCGAACTTTTTAAACTACAGCGTTTTGAAAAATGCAAAAATATAGAAAATTTGAAAAATTTATGTTTTTTTTTAAATTTTTTCGAATTTTATATAACTGATAGGTTATGTTTATAGATTTCCGACCGCTGATTACGGAGAACTAAAAAATTTTGAGCTACGACCAGTAGTTTAGAAGCTACACCCGATTTTATGGCCACCAAAAAATGATAGAGAAGGGTCCCCCCTTTGCTTTAAAACTGAAAAATTTTGAAATTTTTTTTCGCGATTTTTTGACTTTATTTTATAGATTTGCGTGCGCTGATAACGAATCAACCATTGTTAACGCGATCTGACGCGTACTTCTTAAACTACAGCGTTTTGAAAATTGCAGAAATTTAGAAAAGTTGAAAAAATCAATTTTTTATCTAAATTTTTTCGAATTTTATATAACTGATAGGTTATATTTATAGATTTCCGACCGCTGATTACGGAGAACTAAAAAATTTTGAGCTACGACCAGTAGTTTAGAAGCTACACCCGTTTTTATGGCCACCAAAAAATGATAGAGAAGGGTCCCCCCTTCGCTTTAAAACTGAAAAATTTTGAAATTTTTTTTCGCGATTTTTTAATTTTATCTTATAGATCTCAGTACGCTGATAACGAATCAACCATTGTTAACGCGATCCGACGCGAACTTTTTAAACTACAGCGTTTTGAAAATTGCAGAAATTTAGAAAAGTTGAAAAATTAATATTTTTTTCTAAATTTTTTCGAATTTTATATAACTGATAGGTTATATTTATAGATTTCCGACCGCTGATTACAGAGAACTAAAAAATTTTGAGCTACGACCAGTAGTTTAGAACCTACACCCGTTTTTATGGCCACCAAAAAATTATAGAGAAGGGTCCCCCCTTTGCTTTAAAACTGAAAAATTTTGAAATTTTTTTTCTTGATTTTTTGACTTTATTTTGTATATTTGGGTGCGCTGATAACGAATCAACCATTGTTAACGCGGTCGGACGCGTACTTTTTAAACTACAGCGTTTTGAAAATTGCAAAAATTTAGTAAAGTTGAAAAATTCAATTTTTTTCTAAATTTTTTCAAATTTTATATAACTGATAGGTTATATTTATAGATTTCCGACCGCTGATTACGGAGAACAAAAAAATTTTGAGCTACGACCAGTAGTTTAGAAGCTACACCTGTTTTTATGGCCACCAAAAAATGATAGAGAAGGGTCCCCCCTTTGCTTTAAAACTGAAAAATTTTGAAATTTTTTTTTTTGATGTTTTGACTTTATTTTATAGATTTGCGTGCGCTGATAACGAATCAACCATTGTTAACGCGATCTGACGCGTACTTCTTAAACTACAGCGTTTTGAAAATTGCAAAAATTTAGAAAAGTTGAAAAATTCAATTTTTTTTCTAAATTTTTTCGAATTTTATATAACTGATAGGTTATATTTATAGATTTCCGACCGCTGATTACGGAGAACAAAAAAATTTTGAGCTACGACCAGTAGTTTAGAAGCTACACTCGTTTTTATGGCGACCAAAAAATGATAGAGATGGATCCCCCCTTTGCTTTAAAACTGAAAAATTTTGAAATTTTTTTCGCGATTTTTTGACTTTATCTGATAGATTTGCGTGCGCTGATAACGAATCAACCATTGTTAACGCGATCGGACGCGTACTTTTTAAACTACAGCGTTTTGAAAAATGCAAAAATTTAGAAAAGTTGAAAAATTCAATTTTTTTTCTAAATTTTTTCAAATTTTATATAATTGATAGGTTATATTTATAGATTTCCGACCGCTGATTACGGAGAACAAAAAAATTTTGAGCTACGACCAGTAGTTTAGAAGCTACACCCGTTTTTATGGCCACCAAAAAATGATAGAGAAGGGTCTCCCCTTTGCTCTAAAACTGAAAAATTTTGAAATTTTTTTTCGCGATTTTTTGACTTTATTAAATAGATTTGCGTGCGCTGATAACGAATCAACCATTGTTAACGCGATCTGACGCGTACTTCTTAAACTACAGCGTTTTGAAAATTGCAGAAATTTAGAAAAGTTGAAAAATTCAATTTTTTTTCTAAATTTTTTCGAATTTTATATAACTGATAGTTTATATTTATAGATTTCCGACCGCTGATTACGGAGAACTAAAAAATTTTGAGCTACGACCAGTAGTTTACAAGCTACACCCGTTTTTATGGCCACCAAAAAATGATAGAGAAGGGTCCCCCCTTTGCTTTAAAACTGAAAAATTTTGAAATTTTTTTTCTTGATTTTTTGACTTTATTTTGTAGATTTGGGTGCGCTGATAACGAATCAACCATTGTTAACGCGATCCGACGCGAACTTTTTAAACTACAGCGTTTTGAAAAATGCAAAAATATGGAAAATTTGAAAAATTTATGTTTTTTTATAAATTTTTTCGAATTTTATATAACTGATTGCTTATATTTGTAGATTTCCGACCGCTGATTACGGAGAACTAAAAAATTTTGAGCTACGACCAGTAGTTTAGAAGCTACACCCGATTTTATGGCCACCAAAAAATGATAGAGAAGGGTCCCCCCTTTGCTTTAAAACTGAAAAATTTTGAAATTTTTTTTCGCGATTTTTTGACTTTATCTTATAGATTTCAGTTCGCTGATAACGAATCAACCATTGTTAACGCGATCCGACGCGAACTTTTTAAACTACAGCGTTTTGAAAATTGCAGAAATTTAGAAAAGTTGAAAAATTAATATTTTTTTCTAAATTTTTTCGAATTTTATATAACTGATAGGTTATATTTATAGATTTCCGACCGCTGATTACAGAGAACTAAAAAATTTTGAGCTACGACCAGTAGTTTAGAAGCTACACCCGATTTTATGGCCACCAAAAAATGATAGAGAAGGGTCCCCCCTTTGCTTTAAAACTGAAAAATTTTGAAATTTTTTTTCGCGATTTTTTGACTTTATCTTATAGATTTGCGTGCGCTGATAACGAATCAACCATTGTTAACGCGATCGGACGCGTACTTTTTAAACTACAGCGTTTTGAAAAATGCAAAAATATGGAAAATTTGAAAAATTCATGTTTTTTTCTAAAGTTTTTTGAATTTTAGATAACTGATAGGTTATATTTATAGATTTTCGACTGCTGATTACGGAGAACTAAAAAATTTTGAGCTACGACCAGTAGTTTAGAAGCTACACCCGTTTTTATGGTCACCAAAAAATGATAGAGAACGGTCCCCCCTTTGCTTTAAAACTGAAAAATTTTGAAATTTTTTTTCGCGATTTTTTAATTTTATCTTATAGATCTCAGTTCGCTGATAACGAATCAACCATTGTTAACGCGATCCGACGCGAACTTTTTAAACTACAGCGTTTTGAAAAATGCAAAAATATGGAAAATTTGAAAAATTTATGTTTTTTTATAAATTTTTTCCGAATTTTATATAACTGATAGGTTATATTTATAGATTTCCGACCGCTGATTACGGAGAACTAAAAAATTTTGAGCTACGACCAGTAGTTTAGAAGCTACACCCGATTTTATGGCCACCAAAAAATGATAGAGAAGGGTCCCCCCTTTGCTTTAAAACTGAAAAATTTTGAAATTTTTTTTCGCGATTTTTTGACTTTATCTTATAGATTTGCGTGCGCTGATAACGAATCAACCATTGTTAACGCGATCGGACGCGTACTTTTTAAACTACAGCGTTTTGAAAATTGCAAAAATTTAGTAAAGTTGAAAAATTCAATTTTTTTTCTAAATTTTTTCAAATTTTATATAACTGATAGGTTATATTTATAGATTTCCGACCGCTGATTACGGAGAACTAAAAAATTTTGAGCTACGACCAGTAGTTTAGAAGCTACACCCGTTTTTATGGCCACCAAAAAATGATAGAGAAGGGTCCCCCCTTTGCTTTAAAACTGAAAACTTTGAAATTTTTTTTCGCGATTTTTTGACTTTATCTTATAGATTTCAGTTCGCTGATAACGAATCAACCATTGTTAACGCGATCCGACGCGAACTTTTTAAACTATAGCGTTTTGAAAAATGCAAAAATATGGAAAATTTGAAAAATTTATGTTTTTTTATAAATTTTATCGAATTTTATATAACTGATAGGTTATATTTATAGATTTCCGACCGCTGATTACGGAGAACTAAAAAATTTTGAGCTACGACCAGTAGTTTAGAAGCTACACCCGATTTTATGGCCACCAAAAAATGATAGAGAAGGGTCCCCCCTTTGCTTTAAAACTGAAAAATTTTGAAATTTTTTTTCGCGATTTTTTGACTTTATTTGTTATAGTTGGGTGCGCTGATAACGAATCAACAATTGTTAACGCGATCGGAAGCGTACTTTTTAAACTACAGCGTTTTGAAAATTGCAAAAATTTAGAAAAGTTGAAAAATTCAATTTTTTTTCTAAATTTTTTCGAATTTTATATAACTGATAGGTTATATTTATAGATTTCCGACCGCTGATTACGGAGAACTAAAAAATTTTGAGCTACGACCAGTAGTTTAGAAGCTACACCCGTTTTTATGGCCACCAAAAAATGATAGAGAAGGGTCCCCCCTTTGCTTTAAAACTGAAAAATTTTGAAATTTTTTTTCGCGATTTTTTTACTTTATTTTGTATATTTGGGTGCGCTGATAACGAATCAACCATTGTTAACGCGGTCGGACGCGTACTTTTTAAACTACAGCGTTTTGAAAAATGCAAAAATATGGAAAATTTGAAAAATTCATGTTTTTTTCTAAATTTTTTCGAATTTTAGATAACTGATAGGTTATATTTATAGATTTCCGACCGCTGATTACGGAGAACTAAAAAATTTTGAGCTACGACCAGTAGTTTAGAAGCTACACCCGTTTTTATGGCCAACAAAAAATGATAGAGAAGGGTCCCCCCTTTGCTTTAAAACTGAAAAATTTTGAAATTTTTTTTCGCGATTTTTTGACTTTATCTTATAGATTTCAGTTCGCTGATAACGAATCAACCATTGTTAACGCGATCCGACGCGAACTTTTTAAACTACAGCGTTTTGAAAAATGCAAAAATATAGAAAATTTGAAAAATTTATGTTTTTTTTTAAATTTTTTCGAATTTTATATAACTGATAGGTTATATTTATAGATTTCCGACCGCTAATTACGGAGAACTAAAAAATTTTGAGCTACGACCAGTAGTTTAGAAGCTACACCCGTTTTTATGGCCACCAAAAAATGATAGAGAAGGGTCCCCCCTTTGCTTTAAAACTGAAAAATTTTAAAAATTTTTTTCGCGATTTTTTGACTTTATCTTATAGATTTCAGTTCGCTGATAACGAATCAACCATTGTTAACGCGATCCGACGCGAACTTTTTAAACTACAGCGTTTTGAAAAATGCAAAAATATGGAAAATTTGAAAAATTTATGTTTTTTTATAAATTTTTTCGAATTTTATATAACTGATAGGTTATATTTATAGATTTCCGACCGCTGATTACGGAGAACTAAAAAATTTTGAGCTACGACCAGTAGTTTAGAAGCTTCACCCGATTTTATGGCCACCAAAAAATGATAGAGAAAAGGGTCCCCCCTTTGCTTTAAAACTGAAAAATTTTGAAATTTTTTTTCGCGATTTTTTGACTTTATCTTATAGACTTGCGTGCGCTGATAACGAATCAACCATTGTTAACGCGATCGGACGCGTACTTTTTAAACTACAGCGTTTTGAAAATTGCAAAAATTTAGTAAAGTTGAAAAATTCAATTTTTTTTCTAAATTTTTTCAAATTTTATATAACTGATAGGTTATATTTATAGATTTCCGACCGCTGATTACGGAGAACAAAAAAATTTTGAGCTACGACCAGTAGTTTAGAAGCTACACCCGTTTTTATGGTCACCAAAAAATGATAGATAAGGGTCCCCCCTTTGCTTTAAAACTGAAAAATTTTGAAATTTTTTTTCGCGATTTTTTGACTTTATCTTATAGATTTCAGTTCGCTGATAACGAATCAATCATTGTTAACGCGATCCGACGCGAACTTTTTAAACTACAGCGTTTTAAAAAATGCAAAAATATGGAAAATATGAAAAATTTATGTTTTTTTATAAATTTTTTCGAATTTTATATAACTGATAGGTTATATTTATAGATTTCCGACCGCTGATTACGGAGAACTAAAAAATTTTGAGCTACGACCAGTAGTTTAGAAGCTACACCCGTTTTTATGGTCACCAAAAAATGATAGAGAAGGGTCCCCCCTTTGCTTTAAAACTGAAAAATTTTGAAATTTTTTTTCTTGATTTTTTGACTTTATTTTGTAGATTTGGGTGCGCTGATAACGAATCAACCATTGTTAACGCGATCCGACGCGAACTTTTTAAACTACAGCGTTTTGAAAATTGCAGAAATTTAGAAAAGTTGAAAAATTAATATTTTTTTCTAAATTTTTTCGAATTTTATATAACTGATAGGTTATATTTATAGATTTCCGACCGCTGATTACAGAGAACTAAAAAATTTTGAGCTACGACCAGTAGTTTAGAAGCTACACCCGTTTTTATGGCCACCAAAAAATTATAGAGAAGGGTCCCCCCTTTGCTTTAAAACTGAAAAATTTTGAAATTTTTTTTCGCGATTTTTTGACTTTATTTTATAGATTTGCGTGCGCTGATAGCGAATCAACCATTGTTAACGCGATCTGACGCGTACTTCTTAAACTACAGCGTTTTGAAAATTGCAGAAATTTAGAAAAGTTGAAAAATTCAATTTTTTATCTAAATTTTTTCGAATTTTATATAACTGATAGGTTATATTTATAGATTTCCGACCGCTGATTACGGAGAACTAAAAAATTTTGAGCTACGACCGGTAGTTTAGAAGCTACACCCGTTTTTATGGTCACCAAAAAATGATAGAGAAGGGTCCCCCCTTTGCTTTAAAACTGAAAAATTTTGAAATTTTTTTTCGCGATTTTTTGACTTTATCTTATAGATTTGCGTGCGCTGATAACGAATCAACCATTGTTAACGCGATCGGACGCGTACTTTTTAAACTACAGCGTTTTGAAAAATGCAAAAATTTAGAAAAGTTGAAAAATTCCATTTTTTTTCTAAATTTTTTCGAATTTTATATAACTGATAGGTTATATTTATAGATTTCCGACCGCTGATTACGGAGAACTAAAAAATTTTGAGCTACGACCGGTAGTTTAGAAGCTACACCCGTTTTTATGGCCACCAAAAAATGATAGAGAAGGCTCCCCCCTTTGCTTTAAAACTGAAAAATTTTGAAATTTTTTTTCGCGATTTTTTAATTTTATCTTATAGATCTCAGTTCGCTGATAACGAATCAACCATTGTTAACGCGATCCGACGCGAACTTTTTAAACTACAGCGTTTTGAAAATTGCAGAAATTTAGAAAAGTTGAAAAATTAATATTTTTTTCTAAATTTTTTCGAATTTTATATAACTGATAGGTTATATTTATAGATTTCCGACCGCTGATTACAGAGAACTAAAAAATTTTGAGCTACGACCAGTAGTTTAGAACCTACACCCGTTTTTATGGCCACCAAAAAATTATAGAGAAGGGTCCCCCCTTTGCTTTAAAACTGAAAAATTTTGAAATTTTTTTTCTTGATTTTTTGACTTTATTTTGTATATTTGGGTGCGCTGATAACGAATCAACCATTGTTAACGCGGTCGGACGCGTACTTTTTAAACTACAGCGTTTTGAAAAATGCAAAAATATGGAAAATTTGAAAAATTCATGTTTTTTTCTAAATTTTTTTGAATTTTAGATAACTGATAGGTTATATTTATAGATTTTCGACTGCTGATTACGGAGAACTAAAAAATTTTGAGCTACGACCAGTAGTTTAGAAGCTACACCCGTTTTTATGGTCACCAAAAAATGATAGAGAAGGGTCCCCCCTTTGCTTTAAAACTAAAAAATTTTGAAATTTTTTTTTCTTGATTTTTTGACTTTATTTTGTATATTTGGGTGCGCTGATAACGAATCAACCATTGTTAACGCGGTCGGACGCGTACTTTTTAAACTACAGCGTTTTGAAAAATGCAAAAATATGGAAAATTTGAAAAATTCATGTTTTTTTCTAAATTTTTTTGAATTTTAGATAACTGATAGGTTATATTTATAGATTTTCGACTGCTGATTACGGAGAACTAAAAAATTTTGAGCTACGACCAGTAGTTTAGAAGCTACACCTGTTTTTATGGCCACCAAAAAATGATAGAGAAGGGTCCCCCCTTTGCTTTAAAACTGAAAAATTTTGAAATTTTTTTTCTTGATTTTTTGACTTTATTTTGTATATTTGGGTGCGCTGATAACGAATCAACCATTGTTAACGCGGTCGGACGCGTACTTTTTAAACTACAGCGTTTTGAAAAATGCAAAAATATGGAAAATTTGAAAAATTCATGTTTTTTTCTAAATTTTTTTGAATTTTAGATAACTGATAGGTTATATTTATAGATTTTCGACTGCTGATTACGGAGAACTAAAAAATTTTGAGCTACGACCAGTAGTTTAGAAGCTACACCTGTTTTTATGGCCACCAAAAAATGATAGAGAAGGGTCCCCCCTTTGCTTTAAAACTGAAAAATTTTGAAATTTTTTTTCGCGATGTTTTGACTTTATTTTATAGATTTGCGTGCGCTGATAACGAATCAACCATTGTTAACGCGATCTGACGCGTACTTCTTAAACTACAGCGTTTTGAAAATTGCAGAAATTTAGAAAAGTTGAAAAATTCAATTTTTTTTCTAAATTTTTTCGAATTTTATATAACTGATAGGTTATATTTATAGATTTCCGACCGCTGATTACGGAGAACAAAAAAATTTTGAGCTACGACCAGTAGTTTAGAAGCTACACTCGTTTTTATGGCGACCAAAAAATGATAGAGATGGGTCCCCCCTTTGCTTTAAAACTGAAAAATATTGAAATTTTTTTTCGCGATTTTTTGACTTTATCTGATAGATTTGCGTGCGCTGATAACGAATCAACCATTGTTAACGCGATCGGACGCGTACTTTTTAAACTACAGCGTTTTGAAAATTGCAAAAATTTAGTAAAGTTGAAAAATTCAATTTTTTTTTCTAAATTTTTTCAAATTTTATATAACTGATAGGTTATATTTATAGATTTCCGACCGCTGATTACGGAGAACAAAAAAATTTTGAGCTACGACCAGTAGTTTAGAAGCTACACCCGTTTTTATGGCCACCAAAAAATGATAGAGAAGGGTCTCTCCCCTTTGCTCTAAAACTGAAAAATTTTGAAATTTTTTTTCGCGATTTTTTGACTTTATTTTATAGATTTGCGTGCGCTGATAACGAATCAACCATTGTTAACGCGATCTGACGCGTACTTCTTAAACTACAGCGTTTTGAAAATTGCAGAAATTTAGAAAAGTTGAAAAATTCAATTTTTTTTCTAAATTTTTTCGAATTTTATATAACTGATAGTTTATATTTATAGATTTCCGACCGCTGATTACGGAGAACTAAAAAATTTTGAGCTACGACCAGTAGTTTACAAGCTACACCCGTTTTTATGGCCACCAAAAAATGATAGAGAAGGGTCCCCCCTTTGCTTTAAAACTGAAAAATTTTGAAATTTTTTTTCGCGATTTTTTGACTTTATTTTGTAGATTTGGGTGCGCTGATAACGAATCAACCATTGTTAACGCGATCCGACGCGAACTTTTTAAACTACAGCGTTTTGAAAAATGCAAAAATATGGAAAATTTGAAAAATTTATGTTTTTTTATAAATTTTTTCGAATTTTATATAACTGATTGCTTATATTTATAGATTTCCGACCGCTGATTACGGAGAACTAAAAAATTTTGAGCTACGACCAGTAGTTTAGAAGCTACACCCGTTTTTATGGCCACCAAAAAATTATAGAGAAGGGTCCCTCCTTTGCTTTAAAACTGAAAAATTTTGAAATTTTTTTTCGCGATTTTTTGACTTTATTTTATAGATTTGCGTGCGCTGATAGCGAATCAACCATTGTTAACGCGATCTGACGCGTACTTCTTAAACTACAGCGTTTTGAAAATTGCAGAAATTTAGAAAAGTTGAAAAATTCAATTTTTTATCTAAATTTTTTCGACTTTTATATAACTGATAGGTTATATTTATAGATTTCCGACCGCTGATTACGGAGAACTAAAAAATTTTGAGCTACGACCGGTAGTTTAGAAGCTACACCCGTTTTTATGGTCACCAAAAAATGATAGAGAAGGGTCCCCCCTTTGCTTTAAAACTGAAAAATTTTGAAATTTTTTTTCGCGATTTTTTGACTTTATCTTATAGATTTGCGTGCGCTGATAACGAATCAACCATTGTTAACGCGATCGGACGCGTACTTTTTAAACTACAGCGTTTTGAAAAATGCAAAAATTTAGAAAAGTTGAAAAATTCCATTTTTTTTCTAAATTTTTTCGAATTTTATATAACTGATAGGTTATATTTATAGATTTCCGACCGCTGATTACGGAGAACTAAAAAATTTTGAGCTACGACCGGTAGTTTAGAAGCTACACCCGTTTTTATGGCCACCAAAAAATGATAGAGAAGGCTCCCCCCTTTGCTTTAAAACTGAAAAATTTTGAAATTTTTTTTCGCGATTTTTTAATTTTATCTTATAGATCTCAGTTCGCTGATAACGAATCAACCATTGTTAACGCGATCCGACGCGAACTTTTTAAACTACAGCGTTTTGAAAATTGCAGAAATTTAGAAAAGTTGAAAAATTAATATTTTTTTCTAAATTTTTTCGAATTTTATATAACTGATAGGTTATATTTATAGATTTCCGACCGCTGATTACAGAGAACTAAAAAATTTTGAGCTACGACCAGTAGTTTAGAACCTACACCCGTTTTTATGGCCACCAAAAAATTATAGAGAAGGGTCCCCCCTTTGCTTTAAAACTGAAAAATTTTGAAATTTTTTTTCTTGATTTTTTGACTTTATTTTGTATATTTGGGTGCGCTGATAACGAATCAACCATTGTTAACGCGGTCGGACGCGTACTTTTTAAACTACAGCGTTTTGAAAAATGCAAAAATATGGAAAATTTGAAAAATTCATGTTTTTTTCTAAATTTTTTTGAATTTTAGATAACTGATAGGTTATATTTATAGATTTTCGACTGCTGATTACGGAGAACTAAAAAATTTTGAGCTACGACCAGTAGTTTAGAAGCTACACCCGTTTTTATGGTCACCAAAAAATGATAGAGAAGGGTCCCCCCTTTGCTTTAAAACTAAAAAATTTTGAAATTTTTTTTCGCGATTTTTTGACTATATCTTATAGATTTGCGTGCGCTGATAACGAATCAACCATTGTTAACGCGATCGGACGCGTACTTTTTAAACTACAGCGTTTTGAAAATTGCAAAAATTTAGTAAAGTTGAAAAATTCAATTTTTTTTCTAAATTTTTTCAAATTTTATATAACTGATAGGTTATATTTATAGATTTCCGACCGCTGATTACGGAGAACAAAAAAATTTTAAGCTACGACCAGTAGTTTAGAAGCTACACCTGTTTTTATGGCCACCAAAAAATGATAGAGAAGGGTCCCCCCTTTGCTTTAAAACTGAAAAATTTTGAAATTTTTTTTCGCGATGTTTTGACTTTATTTTATAGATTTGCGTGCGCTGATAACGAATCAACCATTGTTAACGCGATCTGACGCGTACTTCTTAAACTACAGCGTTTTGAAAATTGCAGAAATTTAGAAAAGTTGAAAAATTCAATTTTTTTTCTAAATTTTTTCGAATTTTATATAACTGATAGGTTATATTTATAGATTTCCGACCGCTGATTACGGAGAACAAAAAAATTTTGAGCTACGACCAGTAGTTTAGAAGCTACACTCGTTTTTATGGCGACCAAAAAATGATAGAGATGGGTCTCCCCTTTGCTCTAAAACTGAAAAATTTTGAAATTTTTTTTCGCGATTTTTTGACTTTATTTTATAGATTTGCGTGCGCTGATAACGAATCAACCATTGTTAACGCGATCTGACGCGTACTTCTTAAACTACAGCGTTTTGAAAATTGCAGAAATTTAGAAAAGTTGAAAAATTCAATTTTTTTTCTAAATTTTTTCGAATTTTATATAACTGATAGTTTATATTTATAGATTTCCGACCGCTGATTACGGAGAACTAAAAAATTTTGAGCTACGACCAGTAGTTTACAAGCTACACCCGTTTTTATGGCCACCAAAAAATGATAGAGAAGGGTCCCCCCTTTGCTTTAAAACTGAAAAATTTTGAAATTTTTTTTCGCGATTTTTTGACTTTATTTTGTAGATTTGGGTGCGCTGATAACGAATCAACCATTGTTAACGCGATCCGACGCGAACTTTTTAAACTACAGCGTTTTGAAAAATGCAAAAATATGGAAAATTTGAAAAATTTATGTTTTTTTATAAATTTTTTCGAATTTTATATAACTGATTGCTTATATTTATAGATTTCCGACCGCTGATTACGGAGAACTAAAAAATTTTGAGCTACGACCAGTAGTTTAGAAGCTACACCCGATTTTATGGCCACCAAAAAATGATAGAGAAGGGTCCCCCCTTTGCTTTAAAACTGAAAAATTTTGAAATTTTTTTTCGCGATTTTTTGACTTTATCTTATAGATTTCAGTTCGCTGATAACGAATCAACCATTGTTAACGCGATCCGACGCGAACTTTTTAAACTACAGCGTTTTGAAAATTGCAGAAATTTAGAAAAGTTGAAAAATTAATATTTTTTTCTAAATTTTTTCGAATTTTATATAACTGATAGGTTATATTTATAGATTTCCGACCGCTGATTACAGAGAACTAAAAAATTTTGAGCTACGACCAGTAGTTTAGAAGCTACACCCGTTTTTATGGCCACCAAAAAATTATAGAGAAGGGTCCCCCCTTTGCTTTAAAACTGAAAAATTTTGAAATTTTTTTTCTTGATTTTTTGACTTTATTTTGTAGATTTGGGTGCGCTGATAACGAATCAACCATTGTTAACGCGATCCGACGCGAACTTTTTAAACTACAGCGTTTTGAAAAATGCAAAAATATGGAAAATTTGAAAAATTTATGTTTTTTTATAATTTTTTTCGAATTTTATATAACTGATAGGTTATATTTATAGATTTCCGACCGCTGATTACGGAGAACTAAAAAATTTTGAGCTACGACCAGTAGTTTAGAAGCTACACCCGATTTTATGGCCACCAAAAAATGATAGAGAAGGGTCCCCCCTTTGCTTTAAAACTGAAAAATTTTGAAATTTTTTTTCGCGATTTTTTGACTTTATCTTATAGATTTGCGTGCGCTGATAACGAATAAACCATTGTTAACGCGATCGGACGCGTACTTTTTAAACTACAGCGTTTTGAAAATTGCAAAAATTTAGTAAAGTTGAAAAATTCAATTTTTTTTCTAAATTTTTTCAAATTTTATATAACTGATAGGTTATATTTATAGATTTCCGACCGCTGATTACGGAGAACTAAAAAATTTTGAGCTACGACCAGTAGTTTAGAAGCTACACCCGTTTTTATGGCCACCAAAAAATGATAGAGAAGGGTCCCCCCTTTGCTTTAAAACTGAAAAATTTTGAAATTTTTTTTCGCGATTTTTTGACCTTATCTTATAGATTTGGGTTCGCTGATAACGAATCAACCATTGTTAACGCGATCTGACGCGTACTTCTTAAACTACAGCGTTTTGAAAATTGCAAAAATTTAGTAAAGTTGAAAAATTCAATTTTTTTTCTAAATTTTTTCAAATTATATTTAACTGATAGGTTATATTTATAGATTTCCGACCGCTGATTACGGAGAACAAAAAAATTTTGAGCTACGACCAGTAGTTTAGAAGCTACACCCGTTTTTATGGCCACCAAAAATTGATAGAGAAGGGTCCCCCCTTTGCTTTAAAACTGAAAAATTTTGAAATTTTTTTTCGCGATTTTTTGACTTTATCTCATAGATTTCAGTTCGCTGATAACGAATCAACCATTGTTAACGCGATCCGACGCGAACTTTTTAAACTACAGCGTTTTGAAAAATGCAAAAATATGGAAAATTTGAAAAATTTATGTTTTTTTATAATTTTTTTCGAATTTTATATAACTGATAGGTTATATTTATAGATTTCCGACCGCTGATTACGGAGAACTAAAAAATTTTGAGCTACGACCAGTAGTTTAGAAGCTACACCCGATTTTATGGCCACCAAAAAATGATAGAGAAGGGTCCCCCCTTTGCTTTAAAACTGAAAAATTTTGAAATTTTTTTTCTTGATTTTTTGACTTTATTTTGTAGATTTGGGTGCGCTGATAACGAATCAACCATTGTTAACGCGATCCGACGCGAACTTTTTAAACTACAGCGTTTTGAAAAATGCAAAAATATGGAAAATTTGAAAAATTTATGTTTTTTTATAATTTTTTTCGAATTTTATATAACTGATAGGTTATATTTATAGATTTCCGACCGCTGATTACGGAGAACTAAAAAATTTTGAGCTACGACCAGTAGTTTAGAAGCTACACCCGATTTTATGGCCACCAAAAAATGATAGAGAAGGGTCCCCCCTTTGCTTTAAAACTGAAAAATTTTGAAATTTTTTTTCGCGATTTTTTGACTTTATCTTATAGATTTGCGTGCGCTGATAACGAATAAACCATTGTTAACGCGATCGGACGCGTACTTTTTAAACTACAGCGTTTTGAAAATTGCAAAAATTTAGTAAAGTTGAAAAATTCAATTTTTTTTCTAAATTTTTTCAAATTTTATATAACTGATAGGTTATATTTATAGATTTCCGACCGCTGATTACGGAGAACTAAAAAATTTTGAGCTACGACCAGTAGTTTAGAAGCTACACCCGTTTTTATGGCCACCAAAAAATGATAGAGAAGGGTCCCCCCTTTGCTTTAAAACTGAAAAATTTTGAAATTTTTTTTCGCGATTTTTTGACCTTATCTTATAGATTTGGGTTCGCTGATAACGAATCAACCATTGTTAATGCGATCCGATGCGTACTTTTTAAACTACAGCGTTTTGAAAATTGCAGAAATTTAGAAAAGTTGAAAAGTTCATATTTTTTTCTAAATTTTTTCGACTTTTATATAACTGATATATTATATTTATAGATTTCCGACCGCTGCTAACGGAGAACTAAAAAATTTTGAGCTACGACCAGTAGTTTAGAAGCTACACCCGTTTTTATGGCCACCAAAAAATGATAGAGAAGGGTCCCCCCTTTGCTTTAAAACTGAAAAATTTTGAAATTTTTTTTCGCGATTTTTTGACTTTATCTTATAGATTTGCGTGCGCTGATAACGAATCAACCATTGTTAACGCGATCGGACGCGTACTTTTTAAACTACAGCGTTTTGAAACTTGCAAAAATTTAGAAAAGTTGAAAAATTAATTTTTTTTTGTAATTTTTTTCGAATTTCATATAACAGATAGGTTATATTTATAGATTTTGCGCTGCTGATTACGGAGAACTAAAAAATTTTGAGCTACGACCAGTAGTTTCGAAGCTACACCCGTTTTTATGGTCACCAAAAAATGATAGAGAAGGGTCCCCCCTTTGCTTTAAAACTGAAAAATTTTGAAATTTTTTTTCTTGATTTTTTGACTTTATTTTGTATATTTGGGTGCGCTGATAACGAATCAACCATTGTTAACGCGATCCGACGCGAACTTTTTAAACTACAGAGTTTTGAAAATTGCAGAAATTTAGAAAAGTTGAAAAATTCATATTTTTTTGTAAATTTTTTCGAATTTTATATAACTGATAGATTATATTTATAGATTTTCGACCGCTGATTACGGAGAACTAAAAAATTTTGAGCTACGACCAGTAAGGGTCCCCCCTTTGCTTTAAAACTGAAAAATTTTGAAATTTTTTTTCCCGATTTTTTCACTTTATCTTATAGATTTCAGTTCGCTGATAATGAATCAATCATTGTTACCGCGATCCGACGCGAACTTTTTAAACTACAGCGTTTTAAAAAATGCAAAAATATGGAAAATTTGAAAAATTTATGTTTTTTTTTAAATTTTTTCGAATTTTATATAACTAATAGGTTATATTTATAGATTTCCGACCGCTGATTACGGAGAACTAAAAAAATTTGAGCTACGACCAGTAGTTTAGAAGCTACACCCGTTTTTATGGCCACCAAAAAATGATAGAGAAGGGTCCCCCCTATGCTTTAAAACTGAAAAATGTTGAAATTTTTTTTCTTGATTTTTTGACTTTATTTTGTATATTTGGGTGCGCTGATAACGAATCAACCATTGTTAACGCGATCCGACGCGAACTTTTTAAACTACAGCGTTTTGAAAATTGCAGAAATTTAGAAAAGTTGAAAAATTCATATTTTTTTCTAAATTTTTTCGAATTTTATATAACTGATAGATTATAGTTATAGATTTCCGACCGCTGATTACGGAGAACTAAAAAATTTTGAGCTACGACCAGTAGTTTAGAAGCTACATCCGTTTTTATGGCCACCAAAAAATGATAGAGAAGGGTCCCCCCTTTGCTTTAAAACTGAAAAATTTTGAAATTTTTTTTCGTGATTTTTTGACTTTATCTTATAGATTTCGGTGCCCTAATAACGAATCAACCTTTGTTAACGCGATCGGACGCGTACTTTTTAAACTACAGCGTTTTGAATATTGCAGAAATTTAGAAAAGTTGAAAAATTCATATTTTTTTTCTAAATTTTTTCGAATTTTATATAACTGATAAATTATCTTTATAGATTTCCGACCGCAACTTACGGATAACTAAAAAATTTTGAGCTACGACCAGTAGTTTAGAAGCTACACCCGTTTTTATGGTCACCAAAAAATGATAGAGAAGGGTCCCCCCTTTGCTTTAAAACTGAAAAATTTTGAAATTTTTTTTCGCGATTTTTTGACTTTATCTCATAGATTTCAGTTCGCTGATAACGAATCAACCATTGTTAACGCGATCCGACGCGAACTTTTTAAACTACAGCGTCTTGAAAAATGCAAAAATATGGAAAATTTGAAAAAGTCATATATTTTTTTAAATATTTTTTATTTTTATATAACTAATAGGTTATGTTTATAGATATCGGTCTGCTGATTACGGAGAACTAAAAAGTTTTGAGCTACGACCACTAGTTTAGTAGAAGCTACACCCGTTTTTATGGTTACCAAAAAATGAGAGAGAAGGGTCCCCCCTTTACTTTAAAACTGAAAAATTTTGAAATTTTTTTTCAAGATTTTATGACTTTATCTCATAGATTTCAGTTAGCTGACAATGAGTCAACCATTGTTAACGCGATCCGACGCGTACTTTTTAAACTACAGCGTTTTGAAAAATGCGAAAATATGGAAAATTTGAAAAATTCATATTTTTTTCTAAATATTTTTGATTTTTATATAACTAATAGGTTGTGTTTATAGATTTCAATCTGCTGATTACGGAGAACTAGAAAATTTTCAGCTACGACCACTTCTTTAGAAGCTACAGCCGTTTTTATGGTCACCAAAAAATGATAGAGAAGGGTCCCCCCTTTGCTTTAAAACTGCAAAATTTTGAAATTTTTTATCGCGATTTTATGACTTTATCTCATGGATTTCAGTTAGCTGATAATGAGTCAACCACATTGTTAACGCGATCCGACGCGTACTTTTTAAACTACAGCGTTTTGAAAAATGCAAAAATATGGAAAATTTGAAAAATTCATATTTTATTCTAATTTTTTTCAAATTTTATACACCTGATAGGTTATGTTTATAGATTTCGGTCTGCTGATTACGGAGAACTAAAAAATTTTGAGCTACGACCACTACTTTAGAAGCTACAGGCGTTTTTATGGCCACCAAAAAATGATAGAGAAGGGTCCCCCCTTTGCTTTAAAACTGAAAAATTTTGAAATTTTTTTTCGCGATTTTTTGACTTTATCTCATAGATTTCAGTTTGCTGATAACGAATCAACCATTGTTAACGCGATCCGACGCGAACTTTTTAAACTACAGCGTCTTGAAAAATGCGAAAATATGGAAAATTTGAAAAAGTCATATATTTTTCTAAATATTTTTAATTTTTATATAACTAATAGGTTATGTTTATAGATTCCGGTCTGCTGATTACGGAGAACTAAAAAATTTTGAGCTACGACCACTTCTTTAGAAGCTACACCCATTTTTATGGTCACCAAAAAATGATAGAGAAGGGTCCCCACTTTGGTTTAAAACTGCAAAATTTTGAAATTCTTTTTCGCGATTTTATGACTTTATCTCATAGATTTCAGTTCGTTGATAACGAATCAACCATTGTTAACGCGATCCGAGCGTACTTTTTAAACTACAGCATTTTGAAAAATGCGAAAATATGGAAAATTTAAAAAAGTCATATATTTTTCTAAATATTTTTGATTTTTATAAAACTAATAGGTTATGTTTATAGATTTCGGTCGGCTGATTACGGAGAACTAAAAAATTTTGAACTACGACCACTACTTTAGAAGCTACAGCCGTTTTTATGGTCACCAAAAAATGATAGAGAAGGGTCCCCCCTTTGCTTTAAAACTGAAAAATTTTGAAATTTTTTTTCGCGATTTTTTGACTTTATCATATAGATTTCAGTTCGCTGATAACGAATCAACCATTGTTAACACGATCCGACGCGTACTTTTTAAACTACAGCGTTTTGAAAAATGCAAAAATATGGAAAATTTGAAAAATTCATATTTTTTTCTAAATTTTTTCAAATTTTATACAACTGATAAGTTATATTTATAGATTTCGGTCTGCTGATTACGGAGAACTAAAAAATTTTGAGCTACGACCACTACTTTAGAAGCTACAGCCGTTTTTATGGCCACCAAAAAATGATAGAGAAGGGTCCCCCCTTTGCTTTAAAACTGAAAAATTTTGAAATTTTTTTTCTTGATTTTATGACTTTATCTCATAGCTTTCAGTTTGCTGATAACGAATCAACCATTGTTAACGCGATCCGACGCGTACTTTTTAAACTACAGCGTTTTGAAAAATGCGAAAGTATGGAAAATTTGAAAAAGTCATATATTTTTCTAAATATTTTTGATTTTTATAGAACTAAAAAATTTGGAGCTACGACCACTACTTTAGAAGCTACAGCAGTTTTTATGGCCACCAAAAAATGAGAGAGAAGGGTCCCCCCTTTGCTTTAAAACTACAAAATTTTGAAATTTTTTTTCGCGATTTTATGACTTTATCTCATAGATTTCAGTTCGCTGATAATGAATCAATCATTGTTAACGCGATCCGAAGCCTACTTTTTTAACTACAGCGTTTTGAAAAATGCAAAAATATGGAAAATTTGAAAAATTCATATTTTTTTCTAAATTTTTTCAAATGTTATACAACTGATAGGTTATATTTATAGATTTCGGTCTGCTGATTACGGAGAACCAAAAAATTTTGAGCTACGACCACTAAGTACTTTAGAAGCTACAGCCGTTTTTATGGTCAAAAAAAAAATGATAGAGAAGGGTCCCCCCTTTGCTTTAAAACTGCAAAATTTTGAAAATTTTTTTCGCGATTTTATGACTTTATCTCATAGATTTCAGTTCGCTGATAACAAATCAACCATTGTTATCGCGATCCGACGCGTACTTTTTAATCTACAGCGTTTTGAAAAATGCAAAAATATGGAAAATTTTAAAAATTAATATTTTTTTCTAATTTTTTTCGAGTTTTATACAACTGATAGGTTATATTTATAGTTTTTGGTCTGCTGATTACGGAGAACTAAAAAATGTTGAGCTACGACCAGTAGTTTAGAAGCTACACCCGTTTTTATGGCCACCAAAAAATGATAGAGAAGGGTCCCCCCTTTGCTTTAAAACTGCAAAATTTTGAAATTTTTTTTCACGATTTTATGACTTTATCTCATATATTTTAGTTCGCTGATAACGAATCAACCATTGTTAACGCGATCCGGCGCGTACTTTTTAAACTACAGCGTTATGAAAATTGCAGAAATTTAGAAATCTGTAGATTTTCAAAGTCAAAATTTTTTGTGTTTTGAAAAAAAAAAATTTTTAAGCCGGATTTGGATTCTACGTTGAAGAATTTAAGAAAACGTTAAATTTTATTTTTTTTTTCAGGAGAAAATTAACCGAGATATGAATTTTCCCAATTTTCCGGTGAAAAATCGACGTTTCTGCAGACGTTCGGTAGAAAATTCATATCTCGTAAAATTGACTGGATAAACAATAATCGCGCCCGGGGTTGGAAATTAAATTAAAAAATAATATTGAAATAATTTCAGAGTTTTTTGAAAAAAATACCACTAACCTTTCAGTCGTGCAAAAGCCTTTAGAAAGTACTTTACCCACGATCTGAAATTTAAAAAAGAATATAATTAGATTTTGTTCTATTTTTACTAAATTTTGAAAATTTGGTTATGATAATTGTGAATAAACATATGCTTTATACTAATTTTCTATTTTGGTGCGTTACTAGTCGCTAGTAATACACTGACAGCAGTGCGTTACTAGCCAGTACCGCACTGCTATCGGTGCGTTACTGAGTAGTAAATTTTATTTTTCGTAGTTGGTAGCACTGTAGTTTATTGATTTTAATGTGGCAGTTGCCAAGCGATTTACAGGTTATTTGATGATTTGACAAACCTGACATTAGAGTTGCCAACTACCAGAAAAGTTACTAAAATTGAGAACTATAATATTTTATTTTAAATAGATAAAAAGGCGCAAAATAGAAAAAATAGTATAAAAAACTCGTTTCATAAGTCGATAGTAGCACTTGTTCATTAAAATACTCGTCGCTACGCGACTCGTATTTTCAAATTGAACGCGTGCTACAATATGCGATTTATGAAACTCGTTTTTTAATATACTATTTTGATTTTTAAAGTAAAACATTAAAAAAATATGAAATACCAACCTTAGAATTCTTGGAACTTGAGTTATTCCATTCAGCTGCTCATGAGATCCAAAAAATAACGATTTTAGTCCACCACTTAATTTATTACGGATCGAATCATTTTTTAAACACTTAACTCGCGGAACTTAGTTCTTTAATAATGAATTTTTAATTATACTCCGCACTTTCAAAAGTTTTGACTGCACTTTTATAAAGTCTCCGAATTTTGAAATACCACTCACGTACGCGCACTCCTCACATTTTTTGATTGCCTCTTTTTTCATGGTGTAGCCTTCGATCTATAAATTGAAAGAAAAAATTAAAACTATACATCAATAAAACATTTTGATTCTTTTTTACCTCTAATCATACTTTTGAAATAAATCCAAGGATAGGGTGGACAATTTTGTGACTTCCTCCTGAATATGTAGTGACTCGATGTGATCATATTTTCTGGATTCATCCCACCAAAACAACGATATGAAAATTGAAAATTTACTTTCTAAATAATTCCAGAGTTTAAAAAAATGTCATTAACCTTTTGAAACGTGTAAAGGCCTTTGAGAAGTACTTTACCCACGACCTGAAAATAAAAAAAAAGAAATTAGATTATTCATTGTTGTTAAAAATTTCTAAATTCACCATTTTTTATACGCAGAATTTTTATTGGGAAATCTTAAAAACCTACCCTTGAAGCTCTTGTAAATAACTTTAATCCTGGGTGTTTCTGTAATCCTTTCATCCATCACTTGATCTGCAAATTACACATTTTATCTCCACCATTTTTGAAAATAAATAGAAAATATTTGATTTTTTTGTTTTAAAAACGCCTTTTCTTATAAAAATTTATGGTGTAATATTTTTAATTCTCAACAGTATAAAAAAAGCGTTCATATGTTTTTATTTGAAAACAAAAAATGTAAAGGCTCATTTTTTTTATATTTTGTTACAGATACAGTCCTTAGTAAAACTTCATAAAAAGTTTTTTCAAAATCAGACCAGGAGTCAGAAAATTGATAAAAGAATGAAAAAATCAAACACTCTTTAAGATTTTATTTTTTTAATCGAAAACAAAAATGCAGCTTGGAAATGAATTCGTGTTGCAAGTGAATTTTAGGTAGGGACGCACTCATTTTGTAGAACCGCCTTTAAGAATAATTGCAGGTTCATAGGCTGCTTCGCATTGGTTGATAAAATTTGATACAAAGAAATCATGAATAATATCGAAACGAAGTGGGAAGTGATTCCACCACTTTCATACGCATACACCTTAAACGTAACACTCTCCGTTTCCAGTAATGTAATTTAATCAAAGTGAAAACCAAGACACGTTGTGCGCTTGGAACCCAAAATGGGGCAATTTTTTCATTAGATTTTTGAAAATTCCAAATGAATATGACAGACGAATATTTACTTTATTCACTGCCAAAATTTTAAATTTTTCCGAGTACGGAAACACTTTCAAAATTTAGCCCGAAAAAGGTCGATTTGAAAACCACCTGGTTATTTTCAAATTATAAATTAAATAAACAATTTTAAAAATCAACTAACGAAAAATTTAAATTCTGAAAATTAGCAATACCAGTAAATCGGTTTCTTTTCTTTTAATTGGTGGTCCTGAAAAGAACCCTTTTTTTGAATGTAGTTGAAAAATTATAAACATTTTTCAAAATCGCTGCCTTCTTGAGCCAAACAATACCGTAGCCTCGACCGTAGCCTATTGAAAATTTACTATTCGCTCAGATGCTGTCAGAGTCTTCACGATTTTTTTTATTTTTTTTCACTTTACTAGATCAGGACCTTTCCAATGGTATAAAATTTGGAGTGTGGACTCGGCCCATATCTCCGCCCAGGAAGCTATCACACAAATTTAATCCAGAATTACATAAATTGAAAATTTACGATTCGCTCGGATGCTGTCTGAGCCTTCACAATTTTTTTATTTTTTTTACTCTAGTAGACTCAAAAAAGTATGCCCTTTCCAATGGTATAAAATTTCGACCTTTTTCGGGGTAAATTTTGAAAGTGTTCCCGTACTCGGAAAAATTTAAAATTTTGGCAGTTAATAAAGTAAACATTCATCTGTCATATGCATTTGGAATTTTCAAAAATCGAAAAGTGGTGGAATCACTTCTCACTTCGTTTCGATATTATTCATGATTTCTTTGTATCAAATTTATCAATCAATGCGAAGCAGCCTGTGAGCCTGCAATTATTCTTAGAGGCGGTTCTACAAAATGAGTGCGTCCCTACCTAAAATTCACTTGGAAGCTGTATTTTGTTACACATACAGTCTTTAGTAAAACTGCATAAAAAGCTTTTTGCACTTTCTATATATAATGAGCTAGTTTAGTCCTTATTGATAGAGACTAAAACGTCACATTTCCTGTCTCTTGTCAAATTTACTTTACTCCCTGTCTTGTCATTACTTTACTCCCGCCCACGTCATTTGTCATCACTTTACTCCCGCTCACGTAACTTGTCATTAAAAATTAAAATTAGTCATAATCTTGTAATTTGTCTGAATTTGCCGCGAAATCACAATCGTTGCAAACTTAAGTCTAGTATAATCACCACCAATATATTGAGTGAGTGTTTTAAGTGTACACAGAATCGATTCAATCAATTAGTTAGATCTGTAAATGTGGCAAAATCTTTTAAACTTGGTAAACTTTATTCCTGCATCAAAACTTACCTACTTTATTTATTGTGAAGTTAATTATTATTTTTTTAAATTTATAAAATCAATTACAATAATTATAATATTAACCTACAATTATCTATATTTTATGAAAGTTGCTGTATAAATCATTATGACGGGCGAATAAAAATACCCGTCGCCGTCCGATGACAACCGATATTAGTCACAGCGATAGCCATATAATTAAATTATTGTGAAAACTTTTACCTATTAAAAAAGTGCAAAAAATTCTATATGCACCGAGGTAGTAAAGTGAATTTAATCCCTCCTCTGATTGTTTCCCTCGGCTTTGCCTCGGGAAACAAAACATCGTCGGGATTAAAATCAGTCACTTTACTACCTAGGTGCATAAATAACTATTATTTAAATCAGACTAGGAGTCAAGATATTAAAAAATTATGTGTAACAAAATATAAAAAAATTTAGCCCTTACATTTTTTTTGTTTTCGATTAAAAAAATAAAATCTGAAAAAGTGACTGATTTTTTTCATTATTTTTTAAATTTTTTGACTCCTGAGGTGGAAGTCTGTAAGCTATACGATTTGTTTTCGTACAACGAAGAAATCGTTTGTTTACTAAGTTGCTTGTTGACAGATTTTCTATCACCCTTCCTTATGCACGTTTTATATTTGTTGAAAGAAGACAAAATGTATGTATGAGTACCAGAAAATGAAACAACTGGTCTAACTGGCATTAAAAAACTATTTATATCAAAACTATCAATATTTTTAACTTTATGTATTTTAGGTAAAGTATAAAGCCTAGGAATGACTGGATTTGACGATATGTATTTATTTGGGTTAAAGTTTTTTAATTTGACTGCTTTTAAAGTGTCTTTATATGCTGTGTTAAACTTAGTTGAAGGATCTTTCTTTAAAATTAAGAAATTATTATTTTTCAAAAAATCTTCAGATATTGAAATATAATAATTCCTATCAAGTATTAACAAAGTATTACCTTTATCCGCTTTACTTAAAACAAGATGATTTTTTGAAATTTTCTTTTGTAAATTAAAAATGGTTTTGTTATCTTCTAATTGATTATTGTTGCATCTAAAATTTGAAATATTTTTTATTGCTTTTAAGGTTTTATTTCATCAACATTCTCATATAGGTCAAACTAGAAGAACATTTAACATTAGAATTAAAGAACATATGTCAGCTATTCGATTAAACAGACCACAACTTTCACATTTTGCTAATCATATATTATTTAACAATCATAATTTTGAACTAAATAAAAATGTTACAATTTTACATAATACCAATGATTTTTTGATTCGAAATCATTTAGAAAACCTTGAAATAATAAAATTAAATTTGGACACTAAATTCATAACATTAAATATACAAATTGAAAACGAAGTCAAACATTTAAGTTATATTAAATCACTAATTAATAATTTTTATACAAACTAATTATTTTAAATACCATCATTAAAAAAATTTTTTTAAAAAGTTTACAAAAATTTTATTTACTTCAAAAAATTTTACATGTCACTATTATCTTGACAATAAAGGTAAGAAAATTAAATTCATTACTTTATTTTGCTTTAAAAGCTTTAAAAGCTTTATGAATTCAGAATAATTGATTTATCAAGTATTTGAATATTATTCTTGCATGTTAATTTACATTAATTTTGTATACATTTATTTTTATTTTTTATTTTATACCTATGCTTTTATTTTATTTTATATTGTTAATTCTAATTGTTTATTCTTAGATTCTTTAAAAACCTGAAGATGGGATAAAATTATCCCGAAATCGAAGTTAATTTATACAATACGTATAAATAATAAAGTTGGACTAAAAGATAATAATAATAACAAGTTTTTCTATGCAACACATCTCATTTTTTTGTTCCTAGTTTAAAACAATTTTAGAAAATGAGTATATTTTCTTTATTTTTTTCGAAACCCAAACCCCCCTCCCCCATCGTTGGGTACGCCAGTGGTTTTTCCACTTTCCACCGTAATTAATAAAAAAGTTATTAACCATTTCCTAGCTCAAATTGTGAAACTAGTACCTAAAATTTTGATTTTCTTCAGAAAAAACACAAAGTACAAAGGTTTCATTAAAATTTTCCAGTAAAACGTATTTCATTATTTTACTATAGTATGTTAAATTAATTGGAAAAAATTTTGTGAAAATATTTATATCAATAAAAAAGTTATTAACAATTTTGTAACTCAAATTTCTAAAATAATGACTAAAATACGAAATTACTTATAAAAACATGAATTTTCTCAAGTTTCCATTGGAATTTTCCAAAAACAATTTAACCATTGTTAAATTAGTGGCATCATAAATTCATGTGGAAAATTTTGTAAAAATATTATAAACAATTATTAATAATTTTCGAGCTCAAATTATAAAATTCGTACCTAAAATATGGATTTTCCATAATTCTACCCTGGTCTATTAAATATAGAGACAAAATTTTGTAAAAATATTTATAACAATAAAAAATAACAAAATTCGACTAAAGTAATATTTTTTAAATCAAAAAGTTCCTAAAAAAATTATACCGTTAAATTTAATAATGGCGCCTATAATTTAACGTATATTTTTTTATATTTTCAACGACATTTTCAAAATTATAATTTTTTTATGCTCCCTCTTCTTTAATTTTAATCAAAAATCGAAGAAAAAATCAGGAAACTGCTAACAGTCGCCATTTTTTATCACTTTTTTTTTTTAAATTACGATGGAAAGTAGAAAACCACTGGCGTACTCAAGGAGAGGAGGGGGTTGGATTAAAATTAAAAGAAATAAAATGAATGAAATTTTTATGTTGTTTTTGTTTAAATCGAAGTAGAATTGTATAAAAAATATTAGCATAACAATGGCTAGCTGTCTGATTCACTGCCTGCATTTTTTTAAGACGGCAGGCAGCTAAGCGTTTAGTGAATTTTCTTGAATTCCTAGACTTACAAAAATAAGTTTTCCACGCGTTTTTACGCTAAATTTAATATTAAAAATGAAAATTCACAGCGTATCGTGATATGGTATTTTCTTAAAAATTACCTTGCATTTCAATGTAGCGTTTGGTAGAATTTTCCTCTTATCCAGGAGGTTTTCCCAACAGTTTTCATCAAAACTAACCACTTTAATTTATTAATATCACAATTGAGCACTAATTTAACTTAATTTTATTGATGAGTTTATAAATTTGCACCATAATTCAAAGGATTTATTTAAGACACCTGCGCCTGCGTCTGCGGACACCTGTTGATTCGTTGATTGTTTCGCGAAGACTCATGACATGACGCGATACGGCGATACGCGCAAATACGACTTACTTTGGCTGCTGCAAATCACAGTACTTGCGCTCAAAAATTTTATTGACGATAGTGGGAGGGCGCGCTTGTAAACATATTATTATAATTATTTTATTTTCACTAAAAATAATAATACAGGGTGATGATAAAGCTTGGAACATGTTTCATAACTGCCGTATTCAATTATTTTGAGAAAATCGTTCGGACAGGTCAATTTCAGTTGCCATCTTTTGGTATAAAAAAATATTAATGACGTCACTGGTGCTTTAGCAGTGACGTCATCGGCGATTTTTTTAAATGGAAGCCCCCACTTTTTTTACTCGTTTTTGATACATTCATGTCACTTAAACTATGATATAAAATAGAACTTTAAACAAATTTTTGAATTAAAAATCTTTCTAATTCAAAAAAGGAAATTTTTATTTTAACGAAAAAGGTTTTATAAAAATAAATTAAAATGAATTTGAAGTTACTAATAGTAACAAAAGAAAGTAAATAATCCGCATTCTAATGCGAATGTAAAATGTTAAGTGTATTTAACAAAATTTAATAAATAGTCTTGAAAACTAATTTTTGATTCCATTTAAAGGTAAGTAAATTTACAAAAAATAAAATTTTAAATTCACCATTTATTGAAATCAGCCAAAATTAATCTTATACAACATTCAAATTTTTCTAATTTATGAGCAATTTCCTAAACGGAAAATATAGTGGTTTAGTTCTGCAGTCATAAAAGCTACTCAAAACAAGATTTTTGTATAATTTTTTTTGTAGATGATTTAGAAATCATTTCTTTAATTCCTGACGGAAGGAAAATAAAATTGTAGAATGTACAAAAAAATATATAATGATTTAAAAGTACCTTAACTTTGGACCTCTCTAATTAATTTTGTGCTAGGTTGCAAAAGGTAACTCTCTGACAGGATGTAGCTTACTCAAGTTAGATTATAAATCTGAAAAAAATTGAAAATCTAACGAGGGAAACTTGAGTTATAACTGCAGAACTAATGCTCGATTTCATGATTTTTCAGAATTTTTCCTCCCAAACTTGCGCGCCCTCTAGGGATGATTCGCATTAATTATTAATGACCAAATACATAATTTGCAAAGAAGCTCCAGAAAAGTGGGATGGATTTTCTATTCTTTGTTATTATCTCCAACTGAAAATTTATCGCGGGTGTCTAGGAAAATGCTCTTAATAGTACAAATTAATTTTAAGTTTACATTAAAAAAATTTTCAAACGAAAATTTGTTTACAAATGCAATCATTTTTTTATATCATCGTTTAAGTGACATAAATTTCTTTCAAAAACGAGTGAAATAAGTGGCGGTTTCCATTTAAAAAAATCGATGATGACGTCATAGCTAAATCACCAGGGTCATTAATATTTTTATTATACCAAGAGATGGGATTTTAAAAACTAAAATCGACCTGTCCGAGCAATTTTCTCAAAAAAATTAAATACGGCAGTTATGAATTATGTTCCAAACTTTATCATCACTCTGTATATTATTAGGGCTCATCAAAACTACCTTTTTTAAACAATTTTGAGCTTTGTATACTTTATTTTATAACTAGGAGGAGTGACAGGAAAGGACAACTTACACTATAAAAGTTACTAGAAAAATAACCAAACAGATTTTGGTAGGAACTTTAGGTTATTTTGGCTTTTTAATGACAAAATATGTACCGAAACCTAATATAATTCATCATTTTTTTGTACTGAATACAAATTTACATTGTAAATACATTATGGTAATTCAAATTTTATGATTAATATTTTGAGGTTATATGTCAAATATCATCAAAAATAATTATCCGGTGTAAATCTTGCTGATTTTTAACCAGTCAGGGACGTTAATTTTTGGCATTTTAGCGCGGGAAATTTAAAACACTTCTCCTAGTTAAAAAATCAAGTAGAGTAAAGCAAGAAAATTTAAACTGAATTTCCTACTAGACACTTTATAAAAATAGTTTTTCCACCAAAAAATTACTTTGCATAAAATTAATAATCTAAATGAGAATGCAAAATGCAGGGTAAATATACATAATTAAAAATCAACGTATTTTCTTAAAAACTAACAAGCCCAGTCAACGAAAACCCAAAAAAACGACCAATGAGTGAAAAAATTTGTTAATTAATTAATATTTTAATAATAAATCATAATTATTAATAACTTTTTATGCAGTTTTGCCAAGGACTGTATGTCTAACAAAACATAGAACAATTGAACCCTTAATTTTTTTTGTTTTCAATTAAAAAGATAAAATGTGAAAATATTATACAGGGTGTCCCGGAATATGTGGGACCCACTTCTAGGGTGGATAGTAGATGTCAAGAGAATAAGAAAAGTTCATATAAACTTATGACCAATTTCGCCTCATAAGGGAGCTACAGCTCTTTAAAGGAGTTGTTAAAAAGTAGGGTTTTTTCTGTTTATTTCAAAACAAATTCAAGTACAAATTAACAGATTTGATATTTGGTATGAATCATAATACAGTTAGGATAGGTACGTTTTCGTAATCTTTTCAATTTCTTAAACTATTTTGGGTAATACAATAAAATAAAATAATCCATGGTTAACATGATTTTTTAAAATTTAAATTGTGTTGACCATCAATAAAATAATTAAATGCATTTTCTTCGAAAACGGCGCATTCTACCGACTTTAAGTAAGAGTACCTGTTTTGTTAAGTATTAAATGGGAAACATTATTTTGAAGAAAAAATGTTGTAAAAGTTAACTACAAAAAAGTTAGGATAATTTTTAACTTCAACACTCCCCGAATTTACCCGCAAATAACATTTGTTTTTTTAAATGCAAAATCTCATTTTTTTGTTCGTAGTTTAAAACAATTTTAGAAAATGGGTATGTTTGTTATATTTTTTTTCTTTTCTTCGAAACCCAAACCCCCCTCCCCCATCCCTGGGTACGCCACTGGTTTTTCCACTTTCCACCGTAATTAATAAAGAAGTTATTAACCATTTTCTTGCTGAAATTTTGAAATTCGTACCTACAATTGATTTTCTTCAGAAAAAAAAAGTACAAAGGTTTAATTAAAATTTTCTAGTAAAACGTATTTCATTATTTTACTATAGTATGTTAAACTATTTGAACAAAATTTTGTTAAAATATTTATAACAATAAAAAAGTTATTAACAATTTTATAACTCGAGTATCAAAATGATATTAAAATACGAAAACTTATAGATAAATTTTTTTTCGCGATTTTTTGACTTTATCATATAGATTTCAGTTCGCTGATAACGAATCAACCATTGTTAACGCGATCCGACGCGTACTTTTTTAACTACAGCGTTTTGAAAAATGCAAAAATATGGAAAAAAATGAAAATGTCGTATATTTTTCTAAATTTTTTTGATTTTTATAAAACTAATAGGTTATATTTATAGATTTCGGTCTGCTGATTACGGAGAACTAAAAAAAATTGAGCTACGACCAGTAGTTTAGAAGCTACGCCCTAATTAATTACCTTCGAGCTTAAGATATTGCACACTAATGCACTGTTTGCAATCAGTTTACTTAAATAATGCCCTGAAACCTTGAAATTCCTACAACAGGGAAACCGCGCTGCGTACGATTCCATTATTTTGGACCTGCTCCGAAAATTCACCTCCGCCAATCAGCCAAGTTAAGTATAAGCCAGCCATTCGTGGAAAAAGCAAGCGGGTCATGCAACATTTGAGTCAGGCATTAGTTCAAGTCAACATTGAGAAACTTATTAGTACTTACCGGGGCCCTTGGGTCCCTTTAAGTTGATGACAAAACTCTGACCCTTGGGTTGCAGCTGGTAGCTCCTGAAAGGCCGAAATCGTAGCTCCACAATAATGAAAACCTTGATTTTCCGCAACTATAGCTAAGCTAGGGCTCACCCACGTAACCCTTAATAATTTGGGGTTCTTTAGAAGAGCCCCACACATTTTTAGATCCAAATTAGCGACCACACGTATTCTAGGGTCCATTCTAGCAACCCTTCACATTTTAGGGTACAATCTAGTAACCCATTCACGCTTTAGGGTCCAACCTAGCAACCCTTCACACTTTCGGGTCCAACCTAGCAACCCTTCACAATTTAGGGTCCAACCTATCAAACCTTCACACTATAGCGTCCAACCTAGCAACCCTTCACACTATATGGTCCAACCTAGCGACCCTTAACTACCCACACTGGGTTCTCCCTCGCAACCCATTTCTACTGACTTCACTATTGCTTAATAACTCATCTTAACCCTGCCTGGGTATTACACAACCCTTAAATGAAACCCAACCTCACGTTTTCCTCGCATAACAAGAGTACAACCCACTCGTACTTAATTACAGCGCGGCCCTGCAGTTGACAATGACCTCGATTAAATCCCAAAACCCAAAATCAAATTCGCTGCAATCAAAATACAAGCGCTTGATGCATTTTAGAAAACATGCAGGTCAACGTAGAAACTAATTTACTAATTTACAACCCCTTTATTAATTAAACGAAAATTAAATACAACTCTACATTTCATATAAAGAATAGGCTACGATTATAGATTTAAGCCTGCTGATTACAGAGAAATAAAAATATTTGGTCTACGACCAGTAGTTTGGAAGTTACAGCCATTTAAGTGGCCCTAAAAGAATGATAGAGAAGGGTACCCCCTTTGCTATAAAATCGAAAAATTTTCAAAAAATTTTCGACGTTTTTAGCATTTTCCGATAGATTTGGTTTCGCTGATAACGAATTAAGCAATATTAGCGCGATCCAATGCGTACTTTTTAAAATATAGCGTTTTGAAATATGGGCAATTTTCGAAAATTTCAAACAATCATACTTTTTCTTCAAAAATATTTGAATTTCATATAAAGAATAGGCTACGATTATAGATTTAGACCACTTTTATCATTCTCTAGAGGGTTATT
The DNA here is from genome assembly GCA_963971135.1 of Stenus bimaculatus. Lineage (NCBI taxonomy): Eukaryota > Metazoa > Arthropoda > Insecta > Coleoptera > Staphylinidae > Stenus > Stenus bimaculatus. Next base: position 20,284,457 of record OZ020180.1, read on the forward strand.
TTTGAATCACCCGAGAAGATGTCACATGCGAATTTCATCAATCTGTCTTTGTCATTTACATGAACAAACAAGAGTCTGTCCTTCTAATGTCGAATGCGACATCATGTCGACAATTTCAAAAATAAGCGCCCTATCCTCTTCATTTACATGAAAAAATAAGAGGACTGAATGATAAAAGTGGTCGGCCACATCGTGTCGACCGACGTTACGGATTATAAAAAACGTCGACGTATACGATTATAAAAAATAGAGATAAAACATCCGAGTTCCCTGTGAGTGAGTGAATGAGTATAAAAATTGCAAATTGCATGCTCACTCACTCACTCACTCATAAGGGACTCGGATGTTTTATCTCTCTTTTTCATAAGCGTAACGTATCCGTTCCGTTAATTGTGCGCCCGCCTTAAGGCTGCTGTGCGGACCAATCACAAAGCTGCAGTATTACCAACCCATTGAGTAATTAGCAATGGATTATTGGGAATTTTTAGATTCCGCTCGCCCTCTGGTGGGAAAATATGAACTTCGATATTCGGTACTTACGTTTTTGATTTAACACATTGGTACATGTTTTTTGAGATATACTGAAGTTTTAAATAATAAATCTATTTGTGTTTTGATGAATACACAGTTATAAGGTACATGAATGCATTTTAAACACATTTTTTAACTATGACAAGTACCGAATATCATCCATTTATAGCGCCATCTATACGTAGTTAAAATTCCCAATTGGTAATTAATTAATCACTGGCAATCACTGGCCAGTATTGCCAACTCATTGAATAATGAGCAATGGATTATGGGTAATTTCAACCACAGAATAAATTTTACATAGAAAATCTCAAGAAATTTCAACTTTCAGTCAATCCAAGAAATAAACGTCTGAAGTAAACTCGCGACCATTCGCGAGCCATTCGCGATTTCGGAGATCAGATATACGACCTCTGGTGGTTATTTGAAAAGCTAGAAGGAGTCCAATGAATAAAAACTTATTTATGTGCGGGTACTTATAAATCAATTTTTCAGTCACAAAATCACACGGACTAACTATGTGTAACATATGCTCGGATAATTATCTTTCGGATGGTGTTAATAACTTTTTATGGAAGTCCGAAAACTCGTTTTATGACCCATTTAATTAAAGAGTAACGCACCGCCAAGTCATATTTTAATTTAAAATTTCATCGCACGGACTAACTAAGAGTAAGATACCCTCGTATTCGTATTTTAACTGTATTTCAGACGATGTTGATAACATTTTTATGCAAGGCCGAAAACTCGTTACATGACGAATTTAATCAAAGCGTGACCCAGCAAACACAGTAACATCGGCCAATTGGCGGTTTTATTACGGCACGGTCGGCAAAGTGTCGGCGTCGATTGGAAGATTAGGGCCTTCGATGGCTCTTAACATGTTGCCCGGCAAGGTAACCCAGCTAACACAATAACATTCGCCGATTGGCGGTTTTATGTCGGCAAAGCATCGGCGTTGAATACAAGCTAAGGGCCATAAGTTGCTCGACACTATTTTATTTTCATTCGAGCTTTGCAAATATTGCATTGGCAACTTGATGGGCCTTAACACGATTTCTGACATTAAATTTATTTCGTTCGGTTTTTTTTTTCGACTAGTTTCGAGTGTTTACGAAATATATTCCGGCAATCTAAAATGCTCCAAAGTCAAATATTTGCTTATTTTTAGTAAGATAGATATACCTATATCTTTTTGAGTTTCTTAGAATATATTTATTATGAATTGTATATAATCATTATCATAATATAATAAATATTATAAAATTATTTTTTTTATAACCCAATCTGAAGTGTAGTGCACAAAGGCAATATGAAGGCCCATTGCTGGCAATGCGGCGGTATGAAAGCAAAATGTTGTCGGTACATAATAGGGCCATCGCGGAAAATACATTTCATCGCAGCGGTAGCAGTGCGTTCGGCCGCCTTTCGGCCGGAGTGACCTATTGAAATTGGCCCAACATCATTTGCCAGTGAAGGCCCGTTGTACCCAGTATGGCAGGCGTATATTCGGCCGAATGTCGGCCGACTTAATTTTGCTAGCTGGGTAGTTATTTAAAATTTTGTATTTTTTTAATTTTTATTATTATTTAACGCAATTTATTTTTTAAAATTGTTAATTTTCATATGTAATACAACGACTGAAATCGTGATTATTATTTAATCACGATTTTACGAGTTGCATGTCTTAGATTATATAAAGAATGATAAGAAAATAAGAATAATACTTTTAAGTTTTTATTTCTGAATTGTGTCTAGTGTGACAAGGTCAGTGGTGGTCCAGAGTGCTAAGGCGTCAGTGTCTTATTCCGAGAATGCGGGTTCGAATCCCATCCCAGCTTGCCGTTTTTCTAAGCTTATAGTCTCGGTAATCAAAAAACGAAAATCAGAAATCGATAATTGGCCGCGTACAGATGCTCATCGATTATTAAGCGAGTTGGCGTATAGGAAATAAAGGCATTATGAATTGTATATATATAATCATTATAATAAATATTATAAAATTATTTTTTTTATAACCCAATCTGAAGTGTAGTGCACAAAGGCAATGTGAAGGCCCATTGCTGGCAATGCGGCGGTATGAAAGCAAAATGATGTCGGTACATAATAGGGCCGTCGCGGAAAATACATTTCATCGCAGCGGTAGCAGTGCGTTTGGAAGCCTTTCGGCCGGAGTGACCTATTGAAATTGGCCCAACATCATTTGCCGGTGAAGGCCCGTTGTACCCAGTATGGGAGGCGTATATTCGGCCGACTTAATTTTGCTAGCTGGGGAGAAAGAATATTGCAGCATTCATGTCAAATTTTAATTGCAAATTTCATCATTAAAACCGCACGATCTAACTATGAGTTACATACCCTCGGATTCGTATTTTAATTGTCTTTCAGGCACGTGCAATTAGCTTTTTATGCAATAGGGAAAAATGAGTTTTTGTGTAAATTATTAATGCATTTTTTAGTTTATGTCGAAAGAGGGCATTTTTTGTTTTGAAATTTTATAGGCTAAGTCGTAGGGACTTTGTGTTATATGCCGTTTTATTCGTCTTTAAGTGTACTATTTAAACCGGTTCAACAAAAACCCCGCCATATTCTATGAGGGAGACTTTAGTGCGGCCGGCTCTCCTACTACAGTGAATTCAAAAAAGACTGAAACCGCAACTATGCAACCAAACATACTCTGTAGTGATTTTAGAATTGCTAAGTTGGTGTACCTGTCAATTTTCATTGAAATTTAAATCAGATCTGTCACTTTTTAATCTCAGCAGTTTTCCTTCTGGTATTTTTTCAAGTAATTTCTTAGTGTGTTGCATATTTTATAAAAAACAGTGCTTTTCAAAACTAAAATTAGTGCAGTTAAAATATTCGCAATGGATTTTTCACCGGAGCACAAGGCATTAATTTCAGTGTAGCCAACTGTGGGAAACTTATTAGTTTCCTACCTTACAATGTCAATGGTTTCAATCTTATTTGAATTCACTGTATGTAGTCTGTAGTCAACTGTGGCAAACTTATAGCGTTTTCGGATTACTTGCACTGGTGCAATTTTAAGTGTCAAATTTAAATTTTAACTTGCATTTTCTGGATGTGGAAATTAAATTTGCCTGACCTGTTCGGCCTTTGTCAGCAATTATTAATTTCAAGGATTTCCCTGAAATTGTCCAAATAATGTGCTCTAAAGGAACTGTCAGTGCAAATGTGCAGTTAATCCGAAAGCGCTATTAGGCAAGTCACCAGTATCATTCTTTTTTGAAGACCCTATAGATAAATTTAGATTTGGACTACTCGGAGTACACTACTTTACTACTCATAAATCGGTAATGGAAAACGAAGTAACATGTAGGTGACAAATGTTAACCTCAAATTAATAATTTTTTAAACCTGTAATTTTTTCAAAATAGGTAAGTTTTATGTAAAAACTTTGATCGTGATTTGTATTCTAAAGAATAATTTTACAGATAGATATGTCTTTTCCAAATAAAAAGGAGCGTTCCCAATGTTGGGGTAGCCGTGACTTGTACTGGGAGTGCTTGGATAAAAACAAAGTCGCTGATACTAGTCAAGATAAAACGTGTTTAGAACTTAGGAAAGTATTTGAAAATTCATGTCCTTCGCAATGGGTGAAGCACTTTGATAGAAAACGAAGTTATTTGAAATTTAAGGATAGGCTTGAAAAAGAAGGTTACGAGCCCTTGGATGATGAAAAATATAAATGAGTTGTATTGTGTTTAGAGTGTACTTATTAGAATATAGAATTTTATTAAACATATGTTTTTATTAGTTACCATCCAGTTAGGTACAATTTAAATATCTTAAAAATAAAGCGATTAAATTAAATTTTATTAATTAAATTACTTGCGACATACAAAATGAATAATATTGGTTTATTTGTAAAACTCATGTTCACTCTCATCTTTCTTGGTGTTATTCTTGTACCCCTTTTCAAAATCTTTAGGTAGAACAATGTATCTATTTTCTCGAACAGCATGCATACCAGCTTCTTGACAAATAGCATTTATATCAGCACCAGAAATACGATCTGGTCTAGCAACAAAATCTTCTAAATCAACCTACAATTATAAAGTAAATAATTGTTTTCAAATTAAATCATTTCAAAATTACCTCTTCTGAAAGATTCATTTTTGATGTAATGGTTGTGAATACTAATCGTTTTTGTCTGCGATCAGGAAGAGGGAATTCAATTTTCCTATCAAGACGCCCAGGACGTAAAAGAGCAGGATCCAAAGTATCTGCACGATTAGTTGCCATAATAACCTAATACAAAAATAAGTTAAAAAAATTTAAGTTAATAATTTTATTTGCTTTACCTTAACATTAGTCGTTTGATCAAACCCATCCATTTGATTGAGTAACTCTAGTAAAATACGTTGGACTTCTCTATCAGCGCCTGTTTGAGCATCAAAACGTTTTGTTGCGATCGCATCAATTTCATCAATAAATATGATAGCTGGTGAATTTTCTTTTGCTAAACGGAACACATCTCGGACCATACGCGGACCTTCACCCAAGTATTTTTGAACAAATTCAGATCCTACCACTCTAATGAATGCAGCTAAAACATTAAAAATATGTCTTTATTAATTTAGAAAAAAATATTTACTTTTGAAGGAGATAGATTCTTGCAAAACAGAGATTAGTTTAATTTTTCCTTATATATTATGGTTATAAATAAAATAATACCTGTTGTGTGATGGGCAACAGCTTTAGCAAGCATAGTTTTTCCACATCCTGGAGGTCCATACATCAAAACACCTCTTGGAGGGTCAATACCAATTTGTTTGTATAACTCAAAATGAGTTAATGGAAGTTCGACAGCTTCTCTAATTTCTTGCTTTTGCATGTCCATACCACCAATGTCAGCATAAGAAACATCAGGTTTCTCATCTGCTTGTAACATACTGATAGAAGAATCAGCCTCTGGTGGTAAAACATCAACCAAAGCATTACTATGTTTGTGTAATGCAACACTTGCAGAAGGTTTCAATAATTCCCTATCGATAGTCGATAGAATCCTCACATAGTAGTTTGATCCAGTAGTTGAACCAACAATGCCGGTATTTTGATCCACAGCCTCTAAGAACTGACCAATTACAAGAGGAACAGATTGAATTCTTTTGACTTCTTCTTGGGCATGTAAGTACTCCTTTTTTAAATTTCGTTGCTCATCTTTTATGTATTCTTCTTGTACTTCAAGAAATTCTAACATCTGTTGAAGTTTCTTATATTTTGAATAGAGATCTTCCGCATCCAAATCCTGAAGGTTTTGCTTTTGTTCAGCTGGGCTGCCCTCATCCTTTGAAAATTTCATTTTAGTGAATAATATTATATGTCAAAGTTGACAATCATGGTTAGGTTCCGTATTGAAGGTTGGGAAAAAGTAGAAATTATTTTTAAAAGTTCATGGTTTTAAGTATTTTTACTTCATAATGAGTAAGCAAAATATGTTTACTATAAAATATTCAAATTCACAAGCTTACTAGTCTGGGAGCCCATAATAGAAAAAAGTGTCTTAAATAGAACCATTATAAACCTCCAAAAACTTAATTTTTCTATTTTGGTGCGTTACTAGTCGCTAGTAACACTCTGACAGCAGTGCGTTACTAGCCAGTACCGCACTGCTATCGGTGCGTTACTGAGTAGTAAATTTTATTTTTCGAAGTTGGTAGCACTGAAGTTTATTGATTTTAAAGTGGCAGTTGCCAAGCGATGTACAGGTTATTTGATGATTTGACAAACCTGACATTAGAGTTGCCAACTACCAGAAAAGTTACTAAAATTGAAAACTATAATATTTTATTTTAAATAGATAAAAAGGCGCAAAATAGAAAAAATAGTATAAAAAACTCGTTTCATAAGTCGATAGTAGCACTTGTTCATTAAAATACTCGTCGCTACGCGACTCGTATTTTAAAATTAAACACGTGCTACAATATGCGACTTATGAAACTCGTTTTTTAATATACTATTGTAGAACATGTACTTTGCAATATTTAATTCATCACACAAATTTGCTGACTACTGGTTTTAATAAATCCTAAAGAAAATGTTTGGAAAACATACAATTTTAAATCATCTTGCACCATCCAGCATTTGTTATAAATTACTTAAATAAAAATAAGCCCAACGGAAAATAGTCGCCCAACGAAACTATAAAAATGGTCAAAAAAGGACATAATCCCAACATCAAACAAAGAACCTTAGACTAATCTGTACCGACTATACCTGCTGAAAATGTATGGTTGGACCTTTAGTAATTTAAAACAAATGCCAGATGGTGGAAGATGATTTGAAATTTGTATATTTTCCGAACATTGTCTTTGGGAAATATTAAAACCACTAGTCAGCAAATTTGTGAGGTGAATCAATTTTTACAAACTACATTTTCAAGAAATTAAGATATTGAGGTTTGTAATGGTTCTGTTTAAATTTTTTTTTCTCCTATGGGCTCCCAGAGTGCCAACCATGTGTTTACTTAAAAAAAATAAAGGATCAAATTAAACAAATCAAAAACTTCCTTTTGCTCTAGGAAAATCTTTCCAAACACTACATTTTTATTGGAATACTTGTCATTGAGAAATTGAAATGCAGCAAGGTCTCAATAGTGATAATAATATATATTTATTGATCTTTCGAGACTTACATATAACATAAGTATTTAGACATGTCCACAAAAATATTAAAATATTTACAAATATAGCAAGATTTACAACGTATATTATCTAAAGTATTCTATAAACTTGTTTAAAGAATAAAAACATTTATCTATAAGTACTTTTTTTAAATTACAGTTGAACTTCCCTAGAACGAACTTCCATATAACGAATTTCTCTATTTAACGAATTTTTTTTGAGAATCTTCACCTTGAAGGCATTTTTAATGTATTTTTTACTCCTTATAATGAATTAAAGTTTCCCTATAACGAATATTTTTTAAGTAAATATTAGTCAATGGGTGGCTAATTTTAAAAATTTCGGAGAATTTTATATTATATTAGTGTAAAGAATAATAGAATATCAGGTAGGTAATTAGAATTTTTAGAAATGAACGTAAATTCCGAGATTTGTCGAGTCTTTTTATAAGGTTTACTTATAAGTTATACCTCCGACCTGGAGCAAATTTAGTTTTTGTAAAACATGCGCATTAAAAACAAAGCTTTTTCAAATTCAAATTTTTTATATCAAAATTACGAATTTCTATATAACGAATTTTTTTAAGGTTCCCGTGATGAAACGTTATATAGAAGTTCAACTGTATATTTAAATTATGAGACATTTAGCGAGGTTGTCGAGAGCGGAAATGCATTATATATTTTTGTACTTAGTATCTGGAAAGATTTTTGAGTACTAGATAGACATACTCTATCAGGTAGTAACAAGCTTATATTTCTTGTGGGATAACCGTGTGCGATTCTCGTGCTTAATGAATCTTTATTTTTGAACGCATAAATAGCAAGATCCAAGATAAGTAGACTAGGCAGCGTTAAGATATGAAGTTGTTTAAAATGATTTCTGCATGATTCCTGTTGACCTATCTCCAAAATACTTCTAATAGCTCTCTTTTGACTAATAAAAACCTTATCCAGCCAAGAAGAGCATCCCCACAAAAGTAGTGCATAAGTTAATCTAGATTGTATTTCAGAATAGATCTTCTTTAGTGATGGCAAATCTAGGCAATGTCTTAAGGCTCTTATCTTGTAACAAGACGTATTTATTTTTGAAATTAATTTCATAGAATGATTTAACCAATCAAATTTATTATCTAGTTCAACTCCCAAGAAAGTCACATTTTTAGAGATTTCTATTATATTGCTGTTAAATTGAATATTGGGATATTTATCTAGAATTCTTTGTTTAGTTTGAAACAACATCACATGAGTTTTTTCAGTATTAAGGAATAATTTATTTGCTGAAAACCACTCGTGTAACTTTTTAAAATAGTGATTACACGAGTTTTCCACATCCTGAATCGTAGTTGCTGAGGTGACAACTGAAGTGTCATCCACGTACATTGTTAGAAATACATTGGCAAAGAATTCAGATATGTCATTTATATATATCGTGAAAAGAACAGGACCCAGAATTGATCCCCGAGGGACCCCCCGTGTTACTGGAAGTAATGTTGATTGCTTAGATTTCGAGCTACCATTTATAGTGGCAAAGGTAACTTCAACAAACTGAAATTTATTAGATAAGTAGGATTCGAACCAATCACCTACTTTACCTTGAATTCCTATACGATTAAGTTGGTTCTACAATTCAGAATGTGGTACGTGGTACGCAATCAAATGCGCGACTCAGGTCACAAAAAATACCCATAGGATATTCATGATAATCAATAGCTTTTAAAATTTTTTCGTAAAATGATAATAGCGCTGTTTGAGTTGATTTCTCGAATCGAAAACCATGTTGGGAATCTAAGATAACTTTAGATTTACCTAGGAATTTTTCCATGAACCCCAGCTTATCCAAACAACTCCCCCCCCACCACAATAGTCCGAACTCTAGATATACGAACGACTCTATAATGCAATAATTCAAACGACCCACCTTTCTCAGTTTAGAAACTCTTGTAAATTTGAAGCATTTGTATTTTTCTTAGATTTGAAATTATCTTATTATACATTACGCGATAGAGAAAATGGTGACGCGTTAATTGACAGAACGTTAACTACTAGATTGAGAAAATGATGGAACATAAATTGCTAGAACCGTAAAGTGGTCGAATCAGAAACTGCTAGAATCGGAATCTGCTAGAAACGTAAACTGCTAGAACCCTAAATTGATAGAACCGTTAAGTGATAGAACGTTAATTGATAGAATTGCTCGGGCAGCTTCGGTCTGCGGGGCTTCACATTATTGTATATGCGGAGATGAAGCCGCCCAAGCAATTCTATCAATTAACGTTCTAGCAGTTATTACCTCTCAAACAAAACGTCCAAATTAAATGCATAATAATTATTAGTAAAAAGTAGAACCGATAAGGGACCTCGGTGGCGGAAAAGGGCTTGTAAATTCCTTCTATTTTTGTAGGACACACCTTCTGGCACTTCTAAGCACATCCTATCAAGTAGGCAAGATACTATTTACGACATTCGGCAAGTTATTTCTCCTTTGCTAGAATGTTTCATTCCAGTATGTTACATGAGCGCGTACCAGATTTCTTTTTATGTGTACGCGCCCATTTTAGCTGTTTTTATAAATAAACGTACGAATGCAAGCAATGTGTGCGCATGACAATAACACCCAATGTGGGAAACATTACAATCCAGTGTGAGTCACAGTGAGTCAGTCGCCAGATACCTTTGTAAAGCATGTACGAATTTGTTAGCCCGGGCATTACTTCTTGTTTGTAACAGTAACCATTGTCCTAAAGTGCCATCTACCATCAGGTTAATCCTTTTGGCGATTGTATTCCATTATTAACATAGGTTCCACAAGGAAAACACCCTATTAGTTTTAAATGAAAGGTAATTAAAATTTATCTGAAAGTATTTGTCAAAATTTGAATTTTAAAATCTGCTGTTGTCGTGTTAATAAATATTTCTTTAAATAATGAAAAATCTCATAAATGTATCTATAATTCATATTTATTGAAGAAATTGGAAATATAAGTAATATTGAGGGTATTTTAGTTAATTTTTGTAGGTTTAACTTATTTTTCATGTTTGCCTAAAAACACCTAGGAAAACGATAAGGTCCTTTATGGCCGATCTCACCGACACGACTTAGGCTCCTAAGTATTACTTAAATTTTGAATTGACAGATTTTGCATTGTGTTCCTGTCAATTTAGACATTAAACTAGTTCTTAAATTTTAAGTCGTGTCGGTGAGATCGGCCAATAAACAATAAAATTTGCCTTAAGTTACCCATTTCTAATAAAATTTTCATGAAAAATTGGTCCAATTAATCGGCTTTTTGGATTAAAAAAGCGCCTCATTATGTTCATTGATTGGGATCGGGACTTTACATTTTGGTCCAAAATGTCAAAACACCCTGGTCCGATAATCCACTGTATAATCGGTAATGGCTACGCTTCATTTTGATTTTAACCTATATTTTATTTAATAAGAAGAGTAGTAATTAAAGCAGTCTAGTGTTTGTTTTTACTGCATAAAGCTTAGTAAAATGAATGAATGTAGAATAACCAATGTAGTGTAAAGAAAATTCAAAATTAAAAAATACCAAAAACAAAAATTGTACTTAAATAAATTAAACATAATTGGTTAATAAACAAATGAATATTTACTTTTTCAGGAACAATAACTTCCATAGTTTCCATTCTGGTTACTGATGACTTGCTTGTATTTCTTAAATTTGCTGTTAGGTTAGGATTTATTTGATGATGAAGCCAAAGCCGAAAAGGTTTGTTTCTAGAATAAATGTGAACTTAGCGAGCGAAGTACGCAGGATTTAAGCAAGAAATGGTGTAAAACTGGTTGCATATGATAAAAATACAAAATGGAATGCAAATTCAGGCAGACAACTTTTTACCATGGAGTATGGATTTTTGATATTATTGTGCCTACGGTATACTCTTATAATATATTTTGCGTTCAATTTTTTTCAAAAGTTAAAAACATAAAGGCGGTGTTTTTTAAAGTTACAATTTTTTGAAAATCAGCCTTAAATCGTGGTAAGGTGTGTAGTTAGCGAACGAAAACACCGCGAATATTTCCACTTGTCGCCAAGGACGACCGTTTTCAAAAAACAAATGTTACCTTTCTTAAAAAATTTAAATTCGTAAGGATAGAAAAACATGCCGCTCAAGGGACTTTTACTACTCAAAATGGACTCTAGTAAAGTTATTTTTGTAGTTTCGCTACTTAATTACTGAGATTCATAAATTATTTAAACGTTAGGAAAAAAATCATTTCCATTTTTTTTGTATTTCACTTTAGAAAACCTAAAAAATATAGTGATATAATAAAATATTAAAAATTACAAAAAATTCTAAACAATATTCTGAGATATGTGTAAATTGCCGCACGATTTCAACTCAAAAATCAGTACGATAAATGAAAAACATGTGGCGAACGCTTCGTAGTGCTAATTTACATAACAATGATCCTTCCTAAAGAAGACACCGTAAGCGATATGATTTTATAAAATATTTTCTTTTTAATTTATGTTAAAAAATAAAAGTATACATTTTATTATTATTGTTAAATTATTATTTTGAATTTAGACTTGAGCTGTTGATTTCAACTATTTTTTAAATAAATAAAAGCGGCATCTATCGGCTACTCAAAACACTAAATTAGTTCTACCGGCTCACTAATAGATGGCCAGCGAAAATAGTTTAAATTTTAGGAATCGTTGGTGTAAACGGGCATAAATTATTTACCCATGTTTAATATACAGGGTGTCCGAACTTCCGGGAGGAAGCTAAAACTGCAAAACGAATAAGATTTTTTAATTTGGGGTTTTGTACTGATTTTGTATAACAAAAATTTTATATAGCAACTAGGGAACTAGGGTTATCTCAGTTTTTGGTTTCCCTAGAAGACATTTCTGATATTTTCGATGTTTGGGAGTCCACTAGGTTACTAGGTACCTAGTATCCGTAAGTTAACTTAATAAATATATAAATAGTTTATTGTTCGGATTATTCCAAAATGCCTTTTGTACATTTTTTATTTATTATTATAAAATGATTATACTAAAAATAAAGATAAACCCCAACTCGACTAGTGCAGGCTTACTTCTTTTTACAAGTTTATCGAGTTGCACTTACAATATACATACATATATTAGTCTAATAGTCTGAGATCCGTAATTATTGGTAAAATGTAAAATATCATCATTATTTTAGTAGCTACTGCACAAGTTATGCCATATGCCAAAAGTCAAAGTTGCAAAATACAGTTCGTCGGTGTTATGCAGAACTATCCTAACCGACCCTAACTCAAAAAAACATTTTTTTATGAGGAGGTATTTTTTAATTTAGTTATGAAGGGTGTCTCAAAATTAACGAAAGATTTGAATTTGTTGTCATTTGTGCAGTTTTTATTTTTTAAGTGTGCGTATGTGTCAGCAAAGCCTTGGAAGCCTTTGTCCGATGTGTTATTCCATAAATAAACCTATCCTATGTACTAATGTACTTTATGACTCAATAAAAAAAATTACAATCTAAAGACTAAAAATTGTGTTTTCTATTTATTTTAAATCTTGCGTTAATTTTGGGACACCCTTTATGTATGTTAAAGATAGGTTATCTAAAGACATTGTCCAGATTGATTTATTTTATTGAATTTACGTTAGGATGTTTCTTCATTAAATACGTTATACTTTGAATTGTAGATTGGTTTTATCCTTCATCCTATTTTATGTAAAATTTGACTTAGGATAAAAGGCGGATTTACAATTTTACTGCCGCGCTCATAATTGTGGAACATGCCGAGTGTTTTTTCGACTGTTTAATCCTTAAAAATATAAGTACAGCAATTTTAAAATTTCAAAATTATAATTTTCTGGGACACCCTGTATAATTTTTGTTTATATAAGAATTTATTAAAATACTTGATCTTCCGGCGAATTTCTGATTAAAATGATATTTTTATATAATGCAAGAACCAATTAGACAAAATCTACTTTATTATTAAAATACAAGTAGCTATCTTTAAATTCTCAACATAAAATTATATTTTTAGTCGAGAAATGCAATAATAATACAATTAAGGGTGTTTCATAGATTGGTACTATCTTTTTGATACATTGTAAAACTATAAAATAAGTCATTTGGCAAAAAAATCTTCTTACTAAAATGTTCAAAATTGGCAAATTTGATTTTATTTACTTCTTTTCTTATCTTTTTGTGCAATTTTTTTAATTTATTTCTTTAATGGCCAGAAAAACATCAACAAAAGTCAACTACACGTTAATTTAAAATTGAAATAATTTTCTTATTTAAAAAGTTTTATAAACAAGATTTGACTTATTTTATAGTTTTACATACTATAAAAAAATTACCAAGCTCCAGAAAAGTGGGATGGATTTTCTATTCCTTGTTATTATCTCCAACGGAAAATTTATAGCTGGTGTCTAGGAAGATGCTCTTAAGATACTTACCTTTTTATTAGTGTTTTTTAACTAACAGGATGACCTTTTTCAAAGAATCACTAATGGAACATTTGATAATTATAAGACACTCAAGGTAGATACCTATATATTTGTAATTAGTAATTTTAATTTTCTTCAATTCTTAACTATTAATTATAGTAAAGGTGCTGAAAAGGTTAATGGGCATTGGTAATTACCGTTGGTTGTATTTTTACTCTTCACTTTAGATTAGTTCTGGTTAAAGAAAATGCTTGAAAATGTGTTTGAAAGTTTTGCCTGTCTTTGAGAAATTACATTTTATACATTAGAAAGAGGAGAAAATAATAAAGTTTTTTATTAATGGCGCCTCATCAGCATTAAATGGCGCCAAGCTCATTGAAATGTTTCACGATGATTAAGATAAAAGTTCATTATTGGTGGTAAAAATAAGAAGCAATAAAATGTGTGTTGAATTTTTAAACGTTTGTTTACAATTTCAAATGTTTTCATTACAATTGAAATAAATTACAAGCATGAGTAATGCGAAAAAAACGTAGCGTATTAATGCAAATTGCGGAATTTAAATTTTGCTTTGTCATTAATTCGTAAAGCAGAGTGGTGTTTGTACATAAAAATAACTGCCTATTAATATCATAGGTAGATAGTAGTTATTTGAGCATAATTTGGAATTTAATTAGTGGTGATGTTATTTACGACTGTGGGTATGACCCAGAGCATATCTAACTAACGTTATGCGCGCGTTCGAATGAACAGGCGATAAAGTCTGGGTGCAGCTCGCAACCGGAGTGTGCCGAGGTCCTGGGTGCTGAACCGTGAAGGAACGAACGTTAGTGGTTAGTACAAGAAATGGAATTTTTTAAGAACAAATATAATTTATTGATAATGCTATAAGATACATTATACATTATAGCTACATATAAATATACAGATAGGCGGGGTAGTGGATCCCTATAGCTATATAGTAAATATGTGCTGAGCACATTTGGTCATCTAAAGAGACAATATTGCGGGGTTAAATAATATAAATAATAAGTTACAATATAAATTACATAAAAAAACTACATAACATAAATGTGCGAAAATGAGAAACACACAAAGAAAAAGAATTTAAATAACAAAACTTCAATTCTGATTATCATCGGCCTTCAAAAGGAAAAATGAAGAGTTTATGAAAGGTAACGATTGGGGAACTAAAAGGACATGGGGTTTTATGGGAGGGGTGTAAAAATAAATAATTGTTCGCACGCGGAATGTTAAATTAAAAGTTTAAAATGAGACCGATGAGTACCTTAAACTTAAACCTAAAGTTGCACGATTCAAAAATTCACTTAACAACATTCGTTATAAAAAACTCGTTTCTTTCTCGACTAAACTAAATAGATTTTTATATATAATATATTAAAAAAAAATCACACAATATCAAAATCACTCTGCGACGTAGCAGAATATATATAAAATAATATTAATAATATAAATAAACACTGCAAATTAAATAAATCGTCTTGAGTAAGGTGTGTGCAAAAAGAATTTAAAAATTGTTAACGCGAACTACAAAAGGTCCTTCAACATGAAAAGAGGTGTCGAGAGCCTGTTGAAAACTGGCAACCTTATTTGATCCTCGATGCCTGGTGAGTGTAGTTCGGGTTCGCTGCTGAAGAAGGATCCCATGGAAGACGTTGGTGATTGACTTAAGCTGCATGGCGTGCTGGAACTGTCGAGGGAGAGGGCAGGACTCAATGCTGCTGGGCGCATACGTTGCGTCCTGTTGGCTGCTGCGATGATGGCTGGTGAGACGGCACCGTTTGGTTCATCTTCTCCATCTTGCTTATGAACGAAGTGACACCGTGGCCCGTAGGGACAGAAACCGACCGTGTGGTAAGTGCGGCACAGTTCCGTCTTGTACTTGGGATGCCTTGCGAGGTTTCGGAGTTCCGCCATTCCATGGGCAAACTGGCACTTGTCGCCGTATTTGCAAACCCCGAACTCTTCGAACGGCCTGCAGAGCTCCGTCTTGTACCTGGAGGTGTTGACAGCGCTGGCTGCGGCGGCGGTGGCGGAGACTAAGCAAGAGGCCGGTGCTGGTGCGCTCTGCGTCCGCTCCAGGCGCCGGTGTTGTTGCTGCAGGTTTCCGATAAGCGAATTCACTAGGCTTGCCGTGGAAGACGCGTTGGCCGGCGTGGACGCCATGCGGGTCAAGGTGAGGCGAACCGCTGCAGCTTGACCGACCAGGTGCGATCCTTGCGCCGAGTCTTTACTTGGCAATGCGTTCTGTAACAAAAAAAGCGAAAACGCACTGATAAGACTGTTTGATTAAATAAACTGGCTGCTGACAACAGCATCTCAACCACACACACACTTTCATCTTCCTGCTCACAATTGGTAAAAGTCCGTTCTACAATTCTACTTTCACGCAGTGACAACCGCACTAGCTGAACGCGTTGTGAAAGCTAACATCTAGTGGGAGTTTAACAAGCCACATTTCTCTTTTCATATTCATGTCTCAACTGCAAACCTCATAGGGTGAAAACATCTTCAATACATCTAATTATCCCAAAAATGATAACGCACAATCACACTCAACCAATTATTAAGCTACAATCATGCCATTTCAATACAACGACCACTTATACCATTAAATCAATTTCACTTAATACAACCAATTACCTACTCCTACAATCTAATAACTCACAATTCGTACAGCGATAATGATATAAACAGCCATTCAAGATAGGAATATCACCAAATTTTGATGAAAAAAAATATAATATTTCTTTTGCTTCATTATCCATGGAAAATTTTTGACCAGAAAAAGTATATTAGAAATATAAGATTGCCACAAAAACATTGATACCGTAGTAGCAACAGGTTATGCACGAGTTGTGGGACACCCTGTATATGATAAAATTTTGACGTGAAGCGAAAAATTATGGGATTGTCTCCGCACCGGCGGGACGGGCGTTTAAGATGATACACGGCGAAATGTGTAACTCCGAATTCTCTCCGTCCCTTCTAGCATTTCGCCCATAAAAGAATTGAAAAATTGCTTAGGTACTTCTAAAGGCCTGTTTAGATGGGCACATTTTGTTCCCGAACTAAATTTTGGTAACAAAATATGCCCGTCTAAACAGGTCTTAAGCGATAATTTAATGACATCTGTATACAGTGTGTCCCATTTGACGTTGGACTGTATACTCGGAAAAAATTACTGATTCTGAATATGTGTAAATCCAATATGGCTGCCATAAGAAAAAAAATAAGTTTGGTTCGTTTCCAGTCAATCCGTTGGCGAAAAAAAATATTCATTTGTTTTACTGCATTGTACACAACAAATTGTCTGTATTAAATCAAAAAAAAATTTTGGTACCACCGAAAATAACGAAGTTATAGCCATATTTTGAAAATCGCATTTTCTTGTTTTTTCAAGATAACGCAAGAACGATCCTGTATTCAACTGTTTTTATCAACAAATTATTAATATGCGAACAAATCTCAACTACTTTGTCCATTTAACCAACATTCTATCTCCAATTATAATAAAGATACCCATACAGTCCAACGTCAAATGGGACATCCAGTATACAGGGTGCGGGAAAAGTCCTGAATAATGGCTATAACTTTTTTAATATTGGTTTAACTTCAGTTATGTTTAAAAAACAAAATGAAGTGAATTTTAATATCAGTTTTTCTAATTTATTATTTAGGTAATATCCAAAACTAAAGCTGCCGAGAGATTCTTTGGTTAAAATAAAAGATCAAAAATCAAGTTTAATTGGATATCAGAAGGTATACAAACCTAGTAACATTAAAATCCCCAAAAATTACTAGAAATTTAATTGAATTCCCTCTACATGAAACTATTCCGATACGTTTCACATTAGAATTAGTTTTTGTCACAAATAAAATTTAAAAATTATATATAATTTAATCGAGGATGGTATTTTTTGAAAAAACTGTATAATTTTATTACTGCTGTTAAATCGTCAGTAGTTAAATGAAATAGGTAATCATAAAATTGTTTAATTGTTATTTTGTCCGAATTTAATTTCAATTTCAACGTATGATTTACAACAAGAATATGAAATCATAAATAAGGGCACGCTGTAAGAACAAAACGAACGATTTAATACAACCTAGAGCGTAGGCACATAAATTATACTGAATGCTGCGTAGGACTCTTGCATTATTCTTTAACATTTGATTTAAATGAATTTCAATTTAAATTCAATGCTAATGTAATCTCAACTTAACTGAGACCAATGCAACTAGTCAATGGTTTTTGTTTAATTTACAACAAACAATAATATAAATGATTTAAAAAGTAGATTTTATTATTCTCTCATGTAACTTTATTTAACAAATAAAAATAATATCAACATAGAAGTGATTTTTTTTGTTGAAAAATTTAATTTTTTGAAATTACTTTTTTTGAAGGATTTTAAACGGGTCTACCCCCAAAAAGCCGAAGGAGAAATTTCCGAACGGTAGAAGGTCGATTACGGCCGAGATAACGACAAATGGTTGTATGGCAAAAGGAAAGATGTTTATGCGCAAACTAACCTAACCTGACATGGGTCAGCCTAAAATAAAAACGCTGAAAATTTAAAATATTTCCGAAATTGAGGATTGTATGAAAAAATTCAAATGTGAAACAGAATAAATAAATTTAATTTAATGATGTATTTTAAAATAAAGTTTCCGTTTCTTGGAAAATTATGGCATTTTAAGCAAAAAATATACCTTTACCGGTTAAACAAGTCATCATATACTAAAATTTTCTTTAAAAATAAATTATACAAATTTTTCAAATTAATCAATTTAAGCAACTATGCAAATACTTTTTGATTTTGGGGTCCAATTTGGCATGATACAGTTTATACTCGATTTTTTTTAAATTGAAAATAGCATGAGCATGTTATATTTTTTTACTTCCATCATTTACAAACCATTAAAAGTAAAAATACAGGAGTTAACAATTAAATAATTTTATAAAAAAATATTTTTAGTTGTAAGCGATAATAATGTCGTATACTTATTAATTAAATAAATAGATAAATTTTTGTTGTAAGTTATTGAAGTGAATTGATTCAATTAATATTTGAACAAACCATAACCAATTTAATTTATCTTATCAATGACAAATAAAGGCATTTTCAATATGCTGCATTATTTACAAGATTATACGTTAAAAGTCCTGTTTTACCCAAAATTAATATTTACTGTACAAAATTTTGTAATAAAATAATAAAAATAGTAATTATTTTTTTGCGAGTAAAAAGAAAATTATAGCAAAAGTTTTAAAAAATTGTAAAATTAGATAAGAATGCTTTGTATTTATTTAAAAATGTCTAAATACAATAAAAAAAAACTAGATTTTATTAGAGTATAATAAATTGCTTAAAGAATTTAAAAAAATTCTGTTACATGTCCCCTAGTGTTTAAACAACAATTAACATTGATGTTAACAAGAATTTTACGTAATACTTTCGTCATATTTTATTAAACACCCATCTTTTATTTAAAGAAATAATTTAAAACCTTAATTAAAACAATAAATGTAATTACATAATTTTTAAAAGTAAACATACGAGTTGTATTAAAAACGATGAAAAGTAGACTTTCACTTTAACAAACAAAAGCGCCATTCATTTGTTGGTAGAAGTCTCGGAACAAATTTTATTTAACAATGGAAAATGATGTATTTATACTACTTTATTATCATTTTATGAAATAAAACTTTCGTGACGAAAAAAATAATCTTAATGCTGGTTTGAGTTTATAAATACCAGCTAAATTAATCCTTTTGAAGTGAAAATAAGAGAAAAACATAAACCTACATATTTCATGTATAAAAATACAGATTTCATATTTAAATTTATTTTTGATTAAATTTTTTGGTAATAAAATACAAGTCAATTAATTCGTGATTTTTCTCATTATTGTTTTTATGCAAAATTGAGCGCGAAATAAGCTTTTGGTTCTTTTGTGTTTAAATTTCCAATGCATATCAAATTACATTTTGTACATTTTGTACATTTTCTTGTAATGTAATGATATTTCATACTATGAAAAATTGATAAAATAATTTAATTAAACAACAATTTCTCTAAAAGTTTCTATTTTTAGTGATGTATAAACTTATTAAGCTTTTATTTCACTTTAAATAAGTTTTTAATAATTAATATAAATTAATAAATTTTGTAGATTTACTAAAAGTTCATAATTTTTAACATATAAGAGCACGATAGGCTTCATAATTCACATCAATGATTAACTTCGTGATTAACCAGTGAAAGTGAAGACTGGAAGAGAAGGTGCATTACAAAATCACGAAATCTTGAAGTAATTGATTTTATTTTTTTTTTTTACTTTAAGAAAAAAAAAACGAGAACTCAATTTCATGTATAACTTCAAAGTTCATACTATAATAATTAAAAAGTGAAAGAGTCGCCTTAGGAATTAAGATTTTGTAATTTGCTGAGTAATACTTAAAAAGGTTTTCACTGTTAATTCCTTTATTTTTTTAAAACTGAATTTTTGTTAAACCTTTGAGACCTTCCAGGAAACATCTGCAAATTATAAAGGAGTATCCTTGGTTTCCTGACAGGAAACACCTGTGCTATTTTGTACAGAACTAAGTATTAACCCTTAGGTATGTATTCTTTTGTTTTTAAATAATACATTTAAATATGTCATAATTTATAAGAAACAAACAAAATGTTATTAAATCACGTTTAAAACGTGCCTTTTGCAAAAATAGAAATATTTTTAAAATTGTGTTTAAAATTAATACAAATACGTATTAATAGTGTTTGCAAAATTGAAAAATTTTTAAGACGTTATGTAAAATGCAAATTAAAAATATTCTAAAGGTCAGCTGGAAACTTCAGATTTTCTACTATCATCATAAAGTATTAAATTTCACTTCGTATTTTTAGATTTCAAACATATTATGCAAAACTAGAAGCTTTTCTATTGATTTGTTAACTTCTTGAAGGACACTTCAAGCTCTGTTAAGCAAATAGAAACCAATATGCATAAAATTCGATAACAACCAAACAATTCGTCAAATTGAAACAGAAAACAGTACAAGTTAATACTTTTACTTGTTCCCCTTGACCTCGTAGTTCAAATTTATAAGTAACTATTCCACCGTGTAAATATTTAATTACGAAAATAAATTATTTAACATTTAACTTAAATGAGTTGTTAATATAGTTACTAAAATAGTTTTAATTTATTTAGAATTTTTCTAGCACTCATGATAATTTGAATTTATTACGTTTTATCTTATTTTAATTTTTTTTAAATACCTTAATAGATGAAAATACTATAATATTAATAAATTTAAAAAAAATCCTCTAAAATATGTTTTATTATCATACACTTATCTATTTTTTTATGATTATAGACATATCAACAGAAGACGTAATGCCATAAGAAATAAGTTTTAAGAAAATATAAGATTGGTTTTAGAAATTAAAAATAGATTAACTGTGCACATCAAATTTTCAAGAAATAGACATAAATACAATAAAATGTCATATGTCACATGCTTATGTAATATTTACATTTATTAATGGTCAAGATTTTTTTTTTTTCGTAACATTGTTTCTTTACTTTATTATAAATCATTGCAGGTTGCAAATGCGTATTTTTACATTTAAATTTAACAAAGGACCTTATCGGGTTTTGGGAGCATTTTGTACAAGAATGAAACTTATGCCACATATAAATAAGAAATAAATATACAATAGTGTAAAATATTTCGCTCTTTTGGAGACCGCTTTCGCCAAAAAACGCAATTGAAATTAATTAATTTTTGCACAATTAGACAACGTTGCTGGTGTTTTCCTCGGTGTTTCTAACAAACAAAGTAGTTTGGTTGCCTATGCCATTTATTTACTATGATTTATTGACTTTAATAGTATAAAAATTATACAATTAAGTACATATTTGTTATGACTTGATTATAAAATAATTTTTAAGTATTTATTTTATTCAAATAATCTTATAATTTAAGAATATATTTTTTACAATTAAACAATTTTTACACAGTTGTCGTTTTTTTCCAATTTTTAAAATATTTGATAAAAAATGACTTTTCCAGTTCCCTGGAGCTCTGAAACTTTTACTGTAAATTCAATGGCTATAGTTTTAATAGTTGTAATAAGATTTGTAATATTACGGCGTCAATTAAAAATAAAATATCTTTTACAGGTTATCGTAAGACTTTATTGCACAATCAGGCAACATTGAAATTATTACCTTTCAAACGAAACGTCCAAATTAAACGCAGAATAATTATTAGTAAAAAGTAGAACCAATAAGGGACCTCGGTGGCGGCAAAGGGCTTGTAAATTCCTTCTATTTTTGTAGGACATCCTCTGGCACTTCTAAGCACCTCCTATCAAGTAGGCAAGATACTATTTACGACATTCGGCAAGTTATTTCTCCTTTGGTAGAATGTTTCATTCCAGTATGTTACATGAGCGCGTACCGGATTTCTTTTTATGTGTACGCGCCGGTTTTAGATGTTTTTATAAATAAACGTACGAACGCAAGCAATGTGTGCGCATGACAATAACACCCAATGTGGGAAACATTACAATCCAGTGTGAGTCACAGTGAGTCAGTCTCCAAATACCTTTGTAAAGCGCGTACGAATTTGTTAGCCCGGGCATTACTTCTTGTTTGTAACAGTAACCATTGTCCTAAAGTGCCTTATAATAAAGGTCATTTATATCTACCATCAGGTTAATCCTTTTGGCGATTGTATACGATTATTAACATAGGTTCCACAAGGAAAACACCCTATTAGTTTTAACTGTCATTTGCTTTCAATTTAAACGTAAATGAAAGGTAATTAAAATTTATCTGACAGTACTTGTCAAAATTTGAATTTTAAAATCCGCTGTTGTCGTGTTAATAAATATTTTTTTAAATAATGTAAAATCTCATAAATGTATTTATAATTCATATTTATTGAAGAAATTGGAAATATAATTAATATTGGGGGTATTTTAGTTAATTTTTGCAGGTTTAACTTATTTTTCATGTTTGCCCAAAAACACATAGGAAAACGATAAGGTCCTTTGAATTTTACATTTACAACTTGTAAATTGATTAACTAAAATATTGTCAAAAATCGAGGCAAAAATATAAATGTTTACAATTTTTTTTTAAGTTTATACGAGAGTTTCTGGCTCAATTTATGGTAAAAATATTAAATATTTTATAAACCAGATTTTTGATTGTTAACATGTTTTTCATTTCATTTTCTTTTTTAAAATGCAGCATTTCTTTTATTACTTATTAAAAATATTTAGTTTTTCAAGTAAGAGTAATAAAAATTAAATATAGTTAAAAATACACAGGGTGTCCCATTTGACGTTGGACTGTATGGGTATCTTTGTTATTATTGGAGATAGAAAGTCGGTTAAATGGACAAAGTAGTGGAGATTTTTTCGAATATTATTAATTCATTTACAAAAAATTTGAATATCGCATCGTTCCAACGCTATCTTGAAAAAACAAGAAAATGCGATTTTCAAAATATGGCTATAACTTCTTTATTTTCTGTGGGACCAAAAAAATTTTTTGACATAATACAGACAATTTTTTGTGTACAATGCAGTAAAACAAATGAATATTTTTTTTCGCTAACGGATTGACCGGAAATGAACCAAACTTATTTTTTCCTTATAGCACCCATATTGGATTTACACATTCGGAATCAGTATTTTTTGCTGAGTAATTTGGTGTACCATATGTCACATTTAAAATAAAATAAAATTATTTGATTTTACAAACTAACATTGAACTTTAAGAGATGTAAATTGTCAATAAGATAAATGTAACTATTTAAAATATTAAATGTAAAATAAATCTTAACACATGTATTGACAGTTTACATCTATTCAAGGCCATTTTTGGTTAGTAAAATAAAATTATTTCTATTTTTCTTAAAATATTACTTATGATATATCAAATTACTCAGAAAAATACACTAATTCCAAATATGTGTATATCCAATATGGCTGCCATAAGAAAAAAATAAGTTTGGTTCATTTCCGGTCAATCCGTTGGCGAAAAAAAATATTCATTTGTTTTACTGCATTGTACACAAAAAATTGTCTGTATTATGTCAAAAAACTTTTTGATACCACAGAAAATAAAGAAGTTATAGCCATATTTTAAAAATGGCATTTTCTTGTTTTTTCAAGATAGCGTTGGAACGATGCGATATTCAAATTTTTTGTAAATGAATTAATAATATTCGAAAAAATCTCCATTACTTTGTTCATTTAACCAACTTTCTATCTCCAATTATAACAAAGATACCCATACAGTCCAACGTCAAATGGGACACCCTGTATAAAATACAAAAATTGTAGAAATAAAATTAAGAAAAAATTTCGATGTAGGTTCGCGAATTATTAATAAAAAGATGTTTTTTCAAATGCCATTAAAGTACAGCCTTCTGTGACGTTTGACAGGCTGTAACAAGTCATTTTTCTATTTTTTGAATTCGTACATTTTCGACGCAAATCGGGTACAATCGGGTTTACTTGCAACCGAAATTCGGTAAAAACTTTTATTTATAATCTGTAAACTGTAAATATTATAAATAATAATTGTTTTAAATTTCTATTTTTACTCATTTTTGTGTGATGTGTATATTATTTTAACCGTGTATTAGTAATTAACCATTTATAAGTTTTACTGCAAAACCTTGAAAAGAAACGTGGTTTTTGTCGTAATTTCGTCTTATCCTCGGTTTTATCTTTCGTAAAAAAATACGAAATTATGTTCAACCGTCATAGATTTACGAGTATTGCGTTTTACGATTTTAGATTGGTATATGAATTTTAGATATTTTAAATTTTAACGACTTTTCAAACACATCAGAAGTAAAAAAAAATGAATGCATTTTTACTGCCACGGGAATAAATAATTAGACGATAATAAATGAATAAATTATGATAAGAAAATATTAAAACAAAACATGTGTCAGTTATATACATTTTTCACTTCGCAATACTCAGTTTATACGTTTTACTTTTTGAAAAACCGGTTTTCAGTTATTGTCGTTTAAATTTTTTACTTAATTCATATTAATAAATATATCATTATAATTATTCAAAATTAAAACAATTTGGTATATTTAATTAAGTATTATTTTTAAAATTCTATAAAATTGGGTATAAAGTTTATTATTGTAAATAAATATAAATTCAAGTTTTTTCCATTTTTTCCAAATAAAATATTAGAGGTAATTCTAGAATTACGATTCACAATTTTAAGTTTATTCTTCAATTTATTTTCTTTAAAACAAAAAATTAACAGTTGAGGAATTGACGATGATTTGATAAAAAAAATTAACCAAACGAATTTGAAAATAAAAAATTCGTAAAAACAATTTATGAGAGGTATTTTGGTTAATCTCTTAGCTTTGTTTTGAAATTCGGATGATAATTGCGTTTTTTCTTTCAAAGATAATTTTTTTTGAATTTTTTTATAGTGATTTGAAAATTGGGCAAATTTTTGGCACCCAAGTAAATTTTTTTATCATTAAATTTTTTTGTCTACTGCACTAAAACAAATTTTATAAAAAAAAATAACAGTTATGAAATTTTAATACAAAAAAAAATTACACAACTTGAACTTTGGCATTCTCTATGAAATTTTTGTTCCAGAAATAAGATAAAAAATAAATCAGGAACAGAATTTTTTATCGGTTTTAATTTTCGTACTTTTTTCAAAAAAAATAAATAAACCCTATTTTGTGGTTTCTAACAATTCATAACAAAATAATAGAGCCGTTGATTTTGAAAGTGAGACAACAACTTTTCGATAATTCTAGATATTTAATTAAGGTGATAGGGAGTCAAATGTTTCATGAATTTTTTAGTGTTTCGAATTGGAAAGTCAAAAAAATAAAGAAATACCAAACTAAAGTAAGAAGTTTACATTCATTTGCAATTTTTGTTATTTATGTATCTACAACTATATTTGAGTAATTTTGCAAGAAAAACTTCTATATTTATATTTTTATTTCTGCAAAACTACGCTTATATAAATCTAGATACATGAAAAACAAAAATTGTATATAAAAGTACAAGTCTTACTTAAGTTCGGTATTTAAATATTTTTTTTGTTTCCAATTCGAAACACTTTAAAAAAATTCGGGAAAGATAAAAACATTGGTTTTTCAATAAATGACTCCCTATGACCTTATTTATAAAATAACGTAAAATCGACCATAATTGAATCGTTAAGTAATAATTATATTATGTAGTTAATTTTTTTGATAAGGAAATAAATAAATATTAAAAATAATAACAATTTTATACACTCATCTACTCATCTATTTTTAACTTGATTGGAGTTGATTATAAAATTTTATCGCTTAAATATATTTATAATAAATAAACAAATAAATCGGTAAATAATTTACCTACGTGTTTACGTAAAATATAAAATATACTACTACTGTAGTAAATTATTTATAATCACTATGTAACCAGGAAGCGGAAAAGTCTATTTTTTGATTTGTTATTACTATTATTTCTACAAATTTATAAAATAACTTTTTAAACAATTATTTTTAATTATTATTTATAATGTGTTAGAAACCAAAGAATGCTAAAAAATATATTCGAATTTGAATTTTAAATTGTTTTAAATTATAAATTAATTCAATACTAAGCCAATGTTATAAATATTAATAAATTCATTTAAACAGGTTTGATTTATAAAGAACCTCGTCCAAATCGGCTTTTTGATTTTTTTTTCAAATTTTTAGATTTTAGATAAAAAATAGAATGGATAAAATCAAGGTGGAGTTTTAAAATAATTTAAATATACAAAAATTAAAATCAATAAAATTATAATTTTGATGTATGATTTTTGTAATAGAATTTCTATGTTGATACGTTTTTAAACGAGAATGCAATTTTGCAATGGCTTCATGCAACATGAAGCCCTACAAAGTGTAAACCAAATCTATTCATGATATACACGTGCATAAAACGTAAACAAAGCATATGAAATTACTTATGTACCCAAAAAATCACCAATTTGACTGCGTTGGGCGCATTTTATCTAAATTTAAATATTATAATGGTAGTCTCGATGGTAGTAGTACAGAAAAGATAAAAAATGTGTTTTATTGTTTTCAGAGGTGCACCAAAAAGTGATTTGTCCGAATACCTAATATTCGGCGAAAAGTTGGTATAAAAATGTAATTTCTCAATTTATTTTTTTTTTATCATTTACACACTTTTAAATATTTTTAGATTTTAACGATTAAATTATCTAAAAAAATTGCAACTCTAATGAAGTGGTAGTTTAAATTTGAAACGACTAATTAATTTTTAATTTAAAAAAAGAGATTATCTTTATACGTTACAAGTTACAATGTTCAAAATATGAATGCTCGACTTTTTGCGTTGTAAAAACTAATTAATATTAAAAACTGAGTTAATTTCAAGCTTCATTTCAAGTTTCAAGATTAATTAATTTTTATAAAACTTTAATCTGATTTATTCCAGTATTAATGTAAAAGCGAGAAATTAATATTGTGAAAGTGAAAGAAATTCTAGAACCTAACAGCGACTCCCAAGTATTTTTTAACAAAACATGTATTTTAATTACAAAATTTAAATAAATATAAAAAAATTATAATAATTTTTTTCACATACAATTTTTCTTGCGTTTTATTTATTTTTAAAAACTATTCACATTCATCAATCCGACAGGGTGTCTAACAACTATAAAATGCTAAATTCCCTGACATTTCCAGGTATTCCAGGCATTTTTTTTTTAAATTCCAGATTAATATTTTATCCAATGTCTGTTAAAGAAAAGAAAAAAAGAATATTTTTGAAATTATTACGCATAATAACACCTTTTTTAATCTGACGAGGTTCAACAAGAAAAAATTGTTTTTTAGGTTAACATTTGAAAATTTTCAAACTAAGCCAACCTAACCTACAATGTATATGAACACGCCGCGGTTGGCGCATCGGTGATAAAATCATAAGAAAGAAATGAAAAATAACCGTAATATTAAGAAAAATTTTAAAGTTCCAGGTTTAAAAAAAAATTTACTGACATTTCCCTGATTTTCTAGAATTTTCAAAATCCCTGACAAATCCAGGTTTTCCCTGTTTTCCAGGTCGTTAGACTTTTAAACCATTTTAGTTGAATACTTGTAATGATCGATACTGAAAAATAATCTAAACCAAAAAAAGTATGATACTCTTTTAACAGAAAATAATTCAAATAATAATAAAATTTTATTCAAAATTCCAATAGAAATTAAAAAATATGGAGCACACATTAAAAATTGAGCTAATAATATTATATTTATACGAAAATTATAAAAAAGGCAACGGTAGAAATTTGGAGAAGGGTTGTAGGACACTCAAAGTTCGGGGAAGTCCTTGAAAATGATTAAGGAAGTTCAAAAAAGTGCCATTACGAAAATCTAGAAATAAATTTCGAAATTTATAAACAAAAAACCCTCCAAAAAACCTCTTGCACTTATAATACATTGTTGCATTTATAAAATTATAAATATTTTATTAGTAATTTTTCAAAAAAAATAAAAAAAAACCAAGAATTTGAAATTTGTTTATTCCTTCAAGTGACCAACAAAATTTTAGTAAGTAATAATCATATTTTACTTACTAAAGATTTGTTATTCAAGAAGAGAAATGAATGCCTAATTTTTTACTTAAAAGTACTTCCGGTTTGGTAAAAATATCTCAAACTTTCTGAAACAAGACACCACTGTTTAGTGAAGCAAAGTAATTCATTTTTTTAGAAACGGTAGCTTATAATATTAAATGGCACTTGTTGAATATACTTTTTCCAGGACATTAAGCACTCAAAGAGGGGTGAACAACCACTGCTACAGCAATTCCAACACTCCTAAAATTAACCTTTCGGTACTCTAATAATTATGTAATTGATTTTTTGAGCTAGAATGTTGTAAATGTCAATTGTGGCTAAAAGAGCACTGCTACAATTTTATTAATTAGGTCGAAAATATGGAACACTAAATAATGTTTAATAAAACATTTGATTTAATTCGTGGTTCAACAGTTCAAGTACAAATATTGTTCTAAAGTAGATTTAGTTTATTAGTGGTTTTGTAAAGTGGTCATTGTTTTAACTTATCAATATTTGCAATTAAATTTTATCATTATTTTTTTTATTTGACGCATTAGATAATTTTTTTGTAAATTCAGTACTCAGTAAAATATCGAAAGGGCGTGATTAGTATTCTTCACGATTTCTTAATATTGAATTAGAAAATTAAAAAAAAATAAGGTGATTTTGAAATTCGGTTGAAACGTGCATTGTTGGTCATAATAAATTTACTACCCAAGTTTTTTATCATTTGTTGTAAATTTTATCTTTGTCGGGTAAAAATTACGCGTTTTTTTTTAAATTTGATAACAATTTTGTTTGTACTATTTTCAAAACAATACTTGAAATAACAACTTAACAGGTCGTTTTTTGTTTTAAATTTTTATGGGGTTTAGAAAAATAAGAAATTTAAAAAAATAAGTATAACAAAACTATATAAAACAAAAAACACCCTGTCAAGTTGATATTTTAAGCATTTTCTTAAAAAAAACTTAGGTGAATTTATTATGACCAAAAATGCACATATTAACTGGATTTCAAAATCAATTAAATCCAGTCGATTTAGTATTAAAAATAGCAACAAATAATAGCCATATGACTTTTTGGTACATAAAAAAAAGAAAATTAAAAAAAATCTTGAGCAGAAAATAAGTTATGGCCAAAGACGTAAGTATTGATGGAATTTTTAAATAAACCGTTTAACTTCGCGGAAAAACCAGAGACAGTCGAAATAATTGGTATCAAATTAACCTTCCTATTCAGTTAATAATGAAGCAAAACTAATTTTTTTTTAATGAAAATGAAAGAGCAGATTGTGTACTAGGCCTGTACAGAAGCATTTTTTTCTTTATTTTGACCAAAGTGTCAAAAAAAAATTCCAAAGTGTTAAAAAATTTGCTCCACTTTACTATTTTGGGTGCCAATATTTTTTTTGTAATTTCAGTTTCTATGTGTCTAAGTTCATGTATTATTTAAATAATATATTTTGAAATTTATAAATATGTATATTTAAAGATACGGCCAGGGGATGGACAACCAAAATAAGTTTTTAAGATTAATTTTACTTATATACAGGGTGTCCCATGTGGACTGTAGGGGTATCTTCGAGGGTATCTTTGTTATTATTGGAGATAGAAAGTCGGTTAAATGGACAAAGTAGTAGAGATTTTTTCGAATATTAATAATTCATTTACAAAAAATTTGAATATCGCATCGTTCCAACGCTATCTTGAAAAAACAACAAAATGCGATTTTCAAAATATGGCTATAACTTCTTTATTTTTTGTGGTACCAAAAATTTTTTTTGACATAATCAAGACAATTTTTTGTGTATGATGCAGTAAAACAAATGAATATTTTTTCTCGCCAACGGATTGACCGGAAATGAATCAAACTTATTTTTTTCTTATGGCAGCCATATTGGAATTACACATATTCCGAATCAGTATTTTTTTCTGAGTAATTTGGTAGACCATATGTCATATTTAAAAAAAAATAAAATTATTTGATTTTACAAACAAACATTGGACTTTAAGAGATGTAAATTGTCAATAACATAAATGTAACTATTTAAAATATTAAATGTAAAATAAATCTTAACACATATATATTAACAGTTTACATCTATTCAAGGCCATTTTTGGTTAGTAAAATAAAATTATTTCTATTTTTCTTAAAATAATACATATGATATATCAAATTACTCAGAAAAATACACTAATTCCGAATATGTGTAAATCCAATATGGCTGCCATAAGAAAAAAATAAGTTTGGTTCATTTCCGGTCAATCCGTTGGCGAAAAAAAAATATTCATTTGTTTTACTGCATTGTACACAAAAAACTGTCTGTATTAAGTCAAAAAAATTTTTAGGTACCACAGAAAATAAAGAAGTTATAGCTATATTTTAAAAATCGCATTTTCTTGTTTTTTCAAGATAGCGTTGTAACGATGCGATATTCAAATTTTTTGTAAATGAATTATTAATATTGGAAAAAATCTCTACTACTTTGTCCATTTAACCGACTTTCTATCTCCAATAATAACAAAGATACCCATACAGTCCAACATCAAATGGGACACCCTGTATGTACTTTTAATTGATAAAATTTAATGTATTTCTGAAGATGAATTTATTGGACTTCGAAATGCATAAGTAAGAAAGTTTTATTAGTGTGCAACATTGACGGTATTTGGTATATAAAGTTTCTTTCCTGGTTTCATCAAAATAATGATATTCTCAGTTTTTAAATTTAAATTTTTAGACTAATTTTTGAAAACAATACAAATTCGGTTATCTCGATTTACGCAACTTTTAAATATTTTATGTGCATTTATTTCAGATAATTTTTGAGATAATTTAAATTAGAAAAAATATTTAAAAATAATCAATAATCTTAATAAATTCAAAAAAATTTGGAGAAAATCCTTCCCAAAATAATTAATTTTAAACTGCCTTTAAAAATAAAAAAAAACAGCCAAAAACATAAACATTTAATAAAAAAAATAACAAATGCCTAAGGTTGATCAACTTTAACTGGGTATTAAAATCATTTGTATACCTTATGGAAATCATATAAAAAAATTAAATAAATTTAAAAATGGAAAATTAATAATTTTCATTGGATTGGAGTTGAAATATAAAATTTATATTTTGAAATTTTTGGGGAAATTTGGAAATGAAGATTTTTTGATCAAACTTTTTTTTATCAAAATTAGCATCAAAAAATCAAATTTTTTATTTTTCAAAAATAAACTTTTTGATTTGGCGAAAACAATTTTTCAATTCTCGATTGAATGAAACCTTAAAATTTAGAACACTTTTTTTTATCAAAATTGGCATCGAAAATCAAATAGGTAATTTTCTAGTATTTTTTTAAACTTTTTTATTTAGCCAAAACCGAGGCCAAAACGAATTTTTCATATTTCGAATGAACGAAAACACAAAATTTAGGACACGTGAATATTATCAATTTTCTAGTATTTTTTAAATGTAAACTTGATTTGTCCAAAAAAAATTTAATTTTTCGAATGAGTGAAAACTCAAAATTTGGAACACGTGCGACGAATTGCGAAAATTTGATGAAAGTGAAATTGAGGTATAAATGTAAGTCCTTTATTTTTAATTATTCAAGCCTAATTAAAGTTGATGAAAATAATTGATAAAATTAGAAGCAATGAGGTGATGAATCGATATGAAGGCAGTTTGTAAGAGGAAAAATTTTTTTTGCCAAAAATATAAGAGCGCGTAAAAAATTGACGGAGTAAAAAGCCGGTTCTGCAGGCCTAGGTCCTTGAATATTAAACGAAAGACCCGTCTTGATGTCTACCTGAAAGCAGCAGGTAGCAGGTAGAAGATATACCTGACTTTGGGGCAACCAAGTGTATCCGAACGCCCTCAACAAAACAAAAAAACATGCATGCAGAAATCACACTCAAGCACGCACACATGAATTCGCGCGAAATTTAAAATGGAAAAATAAACGGACCTTTAGTAACATGTCGCCAAACTCGTACATCGCGTTCTGTGACATCACTGCTGTCGACATTATCCCTCAGTTTGTAGAATTTTTGAAAAAAAATAAATTTCGTCGAACTTGGTTAAAACGTGCACGATCACTATAACCTTAAAGGGGCGGGCGGGGTGACACTACACAACGATACGTCTGCACTGGAAGACTCGCTCAAAACTTTTACGATTCTAAACGAACGTTTGCGCTTTTCCGTCGCAGTGTAACCGTGCGTCTTTCACTCTCTGCGCTCTTTCGCACACTGAATGCTCAATACTGAACGTTCAACGTTGGGTTTTGAATTTGCTGAGTTGCCGGCGAGGAGTGTTCACCAACTTTCCCCACCAAAACTCGTACGCACAAAACAAAACACCGCGCAGCTCGTTCGTGGATCGTAGCGCTTCGTAACCAGCCAAACGCCAAACCCAGCAAACTTTACAACTTACGACCTATACGACCACTTCGCACCGCACATAAACAAAAAAGACCAATCAGTCTCTAACGTCATTTTGCCCTCAGACCTCTACAGACGGTCCAAAGTCGTTTCTCTTGTAAAAAGATAAACACTTAAAATATTATTTTAATTTATATTTTTTTCATTCCTAGAAAGCGAATCTTATTTGACTTGTCACTTGTCTCTCCACTAAACTAACGAGCTTTATAAAACCTTGACTTATCCTTTCCAAATTATAAACAAAAAATACATTACTGGAGATCTTTTCAATGAAAAAACTCTCTGACGTAAAATTCATTGACGTTGATTCTAATCTTTATCTTCCTTGAAAATTTTCATACAACTTACTTAATAACTTAGTGATCGAAAATTTACATAATATATTTTAAAACAGCTATAATGTTAAATGAAAATTACAGAGTCGGATCTACATATTTTGTCACCCTGGGCAACATGCAAATAAGGTTTTTTTAATGAATCATGAGTAATAAATTAAGTTAAATTATTTAAAATAATTTTTTTCATAAAAATATTATAGCACTTTGAACGGCCAAAAATGAAATTTCCAGTAAAGTTAGACTAAGGGCCGGTTTATTCATCTGTCCAGTAAAGTGTCAGTTAGTTACTTGTTCAGTAAGGTTACAAGTCACCTGTAAAAAAATTGTGTATATTCATTCTATTTTATCTGTCAGGTAACTACTGACGAAAGAGACATGGCAACAATGTTTTTTTGGACTTTTGGCGTTTTTTGCAATTCTATTTTGTTCATAGATAACATAATACATATAGAATGCAAACTCAATAGTACCTTTTGATAACGTAAAAGCGCCCTCTGGTTTTTTGGGGCCAAGTATTTTTAGACGCGCGGGAATTTTGAATCTGCAATATTTATATTTGTATTTTGTAGTTTTATTATTTTATAAAGATGTATCTTTAATTTGAAAGGGTAATTTTTAAATTTTCAAACAAATTTATTACTTAGGTATTAACTATAATTAAAGATACATATTTACAAAAACCACCCAATTTGTAGAATATAACATAATAAACAAAATTTTATATTTAAACATTTTATTTAAAAATTAGAAATTGTATATGTAGAGTTACATACCAACTGTAAATCAGTAAAACAGATTTAAAGAAGATTTTAGATGTTATAAAAGTAGAAGTATGATTTACTCAAAAATAAATTAGAAAATATAAATTTTAAACTTTTACGTCTTTTGAAAATCCAAATCCATTCTACTAGGATTATCTGGAAAACCGTACAATGTCTCACTTAGATGTTGCAAGGACAATTGTATAAACCCAGTTTAAAAGTATTCTTGAAAATTAATAAAATATTTTAAAAATGTGAGATGTAAGCATAGGATGTAAGTAGAAAAAGTAAACATACCTAGATCTAGAATTAAAAAATTTGCTGAAAATCCAACGGTAACAGTAACGAGACCCTTTTAAACTCAAGTATCATTTCTCTAAAAAACATAAAACTGATGCATTTTGAAAGCTAACTATAACTATCACATAACTATCAATTCTGACAACAAAAAAATGATTCGCCAAGTTGATTTTTTCTTTAGGTTCATAAAGCGCCATCTATACTTTTGGGGCCAAGTTTTTTTGTGTTATCAAAATTTAGCATTGAGTTTGCATTCTATATAAATTATATTATCTATGATTTTGTTCTATTTTTATAAATTTTATTACATTTATGACGTAAGAGTAAAAAATAAATTCTTTCTGTAAAATATTTTGGCGAATGTCCAAAGCGATTAACGATTAATTTTTTTTATAATTTGTTTTTTTTGATATACAAAAGTCTAAACTCTTGTGTCTTCTTATCTTTGTTGGGGCAAAACAAACAAAAAGAGTATATCGTATTTCATAAATATTGGGCACTTATGCTATTTTAATGATTAATGATTTTTTTGGCAATACTTAAAACAACATGGTTAAATTCATGGTTTGAGCATTCGATTTTCGTTTTAAATATTTTTGTAATACAAAAAAGTCTCATAATAAAGATTAGGAGTCTGAAAGTTCCCGAAGTGTTGCAGACTTTTGAAAAATAATAAAAAAACTAATAAAATTTGGCGCGGTTATTTCGGGGAATCAAAAATTTGTAATGCTAAAAATTAAATATGATGGTTAAAAAAAATTCGCGAAGGAAAGCCTGAAAAATTTAAAACCGATGGTGTTGCAGAAGTTCCAGTAAGTATACCCTGGAAGGAAAAACTCCAGATCACCCCAATAATTTAAATTATCCAATTATTGAAACCAACTGAAAACTAAGACATCTAGGATTATATACATAGCATCAATAATAATAAGTATTTTAATTTATAAAATTGAAAAACAAAGAGATTACTTAAAAAAATCGATATTTTCTTCAAATTTGAGGTTATAATCTTCTCATTATCTCTTTACTGGGAGGTCAAACTGATCAGTAAATTAAAGTATCCAGTAACCTAAATTTACAGAAAGGTTGCTACTACTGACAGATGAATATACACTTACAGATGACATTTCAGCCAGTAACGCTAATGAACACTTTACTGAAAGGTGAATAAACCGGCCCTTAGAAAATTAGTTTCATTAACAACTTCAGAAAATTTCCTATAAAATAGACTATTTAAGGTAATAGGGAGACATTCATTGAAAAACCGATGTTTTTATCTTTCCCGAATTTTTTTAAAGTGTTTCGAATTGGAAACAAAATAAAATATTTAAATACCGAACTTAAGTAAGACTTGTACTTTTATATACAATTTTTGTTTTTCATGTATCTAGATTTATGTAAGCATAGTTTTGCAAAAATAAAAATTAAATATAGAAGTTTTTCTTGCAAAATTACACAAATATAGTTGTAGATACATAAATAACAAAAATTGCAAATGAATGTAAAATTCTTACTTTAGTTTGGTATTTCTTTATTTTTTTGACTTTCCAATTCCAAACACTTTAAAAAAATTCGGGAAAGATAAAAACATCGGTTTTTCAATGAATGTCTCCCTATTACCTTAAATAGTCTATTTTATAGGAAATTTTCTGAAGTTGTTAATGAAAATTCATGAAAGATAAGTACGTCGTTTTTTCAACATTTGACTCTCTATCACCTTAAGTAATATTTTTCTCATAGGAACTTTTTTGAAAATTCATTATAAAAATACAAATTTTTTGGTGTATACAAAAATTCTAAAAACTTGATTAAAAACTTAAAACCAGTTCGATAAAATTATAACAAAATTTTTGAATTTAAATTAAAGATTATGATATAATCTATAAAACGAAAGTCTAAAATCAATCATGGACCAAAAAACTAAATTTATTATAACTAATTGAAATTCAAGTTATTTTTTAAGGAAATTTTTAATCGTACTTTAATGATCTAAAAAGGATATTTATAAAATGGACCACTTAAAAAATATAATTCGCAATTTTTGAAATCCCAAGTTTTTAATGCTTTTATTTAAACTATTTACGTCATCAGGCAACCTACCGAATTGTTCATGCCTCATCGGTGAATACCAATAATTACTAAGTGTAAACAGATATTAAAAAACACTATTTCTGGAAAAATAGTACCGGAACGCGTTTCGTCTTCCCTAAAAAGTACCAGAACGCCGGTCCGTTCCAGCCCCACTACACCACAGGTTTTTCGTCATTTATTTGAAAACGAATTGTCCTAGAGATTTGAAATTTGGTATGAATCATTATACACTCAAGATATAACTTTATGATTTTTTTCATATTTTTTGAACTCTTCAAAAGGATAGTTTTAAGAAGGGTTAAGGGGGGAGTACATACAAAAAAAAGCATATTTTCGATAATTTTTTTTGACGTCACAGTAAATATATATTTATTTTTGTAATTACTACATAATAAAGTAACATTTGAAGAATATTCTATGAAATTTTCATTAATTTTTATGAAGAAATAAGCCATTGACAGCGACACGTCTCCGTTTCATTGCGGTGTCCCTCATAACTTATTACTGGATCATCGGAAATCAAAAAACCAAAATGATTTTATTAGTTGATAAGTTTCAGCAGGTAATGACATCGAGTTTTTTTATTTTTTTTTTAATTTTAACATGTTTTAAAATAGCAAAATTTTCAATTTTTTTGATCAAAAATCAGTATTTTGATTTCTAAGTGCTATAAAAAATTTAAAAATCAATAAAAGAAAAAAAACTAGACGTCATTACCTGCAGAAACTTATCAACTAATAAAATCATTTTGGTTTATTGATTTCTGAAGATCCAGTAATAAGTTATGAGGGGCACCGCAATGAAACTTTTTTTTGAGACGTCCACGGATATTCACTGTCGATGGCACATTTTTTCATAAAAATTATTGAAAATTTTATAGAATATTCTTCAAATGTTACTTTATTATGTAGTAATTATAGAAATAAATCTAATCTTTATCTTCCTTGAAAATTTTCATACAACTTACTTAGTAACTTAGTGATCGAAAATTTACATAATATATTTTAAAACAGCTATAATGTTAAATGAAAATTATATAAATAAATCAAGCACCTGATTATTATACAGGGTGTCCCATAAGTGGACAATAAAACATAGTGAGAAGTCATTTACAATAAATATAATTACATTTTTTGTTATAAAATTGTTGATGGTTCAAGAGTTTTTTTTTCGTATTTTTTTCAGAAATTTCCAGTAAAAGCATTTTCAGGAACTCATTATCATTTATCAAATAAAAAAAAATAAAACTTTTTATCATATTGTTCAATAAATAATGTTAGTTAATTTTTAAATTACCCTGACAAAAAATATTGTACTAACGACCATTTTAGAGCACATTTTATTCACAAAGATAGTTAGATTTACCTAACACAAAATAATTGTGATCGTGTAAATTACAAATTTTTAACCCAATCATGCTTTCTTTCACAAATTAAAAAAAATATGAGCAGGTCCGCAAAAAAATTTGTTTCCAAAATCGACTCGAGTCGGTAAATCCAATATGGCTGCCATAAGAAAAAAATAAGTTTGGTTCATTTCCGGTCAATCCGTTGGCGAAAAAAAATATTCATTTGTTTTACTGCATTGTACACAAAAAATTATCTGTATTAAGTCACAAAAAATTTTGTACCACCGAAAATAACGAAGTTATAGTCATATTTTGAAAATCACATTTTGTTGTTTTTTCAAGATAGCGTTGGAACGATGCGATATTCAAATTTTTGGTAAATGAATTATTAATATTCGAAAAAATCTCTACTACTTTGTCCATTTAACCGACTTTCTATCTCCAATAATAACAAAGATACCTATACAGTCCAACATCAAATGGGACACCCAGTATACGTATTCAAGTCCTATCCAAGTTGACTACAGATGTTAAAACTAATAACATTTTGGTTTTAAACCATTTTTTTTTTAATGAAATTGATAGTTTTGTGTTCTAAAAATCAAAAAGATAATACTTATTGGTTTTTACTGATATTTTAAAGTCAAAAATTTGTTAACAAATGCCGGAATTACAACTTTTAGGTTAGCTCGAGATTTAGGGGCAAAAAAAGGAAAAAAATTACAAAACTTACAATTGTGGCTTAAATTACAGTAGAAACTTTAATTTGACTAATTTTTGCAATTTTATTAAATTGCATTTCGATTTTAAACCATTTTTTTATAATAAAATTGGCGATTTCATGTCCTAAAAATCTTGCTTGCATAACTTTTTAGTTATTAAACGATTTCGATTATTCTTGTTTTATTTGTATTTGATATCACATGTGACAAATTAAAAAATCTAATTTTGAATTTGTTTATAGTAATTTTGTTTTTAGATATTATAGCTTCTAAAAAACGGTGATAATAACGAAAAAATTTAAACTCAAATAAATGTAATTTTCATTGCAAAAGCAATAGTTTCAGGTTTTTAATATGTTTTTAAAATAAAAATTTCTTTAGGAAATATCGGAGTTATTAATAGCCCAACAATATTAAAAAAATAAATTACAATTTTAATTGCAGTTTGAACTTCACTTTATAATATAATTTTAAACAACTTTTTTTAACAAAAAAAAAATCTTATTCTATAAATCGAAATTTTGG
Organism: Stenus bimaculatus; assembly: GCA_963971135.1. Classification (NCBI taxonomy): domain Eukaryota; kingdom Metazoa; phylum Arthropoda; class Insecta; order Coleoptera; family Staphylinidae; genus Stenus; species Stenus bimaculatus. Next base: position 20,323,271 of record OZ020180.1, read on the forward strand.
TTGTAAATTTTATCTTTTGTAATTTTAAAATTTAATTGTCGATAAAATCTAAAATATTTAAGACTGAAACAAGTTTAATATTCCATTAAAAAGTCAATAAATGTAGGTTTTCAATGTGTGTTTAAAATCAAAAATTGGTTAAAAATGGTGGAGTTATTAACGTTTTTTGAAAAAGCTATAACTAAAATGATAAAGAATTTTCGTTAGCAAAGTACTCTAAAAAGGCGGCTAATTTAAAGAATATATAATGCCAAAAATGGCGCCCTGAACTGGAATTTGCCGTCAGGGGGCGAAATTTACCCTCTGAACCCTCTCTCCAGCCACGCCATTGGAAAAAATGTTCACTTCATGCAGAATTTTACGATTTATAATGCATATCGGTGAAAACAAAACGATATTCGTTATGGACTGTGGCGATCGTCCCCTCCTCTCTCAGTCACCCGAAAAAGGTTTCTTTCCTTGAGTTTAGAATTTCTAAATATAACAAATTTATATTATACAGAGGAGTAAACAAAAAGGAGATTACTATAATCTGAGTCTAAACGATAGTATTCATGTATTCATTGAATACACAAAATTAGTTAGAAGAACAATACCAGCCAATAATACAAATAATTACATTTTAAGTAAAAAAAAAATAATTTTAGACCCTTCAACGATTATATGTCCGTCCCCCTTTTCTATGGATTTCTTTCTAAATATGTGTCCCGCTATATTTCAGCAGAAATTTTCTTTAGAATGCCTTTCTGATTAAAAAATTTCTATTATTTGGCAAATTTTCTGAACTTTAAAATAGTTATGTACAATAGAAGATAGAAGATAGAAGTGTATACAGCGCCAGAGGCCAAATTTTTAAAAATTGTCATGGCCAAGCATTTTCGAGACACAACTTGGTATTGGTTTTTTTTTAATATAGGATACTATAAACGTTTTTAAAAAATGTCCAAAAGTAAAAACAAAAATGAAAAACGAAAAACGAAAATTCAGAACTGCTTAATATTCTTTTTATAAACTAAAAATTATAAAAAATAGCCACTTTGTTAGGTTTTTTTAAATTCACCAGAAATGCGTATTCTTCAATTTTTGATTTTAATTGCACAAACAGGATATGCAGCTTTAGCTTGTTTTAAATAAAATAACTATTGAAATAAATTCATCAATATATTTCATAATACAATTACAAATTTACTATAAAAATATTAAATAAATATGAACATTGATGAATGACATACTTAGGGAATTAGGGCTCATAGGACAATAGTCGGTCGTTTTCTAAATTTAATTTACTAACGATAGTTAAAGTATCACATTTCTTTATAAATCTACATTCATTTGTGTATTTTTTAGGTGTGAGATGTCTTTCTGAACCAAAAATTTTCTATAAACTAATATTTTGTTCGACTTCCAAAAAAATTAAATAAAGGGCTAAATTTTAATTTTATTAAAATAAAATAATATTCTATTTAAATATAACAATAAAATATTTTAGCTGTTAAAAAATGTTTTAGGCCTTTTTTAAAGGTTAAAATATTTTTATTTTGAACGGAAATATGGACTTTCGTAAATCACTAAAAACTAGCTTTCCAATGATGTTTTACATGACATACAGGGTGAGTCTGTAACATGGAATAAATTCAAAAAGGCAGAGAAGGTATAACTTTTTTTAAATTTTTTAATTCCCTTTCTGTTTTTATTTCTGAATTTATAAATGTTTTATGTGTATTAATTCCAGATAATTTTCCCGCCAATTGAAACAATCAGTAATTATAAAAAAAATGTGGGCAAAATCCATGAATACTCTTTTAATTAATAATTAATTAAATCTGCGATTAAAATTGAAATAATACCCAAAACAATTGGTTTTTAAAAATAAAAATTAAAAAGGGCAAGAAGGTATAAATACATATTTAAAAACAAATATACAAGGTGTCCCAAAAGTTGATCCACTGAATTTTTAATACGATAGTTAATTTTTACATTTAATTTTTGTATATTATTTTAATTTAGGTAATTTTTTTAAGATTTATCATTTATACAGGGTGTCCCGAAATTAAGCGGCCAAACTTTAGGAGGCGATTCTACAACTAATTTTAAGAAAAAAACTTCCTATAAACATGTGTCCGATTTCGCTTCCTAAGAGAGCTACAGCCCTTTAAATATTGTGACTAAAACTAGGTTTTTTGTCATTTATTTGAAAACGGTTTGTAATAAAGATTTGAAATTTGGTGTGAAGACTAATACGTTTAAGATATAATTTCTCAATTTTTTTCAGATTTTTGAAAGCTTTCAAAAAATTTCTGAGCTTTCAAAAAATCTGAAAAAAATTGAGAAGTTATATCTTAAACGTATTAGTCTTCACACCAAATTTTAAATCTTTATTACCAACCGTTATTAAAAAAATGACAAAAAACCTAGTTTTAGTCACAATAGTTAAAGGCCTGTAGCTCCCTTAGGAAGCGAAATCGGACACATGTTTATAGGAAGTTTTTTTCTTAAAATTAGTTGTAGAATCGCCTCCTAAAGTTTGGCCGCTTAATTTCGGGACACCCTGTATATTTTTTAGTACAAATTTATTTAAAATGCAAGAAATCTGTATACATACAATAACAAATAAAATGCAATCAGCTTTAATTATATGATAAAAACAGCTGCAATATGTAAAATTTATTATTATCAATCATTAGTTTTTCCTACACTTTATTTAGTGAAACGTGAGACGAGATTATTAATTTTACATTTTATGTTTCGATTGATTACGCGATGAGGAATATCAAAATTTAATTTTAGATAACCAAATTTTTAGGAATATTTTTCAAAACAACTTTACGTATTTATAAGGTTTGTAGAATAAAAAAATACACCGAGAACATAATTACAGTTTCGGTTTACGCCAATCCTTTTTTAGTTTCCTTGTGACAATTTTTTTTAGTTCTCCAATCTCCAAATCATTACTTTTCGGTATTTTATGTTCATAACTGGTGGGTTAAAATAATTGATTTTATTTGTGCTATAATTGTTATTAGTTACTAATAATTATTTTAGTATTTATTTGTTTAAAATTTTAAATAATTTATAAATGTTTGGTTGGCGATACCTAAGAACCCGAGAATAATAAACTGGACTAACATTTTCCAACCCGGAACAAACTTTTCAAATTGGAGTCAAAGTTGCTTTTTATGTCACAAAAATTGACTCTTTAATCCAAAATTTCTAGTAGATGGAACATAAAACTTTTTAGTATATATGTATAATAAATCAGACTTGTCGACATTTTTGTAACACTTATCTAAGGCCTGTTATCGCAATATGTTACTGAAATTTCTCTATTTTTAACTAAAAATATGGGTAACTTGTTGTTAATAACATGTTATTTGGCAACATGTTACCAAGTGGGGACGGACCTTTACGTTCTACACTCATTTAAAAAAAGAACAAGCACGTATTTAGTATATCATTTTAAAAGGTGACTGGTTTAAAAAAGTAATTTTTAGAGATATTTGATTTTTTTGGGTTTGATATCTTAATTAAATCATGTTGTTTTTCATAATCGAAACCTTTTTATTTTAAATCAAATTGAAAGGGAGTAATAATTTCACAGGTATGTTCTGGATTCTGATAAAAGTAGGTATACATATAGGTAATTAACGATTGTTAACAATTACTAGTGAATGTTAATGTTTAGGTTTAATACTGACATCAGAAAAAGTAGCATAAAACGTGAAACTACAGTTCAACAATCACTCAAATTGGTTGGGAAAAGTAAAAATAAGAATATAACATTAAAACTTATGCTAGGCTTATAGGATTCAATCGCAAGGAACTTTGAAAATTTATGACATATTTCATTTAATTAATACGAATGGATTTAACAATTCTTTTTTTTTGATACAACAGGTTATCTCTTTTTGTAATTTTTGACTTCGTAGGGTATACAAAAAAAAGGGCACTATGGGAAAATTACCAATACCAATGCGTCCCTACCCGGTATAATCTGAAAATTCCTTGACAAATATCAAAACAAGAAAAATTATTTTTTCTGGACAACGTAGGGTTTTAAATATTGAAAAAATTTATATTGTATTTTTTTTGTATAAAAAGAGGACGCAGATTTAGTTATTATTTAACAGTAATTAATCGAGTTTTGGACAAAATTTCCTGTTATTTTTAATTTATTTAATTAAGTTTTGAAATATATTACAAAACACTTAAAAAACCGACTATTTCTTCTACGTTTTCAATAAAGAACCCATCGATTAAATCTTTAAGTTTAGATTATTTCAAAAAAAATCATACTTTATTTTTGTATATTCATATGCTCAAATTTTTTATGTTTAGGTGCTAAATAAAAAACATCATTTACTTTTAATCGCTGTTACAAGCCTCCCCAAATTTGAAAAATATTCGCTCGGGCTATTTGTATTTGTACTAACTGACCTTTTAATCAATCATCAATTAGAAACCACGAGTTAGATTCTCAAGAAAAATATTTCCTGAGCCGGTAATATCCAATACTTATTTTTTATGTTACTTACAAGATGTATATTTTCTTATGAATCACGTTTGCCAGCATTAATATTTCTTAGAAAAACTGGAAACTATATCCTTGTATGCTTATATTTCTTAGATATAAGATATAAAATATTCACAAGATTTTTATTTATAATACTTATTGATTCTAAGAAGTTAGCAAAAAATAATTTTTATATCGAAAATTCATTGATTAATTAACGTATAAAATTTATCATGGACATTAAAAATTTAAATTTTTAAATTTTATATTTAAATAATGGGCATCCCCGATTTTTTAATTTTTATTTCATTATAAAGATCAAGTCTAACTAAATAGATATACTCAAACAGTACTTTTATATAGTTTCTATTACGGCCAATAATTTAAATTTTAAGTCGCTCTGATGTCACGTTTCCGAGATTTACATCTGGCAACATTGCAGTAAGTCCCTATCGTCTCTTTAAAATAAAAAAAAACGGCTGCACCAACTGAAAAAAAGAATTGGTATCTATAAGTATCTTTTGAACAGCTATCTATAAAATAAACATCATCAAAATTCGTTTCACCTGGGGTAAGCCCATTATTCATAGTTATTCTTATAATCGTGTGAAATTTTGAAAAGAAGAAAACCATTTCTATAAAATTGATAAATTTTGATCTCTTGTAACTATCAAAAAAGATTTCTAAATCTAAATCTAAAAATTCCAAATTCCATTTAAAATGGCCAATGGATCAAGACATATTCAGAAATTTATCAAAGTAGTAGTCATCTAAAGTTGAAAAAACCGCAAAAAATAAAAAAATATTCGAAATATGAGTTATTTTCATTACTTATTTTATGGGCTCTTTAATCAAATAAATGTATGTAAGTAATTTACTACCACTGTTTATTGGAATATTCTAATTCTGATATTTTTTCTGTAATTTTTGATTTGTTTTCAAATTGACTATATTTATCAAATATTGTTTAAAAAAGGCTACCACATAATATGATAAGTGGTGTCTGAAAATATGTACGAAAAATAGAACTTAATTTTAATTTAAACCAATTTTTTCATTCCTAGTTTTTTTTTACAAATTTTACTTTAGGATTATTAAGAAAATCCATGCACTATAATTTGGATTGCGAATATTTTGAATAAGGATAAAAATCCCACAAATTTCTAAAAACTACAGATATTTCTTTATTAAATAAGTAGATAATAGCAGTAAATAGGAGTAATAAATAAAAACAATCAATACAGGGTGAGTCGAAATTAAACGGTCAATTTTTTTAGACCGATTCCACAACTAATTTTAAGATAAAAACTTCAAATTAACAAATATCCGATTTTGCTTCCTAAGAGAGCTACAGCCCTTCAAAGGAGGTGAGGAAAAGATAAGTTATAAAAATTAAAAATGTATACCTAAAAAATAAATAAAATTAAAAGTTATAAAAATTTAATGAAAACATCCAAAATAATCAAATAAAGCGAACATTATTTTGAAAACAAAAATATTAAAAAAAGAACACCTAAAAAGTTATCACAGTTTTTATTATCAACCCTCTCCAAAACTACCCTTTAAAAGCATGCAAAACTATTTAAAAAAATCAGGGAAACATATCTATTGTGTATTACAGTAGTAAGCAGTGGTTTTTTTGCATGAAGTGTTATACCCGAGCCTTAATGTATTTGCCTCACTGATTCTAAATTTGAAGTCCATTTTGCAATAGCAGCTCTAGTTATTGAGATATGATGGAAATGAAAATAAAATCTTTTTTCACCTAAAACTACTTTGAACACAACTTTCTTTTATGGGATTTTTCTCCATGAGCCGTCTCAGTAGTATGTACTATTCTGAATGCTCCAGCAGTAATCAGCCATCATGTTTGAATTGCAGTAATCCTGGTATCGCTCTTCCATAGTGCGAATATCCTGATGGAAGCGTTCTTCTTACTCTTCACTTAAATCGCCCAGATTTTCAGGGAAATGATCTAAATGGCTGAAGAGGAAATGTAGTTTAGTGCTAATGTTGCATCCAATCTATCATCATCATCCTTACAATCATCACTATCATCACTATCTTCTGAAAATATTTGAGTTGTTAGATAGGACGCACTGGGTTGGGACAGTGGTACTGACTCATCACTAGAACTCACTGAACTCAAAACAGGTCTAATAGCAGATTGTAAGCTAGGATAAATTCACTTGGAACTATTTTTGCGGCTTATTTCCGTAATATTCACATCACAAAAATAACAGTTATCATGAAGATTTGATGGTTTTCGCCAGATCATTGGATTTTTGTACTTAAAAATGGATCTTTTTTATTTGCCCATAAACGCAAAGACTCTACACAGCATTTATACATAAAATTTGGTATCCAAGGATTGATATTTATTTCTAATGGCTTGCCAAAGCAGTCCATATAGGCTTGTTTTACAAAGTCAGACACATTCAAGGGAATTTCTTTGAACATGTACTCGCCACAAATGAAACAAAACCTATTTGGACTGTTTACACAAGTTCTTCTGGATGACGACATCAGGATAGATTTATAAAATATGGTTAATTACTTCTCACTTCGTAAAATTCTATGGAATACTTGTATCCCAAAGACTCGAGCTGCTAGATATAAAGTTACTTCAGCAACTTGAAATTAGTAAGAATCAGTTAAAAAACCTCATGCAACAGAAAAAAAGTTTGATTTTGTTAACCAGTGTTATGATTCAGAGCAAATTTGAAGTTTCTACTCTAAGCGTTTTCAAATAAACTTACAAAAACCTTCTTTTGATACCACCTTTGATGGGCTGTAGCTCCCCTAGGAAGCGAAATCGGACATATGTTAATTTGAAGTTTTTATCTTAAGATTAGTCGTAGAATCGTTTTAAAAAATTGGCCGTTTAATTTCGACTCTAATTAAAAGCAAACATAACGTAATTTTTCTGGCCATAGAAAGTTTAAAATAATTTAAATTTTGTATGCTGGACAGTGGCGTAGCGTTTAGCTGCTAGATTTTTAAATATGAATTTTTAGATAATGGCAAAATGAGACAGTATAACGTGTATTATTTGAAAATTTAGATTTCACTCGATATTCAATAAACAAAATTTTGTATATCGTATATCGCTAGGTTTTCTAAGGTTATTAATATTATCAAAACATTTTATATTTCAAACGCAGCAAATTTTCAAAGCTCTACCTAAAAAAGGATAATTTTGCTCACTAAATTGATTGTAATTAAGAAGGTATATTTTAATCATAAAAATGAAAAAAATATTTTATTAAAATCGGTTAATTAGATTTTCAGAAAAAATCTGAGTCACCATCCGTATTTTGCGCGTTTTTTTTTTAGGATTTGTCGTGCAAATTTATTTAGAAACCCAAGTTAACAATAAAGAAACGTCTAATTTTTAGGATATAAGAATAAAAGGAGCCTACCATTATTTATAAAATGTTGAAATTTAAACGAAAAAGAGGCGATGCATGGGAACTTTGATGAAGTATGAATGAGTCATTCATAATCATGCACATAGCATATTGGTATGGGCTTATTTTTGAAATTGTCGACATGATGTCGCATTCGACATTAGAAGGACAGACTCTTATTTTTTTATGTAAATGACAAAGACAGAATGGTGATTCAAAAATAACCCCCATGGACTTGTAAAGTGGAAAACTAAAATTCTTTGCCTAACTTGTTTTTTTTTATTATTTCATTAAAGTTTCACATGCATAACCCCTTTTTAGTTTAAATTTCAACATTTTTTAAAAAAATTTTCCAACCAAATATTTCAAGAAACGTGCAACAAAATGACTACTACTTTGATGTTTTTCATCTTGTTTTATTAAAGTTTCATTGACGTTCACTTTTGAAGATGACTTAGGTCAAGTGATAATATTTGATAGTATACGGAAAATTATAGTCTCCCTTTTTATCCTCACACAATCAACCATTTTATGAATATTCGTTTTTTGTTCTTTAGGTTTTTTGTATTGGAAAGTCATGAATATTTTGTAGAAAGTAGCAAGTTAACATCCAAAGACCACCCCGCTTAATAGTTACGCCACTGATGCTGGATCAATGAATCAACAATTCGTTTTGCTTAAAAAGTTAATTCTTCAGGTATAGCATTTAAATAAAAATTATGATTGCTTAGTAGAACCTGAATTCAATTTTTAACCCAACAGGTGGTTCATATATCTATATTCCATATTTTTAAACCGACACGCTTTAGTACTACATATTATAAAGTAATCATATAAAAACATCTGATAAAATTCATACCATGTATGTACCTAATTTAAATAATTGTGGAAGAAGTTGTTGCGATGTGAACAAAAAATGTTAAGACGTAATTCTAACAATATTCCTGTGAATGTAATACATAATTCGGAACATCAAATAATAACATGAAAAATACAACACCTTTTTTATTTAATTTTTGTAAAAATTATTTTATTTGTTTTTAAATAACTTACATAGTTTAGTCCTGCTCCTAGTAAAAGATTTTGAAGGTAATTTAAAGAAATCATTATAAAATTGTCACAAGTTAAAATAAAAATTAATATTTAAAAACGTCGAAACTTATCAAAAATAAAAGCTGAACTAAAATTTTTGATGCATACAACGTCCTAGAGTGTGCGCAGCATATTTATTCTTCATTTGAATTACACAAAATTTAAATGTGCAGATTTCTTCGAATTTGGTTTTCTTTGATACAAATATTTGTAAAAATTATGGATTTATAAATAAATATGGGCTTAAAAATATTTTTGTTTAATGTCATTAAAGATTGAGTTGTTTAGATTCATGTCGCCTTGGGTGTAAATGGTTGAGTCTACAACTTACACAAATAATTGCAAAAGTGTTTGTGAAGATCAAATAAGACACGGTATTAAATTTTGTTTAAAATTAAGGACATACATAATTGCTTAATTGTTAATTTCATACACTTTTTAAATATTTTATTTTATACTCGACGATGGTTAGGTTAGGTGGTTAACTATGTTTAACAAATTCCAGTAGAATCTTCAAGTGAACAAAATTAAGATTGTTTCGCTTTAATTAATTTTCTTGAGATAAATAAAACCACTAAGATAGCATTTCTTTTATTTTATGTTTTTTGTATGAGGCTTAAGTCTTGCATAATTGAAGTAAAAATTTCCAATTTAAAGTTGGTTGGTACTTTCGTTTTAAACAACTTTTCTTCCTTATTTCGACAAAATGAAAGTAGTAAACACCAAACAACTGGACACGTTAAAATAAAGACGATTTAGCTACATTTGGTGTGGTTTCCGGTCGTGACTGAAATTTCATAATGAATTTATTTTTTGGTTGCTAATTAATATATAATTGGGTTACATAATTTAGGCGTAATATTTATTTGGTTTACGTACTATCGTGGTAATAAATTACAAAAAGTTATAGACGGTGCGTAAATTTAAATGTTTAAATTAGGCAAATTAGCTCGGTTTTGTAACACTATATTAAACCAACTATTTTTAAATTATGTGCTATAGTCTTTGTAATCACCAAATTTTTCTTTATAAAACTATAAAAATGTGATTATATTCGTAATACCTCTAATGATATACAAGTATCGAATCAATATACAAGGTACCTTTTAATTAAGTGCTAGATTTTTATTGACTCCTGATCAATAAAACACACTTATTAAATATTTAGCTTATTTTAGTTAGGACAAATATTTAGCAATTTTATTATTGGTTCTGTAGTTTACTTAATTTTTTAATTCTATAAGACTATTACGTAATTTAAAATATTTGCGCATTTTTGTGGCTACGACAAAAATTTATTACAAGGTTAAAAACATAAAAAGTGATGTTTCTTGAAATCAATCGACATACCAGAATCAAAATCACGTTCGTACCAGTTTAATTTAGAGTGTACATTTTAGATTTGCTGAAATCCGGGACATCAGATTTCGGGGTGTGTTGTGCCAAAAATATATGCAAAATTTATTGAAGCAAAATCAAAACAACAAATTATCTCTAAAATAAATAAAAAAAATCGCATTCTCTTAAAATAAATAAATAAATCACATGGTTTCACCAATTTCAAAAATTTATTGTAAAAAGAACTAATTGAAAGTTCTACGAAAAAAAGGAACGTAAGAATTAGAAATCCAAAAAGTGGAAGATGAGGTGCTATTATTGTCCTGGATCGAAGAGCTCTAATGTTTCATATCCGAAAAATTCTTTGGTACTTCGATGAAGTTCAGGATTTTCTTGCTCAGTGTTGTTTTCAGCTTTTCTTCGGTTAGCTTTTCCTTCCCAAAGATGGCTGTTCTTCTAAATACTATTCATTAACTTGGTAGATGCTGTGAAGTTTCTCCTCCAGGCTTCAGGCATTCAAGGGATATACGTCTTCCTTTATCTCTCCAGTCTTCAGTTTAGACTAAAACACAGTATCCAGTTATTTGTTAAACTTGTCAGTTCGATTTAGTTCTTCCGAGAAAGAGTTTAGTGTGCCTCATAGTACCATTTGATTCTAAAAATCATGGTTTTTCAATTTTTTGATGCTTCCATTAAATTCAGGATTTTCTACCCTAGTATTGTTTTCAGTTTTTTTACTCTTAAAATTAGCTTTTGCTTCGCAAGAATGGCTATTCTTTGAAATACGAAATTCGCACGAGTTTTGTTGAAATCCTGGATATCAGAACCACGAGTTCCATTCCTGATGGAATTGTTCTCCTTGTTCCTCGCTGAAGTGGCCACGATTTTCAGGAAAACAGTCTAAACGCAAGGTGGTGGAAGTGGTACAACTTCTTATCAAGTTGCTGGGAATAGCCGTCATCTTTTTTATTTCCCAGAAAGTTTTTCACAATCCAAACATAAGCATTCCAAGCATTTCTCTCACTTTATATCATGGAATTAGTAAAATTTGGAAACTTTCTAGAAATTAATAGGAACATTCACCTTACTTGTTAAAAGCTATTATATGTATATTGTTTGATTAATCCCAGTTTGATGTGTAGAGGAGGTAATATTATGTGGTCTCTGGGCACAAGTGTTGCATGTATAATATTTAGACACCCTAGAACCAGATAATTCCTTAGAGGTCAGTCTTTTTTTGTCCAATGCTGAGCTTTTGCTCTGCTGTCCTCTACTCAAAGACCACTTTGTAGGACCAATAAGAAAATCATCTTTCTTTCAACTGATAAACTATCAGAGCTGATGCAGTTTTAGACAGGGTAAGGTCCCAGACCAAGTCATCAAGTTCATTTTGATTAATTGGGCTTGGAACTCCGAGGTCACTTTCCAGATGAATGTCAGTGTTTGCTTTTCTAACTTACTTTCCTGAGTTGTTGATTGTCGTGGTGCTAATGTATCACTGGAACTTCAAACAGATCTAGTCACAGTTGGCAAGTTTTTATAAACCCACTTTGAACGGTTGTTGCGGTTTATTCCAGTAATATTTACCACACAAAAATAATAATTATTGTGATGATTTGATGGTTCATGCCAAATCATTGGAAACTGGAATTGAAAGAAAATCTGTTCTTAGTGGCCCAGAAACGCAAAGATTCAACACATCTTTTATGTACCAAACTTGGGACCCATGATTGTGTTTCTAGTGGAAATCCAAGGCTGCACATCTAGGCCCGTTTTGTGAACTCTGATATTTCCAAACAGTAATCGTTGAACATGTTCACCACAAATAAAGCAAAAACGTTTCGGATAGAGCAGGTTTCTCGCGATGACATCATCGTGATAGATAAAGTAAAATTTAATAATTACTAATGTTGCTGATAGGACAATAAATCCCTGAATCTGAAAAACTTGAGCTGCCACAGAAAATCTGAAGATTCAAAATCGAGAACGTCAAATGAGCTATGAAAATGAGTAAAGAACAATTGACAGTAGCCATGCAACATAAAAATCCTCAAATTCGGGATATTTTACATGACTTTTCGGGACTTTTTCTGGGAATGTCTCGGAAAATCCCTAGTTAAGTTACAATTTTCTAATTGTGAATTTTGAGTTGTTTTTTTTCAGATTTGATTCATGGACCTTCGTTCTACTCCACACACGTGATTAACCACTAACAGAATCAGTGGTGTAACCAGAAATTGGGTGCATGGAGCTGCAAAACACTTCTTTCAATTTTGGTACAAAAAACATTAATTTTTATACATACTATAATATGTATATACAGGGTGAGTCGTCCATAAATGATCAAACTTCAGGATATGAAAATGCTTCAAATTTCATCGTCAAATAACTAAAAAAATAGGTGTCTATTTTAGGTCAGCCATTTTTGCTAGAGATTTAAAAAACTACATATCACCATAAAACTAAAACCGTCATCTCCAAGAGTAGTAACAATACAGAAATGTTATTTGTCTTCTAAAAGTACAGTCGAATTCGGTTATAACGATTGACCAATTTCAAAATAAAAAAAATTAGAATACATAAATTTTCTAAAAAGCTTCATTTTCAAAATACGGGATGTTAAAGTTTATTTATTTTTTTTTTATTTTTTAACGCAACTTGTACATTTTTTATTTTTATGATATTTTGCTCAAATTTTGACAGAAGCATACTTTTGGCATTAGTCTTTAGATGAAATATGAATATTGAAAACAAAGTTCGTCATAAAAATATTTCCTCGGTACATCTGTGAAAAGGCTCGAAATAACCGTGAAAGTTTGAATTGAAATACATTGGAACCAAAATATGAATTCGAATTGTTCGTAATAACGAGAATCAAGTTCGACTGTACTTTATTATCGCTACAAATCAAGAAAGTTTCGAGATACAGGGTGTTGAAATTTCTTTTTGTTTTTACTTTTTATTTATTTTCTCTGGATAGGCTGAATGCAAATTAATAAAACTTTAGGGGTGATTACTTTTCCTGGATAGCCATCTTTAGAAATTACTTTTGTCCTAATTTAAAAACCCAGTGGAGTAGAAACTGGTCAAGGTGTCCCATTTTTTGAATTTATTTGGTACGATTTTACGATTTTGTTTGGTTTTTTAAAGTCTTCATTCAATTTACCATGAAAAAGTACAACTGTTAAATTTTGATAGGATTAGTGGTATTTCTGAAGATTCCAATTTTACGGTATAGTGAACTTGCTAGAATAAAACTAATTTTCAAAATTTTAAACAAATCTTGTTTGGTGTCTTAAATAAATGAACAAACCAAATACACCATTTTAAATTTTTTAAAAAATGAATAAAGGGGGTCATTTTGAGCATTTTTCTAAAATTTAAAATTTAAAATTGGTAAATTAAACTTGTTCTAAATAATTTTGTTTTTCTTGATAATAAAGAATGTATAAAACGAATTTCATTGTTTAAGGATTTGTCGTTACGTGTTTCCAATCAAAACAATTTTATATTCTATTGTTTCTACACATTTATAGTGTAGTTTTTATCAAGTTCTAGTTTGAGTTACTTTTATTAAAATAATAAAAAAACAATTAATGAGTTATTGTTTGGAAAAATAAAAAATAAACCTAAATTTCCAAAAACAAAGTCATAAATATTAGTCACGTAATACAAAAACTTAATTAATTTTTAATAATCTACGTTTTAAAAAAATTAAAAATTACTCATTCTCAGAATATTACTGAAAACTTTCGATTTCGTTCAAGCGATTATACAAGAAGCTCCGGCAAATTTCCGTTGTTGGTTAGTAATGAAGTTCGTTAAAATAAAAACAACAGCGAATAACTGCTAAATATAATAACAATAACGGACTACTTTTCTGTCGGTTTTAACGTGCAAAGAGGTTGCGTAACGTTACTTCTTTTCACTCGCTGCGAGCATCAATTTACTTCAAGAAAGCCGACATGTATTATTAATCTTCACTATCGTTTTCAATAACCCAAATACTAAAATTAAAAATGGCAATATTATTATTCCAGGCACGGTTTTATTACAACTCATTAAAATTTAAGAACCGAATCTTAGAAACCTCCTATTACTATTAACGGATGTAGAGGATCATAGCATAGGCCTGTTCGAGGAAAATTAAATAAAGAAAAGACCTAAAAATTGGGAACACCCCCCACTATTTATGAAGTCATTAATACTCAAGGTTATAATTTTGTTTGTCTAGTAAAAATTCGTTTTATCGAAAACTGCTTCATATTTCTAACAGTTATAATAAAAAAAACTTATTATTTTTCTCGGGTGATGTTATGCTTACGAAATGAATTTTAATGTGAGAACAGCACTGATAAGACATTTCGTCTACTTTATTATTTGCTTGTTTACTAATTTTAAACGTTCTTGGAATTGTAGATGATTATACTTGTACTTAAGTGGAAGCCTTGTTTGTTTTATTTTCAGATCACTTTTCTCATGTCATACGCTAAAACTAACTTACGAAAAGCTATTTTCATTATGTCCACAAAGAAGTGAAAAATAAATAATTTGTTAATTTATTTATAAAATTAGTTATCTCAATGGAAAGTTTCTCTCGTCATTAATCTCTTATTAAAGTAGATTTGGTTCAAAAAATTGTATAGAAGATATCATTTAATTTACTGATTAAATTAGATTTTTCTGCAATTATTGTAATTTGTGTTAACAAATAAATTTAATGCTTTTGCACGAATAAAAAATATAATAAGGTATTTGAACTCTATTATTATTATTTAGTACGTGTTACATGTGAACTTTTAACACCAAAAATTATATTAGGAAATTTATGAGTTTGGACCAGTAACGTTACCACTAATTTTTTTTTATTTTTTGAATAAAGAAGAAATAATTATTTTAATTTTAAAACAACTTCACGAAATTTATCAATTAATCTAAAAATAGCATAAAGTTTAAAAACTAATATTTTATTTTATAATTATAATAATCTCTAAACTAAATTTTACAATATTTAGGCAAGTCTCACTATTTTTATGGAAGAGTGATTTCTAATGCGATATGGGACGATATCTCTTTAATATCTAAATAATGAAAATAATACTTATATTTATAAAATTTCATAAAAACACGCAACCATAATCTAAAACAAAATGTATGCACATTGGGATTTTAAATTATGCAGTATAAATTATTAAAATTACTAAGTAAATATATATTTTGGTATTATCAAAGGTATTATTCAAAATCAAATTATCTTTTTCAGAAAGAGAGACATTACATAACCGAGAATGATAATTCAGATCCCAACAATTACCACAATTAAAGTAAAATAGGAATCTGAGTCGATTTGGGACAAATTTTGTTACCAAAAAAAAAAACAAAATATGCCAGTGTAAAATGGTCTTTGAGTGTTTTACGAAAAAAAGTATATAATACATAATTCCTTTAGCTAAAATAAAACAAAGGTATAATTTAAAAAATTTCGCATAACAATAAAATTTTTATAAATGTTATTTTTTAATTATATTATTATTTAAAAACTCTTGAGTCGATTGTTAATTTCTGTATTGTTTTGATGAATGAATATTTTCAATTGGGCTGTCTGCCCAAAATATTCTGAAATATACAGGGTGATGGGTGGTGGTATTTTAGAGATACTAAAAATATACTGTTTTTTAATTGAAGAAATTTATTAGGGTAACTGAAGGTCTAGTCATGAGATTTATATCGATAAAGATTGGAGTAGAAACCAAATTTTCTAAATATATGAAAATAATGTATTGTTAAAACTGACGTTTGGTGAACCACTGTCGGAACACCCTGATTTTATTGTATACGAAAACACCTTAGTAAAAACATACAAAAAACTCCTTCAATCAAAATCAGACCCAGAGTTAATAAACATAAAAAATATAAAATAAATATTTCAAATTTTATTTTTTTAATAAAAAACAAAAAAATCAAGGTCGGATTTTAGTACAAACACGGTCAAAGGCCAACGAAAACGAAACAGGCGAGTTTTGAAATAGTTAATAAAAAAATTTTAGTTTCGAGGGGGACATATTTTGCAATAGAGCTGATTTAAAAATCCATTCATCCCTGCGCCCTATGGACACAACCCCCTAAATTTTAATAGGGATGGTGGGGTAAGTAATACCATGTTGGAAAGATCTTTTTATCCAAAGTAACATACAAAAAAAAAGTTAAATCGATCGATTCGTTTTAAAGATATTCAAAATTTAGCAAGTAGAGATTTCATGCCTTTTAAAATTGTGCCATGAACACCACACCTTCAATTTTAAGTGTATTGATAAGGTAAGTAATACCGTTTCGAGAGGGACATACTTTGCAATAGAGTTGATTCAAAAATCCATTCATCCCTCGCCCTTTGGACACAACCCCAAAAATTTTAATAGGGATGGTAGGGTAAGTTATACCTCGTTGAAAAGATCTTTTTACCCAGAGTAACATACAAAAAAAAAGTTAAATCGATCGATTCGTTTGAAAGATATTCAAAATTTAGCAAGTAGAGTTTTCATACCTTTTAAAATTGTGCTATGAACACCACGCCTTCAATTTTAAATCTTTTGATAGGGTAAATAATACCTCCTTGGAAAGTTCTTTTTACCACAAGTAACATACAAAAAACAAAAGTGAAATCGATTGGTTTGTTTTAAAGAATTCAAAATAAAACAGTATTGCACATTATTTTTTATTTAACCAAACTAAACTTAACTAACCTTTTTGAAGAAAACTTAACACTTTAACGAATCCCATCGATCCCGACACTTTCAAGGATGTTTTTATTATTTTATTAAATGTGCGAATTGAGTTCCACCAACCTCCATGCAAACGTACAATTTTTGCTCAAAGCAAATTCTTACATTTTGTAACATTTCAGCAGTAATTTCTCGGCATTCATTAATAATTCTCTGTCGTAACTCTGCTAGAGATCCTGGTTCCGTTGCGTAAATCTTACTTTTTAAATGCCCCCAAAGGAAAAAATCAAGGGGAGTAAGATCGGGAGATCGCGGCGGCCACTCCAAAGGTCCTCTACGCCCAATCCATTGCCCAGGAAACGTCGTATCCAAGAATTCCTTAACAGGCCGTGTGTAATGAGGAGGGGCTCCGTCTTGTTGGAAAATCAGATGGTCTTCTAAATAACGATCGTCATTTTCGATAATATCGTCAAGAAATGGATGTACAAAGTTTTGAAGTAGATCCAAGTACATATCCCCTGTTAGATTGCCATCTAGAAAATAAGGACCAATAAGACGATCTCCAAAAATTCCAACCCATACATTCAATTTTTGAGGAGTTGGAGTGCGAACTTCATGAAATACCCTAGGATTCTCATCTGACCAATATCGACAATTATGACGATTAACGGTTATTATAAAGATAATTTTCATCAGCAATTATCCGTTCCGTCATCACCTCACAAAATTGCAGTCGCCTATCAAAATCATCTTCATTTAACTCATGAATTAAATTAATTTTATAGGGATGATATTTGTGACCTTTCAATATTCGGCAAATGGTTATTCTGCTGATGTTAGTCACAGTCTCCAGTTTTCTTGTGCTTAAAGTTGGATCTGCAGCAACTTGTCCCAAAACACCTATTTCAACGACCTCATTTCTTATTGGACGAACATTACCAGGATCGCGTTTCTTATTACCAGCAGAACCAGTATTTTTAAATTTTGCAACCAACTCCAGAACGTATTTTCGGTTACAATGTTTGTTTGGATGTTGTTCATTAAATAAATAAGCTGCACGATGAGCATTCTCATCGTTTTTAAAATAAAAAGTGATTAATTCAACCCTTTCTGGAATTGTATAAACCATTGCTGGCAGAAGCTTTTACAGAAGTTCACAAAATTTTAAATGTTGATTTCTAATAATTAGTCATAAACAGTTTTAACACGATGAAAATCACCACTAATACAAAATACAACTGATAAAAAGAATCTCAATGTGGTTATAAATCGTTTTGTTTTGCATTGTTTTGTTCCAGATGTTACAAAATTTTAAACAATTCCTCGAATAAATTTAAATTTGTTTTTTAAAATCTCTCTTTTGTAGAAAATGAAAATAAATTGCGTTTTACATGTTTTTGTATGTTACTTTGGGTTAAAAAATCTTTCCCAGGAGGTATTACTTACCCTATCAAAACACTTAAAATTGTAGCCGTGGTGTTCATAGCACAATTTTAAAGGCATGAAAACTCTACATGTTAAATTTTGAATATCTTCAAAACGAATCGAAGGATTTAACTTTTTTTTTGTATGTTACTCTGAGTAAAAAGATCTTTCTAACGAGGTATTACTTACCCCACCATCCCTATTAAATTTTTAGGGGTTGTGTCCAAAGGACGAGGGATGAATGGATTTTTGAATCAGGTCTATTGCAAAATATGTCCCCCTCGAAACGATATTACTTACCCTATCAAAACACTTAAAAATGAAGGCGTGGTGTTCATAGCACAATTTTAAAAGACATGAAATCTCTACCTGCTAAATTTTGAATATCTTTAAAACGAATCGATCGATTTAACTTTTTTTTTTGTATGTTACTCTGAGTAAAAAGATCTTTCTAACAAGGTATTACTTACCCCACCATCCCTATTAAAATTTTAGGGGTTGTGTCCATAGGCCACAGGGGTGAATGGATTTTTGAATCACTTCTATTGCAAATATGTCCCCCTCGAAAACAAAGTTGACCTGTCCGAGCGTTTTTTCAAAATTTTTTATTAACTATTTTAAAACTCGTCTGTTTCGTTTTCGTTGGCCCACCCTGTATAAAATCATACAAAAGGTTTGTTCAAAATCAGCAAAAATATGAATATTCGGTACATACTTTTTTGATTTAGCGCATTGGTTATTTGAGCTTTACTGAATCTTTAAATAATAAATATGTTTATGTTTTGTTGAATACGTAGTTATACGGTATAAAATTTATTTTAAACACAATTTTTTACACTGACAAGTATCGAATATCCTCCATTTATAGCGCCCTCTATACGTAATTAAAATTCCCAATACCTCCGCATGTTTTTTTATATTTTATTATAGAGGCTGTTTCTAAATATACAGGGTGTAACATGAAACCAGCTCAAGGCATGTTCTTGTAGTGCGGTTGAACAGGGCGCCAAAAAAGAATAACCAAAGAAAGTACATTTTTTATGTTTATAATAATAATCATTATTTGATTGTTAATTGTTTTGTGTTTTGTATCTGTGATTTTTTTAAAGAATTATTTTTAGTTGTTTATTTTTTTATAGAAATGTTCAGTCGGAAATAGATGTAATAACAGGGGGCGGATTTAGAATTTGCGGGGTCCCGGGCAAAATTTGGATGGATGCTACAAAACTGGTCTCACCACGAAATATTAGCACTTATTTTTAATTTTTTTTAAGTTGCAATTTAGCATTTTGAGGGTCTTTAGAAAAAGCCCAGGACCCCCGACTGCAGCCCTATTAGACCATATATAAATCCTTAGCTGTTCTACTAGAAATAAATTTAAGTTTATTGAAAAATTCCAAGGGGAACATTAAAAAAATAAGATTTTGTAAAAATTGGAGTATTTTACTTGTTGAAATTGTAAAAGATAACTTTCAAAACTTTTTAAAAAAATAACTGGCTAAATTTTGAGGTTGATTAAAATAAATTAAAGAAATATGTAAGATGATTTTTTAAAATTTATAAAAAAATAACCACGTAAGCCAGAATTTATTTCCCGTTTGATTTAAATAAATTAGAGAATTATGCAAAAAATTAATTCCAGTTTGTTGAAAAAGTGAAAGGGGAACTTTAAAATAATTTCGATTTTATAGAAATTGCATAACTTTTACTTGTTAATGCTGTAAATTCATTTTTAAAAAACTATAAAGAAATAAGATGAGAACTTGACGATGATTTTGGAGAGTAATTACTAAAGGTAAAGGTGAATGATTCAACTACCAACTTTTCAACTCATTTGAAAAGTTGGTAGTTGAATAATTCACCTTTACCTTTAGTATAAAGAAATAATCAAGTAAGCTAGAATTAATTTTGCGCTCGATTTGAATAAATTAGTAAACTCTGCAAAAAATAAATCCTGAGAACATCAGCGAAACTCTACCAAATGGGTTATATGGTTGTATCAATACCATACGATTAAAACTTGTAGTCTCAAATGTGAAACGTAAAATCTTAACCCTCTAATGCCCAAATTTTTTTCTTTCTAATAAAATTACAGTAGGCTACTTTAAGGTCACTAATACTAAATTTGTATTAAAATTTAACTGAAACTGTACCTGGTTGAGGACCCATTTTTATTTGTTTTGTAAACAATCGTCTATAGGCAAGATTTCGATACACGGAAATTCTACATCAGATTTAAACCAACAATTGTCTATGACGATTCTCAGATTCACTGCGTTACGAAGGAAGTGATGATGGCTCAAATGTTAGCAGCCGAAACGTTTTTCTATGTAAACTAATAACTTGAGAAGAATAAACTCCCGATCACAGCAAAAGTTGCCTTTTATTTCAATAATTTAGATTATTTATCAACTACTTATGTAATTATTATCAGTTTTCAAGCGCATGTAAAAACTTTTAAAGTTACATCGAAAATTGCTACATTCATTTACATGAAAAAATAAGAGTCTGTCTTCACCCCGATTCTCGCCGTATTTAAATACTTTGGTTTCTTTAGATAGAGGTGCACCTCCTTTATCCTCATCTCTACCCTTTACTCACAACTCGCCAATATAAACAAGGAATCCGCTTTGGACATATCGAGCAAAACATCCCCACTATGTTTAACTGTATTACCTCGTCTTTATCCTTTCCTATCGACTATGCGCGCACCCTTAGAAGAACTTGAGAATGTTTTAAATGCTCATAACCGGTCATTTATATCTAAGGACACGACTTGAGAATTAATTGAAATCGAAATTCGGAAGATACTTAGTACTTACAATAATATTAATCTCTATTTTTCCCTTGAAAATGTTTGAAAAGCATACTATTGCAAAAATTTATTATTTATAATCAAAAATTTAATAAACAGAATGTTACAAATTATTATTCTTTAGTATGTCTGATATTTATTTAGCCACTGTTGGTCAGACTGAAATTTAGCCATGTTGCCAATAACTCGTTCGGCCTATTCATCGCATGCGAAAATGAGAAGCGACGACGTTTCAAGAATACAATTTAGGTTACGTTTGCGAAACTAAAAGTTCATGAACGCATGGATAGAGAATCGGTGGCTATATAGCTAAAAACACTTTTTGAAAAACAAAATTTTAAAATGAAATGTCTCCACCTGAAGTTTGATCTTTCATGAACGGATAAAGGGGACATCCTGTATACGCAACAAAAGCAGTTCGTATTGGGAATTTTTAGATTCCGCTCGCCCTCTGGTGGCAAAAATATGAACTTCTATATTCGGTACTTCCTCTTTTGATTTAATGCATTGGCAAATGTTTTTGAAGTTTCACTGAAGTTTTAAACAATAAATCTATTTGAGTTTTGTTGAATATGTAGTTATAAGATGCAATAATGCATTTTAAACACAATTTTTGACACGGACTAGTATCGAATATCATCCTTTTAAGGCGCCCTCCATACGTAGTTAAAATTTTCAATATGGCCATTAATGAACTAATTTCAAAAAACTTTAATTTGACACAATTTTTTCTAAACTTATTAATTTTTAATAATTCTCTTTTTCAATATCAATTAATTTTATAAATTTAACAGGAGTGGAAAAAAGTAGTGTGAAATTTGTGGGTTTATAAAGAATAGTAATATTTTACAAAATAGTTGGTAAGATGTGTGATGTTTTCTTTCTTTGGTATGGGCGTAGAAACTTTTAAAGTGTGCATCGAACTTGTAAACTCTTTATCCGTATTCACTTTCCCTATTCAACTTTCTTCATACTTTGAAAGTGGAACGATTATGTTATACCATCTCTCAGTAGCGGTTTATGATAATCGCGGCGCGTGGACCGCTCTTTTCTAATAAGGCGGGAAATTAAAAGCAACCAAGGACGTTCGCGTTGTAGCTTTCGTTTTTTTCCGTAATTATAATTTAATGTATTTTGTTAAAAAATGTAATAATTGCATAAAGAGTTTAGAGTGTTGTTTCGTTTATACTTTCTTGATTTGAGCATGATATAATGACATAATAAGAACAAAATGCTTTCATTTAATCAAATTAAAAAGTTAAAATTAATCTAATTTTTCGCAGGTATTTATTTATTCAAGGATAAGAATTAGTTTATGGCTCTACTTACATATTATACACTTAAAGGTGTCCCCAAACTGTCATACTTAATTTGTTTATGGATTTTATTCCATATTTACTAACTACTTGAAGCCAACTAAAATTACAAATATTGTTAAAATGTCAAATTAAGAATCTAATCGATATAAAAGTATTTAGAGTAATTAAGTATTTTAAAAACTAAAATCGACCTACCCTAGCGATTTTGTTAAAAAATTAAATACGACAATAATAATTAAGAGTTTTGCTCTAAATTTTTTTATCGCCCTGTATATACTTTTACTTAAGTTTGCAAGAGAAAAGTCAATTATTTAATATGAAAATAATCATTATCATAATAAATTAAGTTTTATATTGTAAATTTTGTTTAATAAAAAAAACACGATGTACTAAATTTTATTTAGTTTGGAAGAAAGAAAAAAATCAATACTGTAAGTGTGTAAGTCTTGTGAAAACAAAATAAAGTGAAATTTTTGTCAATCTACATGGAGTGGGGCAAGTGTAGATCGGTTAGCGCTAAAATTGGTTTTGAAGTTAAATGTATTTTCAATCTGGTATACAGGGTGTCCCGTTTGACGTTGGACTGTATGGGTATCTTTGTTATTGTTGGAGATATGTGTAAATCCAATATGGCCGCCGTAAGAAAAAAATAAGTTTATTTCATATTCGGTCAATCCGTTGCCGAAAAAAATATTCATTTGTTTTGCTGCATTGTATACAAAAATGCTTTATAATGTCAAAAAACTTTTTTGGTACCACCGAAAATAAAGAAGTTATAGCCATATTTTGAAATTCACATTTTCTTGTTTTTTTCAAGATAACGCAAGACCGATCCTGTATGTTTTTATCAACAAATTATTAATATGCGAACAATACAGTCCAACGTCAAATGGGTCACACTGTATAAATACAAACAATTTTGAAATCAAAAAATTGTTACTACATTTTAATTTAAATAGTAGTAACGCCAAGTTTCTTTGTAAATTTTCATTTTTATAGTTTAAATTGTTAAATATCTCAAGTCGGTTTTTTAAGTTTAAAAATGGCAGCCAGAGGTAAAAAAAAATAAGGAAGAGTCGGGTGCAGTGGATCACTTTTTTATAATCGGCTTAAATCAGTAAATAAACAATTCATTGAAAAGTTTGTAATTTGAGTGATAGAATGGGATCTTGAATAACGAAATTTTGGCAAAATCATCAATACTAGATTCAATAGTAATATTGGTAGAAGATTTTGTTTCTAAATTATTTATGGTGACGCTAATAATAGGAATTTATAGTTTCCGAACAAAAGAGCTCGAGGCTAAACTTTCTGCAGCCAAAAATCCACGAATTTTTTGGACTTTTTTCAGTTTTTTCGTTATAGTTCGGAAACGAGCGATCCCAACATTCTACATATTTGGAACACTATTATAGAGCAAATTTCATTCCAAATTTTTTTGTCTCCAAACATTGCTCAGTATGGTAAGATGGTAAGCTCTATGAAAATGAATAATTTTTTCTAAAGACTGTAGCCGGGTAAGCTTGAGCAATATGTCTATACACCGATTTTGCTAATTTTTTTTTCAGAGATACCTTATTAACAAACATTAAGTTTCCTCAAATTTTGGTTTCGAAATGTACATGGTCTTCTTAAAAAAAAATAATATTCATATTTTGAAAAAAAAATTCTCGGTAATAGTTGTTGGAAATTTTCCTGGAATGAAATATATTATAGAGATGCTAAATACTTATAAGTGGTATTTTTTCAACGATTTTTGGTTTACAGGAAAATAAAAATTCAAAAATAAAAAAAAAAATTTAAACTAGGGGGACAATCACCATTTTTTTTGTCAAATATTCCTTATATATAAATTCTATAACTTGTATGAATCTTAAAATTGTCCATTGGGTATACCATATTAGATTTAGAAAAAAGTTGGAATTCATTTAATATGTCAAAGTTTAAAATAGTTCTGTATTTATACTAATACATATAAATGTTATAAAGGTAATAAAAGTCACTTATTTGTTAACAATTTGACAACGTTGACATTATTTAATGTATTAATTAAATGATTTTAATTCAGAAAATTTTCAAGACCACACTTTTATAAATATTATTATGTTATACCCAACGGACAATTTTGAGATTAATACATATTATAGAGGTACATATGAGGAATATTTGACAAAAAAATGGTGATTGTCCCCCAAGTATAAAATATTTTTTTTTATTTTTGAATTTTTATTTTGAATTTTTTCTTATTTTCCTGTAAACTAAAAATCGTGAAAAGAATATTACTTATAAGTATTTAGCATCTCAATAATATATTTCATTCCAGGAAAATTTCCAACAACTATTACCGCGATTTTTTCTTCAAAAATTCAATATAATTTGTTTTAAAGAAGACCATGTACATTTCGAAGCTAAAATTTGAGGAAACTTGATGTTAGTTAATCTCTGAAAAAAAATCGGTGCAAAGGCACATTGCCCATGCTTACCCGGCTACAGCCTTTCTAATCGTTGTAGAAAAAAATCCTTGTAGTAATATTTGTAATGCATTTTATGCTCTGTGATCAGAATACTGAGAATGCTAGGATCGCTCGTTTCCGAACTAAAAAAAACTCCAAAAATTTCGTGAGTTTTTAGTTTCAGAAAGTTGAGTCTCGACAAATTTTGTTGGGAAATCATAAATAGCTCTTACTAACATCACCCTAAACAGTTTAAGAGCAAAAAAAATCTTCTACCAGGATTATTACTTCTAACAGCATATTTTCCGGCTATTTGTCTGGACTATAATAGTTTTCTGGTACCAAAGTATTTTGAAAAAGTGGGAAATGCTCCATTCCACTGCACCTCTCATTTGGGTTAGACTGGATAAACGTGTACGAGTTTCCAGTCCATCCTTGCTTGGTTACATTAGACTGATTCAATGAAAGTGTTAAAAGGGACACTAGAATCAAGAGGATGAAAGTTGTCAGAATCGACGTTTCTAGATTTGCAGTTCTGTCCGTACCATCTACTAAAAGTTTGTTAAGCTGCGTTTCCACCAAAGCAACATTGAGGAACTTTTTGTTTCGTTTTGTTTCTTCTTGTTGCTTCAAAAAGAAACTTTGAGAAACGTTAATAAACTTACTGTTTCCATGCAAATAAGAAACGCGCAACACAGTGTTTCCACTGGTGGTTGATGTCGGATGTCGCCGAGTTAACCGAGCTAAATTTGGTGTATTGTGAAGTGGTGAAACATGGATCAAGATGAAGAAATTGTGCTGGCAACGGCTGCCTACATTGTGTTGTCTAGAAAAAAACAAAAAAAAGACGTCACAAACTTTGGGTAGAACTGAGCCTTCAAGAAAGGAAAACTCATGGTGGCATACGTCTGCTTAGCACCCTCAAAGTAGACGATATTACCCCTGGAAAAATAAAAAATGGAAGTGTTCAAAAATTTTTAAGATTGTCCAATTCTGACATAGAATGGCTATTTTAGACCAGCTATTTCCCCAATGGAACGATTGCTTGTCACTTTGCGATTCCTTGCAAGGCGATTCTTACCACATCGCAGAGACTAAGCAAAACAAGTAAAGCAAAAAGCAACAAATTTATGTTCCTAGTTCGTTTCCACTGAGACGGCAACAAGAAGAAACTTATTTTAGTTTCCTTTTGTTGCCGATTTTCTTTTGAAGTTTACCGCTCGAAATGGAAACCGTCGACAAGAAGAAACAGTCGGCATTTGTTTCGGAAACAACGAGAAACATTTAGGAATTTTATGGAACTTTGTGGAACATTTTTGGAAACAAGCATCAGAAACACAAAAGTTCCTCAATGTTGCTTTGGTGGAAACGCAGCTTTAGGTAATTCCTATAATAGCAATCCACTGTGCTCCTGTGCTAATAAAAGCACAATTGTAATTTTGGTAAAAAACCTTTAATATATACAAGTAAAAAAATAGATTTGGAACCTATGGGCAACAAAATGGCGACAACGGTTCTTTCCATAGTGTGACTGTGTTGGGCACTGGCAGGAGGGAAATGTTAGTGTATGTAGTCAATAGACTATACATACATATAAAAATATAACCATGGTTCCCAGTACCCCATTCTTCCCTATACAAAGGTTATACGTCGTTCGAAATAAATAATTCGATATTTCAAGATAATGTATTTTGTTTTACATTATGTATTATTTTATTCTGCCCCACGATATTTGCGAAATGTACGGTGAAGATATGAAGATGCTATGAATAAAAGGATAGGCAAAGGTTTTGCATTACAATTTCGACCAAAAAGACATGTAGCGTATCGGACGTCTATCGGACGAATGGAATTTGATGAGGACCTCTTAAACCAACCTATTAAAAAAGTCAAAAAGATCTCTTGTAGCTACTGCTACCATAGAATTGGCCGAGCAAAATTATTGCTTAATATTATATGAATTTATATCGATCGTTTCTATCTATCAATCTAATGTATCTTTCAATTCGCCCTATTTCGTAATTCAAAATTTTGCTTTTAAAAAATGGTCCATAGTGTAGATTTATAATTTGTTAAGATGCAGCTTTGGTATGTACAGAATATGATTGACCCGATTTTTTATGCCTAAATTTATAGGACAAACACCGAGAATCCGAGGCATTTGCAAAATAATATTATGGACTTGTACTGTTATTGAACTCAGGTTATGGATGTTAACTACTTAGTTTATCAAGAAAAATGGTTCGGCCAGGTTGGATTTGGAATTAACACAAGAACTAATACAAAATTTAATTAGGTTTTATTCATGTATGAAACAATGGCAAGCGTGATAATGTCCAGATCAGAATAACAAAAACAACGATAATCGGACTAAAATTATTGCATTTTTATTCACGTTTCGGCATACCTTCTTCAGAGCAATATATCAGATTTATATTGTTTTTATATTGGCCCACCATTGCCGTAATAAGCTCCGATTAGCCAATTATCGGGTTACCGATTTTTGCCACACTTCAGTACACTAAAGGCATTTGCCCGGAGGAATGAATTTTATGTACTTTGGCTATCTTAATTAAAAACCGCAATTTTTGGATTTGTACGTTTCTGGGACTCACTGATTAAATTAAAATTAATAATTTTATGCTTCCTTATTGAAGACGTGGTGTTGGATTAAATTTCCTTTCTACTCAATTTATTTATTAATAACTTTTTATCTTTACTTTTTGGGTTATTTTTTATTATTCCTTATAATTTTATTTATAATATTCAAAAATTTTACGATTCGTTGTTTTATGTTTTCGAATGCCTATAATATGGATGAGTAATTTGCGTCAATAATAAACACAAAAAACTGGATTCATAAAAACACAATGAATAATAATATCTGGTCTATTTCCACGTTTTTATATTTTTTAAATTATGGAAATCAACATTAATAAAAACGAAATTATCTTCCTTTTGTAGGTAAGATAAAAATACAACATGTATCAATTTAATTTATTAGCTGATTATGATTTTAATATACAATTAAATTATTATACTACAAGTAGTTAAAATATTAACGAGGTCAATACAACAAATGAAAACCAATTTATTTTTATTAATTGCCTATATTTTATTATAACTACAAAGAAAATAATGATAAAAATTATCAGGAGTTTAAAAACTAATAAATATTCACGTGTAAATTATTAATTTAATATTTCATTTAGAACTGTATTCATTTTTAATTTATAATTACTCCCATGATTTAAGTGATTTAATAGAAACGTGATTTTTGTAGTTTTTGACAGATCTATGCATAATCACCTTTTTGTTTCACTCCCACTTACGAAAGAGTCTTATACTTAGAGTGGGTATGAGCGAGACGAAAACACCGATTTAAAAAAAAGGACCATAGTTATATTCCACCTTTAACTTTTTGTTGTATATTTTCGTATCAATAAATTTAAGAATTATTAGAGTAGTTAACATTTTAATTGGAAATATTAAGAGGATATGGAGTGTTCAAAATTTACGGATTTTTACCTGTTTTTATTTATCAAACTAAGCGAATGTGTATTGGGCTATACATGTATACAAATTGAGAATATCATATGAAAGTAGAAACTCTGCTTAAGACTTGTATAGGACAGTTTTTTAATATTTTATATTCAAAACGGCAAAAAAAATTCTTAAAAGTATGTAAAATATGGCCTATTTTATACCTATTTTACTTTAGAATTCTAGCCTTGAATGTTATTTAAACTATGTTATTATAAAACTGAATGTTATTTATAATATATGTAGTTTTTAGTTTATTGGTACTTTCAATCTAGTTATATGGGGTGTACTGAGGGTCAAAATTTGTTCCCCAAATTAAAAAAAAAAACTCAAAATACACGTTTATTATCGGAGCGCGGTTCTACTTAGATTCCCAATGCTCTTAAATAAACTTATGTACAGTTGCTTCCAGCTGGAAGTAGGACAAAAGTAATAACGATCGCGTATTCTTTGTCCTACTTCCAGCTGGGAGCAACTTTACATATGTAAATTATTTTTTCAAAAATTTCATCGAGTAATTGGAAATGAGTTTTCTTGCTTTTATTTAACTTCATTTTACAAAAAACAATGCTATATTGCCATTTCTAAAATTTTCAAAATTTTTGAACCTCCTAGAAATAATTTAATACAAATTTATTAACAAAATTAAATTGGAAAAAAAAGTTAAAATAAGGTCTATTAAAATTTTTATTTTTATTCACATTTTATTCTTAATATAAAAATTATAATAGCTTTGAAACAATGAGCAATAAATTGTTAGCAAAAAAGAGCATTAAATTGTTTTTGCAATATTTTCAAACAAAATGGTTAATAAAATAGTTTTTTTATGAAACTATAAATACCGTTTAAAGATAAAAATATTTCAAGAACCTTCTATAATCCATTTTATATCCAATAACAAAGCAGGTTTACAGACATAATAACTACACTAAAAATTCGGTTTTAGCGTCTTAATTATGACTTTATTTAAAGTAGAATTTAACATATATTGCGTCAAACTTTACATGCTAAATTTACACCGAGCAGTTATCACGTGTTTGTTAACAATTTCATAAGTTTTGGAGAAAAATTAAAGCGTTTGGTGTCGTTTTGTAAACTAATTTTAGAAACGAAACTACAAGCAATTAACGGAAATTTATTATTATCGCTACCAGTCACAATTACACAATTAAATGGCTAAAAATAAAATGTGAATGTTTTAATTGTTTTTAATTAAATATGTTTAACGATAATTAAAAGGAGAGAGCATTTTCATTTACAAAATACCTTACTAATTCCAAATTTTCCAGTTTAAATAATAATTTTGTTTCTCAATTTTTCAGTGGTTATATAAATTATAATTGGAAATTTTTTAAATCAGTTTTATTGGTTATAGTTATAGTATTATTTTATAGGTTATTATTTTGTATAAGTGAGCTACTTATTTCATTATTCTTAAATTATAAATTAATTGGGATATAAAATTACTGGTCTTTACCTATAACGACCAGTTATTTAAATAAATGCATTATTAAAAAATACAATTTTTTAAACCATAAATTGGGCATTTTGAACATAAATAGATTCCGCGGATATTTTAAGATTTAGTAATTAAACGATTTTTTATGTTACTAAGTAAAGGTTTATAAAATCATTTTCAAAATTTAAACATTTCATAGAAAATAGTTCAAAATAAAAAAATAGTTCATTAAAACACCTTCAAGTGAATAGTATTACCGTATTACTTAATCAACGATATTATTTATAAAATTGGTTATAACGACAATGCTAGATTGATATTTCTAAAATTTTCAAATTTTTTGAACTTCCTAGAAAAATTTTTTGGAAAAATACAAAACATAAAATATTTTCAAATTCCAATCTTAAAATTGTTGACAAACACAAAATATATTTATTTAATAAATATCAAGTTTCAAGCCAGTTGACTTATACTGTTTTAAAATAATTAAAAATAGATTGATGTTTTTCTTGTCAATAAACTTGTATTACTAAAATGATGAGATGTAGTGCAGCTGATCTACGTTTATTTGAACGTAATAAAAATTATACAGTAAAGTTATTACTCATAATTTATGTTGATGATGGTCTGGTAGCTGGAATTTAATTTTTTTCTGAATGAATGAAATTGGAGTTTTATCTAGAAATACATGTGAACAAATGGAAAGATAGCCCAAGTTTTGTTGATCAAAGTGCTTATATAAAAAAAGATTTTTTAATAACTCAAAATGACAGATGCAAATGGTGAAATAATATCTTGTGAAACAATACAAGATGAAGAAAATGAAAATAATTGTTTAATTAGTGAAAATATGGAGAGGCGGTAGGAGCTTAATGAATTTGACAACAGCTACACGACCAGATATTTCATATGCTGTTAGTGTTGTATGTTGTATCTAAATTTTTAGAAAAAAAACGAAAATATTACATTAGAATATAATAAACAGAATTTCTTGGCTCTTGGGTAAAAAACAGAAAAGTGTAGCACTTTCTAAAACAAAACTGAAATATGTTGCATTTAGTGAAGCTTCAAAGGAACTTATTTTATTATTGATTGAAATAGTAGCGTATAGATGTATTTAAGATTAATGAAGATTGTATTTTTTTGACCTTCAGAAGCATAAACTCATACTTTAAACTGTTTTAAGTTTGAACGTCTTAAATTTAGCCTTCGATGCAAAGCAGACATTTTCGTACCACATGCAAGTGTAAAAGAAGACATTAGTGTCTGGACGAATCAGGTTGCGGTTCTTCAATCACGTATCACTGGATCATTTTGCTAATTAAAGGTACGGTGTTGAAGATGGGTATCGTCTACTCAGTGTTTGAATGTTGTCATGTCTATTTTCAACAAAGTAAAAGAATAGTTTTTACAAAAACCGGCAGTTGATGTGTTATTATAACGCGAATTGAAAGACCCACTATTTTTCTGATTCAAATTTCTCGAGAATAACTTTATTGGGATTTAAATCATTAATATAAAGATGAAAAACCATACATTTGATGTTCACTCAGATGCATAAGCAGGCATTTACAAGTCTCAGCAACAAAACCAGACATGCCATTTTTTAAGCAAAATATCTTTTTCTCCAAACGTCAGTAAAACATATCATTATATGTTTTAGTACAAAAGGTTACACATGTATTTTAATGCCTAGGCTGTTAAAGTACTTTTTCTGCCTTTCAAATGTGTCAAATATTTATACCAAATGTCAAATCAATTGAATTTAACATTTTTATTTTGTTGGATTTAAGCAAAATAATTTGCAAACGTAGAAATCAAATATATGCAAATTGGATTGCTGAAAAAATGGGGTTATGTTACTTCAACTATTATCATAGAAAATGTAAACATTTAATGGAATTGTCAAGTACACACCAATAAACTGGAAATAATCGGACAAGATGAAGTGACTATTCAACTCATAAGTGATTAATTTTTGTGACAAGTAAAACGTCAAAAATTTCAGCGATAATTTTGTGACGTTAATGTCAAATTTCAATAAGTTTGAAGTTGGCTGTCAAATTTTGCACAAAAAAGTGAAAAATGTTCGTTAAATAATCCCTTAAATATGCACTCTTGTTCAAATTATAAGTAGAATATTTTTCATACATTACCACTCTTGTCATTTGGGGTTACAAATTCCACTCCTGCTACTTAACATAACAAATAACATTAGTGGTAATGACAGTGAAAAATATTCAACTTAAATTTGGCCACTCGTGATATTACATATGAAAATATTAATTATTTTAGTTTTAAATACACGTTTGAAGAAAAAATAGCATGTTTTATTCCGAGCTAAAGTGCTTTTCCGAATCTCGTTCGCAAAATTGGAGGACTCGACGCTATGCGTCTCGTTCTCCAAAGTGTCACTTTAGCTCCTAATAAGAATTATTAAAATAATAAAAACAAATTTTCTATCAAAACTATAAATTGATACGTCAATATAATGTTGAACATGTCAAAATATTAAGTTGCAGATACATTAACAAAATCTTTGACTCAAGTTAAATTTTCAAAATCTTGTCAATAAACTTGTACTACTAAAATTCATATTCTTGCAATTTCATTAAAATTATACTCTTGGAAGATTAACCACAATAAAAATTTTAATTTCAAAGGTAGATAAAGAAAATATAAAATAATGAAATCTGTGAGGATCTGGGATATTCCCCCGGATATTCCTCTTCTTCAGGGATTCAGAATTTCTCAGAAGCTTTAAGATACAATAATTAATTAAATTTAAAACAAAACTTTCATAAAAGATGGTGCAGACTTTATTCTACGAATTTTTTCCAACTGCGCCAACTGAAATCCGGGGTTGGGGTTCGTCTCCCAGATTTTTTAGGTTTTTAAGATTATGCATTCTGCCTTCGGTTTTTGATTCTCGAGGCTTTTTTTAAATTTTTTAAATGCACAGTTTAAAATTCCCACTACATACTTTGTGTCCAGCTGCACGTTAGAAGAAGGTCTGAGATGATGGTATTTATTTATTGAATAATATGACTCTGTTAGAATGATAAGTCAAATGGTTGATTGTGATTTTATCATCTCTGTATTTTTAGATTTAGTTTAAAAAATAAATATTTGAAATATTTGGATTGTAAAAGCCTGAGTCTAAAATTTATCAAAAATCGGTATTAAATTAAGTTTTATTATTAAATTTTTAGTTCTTCCTATCAGAATCAGTGCCGGATTAAGGTCTATTGATGCCCTAAGCCCAAAAATAAATGGGGCCCCTGTATGTATACTGACCTAATATAATCTTGGGAAAAGTTTCTAAAATACCGAGGAGTGCACAAAAAAAAAACGGCAAATGATGTAGCTTCGTTATTTCTTATCTGATTTTAATAAGTGATATGTCAAATTAAATGATTTGAAGAATACTACTATCAGATAATAAAAGATTAATTTTATTTTTAAAAACGTCAGAGTAGGAGGAGGCAACTTTTCTTTTTCAAACGGCAACATATTTTTGTCGATTGAAAAAAATCATTAACAAAAATAATCTATACCAATATTTTTTTTTAAATTAATTTTTTAAATTATTTTTTCTTATTTTTTTTAGTTTTTTTTTAGTACCTATTATTAATTTTTTTTAATTTAATTCAATTGTTTTTTTTTGTTTTTTTGTTTAATAATAAATTAAAAACAAACAAAACTTAAAAAAATAAAAAACTCAAAACTCAAAAACAACAAAAAAACAATTGAATTAAATTTAAAAAAATAAAAAAAAAATTTAAAAATATTAATTTAAAAAAAAATATTGCTATGATTGGAAGTATTCTTCAAACCATTAAATTTGACATATCACTTATTAAAATCGGATAAGAAATAACGAAGCTACAATGTTGGCCGTTTCTTGTGCACCCCTCTGTATTTATAGGGCGGTACTCAATTTTAATAACATGTATACCGGGTGGAAATGAAAACCGGGTCACCTCGATAACTTTTTTATTTATAAATAAAAAAATTTTAAATTTGGCTATGTTCTATGGTTCAAAAAAGCAAATTTTATGTGCATTTTTTATTTTCGAAATCACTTCCGGTTTCAACGGAAACACCATGAACTTTGTTTTTTTAAATGTAACATCCCATATTTTTATTCATGGCTTAAAATACTTTTAAAAAAGAAGTATTTTTGAGATATTAGTTTTTATTTTTTTTGTAAAAAAATTTTTTTCAAAAAAAAAAGGTTTTCGAAGTCGGTGAAAAGTACCAAAACTAATTCTAAATAATTCAAATACCTAAATAAAATTGTAATTTGAAAAAAAATTTAAGTGGTTTTTGAACTATTAATTTTTAAACTTAGTTAATGAAGATTTTATCAAATATCTCACTTTTTTTAAATGCAATGATGCCGGGTCATTCGACTTTTTAAAAAGAGGATTTTATAACGATTATTTTGGTACCCCATATGCAGATATGCAAATAATACCCCTACATATGGGGTACCAAAATAATCGTTATAAAATCCTCTTTTTAAAAAGTCGAATGACCCGGCATCATTACATTTAAAAAAAGTGAGATATTTGATAAAATCTTCATTATCTAAATTTAAAAATTAATAGTTCAAGTTTTTGAAAAAAAATTTTTTTACAAAAAAAATAAAAACTAATATCTCAAAAATACTTCTTTTTTTTTAAGCCATGAATAAAAATATGGGATGTTACATTTAAAAAAACAAAGTTCATGGTGTTTCCGGTGAAACCGTAAGTGATTTCGAAAATAAAAAATGCACATAAAATTTGTTTTTTTGAACCATAGAACATAGCCAAATTTCAAATTTTTCTATTCATAAATAAAAAAGTTATAGAGGTGACCCAGTTTTCATTTCCACCCGGTATATATACATATAATCTGGTTAAAGTTTCTTTTTTCTCGACTCAATACAAAGCTGTGTTAAATACCCCAAAATATGTATTTAAATACAAATATAAATACTTTTAGACAAATAGAATTTAAGTGTAAGTTCGGGCGAGAAGGGCGCGTGCAAGAATAAATAAAAAATAAAACTTTGTTTTTAAATTTATGAAATAAAAAGTAATCTGTTTTCTCTTCACGTCACTCAGCTCAAAATTCATGAATTCACAGCCGACTAAAATCAAAATACAAAATAGTGCTTTGTTTGTGCAGGGTCAGTTCGTGCAGCAACGTGTAGCGACAACTCGGCGTTTTAAGAACATGTTAGGATCGGATTTGGTGAACACGTGCATTTTTGCTTAGGTAGATAAAATTGTACTTATGAAAGTACATATTTATATATAAAAATACAAATACATAATACAAGTACTTTCAAAATGTTTTTAGATATAAATATAAATACTTTCTAATTATTTATAGAAAAATTTAAATATAAATCTCCTTTTCCAAAAATTTTAAAAGTATTTAAGTATAAGTGTAAGTATGTATTTAAAAAAGTAATTAAATTCTGTTTTTTAAATACAGTTTTTAAATATATTCCCAACTTTGACTCAATATACAGGTTGATTCTAAATACATATATGCAAAAAATGATCAATAAATCGCCTCCTGATTTTTTCGAAGATATTTCGAAACACCCTGTATATAAATCGTCTTATACAGGGTGTCTCACTGGAAGTCTGAGTGCATGGGCATCTCTATTGTTGTTGGATATAGAAAGTTGGCTAAAAGGGTAACGTAGTAGAGATTTGTTCGTATATTAATAATTCGTTGACAAACATTTTGAATTTCACATCTATTCTGCTTGAATAAACAAGAAAATGAGATTTTCGAGATATTGCTATTAATAGGCATATTTTGGGTCGTTTCAAAAAAGTATTTGAACAGTCTACAGGCACTGTTGTGTATATGTATAATGCAGTAAGGTAAATTTGTTTCACCAATGGATGGTTGATTCTTATTTGGAATCAGTAATTTGGTATACTTTATGTAATATTTTAAGGAAAATATAAATTATTTTGTGTTACAATTCAATAATGGCCTTGAAGAGATTCATATACATACCCTTTCTCATTCGACTCCTTTTTCAAAAAATAGAAAAAAAAAGTGCTAAAAGGAGCTTAGTGAAGTGGCCCTAAGGGTTATTCCACTACCCGCCACTGATTAGTACTTTAGACCCAAGGAAATACATTCTAATATAAATTTAACAACAATTTATTTTATTTTTAAAAATAAAAAAACTTACCTGCCAATTGCATAATTGGTCTACTTGTATTAGACCAAAAACTAAATATTTATCTTGTCTCCATACAGTATGAAATCGAACTCATTTTGTGTTCGAAATCGATTTCATACAGATCTTACTTCTGATTGGAAGATTTATTCCGAAAAAGTTTTCAAAACAGCTACAATACAAAGAACTCATTTTTCTAAATATTTCATCTTCCAGGAATTGCCATCAGCCAACGGTATTTGCCTATCTAAAATTAATTTTATGTTTATATAGACTTTGTGAATTTTAGTAAAAAATAGAAATCTTTTCGAGTTTTTTATTGGATTTTAAAATGGTAAATATTCACTTGTTTGATTAAAAAAAAATGAAGCATAGAGTATTAGAGTTGTTCGTTGTAAACAAAATGGACCCATTTATTTTTTATTGGGTTCAGGTATTAAAGCCTAATTTATTATTTGATATGATTAAATTCTTCGAAAAAACCTGTTACGCATAAGATTAAGTGAGTGAGTAAAGTGAGGGGACTAGGAAGAAAAAAAGCAGCCCTTCGTTAAGTTCTAACGTTACATCCATAAGAAATGTCAACAAAAAACCGGTTCGAGGCAAAGCCACAAGTGTTTAGGGGTTCCGTACACCCCCGAAAGAATCTCGACCGTAGTAACCTTCTTCTTGCACACACATGCGTTTGGGTCGTGGGAAAAAGAACATGTGCAACATGATTCCGACTACAAAAACATCGGTTGACGAGCATAATAGGCGTAGGCAGTCGTTTAGAAGCAAAGCGCGTTTATGAAATGCTTCCACCCCATCCTACCAGTATAAAAATTCCTTTGCCTTTTGCAATTTGCTCACGTATATTTTCTACTCCCCCAGCGCTGAAATCTTAGATTGAATATGTGCGCCCTATTCAAGCGCACCCTCCCTAAACACCTGCAACGAGAGCCTCCAAAAGAAGCGTAAAAGAGCCTAGGGATTGGGTTTGTTCTGATTTTTTATACCAGAGCTTCGAAGGGCCTGCGTTAACCCTGACAAATCACAAACAAACAAACAGGTGTCTGCTATACGCAAGTTACGACCGTGAAATGGACGCTCAGCATGGGGGATTTACTTTTATCTCTAGATCTTATTATGTTCCTACCAGAGATTCATATGCTAATTAAAAGCAGACGAATATTCCTCATTTTAAAATTACCCAAATAAGCCATAGATTAGATTACAAGTTTCATCAAAATTATTTGGTATACTCTTGCTGGGCGTCATTTAATTGGTTGTTTTTCAAAAAGGAAGATGAAAAATTTGAACCATATCCAATGCAGGTTTCAACATTTCCCTACAACTTTTCACGTTGACTATGTAAGACATTTTTAGAATCTGTTTTAATTTCTTTGGCCAAATTTTGAGTTAATAGTTATTTGAAGTAACTTGGTCGATAACCTTTTACAGGTTAATATTGATGGTACGAAAAGGACAACTTACACCTTATAAGTGCGGTGAAGTTGCGTCACTTTGATCTTTCCATGACAATTCTATAAAGGTTTAACGGTTAAAGTATTGGTAGATCCCAAATCATTTACGGTTTGTGGTAGTGCTCTGAAAGGAACAAAGGACTCAATTTTTATTAGGTTCTTTCCTATATGCCTTTGTTCAAGTTTTATTATTACCTATTATTTTTCAACAATTAATTGTGATAAATTAAAACAATAATTTATTATAATTGAGCAAATAAATCAATTAAACAAGTAGTAATTTTCTTTTCTGATTCTTTTATTTGTTATTAGCTATATAAAGGATGACGTTATCCAAAATATAAGATGTTTCTCTACCCATTTTAAAAGTTATAAAATTTAATTTCTTAATAATGGCCAAACGAATTTCATAATTTAGAATTTATTTTACGTATTTAAATTATTTAAGAGTAGTTTTAATTGATTTTATCAAAAATAATACCAAATAAAAATAAAATAAGAAAATTGATGTAATTTCCGGTGAAACCTGAAGTAATATTGAAATTTTTTTTTTCATTAAATGCGTTTTCTTATGCTATATAATATAGTAAAATTTCAAATTTTTATTTTCTTAAATAAAGAAATTACATGAGTGGCCCTAGTTTCGTGGACACCCGGTATAATATTTTTAACTTAATTGAAAGGATTGGGCTAGGAACGAAGTACCTGGGCTACAACCCTTTATTAGACCGTATATAAATTCGACTCTGGTTACAATGTTTCAAACTTAAAAATTCTTGAAAGTGCACCAAAAAAAATCATAAAAAAAAACAACTTGAGAGTATACCATTTTAATATACAAAATAAGCAGATAGACATATTTTTGGTATATGTTTGGTCATTACAACGTTTCAATCTTGAAAATTCATGAAAAAACAGCAA
Organism: Stenus bimaculatus; assembly: GCA_963971135.1. NCBI lineage: Eukaryota > Metazoa > Arthropoda > Insecta > Coleoptera > Staphylinidae > Stenus > Stenus bimaculatus. The sequence continues at coordinate 20,361,940 of OZ020180.1, forward strand.
GAAGTTGAAAAAATAGGTTCATAATGAAAAAAATATAAAAAATACTTTTTTATGTAAAAATACCTGAATCTGAAATAAGCAAAAAAATATACTTTTGGTACTTAAAAATTCTTGAAAATGCAGCAAGAAGTTCCAAAAAAATCATAAGAAAAATGAAAAAACAATAATCTTCATTTTTTTTTTAATGTAAAATTCGTAGAATTAAATAAAAGAGAGGAGACTCTGAACTGCAAAGCCCTATTAGTCCGTATATAAATTCGCCTGTAAATGAATTATAGGTAATTTTTAGGCAAAAAACGCTGAAAACATTTTTTTAACTCCAAAAGGGGCATTCTTTTTTAATTTTAAAAAATCAATTTCATATCAAAGGAAGTAAGGAAGTTAAAAACCTACAACCCATTATCCCCACATTCGATATAAAAATATCTTGTTGAAATTTACCAAAACAACCAATGAGTTACGTTCAGTTTTCTTTGCTTCAAAACAACAAAAATATTACAATTATTTATAGATGTTTTCTCAAACTTTAAATAAACAAAGATTATGTTATAATTGTTTGAGCCAATTTTTAGTAATTTAAAAAATACAAAATAGTTTAATGGTCTGTAGCAACTTAACGAAGCACTTTTGGATAGAGATAAGTTTGGTTAAATCGTCTTATTTTGGTCTCAGGAGAATTTGGTATCGTTTTGTACAGACCTTTTAGGGACACCCTGTTTAACCTCTCAAAATTTACTAAAGATGTAATTTTTTTTTATTTAATTACTGTCCTTAAATACCAAAATCCCAACACAACTAAAGATGTAATGTTTTTTAAATAACAACCATTTTTAGAATTTTAAATGTTAAAACATCAATTTAAAAAAAAATGTGGCTTTAATGAATAAATATGTTTTAGGAAAAAAATAACAATCTATACATGGTGTCTCAAAAATCGATAGACAACTACTAAAGATAATAGACCCAAAAAATATGTAGTTAGGTCCAAAGGAAAAGGAGATCTACTTTTTCCAGCAACTTTTTGAAGATAGTACTTAAATATCATTCTGAACTAAAAATATCCTTTTTGCTTTGTAAGAAGTTTTTAAAATTGCCAAATATTCATGATAACCTGTATAATTTTGTTATTTATCATTTTTTTTTAATTTATACAAATTTTCTGAAGTTTGGTATAAGGGACTTCAGTCAGGATTATTCAGTTTAACGGATTTTTTTTTATTTTATTTTGGTGGTTCTCACTTTTATTTTATTTTCATTGTATTACATATTTTGGTTTTATTTTTTTAATTATACCATTTTAATCACAAAAGACAAAAATACATTATTTATTTTTTTGTTACATGATTATTGGCACTGTTTCGAACTTTGAATTTCAAATTCTATAAAAATCGTTAATACTGTCCTAAACCTTTTTAACAAACTTCAGAGAATTGTACTTTGGATTTTGTCTTTGTTTTTTTTCAATCACCAAAAGTAATAGGGAAATTTTTAAATTGCCTCACTAAAATAAATGTATCTGATGGGCTTGAAGTTAAAGAAAAAAACCAAAGCACGCTTGATTTAAATAAAAAAATTATAATATAATGGAATTTATACAGGGTGTCCTACTAAAATTTTAAAATTGTTTTAACGTTTTAACCCTTCAGTGCACGTGATTTTTTTTTACAAAACAACTGCTGTATTCAGGTCAAAATATTACTTTCTACTTAATTATTGTTTAAAAAATAGTACCTTTATTTAAACTAATGTGTGTATTTTCATTGAGATGACATGATAAGAAAAAAAGGTGTTTTGCCCGGTCTGTCAGACAGTACTGTGTCTACTCGGGGGTTACTTTAAGATGGCAAAAAAACATTAGTTCAAAACCAAATTTACTATCAAATTTTGCCGGAAAAAAAGTGAGACACCCTTCTTCAGTGGAACCTTTTCAAATTTTCTTTTTTTTTTGGAACAAAGAAGAGTCTTGTGGCAACCAATTTGACTTTTTTTGGTAAGTGAAACCAAATAGTCATACGGCAGCAGTAAAACGGGTTCTTTACAAAAGACATTAAGGTATAAACGAAGAGATTGGCCTTTCGTTTCTGGTTTTAAGTATATTATTAAACTTTTTACAGCGCTCCAAAAATTTCTAAAAATTTTACATAATTTTTGGATAGCTGTAAAAAGCTTAAAAATATACTTAAAACGAAAACCGAAAGGTCAAACTCTTCGTTTATACCTGAACTTATTGCAAGCGTTGGAAAAAACATATTATTTTACCTTTTTAATAATTAGTTTTTTATTTGTGTGGAAAATACCGCTAAGCGAACCTTTTTTTTAAGACTAAGTTTTACGGCTGCCGTATGACTATTTGGTTTGACTTACAAAACAAAAATAGGTCAAGTTGGTAGCCACAAAACTCTTACGTGTAGCAAAAAAAGAAATTTTCTAAAAGGTCTTCTGGAACAAACGGTATGTCCAAAACCGTAAATCAAAATCGAGCACTCGAATTTGCCTACTATCCTCTTAAATTGGATTTTGGACTCAGTGGGTAAAAACCACCCCCTGACCCTCCCTGACTACGCCTCCGAAACAAAGATCTTCAAAAAATATTTCAAATAATTTTCTGTTTGTTAAAAAAATGTCGGCAAAGGGTATATTTTCAGATATAACTTCTATTTTTTACGTTTTTGAAAAAACAATGGTTAATTCGGGGTTTGTGGACGTTTCGTTTGGTTGATACTTTCAATTTCGTCAGACCGATCAATTTCCATCCGAGTGTTGTACCAAATCGGATATTATGTGGAGGAGCCTTTTATAAATCAAGTCGGTAGGGCAATATGTATCTTTAAACCATACATCCATATAATTTTAGTTGTGTTTCGCCTGGACAACCCTCGGGTACATAATTTGAGAGAGGAAGATAAGAATTATTTAAATTTTATAATAGTTTAATCTGTAAACTATTAAAGACATTATAAAAAATAAGATAATATACAAGGTTGGCATTTGAAAAATTAAAAAATTACCATAAAGTAATAATAATAAACGCTGGTTCTTTTTGTTCGTTTTGGAAAGGCGCGTCACAATAATAAGAATCCTGCCTAGGAATACAGGTAGACGAGAAGCACAGTTTTATTGTCGACTCTCAAGGTTAGCATGAACATGACGCCGTTTCATGTGTGTGTGCTGTTCGTGATTATAGGAAGTGATTAGCTATTTAAAGTTTGAAGGTTGACCATAGTGGACCCGGAACTGCGCAACGCGGAAAATACCAGTCCATTGAAAAAAGTACGAAGAAGAAAACCAGCATGAATTTATTCATTTTTGATTTTGGGCATATCAAGGAACACATGTTGATGCAATGACATCACTCCTCTCCATATCTTTAATTTTCACATGTGTCTGCATGTAAGGCTATATCCACCGACATGTGGTTAATGTACGTTATATTTGCCTCGGTTTATTTTTTAGTGCAATTAATGTTTGCGTTTTATACATATTTGGAACGCCAACATGGCCCTTGATTAATTAATGAATTACAAACAGCGTCGTATCAAGTTTATTTATTCAACATTCCTGCAAAAATAAATTAACTCGCGGATCCAATGTAAATACATTTTTTATCAAAGACTATTGAAACGTCCAAATATTTGCATCGCCAAAAACACTGCAAATTTTCTTCCCAACAAAATAGCTTGTACGAATAATTTTAAACGTAAACAATTCTCTTTTTAAAGTAGCCGTATACGTATAAATATCCAATACATCCGGGTAAGGTAATGTGTAAATCTATAATTTCATGTTTAACTTTAAGTCTATCGCTTAAACGTGTTTGGGGTTCATTTTTACATGCGATTTCACCTGTATATGGTTACAAAAGTCGGGATCGAGTGTTAAGTATCAAAGTATCTGAACTTCCTGAACTGGTAAATTAGTAGAGGATTTCGTGACTTCGTGATCATTCGAAAGACTTTCTTACAATGAAGGGTTGTTAGCGTCGAAATGCTCATCTAAGCGCATTAAATTAGTTACGAATACAAGTTTGCTATTGTCTTCAGTTATTTACTGGTAATGATAATTTATTGAATAAAATATCATTTTCATAGCTCATAACTATCGTATATATTTTACTTATCCATGATTATACTAAAATTAAAATTGATGAAAAAATATAATATTTTATAATATTCTTAATCTGGTTTTTGATACCCTTCCAGAGATATCACCTTTTGTTTTTCAATGTTATAAAGAATCTTCTTTTCTTATGTTTGGTGAAGATTGCATCTTATCAGAAAGAGGCGTTCAACAAGGATATGCTTTAGGACCAGCTTTATTTTGCTTAGGAATTGAGAAATTGACAAAATTAATTAATACTGAATTTAACACTTGGTATCTTGATGATGGTTCCATTGGAGATAACTCTGAGTTAGTTCTTGAAAACTTGAGAAAAATAATTCGAACATCAAACGAAATAGGCCTTGAATTGAATTTCGGAAAATGTGAACTTTTTTTCTTAGATGGTATAGATGAAGATATTTTTCAGAATTTTAACTCTATTGCTCCAGGTATTAAAATTACAAAACATTCTGAATGGTGTTTACTTGGAACACCTCTGACTGATATCGCACTTTCTAAAGCTATAGAAGAAAAATCAGATTGTTTGAAACTTATGTGTTCTCGTCTATTGAATCTTCCATTACATGTTTCCTTTTTTCTACTAAAAAACTGTCTTGCAATTCCTAAAGTAAATTACCTTCTTAGATGTAGTCCATCTTGGCATGATCTTTCTAGTATTAATACTTTTGATAATATTATAAAATGTGGATTAGAAAGAATCACTAACAATTATTTAACAGAAGAAATGTGGATTCAAGCAACGTTGCCTGTATGTTATGGAGGTCTTGGAATTCGCCTTGCTTCATCTTTAACTTTACCTGCTTATCTTTCTTCTTGTTATGCAAGTTTGAAGAAAATTGATGACACTTTGCCTCCAGTTTTTAAAGATGTTCCTGATATTAATTTAGTTGAAGGTGAACATCTTTGGTATTCAAAAACCAAAAAATATCTTGATGCTTCTGAAAAGCGTATCCAAAGATCGTGGGATATTCCTCTTTTGGATATTACATTTAATGAATTTAAGTGTTCGTCTGATGATTCATTTAAAAAAGCACGTTTAAATGCTCTGTCTTCTAAAGAATCAGGTGCCTGGCTACATGCTTTACCAGTTTCATCTTTGGGTACCCTTCTTGATAACGATTCATTTAGAATTGCTATAGGTCTCCGTCTTGGTTCTTCATTATGTATTGAACATACTTGTTCATGTGGCTCGACTGTACATGAAAATGGTTTACATGGATTAAGTTGTAAATTTAGCGCTGGGAGATTATCTCGTCACAGTGAAGTTAATGAATTAATTAAAAGAGCATTGTCTTCTGCCGATGTACCATCTATTTTAGAACCGTTAGGAACCAGTAGGGATGATGGTAAGAGACCTGATGGAATGACCTTGATTCCTTGGTGTTTCGGCAAGTCAGCTGTTTGGGACTTTACTTGTGTAGACACTATGGCCACGTCGCATTTAAAATCTTCTTCTATTTCTTCTGGTGCTGCTGCTTTGATCGGGGAAAAAACAAAAATATCAAAATATAGAAACCTTGAGAAAAATTTTCTGTTTTACCCAGTCAGTATAGAAACATTTGGAGTTTGGGGTTCTACTGGTTTAAAATTCATTAAAGACATTGGCAAAAGAATAGAAAATTTGACTAAAGATCCTAGGTCGTTTTCATTTCTTGTTCAACGAATAAGCATTGCTATTCAAAGGGGAAATGCTGCCGCTGTTTTAGGTACTCTTCCTAAGAACAAGTCTTTAGAAGAAATTTATATGATACCTCAATCTTTTAAGAAACATTCATATTTTGATTCTTCCATAGTTCCTTCAATAGACAATACAAAGGGAACTTTGGAAGTTGAAAGTTTGAATGATTTTTTTAATTTTAACTCCGAATAATCAATTAGAAGTTAGCAGTTCTGAATTGATTATCTCGGCCGATATTGAGAAAGAAAATCGATCCGATTTAAACATAAATACGATACCTCGACGTGCAGTTAAAAAAAGATATATTGTGCTTAATGGAACTGCTTCTACTTCAAAAAGGAACTATGATGAAGATGAAGAAGAGGGTTGTGATGATAAAGTTGAGAAGAATGATGTTTTAGAAGACCAAGATGTTAATTTGGAAGCTCTTGAGGAAAAAAGAACATTTAGATCTACCAGACAAAAACGTGGGTCTTTCTTACCTGTTTCGGAAATTTCAAGTTTTTATTCTAACAGTGATAATTTGCCCTTTAACCATTTAGTTAATGATAGTGAGTCTGATAAACATGTAACAGTTAGTAGCAGAGGCAGAGTAAGAAAACTTACGGAAAGAGCTCGAGCTCTTATTAAGAAATGAGAGAAATTATATTTATATTATAATTTTTAATTATTTTTACTATTTTTATTATGTATTATTATTTATACTATGTATTTTATGTAAAAGATTATTATTATTAATTTTTACTTTTTTTAAATGAAAAATGCTATACATAAAAGCGAAGCCAAGTAGACGAGAAAAAAATGCCAAGTTCATTTTTCTGTTACATAAAGCCCGCATTTTTTTTCTAAATCTCTCGATACACCACTTTACTTAACTAATTAAAAAAAAAATATTGCATTACTATTTTTCACTTCCTGTATATAAGAATATGTATTTTATAGACGTATCGGTAAATATAATTAAAGCTGTATATTCGAAATATAATTAATTAAAATAATATTTAAAGATCTTTAATAAACCATAAAATTTTAGAGTTTAAAGTAATTTAAGTATATTTCCTATCATTTCTGTAAGATAACGTGACCGTTACCATAAATATTCATAGCTAGGAAATGATATTATTACTTTAGCAGTTATCTTAAAATTAAAACTTTAGAATAATATAATAACATAAATATACTTGTTGATCTGTACATGATTTAAACAAAACAAAAAAAATCACATCTGTCCGTATTATCCTGCTGCTGTAATTAACGCGCGGATGTTAATGCAACGCGTTCAACGAAATAAACGTAAATATAAGATTTAGTGGACAGCGGTGAATACATTTAAAAAAGTCAGGACTGGTTTAGTAAGTATATCACACCGAGAATCCCAATGAGAGTAATATACAGTAGTTTCCGTTCGTGTTCACCAAAAGTCACTGCTAGAAACTTCAACAAATAATTTAATCAACAAAAATTTCTGTAATTTACTATATATATCAAGAAATTTCAGAAAAACATAACCTCAATTGGTATTAACTTGGAAAAAATATTCCAAAAATAAAACAAAAATGTTTTTTCTTTGTTGTTTTTTGCGATTTTCTTTTCAATATTTTCTTTAAATATTTCTGAATTACTGTTGTTACCAATTAAAAGAGTAGTTTAAGGCTTCTATTGGTGCTTTTTTAAATCTCTATGCACTCTGGTTAAATTATTATTAGATAAGTACTGATTTTTGGCTAAAACCAGTGACTTAATCTTCAAACTGCAGTAGTTCCGAAAAGATAGGCCCTACTTTATAAAAGTTATAATTTTACTACCACATTTTCCCTTAGTGGATCTACCAAAAGAGACAATTTTTGGTAGACATATTATTAGAAAATAGAATTGAAGTAAAAAAGTTTTTGGTCCTTTTGTTTTATTACAATAATATTTTTCCCTTCCAAAATGCTCCATTTTCAAAATAAAAAGTGTTTCTTTATTTGTTTCAGTTTTTAACATAACTTTTATATTTCTAAAAATAAAATCAAATAAAATCTGATCAAAATTTCAGCAAATCTTGTCTTATCTATAGAAACATAGATTTTATTTAAAAAAATTGAATAAAATTAACAAACCCTGCATTTCGAAAATGAAGCATTTTGGCGAAAATTTTTATTCCTACTTTTTAACTTCAAATGGGTCAAAGAATCTATTTCTATTTTGAAGGTAGGTACATATGTTTAGAAACACCCTGTATGCTACAGCTGAAAATAAAAACAAAAGATCAACTTAAATCAATGAAATAAATCAAAAAAATATTTACCTTTTTATAACTCCTTAAAAACGCAATTATTCTTTTATACAAGAAATTATCATTAGCTGTGCTTTCATTAAGCTTTATATTTCTAACTGTATTTAGTAAAGTTTGGACAATAAATCTAAAAAACACATTTTTAAATTTATCACTTCGTGCAATCTTTATCTTTATGGATAACCCAATATTTAAACCGGAGCAAAAAAAGGACTTTATAAAAATTTCGTGCTTTTTCATATTTTATTGATTAAGAAAAAACAAATACCAGAAATTTAGTTTCTTTGGTATTATTTAATAGAAAAATAACAAAATGTGATCGTTCGATTTTTATTATAAAATTTTCGAAAAATTATAAAAAATATTAAAAATACTCAAACCATATATTTAACCTTTTTTTACTAATTATTTCAAAAAGAAACGTAAATTGCCTGTTTTTTGTTTTTCTCATTTTTAAAAATAGAAAAAAAAAACGCGCATTTTTTACGAAATGCCAAAAAAATAGTGTCCCAATGTCCCAATTAAATATTTTTTATACTTATGCATTTTCAAATTTAAGGATAAAAACGGCTTTAGTGTTGTTACGCCCCGTTTCTCCAACATGTCTTTGGACGCAAATCCACCAAGCTTAGCTCAAAGTCAAGGTCAGCTTAAGTCGAGCTTGCAATTATTCACGACGTCTTGGCTAGGGATAATTTGGCAACACTCCCAGCCTTCTTCAAATTGACTGTTTCAAAAATCAGCTGTCTAACATATAACGTAAGCATACATTCGTTTTGTAAACAGTAAACAGAAATGGTAATTATTTTGAAAATAGCGTGTATCGTTTAATTTAAAACGAATGCTAAATCAAAAAATTCATTATTCCTATAAAAGGAGGCCACTTAGTTAATGTAGTCCATTAAAAAACTTTTCCTAATCATAAAAGTCAAAATAACTTATATTTGGTCAGGAAATCTGTTATTTAGTATTTGGTATATTGTCCATACAGTTATTTAAATCTACATTATTCATAGGAGTATAATTTAAATCTACCTCATCTACAAGATCAATATTTTGAAAATTCATATTTGCTGGACAGATAGAATTACTTTAACACGAGCTTATGTTATATTTTGATGCTTTGGTTTCAAGACATACTTGAGATACCGGACATTATTTGCTTAACAAGTAAGCTTTGTTTTTTTGTAATTTTCTTAATTTTGTCCTTAATCGATAGTTACTTTATAGTTCTGCTGAAAATTTTATTTGTAATAATAAACAGCACTAAAACCGTTTTTATTTTTTAATAAATATTTTTTTCTAGGAATTTGATTTTAGTATCAGTCCCTCCTATGAGTTGCTTCTATGCGTGGGTAAGATCTAGTCGATCACATTCTTAGAAAAAAAACTGATAATTTTATTTTTTCCTACTGAAATTCCAAAATCCAAATATTAAAACTGTACTTAAATAAAATGGTATACAATATTTTAGGTATTTTCTTAAAATTACATTCTACCTATAGTATATATACAGGGTGATCATTTGAAAACGATCCACTCTTAATAACTCTAGTATGACGAAATACATATATAAAAATTCGACGAATCACGTCAATTTTGTTTTCGAGGGGTAAACTTAATTACGTATAAAAATAACCGCTAGATGTCTCTAGTTTTGTCATAGCCACCTCGTCTTCAAAATTTTAAATGGCAACCCCTTCATTTAAAATGAGGTACTACCTCATTTTAAATAAAGTTAAACGGAATTGGTGTGCAAAATTTTGAAATCGGATCAGCACATCACAAGTTATAACTAAAAATGTCAGACCTGAACTACAATTTATGGGTAAAATTTGTCCCCTAGAAATCGGTATAAATTAGTATAACATATTCCTGAAACTAAAATTGATTTTTTTACCCCATATTATCTCTATTCAAAAACAGTTTGCTAAGGCGCTATTGAAACTCAAAGATAACAAAATTTGCAGATTTTTATCATTCGATTGCGCTTCAACGAATCATTTTTGGATAAAGATAAGTTTGATTAGATCATCCCATTTTCGTTTGAGGAATATGTTATATCAATTTTTACAGACTTAAGGGGACAAATTTTACCCCAAAATTGTAGTTCTGGTCTGACATTTTTTGTTATAACTTTTGATGTGGTGATCCAAAATTGTTCACAACAATTTAAAATCCTTTTAATTTCCTTTAAAATGAGGTATTGCGTGTTAGGGGTTGCCATTTATAATTTTGAAGTCAAGGTGGCTATGGCAAAAAGAGACATCTAGCGGTTACTTTTATACCTAATTAAGTTTCCCCCTCGAAATCAAAGTTGACGTGTTTCGTCGAATTTTTATATATCTCGTCATACTACAGTTATTAAGAGTAGATCGTTATCAAATGATCACCCTGTATATATAATTATAAAACTTTAAACTACCCATTAAGATTTTACTTCAACATTTTATTTTGATTTATTAGGCTCATTGTTTACTAAACTTTTGATTCATTAAAAATGTCATAAATAATTTATTGTTTTTAAACCTATTTTTCCTTTTTATATTCGTACCACAAGAAAAAGGGATTACCCTGGGCTTCAGGGCTTGGAATCTTCAGAATTATTAGAATGACCTTTACCGTATTATGTATTCGTTTATAATTTGTTTTGTACTGTGACCGCCTATGAATTTAAGTAAGTCAAGTGCGAAATATGTACCTGAAATAGTTCTTTTTTTCATTCATAAATGATAAATGTATGGTGTTTGCGCTAGTTTTAAATCTGTACTTGTGGTATCAGTTTTAGGATTTTGTTTATTACACTATCTAGAGTTTAGAGTAATGTTTATTCAAAATTGTTTAGAGAATATATTTTCACAAAATCTATTTGTATATGAACTTTCTACTTTTTTTCGATATTACCTGCCCAATTCTATTATTTTAACACAATGCAATACTTACAAAAAACGTAGAAGGAAACTGGACTATCTTAAATAGAAAAGAAGTGATAAAAGTTTAGTACCTATATCAGTACCTTTCTCTTTTACTATTAACCTATCTATCATATTAGTGTTTTTTAATTGACTACATATATGACTTACGAGTATCATCACCATTTCCGCTATTCTAAAACAATGCAAGATATCTTAAGACGATAGTCGGCGAAATTTTGTGAGCGTAAAATGTGACTCTACGGAATACCATTTTTTAGACAAACCAGTAAATGAAATTCTGTTTTTTTTTGTAGTAGTAGTTCACTAATACTTGGCATAACATGTCTATTATTTTGTTTTTGTATTTTTTATTGAATTTTTAGATTTATAGACAATCAAATCTGACCTAAAAATGAGCAAGTTTTGCTTGCTGTTTTAAACCTTATACTCGATATAATCGGAAAAACCGAATAACACTTTTGTGAAGTTGTGTATTTAGATAAGAGAAAATTTTACAAATCTCAATTTGAAGGTCTCTTGTTAAAGAAAAATGGTATTTTCTAGGACCAGATTTTTTTAAAAGTGCCAATTTTACTGCTGCCGTATGAGTATTTGGTGTGACTTACAAAAACAAAACCAGAAGAAATTGGTAGCCACAAGACTCTTCTGTGTACCAAAAAAAGAAATTTTAAAAAAGCTTCAATAGGAAAAAAATTATGAGCAAAACCCCAAATATCAAGCGAATTTCAAAATCAAGCGCTCGCATTTGCCGACTATCGCCTTAAGGTGATGAATACAAGATATTTGTTTTAAAATTTAAATAGTAATTTACTAAAAATTAATCCTTTACTTGATTGATTGCCGTGTGACCGGACTCGTCGAGATTTACAAACAAAATTGCAATCGATGATGTAGATCTTGGTTTGAATAAAAATCAAATGAAGGATAATTCCTTAGATCTACCTTTTTATTGGTCAGGTGTTTTGTAGTTTTCAATTTTAGTAACTTTTCTGGAGTGTAATTATTTGTCTCTTGTAGAAACAGAAGATGAAAATGAAGTAAAAGAAGATGTTACAGTTTTACAGTTTACATAGAAGAAAAATAACAGTAATTTAAATTTATACCAAGACAGTAATGTCGTTTTTACTTCGAACCGTAGAAAAATGATAAAACCCAACGAACTTAATTTATAAACATTATTTGTGTAGTAATAATTTATTACTTAAGACTGATCGTACACATGATTTTTAGCGCTATTTTGAGTTTTGGTAGAAACATCCTTTTTTCTGAATTTAAAAGAGCGATCTTAATTTTCCATCATAGCAGAAGGATTTTGTTTTACTATTTGTTTTTGAAAATAATTAATGAAAATCGTCATTTTATGCAGTTTTCAGTGAGCTAAAAAGCACATTTAACAGATAAAATTTAGATTTTCCTTTAGCTAAGATGGAAAATGATGTTTTATTAAAATATGTTTCAAATTTGAACCAATTTCATTAATTATTAAGGGTAGTATGATGTTTCTACTAATTGATGTTTTGTCGAAAATCGTGAGCTATAAGCGCTCCTGCACAGAGAGTGGGGGGTGTGTCTTAGTGGATTACTGCCCAATACAGTCCCAAACTCATACGGATGATTTTTACTCTCAAAATATTGAATTTTGAGAGCAAATAATCAGTTTTTGCTGTTTGCGATTCCTATGATCTATGACGTCATGAAAGGAGGATTGCTCTTAAGAAGGGAGAAGGGAGATTTTATGTTTTAGATTGTTACAGTTTCAATTAGATAGTGATTCCGTGGTCAAAATAAAAATTTATTTTTAATTATTCCACTATTCACTACAGACATTTTAATACTACGACGAAGGTTTTGAATTTGTATTTTTTGGAAATTTTATCGAATCCTGGGCGGAGTTTCTGGGATCAGTTGACTGGGCCAGTCACTCGACCAATGTAAACTAGGCTCTATAATCACTATTTTAGTTAATGTTTTCTGCCATGATATTTATTTTTCGCAAGTCGATATTTTTTGTTTATATCAAGCTATCGATAAATATTAGAATTTTTGCAATATTTTGAAGAGCATGATCATTACTGGAGTAACTTCAAATTTTGGGCCCCACCGCAAATTTTTTTTGAGGTCCTTGTCTGCATTAAAACTAAGACCGTGGGTTGCATGAAGAAACTGTATACCAATGGTTTAGTTCTTTTTACCTATTTTACAAACTATGGTCGAGTAAAATATACAGGGTGTCCCTGAATAACTGTGACAAATTTTTTTGTGGTGATAGAGGAAGTGACACTAAGCATTTTTGACTTATAAAGTGTTGTCCGAAAATGCTTCCCTTAAAAGTTATTCCGCCTCAAAAATTTTCAAAAAAAATATTTTTTTGTAAATAAAATAAATATTATAAGAGATATTAATTTAAAATTTTGGCCACAGTTTTTTCACATATGGATACATATTTTCAGCCAATAATAGTTTAAAAAATATTTTCAAGGGCGTTACATGTGGGGGATTACATTTTTTATCATATTTTTTGTTTCTTTACGTTTTTGATAATTTCAAAAGTACTAAAGTAATCCTTGATCAATGTTCTACAGAAAAGGTACTCTTATTGTATGTCGCTTCGGTGCTTCCTTTCGGAGTAAAAGTAGATTTTATAATTTTTAGCTAAAAATATGAATTTAAAAAACATCATCAAATTAGGCTTTTTAATGAAAATTTAGAGATTTATCTGAAAACATACAAATATTTATATTGCCTAATTAGTGTTTGATAGTCGTATTATTGCAACATTAAAAATGCATAGAGTTTCAAATGCATAATTACCAGACATGCATCTTGCTGCTCCATATAGCCCACATATTTAGTACATGATATTTTAGGTAAATTAGGGTATTTTGAAGTTGTTTTTTAAATTCATTTTTTTAGCTAAAAATTATAAAATCTACTTTTACTCCGAAATGAAGCAGACTTAAGACAATAAGAGTAACTTTTCTGTATATAAAAGATATGATCAAAAAAAGTTGATGTCCCTCCCCATATTTAACGCCCCTGAAAATATTTTTTATACTTTTATTGGCCGAAAATGTGTATCCTTATGTTAAAATACTGTGGCCAAAATTTCAAATTAATATCTCTTATAATGTTTATTTTATTTACAAAAAAATATTTTTTTTTAAATTTTTTGAAGTGGTATAACTTTTTAAGGAAGCATTTCCGGACAATACTTTATAAGTCAAAAAAGCTTAGTTTCACTTTCTCTATCGCCATAATTAAATTCTTACAGTTATTCAGGGACACCCTGTATATCCAGCTTGCAAAAATCGTAAATATGTTATTATAGATCTTAATGTTATAACATAATTAAGGAATATTTCCTTCCTTATGGACCTGCGTTAATATAAGAAATTTATTAAATATTTAATTGTATGTATATGAATTTGTTAACTGCTCAATAAAGCTTTAATTTAATTAGCTATAAATAAAAATTATTAAACATTAAACTGTAAAATTGCAAAGAGTAATTATAACAATTTTATATGTATTTATATGTTTAAATAAAATACGGAAACCATTGGCGTTGTATAAAATTTTGACCACTAATCTTTAAACCAAGGTATATGAATGCTGCTTATCGTTTATTCCACAATTTTTTATTATTAAGATTTTTTTAGAAATAAATAAAAAATAGGTTTGAGGTTTTCGACTAATTTCTTGTTTTATTAATTGTTTAAATACAATTGAACAAACCGACGATATATTATTGCTATTATTTTTAGTTTCAAAATAAAACATGTGGAGTCATAAGCTGATTTCTAAGCAGATGAAGCTATAAATGCTGAAGGACTCCCGCTAAGCTTCAAAAAACATGTTTTTTGTCTTGTAAATGAAAGAATCTAATTAAAACGTAATTAATGTATGTTACTAGTTCTTATATTCTCTTAGGCGAGGAACATTAATTTCAACCAAACTGACGAACTACAAATGTTATTTTATACTTTTATTAACTTACATACAATAAATAGAATATACCGGGTGTTCACGAAACTACGGCTAAAGATATGATTCACTCATTTCTCCGTAAATTACATCGACTTTTATTTTAAATGTCACATCCTATTTTTTGTATACATTATTCAATATTTGGAAGTTTAAAAGAAAATTAGAGTTTTTTTTGTAAAAAAATAGTAAACTTGAGGTTTATACTACCTTCATGTTGGGTGTCAAAAAGCCTCTACCTACAAAACTTTATCTGCTTGCATAAATCAAATAAATACAGTCAAACTTCCCTAACTCAAATCTTTAAGGGACTTTCAAAAAAGTTCGAGATATAGAAATTATTTCGCAAAGTTAAAAATGAATATTTTTACAAACACATTACAAACAAAATTCGAGTTATGGAAGTTCGACTGTAATTGCCAAATCTACTGTAAGAAAAAAGTAACATTTACTCAACAGCAAAAACATATATTAGAACTAAGAATGTACTGCCAAAATGTAACAAGATTACGCCCAAAACATAAGATTTTTCTTAAATATTAACTTTTTTGAAAACTGTGACAATTTTTTTATCACTGAAACCTAGTAGTGAATTATTTCACAATAAGCATCTGGTATTCGTTCTGACAGATTGAACAGAAAAGGTGGAGGCGTATTAATAGCTACAGAGAAACTTTTATATGTGAAGAGTGAATAGGTCGTGCTTGATTATCTATTTTGGATGTTGAAGTGGTTATTGTTAAGCTGCCGATAAAAACAACTTGCATTTATTTGGTATTCTGCTATATTGCACCTAACTCCAATCTTCAAACATATTATCACAAATATTGATATTGTTGGTGATTTTAACATCCCACTTTACAAGCAAATTGATGGAAAATGTAAGAGATGATAAAATATTTTCTTTAAATATTTTTTTAAATTATTGTGATATTATCCAAGGTAATTTCTCAATACAAATTCTAAAATGTTATTTAATTCATACATTAGCAGTAAATTGTTATATTGCACAGTATACTGGTCACCTTGTTACGAAAAGTATAAAAATATAATGAAGAGATTAAAGCAAATTCTTAAGACTTCTGTATTTTTGTTCAATATAATGTCAGTTACGATCTTGCTTTCACCAATAAGGGACCCCAGACTCCAGTAATATATTCCGATATAGCGTTCACACGGTCAATAATATTGACACCGCTTCAATATAGTGAAAAAGCTTCAATATATTGAAAAAGCTTCAATATATTGAAAGAGCTTCAATAAAAATCAAATCTTTTTAATTTTCGTCAATATTATTGACGTCAATATTATTGTTTCAATATAGCGTCTACACGGTCAATATATTGAAGAAACTCGATATTGCGTCAATAATATTGACCGTCTAAACGCCACCTTAACCCTCGTAAGATTCATCTCAAATAACTGCTAGGAATTACAAAAAAAAATTATAAAATACTTTTTGACAATTTTTATTGTTTTGTTAATTAGCCTATAAAAATCGTCGATGAAATTTCTCTTCTTTTTGAAACACACAGTAGGTATATAGGTATTTTGTAGGGATTATTAATATAGGAAATAAAGAAAAGTTGGGAAGTTTAGAATAGGAACATATTGCACTAATAGTAACTTTTGCAATGAAAGTAAAATTTCTCCACTTTTACATAAGTGCAAATTTTTAGTTTAAACACAATTAGTATATTTTCATCTTTTAATTATGAAATAAAATAACTGCTTTTATAATTTTTGAGATAACATGGTAACTATTGGAGTTTTTAGAAGCAGTTGCCTAATGTTTTATAAAATATTTTTTTGTATAATTAGCAAAAAATTTCGCATGATTTCGCTCGCGCGTTTTGTTTAGGGAAAGTAGAAACTTATTCAAAACTTATTAAACTTGTATTACGATGTTTTTCGCTTGAGTGGAAACAGTTGGCTTTATTGTTTACGACAATGCCAGAAGCAAAAGTGGCGCCTACCCACCTAAAACATGCTCGTGGCTATAAAGACACGTTTAACACTTTCCAGTTTAATTAAGCTTACAAAAATATTATACCTCTTTCATACAATTAATAATTTTATTATTTCAACTTGAATAATTAAAATGTTTCTTTTAATATAATTCGCAAGAAACTATTTATTACTATGATTATAAAAAAGCTATTATAATTATTATAACTGCTATTCCTTGTGTGGTAGGAATCTCGTAAATGCAAGCATATTAGTAATTGCATAGAAATTCCTTGCCTAATGAGACTTTTCAAGTTTTCAAAAACATCTGTAATTGAACCATATTTATATTATAAATTAATTATGTTGTATCGATATTTTAGATGTTTCAACTATTATTTAGAATTTAGACCATTAATTTTAGCAAAAAGTTAATATTGTAACGAAACTGACTTTCGAATTGATTCCGGGTATCTTAAAGTACCAAATTTGTCTTTTATTGTCCCAAGATGACAGGCAAGTAAACATATGTTGACCCTTGTCGATGTCAAATGTCTAAAAATTGCGTTTCCAAAACTTTTGCCAACTCACGAAGTTTTTATATTTTATTATTGAATAAGATTATTCAATATATATATATTAAAATATAAACCTTAGAAGAACGTATAGCATAATCGACAACGGTTTTCATTTTCTTTTTATTAAATAAATAAAGTATGGATATTCCTACCGATTTCAAAATTGTTATATTGGTTTAATTTTTGGAGGTGTAAATACATTTAATAACAAGCTTATACCCAGATCAGGTCTCACATTCAGTTTAAAGGCTTTTAAATTTAAATTTGTTACATCAGTCCATCAGTTGAACAATTTCTATGGTTTATGGTCACCTTAAATGTTTCTAATTAAAAGCGTTTAATTTTAACCAGAATCTCCATATTAAGTCCGAAAACCGGTAAAAGTAAAATTTATGTTTACAGGGTGTTCATTTTAAAAGGAGTTACCCTAAATAACTCCCAAAAAAATAATTAATTAATAATAATGACATCTTTTTACAATGAAATTATACTTGTCTTTTCAACGCAATACCTTTGATTATTTTAAATGGGATCTTTTTTGTCTGAAAATAAAAATATAATTTGTTTCGCCCACATTTTACTTTGGTCGTTTACATGACAAAATTAAAGGTAAAAAGTAGGTAATTCTTAACAAAAAAATATATGGTAACTGTTTTTTTTTTTCAATAATTGTGGCCACAACTTATACAAATGTGAATTAAAAGTACATAAATAATAGCATTGCTAAGTACTTTTAAGTAGGCTAGGAATCAAAACCAAAAAATGATGAGTGTAATTATCAGGGTAAAAAATGCTTTCCAATGTTCTATCACTTGACCCCTATTCCCATTAAAAAAATTAAGGAGAGTTTCTATAGGGAAGGATGTTGCAATCATTGTTGCAATGACAACTTTAATTTTATTGTACAAAGATGTTCCCCTGGAAATAAAAATTGACCTGTCACTGCATTTTTACATTAAATAATTTATTCGAGAGTTATTTATCCCATTATTCTCTAAACTGTCGCTGATGAACGAGTTGTTCACGGACGATAGTCGTTAGGAAATATTTTACCCTTGTTCGAAATTGAAAAGGTTTAACATATTATAATGAGTGTAATCGAAAAGGTATTCATACATTAGGTTCATATTTTCGCCACCAGAGGGGGCAACAGAATATTTTGAAATCGCGAATTTATTTTATTCAAATATATCATATATCCGAGTAAGCGTAGTTTTTAGATGAGCGATAGTAGTTGAACGATTGTATCGTTCGTTAACAGAAACTATTTTTTAGAGAATAGCGATCCATTAAAAATAACGATTATCGTTCAATGTGGAGTCGTTAGGTTTCATCTTTTATAATGTAAATAATTTTTGTTTGGGTTAATAAATAAATTAACATAGTAAATAAAATTTAGAGTTCATTTAAATGTTTATATAGCCAAAATATCTGAAAAGCTTATACAGGGTGTCCCATTAGACGTTGGACTGTATGGATATCTTTGTTATTATTGGAGATAGAAAGTCGGTTAAATAGACAAAGTAGTAGAGATTTTTTCGAATATTAATAATTCATTACAAAAAAATTTGAATATCGCATCATTCCAACGCTATCTTGAAAAAAACAAGAAAATGCGATTTTTAAAATATGGCTATAACTTCTTTATTTTCTGTGGTACCAAAAAGTTTTTTGACATAATACAGACAATTTTTTGTGAACAATGCAGTAAAACAAATGAATATTTTTTTTCGCTAACGGATTGAGCGGAAATGAACCAAATTTATTTTTTTCTTATGGCAGCCATATTGGATTTACACATATTCGGAATCAGTATTTTTTTCAGAGTAATTTGGTATACCATATGTCATATTTAAAAAAAAAAAAATTATTTGATTTTACAAACTAACATTGGACTTTAAGAGATGTAAATTGCCAATAACATAAATGTAACTATTTAAAATATTAAATGTAAAATAAATCTTAACACATATGTATTGACAGTTAACATCTATTCAAGGCCATTTTTGGTAAAATAAAATAATTTCTTTTTTTCTTAAAATATTACATATGATATATCAAAATACTCAGAAAAATACACTAATTCCAAATATGTGTAAATCCAATATGGCTGCCATAAGAAAAAAATAAGTTTGATTCATTTCCGGTCAATCCATTGGCGAAACAATATATTCATTTGTTTTACTGCATTGTGCACAAAAATGTCTGTATTAAGTCAAAAAAAATTTTTGGTACCACCGAAAATAACGAAGTTACAGCCATATTTTGAAAAACGCATTTTCTTGTTTTTTCAAAATAGCGTTGGAACGATGCGATATTTAATTTTTTTGTAAATGAATTATTAATATTCGAAAAAATCTCTACTACTTTGTCCATTTAACCGACTTTCTATCTCTAATAATAACAAAGATACCCATACAGTCCAACGTCAAAGGGGACACCCTGTATACTATTTTCGGTTTACTTTAAAACTATACAAATTTTGACAAATGTTGTTATTTATCATTTTAAATCTCAGTTTTATTTAGTTAGTTAAAACTAAGATAAATCTTATAAAGAAAATAAGAAAATTTTTCATAAAGTTTGGATTTGTTTGCACTTTAGAAATATTTGAAAACTTAAAAATATTTTACCAACTACTTACGAAGAAAATTTGAAATAGTTTAATAATTTAAATGTTTCACGGCTATCAAACATTACGATTCCAAATATTACGTCTTTAGAACTTGCGCGAAAAGGTATTTGAAAGTTTCGCTCTTAAAAAATTAAGTTGCTTAAACCCCATCCAGACGCTGTGCCAAACGTCGCACGTCGCATTGGCCAACTTGATGCTTTTTTTTTTTCAATTCGTCGACCTGTACCAATGTTCGATTTTTTCATTTACAAACCAAAATGTCAATATACAGTTGTTTGCAAAAAAAGTAGACAAAGCAGTTTCCTTTAATTATGTAAATAGAACTTTATTGACAACCATTCAACTTCAAGAATTTGAAAGCTATCACCATTGAATATATTATATTCGTATATTATGTGTTTGTTTTCTGAAAAGTAATGATATACATTATCAACATACCCTATCTTTTCGCCACGGTTTTGTTTTCCCACACGCATTTTGGACCAATCAGAAAGCTGCATTTCAATTCCGATACGGTATTATAGTTAACTTTACATTATAGAGGTGGCGCTACGTGAAAAGAAATGTCAAAAATACGAAAAATAATCTCATCAAATTTTCATAAAAGCCCCTTAAAACTAAAAGTCGTCGAAAAAGTAGTGTTCTTTTCCTCATTAGAAAATAACCACAATTACTGACAATTACAGTTCCCATAATTTAATCACGTCCTGAAAGTACGGTTTACACTGCTCAAATATTCTTGTCCAATTTTTTTGAAATCGACTATACTTGGAAAATGTTGGTCCAAACCTAGGCAACTTCAAGAACGTCAACGGTCAATATTTGTCGACGTTTTATCCACCGTCTGGATGGGCCTTAAAAAATCGCTTTTAACCTACATTTAGTGTAAACACAAAGTTCCTCGTTCTTATCTCGCCATTCGTGCGAATGTTCGTTTTCTGATTCGCCTAAAAGGTACAATCACGCGCTAAGTCTTTGAGGACATAGAAAAAATATTCTGACCCAATAAAAAGCTTTCGCAAATATGAGATCACGTGAAATTTTAAACGACCCCGCCCACATATTAGGTATGGTTAATTTCTTTCAAATTTTGTGTCACCTCTCACCTCGTGTCTGCAATTGTTTGCTAATGGGTCAAAATATTTATTTTATGTCCTCGAAGCTTTGTGCGTGATTGTACAAGATATTCCACTATAATGTGGGACACAAAAAACTGCTAAGGCAGCCAATAAGCAGACGCTTTCGTACGGCTTGTGACATCCCTTAATCTTGCCCCACCTTTAGTCGTTGGTGAGATAACCAGGCAATCACCAACTTTGCGATTCAAACAACTTTACATAGAATTCTCTTTGATTAAGCTTTATTCACAATGCGATGTGCGTTGGAAACGCACAGCTAGCGATTATCTGGTCATTACCATTTTACTACTGAATAGCGGTGGCCGAGACTGGGATATTCAAGCCGCACGAGAGCTTCCTATTGGCGCTAACATTTCTTCTGTGTCCCACATTATAGTGGAGTACATTGTACATTGAGACTAGCCACTAGGCGAACCTTGTGTGTACACTTAACACTTAAAGGCGCGTCCACATCTGAGCACTTACGCAAACGAGGCAATCTTATATCTGTTTCTGCATCTCACCAAACAGAAAAGGCATTGCCTCGGTTTGCCGCGTTCGCGTACGTGCTTAGATGTGGATGCGCCATTATGCAGTGTACACACCAAGCGAACGAACGAAGCGAAAGCGTTCGTTGAGTGCGTACTTCATCTAATGCTGCGTGCACAATTTATATTTCTCGCTGCTCACACTGCGTACTTAAAGTTTTCGCTACAACAGATGATCACTTTAACAATTACAAATTATCAACGGTTTTGAAATTCGTTAACAGGACATAAAAATAAATAATAAATGTGTTAGTAGTAAAATAGTAAAATTCGTTCCATTTTTTCTATTTGGTAATTTAAGAGCGCTTCCAAGAAACGAAACCTAATTCATACTGCATACTACACCCATAGGATAAAGTGGAACAAAGAACAGCACAGATGGTCAAACCTTAAGTGCTCAATAAAAATGTTTCCGGCCCTACCAGTCGCCAATATGATTTTTGCGATCGCCTCGTAAACCCATTTGTACTTTTAAATGGATAAGACCTTAATTAACGGTCACGTTTCGCCATGATAATTTATTTAAATGTTAAACAATCAGTATAATTACTTTTAACTCTTCTAAAAATGGCAAAAAATGTAACCAATAAATATCCGTTGGGTATTTGAATACCGCTGTGTAAAGAATCGTTAATGCGTGATAATTCATTTCAAAACAGGTCAAAACGTCAAGAATTGCATGTTGGTTCATATTTGCTTTGAAACTTACTATCATAAATTTTAAATAATGACGTGGATTTTGTTAAAGATTTTAAACTGAAAAATAAAATTAAATTTTCAAATATTTTTTTTAAAATTTTGAGTCAAGAAATATTTATTCTCAACTATTTATATTTTTATACCACTCCTACCTACACTTAGGCAATAAAGAATAAGGAACTATTGAAGCAATAGCAACTACCGATATCGAGTTACTTATAATAGCTCGATGTTCTCAGCTTGAGTTAATTCAATTTAAAATACGTTAGATGTAACAGGAGAAGAAAATAAACGATTGAGATTATCGTGTTATTTTATTTTATTCAAAACCTATTTGGATTTTACAGTGATATGTTGTTTCTAAGAAATTTCTTGCATTTGAAACGTACTTGTCGAAGAAAAGGTTTGTCAAAGGAAAGGTTTGTCAAAGAAAAGGTTTGTCGATGAAAAGATAGTCTCGATGAAACGGTTGTCGATGAAAAGGTAACGTCGATTAAACGTCCTTGTCGATGAAAAAGTAGTGTCGATGAAACTTCTTTGTCGATGGAAAGGTAGTTTCGAAGAAGCGGTTGTCGATGAAAAGGTAATGTCGATGAAACGCCTTTGTCGATGAATTTGCCATGTCGATGTCGTATCGATGAAATGGACTGTTGATGAAATTCTATTCGATGAAAAGGTTATGTCGATGAAACGGTATACAACCTCTTTGAGCCCACCAAGTTAACTTCAATATTGTGAATTAACTCGAAAATATTTATCTTGTTTTGGATCA
This sequence comes from Stenus bimaculatus, assembly GCA_963971135.1. Taxonomy (NCBI): domain Eukaryota; kingdom Metazoa; phylum Arthropoda; class Insecta; order Coleoptera; family Staphylinidae; genus Stenus; species Stenus bimaculatus. The sequence continues at coordinate 20,385,232 of OZ020180.1, forward strand.
CCACACAGATAGCACATAGATTTATAAGTAGAAGCGTGTTAAAAATTGTCACCATAGTAATGTATCCATCAATCTACACAAACTTATCCTTTACAAGTTTCCACCTCATAAACGAGATGCTTGAAGGATAATTGATTGTTGAGTACCTATTGATTTAATGATATAAAACGTTCATTACAATTCGATTAGGATAGAATACGGGTCTAGTCGGATTATTTCATATTTTAGTTTTAGGTCAAGTTTAGCCAATAAGTACATTTGTCAATTTCCATAATTTCGCAAAAGTCGCACGTCTATTGAGAACGACTTCATAGGTACTTTAAACGTTGTTGTATTTGAAGTAGTTAACAACTCTGGAACAAGTAACAAGTGAAAACTTAAAACCTCTTACAATAGTCGGCAACAAAAGGTATTATTGGGTAATGTTGGGCTGGTTTGCGAAAAAAGTACGTGACAAAAAATCATCGCGCATTCTTGCAGCAACGAACACGTTTCACTTGATTAGAATTTGCATGCATATGACATATGTAAGTTGCAACAAGAAACGAATGGGATAAGTTGGGCATGTATTATTTTACATAATACACGATTAACTTAGCATATAATAAATCAAATGTTCCTACACAAAGCTAAAGAAAATAGTCAGAGTAATGGCACATTGTGAAGACTGCAAGGACTACAAATTTCGATCTTCAACACGTATGAGATGTACACGTGTAAAAGCCATCACCCTTAAAACACTTGCCTTTCAAGATGAGAATCTTTACAAGTTAATCACATAATCTGAAAAGACTTTACATACACCCATTTTCATTCAGTTTTAGTGAGTATCATTAAAGTAATGAACTTTTTTGCAATAAAAAGTATGTAAAGTTTTACGTGGATATTAGCACTGATATTAGTAGACAAAGTTGCTAGTGTGCGTGTGAATGTAAAATGTGTGTTTAGATGTGCGTGCGGCCTCGATAAACGCAGGCCAACGACCAATTCAATGTTGTTTCACTCTTGACAAAACTACGACGTTGCACACATATAGGAAATGGCTATCAAAAATCGTGCCTATCAAGGAACGTCAACTTACTTCGAAGCCTACAACACACGTACGCCGATAAAATCCACATTTATTGTCTTCGTGTCCCTGCAACAGCCAGGCCTCTCACCTCGACAAATTCAAGTATGAAAATTAACTACATTCTAACATATAACCTCCACATAATCCATTTAAACAACAATTTATTTCATTTAAACATAAGTACACCAGAGGATTGTAATCAAACAATTTTTGTTAGACAATAAAGAAACAGCAATGACCATATCCTTGCGAAAAACTTAAATTTTGACTATGAATATAAAGGACTTATTTATTCAATTACGTAACTTATTTTGTCTGTAACTTTAAATGACCTTTCTATAATGGAAAAAAAGTTTATCAAGATGTCTTTATTTACACAAGAGTCTGAAGCCTCTAAATTACATCTTCATTTAAATTTTTACAACCCACGTATTTCTAATAATTCTAAAAGCACAAAAATACCAGATGTAAGAAAAGATGATAAATAAGATAAATTAGAAAATTAATCCGAAGTTAATTAGGACACTAGCAATTGAAGTGTCTCTGCTACAAAAAGGAGGTAACTTCGATTTTGTAAGTTTTGAGAAAACAGGTATTTTGATCACTATCAACAAGCAAGTGAAGAGTCCTGAAAAATTTGGGGTGCGCAAGTATGTTTTTATGGAAGGGAGGTCGTGGAAAGTATGAGCAAGTAATTTTTATATTTTTTTGGTTGCTGAATCTTATAAAATTAATTTCAAAATTAAAGAACTATTATTATTTAAATTAACACATACATATCAATAAATAGTGCCCAATTTTCGAAGACTGCATAAAAATAGTGAGACGTATTACGCCTATATAAAATCCAAACTCCTTGAATTGGAACTCTAGAAAGTACCATAGTCTATGAAAATCAGGTTCGCTTTCTTGTCAATGGTGTAAATAAAGAAGAGTTTATATTAATGCTAACACATATGCTTGAAAGCAAATGCTTGTGGAGATGCCGCTATGCTAACAGCTATTGAAAAATCTGTTTAGTTGATAATAGGTCTATAGTTGCACAGGATATACATATTCTAATCTTTATAACAGCTCTAGCTCTAGTGAACTGAGAAATATATCTAACCAAATCCAAAATAGGATGACCTAGGCAAAGGTATTCTCCTCCTTCAATCTTCAGGCATAAGGATGTGATTCTCCTTGGACACGAATTCAGTGGATGTGCCACATACGTCAAAGAAACAAAAAACAGGTCCTAAAGTTACTTGAAACGGAAACAGTTTTGGGAGAGTATGTCTCAACAAACCTGATGGACAACATGATAACATTAAAGCAGCAGGAGAATATATTTTCTCTTTTTTGTATAGTTCAAAAAAACAAGAACAAACACTTGACCAACTACGATGTGTTTCATTCCAAAAAGTCGTTGAAAAAAAAAGTAGCAAAGTCACTCCTACCGACTTCTGCAAGTGCAGTACAGTACTCATACAGAACCTACTACCTAGATCACAAAAAAGCCATTTTAGAACCTGCTCCCGATGCCATTCTGTGCTCAGTATTCTTGTGTCGAAAATGGTGTGTAATGTTCCGCCCTTTGCAAATTTTGTGTGGGGACAACTTGTTCAAACTCAAAAAAATAAGTTATGATGAAGACCTTATCATAATCATGATTAATTTAGGTAATAAATTTGTACTTTCCTATTTTTATCAATTCTTTATTACTTTAATTCGAATCAACGACCGAAAATACACAAAAAGTGATACCGCATTTGTCTAGTTTCAACAAAAAGTGATTTTACGTACTTCCCACTTCCTACTTCTTCACTTTCTTAAAAACATACTTGCGCACCCTGTTTTTTTCGGAACTCTTTAGATTCTTGATACTGATCGTGAAAAGAAATTCTAAACGAAGTTTCATGAACCGACCTATTTTTTATCTATATCCCTTTTTTGAGCTTATTTTACCTTTACTATAATAGTATATTACGCAACGAGCTAGAAAGTGACGATTTTTGTGGGAGTGTGAATATAGCCAAACGAGGCGCTAGCTGAGTGAGGATATCACACGAGCAAGAAATTCACTTTCTTGCCTGTTGCGTACGCCATTTTTCCGACACCACGAAGATTTTGCGACCATTATCAATAATTTGTAGTAACATCTCAAAAGTCATAAAATAACCTTTGATGACATCGGTTGACATTGAAGTTACTCGAATATTATTAGTTAAATGTACCTAATTGTAGGTGGCGCTGTTTTGACGTAAGCAACTGATCGAAATTAATAAAAATAAATTTTATTTTATTTAAAATTAAACAAAAGTTAATTATATAATGATTTTAATAATAAAACAAGTAATATCTGCAGGGTTAGTTTGATCTGTCCTTATATTGGAAGTTAAAAAAAATCCGTGAGATGGCTTTCGGAATTTCTTTGCAGCGCCTCCATCGAAAATTACAAGAAGCTCTCAGAGTTATACAACAGAAACCCAAACTCATCAGTGTTGGAATGATAGATATTCTAAACTACTAAGGGCGCGTTCCAGTAATGAACACTAAAGCCCACGACCACGACCGCAAAATTTTCCCGTTCCACTATCTCAAAAGGTCACCATTCAACAAACAACCACATAAATCCAAGTATAAATACGGTCGTTGTGAGCTTCTTGCGGTCGCCATCGATGCACGAAAGAAAAAATCGCGGTCTTATGTAGAACGACTTTGCGGTCGTCGTGGGCTTTAGTGTTCATTACTGGAACGCGTCCTAATATGAATGCCATATACGATTTTCTCATATGGTCGTCGAAAAATGTTTTTTACTTACGAAGTCAGTAATTTCATTCATAAATACATTTTCCAGATGACGTAGTATAGATGTGATCGTTTCATTTACTTTTAGAAACCATATTTAACAAATAAAATCATCTTACTGTCATTTTATTAAAAGAAAGAAATTTATTAGATCCAAAAACATGAAACTTTACTAAAAAATACTCCGCAACTGATCAGTGTTGTATAACCTAATTAGCAGATATTTGAAAATAAAACGTAATGTTTACCAATAATAAATACTTTCCAAACTGGAGTTACCACCTTTTTGCAGCACACCCTTGAATTCTTCTTTGGGGATACAATTTGCAGAAAGAAACTCTTGAAGGTTTAATTTAATTTCAAATGATACAAACAACAAACTGGGTAAATAATTATTCGTATTTTTGGGTAATAAAACTTACTATATTCTTTAGGGATTTTGGCTTTTTCGGACAGGTAATTAAAAAACTTTATTACATAAGCTGACCGGTTTCGATTTTATTTTTCAAATTAAAGCTCTGATGAAGATTTGAAAAATAAAAAAAAATAAAAAAAAAAAATTGAAACCGGTCAGCTTATGTAATAAAGTTTTTTAATTACCTGTCCGAAAAAGCCAAAATCCCTAAAGAATATAATAATTAATATTTGGACGTACCCTTTTATAATAAAACTTACTTATGTTCATGGTTAATTCTTAAAAAGGAAAATGTGACTTCCAAATGAAGAATACGGGTTTATTCAAGGCAAAAAAAATCCTTAATTATTAATGACTCTTGATTTGATCCTGAAACTTTTTCCTATTGTTTTATTGTTTCAGGGTAGTATATTTCTAAACATGTGTCTCTAACTTTGGGAATTTATTCTTTGACCAAATACAATATATGTATAACGTAATAATTTTTTTCTCAATGCTCCATGTTCCATATACTGTTTTTTTAAACAACTGATAAAAATGACATATGTGACTATAGCGTGGTTTAACAAACTAAAAAATAGAATAACTATTTAATTTTTGTTAAATAAACACATAATATGCTTCAGGTCTTCTCTGTGCATAGGAACAATTAAACGATGCGTTTTGTAATGCAACTTCAAAACGCTAAATGATACCACAAAAATTTAAAGAAGCAAAAGGTTTTAGAAATTTTCAAAGAACTAAGCATTTAAAGGACCTTGTCGGATTTTGGGTAGATTTCCTCCAGCGACGAAACTTATACTAATATGTAAATACCATTCAAATATACAATTTTGAAGACATATCTAGCTTCATAGTGGTTGTTCACGGCCAAATACCGAATTTGAAATTAATTAATTTTTGCACAATTAGAAAACGATGTCATTGTTTTCCAGCAAATGGTTGCCTATGTCACATTTTTACTTTGAATTATCAAAAATAATACAATTACAATTAAATACATATTTATAAAGATTTCATTGTATATTTATTTTTAAGTATATATTTTTGTCAAATATACGCATATTTTAATAATTTATTTTTTTAAATTAAACAATTATTCCATTGTTGCCGTTTTTTTGCAATTTTTTAATATTTAAAGACTTTTCCAGTTTCTCGGAGCTCTAATATTTTTATTGTAAATTAAGTAGTAACGGTCCTAATAGTTGTAATAAGATTTGTAATAATACGGGGCCAAATAAAAATAAAATAATTTTTACAGCAAATCTCAAGACTTTTTTGCACAATCAGGCAACATTGAACTTTTTACCTGCTGAAATTAAACGTAAAAATTTAAATTTAAATTCGCATTAATTAATAGAATTTAAACCCGACATTTTAAAATGATTATCTTTCTTTTAATTAAAACGTAAGTTAAAAATAAAGATTATTTATCTGACAGTAGCATTGTCAAACTTGTCAAAATTTGAATTTAACGTCCACTGTTGCAGAGATAAAAATATTTTTTTAAATAATGTAAAATCTAATAAAACTGTTTATAAGGTATATTTTTTACAGAAATTGAGAACTTAAGTACATAATTAATATTAGGAGTATATTAGTTCATATTGATAGGTTTAGTGTAATTTTATTTTTACCCAAAAACCCATATGAAAACGATAACGCCCTTTAGTAAGGACATTGGCGCCGTACAAAGAAATTGGGTAAATATGGTAAAAATCTTCGAAAAACATATTTTTTACTTCCTCTTCTACTTGTGTTTATACTTTGATCCTTTATTGGTGATTATCAGTGGCGGATTAAGCTATTTGGAGGCCTGAGGCGCAACCTGATTTTGAGGCCGCTATTTTTTAGAAATAAAATAAGATGACCTTTTTAGTTGACATCAGTTTCAGACGTTTCAGGGGTTAGTTTAAGGAAAACTTAGAAGTGCCAAATTTGAATATAGCACCATAGGTGAAGTTTAAAAAAGTGGCAGGTCAAGCATTTCCAGATACTTTGGAAAAACATCTCGTTTTTCTCTTTTTCAAAAAATTTCATAGAATTAGATGAACTGTAAAATATAACCAAAAGTTAAAATTAAAGAAGAAACTAAATTATACAGGGTGTTCCAAAAAGAAGTGTTCAGAAGAAAATCTTAATTGACAAAGTTTAATGTGAAGTCTTACGGATATAAAAAATGGTACCTTTATGGGGCTTGTTTCAAAGATAGTGAAAATATCAAGAAAAAGGTGAAATCTCGTTAATTTTTTGAAAGAAGAATTTTTTTTCGATTAAAACATTCTTCTGATGATATTTTTTAACTTCAAGCCAAAGTGGCATTAATTAGCTTGACTTTTCAACTTATTTCTTTTAAAATGATCAAATAGTTTCTGAACTACAACAAAATTTCGAATTAACAACATTTTTTGTAGGAACAAAATTCAATGACCCATCAAAAAATCTGGTCCTGCGTATTAGTTTTCTTGTTGATGAAACCTCGTCTATTGTCTAGGATTTTCTTCTGAGCACTTCTTTTTGGGACACCCTCTATATGTATAACTGGTTCGTTCGAACCGACAAAATTTTAGAAGGTGGGTTTCAGAAATTTCAGAAAGAGAATCTTTTTTAAAGTCAATTTGTCTGGAACTGGAAAGAAAAACTCCTTTGTATAATTAGTTTGTTAGATTTATGGTTTATTTGAATAGAAGTTTTCAAAAACGACCATGACTGGTAAAAAAATGTGACTGCATAATTTTTTTCAATTTTTTTGAGGCCGGTTCAATTAGGAGGCCACAGGCGCGCGCCTCATGCGCCTGTGCGATAATCCGCCACTGGTGATTATTTTTGGAAGTTATGTCTAGGGGCAGAGGCGTATTTACAATTTTGCCGTCTATAGTCTATGAATTTTGCTGCCGCCCCTATAATTTTTTAGATTATAAATTCAGAATAAAAAATTTTTTTGACAAGATTATAATTTTATGGGACACCCCGTATAATTTTTCTTTTATTAACTATTTATTAAAATGCCTGATATCCGTTGTATTTTTGGATTGAAAACAATACCGTCGGCGGTCATTTAGACTTAGCATTTAAAAAATGCTCCAACTTATTAAGAGGATTTTCCTAAACGCTCGCCATAAATTTTTCTTTGGAAATAATAACAGGGAATAGAAAATCCATCCCACTTCTCTGAAGCTTCTTTGCAAATTATCACTGATAATTAATGTGAATCCCTAGAGGGCGGTCGAGTTTTGGATGAAAAATTGTGAAAATCATGAAATCTAACATTAGTTGTGTAGTCAAATCTCAAGTCTCCTGCGTTAGATTTTCAATTTTTTCCGAGATTACATGAGTTAAATTTATTATATTAGGCTACAATCTAGTGTTTACTCGCTTTCTGTAAATCATCTACAAAAAAAAATATATAAAAATAATTTTCGCACAGGCGTTTCTGACTGCACAACTAAGCTACCATATTTGCTGTTTAGAAAATCACTCTTAAGGAGACGAAAAAAGTATTAGTCATAGGATTTTTTTTTGTTCAGAAAAACATTTACCATCTACAAAATTTTCAGGAATAAATGTGATTTATCCTGTATACAGAGTGCTGAATTATCGCAGACACGCTCCTCGATACCTGCTACATTGCACAGTTGAAATTTATTTGACATTTTTCAAAAAATGCAAGAATCAATTAGACAAAATACAATCTATTTTATTATTAATATGGGAAGTATCTTTAAATAAACAATACAATTAATTCTGTACAATATTGAGCAAAAATAAATAGAAAGGTAAATAAAAATGGGAAAATTTTTAGCTGTGAGTTCTCAAAAGCATTTTTTTAATATTTTTCTGTGGTCTAATGAATGCTAACAGCGCAACGTGTAGCGAGAACGCCATTTTTTCAGCACCCTGTATAAATTAGTATTTTTTAAACTTACAAAACTTTGCCACTCTAGGATATAGCCTACTAAGCCTATGGGTAAATCCGGCCCTACCGAGAGGTTGGAACCAAATTTTGTTGCTCTAGAAAAATAATTTTGGAATCTATCGCTTGCGGTTAGAATTTATGAAGAGAGTAAAATTTAATTTCCTAATAAAAGTCTTGATTTTAAAACATAGGAATGTAGGGATGTTTTCTAAACTAAAATTTTTGATAATTAGAAATAATTTTTACTACATAAGAAAATATTTCTATTTTCACTTTATAACCAATAAAAATCAAATTTTCATATATGAGATGTAATTATTTTCCTGTATAATTCCATAAATCAATCAGATATTGATTTTTACTTGCAATGATTGTAAATTATTAAAAGTTTATTTAAGTGAAATCATTTACTTCTCAATCACAACTCTTCCTGAACATCATGACTATTCAAATATATTTTAATAAAATTCATCTAAATTACTTTTACTTTCTATCTCATGTATTATTAAAGCTTTGAAATTGCAAATAAGAAGGAAGTCATTTAATTAATGGTGATCATTAGTTTACTTTCCTTGTAAAAATAATTATCATTCATAAAATTGTTTAAGAATTAATTCAAATTAAATATGAAATTTTCCTTATGTTGAGTGTTAAACATAATATATTACATTCGGTTTTAAAAAATATCCTTATTGTATTATTTTGTTCATTAATTTGAATTGAATATGACCTTGCGTGATTCTAATTACTAATTAATAATTATACCTAGGTAACTATAAAATGACAATGAATTTGAAGTTAGAAAAGCGAATACAATGCAATCATATTTCTAATTATAACGAGAAAGGGAAATGTATTCTATAAATTTAACTGACTGTGTTATGGCATAATTTCAATTTCCTATTTGATATCATTTACTTACTATTTACATTTAATTGAAATTGGTCTATAAAAAAATAATTTCCCAAAACTTTAAATGAAAACTGTATTTAAATAAAGAATAAAATTTCTATTTCGATATTTTTGTAGTTACAGCGTGAGCGTTTTGAATTGTAGGTTACCTGATTTTACTACATCAGTACATTAGTAAAAAAATTTAAACAATTGAGAATTTTAACTAACAATAGATGGGACCCGTTTATACTATAGCTTGTCGCTTTACCGTTTTCCAAATTCGCCGACACAGGGAGAGTTTTTTCCTAAAATCCAGTTACAAGATATTTTCCAAAATTATCACGGACTATTCACATATAGGGTTTTTTTCGTTTCATTTGTTAATTATGCAAGATATTAAAAAAAATAATTTAATAAAAGTTGTTTCTGTTTAAAAGACCTTCCAAACGATATCATACTCGACCTATGTTGCCATTTGAAATTTCAAAGTAACTTCCGATTCCGAGCAGTTCCAGTTTGTTCCGGAAAATAAAAAGTGCACCAATGGATTCTTTGGGTTTACTTTGGTAATTAAAATTTTTATTCTATCTATGTGCGACAATCTGTTTTCGTGATAAAAGGTTGTTACTGGTGGTCTGACTCACCCTATATATGACATAAAGGAGGTTGAGAAATTAGACTCCATAGAATTGACTAAGTAAAGCCATCCTACGTATTTCGCATTTCAAAGAATAGTCATTCTTGGAAAACAAAAGCTCAGAGATAAGGAGCTGAAAACTAATAACTGGATATTATAAAACATTAACATTCTGAAAAAAATCTTCAAAAATTTAAACGCTGCGTTTTGAATACTAACTCCTATGTATCACTGTAAATCCTTGATTTTCAGATTATTTGGTGATATAAATAAATGATAGATGACATAAAATAAATAAGAACAATTATAAAAATAAAATAATATAAATGAAAATATACAAAAAATAAAATTATTCATCATAGATGTGACAATTCTCTGCTAACTCATAAAATAAAATATGATTGTATTTATACCAATCCTGTGAGAAAGGGTGTTTACAAAAACCACTATGTATAATGTCCACTTCCGTTATCACAACTAAATGTTTTTATCAATTATCAAGAAACGTATAGCAAAATAAATAAGAGAAGAACCAATGTTAATGTAAAAACGTTATCTGTTTTAATTTATTGATTTATTGAAAGGGATAAAAATGTAAATAAAATATTAACAATAAAATTAAGCGATAATTCATTTACATGGCAATCACTAATAATAATTTAAAAAAAACAGAACATATATAAGTTAATATTGAAACGAGGGAAGCTGTGTACGTAATTATAAAAGTAAGTAGAATTAAAAATGCAATGGACGAGAGGGTGCTTTATTATTACGTATAAACCACGATATACAGGTTCACATGTTTCGGCAATCATGTCCCATCTTCATTTTGACTATTGGTCCTGTCCTGAAGATGGCACATGAGTTATTATTTCTACTCACTATATAAGGTAAGTTCTTGAAAAAACTTAAAATTTCCTTACTTCATAAAATTCTACACTTTTGTAACTTTCAACTTCCTCAAGCTCAAAATTAAGAGAGAAGTTAATCTTTTTTATGTTTATTTTTAACATACGAAGTAATCCGAACGTATTAATCTTTTTTTTCTATTTGAACTAAGTTCGAACTTCATCAAGAAATTCGAATTTGGTATTAATTTGTTTACAACCTTTCTTGAAAATCTCAAAACTTCTTTAGGAATGCATTTTTGGTACTTTGCAGGTTTTCTAAAATTATATTACTTAAAAAAAATAAGTGGTCAATCACTTTGATCATAAAAGTATATATAGGTACTATCTTATCACTACAGTTTTAGTAGCTTCTACTACTATCAAATATTTATTTAAGAATGCTTCTGTTTGTAGTATTTTTTTGAAATGATAGTCTTATCTTTATTCATATTTGTTTAAAAAAGTTAACGTCTAACTGGCGTTTTATTAAATTTAAAAATATGATATTTCAATAATTTGCAATACTCTGGTTGGATATAAATTGATTATTACAAAACTGGAAATTAATCAATTGTCAACCAAAGCAATTGTAGTGTAAGCAAATAAAATTAACCAAACTTGATATCGACATGAATCATTTTCATAATATCATTTATGATTGCATATTGTTGCTTAAGTGAGTAATTTTTATATAATACTCCCTAAAAACCGCAAAATTGTGCTTGATTGGATAAACAAATTCATAGTATGGTTTCAGTTAGGAAAAAATACGTATCAATTGTTTTAGAAATATAAATTTTCAAGACGTAACAGCTAAACCACAAAGTGACTCAACTAAAGAAATTGAATCTAATCGTGCCTTAATGAAATGCCACAAGTATAAAGCGCCATGGTGTAAGTTTGTTGTAAGCGTTGCCACTTTTTCACCAGTCGATGTTTATCACTGCGAACTTTAACGCTAATATTTTTAACCTTGGAGGTAAAATATTATATTTTTCATTCCATAATGTATGATTTGTATGTCGAGTTATTTTTAGTGCAAATACGTATTGCAAATGGGAAGAAAAAACATGAAATTCGATGTAACAATCCCAATTTACATGTTTGTTTTAGGTAACTTTAATATTTACATACTTACATTTTTTGTTAAGTTTTGCACATGTTAATAAAATATTGTTTTATCTTTAATGGCTTTTATCACTTTTCACTTTAGGTACTACGTTTTGAATGATTCTTAAAAATCGATGTGTTTTTTCACTACAACTCTAATATTTCATACCTTAAACTGAGGTAACTTTGGTCCAAATTTTAGAAAAAGTTAGTTTGATCTCTAACCTAACCTAACGTAATCTAAACGATTATCTTAATAAATAAATCAAAAGTGGTCTTCGTCTACAAAACTTTTTTTGACCTAACTTTAAGTTAAAAAATTACTAAGTTTAAAAGTCATGAAAGTGGGCGGACACTTTTTCTACCGTTTAAACATTGAGTAGATCCCATCTCCTTCCGGTAATTTCGAAAGCATGAAAGATTTAAACGACTTGGATTGTACTGCTTACTACCAACACCTAAACTTTTTTAATCAAAATATAATCTCATGCTATCTACGAATTTATTAAAAAGCTTTAATTGGTTAAAAAAGATTGTTAATAAAAAATAAAGTGCTTTAAATAGAAATAACTTATTTTATTTTTATAATTGAAACGGCGTCAATGGCTTCCGCTCCTGATATGTAATTATAATTTGTGGTCTGTTCCTTCCTACAATAGAAGTTTATCATTGAACACAGTTCGAGGAAGTTTTTTTGATTAAAGCAGCAGACTGCTGATTATTAAACGTTTACAAATTAACTGAGCCGATTTCCTAAGCATTAAAATTTACTATGTATAAGCAAAATTTGCATATATAGGTTAGGGCAGTCGCATTATTTTCATTTGCAATTTTAATCTACATTTTTTGAATTGCCCATACACATATGCCTTTAATTTTTTATGTAAAAGCACTTTATTTATTTATTTTGAAAGGAAAGTATTCAATATTATCCTTGTATACTTATAAGGTGTGATCAGTATCATTTACGTGAATAAGACATACTTTCTCACACTACATAGAGTTTTATTATCATTTTTTATTTAGAGTCGATAGAAACTGTATGCCAGGTATACGATCGTGATGATATCATTATTAATTAAACTAATAAAAATCCAAAGTGTTTTCATTTACAATAATTAAAATTGCATAAAAACAATATAACTTTTATACAATTAAAACAAATTGAATACTAATTAAAGTTACAATACTTATTTCTTTTTATTTGAAAAATATTTAAATTTTTTTAGAGATATTTATATTATTTAGAACAATTTTTATTAGGTTTTAGAAATAGTATGGGTAGAAATTTACAATATTTGTACAGTTCAATTTTCAAATTAAGTAGTTATTAGGATGTGAAATATTTTTTAAGTTTGGGTAAATTTACTTGCACATTAACTTTTCTTTCGTTACAAATCTTGCAAGTTGTTTTTTTAACTTTTTTCTTTTAATAATACTTGTCGAAAAAAACAATTACTTTTGATGATTAGCTTTTTTTGGGATAAGTTCTAAAATAATACAGGAAGAATGTAATGGTATGAAAAACTATCTACTCAAATGTTTTTTTCAAAAAGATATCATTACTTACCTCAAAAATATAATAAATTTTTCAAAATTTTACAAGTGGAGATTTTTTTAAGTTCCGCTTTGTTCTTTTAGCTATTTAAATATTTTAACATTATAGTGATAGTATCTTACGATATTTTTAGAAAAATAGGTAACCTTCAATAAAACCCAATTTTTACTTAACAAGTTGTATTTAATGAACCGTGCTAAATTTGGAAAAGTAACGACCGGTATTATCAATCTTTTTAAAGGTCATTTAATTTTAAATGAGCTTTAATTTGACATATACAGGGTGTACTAGGCCACCCGTGCCACCCATTTATCTCGAGAATGCGTTATCGTACATGACTGAAATATAAAATTGTATTACCTTGCTGAACTTATTTTTTTCCGGAACAACCTCGAACTATGCGCAACCGGAAATCACTTTGATTTTTTAAATAGCAACATAAGTCGAGTTTGGTATGGTTTCATTAAAATATTTTTTTAATATTTTTCATAGTTTGGAATTTGTTCGAAAAACAAACAAAAATTGTTTAGAAAGTAAATAAAAATTATTGCATATTTTGAATAATTAGTCCTTGGGAGGCCGTGGGGTAAAATTTGTTATACAGGGTGTCCCAGACCGAAATAAAGATATTTCGAGAACCCTTTGTTGTACATTGATGAAAACAACATATTTATTACCAAAGCGAACCCAAAGAATCTTTTGGTGTAATTCGTAATTTCCAAAACAAACCGGAAATAATTTTGAAATTTTAAATGGCAACCTTTTTCGAGTATGATATTGTTGGAAAAGAAACAACTATTAAAATACTTTTTTAAGATCTTGCATAATTAACAAATTAAAAGAAAAAAATAATTAAAATTAAAATTATGGAACAATTAAAAAATTACCATTATCCGCATTGGGCAAGAGAGAATTAATATAAAATAAAATTTATCAACGTTTTTTTAATTTGTTGATTAAAGGGAAATACATAACCTAAAAAAATGATTATTTTAACGAACGTAGTGAAAAATGCAAAAAATACTAGTTTCCATTTAAAAAAATCATAGTTGCCTCTACCCTCACCCATTAAGGAAGATGGTAGGGTTTTCATTTTTCCATAATTTAAGAAATCATTTGTCAATTGTTTGCATTTATTTTTTCGTTTAATTTGTTAATTATGCAAGATATTAAAAAATATTTTAATTAAAGTTGTTTTCTTACTCGACCTAACACGCCATTTAAATTTTCAAATTTACTTCCGGTTTGTTTTGGAAATTGCGAATTATATCAAAATATTCTTTAGGTTCACTTTGGTAATAATTTTTTTTTTCTCATCAATGTACGACAAAGGGTGGTACGGGTGATCTAGAACACCCTGTATATTTGCCTTATATTTGGTTAGTCTTATTTAGAGAATATTTTTTGACACTCGCGATAAATTTTTCGTAGGAGATCCTAATATGAGATACAAAATCTTTCTCACTTTGTGGAGCTTCAATGCAAATTATCAGCGTATAACCAATACCAATTAATGCGGACCGCTAAAGCGCGCGTGAATTTGTGAAGAAAAATTGTGATAAAATTTGAAATCGAACATTAGAGTCTCCACTAGATCTCAAGGTTTATACTACAGATTTTCTATTGCACTGATAGGGACTGTAGGTACAGGACCTGTTCATAAGTCCAAAGGAGAGAGAAACCTATTTTCAAAACTGACCGATTTTGCTATATTTGCCGTTTAGGAAATCCCTCTTAAGGCTAGTATGATTCATCTCCATTGCCTACATCTTTGATTAACTTTATGTTTTTAATAATCTTGATGATTATTGGTAGACTCTGAAGGTACATAATTCCACCAGGTGTTTCCAAAAAGATTAACACAAATTGTTGATGCATTTCTAGGGTTGGAAGTCTTCGGTGTAATACCAAGCTCGTATCGCTTACCAAAACAAGCTATTGACTCTTACAGAATCCAGTATCTAAATAACAATACAACTTCTAATGTCCTGAGTGAGTTATACTGGGTGTAAGCGAAATTTAAGTAACTTACATGGATATAAAACTATGTTTCGTTTACATCATATTTTTTTTCGACATTAGCTTTGATAGGTTTCTCATCGACTACCATTTTTAGAATATTACCATTTTATTGCTTGATCGTTTAATTAGATAGATTTCTTTATTTGAAAAGGATTTTTCATAACCTCTATCGACAGTACATTATTTTGACTTTTTTCATTTTTTGATTAATCGATATTACCGTTTTATTGAGCACTGTCTCATAGGCACTACTTTTTCGTCTACAAAACCCAACTAATGCAAATTGACTAACGTTTAATCTACAAAGCATTTTTATGGACAATTTGAAACTGTCATATCAAATTAATGGATTGTCGACTATATTTAATGAGATGAAAAGTCTATTTTGAAACGGGTGATTCCAAACAGCGCTAATAATCAGGTAAAGGGATTAACGATGCGGTAAAATCCGCCAGACATAAAATCTTGACCGCAAAGGGGCAAGGAAAAATAGGGGAGATCGGGGATACGTTGGATATTTTTACCTTAGGAATTTATGACACAATGAAAACAATGATCCATATTTGAGAAAATAAATTTTTATCAGTTATACTAAAGCTATTTCGAGTACTTTTTGAAATTCCCACTTTGGATGACGTCATCAAACTGACATTTCGCACACTTTTTCAAAACGAAAAAGTTGATTTTTTGAGATTTTTTCTCGATCGCTAGGTATAAATTTGACCGATATACGGGGTGTTGAAAAAAAAAGTTTATTTTTTATTTACTAAATTTAATTTTTATAGGAAAATGTAACATATACAGGGTGTCCCTAAAAGGTCTGTACAAAACCACATACTTTTGAGACCAAAATAAGACTCGTTAAGGTGCTACAGATCATTAAAGTTCTTAAAACTATTTTGTATTTTTTAAATTACTAAAAATTGGTCAAAAATAGGTCTTCGACATGCAAAACTTTTTTATGGCCGAATAAAAATTCATAAAATTTTACTTGTAGTTAAACAGTGTAATTATAAATTTTTTTGTCTCCTATAAAATTTTTCTATCTTCTTTATTTTAGGCAGAAAAAAATATTTCCATGAGGTATATAAGCTAACTTTGGAAAAATATTTAAATTTTTTGCTGAAAGGTCTGTACAAATTAACACAGTATATTCCTGAGACCAAAATGGAACGATTTAACCAATTATATCTTTATTAAAAAGTGATTTTTTAAAGTCGCTAGACATTTATCGAAGTACTTTTCGATTAAAATAAATTTGGTTAAATCATTTTATTTTGGTCTTGAGAATATGTGGTATTACTTTGTACAGACGTTTTGGCGAAACATTTAAATATTTTTCTAAAGTTAGGTTATGCACCACATGGAAATATTTTTTTCTGCCTAAACTAAAGGAATTAGAAAAATTGTATAGGAGACAAAAAAGTTTATAATTACACTATTTAGCTACAAGTAAAGTTTTATGAATTTTTATTCAGCCATTAAAAAGTTACAAGAAAATTTGCATGTTGGTGACCTATTTTTGATCACTTACATAACGTGAAAAATTAAAAACAAATTGTCCACAAATATCTTTTTTCATTGTATAGCCACATATCAAATTTTGTTATGATCGTATGAACCAATTTTTAGTAATTTAAAATAAAAGAAAATAGTTTTAAGAACTTTAATGACTTGTAGCGTCTTAATGAAGCACTTTTGGATAGAGATAAGTTTGGTTAAATCGTCTTATTTTGGTCTCAAGAGCACGAGGTATTGTTTTATACAGACCTTTTAGGGACACCTTAAATAATAATCTTAATAGTACACAGCTAATTTTATGACTTATTCGGTTAGCTTATTGTTTTTTAAAATACACTCTGTAGTGGTCTGGTTAGGTTAGGTTACGTTTGAGTAGAGTTTGATACGTTTTGATGCGGAAAAGGTTTTTAAAATATACATTGTAATTTGGTGAGGTTATAGTGTGAGAAAAATTTAATTCTCTTCGACTACCTGGAACGGGCCTGGCGGAATTTGCCTACAGGATTAAAATTTCGGGTCTTGTTGTTTGGGATTACGTGGCGGAATTTGATACTGCCTTTTGAAACTGTATATTCGATAAAATGTTATGCCATTGTACCAGATTGTTTGCATTTGGTTTTTGTAGATACAATGGTAAGAGTAAAAAAACTATTTTTTTGAGATCTTTTGCCAACATATTGTCAAGAATTTCTTTATCACTGTTTTTTCCAAGCCATAATGAGTTTAGCTTTCTAGTGATATTTTGTTTGATCCAGATATTATTATAGTCCTTTTAAAAGGTTTTTATGGTTCCAATGAAGGTATTTTTTTGTTTATTACAGGATATGATATTACTTATTACTATCAAATATGAAACACGAGTCTTTTTCTAATATTTTGTGATTTATTTCAGAAAAGTAAGAGGTATCTTTTCACAAAAAAAATAGAAAAATGAAAAAATATTTTCAGTGATATCTCGAAAACTAATGATTTTTTATGACGAAATCTCTCATAATTGGAACACTCTGTATATTCAGTTGGTTTGGTAGTGTTTAAATAAATAAAACCTTTTACATTCCTCTTAGGTTGCTATACATTTTTGGACACATATGATTATGTCACTTTTTTTATAATCTGGTCCAAAGAATCAAAACCCAAAGTATGCCAAAATAAATAAAAAAATACTGCATACATACAAGGTGTCCCGTTATTCAACCGACAACGTTTAACTGAAGATTCCTCACCTCAAAATAAGTCGATATGATCCTACTTATCTATTATCAAAAGTGAACCCCTGAGGAGTTGTAAGCTTTTGAAGTTGAACTAAAAAAATACATTTTTCTTTATTGCGTCCAAACCAATGAAGATTTTATGATGAAATTTTGGCGTACTTGAGTTTTTATAAGAAACGACGCGCACTTTGTAAAAAATTAGACAAAATTCAACATCTGAAAAGGGTTTAAATTGAAGAGGATGGGCATAAACCTCCTTATAAGTTTTTAGTCTCTTAAGATATTAATATTAAAGTTACCAATTCCCATTTAATCATTCAATTGTAAGATTTTTTGTCTCTTATGTCTTCCAAATAAATTATGCCATTCCTGCGAAAAATGTAAAAAAGAAATTCGGTGAAAGACTAATTTAATTAATAACTTCACATTATCTAAGTGAAGTTGCATAAACTTAAATTTTAATTTTTTGGAGAATATCTAATGTATTGTAAAAGTTTACCAGTTTAAACGGTATTAATTTAAAATAAAACAAATGAAGAAGAATTAATTTAACAGTTTTATTAAAAAAATTATTGTAATAAATTAAGTGCATGTTCAACGTGAGTGCCCTCTGAATGAATACAAGAATTAATACGGTGTAAACATGAAAATCGAATAGATTCAAAGACGTTTGAGATTGCACGTATCTCATTGGTTGCGTTGACGATTCGTACCCAAAGATCTTCTCTGCTTTCGACTGAAGTACTGTAAACGGTATCTTTTAAACAACCCCAAGAAGAAAAATCTAGAGGATTTAGATCCGGTGATGGCGGTGGCCAAGTGACTGGAGCATCAGCACCCCGACCAATCCATCGGCGAGGAAATTTTTCATTTAAATAATTTCTCACATTTATTGAAAAATGAGGGGGGGCTCCGTCTTGCATAAACCACATCTGTGCTCTGATGGCAAGGGGCACTTCTTCAAGTAGTCCAGTAAGATTATTTCTTGGAAAATCTAAATACGACACACCATTTACTCTTGGTGGTAATTCAAATGGCCCTATAATATGATTGTCGATTATACCTGCCCACAGGTTGATGGAAAACTGCCTTTGATCATTGGCTACAATTTTCTCATGGGGATTTTCATCCGACCAGCTATGCAAATTATGCAATTTAATCATTCCGCTTCTTGAGAAGCAAGATTATTCAGTAAACAAAATTATTCTGGCCATATTTTGATTTTGGTCGTATTTGCGTTTGAACCATTGGCAAAATAACAATCTATTGTTCAAATCAATCGGCAGCAATTCTTGAACTTTGCGAAAATGGTATGGATGAAGTAACTGTTCTTGAAGTGTTCTGTATACGGCATTTTTTTGAATTTGTAATTGCGTAGAAATCTCTCTTACACTTACTCTGCGATTCTCCTCCATAGATCCCAATATTTGTTCTTCTGCCTCTACTGTTCTTATTGTTCGTGGGCGCCCTACATTTCTACGATCAGTTTCCAGTTTACCATATTCACACAAACGACGATCTAAGTTAGCAAATGTTGTATGATGAGGAGTTTGACGATTTGGATACTTCTCAGCATATCTTGTAGCAGCAGCTCTACCATTAATGTGACATTCACCGAATACTAGGTGCATGTCGGCATATTCATTAAATGAATAGATTGCATCCATTTTATAAGTAATTTTTATAAATTGAAAGTTACTGTATTATCTATTATGAGATCAATGTTGTTATTATGGTTTTGGTTTCAAAGGGGGACTTAATATTGAAACAATAGGAAAATAGTACTTTGTGTTGCTTAACTTTGCTGTTTTGCACTAGTTTTATTTTTCTCATTTTCTGCAAGAACGGCATAATTTATTTGGAAGACTTAAGAGACAAAAAATGTTACAATTGAATGATTAAATGGGAATTGGTAATTTTAATGTTAATATCTTAAGAGACTAAAAACTTATAATGAAGTTTATACCCATTCTCTTCCATTTAAACTCTTTGCAGATGTTAAATTTTGTCTATTTTTTTACAAAGTGCGCGTTTCTTATAAAAACTCAAGTACACCAAATTTCGTTATAACATCTTCATTGGTTTGGTTGCAATAAAGAAAAAGTAATTTTTTTGTTCAACTTCAAAAGCTTATAACTCCTCAGGGGTTCACTTTTGGTAATAGATAAGTAGGGTCATATCGACTTATTTTGAGGTGAGGAATCTTCAGTTAAACGTTGTCGGTAGAATAACGGGATACCTTGTATTTTAACATGTTATTTTTTACTTAGTACCAAATATTTTTATAATGTTTAATGTTTAGAAGATTTGCAATTATTTTTGGTCATTTTCGTTTTATGTTTAAGGCGTTCATCTTTTATTAAATTGCAAAGTTTGCGAAAGTAAATCTTGGGAGTTTATGAGCAATGAATAAAAATTCTCAGAAGGAAAATTGATTTAAAAGATTTTAAATTTAAATGCCTGTATACTATACTAGACTATCTATGATCTACGTAAGGCTTTTGCATTACTCTTTTGATCGTGCAATATCAATTATAAGTTATAACTTAGGAAGGTAACTTGGGCTCCCTACTCATATATAAATTTGCCCCGGGTTATAAACATAACTTATAATTAATCGAATAAAACCGTAATACAACAGGTAGTGTTGTTACCGCATTCGTTTATAATGCGAAAAACAAGTTGTAGGATACAAATCGAAATTGCATTTGGGCGTTGTGTTGATTACAAATTAAAAGCTTTTAACTTAACTGCATATCTTTTACAGTTTTAAATTATGGCGCAATAATTCAAATTATATCAATTAAAAACAAGTTGATTCATCGAAATAATAAGCCTCATGAATCATGAATTTAAATAAAACTATTTTTAGTCAATAAATTGACATAAAGTATTTATTTTAAAGGAATCGTAAAAATGGATTAGTCATAAAAAATATAGGTATTTTACTTGAAACATTTTTTTAAATTATTTTCAAGGTGCTTCAATAATAAATACTTGAAGTAGGATTGTCTTTAAAAGAATCGCAAAAATCAACTTGTTTATACAGGGTGTTTTGAAATTAAGCGGGCAAATGATGAAATTTAATGAAGTGCTACAAGTTGTTAATTTTTAAAATTGATAAATACGTCGAAAATGGGTAAAATTGGAAATTAAAAATGTGTACTTTGTGATAAAAAATTGTTGCTCTATAAATGTGACAGAGGTTTAGCTGGGCTTACCTGCCCTGTCCGGGCCTGTTTTTTAATATTCAAGAAGGCAACCCGTTTATAATAAAACTCGAACCCGTCTCTTTTATGCGGATAAAACTTAATTTAAAATATAATTTAAAATTTGTTATAAAAGATCATTTTTATTATCCAAACAATTAGGTAACACTTGGTGCAAGAAGTGGCAAGTAATTACCAAACAGTGAACAAATTAACACGATATTTAAGGAAAATAAAACTCGTATTAACTAGAAAGTGTAAATAAGCCTTGCTTATGATCAAATTTCGATTTCTATAGTGCTAACGGTTCATTCTTTCGCTCTTTTTGATTCACTTTCGATTTTTATTTATATCCTTCAGAGTCGAGCGCGCCGGTTTTTAGAATTAAAATCATAAAATTTTCCCTATTACTTTTATATAACGCAATAAAAACATTAAGTAGCTCATTTGTTTAACTTTTTATTATTAAATATGCCAACGTGCTAATTGAGCTCGTAATTGATAAAATGTGCATGAAACTTTCTACGCGTTTCCTGATTTAGTTTTATCGTCTTGTGCATGCACTTCCCATTCCTTGTTTTAAATAAATCTTAGTTAAATATAAATCTGATAAAGAGAAATCTCAATTTTATTATAATATTTCTGCATATATTTTATAGATTTTAGTAAAATAATCGTGTTATTTACAGCATGCGATTACATACTGTACAAAACTAAAATACATAAGTTAATTTACATACTGCACATTAATCCTTCAATACGATCTATGTAAATAAATTCGTTAACAGTTTTATTGATTGTCTTGTTAAATACATCGAAGATTGAGTATCAACCCAATTCATCGCAATGTTTAATTAAAAAAAGTGTTTCTATTTTAATTTTTACTATAATTACTTTTTCCTTGCTTTCCTCGTCGTTAAAGAGGAGAAACTATTTAATTGATTTTTTTGTTTTTATTTGGTGATTTATCTCGTGTTTCAATTAAAGTCTGCAACATTGTAACAAGGTAAAATTTAATTTCCCTGTCAAGAAATTTAAATAAATTTCTCTTTTCAAAAATAAACAAATGTAGTGCATCAAGATATTTAAGGAAAATCTCAAATAATTGATACATTTTTAATATTCTTGTTATCAATGGTAAAGCTATATTTATATTAATAAAAAAAAGTCGTCCTAAAAGCCCCAGGAAAGCAGTATAATTTTGTCAACAAAACAATGATGGAAATATTCATATACAGGGTGGTAAAAACTACATTGTGTGCTACTTCGGGAATTCTCCTCAGTTAAGTCTTATTTTAAAGGAAATAGATAAAAAATACATTTCTGAAAACTAGTAGTTGATACCATAACTCTTTCAAGCATTTAAAGTAGTTACCTTTTGATGATTCATGGCTTAGGAAACGGAGAAAGGTCCTATAATCAAGTACGCCACGTTTTCAATGATTATTTTCAGTAAAGACCTCCAATTTCAAAATCAACTATCGAAAGAAGTTTCCATAGATTCCTAGAAGAGGGCTCAGGGAAAGATCGGGCAAGAGCTGATACAGCAAAATCTGTAACGAATCCAGAAATACCTGGAGAGTTTCTTCTGTCTTTTATTAAAAGTAGACTGGTACCTATTTGAAAGTGGTAAAAGTTCAGTCCACCGAATTTTGCAGAAAAATAATAAAAATCATAAAAATTTCATTTCATCTCGTTACTTTGGATCTTATAAAGTTCACGGATCTGTGGACTGACGAAAACACCTTCTTTTGATTTTACTTCATTTAGCCGGGGAAACTTTCCTCTAGTATACTTAGTGTTTCATAAATTTTAAGACTTTTAATACATCTTGTCTTGATTTTACTTTGGTATTGTTTAATTTCAAGACAAGATATATATTAAATCTTGATAAGAATTCATGAATATCTTGATAAAAAATTAGGAGACTAGGTCAATGGAAGAAAAGTACCCACCGAATAAAAAAAATCCTATTGGACATAATATTCATTTAATTCATACTTGCTCCTTTGATACTTTGAGCTTTCTTTTTGAAATAAAAAATTAATATTCAGTTTAAAGTTCAAAATCATTAATAACCGATTTGCTATTTTCTTTTGTTTTTCTATCTGGATTTTTAATAAAATAATATTTCTTAAATAAATTTTTAAACTCAAGAATTGGTTCTTGTTTCAATTCACTTCCCCAAACTATTAGAAAGCTTCAAACGACTTGGATTAATATGTAATATGTACATCCAATTTGTTTTTTGTAGTGTTTCAAATTGTAGTCCCTTCCAGCAAGTAGTGCTAAAATCAGTTGCTCGTCCACTTCTGTTTTAAATTTCCTAGTATCACAATTAAAATGACCATTTCTTCAATTTATCTAATACATAGTACGTTTGTGTTTACAATGACAGTTGATAAAGTACAATATTTTTTGCATTGTGTTGTTAGTAGTTTAGTTCAGATCACTTTTATTAAGTCTTCTGGCTGAAAACGTTTCAGCTGTCGCACTTCATTACAGTCACGCATGTTTAATTTATTTGCTAGCGAATTTGGATGCACTAACACTCTTTCACTATATTTATGGCAGTTTTGATGAATAACTTCCTTGATGTAGTCCATTGGGATATCACACAGAATGACTTCGTTGCTAACGTAATACGGTGCATCTACTATGGTTCGTAAAACTTTATTTTGAAACCTCTTGAGGATGGCTAGGATGGAGTCACAAGTAGTACCTCGTAGTTCAATTCCATAAGTTCACACTGATTTAAGGATGGCTTTATAGAAGAGAACCTTATTGTCTAGTGATAATTTTGACTTCCTTCCAATGATTCAGTACATTTTTCTGAATTTTAGTCCAAGTTGTATACGTTTTGTGAAGATATGTTTTTGCCACGTAAGTCTTCTGTCCAAGTGGATGCCTAAGTATTTAGCATCATTGGATTGAGGAAGTTGTTGATTATTTAATATTACTGGTGAACAAGTTTCTTTACACAGAGTGAATGTTACATAGGCCGATTTGGATTCGTTGGCCTTGAATCGCCATTTTTTTTAACCATTTATGAATTTTGTTAAGTATTTTCTGGAGATTTCTTGAAGCTAATATTGGATCCTTGTGAGACGCAAGTATCGCTGTATCATCGGCAAATGTGGCTAGTATTGTGAGTAGTGAGGTAGGTATGTTAGCAGTATAAAGCAGGTACAAAGTTGGTACTAGGACACTCCTTGAGAGATCCCAGATAGTATTGGATATACATATATTGGTCTGTTCGTTACTTTGTTTTAATAAAAAGTGTCTATTGCTCAAATATAATTGAAGAAGCTCAAAATGGGAATTTGCTAAGTATTTTTTTAATTTATAGTGAAGCCCTTCATGCCAAACCTTGTCGAAGGCCTGTGCTATATCTAAAAAAAATTGCTGAGCAGTATCTTTTGCCGTTTAGGTCCTTGTTGATTTGATTTACTAATCTGTGTATTTGTTCGATAGTATCGTGCTTGTTTCCTAACCCAAATTGATGTTTTGGAATAATTTCTTTTGTCTCGATTATTAAGTTTAATCTTCTAATATAAATTTTCTCGAACACCTTTAATATCATATTTAGGTAGTAAGCTTATGTCTGTAAGAAGAAACTTCTTCTGGTTTTTCCTGGTTTTGGGATCTGTGCAACTTTCCAGGTATTAGGAAAGTAGTTGTTCCTGAGAATTGCGTTGAACACGAAGGTAATATTTTATGGACTTTCTTTGGCAGTTCTTGAAGTATTTTCCCAGTGATCAAATGAAATCCGGAGGCTTTTTTGATATATACTTTAGTATGAATAGTTTTTATAACTTCCTTGACTTTTATTTTTATGTGTGGAATGTCTATCTAGAAGGAAGATTCAAGGAAGTCTTTAATTTCAGTTTTTTCCTCAACACTCGACTCACTTGGAAATGTCTGGAAGACTCTGCGCTAGTGTTTGGAAAATAAGTTAGCTTTTTGTTTATCACTCTTTGGCCATTCATTAGCATCGTCTATGATCGGTGGGTTGTGTTGTTGGAATCTTTGCAACTTTTTTGTTGCCTTCCATAGGGAGTAGTCTGAGGTTTCCGTAGGTGGCAATTGTTCGAGATAGTTTTGGGTGTATTGGTTATTAATTTCCGAGATTGTTTCTTTTAATTCTTTTATGGCTCTGTTAAGTTTTTTCTTGATTTCACCTGTTCGTTCCTGTTGCCATATTTTTTGTAAGCGTCTCTTTTCAATAATTTTTTGTATAATTGAGTGGTGTATATCATTTTTCCGTTCAGATGCTTGAAGGTTAGGGGTTGCAAGCCAAGCCGTTTCTTGTATATTTTTAGTCAGGTTTTCAACTTGTTGCTCTATTTCCTTATTAGTTTTCAGGGCACAGTTTATTGACGTGATTTCGTCTAGTTTGGTTCTAAATAGAGCTGAGTCAGTTCTCTTATTGTGCAGGCAAGGATTTTTTTCTTTTTCAATTATTTTTTTGGAGATGGTTACAATCACTGGCGAGTGGTCAGAAGAAAGGTCTAGGCATGACTTGACTTTACATATTTTTAAATCTATACCTTTTGTGATATAAAAGTCTGTCATATCAGGTACTTTCTTCTTATCTGTAGGCTAATAAGTTGTTTGCCCAGATGATAGGTATTGGAGGTTATTTGCTTCCACGGTCTTTAGTAGTTCTCTCCCTTTAGTGATAATCAGTCTTGACCCCCATGTGGGGTGTTTTACATTGTAATCTGTATAATTGTTATAACATAAAATATTAGTTGGAGTTTTCATTGTTAATACCCAGTTATCCAATGTGAAATTCCATTGAATTGAAACCTCTAAAACTAGCATTAACATTTGCACCTAGGCGGTTTTAGAACACGTTTTTCCTATAGTTTTTCGGATTTTTTTATTTTAATTGATAAAAGATGGAATTTTAATTATGGGGCATACGATGTATATGTATTAGTATTATATTTACTAAACAAGTCGTCTTCATCTATGTCACCATCCGATAAAACATCTTTTTTCAATTTCAATAATTTTAAAAAAGGACAAAATTTAAAAATGTGCAAGTCAAAGAATATACAGGGTGTCCCTCTTTTTTTTCAGCAAAAATTTTTGTAGATAGTAAATGTAATTCTAAACAAAAATTTTCCCATCAATTATTGTATTTTTTCGACTCCTTAAAAAGTTACAGCAATTTTAAAAATGTAATGATTTATGTGGGTGACCCTGTATAAATTTGATTTTATTTTAATTTTTTTTGTTTAAATCAAGTATGCTTTTTATTTTAGATATTTTTAAACCAATAAGATGCTAAATTTTAGCCATTTTAAATACAGTCAATAATGTTCAAAAAATTTATTTTAGTAAAGAAAAAATCCAAATAATAATTGATTTAAATGAAAAAATATAATAAGAAAGAATATTATACAGGATGTTCCACAAAAATCATGAAAATTTATCAATTTTAAAATAACTTTTTAAAGAGCCGAAAAATTAAAATAGTTTATAGGAAAATTTTTGTTCAGAATGACATTTACTATCTAAAAAAAATTTTTTCTGGAAAAAAGTGGGACACTCTGTATAAGTTAATTTTCGGTATTCACTAGAAAAATGTGGAAACGATTCATTTAAACAATTCATAAATTTAAAATATGTCGTGAATCAAAAAATACAAAATTGACATTTGATGGAACAAAGTTGAAAACAAAAGACTGAATTTCTCTTTTTCTATTTACAAAATGTATTGTAATTCCGAAGTATGATTTATCTATCTATTTGATTTTGATGTGCAAGCATCTTTAGTAAAAAAATTGTCGAATCATTTTCTTGTAATAACTTTTTTAAAGAAATCTGAGTGCCTTTAAATTTTGAAATAATCTTGGAACGAATAGTATTTCTATTGGATACAATTAATCTTTGATTTTTGGTTAGGAATGTACATAATCGATTGCAAAATTGATCTTTTTTTACTAGGTATACACTCAACCAAATTATTTTCAAATCCTTGTTGATTCAAAGGAGCCCGAAAGAATTGTATTTAAATCTATTTTGTTTTATTAAATATATTATTTCTCAAATAGAATTGTTTTACAAAAATATAAAAAATTTAAAATTTCTTGAAATTAAATCAAGAAATAGATGAGATGAGAACTTGACGATGATTTGGGTGAGTAATTAATAAAGGTAAAGGTGAATAATTCAAATCCCAACTTTTCAAACAATGGAAAATATTTATTACATATGTAGTGCAACTAGTTTCGTCGTTGTAAGGGAATTATCAGGCACATTAATAATTTGTATTTAAAAATACATACTAACATAATATGGTACTCCCCATACTGTGATTACAATATTAGCAGTACCATTTTTACCTTTATCAAGAAATAGATGTCAAGAAGTTGACAATATAAGAAACTCAACTTGTCTTCAAAATCAAAAAAACAAATGGATCTCAAGACAAGATTTCTTAACAAGATTTCTTGTCTTGGTGAAACACTAAATATACTTAAAAGAATCTCCATCTTTGATCATAGCCTACACACATTTTTTCATTAAATCTAGTCTGATGTACAGAGCTGAAAGAAGTTTGGATCTTTTGGATCTTGTTCTGAACACTCCTCACTCCTGGTTCTAAAAGAGTGCGATTGGTACAATCTTTTCATTGACAAATAACGCAGTAAAGTTTTATATCTCAACAGCTTGCCTTTACTAACGAAATTCATTATATTTTATGGTGTAAAAAGGACTCTCATGTTTACGTAAGTTTGTTTCATGTGCACTGCATGTATAAACGAAACTTATGGAAACTTGTTTCCATTATGTAGTAAAACAGCTTTTAAACTTAGTGGTATGTGGTTCAGGATATACAGTAAACTCAAAATCTTGTAATGAACCTGGTTCGGCAGAGAAAACTTTTTTATAGTTGTTAGTATCATCGGCATTGTGGGTTTCTGATGGTTTAGGTAAAGAACGACCTTCTCCATATAGAATTGGACGTATAGTGTATAGCTGATGAATGGTTGGAACATAAGACACTAAACAAAAACAGTAATTTGTATTTTAGCATAGAGCGTCCTTTATGATTTATCCAATTTCTAAGATTGCAAACACAAGTATTATATCAAATATGTGACGCCTAGCTGTTATTTTGTTCACCAGTTTCAAACCCAAAGTAGCGAAAATAAATCTATCGTATTACGGGAGTAAAAGAACGCTTTTGTGATGAAATTGTCACTACTCCACGACAAAAGTTATTAGCACTGTACACA
The DNA here is from genome assembly GCA_963971135.1 of Stenus bimaculatus. Classification (NCBI taxonomy): domain Eukaryota; kingdom Metazoa; phylum Arthropoda; class Insecta; order Coleoptera; family Staphylinidae; genus Stenus; species Stenus bimaculatus. The sequence continues at coordinate 20,413,730 of OZ020180.1, forward strand.
CAAAACCTAGACATTTGAATAGTTGAGTCCAAGAACAGTACGAGTCAAAAAATTGTGGTTTTCAGTTAAAATACTCAGAGTAGATAAATAAAATTTGTCCCTCTATAAAATGAGAATAAGAACAATACGGTAGAGACTATCATAAAGGAAAAAGCTCACTAAAATTTCCAAAATGAGTCCTATTACTAAACTAATCAAATATATGACATTAAAAAATCATACAATATTTTACAGACGAGATTTAAGACTTTTATTGACACATATCTTTCTGGAACACTAATACTAATCTTGACTGGAGTAAAAAGCCTGTTCAGCAATTTCGAATGCTACTTTCTGACTTTATCTCACACTTTAGTATTGACATTCTCCCACTCTTTTTCGTATGCAAATTTCGATTCGTGTGGTTACAGAATAGGGCTGTAAAAGAGGAAAACTAAGAAAATTTTTAAGTTGTATATTGTATTATAGAAACTAATAAAAATTGGTATTACTTTTTAGGGCAATATCAAATCTAACCTAGTCCAACGATTTTTCTGGATAAATTCATATGTGATGATTTTGTAGGCGCCATAGTTAAAGTAGAGAAATTAACCATCGACACGTCACACTCTTATTTTTACATTTTAATAACAAATAACAAGGATAGAATGAAGAAAGTCTAATCAATTCTAATGCTTGCAGAATTATGTATAACTTTGATATAACGATACACTAGTAATAATAATCTTATTTGTCAATAAAAAGGGTAAAGCAGATTGAAACTAATATGCGACGAAAGTGCAAAGTACTCACTTGAAAGTCCTCATTTAAAGGAGCCTCGGGTCTTAATCGAAGGGCAATCGATCTAACTCCTTTACTTCCGCTGACATTCAACAAATTTACAATACTCTCCCTTGGCGCTATTTTAATACTTAATTTATAGCCTATAATCACATGTATCAATAATAATTGCTTCGCCTTTTAAATCTCTCCAATTAAATATAATTAATATCTTAAAAGTTGAGCGTATTAATAATTACAGGATTTAATGAAAATGTTAAAATTCTTGTAAGAATAATGTGAGTTTGTAGGAGGTATTTTGGACGCCATTTTATTTTAGAAGCGTCTGCGTCTCGAGCGTCGCGACGCCGTCTCAGATTGGTAGCGGTTATAAACCAATAAAACTACCGCTCGGACTAACTAATCACTAATCGTATCGGCCAATGCCCTTTGAACATGTTTATTTTAAAACCTATTATCTATAAACATACAAAACAACATATCGTACGACTTTAGATAGTCTCACCATTGATAAGACTTTTTTTTATTTGCCACAAAAAGCAAACTCCTCACTACCAAGGTATTAACAACATTTTTTTAGTAACAAGACATTAAATAGTGTTTTACAATGAATTGATGATAAATAGTCATTGCACTAATCTTCAAGTGCTGCATTAAATCTTTAATTACTTTGAATTAATTACAGTCGACCACATATCTTTTTAATAACCATAATTCCATATCTTGTATGACAAATGAATCATGTGCTGCTGATTCATTAGGGTTGATGAGTAAATTGCCCGCAATTATTTCTAATCGAATTTTAATTTTTTACAACTTCTTTGTGTGTCATGAACGTGATTTTGATTAAAAAAAGTTAATAATTAGTACAATTTTTTTAAAATCTAATATTAATTTTTTTCCTCTTTTATTGCAAGTAATTGAATGACTGCAATTTGCAATTATGCAACCCTGCATTTTATTACCGTGATATGATTTTTATAAAAAGTTGTAGTTTTATTAGAAAGGAAGATGATCTTAATTGGTGTTTATGACCAACGCAACGTCCTCGGGCTTTTGTTCGTGCTTTAGAATATTTTTGTTAATAAATAATTTAATAATACGTAAAAGGTTTCGACTTTAAATTATTAAGATTTATTTTACAAGTAAATGGCGTGTTAAATATTTTATGGCTTATTTGAAAACTATAAATTATATGACTTTTAAAAGATGAGATCGAATTTATCTTGAAAAATTAATTACTCTGTCGAATCAATTAGTATTTATGATATCCGTAAAGGTATCAAATTACAATTTTTGGGTGAGGTCTTGTTTTTTCGTATTTTCATATACAGAGTGTTCCGTTTGACGTTAGACTGTATGGGTATTTTTGTTATTATTGGAGATAGAAAGCTGGTTAAATGAACAAAGTAGTAGAGATTTTATCGAATAGTATTAATTCATTTACAAAAAATCTGAATATCGCATTTTTGTATAATGTAGTAAAACAAATGAATTTTTTTTTTGCTAACGGATTGACCGGAAATGAACCAAATTTATTTTTTTCTTATGGCAGCCATATTGGATTTACACATATTCGGAATCAGTAATTTGGTATACCATATGTCATATTTAAAAAAAATAAAATTTTTGATTTTACAATCTAACTTTGGACTTTAAGAGGTGTAAATTGTCAATAACATAAATATAACTATTTAAAATATTAAATGTAAAATAAATCTTAACACATATGTATTGAGAGTTTACATCTATTCAAGGCCATTTTTGGTTAGTAAAATAAAATAATTTCTATTTTTCTTGAAATATTACATATGATATATCAAATTACGCTGAAAAATACACTTATTCCGAATATGTGTAAATCCACTATGGCTGCCATAAGAAAAAAATAAGTTTGGTTCATTTCCTGTCAATCCGTTAACGAAAAAAAATATTCATTTGTTTTACTACATTGTACACAAAAAATTGTCTGTATTATGTCAAAAAACTTTTTTAGTACCACAGAAAATAAAGAAGTTATAGCTATATTTTAAAAATCACATTTTCTTGTTTTTTTCAAGATAGCGTTGGAACGATGCGATATTCAAATTTTTTGTAAATGAATTATTAATATTGGAAAAAATCTCTACTACTTTGTCCATTTAATCGACATTCTATCTCCAATAATAACAAAGACACCCATACAGTCCAACGTCAAATGGGACACCCTGTATAGGGCGTCCTAAAAGCATTTTTGAACGTGTGAACAAAACAATAAATTTTGTGAGCTCCCCATTTTAAAAGTAATAAAAACAAAAACAGATTCCTTTAAACCAGAAGTAAATATCTTAATTATTCAAATTTTATAAAGAGTGTAGTACAAAATCGAAACATTCGATTCCGTCTCGCAAAAATCAAAACGTTCATAGATAGCATTTAAAAACATTCCTCTAATGATAGTAAAAATCTCATCTCGTATACGATTTTCTAATTATTATATTATTTCTGGCTTTGTTGCATACGCCCTTTTTTTACAAACTTTCAAAAGAAAAAATCAACAAGTATTAAAACAAGTGATCTAGGTGGCTATTCAATTTCACCTATTCTAACGGTTTAGAAATGTTCTAACTGCAAACTATGTATTACAATGTGCAAAGGTACTTTATCAAATCATCTAAATGTACCTAATTAGTTTCGTGGTAGTGATTACAAGTTTAACAACTAAAATTGAATATTAGATCTAGTTTCTGTGATACACTACTTAATAGTAAAGACGTTTATTGGATATTAGGAAATCTATTAAATGTTGACTTCTTAAGAGGACAACACTGTATATTTTTACACATAACTCTGCTGCTTTTAATTCCTAACCTCATTTTTGCTTTTTAATTTTTTCAGTGTTCATCTTCTTTGTTATGTCTAAACTCTACATATAGATTTATAATTTGTAAATATGCAGCTTTACAGAATACAGAAAACTTGTACTACTTCTTGAAACGAAAAAAACATACTGCACTCAACAATTTGCAAAAAAATGTGGGTCTTGTAGTTATTGAACTCAATATACTTTTGAGTTATGAATTCTTCACAGAATAATTATTGAAATTTAATTTGAATTCCCCAAAAGAATTTTCAAATGCATATTTATAGGAACTTTTATCTCAATTTTAGAAATTGATAAAAAAAAAATTTTGTCCGTTTACAATTAAACTTAAATAAATTATACAAATTTAATTATTAGATTTTACTTTTCAGCCTGTTAGCAACATGTAATTAGACATTGAGTGGTAAAGTTGATTCCTAAAAATAAAGAGAAAAATATTTAATGGTAGAACGGAGCCGATAACGGTACCGATAGTAATCATTAAATGTGTATGAGGTGAATCTAATTCTTTATAAGTAGACGTTTTCCATGTTTAAATATTCAATTTGAGCCAACGATGTATTTAGCGGTACAAAAAAGTCAAATGTCTTCTTATTAATTCTTATTTCTTTTTCAAAAATGCAGGGACAAATTAATTGATCTCAAATATTGTACATATTTCACATTTAGCGAAATTTTTTTTTCATAAATTCGCATTTTAATGGAAGCTTAAAATAGGCACTTTTGAATCAACGAAAATGTACGAGGAGTTTAAATAATCTTTTACCTATATTTTTGGATTGAAAATTTTGCCAATTTTAAAATAAAATTCATGTTTTGGAAACTAGGTACTTAGATACCAAATATTGTTCTGAAAATATGCAGACAGGCGTCTTCTATACAGAGTGAGTCTGTAACAATGAATTAATTCAAAAAGTCAGAAATTGTTCGATTTTCAGAAAAATGACTCAACAGGTCAATCTAATGTTTTTAAAATCTGTGTCACGTCACGTCATCATATTTTTTTTAAACAAAAACCCTAAATTTAAATAAACAAATTGAAAGGGTAATCTGGATACCCATGCAAAAGTTCATTAACTTATCACCATCCAATCCAAATCAATCAATTAAAATTTGCAAATTAAATTGAGTCGGGAAAGTGGCTAAATACGTCAAATAATGTTACTAATTACGAAGATATCGCGCTATTTAAAATTTACATGATGTCATTGTGCAACGTTCCTGTATAAAAATTTATAACTAGGTATTGTTTAAATCAAAAATCCGTTTTTTACCAAAAAGTTTCAGATTTATTAGCACGTTGGAGTTTTACAAAATAAACTTTACACATACTTCCTTATCTTTAGATTATTAAATTATTGAAAAACTCGTTTAATTATTAAAAGGTGGAATTGTAAGATTTAGATGTCTTCTCAAACAACGTGTCCTTCATTATACTTCAGAAAAAACCTTAAAAATACTAACACATTAATATAATAACGTTCCTCTTGTACCACTAGAAAATGAAGAAAATCTTTCCCAGATAGATTTTGGCATGTACAAAGTGATAACACAAACATGAGTCAAACTTTTTTGAAAAGCAAACAATAATTATTTCACATAATTATAAAAAATCTTGTGAAAATTAGGGTAGTTTAATTTTTGGATAAACTTTGACCAAAGCTGACCCCGTCTCCTTAAAAAATCTTTAAAATTCCTTCCATGATTTTTTTTAAATAACTCCTAAACGGCATTTGTAACAAAAACATACATACCCAGTTTTCAATTTCAAAGAAAAGACACTTTAATAAATAAAATGTTTCTTCTGCACCAGGTTTTGAAATATGAAATATGAAAGGTGAATAGTGGATACCACAGAAAAAGTGCTTACAATATTAAATTATATTATATGAAATTTATTACAATTTAAACAAAATTGAATTTTTATTTTGGCACACTTCAATAAGAATAGAGAATAGTTTAATGATATATTAGAAAACGAATTTCACAAGTCGCTTATAGTAGCACATGTCCAGTGCTGCTATCGACTTATAAAACAAGTCTTTTATACTATTTTTTCAGTTTTGCACCTTTTTACCTATTTAAAATAAAATATTCTAGTTTTCAATTCCAGTAACTTTTCTGGTAGTTAGCAACTCTAATGTCAAATATGTCAAATGCCATTTTGAAATCAACAAACTTCAATGTTATCAACTTCGAAAAAATACATTCCACTGCGAACTGTTTTGACTGCTTTTACAGATTTCTTATAGGGCGCGTTCCAGTAATGAACACTAAAGTCCACGACGACCGCAAAGTCGTTCTACATAAGACTGCGATTTTTTCTTTATTGCATCGATGGGGACAGCAAGAAGCTCACAACGACCGTATTTATTCGTGGATTTATGTGGTTGTTTGTTGAATGGTGACCTTTTGAGCTAGTGGAACGGGAAAATTTTGCGGTCGTGGTCGTGGGCTTTAGTGTTTATTACTGGAACGCGCCCATAGACGCAAAATAGAAAAAAAAAACATCACAAAATACATTTGAAAGCAAAACTTTTAGTTGTTTACTATTTGGAGAATTACGAAAAATGTCTTTAATATTTTCGCTAACACTGTATTTTATATTTTTCTGGCTTACTTCTTACTTTCAACCAGTTTGGATTTGTTCATTTATGATTTTTATGACTTCCAGATAGCCTTTATCATTCGTCATTGGTGTCGCTGTCCAAACTGATAATTTTTACTAAAAGTAGCAATATTGGCACATTCTACTTTCTACTTCGAAAAAATTAGAGGAAAGCTGGAAATCGTTTTAGTCACTTTATTTTTCATAAAAAAAAACATATCGAGTTTGCCCCAATTTTCGTATTTTTTTTCCAAAATCACATGGTGCATCTTCACCACTAAGGACACAATTCTTCTTAAAATCGAACTCGGTTGAAGATCGTCTAGTTCTCTTACTGGGAACTTCTCCGGAAATTAGAGCATTGATGTTTGATTCCTTGTTGTATGCTTTTCTACACTTTTTGTGAACAACAACTGTTGAGAGACATTGTAAATGCCTGTATTTGTCATTAGAAAGTTATCCCGTGCTAAAAGTCGGTATATACGAAAACAAATTTTTATTTTTCCAAGGGGGCAATTTTTTACTCTAGTTTTCTCCAACTTCTTGACGCTTAAATTTAAAAGTTGGGTACTTAATCGACGTAGAATTTAAAGCTATAAAATTGGAAAGAATAGTATTTTTCTCCAGACGCATAATTTTGGCTGTATTTTAAAAAAACTGCAAAATTATTGAAAATTTTTTAATTTTTTCTACACAGCACATAGAGCATTGCACGAAAATTGGGGCAAACTCAATATGTTCTTTTTTTTTATAAAAATAAAGTGATTAAAAAAATCTACAATTTTAAATCATCTTGCACCATCTTGGTACTTGGTTTAGATTACAGAAAAAAACTCAACGGACACTAATCGCCATACATTAGACTAAAGTTCGTTTTTTGACATTGTGTAATTTTGCTGCTTTTTTTGACAATATTTGTAATTTTGTTAGGCCATCTGGCAATTAGATAATTTCATAGATTTTTGTCTAAAACATGAGCTAATATCGATCACTTCCAAATTCGAAGATTTAAAATGGTAAATTGTCTAAACAATTTGTTTGGAAGATTTTATAATCACTAACGAAGCTTTTTATTCAAAATAATGAATCTTTAAGAAGAAAATTAACTATGCATTAAAAAGTGACAATTTCCTCAGATTTTAGTTTTTAACTTTTAGGTTACAGGTCTTAAGTTGTAAGTTTAAGGTTTTAGGAAATAGTCAACTTCGTTGGTTTTTGTCTAACTCAAATTTACAATATAATCTTATGATGCTATATGCTATGTTACATCACAAAAAGATTGCACAAGTTGTGTTTTTCGAAAACTTGCATTTTTAATTTAGGCTTCTACCCACATAACATATTCAAAAATTGAAACGTTTCGTCCTTTTATGAAACAATTTGACTGGATCAATAAATTATTTTTATTATAGTTATATTTTTTAGTAAAAAAATAAATAAAATATTGATAATAGTTATCCATTTTTGTATACTCCTTGTATATTACTTTTATTAATAATTAATTAAATCAAAATATTGTCTTTTTGTACAATAAATCCACTTTTATTTTTCTATCAAAATTACAATAAATTATTAGTGTTAAATTGTCTGCAATTTCTTCGTAAAAAGTCTCGAACGGCTTAAATAAAAAAAAAACTCAAAAAGCAGAGTTGTTTTAAAAGTTCTCCGTGAACTGAAGAACTGAACAGGACCAATAAACAGAATGATGATTCTGTCTTTGATTGAAGATCCTGGAAGTTCTATATTAGTACCACACCAGGCAATTTTGAAAACTTTGTTCATCAAATTTTGAAGAAAAATCACTATTTTCCAAGTAATATCTGACAAATATCGTTCATGAAGAATACCTGATATAGTGCTTTCAAAATATTCTTTTGAAGGTTGTTCTCATGTCTCATGAAACTATTTTTTGGTCAAATGCAAAAATAAGAAATAATGGTAAAAATGCACGATTTAAATTCCAACTGTTAACTGGTTGATTTAAATCATTCACCTTTACTCTTATTAATTATTCTCCCAAATCACCGTCAAGTTCTCATCGCATAAATAAGAAAATAATCTAAACTAACTATACCAATAATTTTAAAATTATTAATAAATTAAAATAAATTAATTAAAATAAAATAATAAAACTGAAAACTCAAAAACCTAAAAAAAACAATTGAATTAAATTAAAAAAATATATTAATAATAAAAAAATTTAGAAAAAAATTAGAAAAAAAAAATTAAAAATTAATTAAAAAAAAAATTATTGGTATAATTGGTTTAGATTATTTTTGTTAATGATTCTTTTCAATCGAAAAAAATATGTTGCCATTTGAAAAAGAAAAGTTGCCTTCTCCTCCTCTGATGTTTTCAAAAATAAAATTAATCTTTTATTATCTGATAGTAGTATTCTTCAAACCATTTAAATTGACATAAATAACGAAGATACATCGTTGGCCGTTTTTTGTGCACCCCTCTGTATGTATATTTTCATTTTATATTATTGTAAAAATAGTAAATAAATTTTTTTATGAGTACAGTTTAGTTATTATACCTACGTATTTAAAGTAAGTCATATTAATAAAAAAACTTATATCAAAATTTAGAACATTAAAATATACACTTAGATACCGTTAATAAAATATTAGTAAAATTAATATTGCGACGTATTGCATGTGGTAATTTGAATGCTTATATATTCATGCATACTGTATGTCCAAATAGTCATTTCTTCGTAAATACTGTATGTGCAAATAACCATTTATTCCTACATACTGTATGTGCAAATACAGATAGCCATTTAATCGTACATACTGTATGTGCAAATAGCCACATCTTATCAAAAAGTTGTCAACTAGAGAATTGATAATAACAAAAATTATTACAAATTATTTCAAAAGTTGTCCGAAATGATTCAAAAACCATAAATAAATATAATTTTATTAATTAATAATAATAAAGCCTTTAGAATGAGAATATTATGTATGTAGGTTAATTTTTTAAGAAAATTATTATTAAGCCGGAAAATTTCTTTACCGAAATCTTATATGTTATTGATATTTTATAAGAAAGTTAACAAGGCATTAATATTGGAAATATAAAACCACATTAAAAGCTGTGCCCAATATGGATAATTAACATATTATACCTACTTATACAATCCGCATTTTTTGTCGAGCAAGAATAAAAAACCTATTTAAATAATTAATAAATAGATATACAGGATAAGTGACCTCCAAGTCAAGAAAACAAATGAATAAATCGTGAAACACTTTGCAATATGCATGGCGCGATAGTATTACTCATAAAAGCAAACATTAATAGGGTTTACCATGTGAAATTAGCACATTTTAATAATTCACACCGTGCATGATTGCTTACACCAAAAAACTTTTTGGTATAATAAAAAAAATAAGCATGAGAGCTGAAAATGTGTTTGGAATATGTGGGCGGCTACTTGTTCTTTGGTAATTTGAAATTTATCTCTGCCGGAAAACATAAAACAGCTTGCGAATAATAAAAATGCCTTATTAGAATATTTTTTAAGCAAAACAATTCACTTCCAAATTTATTTACCACCACTTCCTTGTAGATAATTTAAACTAAAACTAGGTGATTTTTAATTTGATTCTAAATAATCATGCAAGTATTAATATTATTTTTCGTTGATCGTTTATTAAGGAGTATTTTTAATGTATACAAAATCATTCATTAATGACCCCTATTAATGCATGATTTTTGTTTAATGTAGGATTTTGGAGGTGCTCTCTGTTGATGACATTTCTAACGAAATTTTCTACGAAGTATACTACAATTGTGAATATAAAGTTAGTTTAATTTGTTTTAACCTAATTAAAATTATAAATAAAATAAATACATGTAATTTTAAATATACTTCAAATAATTGGTACGCCAAACATTTTATATTTATTTTATAAAAGTGAGGTTATGTACACATCAAGTCATCATTAATTGACAATAGAACGCTCTGATAATAAACAACCCTGTTCGTTTAAATCGACCTCGATTATGATCGATCGAGTTCGTATTTTTTAATGATGACATTTTGAAAATGTATTGTAAAAATAATAGTTTTTTCTAGTTAATCAAATGCACGATCAACGAAAAAATATTGTAACCAACTCGTAGGATAAAAAGCGATTAATAATCTCGAAAATTAACGCACTCGCGTTCCGCTCGTGCTTTAAAATTTCTCGATTATTAATCGCCCCTTTTAACCAACTCGTTGGTTAAATAACTATTTCCCCCCTTATTTATTAATAAAACTAGACATTTCGTTTAAGAAATTAAAATATGAGCAAAGTGTTTTTTGTGAAAATTGCTATTAAAAGGATAAGATATTTAACTAATAATTATAAAGGTATTCCATCGAGTTGTTTTTGGAAACGTTGCTTTTATGAGATTAATTACAAGTTACACATTTATGGAGATTGACCATTTATTAGAACCAAAAAAATACCCATGTCATTTTAATAAGGAAATATGCGATCCATAAATAATTTTGCATTTGCTTTTCTTCCTTAAAAGTAAACTGCTAAAAAGAGGTGTAGATTTATTAATATTCTAAAATCCTTGTATGTACAGCCGTAATTAGTTTAAAGTGAATATATTCAATAATTTATTGATTACGAGTTTTTAAGGTAAACCCGTGAAGATGTTGGAAATTAGCCACGGATACAAAGAAAGTACACATTAGAAACACAGATTATTCCCTAAAGGCTATTTATTTATTAATTCATTGAGACGGCAAAAGCACGGAATTGCTGCGAGCTTTATCGTAATAAGTAGGAATTAAAAACAAATCAACGCCCTTTAGTTTATTCCCCGCAACAAGGAAACACCAGCACACAAGTACACCTTTACCTTTCCATGCTCGTTTGATTGGAAAATACAATTTACTCAACGTATAAGTGATCAGACCGATTTCATGGCAATAACAGGCTTAGTCTGTTCGGCTTGTTTATACTGAAACTCTTTAGACTTCCGTGGAGAATCAAGGATAACTACCATTCTGAGCTTCTTAACTAAGTGGCGTTTTTGTTCGATTATTGAATGTTGATTATTTTTACTATTTTTGGATCTAACATAAATATTTGGCCGAGCTTATGTACATCAATAACCAAAAAGGAATTTTTGAAAGGGAAACACAACTAAAAATATTAGCATAAATCTTTTAAATTAATTATTAAAATAAAACTCATTTAACATTCATTTTGTAATATGATACTAACAAATATAACTTTTTATAAAAAGTGATAGGAGTATTAAATTTCTATATATGTAGTTTAAAAATTTAATCAATTTTGAAGAGAGCCATTATTTCAATCATATATAAAAACTGTTTTGCACGCGAAAAATCCATTATTTCTACATTTGCAACTAATTCTGGATTACATCATTTTTGCAGTGTATAAATGTGTGCTTGTAATAGATAGAAATAAAAAACTAGATTAGGCAAATCAAAAAAATATAACGCTTATGGCATACAATTTTATATAACTGTATTAAAGAAGTATTTTACTTCAATTGAAATAACATGATAAAATGTTTAATTAAAAATTTTCATAAACTTGAGGAATTTCGTATTATAGGATCTTCTATATTTGCAAAATTCCTTCTATTTTAGGAAAACTTTTGGAAGGGTCGACCTTAGTTCCTGGACATTATCAATTACTTACTTTCAACACAATAACGATTAACGATTAGAAAAGAAATGAACAATTCGTGATAACTACAGGCTTTAATGGCAAAATGCGATAACGAAAAATGTTAACAGAATTCATGAGAACATTTGGTTTAAGGTTCTGTGTAAAAGATTTTTTGAGTTTTGTAAAAATATCTTAAAGAAAATTAGCTATATCATTTCCAATTATAAAGAAAACAGTACTAATCTGATTTTGTGTAAATAGTGATGATAGGTGTCTAACAGGACTAGAAAGAAATAATTCAATAAGGAAACCAAAATTTCTACAAAATTAGAACGTAAGCGCAACAAGCATGCTTTCCAAAAAAAGTTGAAACACAATTTGGACCTAATAGATAACAGCCCATATAAATAATTAAGATTTAAAGTCTCTTAATATTAAGTAAAGTGAAATAACGAAAGCAAGCTATATTCTAGGTACTTTAACAAATTTCTTGAAAATTATTCTTTTTAAGTTGATTACTCTCTTATTACAAATGTGTAGGATATTTTTTGTAACTTTACTACTCATAGACTATTTACTAAGCAATTTTTCCGGAGGTGAAAAAGTTGTTCCATAGTAGCAGGCGTGGCCAACATTTGTATACATAAAATTTACTTTATATCTTAAAAATGTGTCTTGTTCGTAGAACAGAAAATACAAATAACGAAAATTGCTATCCTTATTTTATTACAAAATCTTATTTTTTCAGTAATTTTATAACAAAAGCTATAACATAAAATGAAAAAAAATATTTTTTTTTAAATTGACCAGATATTTTAGGAATTTTAACCAAAGTAGTAGAGCTATTTTTTCTGCATTTGGCTATGCTATTTTATAATAAAAAAATAAAAATTTTAATAAAAATTAAAGGTGTCCCTTTTATTAACCCTCAAATATTTTTTTGGATGCTAAATATCATTCCGAAGAAAATTCCTATGGGCTAATATTTTTTGATTCCTTAGGAAGTTACAACAATTTGGAAATGTTATTTATTTTTACGACATAATGCCATTACTATAATATTTAAGGCTGGATGAAAATACAACAACCTTAAGGCATTTCCAAAATTTTTATTCTATTTTAATTTTTTTATTTATCATAAAATAGGATTGCCGAATTCAGAAAATGCGTACTTTTAAAATGTACAAAGTAAACATACTTATTTAAAAAAAAAAAACAACAGTTGGTTGCAATGACATTTCATTAGTTAATCCGCCTTCCTGAATGCGGAACTGATGGGTTCAAGTCAGAATTAGGTAAGTTATAAACACCATGTCATGGTTGCCTTATAACTTTCGATTATCGCCCAGGTTTCGCCGCTTTACTCTGACGTACTAACGTCATTATTGACCTAAAAAATTAACTTGAATCGTCAATATTTCCACTGAGCGGACAATTTATTTTTCCAAGAACCATATGAGAAAATCATTAATGTTAGTGGTTTAGAAAATCTATCATTGCTACACTAGTGACTTTGGGTGTCTGTTTTGTAACCAATCTCGAAGGTGAAATTTTGCCTTAAAGCCATTTTAGACGGGCATATTTTGGTAACAAATGGACTCGTAACGTTTCTGCGCAATGTGCAGTTGCATCACAGATGGAAGTTTGTAACTTCTAACGTAACGAGAACGGTGGATTGTTTATGTTTACTACATTACTGTGGATACGATTTCTATCTTGTGGACGTTTTTGTGTCTAAGAGAGAAACATAAAATATCTAACGAGTCAACTCCCAACCGAGATCATGTCGTTGAGTTACAAACTTCCACCTCTGACTCGATTTGGAACAAAATTTTGTTAACAAAATATGGTCGTCTAAAATGGCCTTTAAACTGGGAGAATCGAGAATTCATAATGGTTGTTACTATCACATCAAACATGCGATTGGAGGTCCCAGGTTCGAATCCTGGGCAAGGACAATTTTGCATTAATTCATTCTTCAAAATTCCTTTATCCGAAAGACACGAACAGTCTTGGTCGGTGTTTGGTGTTAAATTGCCTAACTGGTAGATCAAGATAGTAATCATTACCCATTCTCCAAGTTTAAGGCAAAAATTGAACACATTCGAAATTGAGTCCTGGGTAGTGTAGTGGTTGTCATACCAAATACCAAGCATGCCATTTGAAGGTCCCAGAGGTGGAAGCCTGCAAGATAGATGATTGTTTTCGTATAGGGAAAAGATCGTTTGTCGAATACGTTGCCATGTTGCCATTGTGACGGATTTTGTCTCATTTCAACGAATATAAAACGTGTATACGAAAGAAAGATACCTTTCACCAAACAACTTAGTAAACAAACGATTTTTTCGTTATATCAGAACGATCGTAATGCTTACAGACTTCCACCTCAGGTTCGAATCCTAGTCAAGGACAATTTTGCAAAGAGGACACGGCTGGTTGTTGATTCCTCAGAATTATATTATATTTATCCTATCCTATCCTATTATAATTATCCTAATCCCTTGATTTTTTTCCTCGCAAGGAATTAATAGATATAAATGAGGCATATCATTATTACTAAGTCGGTAAGGTTCACTCTCACATTTGTGTTGCGAGGAATCAAACTATGAATTTATGAATCTCAATAGGTATTGATTTAAAGGATTTATTTTTAGTTAATTACCTCGAGGAAGCACAACGTAGCCGAGGACACAATGGAAGCATTCTGACCCAACTAATCTCGTGTTTGCGAACACTTACTATTGGGTCAGAATATTTCTTTTGTGTCCTCGATATCTTTGAGCATCATTGTACCTAAATCATATTGCCCTAAAAGAGTGATTCGACCCGGATTTCTTAATTTTCCTGAAACCAAGAGCTTAATATGAGAGGACAGTCGTGAAAATACAACGTTAACGAAACACCAAATTACTGTTTATAAAAATGACAAAACCTTTTGAATTTACAGCTTCCAAACGCGAAACGAAAAGCACAATAGAAACAGTTACCAAAAACATCTTCATCTTCAAAAAGTTCATAAAATGTCACAGTTTGATGGAAAACCGGCATAACAGACAGTTGCTGTTAACTATGATACTTTTTTTGCACTCATTTTTCATAATAGAATTCTTTAAATAATTTTACAAAAAGGGTGCTCTTATTCGAATCGCATTGATTCGAATGATGAAAAATACTTTAAATTCCTAGTAAAAAGTTGCTTAAGGTGCGTTCTTACGAACCAAATTTAATTGACCGATTATAGTTGATGAATAAAAATTGAATATGACTTGGCGAAATGGCGAGGAAACCAATAGTACCCGAAATTCCACTTTTTTGATATGCAAATCGATGAGTGCTCTTTTCTGTACATTGTTTTAGTGGTTTTGATATTGTTCTTTAGATCAACAGTAGTAATACTAGGTATTTCCATCTCTTTGAGAATAGAACCCCACGCATATATAATTTTGTATTTATCTGTGGTAAAATTTTAGCATCACACTTTTTGAATTTTTGAATTTTTTCGGAACTAAAATTTGACTGGCTAAAACTTTTCTTGATCCACTCAAAAGTTGATCAACTCCATTGATAGAAATATTCACATTATAGTTTTCGTTCAACTCTTGTCTATCAACTAAACTTGAATCGTGAATCGTGAGAGCCCTAATTTACATCTTAAATTTCAATATAAATCACAAATCAAATATAATATTTAAATTAATTCCAAATATTTTAACTCTATAATTAAAGCGTATTTATTTAATGGAGAAATTAATTTTTATAAACCCGCGTATTTTCTGATTTCTGTCGCTGAAAAGGTGTTTTCAATTTAATCATAAATGGCCATTTATATGATTGTACATTGAGTTTGTATGTACAACAAAAATCGAATTCCTTTATATCATAAATATTTAGTATTCAACTAACACACTTTAAGCCTCGCCAACGCTCACACCCTTCCTAATCCAAAAGCTTTATTTTATATAAGTGGGTATAAGTAGATAAAGCTTGAAATATATTGAATAAGCAAGGTGTTTTTGTTTTTTATGTAAAAATTCTGGAATTTCTTAATGTATTTATCTAAAGTTGCCGTTGGTGAAAAGGGAAAGTGGCCCCACCCAACACATACTATTGATTTATGATAATTATTTAAAGTGATGTAAGCTCATTTATTAATTAGTACCAGTATAAACAAAACTTATAAAAATGTTTGCTTATGGAAGTTTTGCATTATAATAAATTATAATTTATGTATGTCCGCCTTCAAAAACATTTATTTTTATCACGTTTCTCGATTATTCACGACATGTTTGGTAAAAAACATTAATTTTACATATTCTTTTGCTGATGGTTTTTCATTTCAACCGTTTCTAATTATATTTTAATAAATACTTACTCAATATTGCAAAAGCTTAAAAAATTCCATTATAAGGTTTTCAACCTCTAATATATTTGAAGAAAATTAATTATAAATTTCTTTATCAGTACACAAATGTTAGACTATTTAAATTTATGATTATTAAATGTGCTTTTAGTTATTTACTTATACATATAATTAGGTATTAAATATTAAACAGAAATATTTAAAAATTTTTGGAAAATTTTTAAAAGCTTACACCCGGTATAGTAATTTTCATAAAAATATTCAAAGATGAACCAATAAATTTATATGAAAAAATACATGACTCAATTTATAAATATGTAGCATAATTAATTATAAAAAATAATGTATATTTCTTATTTGGCATAATCATAAATATTATTAGATAACTAATAAAATTTAAACATGTAAAACATATTTTTTGCAAATAGTTTTATCTACTACTTTCTAGTTTTTTAGATATATAAATAAGGAAATCAAGAATTTTCCTGGTTTGAATGTGTAGAAAAGAGTATTAAGTTAATTTTTAAGTTGGTAGGAACTTAATAAAAGTGCATGCATACTTTTTGTAAACTAGTTAACTAGTCAAGTAATTAATTTTTACGATAGACACCCTTGACAGGTTGAAACTCCGACACAATTATATTTCACCTGGAGACTAGATTAGAAGGAAAACTGAATTGTTTACTAAAAAATCACGAGTACGTCTGGCCAATCTGTTTTTGAAATATTATCGTTGATCTTTTTAACTTTGTAACTGAAGGTTATCACGGTTTGATAACTGCTTTACTCATACAACGCATGTATGTATACATACTCGCATTTATGTATACTGCATTATTAAAAAGCGTTGGAAAAATACGTCTTATCGCCAAGTCATATTTCTAAACGTAATGAGCAAAATACGACCTAGTTGTAATTATTTAATACGGGCAACATCATAAAAAACGGATGAGATAATATAATGTCATAGGTTAAATGAATTCGAGCGTATTTATTGCTTCTTCAACAACAGCCCGCTTATTTTTTATCGTTAAAAAATTAATTATTTTTGTTCCTTTTTATCTACAGACAGGATTGCAATCGAATTTTTATTGAACTTAGTTTTAATGAAATTAGATATTTTCTTGTAAAATATTTATTGATAAAATTGTTGTTTCATTCAGAAGTTTCAAAATATTTTAATCGACCAGTTTTATATAATATTTTAATTAATTAATATACAATAGAGCATAATCAGTTTTAATAAAAAGTTTTTATAATACACTCCATACGTATCACCTTACTTAATTTAGATAACTCTAGGAATTTATTTGAATATTTAATTTTGGTTATAATACTATGTAGTATTTTTTTTTTAATTTTATAATATATCTTGATATTATTTAAGAATTTCTTAAAAAATACCAGTAGACTATGGTATCAAAAATTTGATGTCATAAGGTAATTCTGAATAATTTTATTACTTCTTATTCATATGTCTTGTACAAGTAATGACTTTTGCAACAATTACTTTTTTACTATTTCCATTTACCTTTTACCTTAATGACAGTCCAATAAGCATGCGAAGCCAGGAAGTTATAATTTAGGAATATTGCAAGACAGTAAGAAAGCAATTACATAAATTGTTTATAACCTTTTCAAACTTTCTTCCTAAATCAAATACTCTTTAATGATGGGGAAATTTATTAAATTGGTAATTTAATTCCAAACAACTTCCAGAAACATGCTGAATATTTTTCAAAAATTTCTTAATTTAATATTCTTTTAAAATGGTACAACCAATAATAATAATAATTTTTATTTATATAATAATTATTTTAATGCATGTGTAAAAAGACTACAAGAACATTCAAGTTGTTTTCACACTAATTATCTGTCGTATAGATGAAAAAGTAGAATTTAACTATTAGTAACATATACAGGGTGTCCATAAAGGGAGTGATCAAAAGAAAATCGTAGAAAATAGACGAGTTTTCGTCGACAAAATCCCGCTATCCCAGTTTTTTCTTGACTATTAATTCGTAATTCTTTGTATTTCATAAACTATTTGGTCAAATTTAATGAAAAAATTTTTAAGTATAGCTAATTAATCCCACTTTGGCTTCAAGTTACAAAATCTTTTCGCTAATATATTTGAAATAAACCCCATAAAAGTACCAGTTTTTTACCACCATAAAACTTTGCACATACAGCATACAGTATGTACGAATAATTGGCTATTTGCACATGCAGTATGTACGAATAAATGGCTATTTGCATATACAGTATCTACAAAGAAATGACTATTTGGACATACAGTATGCATGAATATATAAGCATTCAAATTACCACATGCAACACGTCGAAATATTAATTTAACTAATATTTTATTAACGGTATCTAATAACTTAGGTACATTTTAATGTTCTAAATTTTGATCTAAATATAAGTTTTTTTATTAATATGACTTACTTTAAATACGTAGGTATAATAACTAAACAGTACTCATAAAACAATTTTGAAAACAACAGGGGAGGAGGGGGTAACTTTTCTTTTTCAAATGGAACCTATTTTTTTTCGATTAAAAAAAATCATTAACAAAAATAATCTAAACCAACTAGCTATACCAATAATTTTTTTTTAAATTAATTTAAAAAAAAATTTTTTATTTTTTTAAATTTTTTTATTATTATTAATTTCTTTTAATTTAATTCAATTGTTTTTTTTGTTTTTGAATTTTCAGTTTTTTATTTTTTTTTAAGTTTTGTTTTTTAACTTATTATTTTATTTTAATTAATTTATTTTAGTTTATTAATAATAAATTTAAAAAAACAAAACTTAACCCTTTACTGCATGAATTTTTATTTTTCGGTGAAAATATTATTGAGAATTAAACTTGAGTTCTATTTTCACATAAAAATATCTAAAAAAATATAAACTATTAGATTAACGAGATTTATTTAAAAAATGGGTTTGTCCCATATAAGGGACATCATTCAGCAAAAGAATAATACAACAATCCAACTCAAATATGACAGTATTTTTATTTCATAAATGGTTACAATTTACTCGGTATGAAAACGTAAGAAACAGTTTCTATCCTTATTAAGGCATAATGGATTGTGGCATTTTGTACAGATTATATAAGTTTTTCCTTCGCACCCGGGGTATTTACATCTTGATCGATCTTTCTCATCCCAATACGGTAATGATCAATACCATCCTTTCGAATATCTTTTTGGGGTATTTATTTTGCTGGTCCCTTTTTTCTTTTATTTTCATATAGTTGGTGAAGGTTATTACTTGATGGCCTTCCCACTTTATTGAGTTTGGCTGATTGACCAGCTTTACAAAGAGCATCTGCTATTGCCAAGTTTGTATCCAGAAGAGGTATATCACATTTTCCAGCTCTACTACCTAATAACCAAGAGTTCACCGCCACAAAATTAATAAAATGAAAAAATATACGCAAGTAATACTTTTTGGACCTGATTTTTATGCGATAAAATCCCAACATCGAATCCAATAGATCTACACCACCCATGTAACTTTTATAAATAAGGACACTGTTGGGACAAGGTATCATCTTATGAGCATTTTCCTTTTTGAAAAATCTTCTTTTTTCTCCTCTTGGTTCATTTCCAGCATACGTTGACATTGTATTAACGATTTTATTGTCAAACCAAGATACTACACTAATATTCACATTATCTACACTGGCTACTTTCTCTACCATATGACCTCTTCCTATTTTCTTCATTTCTTTCTCCTTGGGTATTTCAGCTCCTGGAATACGACTTACTCTTACTGTTCCTAATGGCAGAATGCCCTTCTTGGTCAAATATACCATAAGTTGAACACTAGAAAACCAATTATCAAAAAACAACTTGTAGTTCTGATGTTTTGGTAAGGATTCAGACAATTTTACAACCATGTTACTGCTCATACTAAGGTCTGGCGCCCCTGGAGCTATAGAATTGCTTTGGGATCCAGCAAAAAGATCAAAATCATAGCTAAAACCAGATATGCTACTCAGAACAAAATTCTTGTATCCCCACTTATGCGGTTTTTTTGGGTTATACTGCTTCAATTGACTTCGTGCTTTTGTAGGTATAATTTGTTCGTCTATAGCTAAAAATTCTTCTTTAGGTACTTTTAGCAATCTACTTCTAATTTGGTGGAGAAATGGTCTAATCTTGAATAAGCAGTCGAATCCAGGCTGTCCTCTTCCAATTATATTGTCATTGTTATTGAAGTGTAAGAATCGTTTTATTTCCTCAAATCTGTTACAGCTCATTACGGCACTTACTGCTGGATGGCCATTGATACAATTCCAATAATGTCTTGTAGAAGGAAGTTGAATAATTGACATGTATAGAGTAATACCTATAAATTGTGTAATTTCCGAAGCTTTTATGTTAGCTGGTTTATTCGAGCATTGTTGCACTGAATATAAGTTGCTTTGTTCTGTAATATACTCTATCAGACTATCGGGAAATAAAAACTTGAAAAACTGGACTGGAGTTTCCAACTCTAAATGGTCGACGGTAATTCCTGCGAGCCAGCGAATTGTATTTCATTATCTGGTATTCTTAGGTTGCCTTTTATCCAGTGAGGACGTTGCTTATTCTGTTTACGAACTTTTTCTCTCAATACTGATAAAGGAATATTATCATCTGATGAATCTGTTTCAGAAAACTCAGATAAATCGGATTCCTCACTTTCCACATCGGGAAATCGAATAGCAGACATATTTCCATAAAACTTTTTGGAAGCATGATGTGCCATATATGGGACAAACCTTATTTTGTCATTTTACATAGGTTATCAATAATTATAACACACAAAAGTTACCTGAATAGAAACCCAATACCACTAAAAAGACACTAATAATTTTTCTGTACTGAAGAGACACTGTTTTATAACAAAAAATAAGTATCAAATGATGAATATTGTTGCATGTCAGAGAAATTTGTCAGGCTCAAACTTTTCGACCTTATGGCGCTCGACGTTTTAACTTGACTAGATTCTCAAATGCTTTACACGCTTTATCTGAGAGTGTGACATGTGGACAGTCATGCAGTTACAACAAGAGTTTGACTGAAATGTATAAAAAAATATGGTTTGTGCCATATATGGCACACGATGCGGTAAAGGGTTAAAAAATAACTGAAAACTCAAAAACAAAAAAAAAACAATTGAATTAAATTTTAAAAAAAATATTAAAAAAAGAACCACCTCCTCCTCTGATGTTTTCAAAAATAAAATTAATCTTTTATTATCTGAGTAGTATTCTTTAAACCATTTAATTTGACATATCACTTATTAAAATCGGATAAGAAATAACGAAACTACATCGTCGGCCGTTTTTTATGCACCCCTCATTTCTTACGCCCATAAAAAATTTCATCAATTAAAAATAATCTCTTCAAATAAAAATTTATGAATATCAGTATTCTTTATACATTGTCTTCATTTTTTGCACTTTGAACAAGTAGGTTTTTCATCAAAATCCAAGATATCCTTTCTAGTAAAGCTGTCGAAACATTGATAAAGTTGAAAAGGTCCTATTTCCTGAGGTATTGGAAGTGAAAGATCAGAGAATGGATTAAATGTAACTGAATAGTAAAACCACTGTGAGTGTATTTTAGAGTTGACTTAAATTGACCTACAAAGAAAATGTATCTACTATCTTAGAATTTTCTCGTCTTAAACACTGTATTGGTTTTTTGATATCTTCTAATAAGTATCTGAGGAATTCTTGAGTGCGTTATTGTGAGTAGCCTATAAAATATGGAACAAAAAGTTGGATTTTTGATTTTTAGGACGCTGCATTCACAACACAACCCGAAGAATCCTCTGACCACAATTCTTTAATAGTTTCTGCAAATGTTTTCATTCTAAAAATGTTGTTGAAGTCACTTATATAAAAATCTCCAGTTTGAGATTTAATAACATCAATCTTCAAGTTTGTTTTTAATTAATTATCCTTTTCTAATTAATTAATTTTGTTTTTTAATAAGTGTACTTAGTTCCCTTTTTATTCAAAACTTTTTCTAAAATGTTAAACTTTGTAATAATTTAAAAAATTATTTAAAAAAATAATGTTGACCTAAAATGACCCTCAAAACAAGCTTAAAACAAAAAATAAAATAGTGTAATAATTCCCCTTTTAAATTAAACGACTTTTGTAAAAACTTTTTTGAAAAATCAACATTTTTAGTTTTTATAATATTATTCCATCATTTTGCCGCGCTTATACAATAAAAAATTAAAAAAATTGCTTGTTTTTTAAACTGTAAAATTTTTTTATTTAAAGGATTAAAATAACCAAAATATGACAACACCGTGTTATTACTTATTTTGTAAAAAATGCATTTAAAACATTATTAACTGTGTAGTAATTTTATTTGAAGATTTTTTAAAAAATAAAGTGGTTTTAAAATTTTAAAAATTATTAATATTTATTTATTTATTAAAATTTATTAATCAGGGGTGTTTAACATATGACCAATTTTAAACAATATTTTTTCTTAATTTTAAACCCCAAAACAATAAAAATAATTTTAATTACTGCCAAAATTAAATGTTTTACTGCCAATTTTTATTTGCTTTTCTGCCAAGTTTATTTTTTATTATTGATACCATTTTACTGTCAGATTTAATTGGTGTCACAAATAATCGCTTTACTGCCATTCTGGTATTTTAATACTGTCGGTGCAACTGCCATTTTTTAATCTGGCAGTTTAATTATAATACTACCAGGGTAAAATCCATGCTATAAAAATATATTGTATTTTTTAAAATCATTATAATAGTAAAAAAATACCACGTTTATAAAAAATTGTTAAAAGGGTTTACCCCGTAAGGTAATTAATTTTCAATATTAATTGGGTTTTATGCACCAATTATCACTTTTAATGTTGCACTATCTTCATGTAATTTAAAAGTACTAAATAATTATAATAAAAGGAAAATCCAACTTATATTTTTGTAGACTAATTGATTTATTCATTTATTGATTTAATAATGCAATTTAATTTTAATGACAGCAACCAATTATAGTATTCAGGTGTTTAATTAGACAACTTTTTTATGTTTCGCACTTTATATAACTAACATGATCATTACAATTTAATTTAATTCCAAAAACTACACTTTTACATTTATTTGAAATTATTGCAAAATATAATTTGCATTATTTATGAAACAAAAATTGTAATATTTTCATTAAAGCATTAATAATTATGTTTAAGCTTATTTGGTATTTGTTAATTATAACTTGTTTCCAAAAAAATCATTTATCAGAAAAAAAGAGGTTAAAGAAATTCTGTAAACGATTTCAGAATATTAATTATATTTTTTTAAATTGTCTAAATGTTTATATAAACTATTTTCTGGTTTTTAACCTAGTTTACAATAATCATTTATGAGAAATTTGTATGAAATTAATTTATCTATTTATTTATCGGAATTTATCTATTTTTGGTATAGTTATAAGGTTAAATATTTCTGGTTTCTGTATATCAGTATTTTTTGGATTATTTTTGTTAATTCGATATCCACAATAATTTAAAATAGGTATTATATGATTAAATATATAAAACTTTAATCTAATTAATTACATCCTACATATAATTTAAGTTAAGATAAATAAAAACGAGTTATATAATATTTTTTGGTGCGCCACAATTCTAGACCATTTAACTTTCGTAACTTGATATTTTTTACCAATTTCCGCATGGCCAATAATGCGTAATTTTCGATGAACTTTCTAAAATAAAAGTAAACACGACAGATTTTTAAGCGCCTGTATTTATGTTCGGTAAAAGTTTGAAATTATATACGTGTCATAGACACGTAAATCTGTATAAAATTGACTGTTGATTACTTAAAAATTGCAATGATGAACTTTATACTTCATATTTATACACTCGCCATATCTCTATCCTAAATAGGATAATTAAGCGAATTTATTGAAGTACTTAGAAATATATTTGTTTCTTTATTGGTCAATTGAATCACGAGAAGTTGGACATTTGTTTACTACTTAGTCGATGTTACTTAAGAATTCAATATGTCTGTTTAATAGATCAATTAGCATAAATTTGTCTATTAATAACTTAATAAATTGCTAACTATTTGAGGTGAAATTTAAACATAAGCTACAAATTTTTCATATTTTTAAATTTCTATATTTTATTATTCTACAAAAGTTCAAATTTTTGAAAACTTCGTATAATGCTGTAGCTTGGTTCTAAAAGAGTCGATTTTAAAAGTGCTCCAAGTGTCTTCTTTTTTCTTATTCGTAAGACATTGTAAAATTATAAAATTTATCAAAACCACTAGTGTATGTATTTATTTTGTATCATTTTAAATTAAAATAAAAGAAATGTGGTTAATTATTTATTTATATAACATTAACTTAATAAAATATTAAATAATGTTTATATTCAAAGAAGTGTATTTTTATAAGATTGTAATAATAACAATGATTGATGTTTTCTGATAATTTATAATTCACTAGATAAATGTTTTACATTACATCTCCATTTTAAATATTTCAAACAAATAAAAGAACATTTAAAACTTTATAAATTCAATCTTTTAACTGGTTTCACTTTTTTAATGGACTTACCTTACAAGGAATATAGGAGAAAAGTCTTTATTATCATCTGAAATAATTGGCTTTTGTTCTAATTTATCATCTAACAAATTTGGCGTTTGAACATTTTTGTTTTTGATATGTTGGCCTTTGTTCTATATGAAGATGAGATTTCTTCGATAAATAGCAAATATTCTTTACGATTATAATTAAAAATATCAGTTGCTACATACACCATGGTAAAACTAGAATACATTTAATTGAAATAGGTAATCTGAATCTGACTTTTGAGTTTTTTCGAAAACATTACATCTTGGAGAACAAAATTAGTAATATCATGTGCCTGACCATTCTAATATAATAATTGATGACTATGCTATAAACAACTTTCAATTAGAAAGTGTGCCTCTTGGATATTTTGTAACATTTTTGGAAAAAAAAATTGCAACTACTATTCTTCTTCCGTTAAATACAATGCCTTCATAAACAGAAAGCTTTTTTCTAAAATTTCATTAATGGTAATTTTTTATGTTTTCGGGAAAACTTTCTTGTACAATTTTAATTAGCAATTGAAGTTCTAAATCTAAATTCGGTTCTTTCTTTTTTTGCCATAAATAAAATAATTTAAACTTCCAATTCTTCTACTTCAGGATTTATAACTCCTTTTGTGTTGGAAATTGTGCACCTTTTATATAAATTACAATTGGTAAATTCTGCAAAACATATTCTTGGTAATCTTGCTGGAGCTCTACAGATTGATTTTTTTAAATTGCTCCTAATGGTTTATGACCTGTTTCAATAGGTATTGTGTTTCCATTAAGATAGTCATAAAATTTATTGTATGCATATTTTATCGCTAATGTTTTTTTTTTTCAATTTGAGGATAATTGAGCTCAGTCTGTGTCAATATTCTCGTTGCATAAGCCTCTGTTCCTAAATTTTGCCAACCTGCATCAACAGATAAAAATACATCTTCATTTGAATCATAAAATTTCAAAACCGGTGGTTTCATTTAAACTTAATTGCCAAAATGTTTTATTCATCAACTTCCAAGCCATGTTCTGATAAAACATGTCCTAGAAATTTTACTCAATTTACTCCAAATGAGCATTTTTCTTTGTTTAATGTTTTTCTAAAATTTTTAAAGTTAGAGAATAAATTAAAATATCATTTATTGAACATTCCGTGTTTTTACAATATTTTAGTAAATTACTCATTATTATAAAACGATTAATATGTCCAAAAACTGTTAGAGCGGGATTTTGGCTTAATTTGGACTGTTAATTGTGAAAGTAATCAGTTATCGCTCATGTTTCTGGATGTATAGTTTGATGAAAACAAGCAATTTCTTCATGTATTTTTCAAATATTATAACTAAAATAATTACAATTGATGTTTAGCTCTGAGGAAGGTTCGAAATAAAAAACCGAAACCGGTCAGCAGGACATGAAATAACTATTGTTTTATTCGTTTTGTCCAAATTAAGCCAAAATCCCGCTCTAACAATTACTCATTATTTCTTGAAAAATCCCGAGTACTGAGTACTAAGCATAAAACTGATGGAAGTCCTGTAAAAACATATATTCCTCATGGCGCTGGCGTAGCAAAAGTCGACATCTACTCTCCCGCCCCTGGACATTTATTTTTGTGTGAGGGTTATTTGTCAGTTATTGATTTTTTATATGAGAGTAAATGTTTAGGAGTGTTTTATGTTTTTTTTGCATGTTGTAAATGTCCAGAGGTGTTTTGTCTTTGTTTGTGGTTTTTTGCACGTAGGGTAAATTTCAAAATTTCCCGGAGGTTTTTGTCCTGACACCAGGATTTGGTATGTTTCTTCTATAGGATTTAATACAGACAGCTCAATTCTGAGTTCACCAATGGATGTAGCTCATACCTAAGACATATTAAGTGCAATAAGATCAAAATATACAAAAAGTGGATATAACACGTTTTGCGTGTTTACTCCTTAATTGTATGTAACTCTTGGTTTCCTTATTTTTTTATAATTGGTCCTTTCTGAAATTAAATTGATTTTTCTTAAAACAATGGTTTCTGAAATACAATTGATTTTTTCAGAAATACAATTGATGTTATCTGAAATTAATTTGATATTATCTGAAATTAAATTGATTTATCTGAAATACAGTTGATGTTTTCTGAAATACAATTCACTGTTCTGAAATACAATTGAGCTTTTCTTAAATACAATGTTAGTGATGACACTGCTCTGAAACAGATAAAATTCTTGAAACTAAACCTAATTCTTCACATGTTTCTCTTCCAAAAATTGTAGGTTTTAAGTACTTATAGTATTTGTTTCATTTTTCAGTTTTGTTCAATTACGCCTAATACTTCAAGTTTTATCTTATCAGAAAAACTTATACGCCTTTTAGTATTAGATTATTTTAAAGTTGCTTTTAATAATTTTACACTTCTATATCAAATTACATTGTATTGTTTTTTCCAACAACAAGAATTTCATACCAATCCTTATTTCCATTTTGAATTTATCTAACAAATAACATCTTGTTCAGTATCAGTTTCAATAATATGTATCTTTTATTTTCTTATTAAGTTTGAACCAACAATAATCTATAAAATTATCTGGTTTTATTACAGTTCTTGCACGTTTTATCATTGGTATATCTTGGCATGCGTTTCATTCCGCATATTTTACAAGAAAATGTTATATTATTTTTTATATTTTTTTATTTAATATTTTACATTACATTTTATTAAGCTTTATTTATTAATACTATTTAAATTAGTTTTTATTATTTATTAAAAACGAAAGGCGGTAAATATGGGCTATTGTGGTTACAATTTTTATTTTCGATCAGAAATGACAATTACTGTACAATAACAATAATAATAAATTATTATTATCTTTTTTACTGCTTTTATCTAAACCTATTTATAGATCAATTAAAATAAATTTATAAATATTGTAAGAATATGTAAAATAAAGCGTGAGTAATTCAAATAAAAACAATAAAGTGTTTAATGATAAAACAAAAGCATACCAAAATAAATTTTTGTGGATTTGAATATTTAAACAATATAATTTATATTCGTTTTATAGGCTGCATATTTTATTATTATGCGATAAGCAAGACAAACGTGATGATATTTTCCGTTGTTCTTGATAGATTTATTACCTTACGTATGTTTAATAAAATTCTACCAACACAAAGGAAAAATGGTAAATAAAATTATAGAAAACAAAAATTGAATTACAATAATATTCGCATAGTCAACCGCAAACTATAAAACTTTTACTACTTCGATGGCAAGAGATATCTTGAGCAAAAACAAACCTCTAATTAATTAAATTGTGTGCGTAAAATTGGTAACTTTATGGGGTTTTATAAATATATTTTATTTAGAACAAAACTTAAAAATTAGAATTTCATTACTGATTGTTTTTATGCTCAACTTCAGAATTAGCCTTGAAAAGGCATAAAGTAGAATACATTAGACAGGTTTTCCTTTTATAAGCCCCTTGGGCTTTTCTGCTAATGTAGAAATTTTGCAAACTAGTGGAAGATAATGTATTTTTATAAGACTAATGTATGGTAATGTGCAAATTTGTTGTTATCCCGGATATGCAAATCAGGATGTTTGCGCATATTTCCTTCATTAATTTAAAAAGATCTCAGTGGCAGGTTTTTGGGCTCTTACTTAAATTTTATGATAAATGTCAAGGACGATATTTTTGAGTATTTGTGTAAAACCCACCGAATGCCTCTTGAAAATAATAAATAATCAACATAATAAGTTTATTTTATTGTGCTTCCTTGAAGATCTTGAAGTGTTTTTTGTGATGTATTTTTGTAATCGTTGATAGTAAAATTGGGACAAAAGGCAAGAACCTCTCATAAAAAGTTTTTATCTTAATTTTCTAAAACGACTTTATAATCCTCTTCACGGTACTTGTGCTTATTTACTTTGCGATAATTAATACACGTTTACGCGTTTGCATTTTGTTTGTGAAGATGTATAGTTTTATTTTTTTACTATTCTTCTTGTTCTTTTAAAATGCTCACAATGCAATGCAAGATATATTATAGCTGTATTTTTAAGCACGATATCTCCTATTTTATGTTGATCATAAAAAGTAAATGTTATAAATTTTATACTTTATTCTACAATGATATTTACTCGCTTCATCTTTTCTAGATGAAGATTAAATTACGACTAAAAAATTATATAATAAAGATAATTTTAACTTTTTATAAATATTTTTTATTGTATTTTTTTAACAAAACATACATTAATTTTAATCAAAAGCATTGATCCAAATAATAATTTAAATAATTAAATATAAATTTTATAATTTTTATTGCATATTCAAACTTCTTGGTTTTCTTATTAAAATTACAAGAGAATTCGCAAATCCATAAAAATTATATTATACCCTAATTGAGAGCAAACTTGAGTATGGGCCTTTCCACGATTTATTAATTTTTATATAGTCTTAAAGATAAAGTTAAAATAAAAAATAATATCCAATCAATTTTTTGATATCTTTTGTATAAGAGCTAAAAATTTGAATTTATAAATCCGTGACGTCATAATGTTCAAAAGTTCTAGTCCGTCAACGTTGTTGGTATTCCCTATCGTCTCGTCCACCGCAAAGGTCTATAAACTATGTTTTGACAGATGACGGTTACACAAGCTAACCAACAAGGAAATAAATTTGACATTTGCAATCTGTCATCACCGATCACAGACTCTAGAGCTGGTAGAGTTGATAGAGTTGACAGAGACGTCTGCACACGACATAAGACCGCGATTTTTTCTTTTGTGCATCGATGGCGACCGCAAGAAGCTCACAACGACCGATTTATTCGTGGGTTTCCGTGGTTGTTTGTTAAATGGTTACCTTTTGAGCTAGTGGAACGGGAAAATTATGCGGTCGTGGTCGTGGGCTTTAGTGTTCATTACTGGAACGCGCCCTAGGAAACACGACGGGAACACCAGCAACGTTGCCGCTATTTTGTACACAATTTCTAAATAAATTAATTTAATTTTTTTTGGTGCTATAATTAAAAAACAAACCGCCCATTAAATTACGTTTTTTAAGAGCTATGCACAGTATAAAATTCATTGAAAAGTATTTTACTGTGGAAAGGCCCATTGTAGCGAAGTACACATACAAAACTGTATCAGAAGTTCAGAGGCGATTTTTAAAGTATCTTTATTTTTTTAAGAATAGAACTTACCTGAAATCTCATAATATGTGCGACTATGGTATGTGTTAAATTTGGATTTCTGTCAATTATAATCAGGGGTAAATACTTACTTATCATTTACACAAGCTATACACTCAGATGTCGACGATTCTATGCTTTTGAGAAATCTTAATTTTAATATTCCACGCTTCTCCTCGAGAAATGCACTGTTACTTTTTACTACTTATAGTAAGTGTTCAAGATGTATGTGATATTTTTGACCATAACTTTAATCGGTTTTGTAAAAACTTACTCGAGTCTCTGCATTAATTGATCATAATTTTTAATGGATATGTATGTGCAGTATGTAAATTAATTTGTAATATCTGTAACATTTTTTATGTATACATTGTAAATTTTGATATTCCCTCTAACGGGCTTCGGTCTGCTGGGTATTTAATTTAAATAAAAAAATAATCAATTACCAGGTAAAGAACACATAAATCACTTTTTATTATTAAAAAATACTGTCTGAAATGAGTAATTTTATGATGCAACAATAAATTTGTAAAGACATCCTAATTTGTTTCAAACAATAGTTAATTTAAAATTTAACAAAACACCAATAATACAAAAATAAATATTATTTGTATTTTTTTACACAGTCTTATTAACTGGCTGTTTATTATATATTATAATTTGCTGCTTAAAATTAGGCTAAATTGAACCAATCATTTTAAAATCACATGATTTTATGTTTTTAAACTATAAGGCCTACACACGGTTCGATGTAATTTGGTTAGGTCGGAAGCTAAGTCGGTATTGATGCTAGTTTTCAACCAAATCATCAGGTTAAGATGTGTGGAGGCTCAATCCGACCAATTTGGATGCTTCATGCAACCGTCGTACTAATTTTGCAATTTTTAGTGATTCGGGCCACGTGCAAGTACTGCTCATTACAGTCATTACTCTAAAAATTGATGCGCGAAGTAGAACCACCTTTATTTTTCCTGAATTAAAGCCATATAACTATATTTTTGTTTCGATTCACCATTATTTGCTCACTTTTTTCCTCTTCTCCTCCCGAGTTCGTGATCTCATAAGCCCAGTCTTCAATAGTAGAGTAAGTGGCAACTCTATTGTTTTGCATGGTGGCAGAGTAACTCTACTTGCCTTATCCCACTACTAATTTTTACGATCTTTACTATACTCTACTACTCTACTCAACCCAACCGAAAATATACCAGTGAGAACAGTTTTGATAAAGTTAAGTATGAAATATCTATTATACTTTACGAAATTTACCAAAAATACCTTGGTTAAAAAGTGGACTCGTATGGGCCCAATTATAACCACATCTTCGACCTAAATCCAGAAGTGGGCTCGTGTACTATACCGCTCACTCTACTAGTGAAAACTACACTTTATTGTACTTTTTAAAATAATTTAGTATTCAGTAAATGTTTTGTAAGAATTTTATCTATGAATCTTTACACATAAGACAACATTCGTAAATCACCTTTTCCACATATTCTGGAATCGATGTAAGCAATCAGTGAATAATGGCCGTGCTGTTTTCTTTCTTCTTTGACACTAGTGTTAAATAAGTTTGATTTCCAAGAGCACAGTATGTGGTATCATAAAATTATTTTAACTTTCGCTCAATGAATTTCGTTTCTACACTTTTTCCAATTGTATTTCAGAATCATCAATTGTAATTTCAAAAACCATCAATTGTTTTTTCAAAAACCATCAATTGTTTTGCAGAAAAATCAATTCAGTTTCAGAAAGGATCAATTGTAAAATATTGAGGAAGCCAAGAGTTTTGGGCGATAGCGGTGATTGAACACGTGCGCTTATTTTCCTTATTCACGAATTATGGCTTCTGGTATCATGGAACAAATGTTGATCTCTTTTGAAGTAATTATTGATGAGGTGAAAAATGCAATAATTGTTGTTGGTGATTAGCAATGAAAAACATGGTTATTAGTGGCTAATATATTAAAGTTAGTTAATCCAAAATTTCTGCGCCAAAATTTGTTTTGACTGAAAGACAATGAATGGTTCTTTCTGAAATCCAATTGAATTTCTAAAATACAAATGATAGTTCTTGAAATTAAATTGAAGAATTCTGATTTTCAAATGATGATTTCTGAAATTAAATTGGTTTTTCTGAAATGTAATTCCCGTTTCTGATTTACAATTAATGATTTCTGATATTGAACTGATCTTTTATGAAAATAACTGGAAAAGGTATAGTGCTTTAATATATCTAAACGATGCCATATGTGTAAATACACTTTTATTTGTAAATCCACCTTTAGGCATATGAAACTTTAGTGTGTTTTTTTTGAAGCTTTTCAACAGGGACTTATTTTACTTTCCACACACGTTTGCCTTCTTTATAAATATTGTAAATAATTAGTATATAACATTCTTTTCATTTTGTTAGAATAATTAACCAGTATTTGAAATATTGTGCAAAACAGATGGGGTTACGGTTTTTTATTTGAACTTTTTTATACAGCAACTACAAATACAGTGAAACCATGAACCCAGAAAATATTGAATTGCTAACCATAAATAAAAAAGTTATAGCTATTTTGCACGACTTTTCGCACATCCTGTATATGAAAAACTAATAAAGCACCATGGGTACCAAATATTGTGCAGGTCACTATGAGTTGGGTATCAGTTGGATTGCTAAAACTTGTCTTTCCAAGATTGGTCGTGAAAATTAAATGTTCCCAGAAAAAATCAAAGCAACCATATTATGTGGTGCTTAAAAGTTTTAAACGTGCATAATTAAATATTTTTTTAATTCTTCACATTTACTTTTTTTAAAGATGCATATGTATCAATTTGGTACAAAAATGTTATGGAATATAAAGTATATTTTCTATTTGGGCGTTGGGTTTTGCAGTACCTTTCCAAAATAATTTTGGGATTTTTGATAAAAATTACAATATGTACTTAAAACAATTTCAGGAAGGCGCACAATAAAAAAATCGGTGTTATACATACATTTTTATTATTGTATTAAGAAGAGTCATGGGTTTTACATTTAATTGATGTCAGCAATAGCTTTTCTTAACAATGACTTGTTACATGTACATTTTCAGAAGAACTTATCACTCACATTTCTGGAAAGAATAATAAGGTATCGCTGTAAACACAGAACTAATTGTATATTATTTAGGCAACATAAGATTTTAATAACCTCAATGGATGGGAATTTATCAAAATTGCTTATATTAAACATTTTAAATAGGATTTTAACAACAAAAAACCTATAATAATAAATAATATTAAAATTATTACAACTGCGAGTAAACCAGTTTGTAAGACAAAATTAATTTGATTTTTGATTTCATCTAATTACAAATCAGAAATGTTTTGACTTCATATTTCATTCATATTTTTTTCGAAAAGTTTGAAATTGTTTGGTAAAAATTATTTAAGATTTTGTAATATGAAACTCGGATTTAATTTCTATGCCTTTTTAAATTAATTAGTAACATTTATTATTTCAATCATAAATCAATTTGTCATAAATGCTCAAAACCTGATTATCACATTTTAGTAAATATCTAAAAGATGAAAAAGATAATATTATACTCAAAGTCAGTCTGATTGGTTTTAATGAAATGTGCCTTAAAGTGTAACTTCCGCGCTTTTATAGCCGATATGAAATTTGCAATAACTTTTTAGCAATGACATTTTATCCGGTTGCATAGCTCTTGAAATTATCTTTACAATGAAGTTGGTTTTGGTTTATTTTTAGCCACAATATATGATATATGTATACGTATGGTAATTTGTATGAAAAAAGTGATTGTAGCAAATTTTATTGGTTTTACTTCACATTGGCCCATATTTATAATCTTGAAAGAAATATTTTTAATTTTTTTTTATTTTATAACATATGGGTATGTCGTTTTTTATTACATGTCGATTTTTCTAAGAAATGTAAAATACTTCATTTACCTAAATGTTTAATATAATTTTGATATAAATATAAGGATGTTTATTAGGTTAGATATTACCCGAAAATATGTTAGTATATTCAAGTTTTTCTAAGATTTACCCATTTCTAAAATTTAATTTCTAAACCAAATTTACTTTTCGCATTATGTATAGAAATCTCTCGAGTGGTTTTAAAGGCATTAATTTTTAGCAGAGTACCGTTTCAACGTTACGGTGGAGTGTAAACTTGTCTAAAGTCCTTAGTTTCACCCTACAATTTATGTTCGCAGTTGCCCAGTCATGTTTCATGCACTTATGAATAAGCTCAAGAACTACAAATCGTTGACCGACTATAAACACTTGTAGATATTTTTAAAAGTTAAGGCGGAATACAGTTTCGATATCGTCCGGGAAGGAAGATAAGGCATGTTTTGCGGCATGTCTGTTGCTAATCGAGTCGTCGTTGTTGCCATATGAAAAAAAATAATTTGAAGTGGCACTAACTGATATTGGAAAAAATATTAAATATGTAAAAACTAATTACAAAAAATATTTATTGTTCGATAAATGTTGTTTGATAATTCAAAAACTGCTTGTAAAAATTCTGACCAAAAACTGGTTCTACAAAAATTCAAAATTTTACCTAATTTTTGATCAAATTAATGCAATTAACTTGAAATTATTTTTTATATTAATTTATTTTTTGATATGTACAAAATTAGTTAGATATTATTTTTCTGTATCGTATTAATATTTTTTATTTAATTATTAATTTATTTAATTTTATTAAATAACTGTGTACTTAACCTAGCGTCTAGCAGCTACGCCACTAAAAACTGATGAGATTATGAGAAAACTCAAATTACATATATTAGAAATGTTGACATAAGTAATTATTGAACAAAGTTGCATTTTACAATGCATTATTAACCTTGAAAATTTGTTACAGGATATAAAAATATTTACATTAATATCCATGTTCATAATTCTTCGAAATATACATTTTTATGTTTGTAGATATCTCAGATATTAAAACTTTTTTATAATAAAATTTTATGAAATCTTTTTAAAAAATGTGGATTTGAGAGTTTTGAATGAAATTACAGGTTATTTCATAAAATTTCTTAATTATTATCGAATGTTCTAATTCAAATCATTTGTCACAACCATAATTAAAACTACTTGTTACATTTTTTTATAAAATTTTGAAATACATATTTTGATAATAATATAGTGTTCGAATATAAAAAAACCAATACTAAAAATAAAAATTAGGAATGGAAACAATGTTTTGCCCTTTCTTATTTGTATAGTTTAATTACATTTATTGATTTCTATTTAACCATTTAATAGAAAACTAGTATCAAATAAAAATTGTGAAAACAATAACAACTTAGATTACACACATAGTTTTAAACACATATTTTTTGTATTGATCATAATATTATAAAAGAAGGAAAATTAACTATTTCTTTTTTTGGTGTATTCAAAAGTCTTGCAGCTATCATTTGTTGTAAATTTTATCTTTGTGGGGAAAACAACAAATTTTATATACAGGGTATTCCGTATCGTTATGCAGAAATTTTGTGAGTGTCAACTAGGTTCAATTTTAAGACTAATAAACACAAAAGTTGCAGGTCTATTTTTTTATTCGAAAGTTACAGCAGAATTTAATTTTCAAACTCCAAAACAGAAAATAAAGTTCTTAGAAAAATTAGAAAAAAATTGTGATCTATTTTCTTTAAGTCCAACTTTATTATTTATTTTTCTAAAATAAATTAAAAACTATCGATTTCAGGATAATTATATCCCATCTTCAGGTATTTAAAGAATCTTTATTGTTTATTATCTATTATCTGTTATCTATTATCTTGACAATAAAGATTCTTTAAATACCTGAAGATGGGATATAATTATCCTGAAATCGATAGTTTTTAATTTATTTTAGAAAAATAAATAATAAAGTTGGACTTAAAGAAAATAGATCACAATTTTTTTCTAATTTTTCTAAGAACTTTATTTTCTGTTTTGGAGTTTGAAAATTAAATTCTGCTGTAACTTTCGAATAAAAAAATAGACCTGCAACTTTTGTGTTTATTAGTCTTAAAATTGAATATAATAATTATATCCCATCTTCAGGTATTTAAAGAATCTTTATTGTCAAGATAATAGATAACAGATAATAGATAATAGACAATAAAGATTCTTTAAATACCTGAAGATGGGATATAATTATCCCGAAATCGATAGTTTTTAATTTATTTTAGAAAAATAAATAATAAAGTTGGACTTAAAGAAAATACATCACAAATTTTTTCTAATTTATTGAAGCAGTCCAAATATTTGTGTTATCCTTTAATTTATTTTTCTTAGAAAAACTATATATTTTAGTTACCAAATACTCATACTCTACTTTAGAAAAATTCTAATTCAGCAAAAACTAACATACCCAATAACCACAAAAATCGCATAAAGAATGATTTAAATTTTAATACCGAGATTTTAATGCCACATGTTAGTAAATTAAATTCAAATTGTAACATAGAACATAATTTCTTTTTTAAATCAATCATGTTTTTATTTAAATAGTCTTCAAATTGAATTTTCTGTTTTGGAATTTGAAAATTTAAAAGTGTTGTAACTTTTGAATAAAAAAAATTGACCTTCAACTTTTGTATTTATTAGTCTTAGAATTGAACCTACTTTACACTCACAAAATTTCTGCATAACGATACGGGACACCTTGTATAACACAAAAAAATTAATTGAACTTTTTTAAAAACAATTTGCTTAGAAGCAAGGACATTTTTCTTAAAGATCAAGCCGTAATAAATAAACACAAATGATTGCAGGAAAATCCATTTATTTTTGGGTATTTCTCTAAACCATAATTATTTAAATAGAAAAAACAAAAAAAAATTCTTTTATATTTCTTAAATACATAAAGAAGTTGTCTATCATTTTTTCAATAGTAAATGATATTCTGAACAAAAAAAATCCTAAGATATAATATTGGACTCCTTAAAAAGTTACAATTTTAAAATTCTAAAAATTTAATGATTTTTGTGGGACACCAGATATAATTTACTTCTATATTATAATTTTTTAGGTTTAAATCAATTCTGACTTTAGTTTAGTCTTGCGAAATTGTTCTTTTAACATTAATGGCAGTTTTTAAACTAAGTGAACCACGAGGTTTAATATTTTAAATTTCCCTCGATAAAAATAGTTATTTATGCACCAAGGGAGTAAAGTGAGTGTTATAATCCCGACTATCAAAGAGACGAAGTCGAAGGAAATAATCATAGGAGGGATTATACTCACTTTATTCCCTCAGTTCATATTAAATTTTTTGCACGACCAATTATAATCAGATTAATGTTTTTGGTTTGTAACATGTAAAACGAATGCAAATTAGCCATAGAACTATAGTTCTATGGGATTACCGTTTCCTACTATACCGATGAAGCTGTCATATTTGAAGTTAAAAAAACAATATTAATTTCGTTTAGTTTATTCAAAGCGTACATTTAATTAAAAATTCTAAAGATGTGTTTTGCTAGTGACGATTTGGACGACGAAATCACCTAACCATTATTTTGTTGAATTTCTCTGCACGTTGCTAAGCAAAGTATTCCGCTCGGCGATTTCGTCGTCCAAACCGTCGCTAACAAAATACACCTTAAATATGGAAGAAGTGAAGGTTTTAAATGTACTCCACCACATATTTTAAAATTGTTCCCAACCAAATCAATAAAAATTTATGAGATGACTTAAAAGAAGTTTTTGCTATAAAAAAAAATGAGACAGCCTGTATATCAATTACTTCAAACTTTAGTGTTGATTATGTACATCTACTTTTTCATATTTCAATCTAAATTTCCAAAAATTCGTTAGATGAATGATTAGAACAATTTGTAAACTAAATAAAATTAATCTATTGCAATTAAACAAAATTAATCTAAGTGCTAGGATGTTAAAGTAGTTGAAGTCAAAAAAATATCCTTGTCGTGCTTGTCCTTGGCCGAGTCGGTGTTTAATTATTAAACTAGTTTTTATGGCAGGTTAAAATAAATTTTATTAATAATATGCAATAGTAACGTGATGATTTATCTTGTAGGAATATTTCCGTATTTTTTGCACGACTATAAACTTAATAGTTAATTATATGCCATAGTTCTTTCAGGCTCTAATCGATTACTACTTTGAATAGACATTCTTCCTAATTTATATTTTTTATTAGGTTAATAATTCAAATTTGGCTGGCGAATTATTGATTAAGGTCGTACAAATCAACAAATTAAATGCTTTATTTTTGAGACGTAAGCTTATTTTTATTTTCAGAACATTTTTTTATTTCATAACTTTCATGTACAGGGTGAAAAAAATATCGACAGGCGCACACTCTAAAATTATTTTAACAATATACCGGGTGTGCATTCCAAGAAACACTTAATATTTTATGATATTTTTCGATTCCTTATCAAAAAATAATCACAATTTGTATATTATTTATGGGTTTAAGCGAAAAAAGATCAATTTTTGAAAAATCACTGCCATAAAAGTACGAACTGGATAAAGTTCGAACTCGATAAAGTTTTGGTGTGCTAAATAATAATAGGCTTTGAAAAAACCGATATGTTACCAAAAAACCATTATTTTCTTGAATTTCTTTTCTGCACTTTTGATAATAACTAAACCGAAATAATTAACTTTTCTAAAAAATATGTGGTAAATATGATGTATGCGCTTGGTATAAGAAATCTCTTATGACTATCAGTATTTATTAAGCATGTTATCCAAATGCCAGACAACCAAGAATTGAAGCAATGAGACAATTGGTAGAGTGTTTTGTAGATTCGGGCCTTGTGTTGGGAATAAAAAACTATTGACAATCAAAGTATTAGCTCCAATTCTGATCTTGATTGAAGAAAATCTGTCGATTAGTTTAGTATAAGAGAAATATCCGCCCAGACTGGTGTTTCAAAATCTCAGTCAACAACATTTTGAAAAAACATATGTTTCACCCATATCATATTGAAAACCAGACACAGTATGGTAATGACTTCGAGAAGAGAGTGGAATTTCTATTTTGAAACAAAACATGATGACTGCGTATGTACATTTATTGAAATAAATTTTGTGTGTGACGAAACCACCTTCAAAAACAATGGACTTGTCAATAGACATAATAT
Source organism: Stenus bimaculatus (assembly GCA_963971135.1). NCBI lineage: Eukaryota > Metazoa > Arthropoda > Insecta > Coleoptera > Staphylinidae > Stenus > Stenus bimaculatus. Next base: position 20,452,914 of record OZ020180.1, read on the forward strand.
GCACTACTATGATGGGAAACTTGCACTGGGTGCGCAATATTGATCATCATTATAAATTATCTTTAAATTTTTGGGGATGAATATTGCCAAAAGCATCCCACATTGTGGGAAACCCACCCTACACATTGTTTATAAGATTTCGACTCTACATAGATCTTGGGACAATAAAGGCTGAAGAATACTGGGGCACTTCTTCAATAAACAAATTAATGTTCCTGCACTCTGTATTAGTTTTTTTTTGTTTATAAGATAAGGAAGGAGCTATTTTTTTTAAATTGTATAATATGAAAATGTCTAAATATAACATAACTATTTATTTTTTATAACGTTATGAAAATTAAACCATAATAATTCATAATTAAGGCTGTTAAAATAACTCTTCATTCTTTTAATATTTTAAGCACTTTTTTATGACTAAAAATAAAGATCAACGTTTAACTCATTAATTTGCCAGTAAAGTATACGGTGATTATTTTAACGGCGCCTTCAATGAATGTTCCTTGGTTGACGTCAGTCTTTTCTCCCTCATGCTTATTTATTTATGTTCCGGCATAACGAGTACGTCTTTGTTGCTCTTACCTTCAGCCTCAATAATTCCTTTTCCTATTCCACAGGGTCATGGACTAGCCAGACCGTACCATACGTTCACATGCGTGAAAGATGCGTATTGGTTGCTATGTTTACCACCTGTTGCACACTTGTAGTGATTTCTGGATAATTTCTCCGATTGGTTTTTTATCTAAAAAAATAAAAAGTTACTAAACATATCGCATATAGTTCAATTGTGCCACAACTGCAAAAAAGTTGATTTTTGGGCCGAATATGAAAATGTTTTATTTTAAAAAAGAAAGTTGGACGCAAAGCCAGTACCCGATTTATCCAACTTTGGCTTAGTTTTGGTGACTCATTCACCATTTAATCGAAATACTGTTTTTTTGCCTTCTTTGAAACAGGAAAAGTTATTAGCAAAAGTTAAAGAACTTTTAATTTTGTTGTATATACAGTATAATAAATAGTTACTTTAAAGTAAGCTTTAAAATAAAAGTAATCTATTGAAAAAAATACTTTCGAATTCGGGCTCCAAATTTTTTAGAGTGCTTACTTTGCCCAGTGGGCAAAGCGGCCCTGGCTGTATTTCATATAAAAATTTAATTAAATCCGTCCGTACCCCCTCGCCCCCCTTGGAGCGCCCCGGTATTTCAATGGTAACAATTGTTAATCAGGACCTATATAATATGTACTTTCTTGTTGGAATACAATAAGTCCTTTGGGTCAGAAAAAGTATGAAGATTGCCCCTTTTTTAAAGTCAATATAAATAAAGAACATAGATGAACCCATTATAAAACTGAAATCATAAAGCAAATATTAACTATCCTAATAATAACAAATCGTGTAGTAATAATATTTTGTATATTGCTTTATTTTTTAAACTTCAATTATTTTTTTAGTAATACATTTTTTATTTTAAATTATAAAATGATACTACCAGGAAACTAATTATTATTATACGGGACTAAAAATTATATTCTTTTATTTTGGAATTTTCATATTTATAATATAAGTACAAATAATGTTTTTCAAACACAAAATAAGTATAATATTATATAAACTATATAAGTAGTAAAAATAATAATTTTATACATTTGATTAATAGATCCAAGGTAACAATAAACTGTTTTAATCATTGATTATATCAATTTATTATTTTTTAAATATCCTGTTTTACAACGATATAATTTTTTAGTAAAAATCCAAAATTTTCCTTCAATTTTTAATTTTAAATAAAAGCTGGATAACGGAGAAAGCAACGGTTTCTAAAATAAATAAATAATATCGTTGCTTACATGAAGCCCTTATCTATTTTCAACTTTAATATCCGTAAGAACGTCACGTTTACTGATAAATTTCTTGAAGTTTTTTACAATGAAGCATGTTTTGCTAATATTTCGTAACGCAAATGAATTCATAATAATTATTAACTCATTTTTTTTTCATATTTATTTCCATGGAAAGTTTTGCAATTATCTATTGGAAATGTAAATTGTTCATAATTTTAAAGATCATTTTCGAGTGCAAAGTACTGTAATTGGAATAACTATATTTTATCAGTATTTTACGTCAAAGTGACTCGTTACTTAGTTTGTTATCTTCTTCTCTGTCTCCTAACTTGGATAACCTTTTATTCCTTGATCCACATCGTATGATCATAAAAATTGGTGGAGGGGCAACTTAATTTTAGTACAATTATGTAACAAATCAATTCATTATTTGAACGTGGTTGGATCTAATTGATGTAGACTACCGTAGTCACGTAGACTTGTTGACGTTCAGATACGTTGCACTTTATCTCCATTTTACACAATAGTTTAAATTATAAAATTGTATTTGTTAAACATTTGCAAAAATTATAACATTTTTTTATAAATTATTTTATAAAAGTCCCATATTTGGTTAAAGTATCCTTATTTTTAGGTAAGTACCTGAAAATAGTTTTATTCAAAAAATGTACTTTAAGTTGTATTTTCAAGTTTTTTATTATTTATAAAATATATAATATACCTATATCTTAAAAACTAATTGAAAAATTATAAATAGTATGCAATTTAGTCATGAGGTTCTAAGTAGAGATGAATAGCGCTTACCAAAAATTTGAAAAGACAAAGTTACTGTATAACATGAGCTTAACGCCCGGTTTCTCCAACATGTCTTTAAAATGAGCTTCACCAAGCTCAACCCAGAAAATGTCGACAATCCCTGAAGCAACTGGCAAAAGGAAACAAGCTTGTCCTAATGTGGGTGCCAGGGTATCAGGGAATAGGAGGCAACGACATTGCGGATGGGTTGGTAAGATCAGTCTCAAATCTTACACCTAGTGGTCCAGAACCGTTCTGTGAGCTAAACAAGGCACATTTCCTGGAGGAGATCATACGGTGGGAAAGGGATACTATACTGTCCCACCGAAGTCATACTCCGGGTTTATGACAGGAGAAGAAATTCATTGAAAACTCGCCCGAGGAAGCCACGAAGCTTCGCTCGACCTAAGTAGGAACGAACTGAGGTTCATCACAGGCCTTTTAAGTGGACACTGTCCATTGAGTCATCTAAACAAAATGGGCAAGTCAGAAATTAAAACTTGCAGATTCTGTGGCCTGGAAGATAAAACTTCGAAGCTCATCATCTGCGAATGCGAAGCAATAGGTCGCATCAGATTTGATCACTTAGGCTGGACAACACTATAATTATTTAAATATACAATAATCACATAATTTAAATCTACCTCATCCACAATATCAACATTTTCAAAATTCATGTTTGCTCGATATTTTGATGCTAAAGTGCTCAAAATCGACGACTTTTGGAGAAATCGGTCGTAAGACAAGTTCGCTAGGGACTAGGGACTATCATATAGCCAAATGCCTCACTAAAATTTAAAAAATGAGTAGAAGAGAAGTTCTGGAGTTATATTGTTACTAATTAATTAAAATAAGATAAACGACATCGAGAAAGTTATACAATATATTATAGACGAGGTTTTGAACTTTTATTATCAAATATTACTTCCAGAAGACTAGTACTAACCTTGATGAGGACTACAAAAGTGAAAAAGTAACATAATGTTTAAGTTGTATTTTACCTGAATAGGACCTAATACGTATTAGTTTTTATGGTAATACTAAATCTAACCTAACCCAACTATTTTTGTTAATAATTTAAATACTTAATACTATTTAAAATAATGAATATATAACCAAAAAATATATTGAGTTTAATGACAGTACAAGTCCATAATATTTTTTTGCAAATTAGTCGGTTACTATATAATGTATATTTTCTCATAAAAATCATATCGAGAAGTACTGAATATGTTTTGTGCTGTACAGTTGCTCCCAGCTGGAAATAGGACAAAGACAAAAGTAATCACGATCGCGTATTCTTTGTTCCTACTTCCAGCTGGGTGCAACTTTACATACCAAAGCTGCACTTAACAAAATTCTATTCTATTCTATTATGTTTAAATTTATTATCTTAAAATTAACTTTTTGGACTCATACTATTCTTGAACTCGCAGATTCAATTAATTTGGGTATTTCCTCATTCTTATTCACGTTACATAGATTAGAAATCAGATGAAACTTTTTGTCATTTTTATATATCGTTAATTCACAGCTATAATTATAATCCCGCCAATTTCGAGATTGCATGACAAATTCAACCTCAGAAAATATTTATAATCCCTGGAAATTCTTGCATAATCTTTCAATGAGGTCCAAAATTCATGAGATATTTTACGGCCATTGCTCGTAGATTAAAATTCGTAATTAATAGATTATAGACTAGACTATCAACACTTCAATATTTAAATAAGATTTAAAATTTATATATTAAAAAATAACATTACAAAATCCCAGTCATTTAATAAAGAGGTTTTCTACGTAATCTTCAACTAAAATTTCAGAAACATGTCTGACGTTGTACACGGTTTACGTTTGAGTCTTCACGCTTTAGAAATTCCAGTTGCAGAAATATCTTGTGGAGTTGCCAGAGTAGCATGTTCAACGGCAGCATTAGGAGTAATTTGTGGTACAATTGTTGTTGGCGCTGCAGTAGTTTATTTGTGTTACGCTTGCTACAACAATTATGAGGAGGTGAGTAAATTGTGTTATTTCTATTAAATACTTTAACTATCCTTTTTATTTTAAGAAAAAGCGAACAATGAAAGAAAGTAACGAATAATATTCTATCCAGTGTTTGGAACGTATTAAAAATGCTATTTAATATTGTGATTGGTTTGTCAATTCGATTTTAATACCCTGTGTAATAGTAGTGATAACTTTGTTGTTAATGAAATTAATATATTAGAATTAAGAAAAGTTTGTATGTTAATAGTTAATATTGCTTTAAAAGCTTAAAAAATCCATGTCAAAAGTGAGTCACGCTCACTCCCACTCACGAGTAGGTCATATACTTCTATTGAGTAAGAGCGAGATAAAAAAGTTGATTTATGTGTAACATAGACCATAATATTTTTTGATGCACTAAAATAGCTTATATGCCTAATAAATTTTGTTTCCACGAAAGTGGTGGTGTTCACATATTCATACTAAAGATACACATTTTCTAAATAAATTGAGAATAGGCTTCGATTTATTTCTAAAGTACTTAATTTTTCCTCTTTCATTCGCATCCATTCTTCATCAAAGTGGAAACGTTGCATTTTTTAATTTTTCATCACAGTTTTTCCCAAAGTTTCAATCAGTTCTTCTAGTTGATAAAGTCGATTACAATGCTTGGCCAATTAATTAAAAAAAAACGTAAAATGTTTGAAAAGCGTACTTTTCGCCAGTAAAAATTGATTTTTGGGCATTTGTAATCAAAAATTTAACAAAAACGATGCCTAGGGTTTTTCATGTATAGTCTATGATAGGGGTGTACTTTTGGTACAATGATAAAAAAATGCGTTTTTCATCATAGACTATACATGAAAATGCGTTTTCATCATTGTACCAAAAGTACACCCCTATCATAGACTATACATGAAAAATAAAAATCTATATGAAAACTAAATTCAATTTGAAGGGCACTAGGCATCGTTTTTGTTACATTTTTGATTATAAATGCCCAAAAATCAATTTTTACTAGGGAAAAGTAAGCTTTTTAAACATTTTGCCGACTATCTTCATAAATGAAAAATTTATTATTCCAACACGCTTGACGAATATTTAGATTTGAGCCATTTTTGGTGTACCTTAAATTAAAGTTGGATCTGGCATTGAAGAAATCATTAGTAAGTCCAGATTTGTGAAAAATATAGATTAGACCTTTTATTCCTAATAAATTGCGAGAACTTCTTTTAAAAATGGTATACATGATTCAGGAATTGTTGAAAAAAAGTTTTTTTCTTAAAAAATGTTTTTTAGAATCTCCTCCTAAAATTTTCGCCGCTTAATTTCTGGATACCTTGTATAGTATAATATTATATAACAGCTCATTGATTGTATATAATTTCCTACCAAAAACTTTTAAATACTCTAAAAATTTCTGCAATGGTCCATGGTTTTCAAACAACCGTCCAGGTTTTGGAGGTGCCAGTTGCAGAAATATCTTGTGGATCTGTCAGGGTTGCATGTACTACTGCCTACTGCCACGTTAGGTATAGTTTGTGGTTTGTGGTAGAGTTGAAGCATGACATTCTCAAAGGGTCCAAGTGCCAAAGATATAATTTTAAATAAAATTGCTCTAAAATTTCTTTCGCAAATGCGGATAGAATACTAAGTATTTTATTAAAAAAAGATTTTATAAAAATGGTGATACCAAAGATTTTTCTTTCGAACATCGTCTGCACTTTTTGTATCTTGCAAGTAGTAATCTTAATTCCCTATTAGCCAGAAATATCTAATAGATACTCCAATATTATCACGTAAAAATATATTATCATTTTGTACAAATTTGTTTAAGACATTTTGATAACGTTTTTTAAAAGTAGGTCATTCAAATAATTTAGTATTAAATACACCTCGATTAACTTCAATTTAATTTAATTTAAAATACCAGCTTGCTAAATTAAAATGGAACCTCTACAAGGAAGAGATGTCAAGCTAGATGTTGGTAAAGCAGATATTAACAATTGGATTTTTGAGAATATTAACATAACATGCTCGACTTCCGATTTGTTGTTGCTTGCCATTACAGCTTGCATTAGTTTTTGGTGTTACCGAAAATTTAGATAGTCAAATAATGGTATGTATTAAATCTATTTTTAATATACTTTTCTGCAGATTTATTGAGTAATTATTTAAATATTTTAGGAAAAAGAATAACGACCAATTTCAATGGATTATTAAAATTTCATGATAGACTTAGATTAACTCACATCTAATTACATATACATATAATTATTAGTAGTTAAAAGATATAAAAAAATAATAGAAAAACGATGTATGTAGTTAGTCATTATGTCAAATACTCTATCCCAGGTAAAATTCCTTGTTAACAGTACAAATAGGATGAAGTATTGACAAGCTAATAAAACGAAGTTTGAACAATTTTTTTAGGTTTTCTTTTTTCTTTTTATTAAATTGATAATGATAAAATAATATTATCTTATCGTAAAGACTTCTAATTAAGTCGCAATACTTAAATTGAGTTTATTAATAATTTCATTACCCATTGTTTTGTTTATAATAAAAGCTCAAATAATATGGATCCTCAACAAAAAAGGGATTTAAATATAGAAGTTGGTAAAGTAGATGCTGACAAAAATATATTTGAGAAGATAAAGTTTAGATGCTCAACTAGTGATGTGTTAATTTTCACCACTACGGCCTGCTTTATTTTTTGGTGTGTAAGAAAATATAGGTAGTCGAAGTTTGGTATGTATTAAGCATATTTTTGTAGATTTTTTTGTTAATTTGACTTTTTTAGGAAGAAATTAATAATAAATTAAATATAAGTGGTAGAAACTAAATAAAACAAAGTCATGTAATATTAGAGATTATAATAAATAAAGACCTGTTATAAATGTTCCTTCATAGTATGTTAATAATTTTTATAAATCTGTGAGAACAGTGATGTAACAGTGATGTTACATCAACCCGAATTTATGGTAGATCAAAGGGAAGATTGACTACTCAAATACAATTGATGCTTTCTGAAATACAATTGATTCTTTCTCAAATGCTATTGATGATTCTCAAAAACAATTATAGTTTTCTAAAACTTTATTTATCTGAAATAAAATGGATACTTTCTGAAATACAATTGATATTTTCTGAAATTAAATTGATTTATCTAAATTACAATAATTGATGGAAAAGCAATTGGAAAGGGTGTGGAATTTTGGACAACGAACTATTCTTGAAATTGTTTTCTGACTTGATCTATTTAAAAATTCTGTATTCGAAACTCCAAAATAAAATGATTCGAGATAATTTAAATTTGGAAATTTGCGAATTACTAACTTTAATTCAGGGTGCCCAGTTCATGGTAGATAAATCATTCACTTTTTTTCTTTATAGTACACCAAAAGCTACACAATGAAAAAATATTGTGATATATTTTGAACTTTCCTGTCAAAGCTATTATTATTATTCTGTATTAATATTTCGTTTTTGAAAAAGATTAACTATTCTTTAAAATATATTTTTTTAATTTTTTGGAAAACAAAGGATATATCTTCATACATGTAAGGTAAAACAATATAAATCATTATCCACTTTGGTAAACAAAAACATTAAAACCAAAAATGCAACCACATAATCGTACACTTTCACTGAATTTAAACAAAAAGAATTACATGCGAAACTTAATGACAAACAATTTATATTATATTTCCTGTGGAAGCAACATTACGTTTTAATGGTTGGAACAGACACCTTTCACATTGGCCGCAATTAAAAAACATTGAATCGCCTAAAACTATACGAAGACCGTTTCGTAATAAGGATCGAACTGTTGTGTCACGAAGTGATTGCAACTTTGCCCAATGATTAATTTTTCGACTTTTTTTATTTTCAGAGTCAAGAGGCATTAAAATTTAATCAGCCTTTACTTTCACTTTATTATAAACTTTTTATAGCTAATAACATAATAGAAGAGATTTTTAAATAAGTTTAATTAGGAAGTTATGAAGATGAAGTTCATTTATAATTTATAATTTAATCGAAAGCGGCTATTAAGCCATTTATATTTTTTTATACTATACTGTAATATTATAAATTATAATCCCTTCGAGTTAATTATAATTTTATAAATTTTTACTCATATTTCATACTACCATTTCTTATTACCTAATGAAATACTTTAAAAAAATCAAACGTCGCTGTAATGTTTAAAGAATTTTTAAATACCTAACCTCATTAAATATAATACTCATGTTTATTAATCGTGGCCAAAATAATCATAACCATAGCATAACACTGTCTTATATTTTATGTATGTATTTTTTATTTACCGAATTTATTAAATAACCTGAATACAATTTGTTATGGTCTAAGTGCTTAATGAAACTAATTAGATGACACGCTCAAGTTTACCGGAAATGACACTCACTCAAGACTTACTTAACACTAAAAATTATTATCTTTAGTATAACTATGATTTGCTTCCCTCACTCCCGGTCATTATAATTGATCAAAAATTAAGTTATTTAAATAAATGAAGATTGCGGTTGAGATAATTCAATTAAATTTGTAGAACAGTTAGATTTATTTAATAACATATTTAGTTTCTTAATACACTTATTTAAACCAATTAGTTATTTTACATGTAAAATAAATTAAAAATAAGAATATTATTTGCTTTCGTATTTTTTTTATACTAAATAAGTTATACATTTCGTAATTTCTTATACTAAAACACTGTATAGGGTGGCGCAAAAGTAATCATCCCATTTCCTAAGGCTATAACTTTTATGTTTATTTAATTTTTTCCTGTTAAACAAAATAGAAAATAGTATCAACTAATTGGTGGCCGCCTCCACAGTTGATGCATGTGGCGCGTTTTAGTGCATTTTCCATCACTTTGGATTATTCACATATACACGAGACTTCAAAGAATCCCAAAAAAAGAAGTCTCAAGCAATCAAATCAGCTGTTTCCTTTACAAATACCAAAGTCACGATAACAGAGGACGCCACTTGCAAAAACTAAGAGCATATTCCAAAAGAGTGATTACTTTTGCGTCACCCTGTATTTGTGTAATTACTTATTCTTTTATAAGTATATAGCTAAAGTTAGGAATTAGGCATTCTTATTTTATTATGTTGCTACAACGCCAACTTCATATCATTATTTTAAGTAAATAGTTTTTATTTAGATAAAACCTAACTTAAACATTAATAAAAAAGGGATCCAAAGTAAATACAATATTTTGAAATATCAACGTCTTCTTTAAACAGATGTGCCTAACATTCGATTCTGAAATCTTATCGGTTTCGTTTTGCTTATATAAATAAAAAGACATTTGGCCCTTTGCTGTGCCTTATCGTTGTATAATAAACACGTCTTGAAACGCTCACAGTTTTCATGATAAAGAAAAAGCGGCTTTGTTGCGATAAGACTTATCATGCAAGGGTTTATATTTTAATCACGTTCTAAAACCGAAAAATATGATTATAAATGCTTAGAGGCTCATTTATAATGGATAATGTAATGGTTTCATTAATTTTATGGTTTATTGAACCGTGAGATGTGCTGAAGTACCTTTTTTGATAAACACAAACATTGATTAACATTTTTTTATACCTTACTAATACAATAGTCAAAAATTAAAATTTGTTGTTGTTACAATAGTATACAGGGTTATTCAGACCATCCGTCTCACCCATTTATATCGAGAACGCGTTATCGTACATACATACATACATACGTACATACATATATACAAAAATTTTTATTACCAAAGAGAACCTAAAGAATCCATTGGTGAACTTATAATTTTCCGGAACAACCAGGAACTATCCGGAACCGGAAGTAATTTCAGTCTTGAAGATGTTGTCTTTTGATATAAAGGTGGTTTCGAAAAGATGCCATCATCGATTTTTTAAATGAAAACTGTAACATTTTAACTCGTTTTTGATAGACATTCTTGACGTTAAAACTGTGATTATATGAAATTATACATTTGTTAATAAATAATAATAAAAATTATCGAAAATAATTTGGTCCTAAGTTTCCCACAGTTGGCTACACTGAAACAAATGCGTTGTGTTCCGATAAAAAAACCATCGCGAACTGCACTAATTTTAATTTTGAAAAGCACTGTTTTTTTATAAAATTTGCAACACACTGAGAAATGACTTGAAAAAATACCCAAAAAACTGCTGCGAGACTCTTTGGTTAATGTGACAGATCAGATTTAAATTTGAATGAAAATTAACAGGTACACCAACTTGGCAAGTCTAAAATCACCACAGAGTATGTTTGGTTGCATAGTTGCGGTTTCAGTCTTTTTTGAATTCACTGTATATTGGATTGCTAAATAGGCAGAGTTGAAATTGAATTTTTTTGAGAGTACAATGTACATTTTACCCGATTTACGTCGGAAATGTACGTACGAACATGACCGCACTGATCGAACAGAAAAATGTACTTTAATGCTACAAAAAATTTAGGTTGTGGATATTTACACATACGGTAGGTACGAATAATTAGGTATTTGCACCTTCAGTAGATACGATTAGGTGATTTGTACCTTCAGTAGATAGGTAATAGGTACCTACCAATAATTGGCTATTTACAAGCAAGGATTACATTGGTAAACAGTGGTTTTGTTGAATGAAGTATTATACCCATTTCTTAATATATTTTCCTCACTGATTTTAAATTTGAAGTCCATTTTGCAATAGCAGCTCTAGTTATTGAGATATGAAAGAAATGAATTTTTAGAAAAATATATCCGTTTTCAAGCTAAAATCTTTTATCACATAAAACTACTTTGAACACAACTTTCTTTTATGGGATTTTCCTCCATGAGCCGTCTCAGTAGTATGTACTATTCTGAATGCTCCAGCAGTAATCAGCCTTCATGTTTGAATTCCAGTAATCCTGGTATCGCTCTTCCATAGTGCGAATATCCTGATGGAAGCGTTCTTCTTACTCTTCATTTAAATCGCCCAGATTTTCAGGGAAATGATCTAAATGGCTGAAGAGGAAATGTAGTTTAGTGCTGATGTTGCATCCAATCTATCATCATAATCCTTACTAACACTAACATCACTATCATTACTATCTTCTGAAAATATTTGAGTTATTAGATAGGACGTACTGGGTTGGGACTGTGGTACTGACTCATCACTAGAACTCACTGAACTCAAAACAGTTCTAATAGCAGATTGCAAGCTAGGATAAATTCACTAGGAACTATTTTTGCGGTTTATTCCCGTAATATTCACAACATAAAAATAACAGTCATCATGAAGATTTGATGGTTTTCGCCAGATCATTGGATTTTTGTACTTAAAAGTGGATCCTTGTAATTTTCACATAAACGCAAAGACTCTACACAGCATTTACACATAAAATTTGGTATCCAGGGATCGATATTTATTTCCAATAGCTTGCCAAAACAGTCCATATAGGCTAATTTTACAAAATCAGGCATATTCAAGCGACATTCTTTGAACATGTACGTACATACTCATCACAAATGAAACAAAAACTATTTGGATTGTTTACACACGTTTTTCTAGATGACGACATCGTGATAGATTTATAAAATCTGGTTAATTACTTCTCTCTTCGTAAACATTTGTCGATTAGAAGTAACATTCTAGGGGATACTTGTATCTCAAAGACTCGAGCTATTAGATAAAAAGTGAAGTTAAATTCGAAATCAGCAACGTGAATTTAGTAAAAGTCAGTTAAAAAACCTCATGCAACACAATGTAAAGTTGTTTACCAGAGTTATCACTCTGAAAAAACTCGAAAGAAAATAAACTAATTCAAAATTAATTGTAAATTCTACAGGAATTAACAATACTACGGGATAGAAAGGAATCAGAAATAAACTTATAATTCAACAGTAGAATAAAATCCAACCGATATTTAATCGAAATTTTTGTTATATGGATTGAATTTATCTCAATACAAAAAAGGTAAAATGACTTTCTAAGTTTTCTGTCTTATTTCAAAGATCAAAGATTCCTTCCAGACATTTACAAAAATCTTATAGAAATTTAATGCCTAACAACTTACCATTGTTTTTAACACCAACAATCACATTCGAATGTCACTCAAAAAAATCTCAAAAAATCATGGAAGTGAGTCATGTGTAGTAAATTAGGTACCTACTGTGCAAAATTGTTTTATTAGGAACCGTTCTGAAATAAATGACCAAAAAAACACTTATTTGTCAACACCTTTAAGAGCATGCTTTCCTTAACATTATAAAGGCTATTTTGAGGTTTACTGGACTAATTCTACAGCCCTTATAAATTATTATTTTAAAATAATTCTTTCAGAATTTAAAAATGCGATAATTAATCTACAAAATGGCGCAAAACTTTTTTCAAAAAAAATTTCACATTTTTTATAGTTCTTGATTAAAAATGGCGTTTTTAAGCAATTTTTATTGGAATATTGTAGTGGAACTATTTGAGATATTGAAAATCGGGTTGCGCCGTTTTGTAGAACATACATTTATCTACATTTCAGTATTTTTTTATGATAATTGATTAAATAATAAAAGTGCTGCATGAGGTCCAATATTTGTCGTTTTGCACATAAAATTTTGTTTATTGGATTTTATTCAGTTTGTGGGCGGCGGAAAGGGGCGGCAAGATATGCATTGTTTTTAAAATTGTTTGTATTATTATAGGGTACTAGTTCTAAAAGGATATAACTTATTTTAAGGAAGACGATTTTGAAGAGCTTCCAAAATCTTAATATGTGTATACCATGTCGTCTACCCACATGCAATTTTTGTCCCACATATTATGATACACCCTATATGTATATTGTATTACTCTTCCAATAATTATTTATTGAATGTAAATCCAAGTATTATAAACAACCACAATATCAACAAGAATATAAAAGTAGTGAAGTTGGAAATAGCCAATTATTCATATCTACCGTAGGAGAAAATAACCAATTGTTCGTACCTATTGAAGGTTTAAATAGCCAATTATTCACACTTAGTATAGGTGCAAATAGCCAATTATTCATACCTACTGTAAGTGCAAAAAGCCACATCCAAAACAGACCCATGATAAGAACTCACTCTAAAATTTTTATTAATTTTCAATTAGCCGATATAGTGAAAATAAATAAAAAGTAAAATTAAAAATTAATTTCAACACCCTGTATCTCGGTAAAAATTCAGTTTTGAACAAATGTTATATGATTTTTGTAAAATGTGTAAGATATTTATTTTTTTGATTACTAACTGTCCAAAAAATTGGCAATAAATTTCTATTCATTCCAATTCTTTTTAAAACCTTATTTTAAGATCTCTTTTGGTTGTAAAAGAATGGAACCTTCATTTGTATTGTCTCGTATTTTTAATTATTTTTTCATATTTAATATTTTTTATCTGTAATTTAATATTTAAAAATAATAATTTTATTTTATATTTTATTTTTTATACAAATATTATGATTTTTAAAATTATTTCTTCGAGTTCTTCTTCTTCTTCATTGAGCTTCTTCGTCGTACTGAGCTAAATAAATTACAGGAGATACAGACATACTTGTGGTGTAGATTAGTACCCCGCATAAAATTAATGTTTTTTTTAATTTTATTGTTTCATTTTCTTAATTACGCATTAAAACAATGATACTTAAACATAATAGCCTGTATTCAGCGACAGTGATGAAAATGTCGTTAACGTTACAGACGTCTCTAAATTTTTCATCACAGTCGCTGAATACAGGCTAATGTATTTATTTTAATTAAATAAAAAAGCTCAAGTTATGAGCAAAAAAATCTCATAATTTTAAGCTTGGGGTACATTTGTACCCCACTCAGTGCGACGAAGGTTAATTTAATATAGAAAGTTAATTTTTAAATTTAGCTATGTGTCCAAACGTAGTGATTGATTAGATAGATACCTATTTGAACAAACACGCAAAGTTTTCTTTATAAACCAATTTTAAAATTAAGAAGCATTTATCCTATTATAATGAGGCATAAATTAAGAATAAAATCGGCACTTTCTTAGGTATAACCATTCAAGTATTTCTTAATTTCTATCACGATGAAAAACAACATTTTTAAGCTAATTTATAAATCATCGTGCCTAGAAATTCTATACTACCTACTTTTAATTAAAATTAAACTGAGAAACAAAAAGCACCCGAAATATTCCTAGTCGTTGCGGCACCATTTTTTATAGCCAAAAACTTGTTTCGGTCGGGGTCTTGATGTTTGGGTATATTAAGCGTATACAGGCCCATCTTGATGGCTTGATGGCCAGGGGTTGTATATCTACAAACAAAAACTGACCTTCAAACCTCAAAACCATCCTGAAAAGGTTTCAAACAGATTTCGAGGTAGTAATTCTAAAACCACTTCTTTCCGGAAGAAGTTATTAATATTATAAATTATCTACTTGGGCTTTAATGATATTAAATTGATGAGTGTTCTTATTTTATCTTTTAATATCTGACGAGAGTATTAAATATTTTTGTCGAATCGTTGTAATTTCGCGTATTTTGCTGCGTAAAGTCTTAACCTTGGCCTTTAAAAAGTGCTGCGTTTTTATTCAACGTTTTCCTTCCTACATTGGTCGTTTCTGCGTGCTGTAAGTTGTAACTCATGTATATTGACCATGTGTGTTGACCGTAAACACAATATGATGACGGCATGTGAAAACAAAAGTGTAATGTAAGAAATGAGGTTCAATTTACAAGAGACCGACATTAAACGAAAACAAAACACAATCACGAGCTCTTGCTGAGTCTTAAAATATATGATAAAAATTATGACTGGATTGTTTACTACATTTTTTGAGCATTATATCAAATAGTGCTTCGCTAAGGGTTTAAAACGTAGCATATAAAATATTACGTAAATACTTAGCTTGCAGGAAAAAAATATGGTGGTGTGATTTACTTTTGATAGTAATTGGAGAATTTTCAACTTTTTATGATTAATGTAATTCTTTGTAAAATAAAAAATATACAATTTTATTAAAGTATAAATAGATTTTGTATTATTTATTCATAAAATATAAATAAATAATGAGTAAAAAAATTGAATGTACACAAGTGTAAAGGGAAAAATTAAAAATTAATAATAACGAGGTCATTAACTAACTTGATATAATTTTTACAATAAAATGAATAATTGTACCTACGTTAATGAAAAATTAATAAGTTAAACGTTCATTAAAATTATAATGTAAATAAATACAGGATGTTCCTAAAATAGTGATAACTGGCTTCGAGTGATTTTATTGCAAGTGAAACGAAGACATAAAGTCTATACAGGGTGATTTTTATGTATGGAACCAAAGTGATCGTGCCCAAATGGCTGTACAAAAAAAATGATAAAATTTTGTAATCCAACTTTTTTGGACTGCCGAAAATTATAAAAAATGGCCTTTTTTTATTTTCCGTTCAAAACAAAAATACATATTTTAGCCTTCAAAAAAGGGCTAAAACATTTTTTAATTGTTAAATAATTTTTTAAGGCTAAAATGTTTTTATTTTGAACTGACTTTGGTTCAAAAAACTTAACTGTTAGAGTTACAGGTGTTGATAATTATATTTATTTTTACTTTTCATTTATATATTAATAAAAGAATTTAAGCCCCCTATTTTTAATTTATTTGATATGCTATTGAAAAATTCTGAAATTCTGCTTAGATTTTTAAAATCTACATTCAATTTGCCATAAAAAAGTAAACCTGTTAAATTTTGATAGAATTTATAGTTTTTCTGTAATTCTGCAATTTCGCATTTTTGATTTAGTAGTGCCTAGAATATTAAAATTAAAAACTCTTTTGGAATGACTCGTTATTTGTGTTTTAAATAAAAAAAAAACAACAGAAATATGTACTTATTTTCAAATTTTAGAAAGATAATCAAAATGACCCTCATTTTTTTTTTAAATTTTAAATAAAGTTTTTCTTTCTAACTTGTTTATTTACTTAAAACACCAACAAACTCTATAAGAAACCAAGCTTAAACTGACAAGTATGACATTTTTTGTCATACTTGCATTTTAAAACTGGTTTTAACTAAAACTTTTTCGTGCAACCCGCCTTAAGAGTTTTCAATTTTAATTTTTTTATTTGAGGAACCCCGAAGGTCACTGATATTTCTATAGATATGTAAATTAATTTTAACACTAAGATCCAACCATAGATCCAACTAACAATAGATTAGTTAAAGCCTAAACGTAGTAGTTTGAATTAACTAGCTCATGATAAACTCTGTAGAAAGCTTTTGCAAAATTGATTATAGATTGCATGTACTTGTTTCTTAGACTCAAAAGTTTTATTAATCTAGGAAACGTACTGAACCAAATTCGTTGTGGTAGATCGTCCTTCAAGAAATCCATGTTGTTCGGGGTTGATTAGTTGCTATGATAGTAAAGTTGTTTAGATGGCGGACCAAAGTTATGTTTTTTATATGGAATACCCAGTATTTTATGACATTTTTGGATTCCTTATGAAAAAATAATTATACTTTGTATAAACTTTTATGGGTCTATAATCACTCGTTTTGCTGATATTTGCCATTTAACCCAAAAAAGATCCATTTTTGAAAAATAACTGTTCTTAAACAGGTAAACATTTTGGGTTGAAATTTTGTCAAAAATTTTTCAACATCGTCTAGTCTACAACTGTCATGTCAAACTTAAGTTTGTAATAATTTTTTATCAGAGTGCCTTATGAAACGCAAATTGAAAAAGTAAACGAAATTTTCAAATGGAACACCCTATATATTTTAATATCAATCGATGGCATTTTTTACAAGCTTTCTATTGATATTTTTTGATAAGGAATGGAAAAATGTCATTATACCACTTTAAAAATTTTGAAAAAAAATATTTTTTTGTAAATAAAATAAATTTTATAAGAGATATTAATTTGAAATTTTGGCCACAGTTTTTTCACATAAGGATACCTACACATTTTCGGCCAATAAAAGTTTAGGAAATACATATTTTCAGGGGCGTTACAAGTGGGTGGGTCATCAACTTTTTTTGATAATTTTAAAAGTACTAAAATAATCTTTGATCAATGTTCTACAGAAAAGGTACTTTTAATTTATGTCGCTCCGGTGCTTCATGTCGAAGTAAAAGTAGATTTTATAATTTTTAGCTAAAAATATGAATTTAAAAAACAACTTCAAAGTCGGCTAATCTACTTAGCCTAAAATATTATGAACCAAATATGTGGACTGCTCCATATGCAAGAAATATGTCTGGTAATTTCGCATTTGAAAATCTATGTATTTTTAATTTTGCAGTAATACTAACTATCAAACAATAGAAAATTAGACAATTAGAAAATATTAAAGACTGCTTAGAACTTAGAATTACAAAATATTGTGGTAATTCGTCTACTTTGATATTTGTATGTTCTCAGATTAATCACGAAATTTTTATTAAAAAGTTTAATTTTATGATGTTTTTTAAATTCATATTTTTGGCTAAAAATTATAAAATATACTTTTACTCCGAAATGAAGCACCGGAGCGACATACAATAAAGTACATTTTCTGTAGATCATTGATCAAATATTTATTTTAGTACTTTTAAAATTATGAAAAAAGTAAAGATGCAAAAGATATATTCAAAAAATTTGATGACCTCCCACATGTAACGCCCCTGAAAATATTTTTTAAACTTCTATTGGCTGAAAATCTGTATCCTTATCTGAAAAAACTGTGGCCAAAATTTCAAATTAATATCTCTTACAATATTTATTTTATTTACAAAAAACTATATTATATTTTAAATTTTTGAAGTGGAATAACTTTTTAAGGAAGCAGTTCCAGAAATCACTTCATCACTTCCTCTATCACCACAAAAAATTTGTCACAGTTATTCAGGGACACCCTGTATAACTATGTTTCCAGATTTCTGGAAACTCTTCTTCCATCAATAAGGATGATTTAAAAAGTAAATGGAGAGCCTGTTTGGAATCCCATCTAGTCCATAATTAGGTGAATTCTCTAAATCATCAATTTCATTGAACACGTTTATCAAACTTACTACGAACTTATCATTACACACTTACGCATTTTTCAAAGTTATAAATCAGAGGATTATTGGATGGTTTAGTATAAACAGTAGAAAAATTTATTTAATTACAATTGGTGCTTTCTGAAATACAATTGAAGCTTTCTGAAATAGAATGGGAATATTGGAAAAGGTGTAGTATAAAAATATTATAATTTCATTCAATTATAGTAATAACCAAAATTTAAATGGATGCTAAATGTGACGAGGAAAAAGAAAAATATATTTAAAGAAATAAACTATTTTTTACAAGATTAACAAAACAAAAGGATATTTAATTCCATGAATGAATACAAAAAGTAGTCAAACATTAGTACATAAACTTGGGTGTTCATATGATTTAAAATCACACCAAGTTACATGTAGTAAATTGAAGTAATAATTATTTTTATTAATTCTACATTTCATTGCGTGTAATTTGAAGGAAAGCAAATGGATAACACCATAATTTTGGTATCCGCCAAAAAGTACGACACCTCATTTATTTTCTCTAGGACGTTTGTAGTCATGCATAACGGGTCATAAGTATACACACGTATAATTTAAATATTGTTACTTATATACCTGCGTAATTATGTTATTTCGCCATTTCTTGCGACAAAACCGGTTGGTCAACAATCATCAACATGTATATACATACATGCCAGAAAAAAGAACAGTGTTATGTTATGCAATATTATTGCTTTTAAGGATTTATATACTTTATGTATGGTTTAAAGATGAGCAATTACTTTACACTTCCATTTAAATAATCAACACAAAAATTGCTTTTATCTTAATGGTTTATAATTGCTTACCATGATTACTTTTAATTCTTCTTCGAATTTAAATTATCTTTTTATTAGTTTCTCTATAATCATTAAGATGTTTTAATAAATGCTTTTTTACGAAATATACAACTTTTATACAAAATAATGGGAAAACACAAAAAAATAAAATATTTATTTTTTTAAATACTAAGTGTAAATTTATTAAATTTAGGAATAAAATATTTTTTAAATCGAGAAATTTTTTTATAATATTGGTCAAATATCGATTTTACTGAGTAGCAATTTTAAGTTATCTTTAGTCATCTTGGGAATGGGTCTTCTCCTCACTCATCGGTCCACTCACACTTGTGGCACCAGTCGTTTGACAAGGGGTGAATTTATCGCCAGTAATCTCTTTTTTATTACGGTGGTTCCTTTTCTTTTCCGTCCTTCTTTGTCCCACAAAAAAGGTTCTTCTGCTTGGGTCCCTCAGGGACCATTTCGAATAATAAAAGCACGGATTTTTGGAATCACGCTACGTTCATGCTGCCGGAGGCGACATGGTAACGAAAATTTATAATTGCAACCCAGGGATGATGCTTTTAACGTTTTGGTGCCACGAAGTCTGACGTTTTTTAAAGAAATTATCTTCAACTTTACAATTTACTATCGTTTTGGTAATTGGCGTACCCAAAAAATTAGAAAATTCATTTTGTGTAATTTAAATATTTAACCATCTGTTTTGTTCAAAGAATTTTATTTAAGATTCAAAATTAACTTCAATCAAAATTACTTTAAAGTTTAAAAATATTTATAAAGCCACTTAGTTTTAATATTTCAAACTCTATAGCTCAAAATTTTCACTTTATTAGTTAGATTGGCTATATTGTATTTAGAATTTTTCTTTAAAACTCTTACTTAAGCTTGATCATAAATCTTTGAGTACAATTAATTTAATATTAAATGTTATTAATATTAGCATTTTAATATATAAATGTATAAAGTTTTTGTGAACGTAGAGCATTATATTAAGGGTGAGATTTATCAGCCCATCAAAAAAGAGCAATTTCACGATTAAAAAGGTGGTTTAAACAAGTTTTAAATATATGGAACAACCAGAAAATATTTTTCAGATTATATAAATTCATTGCCCGCCAAAAAGGTATATTGCACGGTCAAAATGTATATTTAACAGCAGAAAAAGAAATCAAGTTAAGAGCATCTTCCTAAACAGAAAATATAGTGGTTTAGTACCCCAGAAAAATAGGCTAGTACGAAAAAGATTTTTGTATAATTTTTTTTGTAGACGATTTAGAAGTCATTTCTATACCTCCCAGGGGAAGGAAAAAAAATTGGAGAATCTACAAAAAAAAATATATTGACCTAAAAGTACCTTAACTTTGGACCCCTCTAATTAATTTTGTGTTAGGTTGCAGAAGGTGACTATCGGTTAAGTTGTAGCCTAATTAATTAAGATTATAAATCTGAAAAAAAATTGAAAATCTAACGAAGCAAACTTGAGTTTTTTCTGGGCTACTAATGCTCGATTTCATGATTTATCACAATTATTCCTCCCAAACTCGCGCGCCCTCTATGGATTCGCATTAATTGTCAGTTATTTGTGAATAATTTGCAAAGAAGCTCCAGAAAAGTGGGATGGATTTTCTATTCCTTGTTATTATCTCCAACGGAAAATTTATCGCGGGCGTCTAGGAAGATGCTCTTAAGTAAAAATACATTTAACAGCAACAATGTTATTGGCGCAGTATAAATATTTAAACCACGGTAAGATATGATCTCTAAAAGTGAACAAATAAACTATAAAAAATCTTTTAATAATCAAAGTAACCAGATATATTACTATAGAAAAATACATTTCCAGTTTCAAGGAAACAAAAATATATTTCGGTTATAAAATAAACCTAACCCAATCCTTATGATTTAAGGGTAGGTTAGGTTTAGAACCAAGAAAGAAACTGAAAGCACGCAACTTCAATTTTAAACTAGTCTAGTTCTAGGTCCCTAACGTGGATTTCGTAAAAAACTACTTTTTTATGTGTGATATATTTTTTAAGGTGCCATAAACTTTTCTTTTGATGTATAATATTTTTATTTGCTGTGCAACCTCTTTTTGTTCCTGGATTTTGTATTATTTTGTTGTCACAAGTATTATCTGAATATGCATTATGCTTTATTGATGTGATGAAATACTAATTTTGTCATTGGTTCATTTATTTGTAAAAAAATATCGCTATCTGACACTATTTTTATGTTGATATCCTGTAGTGCAAATAACCTATTCTGACGTGCCAATATACAGGGTGTTTCTAAATATATGCGAAGAAATTCCACAGGCAATTCCTTGACCAATTCTAAGACAAAAGTAAAAAATAAAAATTTTCCCCTTATATTAAAATTGGGGGTGCTTCATAATTATACCATTTATAAAACTAAAAATTAAAAATTAAAAATTTTTTTTGGAAAACAAAATCCTTGTAAAGTATACATTCAAGTTTAATCATAAAATGTAGTATACTTATGTACACAGAAAGCACAATAATTACTTAAAAGCAACCATAAAACGTAGGTTAACTTAATTAAGTAAATAACTTAATGAATTAACGTAAAAATGAGACAATGATATAGCAATTCAAGGTAGCTTCTATTATGAAAGTATAATTTTTGTTTCAGGTCAAGGTAAGCCAAGGTAAGACATCTAAGAATCGAAGAAATTAAAGGGAAATCTGAAAAATCATCCCAAGAAAGATTCATTCAAGCATAACTGGAATGAAGGAACAATATAAAATTTAATTATTCTAAGTATCGATAAATCGAAAATTAAAACGTTGCGAGACGTTCATTGATTTATTTATGAACCTTTCGCGTTGCGTGCATTGCAATTAAAGTTATTGTTGGTTGGTGCAGTGTCTTGGCTTCTCAAAGTACTTCCAATGAATTTAAAAAGCCCTTTGCGTCTGCAAGCTTCGTTTTAAAAGATGCAATTCTAAACCAACAATACCTAACCGCACCTTCATGGTATTTTCAATTTAAATAATAAGTAATGAGGAAACTATATTTTTTTAAACATGCATATGAACAATTGAATTTATTTTTATTCTCATAAATATTGCAATAAGCTTAATAATAGTTTATAACAATAAAGGAAAATGTAATAAAAGTTTCAAGTAGCAATTAAATACGATTTTCAGGTGATTTACCTTTATCCATGTACAAACTTAACCATATATTAGCTTTAAAAGTTGAATGAATTTATTTATCGTTATTGTTATTCTAGTACTGGAGAAATTTATATAAATATTTCTTATACAAATTTTTGTATAAAAATTAATATAAGCCTAAATAAATCTTAAAATTAAAAAAATTGAAACATTTTTTGAGAAGAGAAATTCAAAAGTTATTTCCGGTAAAACCGGAAGTGGTATTATAAAAATATAATGCATAGAATATGTTCGTTTGAACACACAACATGATTATTGCATTAAATCCTACCAAAAATATTATGCCCATTGATGATTATACAAGGAATTCAAATAAGATTGATACCGCAACTATGCAACCAAACATTCTCTATGGTGATTTTAGACTTACTAAGTTGATGTACCTGTTAATTTTCATTTAAATTTAAATCTGATCTGTCACTTTAACCTAGGCGCCTCTCACCAGTTTTTCTTCGGGTACTTTTTCCGAGTTGTTTCTCAATGTGTTTTATACAAAAAATTGTTGGATAAAAAATGAGACATCCTTGTTTATGTAAGTTATTTAACTTAAAACAATTAACCCTTTACCACATCGTGTGCCATTTATGGCACAAACCATATTTTTAATTTTTTTATACATTTCAGTCAATCTCTTGTTGTAACTGCATGACTGTCCACATGTGACACTCTCGAGCGCCATAAGGTTTCGAGTTTGAGCCTGACAAATTTCTCTGACATGCTAGAATGTTCATCATTTGATATTTATTTTTTGTTATAAAACAGTGTCTTTTCAGTACAGAAAAATTATTAGTGCCTTTTTAGTGTTATTATGTTTCTATTCAGGTAACTTTTGTGTGTTATAATTATTGATAACCTATGTAAAATGACAAAATAAGGTTTGTCCCATATATGGCACATCATGCATTTACGTTTTTTTGCAGTCACGGATCCAAAAAGTTTTATGGAAATATGTCTGCTGTTCGATTTCCCGATGTGGAAAGTGAAGAATCCGATTTATCTGAGTTTTCTGAAACAAATTCACACGTCCTCACTGGATAGAAGGTAACCTAAGAATACCAGATAATGAAATACAATTCACTGGCTCGCAGGAATTACCGTCGACCATTTTAGAGTTGGAAACTCCAGTCCAGTTTTTCAAGTTTTTATTTCCCGATAGTCTGATGGAGTATATTACAGAACAAAGTAACTTATATTCAATGCAACAATCTTCGAATAAACCAGCTAACCTAAAAGCGTCGGAAATTACATAATTTATAGGTATTACTCTATACATGTCAATTATTCAACTTCCTTCTACAAGACATTATTGGAATTGTAACATTGGCCATCCAGCAGTAAGTGTCGTAATGAGCTGTAACAGATTTGAGGAAATAAAACGATTCCTACACTTCAATAACAATGACGATATAATTGAAAGAGGACAGGCTGGATACGACAGCTTATTCAAGTTTAGACCATTTCTCCACCAAATTAGAAGTATATTGCTAGAAGTACCTAAAGAAGAATTTTTAGGTATAGACGAACAAATTATACCTACCAAAGTACGAAGTCAATTGAAACAGTATAACCCAAAAAACCGCATAAGTGGGGATACAAGAATTTTGTGGCATTTCTGGTTTTAGCTATGATTTTGATCTTTTTGCTGGATCCCAAAGCAATTCTATACCTCCAGGGGCGCCAGACCTTAGTATGAGCAGTAACATGGTTGTAAAATTGTTTGAATCCGTACCAAAACATCAGAACTACAAGTTGTTTTTTGATAATTGGTTTTCTAGTGTTCAACTTAAGGTATATTTGACCAAGAAGGGCATTCTGCCATTAGGAACAGTAAGAGTAAATCGTATTCCAGGAGCTGAAATACGGAAGGAGAAAGAAATGAAGAAAATAGGAAGAGGTCATATGGTAGATAAAGTAGCCAGTGTAGATAATGTGAATATTAGTGATAGTATCTTGGTTTGACAATAAAATCGTTAATACAATATCAACGTATGCTGGAAGTGAACCAAGAGGAGAAAAAAGAAGATTTTTCAAAAAGTAAAATGCTCCTAAGATGATACCTTGTCCCAACAGTGTCCTTATTTATAATAGTTACATGGGTGGTGTAGATCTTTTGGATTCGATGTTGGGATTTTATCGCATAAAAATAAGGTCCAAAAAGTATTACTTGCGTATATTTTTTTCATTTTATTGATTTGGTGGCGGTGAACTCTTGGTTATTAGGTAGAAGAGCTGGAAAATGTGATATGCCTCTTCTGGATACAAAATTAGCAATAGCAGATGCTCTTTGTAAAGCTGGTCAATCAGCCAAACTCAATAAAGTGGCAAGGCCATCAAGTAATAAGCTTCAGCAACTATTTGAAAATAAAAGAAAAAAGGGACCAGCAAAAGAAATACCCCAAAAAGATATTCTACAGGATGGTATTGATCATCTACCGTATTGGGATGAGACAGATCGATCAAGATGTAAATACCCCGGGTGCGCAAGAAAACTTATATAATCTGTACAAAATGCCACATTCCATTATGTCTTAATAAGGATAGAAACTGTTTCTTACGTTTTCATACCGAATAAACTGTAACCATTTATGAAATAAAAATTGTTGTATTATTCTTTTGCTGCATGATGTCCAATATATGGCACAAACCCATTTTTTAAATATATCTCGTTAATCTAATAGTTTATATTTTTTTTAAATATTTTTATGTGAAAATAGAACTCAAGTTTAATTCTCAATAATTTTTTCACCGAAAAATAAAAATTCATGCAGTAAAGGGTTAAATATCGATGAAACTAAAAGGTTCAGAAAAAGTTTCAAATAATAGTTATAGATGTATATTATGCACCAAGGGAGTAAAGTGAGTGTTGTAATACCGACTATGAAAGTAGTTGCCCGAGACGAAATTAAGGATAACAATCAGAGGAGGGATTATTCTCACTTTACTCCCTTGGTGCATATTAAATTTTTTCCACAAAAAGATTACTGTTTTTTTTTGTTTGTAACATGTAAAACCAACGTATCTTCAAATGGGGATTAGCCATAGAACTATAGTTCTATGAGCGATGGGATTAGCGTTTCTTAATACACCGACACTAATTAATATTAAGGTGTCATAGAAAAAACAAATAACAAACAAGTAAATACGGAAGCGAGCATAGCAGAATTATTTATGTAAATAATAGAGTGACATGTGACATGACAAGAGAAAAAGTAAATTTGATATAAAGGGGAGTAAAAGTACCATTTTAGTCTCTCTTACGAAAGAGTAAAATAGTGTAAGGAAGTGCAAAAAAGTTGCTTGGTTGAAAAGGCGAAAAGAATGGTCTTGGTTATTTTTTGGCCAAGGGCCATGTTTGTGTAAATTTCAATGAAAACAAAGTTTTTTACATGAAAACCTATATTTATTAGCAGTTTCAAAATACTATACTCAAAAAACAAATAACGTTTGTCGAAAACATTTTTTTATTTTACATATTTTTTACTTAATTTTTTTTAGAAAAATATGCTTTTTGACAATTTCATTCAAAAAACTAAATAATACTAGTTGATTATATGATTTTAGTAGGGAGTTTTTCAAACTTTTTAATAAAATAGTGTGAACTTGGCTAATAAAAACGTTTTCTATGTCCACGTTTCTCTTGAAACATACCTACTATGAGGTAAAAACCTAAAAATGATGTTAAAATAAAAAGTTATTTATAAATTAATATACCTACATATAATTAGATTATTTGTAATTGCTAATGTCTTTTTGATATGTGCACCAAACGTTGAAAACGACTTTAAGAAAATTATTATTATGACTAAAGAATGTATGTAAGTAATTATTATAAAAATTAAATTAGTTTATTGTGTTTGTTAAAAAATCTTATTTTAAATAGCGGAATACTTCAAATTTTCGTGTAGATAACCTTGAACGTTAGTAGACTTTATAATACTCAACAATCAAACAATCAAGGCAAAATAACTTGAGTGAGGCGGCAAGCAGTTCTAAGTTCTAATTATAATTCCTGCTTGTTTTGAATCATAAGATTCTCGATTCATAATAATCGATTGCTATTTTTTTTTACAAATGACTAGGAAAATTATAATTGTATAATATGTATTTCAATACTTAAATAATGCATCACAAGTAACACGTCAATATTAAATAAAATATTTTATATTTTATAAAATCACACGAGACGTGTATAGATTTTTCTAGAAAATACCTATAGATATGTACCTATTGACAAAAGTGATAAGTGAATTCTTTTTAAAAAAAGGGTTAAGTCAATGTGATTTGGACTGTTGAGTGCACATTTAAAACAGTTTTTCTGACAATCAAAAATACAATATTAAAATCGGATTGAAAACGAGATCTATACATTTGATTGTTAAACTTACTTGGTAAATCAATCAGAATCGAAGTTAGCAATTTCAATACATTTTCTAAACTGCATGTAAATGTGGAGATTGTCTGTCCCTTAACACATCTGTGAACTATGGTATTGCTATTCGCGATTTCGGAATTCCATGCGCCCTCTGGATTTAGCGTTTTGAACTAAATCGGTGAGTACTTGTCAGTAATATTACATTAGCGTTATATGCCGATCGTACGTATTTCGCAGTTTTCGTTTGAAATGAAGGGATTTAAATATATTGTTTTGTGACTTTAAGTAGTTAAATTTTCAATTTTATTTAAATAATAACAATGACAAGTACTCACCAATAATCAGCTGATACCGCGATTGTGGCGCTCCCTGCAGGTAGTCGAAGTCGCGGATATTATTTGCATTTTTTAAATAAGTTAAAAAAGTGCATTTATTTAGAAAATTTACAGGGTCAGTCGAAATTAAGCAGCTAATTTTTTTAGCCAATTCTACGACCAATTTTAAAAAGATTTTTGGTCGTTTATTTGAAAACGCTTTAAAGTAGAAACTTAACCAATTTACTGTGAATCATAATACATTTTAGATACCTATATTTTCATGATCTCGCAAGCTTTTAAAAGGGTTGTCTTGGAGGGACGAGCCGGACTGTCTCCCGTAATTTCAGGTCGTTTTAAAAATGGGCCGGATTGTCTCCCGTAATTTCGGGCGGTCAAGTCCGCCAGATATAGGAAAAGTCCGCCACACTACTACCGGAATATATAATAATATTTAGTCAATAGTTAGTTAGTTTGTGACTTATTTACAATATCCCGTAATTTCAGGTTATTGTTTTTTAAAATACACTCTGTGATGGTCTGGTTAGGTTAGGTTAGGTTTGAGTAGAGTTTGATACGTTTTGAGGCGGAAAAGGTTTTAAAAATATACATTGTAATTTGGTGAGGTTATAGTGTTAGAAAAACTTTGTGTGAAGCATTCAAATTGGTCGGATCAGCGTCCACACGGACAATTTGGTCGGGTGGTGGGATAGTTGGATAGAGCCGGGCCACCCGACCAACCAACACCAACCTCCCACCTAGGATAGCAATAGCAACAAGCCTCCACACGGTCCGAGTTAGCACCCCACCTGACCAAATCGGATCGTGTGTAGGGCTTTAAAGTTATATTTATGATTTAAAGGGCGTATGACCGTTGATTCAAACTCTCTTTCTAAGGTTAGGGATATAAACTTTTCTGAAAAATATCATATTCTTTAAAAACACTTGTATTTTATAAAAAATAACCTCAAAAAATCACAAGTGGGTAAATTTCACCTAGAAAATTTAAACACTCAATGAGTTGTGCAGGGTTTCCGAAAATTGCTTATTTTATCCGTTATTTATATGCTTTATGGTATTCCGTACAAATCTGTAAGTTCTTACAGGAAAAATCTGTAACGTTGGTTACCTTCCAGATATTTCTTGTAAAGGTTTAAAGATTTGCACGGAATTGCAGCATAAATCTAAAAGGCATATTTATTACAATTTTCAAAATATCGCAGAAAATAAAAAAAATTGCCATTATCGTTTATGTTTATTCAAAAACCGATATTCTTAACTAATACATTAGCCCAATTCGCATGAGCATAATATTATGTGTATCTTGGTATAATGAGGTTATTTCTTTTGGGAGTGGTAAGTGGAGTAGTAAGTGAATTTGACATACCATTCATTTTCGCTTGAAGTGGTAAGTGATCGTGGTATGTCAAATCGCTAACCATGCTCTGTGTATATTAAGTGGGAATGGTATGTGAGATGATGTTAGATTACTTACTACTCGCTTACTACCATACTACAATTCACTAAATAGTATGCTCAAAAGAAATAGCCAATGGTTAGTGGATGGTCAGTGTTTTTTTTTGACATCTGATATCATCTCACTTACCACTTCAAGCGAAAATGAATAGTATGTCAAAATCACATACCATTCATATCTATTATTTGGATACTTTTTAACGAAGAATCCCAAAATGTTTAATCGATAAAATACAATTTACAAGAAATTTATTGCGAGCAACAAAATAACTAGCTAAGAACAATAATAAATAAAAAAAGGAATAAATGTCCAAATAATGCAAAATAAATTAATGTAAGCATTAACTGTCAATATACTGATTTAAAAAACAATATATTGTGTTGTTTTTGTAGCACACGCTTATAATTATATTATCATCATTTTTTTAATTTGACACCCCCGAAGTTGTTCTTGTTTTCAATAAGTATTTTAACGACTTCATAATTGGTATACATTTTTTTGAAAAAATACCACAACAATTTTTATAAATGTAAATATATGTGAACCAACTGAAATAAAGCAATTGGCCTGAACCGATACATCCAAGCAATAAGTTGGAACAAGCCTTGAATTTGAAATGTCTACAATCTACTCCAAAAATTACCCCAAGAAATGTTAAGGAGGCCAATAAAGGCACCAAAACACATAAGATGAAGTTGTCTTGGATAAGTTTGAAATCCAAGGAAACATTATGGGATATCGTAATCTATTATTATTATAGTGTAAACGGTGGAATTGCAAAGCTGTTCATACATTGTTTCTTATACAGGTGAACATGGTGCAGCACCGACGCCTGTCTCCCGACTCAACCACAGACTCAATCACCAAGAATTAAATGCGTTTGTTTTTCACCACGTGTGCTAAGTTGTTATCAATTAATTCTCTTTACAGCCTGTGTAGGTATTTCTGTTTTTTACAATGTAAAATACCGATATTATACAGGGTGTCCCGTAAGTGGACGATTAAATGATATGAACTGACAGAGAAGGTAATTTCCAATATAAATAACCATATTTGTTGTTATAAAATTGTTGTTGGTTCAAGAGTTATTTCAGTTTTTGTATTTTTTCAGTAAACGCGTACTGTGTTCATAAAAAAATTGATTAACAAAATGCTATGAGTTGTTTGATTTTTTAAAATTATCATTATAAACCTCAAAGGGTCCACCTTTTCAATAATAGCACTTTTATAAACTAATTTATCTTTTATCAAAGAAAAAAAAATATTTTGCGAAAACTTTTTGTTAGTATAAAATTTTAGTTGATTTTAAAATCACCCTGACAGAAAATAATGTACTAACATTAAGTTGAACAACTATTGGAAAAAATTGTCTATTTCACGTAGAATCAGAAATGGTATAACGCATAAAGGCAAATTAAACCGTTTTTTTAAATGATTTTTTATGAGAAGTAATTCGTATATTTTGCTAAAAATTTATTTACTACATGTTTTGAATTATGATCAGATATCAAACAAAATGAGTCAAATAATGAGTTTTCCATAAAAAAATTGCGAAAGGTGCTTAGAATGTAATTGTTATATTTAATAATCAAAATTTCCCATTTCATTTTTCGTCACGGCTATTGTTCAGTCCAATTCTAATAAATTTAAAATGTAAACAAATAACAAAACTCCTTTGGTTTTCATAGACCACCTGATAACAATTGAGGAAGAGCAGTTGTTTTTGTTTTCCAATTTTTGAAGTTGAGATATTTGGAACTGTTATTTTAAATTGTATTCGGATTCACAAAAATGTCGTACTTTTCTCGCGAATATGCTGAAATGCATTATGTGTATGAGTTTTGTGATAAAAATGTCCTAGCTGCTGCAAGAGAGTACCGAGAACGATTCCCCAATCGTGAGCGTTATCCCGTCTACAGAGTGTTTCAAAATGTACATCGGTGCTACATAGAAGGTGAAACCCCTGGAAATCCACGGAGAGAAGGAAGACCTATTAGGTATGATATCGACGAAGACAAAATAGTTGAATTTGTGGCAGTGAATCCAACAACAAGTGTTCGTCGTGTATCAAGAAAATACCTCGATCTTCTGAGCATCATATTTTGCAAAGGAATCAATTATACCCGTACCATGTACCATGTGCAACGCGTGCAAGCACTTTTACCTCCTGACTTCAATAATAGGACCGATTTTGCAGGGAAATGCTACGACGTACGACGCAATAGGGAAAACCCTAGTTTTTTAAATAAAATTTTATTGAGCGACGAATCCACATTTAGCAGGATAGAAATATTCAATATCCACAATTTACATTATTGGGACGACGCTAATACCATGGTGGTGCGAAATGATCGCTTCCAACACCACTTTGGGATCAACATGTGGGTAGGAATAATTGAAGGTAGACTGATTGTCCTATTTGAACTACCAAGAAGGGTCAATGGCCAAATTTACCTTAATTTTTTGCAAAATAATTTGCCAGGCTTACTTGAGCAGCAAGATAGTGCTCCTCCCCATTATGCCGTAGAGGTGAGACGACACCTCAACATACATTTTCGAAATCGTTGGAGTGGAAGAGGAGGAACTATTCACTGGCCAGCGCGATCACCTGACCTAATTCTTTTGGACTTTTTTTTGGGGGGCGGGGGCTATTTTAAAGAATTGGTTTACGCAACGGAAAATAATTCCGACCAAGAGCTGCGACAAAAAATAAGGCGAGCAATCATAATTATTAAAAATAATGAAGGAGCATTCGGTTAATCAAAACCAATTTTATCCGTCGATGCCGATTAAATTAAATTAAATATTTGGTAATGAAAATCATTATTTGACTCATTTTGTTTAATTTTTGACCATAACTCAAAACTGTAGTACAATTATTTTTTAGCAAAAATACGAACTACTTCTCATAAAAAATCATAAAAAAACGGTTGGATTTACCATTATGCGTTTCTGATTTTACGTGAAATGGACAACTTTTTCTAATAGTTGTTCAACTTTATGTTAGTACATTATTTTCTGCCAGGGTGACTTGAAAATCAACTAAAATTTTATTCGAACAAAAAGTTTTCGCAAAATATTTTTTTTTCTTTGATAATAGATAAATGAAAGTGCTATTATTGAAAAGGTGAACCCTTTGAGGTTCATAATGATAATTTAAAAAAATCAAATAACTCCTAGTATTTTCTTAACGCGCTTACTGAAAAAATACAAAAACTGAAATAACTCTTGAACCATCAACAATTTCATAACAAAAAATATGGTTATTTAAATTCTCTGTCAGCTCATTTCGTTTTTACGTCCACTTACGGGACACCCTGTATATTATTGCATTATAATTATAATGTATATTAATTAATAATATTTTGCAGGTTTTAAAATTTTAATTATTCAGCAGCACTCACAAATAAGTCTCAATCACTATAAAACGAGATTTTAGAAATTAAATTAAATACTTATTACACTTCACTTTGAAAATAAAGTGAGTAAGTTTTGAGCCGTCCTTGATTCGGAGCTTCACCATGTTCTCGCTAGGTCGCGGAATATGTCAGTGCTGGATCGGTGATCGGTGGTTGGTGGTTGGGTCGGTGCTGCACCATATTTGTAGCTTTATTCTTTTGCTTTTTACTATAAATCTGAATATACTTTTTCTCGTTATGGGAAAATGATTTATTTATTAGTAAATTTTCATATTTGATTCAAATAATAATAATTTTAAAACATAAAAAAATATTAAAATTTCCTTTGGCAAAATTTTAAAATGTGTTTTACAAAAAAAATATTCTTCAAAAACTACCAGTAAAAATACTATAGAAGTAACATAATGCCTTTTTATAGAATAATTTATTTAAATAAAATGTAAAATAATTAAATGTTTACGATCACTAAGAAAATTACTAATGATAAAAACATAAATATATGCATATTGAAACGTTTTAGAGCATAACGTGTAATTTCGAACGTACTACACATTACCTGCATCTTTAATTCTAAGGAGTGTACAATACAGAGAAACAGAAAGTGGGCGTTTTAATTACCAGGGCTTGAAAAATCTGTCAACGATTAATTACTATATTTTTACCACAGGAAGATAATTTCGTCGTCATTGTTTCATTTTATAAATAGAATACATCAGTTCGAGTCGGATAAATTATGAATGAATCTAGTAATAAAAACATAATTTCTCCACTAAAATATGGCAGATATTATATTATTTTAATAAACATTGATTTGTAACTTGATTTTATATTTTATATTATTAAAGTATTTCTGGGATTAAATTAGAAATAAAAGACATTTATTAATTGTGACAAAGTAAATAATTCTATTCAAGGAAATAACGTAAATCCATTATACATTCTTAAAAATTAGCATGAGGAAACACCTTACAATTTCCTACTGATAAACTGTCAGTTATAATTTCGAGAAAATATTTTTTTGAAAGTACTACTTTTATGAAATGTAATAAAATTTCTCCTTTAGTATTTAAAATTAAAAAAAAAACAAAAAATAACAGAAGCTATTTTTTAGATCCTTTAATACTTAAATATTACAAAATAAAATTTGGAGTTTTGTTTATGTTTAATTCCAAAGCTATCTCTATCTTTAATAGAATAGAAATTTATTTATTTAGATAAATTGCATCTCCGGAAACAATTTAATAATACCTCAACTTTTTGCAAACAAACTGAAATGTTCGTCAAGGTGGAACTTGGCCTAGAGTGAAGACTTATTTTAATCCACAACTCCTCGAAGTAATTACTACCTCTTCCGAGATTTTAATTATAGTACTGTGGGATTTTATTCTAAACCGCTTATATAATTATTATAATCACCTGCATTTTTACACTCTGATGCTTGGTGATTAATTAATTAAACTGCAAAGACCTAGTGGCATAGATACTCATAATTTTTATTAAGCTGGTTATATCCTACACATAGATCACGTTGAAAAAATAAAAGGAATTTAAATTAGTAATTATTTCCTTTATTTCATAATAGATAGATATAAAATACATCGTTAAATATATATAAAAATATAAATAGAAACATTTTCTATAAATTTTATAAGAATAATAAATCTATTTTATGAAAATATTTTAACCGCTCCTAAAAAGTTAATTACTTAAAGTAATAATTTACAATAAGTAATATTTTTTATAAAGTAGAAGTAAAACGTACTCGTACACATAAAATTAATTACTATTTACAATCAACACACTCAAGTATTTATTCACGTAATTAATTGTAATTGTTCAACTTATTAGCATAGTTGTTGTTTAAATTACAATCAATTCATCAGTATTTTTATATTATACCAATCATAGAGATAATTTAATTCATATTTGTTTATTCATTCGACTTATTTTTCAATTAAAAAGGTGACTGACAAGTTTTTGAATTATTTATTTTCCTATTTGCTGCGACATTCTGACATGTATATTTTTATAGCCAATTTATGTAGCAAACTTGTTGACTTAAAATTAAGTATCGATTTAACTCTGCGAAAGCGTTATTTGGATTTTAAGATTTTTAATCTCCCCTTAAATTTTATTTACGACCTTAACTTTGTATTTTACGATTATTAGAGGTTTACTTTTTAAAGATTAAATGCAAGAGAAATTAATCCGGAAGCAACCAATTCACTAATACTCACTTATCTGTTATTTTCTAAAACAATGAAGGCCACATAATTTTGGTTTATTATTTTCAAAAGATTTAAATTATGAATAAAAACGATCATTGTCAAATATTGGCGAAACAAAATATATGTTTTTTGAAACGTGATTTTCATTAAACCGTAATGTAATTGTATTTAAATCAAAATTTTAATCAACAAATTCAGAATTTTAGTTTGTACCTGTAAGATGTTAGTAAATGTGATGTTACACTAAAATTTGCACCTTCTGAAATATTGAAAATTTTCAAAATATGTATAAAGAAATTAGCCTATCCCAGGTGAAACGAATTTTGATCATTTTTATTTTATAGATAGCTATTTAAAAGATACTTATATTTACCAATTATTTTTTCAATTGGTGCAGCCATTTGAGACACGTACGACATCTTTTGACTGCTATTGACAGGTGTGTTTTGGCTTTAACAATGATGCCAACCTAAAATCAGCTTCTGGAGCTTTACGGTAGGTTGAGACGATAAGGACTTACTGCAATGTTGCCAGATGTAAATCTCGGAAGCGTGACGTCAGGTCGACATAAAAGA
Source organism: Stenus bimaculatus (assembly GCA_963971135.1). Taxonomy (NCBI): domain Eukaryota; kingdom Metazoa; phylum Arthropoda; class Insecta; order Coleoptera; family Staphylinidae; genus Stenus; species Stenus bimaculatus. The sequence goes on from OZ020180.1 coordinate 20,487,980, forward strand.
TTCTGGTCAAAATTAAAGGCCTTTAAATAGAAACAAATAAGGTAACCATGGAAATTGTCCATTACAACCCACATAACAAATTTAAATTTAAAGGTCTTTAAACTTAAATGATTTGACCAGAATCTGGGTATAAAACTTCATAAATTTTATTTCCTATCTATCTGCCATTAGCTTCTTAACTCCCAGTTCCAGTTCCAGTTTTGTAGTTGTTTTTATAACTGAAAATTAATATCTAAAACTGACTTTCTTAATAAAATTTAAAAAACCCTAATAGCAAGTTGAAATTTTTCATGTTTTGGGACTACTGGTTCATAGTGATTGCTAGTCACTATTAATCACTAGCAGCTAGTGGTTGATAGTGGTTGCTAATGGTTGCTGGTGGTTAGATGAATCAGGAAGTAAGCATGCTTGATATACCTGGCAGGTATAAAGTAAAAATAACGAGAATTTGGCCCCAAAATCATTGCGTACATATGACGAATTTGTTAGTTATTAGTGGAATAGAAACGTTGGACATTTTAGGTTAGTTGTTGACTGCTATTAATTTATGTATGGTTAGGTTCTTAAGAGAATTGGGAGTATAAGTAGAACAGCGCTCCGATAATAAACGTATATTTTAAGGTTCTTCTTGAATTTGGGGAAGAAATGAAGAAATATTGACTCTCACTACACCCCACATAATCAGGCTGAAAGTTCTAATAAAAATCTTCGTTTCTATTATATTTTTCTTATTTCGCCTAAATTATCGATTCTATTAACTGCTTTTACAATTAAAATGCGCGTTTATTATTTCCCAATTATGCCCTACAATTTTTTCAAACTACAGCAATATTTTATAAATAACTTTCTGATTTATAATTGCCTGATTAATAAATTATTAAGTCCAAAAAATAGACATAAATTAAGCCATATTTTACATATTTTTAAGATTTTTTTTGTCCATTTAGGACATAAAAAACATAAAAAACATAAAAAACATAAAAAACATAAAAAACATAAAAAACATAAAAAACATAAAAAACATAAAAAACATAAAAAACATAAAAAACATAAAAAACATAAAAAACATAAAAAACATAAAAAACATAAAAAACATAAAAAACATAAAAAACATAAAAAACATAAAAAACATAAAAAACATAAAAAACATAAAAAACATAAAAAACATAAAAAACATAAAAAACATAAAAAACATAAAAAACATAAAAAACATAAAAAACATAAAAAACATAAAAAACATAAAAAACATAAAAAACATAAAAAACATAAAAAACATAAAAAACATAAAAAACATAAAAAACATAAAAAACATAAAAAACATAAAAAACATAAAAAACATAAAAAACATAAAAAACATAAAAAACATAAAAAACATAAAAAACATAAAAAACATAAAAAACATAAAAAACATAAAAAACATAAAAAACATAAAAAACATAAAAAACATAAAAAACATAAAAAACATAAAAAACATAAAAAACATAAAAAACATAAAAAACATAAAAAACATAAAAAACATAAAAAACATAAAAAACATAAAAAACATAAAAAACATAAAAAACATAAAAAACATAAAAAACATAAAAAACATAAAAAACATAAAAAACATAAAAAACATAAAAAACATAAAAAACATAAAAAACATAAAAAACATAAAAAACATAAAAAACATAAAAAACATAAAAAACATAAAAAACATAAAAAACATAAAAAACATAAAAAACATAAAAAACATAAAAAACATAAAAAACATAAAAAACATAAAAAACATAAAAAACATAAAAAACATAAAAAACATAAAAAACATAAAAAACATAAAAAACATAAAAAACATAAAAAACATAAAAAACATAAAAAACATAAAAAACATAAAAAACATAAAAAACATAAAAAACATAAAAAACATAAAAAACATAAAAAACATAAAAAACATAAAAAACATAAAAAACATAAAAAACATAAAAAACATAAAAAACATAAAAAACATAAAAAACATAAAAAACATAAAAAACATAAAAAACATAAAAAACATAAAAAACATAAAAAACATAAAAAACATAAAAAACATAAAAAACATAAAAAACATAAAAAACATAAAAAACATAAAAAACATAAAAAACATAAAAAACATAAAAAACATAAAAAACATAAAAAACATAAAAAACATAAAAAACATAAAAAACATAAAAAACATAAAAAACATAAAAAACATAAAAAACATAAAAAACATAAAAAACATAAAAAACATAAAAAACATAAAAAACATAAAAAACATAAAAAACATAAAAAACATAAAAAACATAAAAAACATAAAAAACATAAAAAACATAAAAAACATAAAAAACATAAAAAACATAAAAAACATAAAAAACATAAAAAACATAAAAAACATAAAAAACATAAAAAACATAAAAAACATAAAAAACATAAAAAACATAAAAAACATAAAAAACATAAAAAACATAAAAAACATAAAAAACATAAAAAACATAAAAAACATAAAAAACATAAAAAACATAAAAAACATAAAAAACATAAAAAACATAAAAAACATAAAAAACATAAAAAACATAAAAAACATAAAAAACATAAAAAACATAAAAAACATAAAAAACATAAAAAACATAAAAAACATAAAAAACATAAAAAACATAAAAAACATAAAAAACATAAAAAACATAAAAAACATAAAAAACATAAAAAACATAAAAAACATAAAAAACATAAAAAACATAAAAAACATAAAAAACATAAAAAACATAAAAAACATAAAAAACATAAAAAACATAAAAAACATAAAAAACATAAAAAACATAAAAAACATAAAAAACATAAAAAACATAAAAAACATAAAAAACATAAAAAACATAAAAAACATAAAAAACATAAAAAACATAAAAAACATAAAAAACATAAAAAACATAAAAAACATAAAAAACATAAAAAACATAAAAAACATAAAAAACATAAAAAACATAAAAAACATAAAAAACATAAAAAACATAAAAAACATAAAAAACATAAAAAACATAAAAAACATAAAAAACATAAAAAACATAAAAAACATAAAAAACATAAAAAACATAAAAAACATAAAAAACATAAAAAACATAAAAAACATAAAAAACATAAAAAACATAAAAAACATAAAAAACATAAAAAACATAAAAAACATAAAAAACATAAAAAACATAAAAAACATAAAAAACATAAAAAACATAAAAAACATAAAAAACATAAAAAACATAAAAAACATAAAAAACATAAAAAACATAAAAAACATAAAAAACATAAAAAACATAAAAAACATAAAAAACATAAAAAACATAAAAAACATAAAAAACATAAAAAACATAAAAAACATAAAAAACATAAAAAACATAAAAAACATAAAAAACATAAAAAACATAAAAAACATAAAAAACATAAAAAACATAAAAAACATAAAAAACATAAAAAACATAAAAAACATAAAAAACATAAAAAACATAAAAAACATAAAAAACATAAAAAACATAAAAAACATAAAAAACATAAAAAACATAAAAAACATAAAAAACATAAAAAACATAAAAAACATAAAAAACATAAAAAACATAAAAAACATAAAAAACATAAAAAACATAAAAAACATAAAAAACATAAAAAACATAAAAAACATAAAAAACATAAAAAACATAAAAAACATAAAAAACATAAAAAACATAAAAAACATAAAAAACATAAAAAACATAAAAAACATAAAAAACATAAGAAACATAAGAAGCATAAAAAACATAATAAATTAAAAATCTGTTCCTTTAACCACAATATTTTTGCGATATAAAACATTTACGTAATAGAAAGCAAATAACATAAACATAAATCTCTAAAAACATTTTTTCAAAAAATATAACAATTAGTAGGTATAGATAGAAGAACATTTTTTTTTGAAACTTTCCAATTTTGACAATATATTTAATATCTTTAAATCCATTATTCCTACGATATCTAACAAGTCAGCTTCGCTACTTACAGTGGTAGAAAAAAAGCATGGAAACTTTTAATTATTAAAATTACTTTACAAATGTCCCTGTTAATTTACACTTTTTCTTTATTAAATGTGTTTACTTACAATAAAAATATGATTTTCCTGGGTTTTATTCCTTGTGTTCAATAAATTTTATTTTTGCAATATTCAAGTTTTTGGTGGATAAATGTATGAAAACTTATTTTTATTTAAATCGCTTTATTTTACATAAGTTTTTCAAAACAGTCACATTAGTAAGTGAGGTATTTGGATTAAAATGCCTAAATTGTCCCAAAAATTTTATTTAAATTGTCCTCTATCAACCGACTAATAACAAAATAAAATTGCAAAATCCTTAAATATTACTAAAGGGGCATTTGACATGAACCGTGAAACAGTGGAATACGGACCTTTGGAGCGATAAAACTAAATTTATGTTATTTTGTTAAGATGGTAAAGTATGTTCCTTAACCCATAAACCAAAGATACATCGTAAGATCCCAAATGCCGACGATTTAACACGGTGGTGGGTATGTTATTGAATGAGGTGGTTTATCTCCATCTGGGTTTGCGACAATTTCGCAACGAGATGCCAAAATGGATCATTTTCAGTATAGAAGCATTTTAGAAAACCAAATTTTGCTATTTCAGAAGAAATACCACTAAAGTAAAGATTTCAGCAGGATAAGGATCAGAAGCACTTTACCAAGTTAGTTAGTTGTTTCCAAAAAAAATTAATCTACTTGAATGGCTGTCACAATCTGCAGATCGAAACTCCATCGGACATCTTTGGGACATATTAGATATTTTCTCATTAGACAAAGAAAAATAAAAAAAGTAGTTAAAAAAGAATGGAACCAAATTAGTAGATTCAATGCCCAAAAGATGTAAAGCCTTATTTTTGCCTATTATCGGTTATTTGGATAATATTATGCCCAGCGTGAGTATATTCAATCAAAATAAGTCTATTTTAAACTGCAAATGCAAAGACCTATTTTAACATTATTGGGAATTTTAAGAACCCGCTCGCCCTCTGGTGGCAAAAAATGAACAACAAGTTTTTTGAGCTTTATTGAAGCTTTAAATAATAAATCTATTTATGTTTTGTTAAATATGTAGTTATATGGCAAAATAATGCATTTTAAACATAATTTTTGACACTGACAAGTACCGAATATCCTCCATTTATAGCGCCATCTATATGTAGTTAATTGTCAATACTGTCTAATGTTTTTAAATATTTCTAAACTTTTCATACTTTTTTCCACCACTGTACAGGGTGTCTGTAAAAGGTCTTTTATTCAGCTTACTAGATATTCCTTAGACCAATTTAAATCGATTTAAGTAAACTTATCTTAGTATAAAGTGGCTTAGTTTGGATGCTATATGGCTTTGTGAAGTTACAATTTTGAAATAGTATTTCTGTTATAAATTTAAAACGGCTTATGCGATTTTGTTCAAATTTGGTAGGTTGGCATAGTTTTAGGAAACAAAAAACCCAAATCAGTCCAGGGGCGTAGAACGTTTTTTTAATAAACAAATATTTCAAATTTCTAAGCCAATGGAAGAAAAGGGCTTTAGGTATGGTTTTTAGATTAAATGACTTATTTACTAAACAAAAGGTACTCTTGATAAGACTCGATTACTTTCACGGTTTTCTAGAAATTTGAAATTTAATAATTCGCAGTAAATACAAAAAAAGATATTTTAGCAAAACAAAATACTAACAATAAAAAATCATAAAAACTGTTCAACATATCCACCATGCAGTACACAACTGCAGAATATACCGATATTTTATGGGTGGATTTTATCAAGAAAGTGGACAGAAGTGTGTTAGAGTGTACTCCGAAAGATTTCCAAATCGTCTCAAACCAAGCCACCCAATATTTGCCATCGTCAAGAGACGTCTTCCAGAGACCGGTAGCTTTGCTCGTCTGACCACTAACTAGGGAAGGCAGCATTTCGTAAGGGCTCCTGAAGTAGAAGAAGAAATTTTAGAACGTGTTGAAGAAGATCCAGAAGTAAGTACTAGACGAATAGGCAGGGAACTAGGAGTAGGAAAAGATGTCGTTCATAAAGTGCTCCGAGAACAGTTGCTATATCCATACTATAAAATGTCAGTTCAAGATGTCTTGGTTCAAGATCCTGAAATAAGCCTTGATTTTTGTCGGTTCGTTAATATCTAAAGAGAAATAAATTTTAATTTTGGCAACAATATTTTGTTCACGGATGAAGCATGTTTCAAAAGAAGCGGAATAACAAATTTCCATAATGAACGCGTTTATGCAGAAGAAAATCTGCATGCAATTAAAGTAAACCATTTACTAACGTGTGGGCTGGGATAATTGGCAATTCTATTGTTGGTCCTGTCATTCTTCCAGCAAGATTAACGGAAGAAATTTATTTGCAACATCACAGGGTGAGCTAAAATGATTGTGGTCAATTCAAATTTCCCGCCTAAAAATCTGGGGAATTTGTTTGCTTCAAGTTTAAAGTAACACGATCATGTCAATCATGTCAAAAATCAAAACAAAGTAACTAGACTTCACAAAAGCAGAGGCGTAGCTGTAATTTTTACCGTTGTGTCAATACTTCAGATTTTTGAATTTCGTTATTGTGCATTCTATTTCATAAACGTCAGTTTTTATCAAAATTAATTTGCGTAAATCTTTGTTTTGTGTTAGCATTTGCCTCGAAAACGAAGACAAAACATTTTCAATATTTGACATTTGCTGTGAAATTAGAGATTTTGGAAAAAAAAATTGCTACGCCATTGGATTACTAGGAGATTTTCTTTTTAATATTGCAGTTGTACCAATCTCCGTATTTGGTTGCCTACATATCAGACCACAATCATTTTAGCCCACCCTGTACAAAATACGTTATCAGATTTGTTAGAGGATTTGCCTCTCCAGCTTCGGAGAGATATGTGGTTTTTGCACAATGGATTTCCACCACATTTTACATTAGATGTTCGAAATCATTTAAATCAACAGTACCCAAACAAATGGATAGGTGGAGGCAAAACATTTATTTATTAAAAAAACAAGTTCTAAGCCCCTGGATTGATTTTAAACAAAATTTTGTTATGGGTTTTTTTGTCTCCCAAAACTATGCCAACCAAGTCTTAAATTTATAACAGAAAAACAATTTCGAAATTGTAACTTCAAAGCCATATAGCACCCAAACTCAGCAACCTTATATTAAGATAAGTTTACTTAAATCGATTTATTTTGGACCAAGGAATATGTGGTAAGCTGTTGTAAAGACATTTTACAGACACCCTGTATATCAGGTAAAAATAGATTTCGGTTTAAAATAGCCATTCATGGCAGCATTTGTGTTAACATTTTGTCAAATCAATACGATATTTCCGAAAAAAAAATATACAAAACGTATTTTAATCAAATATTTTTTATTGCATCTATCTACGTTATTAACTATTTGTAAAAATTACGAAAAAGTTGGAAAATAAATACAACACTTCAAAAAATCTCAAACATTGATCAAGATGATAAAATGATGTAAGAAATATAAAGGGTCAGTTTCCCTCAAAATTCCTGGAATTCTTTTGAAACTCAAGTTTTCATTTTTCTTAGGTAACTTAAAAAGATGTTTTATTTATAAAATTATGTCAATACCTACATTTATCTAATATGTTTTTAAAAATTTGTATGCCTGAAAATTTGTTTTAAAATTTTAATTGCGAAATGTGAATTTTCAATAATAGAAACCTATTTTTCAGAATGTCATAGAGACTTGATTTTTTATTTTTTTCCTTAACAAGAACATAAAACATACTCGTTAATTCAGATTAAAATTTGATTTATTTATGTGCTTTTTTTAATAAATTAAAAAATTAAAGCAGAAACTATGCACGCCCAGTACGAACAACCCTGGCAAAAATTTTACGAGATTTGTTAGCACGCTTTAAACAAAATTTCATCATTTTCCATAAATTAAGGTTTTCGTTAGTAAGTAGTTCAGGTTTTGACTTGTACTTCTGTTTATATGGTTTTTATAGATGTTGCCATCTAAATTAATTGGTTAAAGACAAATTTTATTTATATTTATTTCGCCTAATAATTTTGTTTTTTTGTTAGGTAAACTTGGGCAGAATAGTTTTATAAAGTTTATCCAAAAACATATGTAGCAACTATTTAAATTAATATTGACTACGTTTATTTCGAGCAACTCAACCCAGCTTGAATTCGGCTTGGCTTGACCTCTACCATTTGAAGTACATGTAAAAGGTCAAATCAAGCCCGAATCAAGCTGGCTTGACCTGCTCGAACTAATCGTAGTCATTGAAATTATAATTTTAATTTTTAGATCACAAACATTACAAATTGAAAATAACTCTAATTGCCAATGCAACTCAATTTTTATATTTCATTCGAACACCTTTAAATTATTTATTTAACTTTAAAAGTTTTCACTTTATGGTCCAAGCGTGTCGAAAAGCGTTGTTGAAAAACGACCATTTATTTTATTAATTACATTTTAATCGAAGTGTAGCGCATTTATTGTGCTTTCTTTCTTCCAAAAATATTCAGGAAATTATTGTCCTAATCTTTACTTTTACTTCATAAGTTGTATAATAAATGCGTTTAAAACTTTTATTGTTTTTATCACCGTCCAGAGTGCATACTTTAAACAAATCGTCACGAAAATTTATTCAGAATAGCATAAAAAATGGTTATTTAAATTTACCACGTAAATAATTAATATTAATACACAATACGACGAAAGCTACTTTAAAGAAAAAAGAACACATGAATATTAATTTGCAAAAATTGTTGACGTAATAGTCTCGTACAGTTATTTATTTTAAGATAAACACATACTTAGGAATATTCCTAAATTTGTTCAAGTCATTGCACTTTGGCTGATATTTAAACTTGTGATTATTTTAATTATCGCTCTAACGTCAAAATTTTAAACGTTTTACCACATAATAGAATATTGATAAAAAATTGCGTAAGCTTTGCATAAAATAGAAGATTTCCTTCGCCCGCATGTCGTTGAAGTAGAAACATGGTCGTGGAAGAAAACAAGCAGTCATTTATGAGCTCGACGCCAATAAAGAGTGTTCACATTTGACCTCAGCAATGGGACGTTCTTAATATGAAGCAATTGCTAACAGCTGTATTATTAATCTACTTAAATTATTTCTCCAGCGACTCCTTAAATCTCTGGCGGACGTTGGAAGGACGATAAGAGTGTACCCAGTATTTTAATATAAAATCTTGCAATTCATTCAATAGTAGTATATCCACATTTCTACGAAATCTTAGTATTCATGCAATTCATGTTAAGTTTTAATTGGCAAAGTATAAAATTGCAGAAACACCTGCTTCCATAATGGGTAGATTATAAAGAGTATTTTTTACCTAATCAATTAAATTGATTTCTGATAGGCGTAACATTTATACATACAAATTTTATAACAAACAAATCATAAATCTTTTTTAATTAGTGTCAAAATAATTTAAGCTTTCTTTATAATTTACGATTTTTATACTCGGTTTTATCTAAAATCAAATAAAAAACAATAAATAATTTGGGTGCAGTATACAGGCATACAAGCAAATATTGCCAATTTCACCAAAAGCAAAACCTATAAAATTTTCCCGTAAAACACTCAATGATTTATGCTTATTTTCTAAAATAACTCAAGTTTCACCTTGGTTCCGAAATATGAAGAGTAAAACTTGGTTTAAAAAAAGTCATCAAAATCCTGTACGCGTTAATTTTTACGTGAACGCCAGCTTGTTATGTTTTTCTGGTCGTAAAATGAAAGAACAGGATCTTGAGTTAAGGATAAAGCAGGATAGGAAGATGGCTTATTGGCTTTTTGAAGCAGACCATATATAAACTCTTGAAAAACCAGTCCCACTAAAGTGATGTTTGCAAGACGCTAGACGTCCATGACTTTCAGAACTTCAAATATTTAGCGAACGGCTACATGAGAGCCAATAATGGATATCGGTATTCGTGCATGTATGCCAGAATAATGGCTTAGTTTTTTATTTGAAATATATTTAAACAAAAATATGTATCTGCTTTTTTTGAGATTAAATATTTTAGATATAATCGAAATTTACCTAAACCTCCATAACTTACTACAATCTTATTAAAACTTACTATTTAGTTTTTTTTTCTTACAAAAAATGTATTTCCACATATTTCTGCTTGTATATCTTGTGCAAAATTTATTTATTGATTCAGACCGGCATCTTTATTAATAATTTAAAGTGAGATTGTTTTTAATAGGTACGTGTGCCTAATCAGATAAATATTTCAAAATTCGTTATAAAAACATCAAGTTTAAAATGTCAAAGATTGCCAATCATCTCCATTTTTCACGTATTTACGCAAGAATTGCCGAAATTTGTAATTTATTACACATTTTGTAACGCACATATTTAAAATTATTTCTAACGAATTTATTGAGGTTAAATTAATTGGCGTTTATTATTTTATCCTATTATGAATAAAAATCATTACTAATTGACTCATTTTTTATTAGAATTAAATATAATTGATTGCGTAATAATTTTGCATATTTGCAGATACATATTTTTTAGCAGGTTAGAGGTCGTTTGGTTCAAAATGATAAAGTAATCGTGTAAGCGGAACTAAAAATAATCGTATGTGCATTTGCGATACTTTCAAACAGACATATTGTGCTATCAGAAAACAATAATTTCAAATATTCGCATAATTATGATATGCTTGGTAATTATACTCTGATTGCGTTGTAAACAGGATATTCGTCCAATTTATCGTTGAACTGCAACGCATATTATTTTTTGCAAAATATATTTGTTATTAAATCGAAACCCAACATTTACGACAAAGAAATGTTCTTGTACCGAGTACAAATCATTATTTATTTAAATACCGTAAGCCTAAGTATAAATTGCCAAAAAATATCATGTGCTAATACGATTAATAGAAGAGACAATTATTGCACTTACAAAAAATTAATCAATTTTATGTTACAGTATAGCTCTTAAAAAACTTTACTTTAATGTGTTAATTTATTTTTTAATTAGTGCACCAGAACAATTTAAATTTATTTATTTTGAATTCGAGACGTCTTTTTTCAAATAATCTGTGTTAAGAGGTTTACAATGTCAAACGTCAAACCCACCCGAAACAACTCCCTCTATAATTCCGGCGCCCAAATTTTTACGGTCGCCTGACACTCGTGAATGTTCGGGACAGCTCGGCTTGTATTTATGATGTGTTTATCATCGAGTAGCTTCACAACAGTGTTTTTCAAAAAAAAGTAATTATAAAAACCAACAAACTTATCGAGATACCCCCCTGTTTCTTTCTATTTATGTTTTTTCTCTGTTGCACTCCTCTGGAGATGTCAGTAAAGTACCGTACTAGTCAAATTCAGTTGCAACACGATTGGTTTATTTGAAATTCCCGCTCGAAGAACTCATCGGTTTCCGAAGCATTCCGAATTATAAGGGGGTCCGGTTATCCCCAGGCGCAAATTTTATGACCTACCTCTGAGCAGCGTTTGAATGCGCGTCATTTATCTAGATAGTATAGGTTAGAAGTCCTTGATAAAGACTAATACTGGAAGAGACGTAGGGACTCACCAACAACGTTGCCGGACTAGAACATTTGAAAAATGACGTCATGGATTCATAAATTTAAATTTTTAACCTTATACAAAACTTATCAATAAATTGATTGGTTATTATTTATTATCTATTATGTCAACTTCAAGTACATGACATGAGTATGTTTTTATTTTAATTTCCCATTAAACGCGGTGTTCCACGTTGTTTACCAAACATCAGGGTTAGAAACTAAAGCAAATTTAATCGACAAAAAATCGAAAAAAGTAGGGTCTATCTTTTATAGTTTTGGAGCTACAGCATTTTAAATTTTACATCACCAATTTTGCCAAAAATCACAAAATCGCTTATAACTTTTTAACCAGTATACGTTTAATCAAAAGAAAATGATCACTAGAAAGTTGAAACCACCCTCTTTCAATTGGTAATATCATTAGTACAGAAATGTTGAATAAAAAAATCGCAAAGAAAAAAGAAAATTGAAATATTTTTTTTTCAGTTTTTGAAATTTTTTTCTAAGACATAACCCATTAAGGTTGTAGTTTTATTAAATTTTTGAAAGTTCTTCATATTTACAACAAATCAGGGAAATTTTGAAACCATAGCTCTTTTCCCTTTTTTACTATAGCCATCTGAAGTTACTCCTAGAAGAAGTATTCTGAGCACAGCCTGTTACCATCGGCAGGTAGACCAGCGTTAAGCTGTTATGAAATATTTGGCATTACATCAGGTGTCCCGTATAGCATAATGGACAAACTATGCACCCCTTTATGATATACCGAACAGCCAATTTGACAAAATATACTTCGGATACAAGATACAAGTAACTTCCGAAGGCTTACTAAGTGAAATTTAAAAAAACTGAAAAAAACAAGTATTTTTTTTTGATTTTTTTTCAACTTTTTAACAATTGTTTTTGTATTACTGTTAATACCTATTTAACGAGCATGGTTTTAGCTTTTTAATAATAATTTTTATTGATCCCTTCACACACTGGTTAAGATCTAATTAGCGATTTAATGAATTGTAATAAAAATCGGTGACCTAAAATTCAAAAAGTATAGCTCTAAAACTAAACAAGCTAGACCCTCATTTTTTTGTGTTTTGTCGATTAAATTGCTCTAGTTTCTAACCCCAACGTTTGGTGAACCATGAATGGAACACCCTGTATTTACTGTGATAACAAAATTAGTTAACCTGGAGAGAGCAGTCCTATAAATGTTTACAATTCTAATTTAATACAATATATAACATTTTATATATTGTATAAAATAATATAAAAAGTTGAAAAAAAAAATCAAAAAGAAATACTTTTCAGTTTAACTTTGGGATATTATTTTAAAATCTTAATCTTGACGGTAGGTAATTCGGTCTATGGCGTCTTAATGTACGTCTTGCTGGATTCTTCATCAGGGTAGTTGCTACTTTATTAGGATGTTCTAGTCTCTCTCCATATTTTTGAGCGATTTTAACTACTTCTTCCTTAACAGTCGGTATATGGAAGTCGTATCTGATAATATAATGTGGAACATACCACGGTGAGATTGTTATCACACGGATGACTTTTGTTTGAAACCTTTCCAGGATCTCGATGTTGGATACTGATGGCATATGTCGTTTCCCAGAGTTGGATCCCATAACTCCAGGTTGGTTTTATACCGAGGGCTTTTTTTGGAATTTTGAGCTGTAATTTGCGCCCAATAAGCGATATATAGTGTTTCTGTACAGTTGCTCCCAGATGGAAGTAGGACAAAAGTAATCACGATCGCGTACTTTTTGTCCTACTTCCAGCTGGGACCAACTTTACATTGATACCAAGTTGCTTCCTTATTATGCAAATGTTTTTCTTCAAGTTAGCTTATAATCCAGGTGCATACCTGAGTATTTAATATCTTCTTTTTGTTGGTTATTTAGTGAAACTGGTGGCCAGGAACTTTGTTCATTTGACGAATGCGCCATTTTTTTAAACCAACTTTGTACTTCATCTAGATGAGTTTGCCAATTTCTGAGATGCCATCTTTGGGTCTTGGTGTGTTGATATTATTGCTGCATCGTCTGCATATGTTGCTTTGGGATGCACTGGTAAATGATAAAATTTTATCTTTTAATGAGAAAATTCCAGAACGTAAATTGCTAGAACCGTAAGTGGTCGAATCGGATATTGATAGAATCGGGAACTATTTGAATCGGAATCTGCTAGAACCGAAGCCGCCCGAGCGATTCTATCAATTAACGGTTCTATCAGTTTACGGTTCTAGCAGATTCCCAATCTGGCATTTCTGAATGACTGATTGTATTTTACTTCCTTAGCCTTTTCCCCGGTTTTGGGATTATAATAATTGTGGCTCCTTTCCACACCAGGGGAAAATGTGCTGTCCTTAGGATTGCATTGAATATTTGTGTTAGGTAGGTTTCTCCTTTTCTTCGCAGTTCTTTGAGTAATATAACTAAGTAAGTTCATATCATGTACTTTTTTCTGATTTAGGTTCGATTTGATTACTTTATTTACCTGCCTGCTGTAAATTTATCTGTCGGTAGTTTTAGTTGGTATGGTTTCGTTTTCGATTTTATGATTTACTTCTGGTGGATATGGTTGAAAACAGTTAGGTGTTCGAGGAGTTCTTGGGCTTTTTCCTAGTCGCTTTTTACCCATAGAGCTCTATTTTTGCTTGTAGGTGGGTTGGATATTTGTGGTTGATTTATTTTATGTGTGGCTTTCCATAGCGAATACTCCGAGTTTTCAGTAATTTTTATTTCCTAGTTCTTTTAGTTGTTTAGTAAGGTTTTGAGTTGAAAAGTAATTTGATTTTGTCTTGTTTTGTCTTGTGGGAATCTGTTCGTTTACCAGATCCTCTCATCCATCAATTTTTGCGCATTTCTGGCAATTTTTATTCTCATAAATTTTCATTTTTGTTTAGCTCTTAATCTTCCAATTTTCTTTTCACTATATTTTTGTTTTCTGAAAAGCTTACTTTTGCAAATTTTGCAAAGAAGTAGCGGCTAACAGAATTTGGTCTCCCTTCCTAATAAATTTCGAGTTTTGTCTTAACTTAGATAAGATAGAAACTGTTTTAAGTTTTAACTGCAATGTTTTGCAAAAATGCGAAAAGGTGTAAGAAATTTTGCTTTTGTAAATAACCGTTTTTAAAATATACAATATTAAAAATTGTATATGTATTACAACCGGTTATGATTTCGCTTGGCGTATCTCATGAAAGTGAAACCGATGTTATAAAACTTGTAAGTGTGGTTGTGTGGATTATGTATGTCGCGTCTACCCGATCCAAGCTTACAATAGGAATCACTTTTAAGCATAATAAAACACTACAAAATATGCATTTCAATTCATGCGTAATCCAAATATGTTAATGTTGGTGACTTAAGTGCGTCGATAAAAATGTCAAACATTTTTAACGTATTGCTGCATGTTGTTTGCTTATTATTTCGGCTGATAAAACAAAGAGTTTAAATTATGGGTGTTTGTTCTTGAACCATGAGTAATATTTGGTTTCAATTTGAAATATGACATCCTATTGGTTGAATATTTGCTGTTTCTAATGAACTCTTCTTCCATTAACTTTTAAGTTCTCAAAAAACATTTTGAATAATTTTCACATTGGATGAAACTTCTTGTGGACAAACATTATGAAAGTATTACCAAAGTAGCCGTGTACTAAAAATAATATCCCATTGAAAATATAAAATTGTTATTGTTTCATTTTCTAATAACATTATTTTTTCGGAAAACCATAGAATATAGACAAATGATTAGTTATTGATTTGAAAAAAGAAAAATTAGGATTTACTTTGCTTGCGAAACGAAAATAATATCCATGGAATGTTTGTAACCATTTTCCTTTTCAGATTGCTCCAGGTTTTAACAAAATAACTTTCAGTTGCAAATCCAGGTGTACCGGGTATAGAGTCTCTATCCACATTCTTGTTTTCTATTTTTTAGACAACCAGAATAGAACTCGATTATCCTGGAGTTTGCTCTGTTATTGTTTTCGCCATACAAATAAATTTGGCTTTATAACCTAACCTAACCAAAAATCTCCTATAGCCTGCAATCATCCAATCTTCCTACCCAACAACTACGAATATGTCGAGTAGGAAATCACCATTTTGGTGTGGATCCTAAGAGTGGAAGAAATAAAAAAATTAAATTTCTAAGCTGACTGCAATTTTAGCAGAACCATACATGTGTATATTCCAATTAAAAACCTTTCAGATATATTGTGGAAAAATAGAATTGACCAACTGACAACGTTCAATATTTATTATGTTTAAAACAAAACATAAACATATTTGATAATAACCAATTTGCCTAAATGTTCACCTTTTGGGAATAAAAACTTTTGATGTCGTAAAGTGTAACTAAATTCTTGGATAAACCTGTGTATTTTCAGTAAAATTCGCAAAACGTGGCCACGTGGCAAATAAGTTGAATTAAACATAAACTTTGAGTGTTAATGATAGTAATATTTTTAATTATATGGGTTCATTAAATATTTATTCATGAATATTGTCCTTAAATTATTTTTGTCAATGTAAAACTTAATGTTCCCTCGTACTAACACTTGATGTAATTACGTAAATTAAACAGGAAAGACATGAAGTGCTTAAAGCACTTTAATGAAAATCTGTTAAAAGTTCTTAATAACAATAAATGTAACTTTTTAGCCATTCTTAAGTTTAACCAGGAAGTGACATTTCCCGCATCATAATAAAAAAATACCAACATTATTATTTATATCGACAATAGCAAGTGCAAGGTTACTAAAAAATAACATGTATGTTTTCACAAGGACAATTTTATGAACGTTGGGTGCGGAGATGTATTTTACATTTTTTTTAACCTTGTTAATTTCCTTGCATGTTAATTTATGAAACTCTTTAACCGGAAATATAAGTAAATAATAAATTACTATAAATATATCCAAGTTAAAAAAATTTATTAAAAATACCCAGTACACCAAAACAAACCGGTAATCATTATCATTGTACTTATTTTTTTTAATTTAAAGCTATTACGTCTTACAAAACAATATCTTATCATAATATAATTAACGGCATATATCTTGGGTGTTTTTGCAACGAGTATAAATCGTCAACTGTTTTTATTTTGTTTTCATTCACCACTCAATTAAACTTTCACTTTTCAATCTTGAGGCGAGTTTAAAATTGCGATAATTGAAAGTACGCGCCGTTAAATTCCTTATTAAAAACCTTACAAAAACCATTTATTTTTGTTGGATTAAATTTACGTAAACACCCACACACACGCACTATCTACAAAAGAGTTAATTCGAGGAAGTTGATTGTTCCGGCTATAATAATCTTTTGCATTCAAAAAATTAAAATGGCATCTCTTGGAATTAAAAATATTTTTAGATAAGCATTAATATAATATTAAAAAATACCAATTTACCATTTCAACAAGCAATTTAGTTAAATTAAAAAATCAAATATAAAGTTATAAAAAGTCTTCATCAGAGACTTGGTGTTTCATTTCACAACTATATTTCTTACTTTCTGCAGGTGCAGCAGGTGTTAGTAGATGCTAAATTGCCTATTTCTTTTTGCCTAACTACTTAAAAGAATACTATGAATAATTATAGTTTTCTTTGTATTTAGCAAGTAGCTACTGGATTAAAGATTAAAGGTCCCTAAAAAGCAGCGCGCTAATTTGGACTAAAGTAATAATTAATGTATGTACTTTGTCATTTTTTTGCATGTATGTTGTATATGTATGTATATGATGCAACAAACACCTTAGGATCTATTAATATAACAATTGCAACCTCCACAAATAACACAAATCAATAAATGTTCATTAAAATGAAATGTGAAAGTGAATACTTATTAATAAAACTCAAAAACCTTCCAACCATGTACTGTAATTGAAGATTATGAATCAACTAATGCCTGAGGATGCAAATGTATGCAATTGACATTTAAATCCTAATCGGTTGTACCTTAATGCCTTTTATATAGGATTGTGTCTGTGGTTTCTTCATAGAAAAAAATTACCGAGCTATCTACATAACATATAATGGAATGAGATAAAACCTCAACCAATAAGTTTTGTTGTATGTATGCATTTATATCTGAAAATGGAAATGGGTTTAGTCAGGCCATGCAATTATAAACACCGAGCGAGCGGAAACCGGAAGAGTCTCCATGCTTCCTCGATGCCGGAAAAAGATTTATCGCTAATTTCTCCCACATATTCGTGCAACATATTATAAATTGTAAGTAAATACGTTATCGATAAATATGTTATTGTCCTAAATTTAGAAATTCACAAATTATGATTACTTATCTACTTAGAAGCTAACTAGCTAACTGAATTAATATTAGTATATCTTTAAACCATACACTGTGCCTATATTAAATTTTACTATTTTTTGCCCAATTGAAATATTAATGTGGATAGTGAATATAGCTGGTATCTGGTATTACGTACAAAGCGAAGCGTCGCTCACTTTTTATCAAAATGTTACCGATTTAATTCTTGATCAAGGACTGTGATGATGATGATGATCATGATTGTTTGATTGGCATGTCCGTAGGATAAGAAGGTTGGTAATATTGTTTAGTCCACAAAACTATGATTTTTGCAAATTGGTAGACCATGGGAGATTGATAAGGACTAATGAAAATTACAATTAACCCAAAATCGAACGCGCATAACTATTCAAAAGCATCGGAACTGAGAACTGAGAGTATCATTCAGGACAATTTCTGATCATTTCCAATATATTAGAAAAACCAAATATGTAGACAAATGGGTGCCTCACTACTCGAACTAACACCAAGTGAATCGTTTGGAGTTGTCGATTGAACATCTGTAACAAAAACGAGTCGTTTCTTTGCATCGTGTTACAATAATGTGAGTTCTGCATATTGTTGTATACCATTTCATGGTGCCCTGTTAATTGATAGAACGTTAACTGCTAGAATGAGAAAATGCTAGAACGTAAATTGCTAGAACCGTAAAGTGGTCGAATCGGGAAATTGATAGAATCGGAAACTGCTAGAATCGGAATCTGCTAGAACCGTAAACTGCTAGATCCGCAAATTGATAGAACCGTTAAGTGATAGAACGTTAACTGCTAGAACGTTAATTGATAGAATCGCTCGGGCGGCTTCGGTCCGCGCGGCTTCATCTCCGCATGTACAATAATATGTACGGCGTGACGGTTCTATTAATTAACGGTTCTACCAGTTTACGGTTCTAGCAGATTCCGATTCTACATAGCAGTTTCCGATTCTGTCAATTTCCGATTCGACCACTTTACGGTTCTAGCAATTTACGTTCTAGCATTTTCTCATTCTAACACTTAACGTTCTATCAATTAACGCGTCACCCCATTTCATCAACAACACATTTTCATCGACATAGCCTTTTCATCGAATGCTATTTCACAGACACGACCGTTTCATCGACCGGACCACTCGACTCTATGACGAATACGACATTTATCATTCTATACTTGTCATTCAAATGTAAAACTAAGAGTTTGTCCTTGTTATGTCGTATAAGATGCGTCGAGCGATTCAAAAATATCCCCTCAATTCATCGATACAGAACTTTCATCGAGAACTATTTCGTCGACACTACCTTTTCATCGACACTACCTTTTCATCGACACTACCTTTTCATCGACACTACCTTTTCATCGACACTACCTTTTCATGGGCAAACCTTTTCTTCGATAAGGACGTTTTATCAACACTACTTTCCCATCGACACAGACGTTTCAACAACCATACCTTTTCATCGACAAATAATATCACCGACATTAACATTAGCATGAAAAGGTAGTGTCAATGAAATGGTTATCGATGAAAAGGTAATGTCGATAGAACGTCTGTGTCGATGACACCTCCTTGTTGAAGAAAGATTTGTCGATGAAACGGTCTTATCTCATGTCGATGAAACCTGAACCTGAAAAACTTTCAATAAAATGGACTGTCGATGAAGTGGTAGCATGTCCTAACAAAATGAGGTTTGAAACTCCAGAACACCAGCCATACTCGCCAAACCTTCCACATAGTTATCTTGATTAATTCTTAAGGTAAAAATGCTTCAGAAACTAAGACGATGTAAACCATGCTTTTAAAGAATTCATCACTTCCAGAACTTCAGTTTTATTTAATTGGCAAACGCTTATTGGATATTATGGGTAGTATTTTGATTAATACAGTTTATAACTAAAATACGTGCACTGTGGACTTGAAGGTAATGGTCAAAATCCGCAATGTTTTTCTTTACAACCTCATAAGTATTTGAACCAAGTGCAACAACGCATTTACGATGGTATGAAAAGTTGGTTCTATATCATAGTTTTCTGAAGAAAATTGGTGCCTGAGGTTATAAATCATTAGTAATTTAGCTTTTTTGGTTTTTTATAGCCGCCTTCATTTAATTTGAAGCATTTACACCAAGTCACGTAACATATTCTATTTTTCTTGGATCAAAGTAAAGTTTTTCTTTGCTAATATACCAATATTACTGGTACACATGTGAGCTATTAACGACAGTTAACGGGCTTTAAGAAGTAATTTTTTATGTACGTTGACTCTATGGTCATGTTCGTAAATTTCCGAAGTATATCGGGTACAATTGTATTTACAAGGAATAGAAAGTCGGAATAGAAATGCATTTTAGGCAACCCACTAACATGACGTGTGTAAATGAAATGTCAAATTTTAAAATTATTTTTTTTATAATTTTGGCCTTTGAAGAAAAATATCATGTTTTATTCGGAGTAAAAGAATTTTTTGTGGCTCGCATGTATCCGCAAACCTACATGCTCGCCACAAAAAGTATGTGTTTTACTTTTATAACTGGGATCACCAACCGTTTAAGAGGATTGGGAGTCTAAGTAGAACAGGGCTCCAATAGTAAACTTATATTTTGAGCTTCTTCTTGAATTTGGAGAAGAAATCTTGACCCACAGTACATCCCACATAATTAGACTGAAAGTCCCAATAAAAATATTCATTTCTGTAATATTTTAAAATTTGTATCACCAAGACTACGAAGGTATTAGCTGCTTTTACAGTTAAAATGCGAGTTCAAAATTACCGAAATTTGCCTTGCAATTATTTCAACCTACAATACCTATATATTTTGTTAATAACATTCAGTTTTATAATTGAATAGTTTAAATACTATTCAATACTTCTAAAGGACGACTTTTTCAAAAATTAAATAAAAATAAATAAAATAAAAAGTCCAAAAAATAAGTTTAAGGTAGGCCAAATTATACAATTAAGCAGAGGTTCCACTTTCATATGATATTCTTATTTTGTATATCTCAATACATATTCACCTGGTTTAGATATATAAAAACAGGTAAAAACCCATAAAATTTTGTGAACTCCATATCCTTTTAAGGATACTCATTTAGAAAATACTATTTTATGACGAATTTCTGGGATAGGTAAGTTGATTCCTTCCATCATAAAAGAATTGTAAACTTTATCTGGTTCTATTAAATTTTAGGCAGATATAAGTTTGTATTTCAACTAGGAGTACCTTTATTCGTTAAAGGGTAAAAGGAATATCATTAAATTTTCGATATGTATTTACTAAACTGATTTCAATTTCTTAATTACGCTTTTGGAGAATCCAATATTTAGTCTTTCGTGTTTATCTAGTAATGAAAATTTTTAAATATTGAAGGTTCTTGGTCTATTGTGTAAAATTGCTTCAAATTCTTCCTGATTTTTTCTAATACCCTTAAGTAATTTTGGATTTTTTAGTCTACTATAGGAACGCTTCTGTAATAGGGACATAATCCTTCTGAAATGAAGGCAACACCTTCTTATTTTTTTTAGGAAAGTTTTGAGTTTGAGTGGTTTTTGAAACAGATCAAAAATTCACTGTCCACTTAAGGTTCATTTTGAGGACCGACTATGTTTCAGATTTTTTCATTAGTCCTGACTTATTGTTAAGTAAATAGGGTTTTGTATATTCAACAGTTCTGCGTCTTACACCTCTTCTACCATTTTGAGAATTTGTTGTTTCATTCCATCATTTTAGTTCCTGAAACACCCATGAGAGTAGTGTAGTTCAAGATTCCGATTATTAACCAATATAATACCATACATTCTTTTTTTCATTCAAAATATTGTTTAGCACCCTCTACAATATATTTTTTGTTTCAATAAAATTAAGATTATTTTTCCGGCGACTAATACGAATTCAATCCTATCCAATTTAATATTAATATTAACTTTGCGAATAAGCATTACATAGAAATATTAATTAATTGAATCTATCTAAAAATTCATTTTTAATAATCGAATTAATTAAGAAATACTGATAAGTGTGAAGTTATTTGATATCCTAGACTATTCATGACTGTTAATCCATATTTATAGATTTCATTTCATAATTAATATCAATTTGTCGGAGGCTTTAGAATAGTTCGTTATGGATTGGTGCTTCTGGTTGCAAAAGCATTTTTAAATTACATCTGGGCCAGTAATAAAATATTCATTAAGTTACATATTAGGAGTTCACCAATCTACTTTAATTAAAACATTGAGCAAATTTAACTAACGACTACTTAGCGTGCTTAGAGATACTGTAAATTAAATCATTTGTACTTAATTCACAATAATATTTTTGCAAAAAAAATAATAATGATAATTGACTTAAAATTTTAATTTTAGGCTTCATAAACATAATAACACCGAAAAATCATTTGAAGGTTAATTTAGGTATCAGGTGCATTCAAGCTTTGAGGGTCAGGCTTCATTAATTATTTAAATAATCATGCCATATTAAAAGATAATATTCGCCTCGAGATAAAAAGAACCATTTTATCAATAATAGATCGTTTTTCCATTGATTAAGACATCGCTTAAGACGTAAACACCTCTTTTTAATTTCGGCGAATGTGATCATTTTTAAAACTGATTTTATGTAAGTTTATTTAAGACTTAGGTTTGGATAGTATTGAATTATGTAAAAAAGAGCTTATACATGAAGTAAAAATCATAAATTATTATATGTATAGTATAAGTATAGATTCAAAAATAGATAAATAATAGTAGACATTTTATTATACTTGTAAGTAGTTTAAAATAATTTTAATTATGTAATTATCTAATAGGAGAATTTAGTCCTTTTATTAACAAATAATTATGCAAATTAATAGGACACGCCCACAACACATTTACTTAAGCTCAGAGCATAATTATCCTCGCTACTACATTCATTTAAGCCAGTCAAATAATTGAACGAGGAAAAATCCACGCGCAGAACATAAGTGCGCTATTTATAAGTTATTTATCAATGTCCACATCTGCAATTTAATTATAAATTATTCATTAACTACATTCTGAAGTTTTCCTTGAATTCTAGAGAAAAATCTTGTAGTAGGTCACATTAGCGCCAGCAATTAAAACACTGGAATGAATTATAATTTACCGCATACATTCAAGTCACTAATATCAGAGTAAAACGTACGTAAAATGTGACATCAATTGATTTTAAGCTTATTACTTTCAGAATAACCTATCATTTTTTATTAAGGTCTGTCCATTTTGTGAACAGGATTATTCTCTCGCTTGCACTCATGAACGGTTCATATGCCTCTAATGTGTAAGAGTGCAATAAATAATCTGTTTGCAAAATGGACAGATCATATAAAATGAATTAATGTTAGTCCTGGTTTTTGGAAATGTTGTAATGCGAAATGTCTAGATAAATATGAAATATAAAAAAAGCGTAAAATATAAATTTATGTAAATGTAAATTGAACACAAAGAAAAGCTAAAACTAAAATAAAAGAAAATCACCTTCAAGGTAATTGCTGTAAAACATAATCCAAGCCATATATACTTCTATTTCTTGGTAACCTATAACCTAACTCTATATCAGGGTGCAATTATATAAAATAATGTCATGTAGGGTCAAGATTTGAAGACTTTTTATAAAAATATAAATGATATCAATCAACTTTCGTGGTGGGCGATAAAAGACGCTAGTTTTTTTCAAATAATGTTCTAAAGATAAAAGTAATTTAAAATTATCAATTTGCCTGTTTTGCTTCTGAAAAGATTTTATTTTTTTGGATTTATCTATATTTGTATGATTATAGGTACTTATTTCAAAAGCTATACTATTCTTGGACTCACCGATTCAATTTTTAAAAATTAAATGTGTAAGCAATGAGTAAATAAAATAAAATATATAGGGTGTTACTTAAACTTACGTCAATAATTTAAGAGGTGCTTTTATGAAAATTTAAACTCTTGGTTTTTTCAAAAATTCTATCCTTTCGAAGTTACAGGAAGATAAAATATTCTAAAATTTTATAAAATGACAACCATCAGTTAGAATAAATAATTCTAATCTTTCTCCAGAATGTTCCTTATTAAATTCTGTACATACAGGGTGTCCCATTTTAATTAATCCAGCTGAATATCTTGAAAACGAAGCGATTTCCTTAAAAATGTTTCAGACAAAAATTGTAGCGACTCGAGGGGGACATTTAATAGTGCCATGGGTTTTTAATTGTTATGGGGTTTTATGGGAAAACATTTTTTTCAAATGGGAACGCCCATTTTTTATTGTAGATTCGTAATCTATGGAAAATAATAAGAATTCACCAAAATGAACACAAATTTTGGGATTTTCGATACAGTTTTACTAAAAAACTAAAGGTCTATAAGAAAACCCCACAGGAGTCAAAAAGTGCTTAAATTAAGGCAAGGATTAATAAAAAATATTATTCTACTTTATTAAAAAAAAATAAATTTAAAAAAAGTTTATTTTATTTTTATTATTTTTTAAGAAAAATATTATTTTTTTTACTTATAAAATTTAAAATAAAGTCAAAGGTAATTAATTAATACACTTAAAGATATTTGGATCTGTTCTTAAATTACGAGAGCTGGTCTAAATAAGATGTTCGAATATTTCTCCATTTTGTTCAATACACATGTTTACTCGTGTGCGAAAAGCCAATGATACATTTCTCAACATTTCAGGAGTGATACTTCGAAAATCTTTCCTAATTCGTATCATAATATACTCTCTAGTTGTAGTTGGTCGTTCATAAACCTTATCTTTTATGTAACCCCATAAAAAATAATTCATTTTTGTAAGATCCGGAGATCTTGCTGGCCATTCGTGTACTTCACTACCAATTCCAATCCACATATTAGGGAATTGGTTATGTAAAAATGTTTTAACAATTCTGGCAGTGTGGGGTCTAGCTCCGTCCTGTTGAAATCACATTCGCTGTCTTAAATCTAGAGGTACATCTTCTAAAAGAGTAGACATTTCGTTTTGAATTCTATTCAAACAAACATGTTGGTTAAGATTTTCTTCATAAAAAAATGGTCCCACAAGATACTCATCCACTATTCCAGCCCAAACGTTTATAGACCAACGCCACTGTAATCTATGATCTCTTTGCCAATGTGGATTATTTTCAGAATAATAATGAGCATTATGAAGATTTACTGCACCCATGATGTCAAATTTTGCTTCATCAGTAAAAAGTACGCGATTAAAAAAAAGGGGATCTCTTCTAACTTGATTCGTAGCCCATATGCAAAAATTAAGTCATCGGATGTAGTCATCTTCTTTAATTTGTTGGGTTAAATGAACATGATATGGGTGTGATTTATGGTGTTTTAAAATTCTGTTGGCAGAAGATTTAGGAAGTCCATGAAGACGCTGAATTTTTCTTGTAGATGTATGGATCTTCATTTACGGAAGCTAATGCTATCAATGAGGGGAGCATCTTAGAACCAGTTTTACTACGTTTTCTTCTAAGAGAACCGTTTTCCGCTCTTTTCACGAGTCTCCTAATATTTGTATGATTTGGATGACACAATTGTGGAAACCTCTCAGCATAAAGACGTGCTGCGTGCCGATAGTTATCATGGCATTCGCCCAAAACTTTTATAATATTCACTTCACGATTTCTCTAGATGAATAATCAGCCATTTTATGAGATACTGATTTTAAATAATCACAGTGGCTTCAATAACAATGAGCTTCTACAAAAAACTAATCTGTCACAATATAACCATTATCTGCGAAACACAAAGTAGGCTGAAAATGAAATTCCTTTATTTTTAGAAGCCTTCTTCCTTAATTGAAAAATATTATTTAACATATTAATTTGGAAATAAAATTGAAAACCCGTTTTGACACCTATTGTTTCCAACCTTTGACTTTATTTTAAATTTTGTAAGAAAAAAAAAATTAATATTTTTCTTAAAAAATAATAAAAATAAAGTAAACTTTTTTTTTAAACTTATTTTTTTTAATAAAATAATATTTTTTATTAATCCTTGCCCTAATTTAAGCACTTTTTGTCTCTTACGATTTTTCTTATAAAGCTTTTATTTTCTAGTAAAACTGTATCGAAAATCCCAAAATTTGTGTTCATTTTAGTGAATATAGCGAAAAATTGAAATTTTAGAAAAAAAAGTTTCATTCAAAACTTTCTTATCATTTTCCATAGATTACGAATCTACAATAAAAAATGGGGGTTCCCATTTGAAAAAAAATGTTTTTCCATAAAACCCCATAACAATTAAAAACCCATGGCACTATTAAATGTCCCCCTCGAGCCACTACAATTTTTGTCTGAAACATTTTTGAGGAAATCGCTTCGTTTTCAAGATATTCATCTGGATTAATTAAAATGGGACATCCTGTATAAGTCACCAACCAAAAGTCACATTGTAACGACTCAATTTATGCAATAAAAGAATTGGATTTCTTGAGAATCATTATCTGTGTATGTATATATTGAGATTAAGAAGATTTTCAAAAAATCATCAAAGCTAGTAAAGTGCCCAAGGAATCACCTCTTTAATTTTTGAGATATGTTTAAATAATGCTCTGTAATGTAAATACATTTAATTATAATAATTAATGATTTTAAGTTGCTGAAGTTTAGCATAAATAGTTCTATTGCTAAATGTAATTAAAGTAAACAAAGAAAATATGGGTAATTAAGAATATGTTAGAATAAAAATATTTGCACCACGATATTCAATCAATCATATTATATAACCCACATTACCTTCAGTAATTATTCAATATAGTAGATTTAAAAGAGTAACATAATTTTCTTGTATTAATATAAATAATGATATTTTAAATTAATAAGTACCTACTCAAGCGTTAATAAAGCTGTTATATCCCAATCTAACTAAAAAGAGCATGGTCATAGTATAAATTAAAAAAGAACCCACTGACTTGGTGACTTAGTGATGTATTCGTCCTAAATAATTAACTTATAAATTGGGTCCAGATGTATCTTAAACAAACTGTGAGAAAGTAAGATGATTAGACAGAATATTTGTTGTGTCTCGTTAAAATAATTATTTACATACATAAAAGTAAATTAATTTTTAGTCGGAACTTTAAATTTATATTTAATTAATTTGGTCTCTTTTTAATTATCACTCTTAATAGAAGTAAAAAAAATGTAAGGATTCAATAATTTTTATTTACTTGTAGGTAAGTATGTGGCAATAAAATTTGTAACGTATGTTTATTTCTAAAATGCTCAATTTATGAAAATGTCCAAGTATCCAAGTACAAAATGAAAGTTGTAAAGATTTTATTTAAGTATTATACAGTGTGATCCAACGAAAATGAAAAGCAGGAATTTAGAATTAGTTTATACAGGTTGTATCACTTTTTTCCAGCAAAAATTGTTTTTAGATAGTAAATGTCATGCTGAACAAAAAATTTTCTATGAACTAGTATTTTTTTGAACTCCTTAAAAAGTTACAGCAATTTTAATATTTCAAAATTCTAATGATTGTTTTGGGACACATTAATGTTCAAAAAGGAAAATTGGAAAATAAAAGTCCAAACCATAATTGAAATAAATAAAAAATTGATAATTAGAAGGAAAAATTATACAGGGTGTCCACAAAAAACATCAATTTTCCAATTTTAAAAGTACTGTTACTTCTTAAGTAGTCGAAAAAAAATTAGTTCATAGGAAATTTTTTGTTTAGAATGACATTTACTAACTAAAAAACTTTTTCCTGGCAAAAAAGTAAGACATATTCAATAAAAATTTTAAAAAACGTTCGGACAACTCAACTTACTTTTAAGGTCATGTATCTAGATTTATATGAGCGTAGTTTTGCAAATATAAAAATATCTGAAAGTTTTTGTTGCAAAATTACACAAATGTAATTGATGTAGATTCATAAAAAACAAAAATTGTAAATAAAAGTAATATTCTTAATAGTTTTACAGATATTCAAAATTAAACATGATATTATTAATTAGTATTAAAAAATTATATTTCCAAACAAAAATTCTCATGATTTTTATCATTATTAATGTTTGTATTTCACTATTGTCATTTTTATATTAATGTATCTAGGATTAAATTAATAATTTATTTATAATGAATTGTTGATGGAAATTTGCTAATTATTCTTCATGGTCTTTAGTCTGGGAACTACTTATTAACACTTAATAACACAGGCAAAGAAAAAGTTGTTCAAAGTCACTAATATAAAGATCTAAAAGTAATTTACTAAAAATATAAACAATCTATCACAAACAGGATGTCTCTGAATAACTGTTTTTTTAAGTTGGTGACACCCTCATATCATCATCTTTATAAGATCAAATTTTCCAGATCGAGAGAAGTAGTAAAAAAATTAACAAATCAAGCCAGAAAAGAATTTGCAAGGAAATCGGAATTTGAAATAAAATGTAATCCTAAACAGATTTGGTCCTAAATAATTTTTTTAAGTAATACACCACTACCGGAATCATGAAATATAAAGAGATATCGACTGATAATCCACAGGAAATAGTCAACAGTTTTGCTGATTATTTCAGTAATGTTTATAAGAACCTGGGTAATGTAGATAGATCTTCAACTACTGGTATTTGTTTAGGAGATTTCCGTATAAAAGAAGAAGTCATCATAAAGTTTGCCAAAAAAACTTTCGTCAAAATTTACGATGTGTCTCGGTGAGGTTCCCTCTTTTATACTGAAAGATTGTTCTCCGGTTCTATCTGTACCTCTCTGCTACCTGTACAATTTAATACTGAAATTTTCTACGTATCCTGACAAATGGAAAGTAGTAAAAATATGCCCAATTTTTAAAAAGGGAAGTAATAATGAAATGCAGTATCGACCGATTGCAATTCTGAGTAATTTTTTCAAATTCTAGAAACGATTCTATCAGAACATATTTTACCTACAATTAAATCAGAACTATCGATTTTTTTCCAAAAAATTCTACTTGTACCAATCGCAGTAATGTCACGCAATATATATCTGATGCAAGTAGATGTGGTTTATACTGATTTTGACTTGCTACCTCATAAATCATACTTAAGCAATAGAACTCAGTATGTGCGGTTCCTCAGGGTTCCAACCTGGGACCTCTTTTACAAAAATTTTCCAGAAAACATTGCTTCGGAAGAGAGACCTTGAAGCAGTTCATCATTGGACAAACTTGAACCACTTACAATTAAATATCAACAAGTGTTTGATAGTATCTTACTCTAGAAAAGTAACCAATATCGAATATGATTATAAAATATATAATGAGTCTCTAATTATGGATACGAAAATCAAAGATCTTCGATCCCAAACTGAAATTTGACCAACACATTAAATGTCTCGTAAGTGAATGTTTCAAATTACTTGGATTTTTACTAAGAAATTGTAAACTTTTTAATTTAATTGAAACAATCGTTTTACTGTATAACGCCTTTGGTTCCCATATCAACAGAATGATTTAATATTATTGGAATCAGTACAAAAACGTTTTCTAAAATACTTACAATATTTCAAACTTAATACATACCCAGACTATACTGTAGAATAAGTTACCAAAGTTCGCTTACTGAATTTGATTTTTAAACCATTTCTAGTGGACAGAAGTGTTGTTGTATATACTACGTATATAAATTAATAAATAATCTAATTGATGACTCTAAATTGTTAAATAAAATAATATTGCACGTGCCCAGGATAAAAGCTGGACATTTTCCTATGCTACATCAAATTCCTATCATCACATGAATTCACCTATTTGGAAGTTTCGTGTCACCAACTACAATGCACATCAATAATGCTGATGATTTATTCGGTGAAAATTTTATTAAATTTAGGAACTCAATAAGTAAATCCGTTTGCTAAGTTTATGTTTAAATATTTTATTATGTACTCGTATTATTATTTATTAGCTCTACTCTGTATTACTTTGTACAACTTTTAATACATAAGTTATCCTGTAATATCGTTTTTTTAAGATTTTTTAAATATTAAGTTTGAATAATTTAAAAAGCTGATTTAATAGAAAAATATTATTTGTAGATTTGAATTCAGCATACGAAAATATTTAAAAAGACTATATTTTTTATTTGAGCTAATTTTGTTGTAGATCAGTGGTATTAAACGGAAATCAAGTTTTAAATAGCTAATATTCATAATTGAATAAGCGGGTTATAAAAGTATTATTTTTAATTTTTCATGGCGAATAATAGCTTTAAAGTAAATTAAAAATTAGGTATTGTTTGGTACAAAATTTTGATTTCTCTGAATAACCAATAAAAACTCTTTATAATAATAAGTCAAGCATTAATTAATTCCTTTTCAAAATAAATACTAATTAGAAATCTTGACGTTTTCAAGGTGTAAAAATTAACTTTATTTTTTACTCAAATTATACGTATTAATAATAAAAATAATAAATTAACTGTGTAATTTTCTATAGAAATCGTCTTATATTAATGAAGCTTCTTTCATAACTAGAATTATGCATGAATTTTGCATTAGCCATAAAAGACCAATTTCCTAGAAGTTTGCATAAAGTTTTTTTATTTAAAAGCCCGTAAGCATGAATCAATGATACAATTATTAAAATAATAAAGGTTGAGGATCTTTGCGGATTTTCCTGGTTTCAGCAAACATTCTAATGACCTTTCATATTTCTGATGTTCGTTGGCATCTTTATTCATTAAATGCAAATTATTTTAGAGAATTACTATAGAATTAAAAATATATTAAATGAAAATTATTATTTATCTATAAATTATAATTATTGTTAATTTTTAAAAATTAGAATTTACTATGTATAAAATGTAATAAAAAATAAGTCCGCATAATAAACTGTACTTAGCATGTAAACATAGACTAATTTTAACATGTTTATCTTTTATTATATAATTTGTTTTTATGTGCGCATGATGCATCAATATTATGGTTTAATTATAGCTAATAAAATTATCTCCAAATGTAATAACGTGTTTATTTTACAAAAAATGAAAATAAAATCTGATCAGGAAATTTTTTTTAGAAACACCCCAAATCATATTAACTTACTTAAATGCTTATAAAAACAAGATACAGGGTCACACGAAATTAGAGGGCCAAACCAAAATTACACCAGATGCCTTTGGATTTTGACAATCAAATTTATTTTGATGGGTGTAGGAATTGTTAACCTCATCAAAATCACTCTCAAAACAAATAATATGAGAAATCTCATATTTATGTTTCAGCATTATTTTTTAATCAAATAAAAATAATAGGAGTTGTATTTTAAAAAATATCCGGAACTCTATTGTAAAAAATGAAAACAAAATTTTCAGTTTGGAATCATCTTATATCAGGATGAAATATGGGAAAACATACATGTACTATGATACTACAAATATTTACAGTATTTGCAAAAAATGTTTTGCAATTAATAAGTCTTATTATCTAAAAAACAAGTAAATAAACTGATAGTTATATTATTATAATTCATACAATTCCTTGTAATCATTTGCGTTATGAAGAAATTTATTGCAGCAAAATAATATTTAAAACAAAAAAGGTAAAAAAGACGCTGGTTAAAGGTCAATTCATTGAATTTATTTATATGCCTGCATTCAGCTTATCATATTTTTTGATACGATGGCCCAGACCCGACCCTGGTATATTTTTGCATCAATTATTTCAATATTAATTTAATACGTAGTGAAATAAAGAATACATGTCCTAGACCCTAGACTATTGAATTTATACATTTATTAAAATGACATAATGTTAAAATATACAAAAAAGAAAATTTAAAAATAAAGATTGAAATTCTATTTATTTTTACTACGAAATCTCTGAAAAAATACCGAAGACAATTTACTAATTCTCGTTTTATTAAAGACTTGATTTGAATCAATTATTTTATTTCGATATTATACTTTGAAATATACTAAAATAACGTACTTAAATCTACTTTTAAAAAATATTTGACCTGGTATTTTTGCATTAATTAACAATGAGTTATTTGTAAAATGCCTTGGTCGATAAATATAAATATAAATATAAATAGAAATCCTTTTTCTAAAATTTCAATTACACCCAGTAACTAGGGTACTAAGGTCTGCACTTTTTTCGATTCTATTACAGAAAAAATCAATTCAATTTCAGGAATCACCAATTTTATTTCAGAAAAGTCAATAATTATTCAGAAAACATCAATTGTGTTTCATTATCAATTTTGGAATAACTAAATATAGAATTTTAACCACTAACAGATATGTCTTCAATTGATAGAGTAGCTCCATGATACCAGGAGCTATAACAGGAGAATTCCGAAGTTATTTTTGAATATTACTGTGTTAATCTTAGAAGAGATTATTTCAATTGGGTTTAACATAAGGCCCTAAGCCTAATATTGTTAAATGGCCAAAGCACATTTTTGATGATTTGTATGTTCTGTTATGATTCACGTGCACAATCACCGCCAAAAACTCTTGGCTTCCTCAATTTTTTACAATTGGCCTTTTCTGAAATGCTTTCTGAAATACAATTGATATTTTTTGAAATACAATTGATGGTTTCTGAAATTAAATTGATTTATCTGAAATACAATTGTTGCTTTTTGAAATACAATTGGCTATTTTGAAATAAAATTGGCTATTTTGAAATACAATTGATACTTTCTAAAATAAAATTGATCTTTTCTGAAATACACTTGGAATAGATGTAGAAAACTTTAAATCGTATTTATATTTCTAATGAAATAAAAAATTGTCTTGAGAATTCAGACCAGGAAAAAATTATGTATCTAGTCCACTATACATAGATGATTTCATAACCAATAAAGGTAGAGTAGGTATTCCAACTTAGTTTGAGGCTCCGTACCTAATTAGGCTCCTTAATTACTCTCATCATCATACAATGTATTATAAAACGTGTAATTTGATAAATATTTTAACGCCACGCCATTATGCAATAAACCTAATTAATCATAGAGTATTAAAAATATACATTTTTAAAAATAAAATAAGTTTTTCTAATATTTTGAAAAAAAAAGTGTAAAATATATTTTTCAGCATATTTACTTTTATTTTAAGCTTAACGAGATACCATTCTACCATCTACAAACAGTTGGTGAAGAGCTGTTGCAATATTATAGGTCACGGTCGCGTGAGTTGTTTTCACTCTTCCTTCCTACAATCACTTTCTCCTTTGCGGAGAAATGCTACTTTATTTACCAACAATTGCGATGACGAGCGCTCTCTTACGGATTTATAGGTGAAAACTGCACGCCTTTCTGTCGCTTACTGGTGACATCATTAAGAAAATAAATATCACCCTTTAAAAACATTAAACTTTCTTACTTTATTGCAACAAAATATACAAAATAGCTTTAATTATTTAAGTTCAAAAATAAGAAAAATCGAACTGCTTTCATATTTAAAAGAGAATTTATTATGGCATTTCCAAGGAACCTCACCACATTATAAATCACCCTGTATAAATTTCATTTTGAACAATTTTTTTTTCGAGTGCTTAACAAGTTACTTATCCCAATTTTTTAATTGAATAATTTTATGTTTTTGCAAGACAACCTGCATATTTTTCTTACAATTTCCATGGTCACATTATTTGCTTCTAATTAAAGGCCTTTAATTTTGACCAGAATCTGCCTATAAATCTCCCTAATTAATATTAAAGTATTTGATTGGCTTAGAATTAAAGAAATACTCCAAAGCATACATGATTTAAATAAAAAAAATAAAATAAAATGTATACAGGGATTCCCAAAAAAATCATTAAAAATTTGAAATTATTTTATTTTTAAAGAGACCTCACCTTTTCCAGTTGTATTTCAGAATTTCGAGGAAAAATATGAAATACGTCATAAAATCAAGTTTTAAAAAAATATGTGACCCGATATTTTTGCCTTAATTGTTAATTAATTTGCAAAATGCTTTTTTTCACAAAAATGAATCTTTTAAAAATTGCTGGAATATTTTTTCAAGTATTTGTAATATTATTAAAAAAAATATTCTAGACATTCTTTTTCTGAAATTATAGTGACCTTTTCTAATTCTATTTCAGAAAAACCAATTTAATTTCAGAAAGTATCAATTGTTCCATGGTGTAGTGTCCCGTAGTATAAAGGTATTGATTGGTAATGGGTGAAGACAATTGTATTTCCGGATCATCAATTGTATTTTAGAATCATCAGTTGTATTTCAAGAAGTATACTTTGAAAATCGAAATTTCAGAAAGTATGATGTGTGTTTCAGAAGCAATCAATTGTATTTAAACTACATGTGTTATTCATTATTAATTTTTCCTTCAAAATATATTCCTTATTCATTTCAGTTTATGTTTTTGTAGATATAATGGAAATACATATAACAAAATTTAACAGCATTACCTTATCTTATAATTTATTCGAACTAATTTTAATCATGTTCATATAAAATTTCTATTATTTTAGAATAAATCTTTTTTAGAGAATACAATGTGAAATAAGAATACAATGTTGTAAATAAAAAATGAGACTAAATGGATATTGAACCTTTTTCCTCAACCAAATTTTTTGACAAAATTAATTTGTTGCTACTTTACATATTTTTACATTTTATTATAACTTTTGATCGTATTAGTATTTAAAAAAAATTAAAAAATGACTGTCATTATTTTTTATTTACAACATTTATTTAAATAATTTCCTTAATTTTTTGGTAATTTTTCTGTTTTTATATTTTGTGTTATTTAACCATTTTTATTTTAGCCTGATCGCCTGATGATGGACTAAAGTTCGCTACCTGTCTATATTTTATTATACATTTTGTTATTTAAATATTACCTTTACCAAATATATTTTATGACCTATTATATACTTATTTTTTGGACTTAATATTTAATCTTTGACAAAATCCTCTTAGAAAATGCAACACGCTCTACGTACTCGTTGCCTTTTCGTCATTGGGATTAAAATTCCTGCATTTCTAAAAAATTTCGATATATTCTTACACTACACCACTTGTGATAATACCCTTGAAAACTCTTCGAGTATTCGTGAATACATATTTATGTAATATATGGTAATATACAGGGTGTTTCTGAAAAAGTGTCGAATAATCTAGGAATGGGTTTTTGGACAAATTTTAAGACAAAAAGTAAGAATAATTTTTTTCGCTAAAATGCTCCATTTCGGAATTGCAGGGCATTGAAGTTTACTCAATTTTTTCATATTTTTTTTTTCATAATTTCATTTTTTTTGCATAATTTTTGTTCAGACTCTTAATTAAACTTGTATTCTTGAAAACATTCCTAATTTTGCACAGAAATAAACTAATTTTAGTTATATTAGTAGACATTTAGAAATTTGAAGTGGTTTATTTTGTCCCATAACTTCTAAACGCAACAAGTTATCAAAAAGATTAAAGAGAGCAAAAAGTAAAAAAAAACGTGTAAAAAAGTGAATACTTAATTTTTTTCATTACTATATGATGTTGCACAAAAAAGTTAAAGAGGGTTCAAAGGGTTAATTCATCCGAAAAACTTCACCCTTCCTTTTTTTTTTAAATTTGCTAATTCATCTCAAGGCGGCTGCCAATAGTAAGGTATTTGCAAAATTTGAACCCATTATTATTAAAAATATAGATTTTATGTTAAAAAATTGAAAAAAAAAATGTAAACTTCAATGCCTTGCATTTCCGAAATGGAGCATTTTAGCGCAAAAAATTATTCCTACTTTTTGTTTTAAAATTGATCCAAAAACCCATTCCTAGATTATTCGACACCTGTTCAGAAACACCCTGTAAAATTCATTTTTTTCAAATCTTGGATATTATTTTAATTTTAGAACAGAAAGATACCTATTATTTTCTAAAATACTTTAAAAGGATTGTTTTCTAATTTCCATAAAATACTTAAAAATGTAAGGTTTTTAGCTAGCTATTACGATTTTAAGTAAATATTGAAATGTTTTTCTCCCTAAAATAGTTTGAAGATATTACAAAACTTTTTATAACACATTTGTGATAATTCTTTAGTGTGTTTTAGAAAAAAATTACTAGTATTATCGGTTGTTATCGCCTTGGCGTTATTTATCGAGCGAGGTAGTATAAATATTTGTTAAAAATATTGTTTACCAACGGTTACGCCTATAACTTCTCTCACAGATAAAATATCCTTGAAAAGCAACACGGATGTGTTGACTTTTTAAAGCAGTTTACAGATTATCTAGGAAAGACCATTTGATTGCGAAACATATAAGTGCTTATATTAAAAAGTTGGAGTTTTTAAGATATCATCAACGATGTTTAATTCATCCTAGCTGAATAGCATATAGCATGATCTGCAGAAAAATGCCCTTCAAAGGTTCCATTTTTAGTAATTTATCTTAATAACATCGTCTTTCGATTATAATATAAAAGGAAGGTCTTTACACGTTTATGACTTTGCAAATGTTGATGCAAGCTTATAAGTCAGCCACTAATAGCTCGTCAATAATTAACGCCTTATTTTAATATTGTAACCATTAAAATAATCATTATAAGTACTAACGGTGTAAGATGATATATCTCACTCAAAATACGATAAAAGTAGAATCATGCCAGGGATGAAATGCACTTTATGAAAAATACGCAAGAAAAATTTGTCCACATCCGGAAAACTTTAATAGGGTAAAGGTCATTTTCAAAGATAAAAATAAAATTATCTTTTAATATTCAGTAGAATATTGCAAACAAGTTATTAATTACTTTTAAGGCAATTAAACCTTGTTTAATATGTATCTTTACTTATAAGGAATTATTTGTAATAAAAATAATCGTGTTGATATATTATGAATATAAAGTTAATAGGTTTATCAATCAAATAAGTGTATTTAAATCCATGCATAATTAAATTACATTTTTTTAAATTTTTAAAAGTGGCAAATGTTAATATACGTGTAATTCCTAGCATACAGGGTGTCTCATGGGACGTTGAACTGCATAAGAAAGATACCCAAGCTAGTAGAGATAGATTGTAGGTTAAATAGACCAAGTAGTGCAGATTTGGTGATGTATTAACAATTCTATGATAAATTTCGTAGCATTTCTGTGCTATCTTAACAAAAAACTGGAAAAGAGGATTTTCAAAATACCTTTTTTGAGTTGTGTTCTTTAGAAACAAATGTGCGATATGCGATATTTAGTAAAGGATATTATTATGTGAAATAATAAAGTTTCAAAGAAGTAAGTTTAGATCTTTTCTGAGTAAATTTGACAGATTTGGGAGTTTTTGATTATTTTCGTTACTCAACCTAATTTTTTATATTATTGTTATAAATTCTATTTTTTTAAATAAAAAAAATATTTCATTATTAGGTGTATTTCTAATATAAATGATTTTATTAATCAAATAGGAAAACCTTTTACTCTCTATCATAAATAAACAAAAACAAAAAGATTGCGTTTTATAGTACGAACTACTGAGATATTTGTATAAATATACCAGAAATATTTGATAAGCATATTTACTTTTGAAAAGAGCAATTAACAAAATATATTTATTTTAAATAATAGGAGTAATTGAAAATTTAATAAGAAATGTTAATTTTTAGGGAGTTTTGTAAGTAAAAATAAATATTAAGCAACCAGGGTGGTTCATTGTGATTATAGGAATATCTATTTAGAAATGTGTGTGTTTCAATGTACATAGTATTTTTTATATTATTTTTTGAATATCGGAAATTTCAATTAGCTTACAGTTTAACCCTGACTGAAAATTGCGTACAAAAACAGGTTTTGTTTCTTGATAAGATTCAGTGATCTCATGATTAATCTACCCTTGGTAGAGTAAGTTTTTGGCAAATCTGCCCCACGTGCTAACTAAAATTTTTGCAGCATTTAAAAAAAAATATTTGTACTATCTTTACCAAATTTAAGCACTTTTCTCTTCCAAGATCAGAATTTGTGATTAATAGGAAGATTCTTATCAAAATTAAAGGCCTTTAAATAGAAACAAATGAGGTAACCATTGAAATTGTCCATTACAACCCATATAGCAAATTTAAATTTAAAGGCCTTTAAACTTAAAACATTTGACCAGAATCTCACTATAAGAGACTTTTACCGAAAATTTTAAATGTGGCCCTGATCTAACAGTTTCTTTTAATAGAGACAATGGAATTTAAAAATTGAAGAGATCGTTTCATATGTTTAATAAATATGTAATGTTATCAATTCACCTGTAAGTCAATTTTTATACTATATTGAATAAGGTGAGTTGGGTGAAGAATACCTTGAAATTTGCCTAGTTACTAGGCCCTAGTACATACATCTTTAAAGATTACTGAAGGAATTATATATTTCAATTATTCAATTAAAAACGCAGAAGATTCGATGGAGATTTTAGCTCAACGAAAAAACTCGTATAGAGCAATTTTGTAAACTAGAAAAATACGAAAAATGCATAAACCTTACCTTACCTCCAAGGGTATAGAATTTATGGCATGTTTTTGTAATTTTTCAAAAAAAAAATAGCATCGACCATGAAATATTACCTATAGCTATGTTAACCAAACATGGTTTATATTGTGGTTCAAGTAACCTCCAATAAAAAGAAAAATATCTTCTCAAAAATTTTTAAAAACATTAAAACGACAATTATTATGTATTCGAAATTAAGGCTAAACGAGATCAAAGTTCGCAAATCGTTACACATTGACCAAAAGGAACAAAGAGTTTTTAAGGTTTTTTGAATTTATAATAACTTCGATAAATCTACATCGATTTTAAGAAACCATTGCTCTTTTGATCGAGTTTAATTAAATTGAATCGTTTCTTAATCGATAATTCATTAAAGTTTTATTTACTTTTCATTTTACAATTTAAAAAGCGCTAAATTTTTGAATATTTCAAATAATTTTTTTTTTTGAATTAAATGATCTTTTGAGCACTTCTTATCCAAAAAATAGGATTTTTTTGAAATAATTTTATTCAGTCGAATGCAAGTTTTTCCAAGTTATACTTAAAATCACAGTTATTTATAAGATTTCAATATAATAAATCTGAATCAAGGTTATTTTAGTTATATTAACATGGCCCAAATTTTAGTTAAACGTTAGGCATATTTGCTAAAAATATAAAAATTTGGCAAAAATGTAAACGAGCTAAGTAATGTACTGAGTTAATGCACACGTTTCTAAGCTGTCAATCAATTAAATATGACCGCACCTAATAACCTTTCTAATTACTCTAAGAGCTTCAGCTTAAAAAATAATTTATGCTGATGCTTTTATCAATCCACGTGTAGAAAAAAATATTCGTGCGTTCATTATGGTCCCGAGTCAAAAAATCCATTATTTCTTAATACAGCCGTGATGATGAAACGCTTAAAATTTTCTTTTACTTTCACTGTCTATTAATACCTACTTCGTGTTAAAGGCTCGCATGTATTTAATATAAATTCTCAGCCGGAAAGTTTAGCTACACTTGATTAGTCATTTATTACCAACTTTATAGCATTTTTTTAGAAAATCATAAGTATTTTATATCTCGAATTATTACATATTTACGTCAATATAACTTTGATAGCCACTTTACTTTATAAACAATAAAAATATGTTCAATAACAAACATGTTTTATTTAAGTTTTTGACCAATTAAAAAATTCAAATTTATTTTTGTCTGGAAGAAAAGAATAATAGTAAAAATTGGTCTGCATTTATTAACCTAAAGGAGTATCTTTAATCTTATAATTAAAAATAAAAATGTTGAAATAATATTATGTAATATTTAACATACATATTGGGTTATAAAGAAAGTTATTGCAGATTTTGGCACTTAAATTTCAGTACCTAGTTTTTAAAATACATTTTGACTGGGTGACAATGAAATCATGCCATTTTAAAGGTCAATTCTACTATGTCAAGAAGATAGTTCCATTTAGAATTCATTTTTGATAATTTTGCTAAGTGTTAAACATTTCCAGTTTCAGTTGAAACTAGGGTAAGAACATAGCGACGACCGGTCGTGATATCAACTTTGTAATAGGTTCAGAAAACACTAACGGACGTACTTTGCAATGCCGTTTCAAAAGATTTCGTAATGGAAATTGTTGTCTTGAAGATGACGAGTTGACCACGGCAGGTTGATAAGGACCATTTAAAAGGTCGACTGCACGAAACTGAAAATTTCCCTGACATTGGAAAGACCAAAAAATAAACAAATGAGTGCCTAAAGATTTGACCGAAAATCAAGCAAATCGACGTATGAAATTGTCGACTTCACATCATCTCCAAAGCCAAAACGAGTCATTTCTTGATCGCTTTCTATCGGGTGACGAAAACTGTTTTCTGTGTGACAATCGAAAATGATAGGCAGTCTATCATGGGCTCAATAATTACCTACGATGAAGCCCCAAAACACTTTACTATAATCAAAACGAGTCCTATTATTTTTCAGGATAACACCCGCCCGCACGTGGCACAACCAACGCAGTAAAAATCTAACAAAAAGGGGTTGGAAACTCCATGATTTCTGCCATGCTCACCAAACCTTTTACCCACTGTGACTACCATATTTTTAAACATCTTGATCAACTGGGTCAAAATAATGAGGAAAAAATTACCTACTATTCAACTTTTTATCATTTTTTTACATGACAAGTGACAAGGTGTCCGCGGAAAAGCGGCGAAAATCAGATTTTTCGGAAATTAACAAAAACACAATTTTAAAGTTGATTGACAAAATATATTGTTTGTAAAAGTCTTTAAATAAAAAGCTTATTGCATATTTAAATTAAAATGTATGTGGTTGCTTTTTATCTCATTTTACTAGGTCTAAAAAATCAAAAAAGAATTGAAGAATTGAGTTTTAAATCCTGTCAAAAAAAGTATCAACTTAAGAATGGGTGTCTACGATTGACCCGTTAATATTTAAAAGGGTGATTAGGAAATTAGTAAATGTTTGTTTATAAGGAAGCTGTACCCCTTTGAAATTTTATTTGAATACTGTTTACACTACATGTTTCAAATTTTGTACGAGTCGTAACACTTAACATCATTTGTCATGATTTTATTTTTTAAAATTTTTCGAAAGCTTCTAAAGGTTAGTTTGGTATGGTTCCGAGCGTCGGTATGTCATTTTTTGTTGTTTGAGGTTAGGTTTGCTTTATTATTACTTGTAAATTTTTAAATGCTAATAAAATATATAAAAAATAGAAGCTTTAAAATTTATTATTATCGATAAAGTGGTGTATTTTGAGGAGAATTATGAAAATTTTCTAATAATGACCGGTATCCTATCGAATATTAAACTAGAATTAATTCCAATATTGCACATATTTAATGGAACAGTAATTTTTTTTAATTTTATCCATTAGAAGGACAATTAATAATCTTTTTAATTTTTTTTTCGATTTTGGTTAACCAGCCTGCTCGTTTCGGTTTTAAAATGACGTCATATTTGTACGTCATAAGTATAACCAATGTCAAAAAAGCTGTCATTTTAATGTTAACCAGAACCAACCAAAACCAGACCCGGGAATGAAACGAGCATGTTGTTAAATTTGGTTTAAACGCTGCATTCTATCGATATGAAATAAGAGTATTTTTTATGTAAAATTTGTTTGGACAATGTAATTTTGAATAAATTTAAAAATAGAATTCATCCCTTAAAAACCGAGAAACGCATGAAGATAGGGAAAGTGGGATAGGCTTGTACCAAATTTGAAAACTGTAATGTCAAAAGTTTTCAAATAATTGTGTAATAATCTTTATATTGGCATCAGTTTCAAGGGGTCTAGTTTTCTTATAAATCAACTTATACCAAGATGTAAAATTTATTTCTTCTGATTGACATATTTGACCACTAATATCATTTAAATATTAACGGGCTCGTAAACAGTAAAATCGCTAAGTGTAGACTCTTTCCGAGGACTTTGTTGTTTGAGTGGGGAGAGGCACAAAAGGCCGCTATAGACAAAAGACCGACTAAGAAAAAGGCCGACTTGGACAAAAGGCCGAATGATCAAGCCGGGTTGACACGTTCCAAGACAAAGTTTATTTAGACGATGCGCGCGCATTACCTGGATAAGTACATTTTGTCCAAGTTGGTTCACACGTGAAATGACTTGGATCCACTTGGATCTTCAGTTAAAATGGCGGATATCGTGAGGCAGGGTGTGGTGCTTGTCGCGGATAAGTTAATTGCCGAGATGGAAATTCGCAAAAAAAGACTGAAAGAAAAAAAAAGAAAATTTTGACCCGAAAATGGATTTTCAGACGTGAGGCTTTGGGTGCTTCTAAAAATTTTCTTCGGGATGCTGCCGAAGAGGATCAAGAAACTTTCAAAAACCATTTACTATTGACGTGTAATTTAAGAATTATTGGTCCTTGTTAGCCCAAAAATTCAAAAAAGCGATACCATCATGAGAAAAGCATTACCCATAAAACTTCTTCTGCCTCGTATAATTCCATAAAGTTTTCTCTATCAGTAAATCTTTTGACATTTTTTTCTTTTGCGGAGCTCTTTTCCGCCAGTCGGACGGCGGAAAAGAGCCGCCATTTTTATTGTTTACAAAATTGTATTTTGGACCCAGTAAGTTGGCCGTCGTCCCAGTAGACTTGGATATAATTTCAAAGCCAACTTTTGGCTTTGATAAAACTGTTTACACGATCAAAGTAGCATCCAAGTAGTGCGCGCGCAGCGTCCAAGTAAATTTGGTACGTGTCAACCCGACGTGGACAAAAGGTTTACGGAGAAAATGCCCATGGGCAGAAGACCACCTTGGACAAAAGGGCGAACGATAAAAGACCGAAGCGGACAAAAGGCCGATCTATAAAAGGTCGATAATAAAAGTTAATGTATACAAAATTAAAAATTATTTCAAACAATATTTCTAGTAATCGAGAATTGTTAAAATTATTAACAAAATTTTTATTACTTTGGCAGCAATTAAAGAAAAAAATTTTTTTAAAAATGAATTTCAGAAGCTTATAACTTCTTAGGGGTGCATTTTTTAGTATTAAATTAAATAAATAGGGTCAAGTCGACTTATTTTCAGGTCTACTATGACCAGTTAAGAGTTGTCGGTGTAGTTACAGGACACTCTATATTTGGCGAAAAAAAAATTGTTGGACTACCTAAGATTCGTGTTCAGCACCCCAAAAACCAAAAAACATAAATTATTGAAATTCTAAAATATTATTGAATAAAAAATCGAAAGGTTTTGATATTAAGTGGATTAGCGAGGAAACACTAAATAGTGCTTATGTAACTAGAAGTGTTCGAGAGGAAAAAAACGTACTCCAAAGCCACAGGGAATAAATATCATTCAATATCATGGGGGGAGGCATTGAAAAAGTACAAACAGCGTTCAACTCATACGATTTAGATTTAAATCTAACGATTTTCTCAAGTGGTTATGAATGGCAACGACCAACAGCTAATAAGCTACTCCACATGACATATGTTTGGATGCGGTTCCCGATCTATGTAGGGGACTTATCACACCCTAATGTAAGCCAAGTGAACCATAATGGAGATACGGGCCGCGCCTGTGCCCCATGTATTCGTGCTAT
This sequence comes from Stenus bimaculatus, assembly GCA_963971135.1. Taxonomy (NCBI): domain Eukaryota; kingdom Metazoa; phylum Arthropoda; class Insecta; order Coleoptera; family Staphylinidae; genus Stenus; species Stenus bimaculatus. Next base: position 20,531,444 of record OZ020180.1, read on the forward strand.
ACTCGACATGGGAATAATTGCTAAATGAGGGAGTTGCTTTTATTTTTCAGTGTGTTAATTCATCGGCGGAAATTGCTCTGTTGAATATACGGGTGGTGGCGTGATTAAGGAAGGAAATTATTACCCCATGCACTTAAAAAATTATTTGTTAATTAACATTTTTATTTTATAGGAATCACCCATCAACAATCAACAAGTTATTTCCGTAATATAAAATTCATTAAGTTTCATTCGCCGTCTTATCAACTAGGTATAATTAAAATTGAGTCTTTAATTTAATATAGGTATGCCCCAGCTTTAAAATAACTGTAGATGTCAGTTTCGATAAAATTAATTAACTAATTATTTTAAGGATTACTTAGTGCATATGCAGGGTGCAGTGAAAAGATTCGTATAAGCTGCCGAAGAAAACCGCAACTTAAAAATCTTTCATTACCCGCTACATGTTTGAGGGTCATGACCCCGTCATCAGGCGACGACGTCTACAAGTACTAAGTGCCAACGGAATAATTATATAACAATGTTTAAAGAAAACTAAAAAAAATGCAATATTTTTTAAATATAATGTATTTGATGAGTCACAATGGGATTTTGTCTTCGGAATAACAGCGTTTTAAATTTTAGGTCACCAATTTTTAAGAATTTATAGTCGAGTCAACGAATAATTATACTGTACGGAGGGGCCGAATTTTGGACTTCTGGGATGGGTTTGGGGTCGTTAGGAGGGAAACATCCTTAAAGTCCCAGATAGTGGAGAAGGATTCCTGGAAGTCTTAAATTTTTTATTTTTTTGGCATTTCGCTTATAACTTTAAAACTATTGGTCCTAAACGCTGTTTCGTATCACATCGTCAAAATATGCTCTAAATGGTGGATTTCATGATTTTACATTTATTTGGCATTTTTTATTTATTTATTGCTGTAAGTTGTTGCATTTGGTTTTGGTATAATAATGAGTAGCTACTAGCTACACTCCAAACAGTGGTACCTCTATAAAACCCAAACATATTATGGTTTGAACTATTAGTTATTTTTGAAAAACGTCCGATCAATTATAATGTATAGGTACTTGAAATTCTGCTTGTTGGTAAGGGGGAATACTTCATGGGGCCTCCACACCAGTTGAATACAATGAATCGTCTAAGGAAATTCCATCGTGATCGAGTTGTTCTTCCTCCTCATTCCTCATCCTCATTCATGGGGACCTGGATCTCCTGTTGCATCTTCCTGACGCAATGATGCAAAACGCATCTTTCCTAGTCGTAATTGGCGAGAGTGTTGAAATTTAAAATGTCAGGCTTGATCGACGTAATTAATTTTATGATGAATCAAACTTGAATTTGGCTCTTCTAAAGCTGGGGGTGTGCCAAAGCCCCAACACCTGTAGCTCTTGAGAAGACTATGCTGCTGTGCAGATTTTTCCTCTCCCAGGTTTTTACGAGGAGAGGGGTTTCTGCCAACAACAGGACTGCCAAGTCTATATATTTTGCTATCACAGTCACTCAAGAGGACACTGACTTTTCAATAGCTCTAGTGATAATTTTCACATTTGCACCATCTTCTGCTTGAACGGGGTTGATATTATTTTCCTCGAGTTTTTTGCATCAATAGCTTGATTAGAAGGCTCTTGATGTCGGCATTCGAGAGGAAGATCTACGATTTGAATGTGATTTCAGGTTCCTTGGTGAACTCATATGGATATACTTTTTCAATCTTCAATTGATATCTACGATTTTATTCTGCTACTTTTGTACATTTTAATGTTAATGTTTTTGTGTTGGAGTAGCCATCAAAATACACAGTACAACTTCTTTCCTAATAATGGTTCTTTAGGAATCGTAGGTACATATCTATCATAAATAGATGATATTTTGTTAGTCACGTTTCCCAAACCACATTGTAAATAAGAAATCCCTAATCAAGAACTATGTTACTGAATTGTAGAATTTTGTTCAGGTTATTTTATAATTAAACATTAGAAATTGATTTAAAACAATGTTTACCTCCTAACAATCCCAAATCTATCCTCGAAGTCAAAAATTCTGCCCCCCTCTATGCAGTCTGCACCCAACCAAGGTGCCTAAAAATAGGATCACTAAAAAGCCATCCATTTTCAATAGCTAAGAACTAAGAACAGTAATGTAAATATTAAGAATTAAGAAAGTCTTTTTGTCTTGTGAAAGTACAATAAGTATATAAGTCTTGAGATTTCGGCTATTACGAACGAAAGGTGCAAATAAATCCACTACAATTATCGCTTACCGGTTTCGGTTTTTATTATTAAAACCTTCTTCAGAGCTATATAATAATAAAAACCGAAACCGGTAAGCGATAAATGTAGTGGATTTATTTGCACATTTTGTTCGTAATAGTCGAAATCCCAAGACCTATATTTTTTTATTTGTTGGACGTTCATTGCTTGGAATACAATAAGTATTACCGCTATTAACCATAAAAACTTTATCTTCTAGTTTATTTCAACTACTTACCAAAATATTGACAAATTTACTCCTTCAACTGGAATATGTTTTCAAACACCTTATGAATTAATTTTTTTAGAAATAATCGAATTTTTTTCAACATTTTATCTATGTTTTTTTATTATTTAACCAATTGACAGAAGATAGGTTTTAACTTTCCAATGATATTTTTTACATCTTTACGCATGTTGTTCAAGTTATCATTGGGGATGTACTGATGTTCGGCAAAAATTAGTGAGCTAAAAGTCAAAAAGGTACTAAATTTATATTTGAAATGTGTTTTTTAACCACTAAAATGAAAAAATAAATATTTAATTTTCTCCCAAACAAACTCATATATTAATAAATAAACTCCAACCCATTTCCCACGGGTGTGTATATTTTAACACCTTTAAAAATATTAGTGTGCGTTAGCATCCCCTAATCCGACCTGCCCTTGTGTGTGTCCAAAATTCGCGTGCAAGCACAAGAGGAACGCGTGCTCCAAAAAAATCTCATAAATATGATATCTATTATATGTGGTCATGTGGGGCCATACGGGTCACGCGCATCTTCAAAGCGAGCCCTTAAATGACAGGCAACCCCTATGCGGGTAAAACTACCAGTAAAAGCGTTCTTAATTGCTTGCATCGTCCCCTTTTTAAAATAACAGTATTAAGCCAAACATCGAGGGGTGAAGGGTTCATGTTCAGCTATGCGAGGCTGGATTTATTATATTAGGGGTGGTAATTGTGCGAAAAACGGATGTTTGGAATTAACTTTTTATTATTGCGGGGTTTAAATAGGGGGTTTACGACAGGGAACTACAGACTACATGGGTTACATAATTTTTATACTGCCATCAGAATTTCAATCAATTAAGAAATAACTTTAATTAAATATTAAAAAAATAATTACTACTGTCACATCAATAAATAGTTTTTATATGTATTGTGTAAATATTTAACATTTTCCAACTTGTATATTTTTCGTAATTTATGTGAATATTTCACTCATAATTTTATTTGATCTTGTATTGTGTAATGGGGTTTTGCATATTTGCTATTTTGTTATACGATAATTTGCAATAATTTAGATTTTAAGTCTTTAAATGTTTAACCAAATTAATAAAACCGGGTGTTGGAGTAAACAACATATTTTTTGCCATACTTTTAACCACTTTTTTTTCGTCATACAGTTGTTTTAATAGTGAAGCTTTTTTAGAATTTTGTTCAAATTGTAGTTCCTTTATTGGAAACCTAATAAAAGACATGACAAGGTCAAGATGTAAAAAATACACTCTAAATTACATAAGGTAAGCTGGGGTAAATGTACCCAGAAGGTAACTGGTCATGGTTACTTGTTACAAAAAACTATTTGAATATTTTAAATTTTTGCTATTGACATGGCTGCAAGTATTTACTTTGAGAAATAGATCCCGAGTTCCCAAAAATCAAGAAAAGTAGAAATATTGCTCAAGGGTAAGTTAATAGAATAACAGGAAAGCTGAATATCTGATTCAGAACTTATCTTTATTTTTACTTGTACTTGCGGTAGAACGAGCAATTAATCAGCAAATCATAATTTTACTAGTACATCACATCAATGGCAAATATAAATATTTTATGGTGTTAAAAAAATGTCTCAAATCATAATATAGGACCGGCCTGGAAACAGGTATTTCAACCTAACTGAGATTGAATCAAATCAACGACGTTGAATTTTTTACCCGTACTGAAGGGTTGTAGTAGAGACTACTTTACTACTACTAGCTACAGGCTAGAGGGTTATAGTAGGGAAACTAATACAACTCAAAAATTCAGCGTCCCTGAGTTGATTTATGGTGCAATTCAGTGAAAATCTGTAAGCCCTTACAGTAAATATCTGTAAGGTAACAAACATTACCGATTTATCCTGTAAGGACTTACAGATTTCCACGGAATTACACCATTAATGTCAATTAGGTTGGAATTCCTGCTTGCTGCTCGGTCCTACTATACTCCATTTCTAGGAGGTTACTAGAGTAGTGAAAAACTCTGAAATCCTGATCTAAAATCATGACCAAATTTCCGCATCTTACCTTATCTATATTAGTTCACTACATTTTAGAGGATAGTCGGCAAAATTTGTAACTCCAATTTCTCTGTTCCTTGAAAATACGATGTTGGTATGAAATATAACTGTGCAAAAAAGATATGCCAATAATTGAACCTACGATTATACAGGTCTTTTTAAAAGAAACATATCTTACTTAAAAATTAATCAAATTAAATTTTGTAAATTAATCTTGAAAGCAAATTAAAGAGACTATCTCATGAGTTTTTTTAATATTTTAAAATAGTCTCATAATAAGGTCCTATACCTAAGTTCACCGACTATCTAAATACTCTCTAAAAATAACGTATTCAGCCTATTGTGTTTTTGGTATCAGGGTCAAGTTCGAACTTAAGGTAGTAACCCTGCTTCCAGATCCAGATCCATCCAATATCCAATACAAACAAGTTTTACATTAGTCGTTGAAAATTTTCAAAGGAACAATTACAATATTGCAAAGAAAATTTAGCGCCTAAAAGTATAACGATTTTTCTTTTAAACAATTAAATTTTTAATCAGATATAAATATTCCAAAAAAGAATTATCAGATTTTTCATATCAATAAGCAATTAATAACAATATTTCAAATATAAAAGTAACTAAAAATTACTAAAACTAGCAATTTTTTTTAAATTCTTCATAACTTTTTTTTATAAATATTACGTAAGTAAGAATGAGAAATTTGTTGTCAACATGAAGTATGGAGTATGGTGGTCAAGAATGGTAACTGACTGAATTTTATTGTAGGCCGCCAAGTAAACACCTTTTATGGGTCCGATAAAAAATCTTTCGAATTCTTTTTAATTAGTAAAAAAATAGAGTAATGCAAATATTTAATAATAAATATAATGAAATTTGTTTAGTTCTAAAATTTTAGAAATCATGGATTTAAACTACCTGTTAATTTAATATTAATAACAAATTGAAATTTAAATAGCTATTTTATTTCAATTAATATCCGAAATTATATCAAAATGTCAAAATAGTTAGAAACAAAAATTAATGGAGGAAAATAGATGGTCTTAGTTATTTTTAGTCAAGGGTTATACAGGGTGAGCTAAAATGATTGTGGTCAATTCAAATTTCCCGCCTAAAAATCTGGGGAATTTGTATGCCTCAAATTCATAGGAACACAAAATCATGTCAAAATCAAAACAAAGTAACTAGACTTCACAAAAGCAGAGGCGTTGCTGTAATATTTACAGTTGTGTCAAAACTTCAGATTTTTGAATTTCGTTATTGTGCCTTCTATTTTATAAACGTCAGTTTTTATCAAAATTAATTTGCGTAAATCTTTGTTTAGTGTTAGCATCTGCCTCGAAAATGAAGAAAAACATTTTCAATATTTGACATTTGCTGTGAAATTAGAGATTTTGGAAAACTTTTTGCTACGCCATTGGGTTACTAAGAAATTTTCTTTTTAAGATTTCAGTTGTACCAACCTGCATATTTGGTTGCCTACATATGAAACCACAATCATTTTAGCTCACCCTGTATTTACCTATTATGGTTGTGTTAATTTCACTGAAAACCAAGTTTTTTTTATGAAAATCTTTATTTTTTTAGAAGTCTACTCAAAAAAGAATTCTCTTGTGCCTAAACACATTTCTTTTTATATGCCAGAAAAAATTTAAAAATTACTACAAATATTTTTTTTACACTTTACACTTAACGAAAACACTGATGTGTTCTTTATTTCTTCCCCTTTAAATCCAACAATTTTTATTAGAAACATTTTTTAAAAACTATTTTTTTTCTAAAAGACTTAAATTTTTCTCTTTATTAAGTAGGCAACCTCATGATCACGTATATTTGAATGCCTAATAATTCATGCTTAAAGAAATTTTTTAAAAGGATTCTTTTACATAAATATAAAAACTTTTTAAAAAGTATTTATTTATTAAACATCATAAATTGGTCTAGTTTCTAGGATGCTTTTAATTCTGTGCTTTTAATATTGGAGGATTGCTAAGCTCACAACTTCCTGCTAGTTGCTCTGGTTACTCCATCTATGGCTACTGCAGGAAAAATATACAGATTTCTGTTTAAAGGTAGTGCGCAGTTTTCACGTTTTAGGTGGTGAAATATGTTGAAATTCTATGGAGAAGGAGGTTAAAGGACCCGAGATTGGTTGAGGTTGCTTTTTGAACTAATTTTTGAATCAGTCTAAATTTCTGCCTAGTTAACTATTTTCTATTTCTTTTCTCAACCAATTTCAAAATGTCCGTAGAAGAGGCTCTGAATTCTGCAGATTATTTCTTACGACAAATTCCCAGCAATGTTAAATCAAGGTAAATCAAAAATAACCTTAAAATGCACATATGCTAAATGTTAATTTACTTCAAAATCTTATTCTACAGCAATAGCACAGCCAAAACTCCAGCTCCTAGGCCTTCTGTGAAAGAAGAGCTACAAGTTCTGCAATTGAGTAAGAAGTCACAAGCATCTGTAATGGATACTTTAAAATTCATTCATGGCGAGGTATGTTCTAAAACTTGCACTAGATAGGAATGATTAAAATAATTATTCTTCTTTCCTTTGTCTTTCGTTAACACTTTAGGGAAGACACTGTAATTACGTTATATTATTCACTAGAACAAAGACATCAATTTGTTTCCAATAATTCTACACTGCTCCACAAAATTAACGCACCACTTACAATTTTTGATACGGTTTTTAAAATCTTAAAATAAAAATATGATACCTTATTGTTGCAGGCAAACATGAATAATACACATAATTACCTGCAATATAATTTTATTATTTTCCAAATTAAAGCCAAAAATATAAATAAATTCAAAATTTTAGATTTCACAAAAAAATATAACTATGAAAATGTAAGTTTTAACTAATCAATAACACGTATTTCCTCCTTTACCTTGAATAACTGCTAAATAGCGATTTCTCATACTCGAAATTAGGCGTCTTATTTCATCTTGTTGGATTTCATTCCAAATTTGGATCAAATTTTGTTCTAGGTCATTAATATTATTTGCTGGGGGTTGGACACGTCTCACTCGTCTTCCATGCATATCCCATACATGCTCGATAGGATTAAGGTCCGGACTTCGTGCTGCCCATTCCAAAAGTTGAATATTAACCTGATCTAAATATTTCCTGACAAATCCAGCAGTATGAGGTCTTGCATTATCCTGCATAAAGGAAATTTTCGCCGATGTAAGGAACAAAAGGGACGACGTAATCTTGTAAAATTTCTGTTACGTACCTTTCACTGCTTAGGGAACCTCCATTTATCACATGAAGCTCAGTAGCAGCTGTTATTGAGATACAACCCCAGACCATCACAGAGCCTCCACCAAACAACGTTGTCTCGCGGATGTTGCATTGGGCGTAGTGTTCATTTGGTCGTCTAAGAACCCTCGGGCGTCTATCAGAGCTACATAAACGAAATCTGGATTCATCATTAAATAAAACTCGTTCCCAATCATCAAGATTCCAATTAACGTGTTCTGTAACAAATTGAAGTCGGGCTCAGCGATGATTTCTGGTTAAAACCGAACCAGTTGCAGGTATTCTGGGACGTAAGTTCTGTTCTATAAGACGTCTACGTACTGTCTCTGTGCTTATTTGAATGTAATGAACAGTTGAAAGTTGCTCTTGAAGCATTCTTGTATCTGTGAAACGTTCTCTTAAAGCGTGCATCATGAGAAAAGGATCTTGTACTCCCGTTGTAACTCTAGGTCTGCCTTGTCCAGGGCGTCTATTGAAATCACTTGTTTCCCTAAAACGCAAGATTAAACGGGAAATTGTCATATGTGCCACACCAAGCCTTTGACCAATGGCTCGGTAGATCCACCAAAACTACTGCCTCGACACATTGGTCACGGGTTAGATTTCTTGCAAAACGGACCATTATAAACTAAACTTATGTAATTCACTTATAAAAGTAAATTAAAGTGCTTTAAAGAGTAAATATTAAATAATACAACATTTATTAAACATCGTTTTTTAAATCCAACATGTGTATCTTTACAATTAAAATTTAAATGCCAACTGTGTAAAACATAAAAGACTATAAGAAAACATTTTCTATATCTTATATCTCTCATAATATTAAAGTTGTTGTAGAAAGAAGAAATTATATCATGTTATTTATTAAAAACTAGAGATGGTGGGTTAATTTTGTGGAGCAGTGTATGTATATTGCGATCTAAAAGCATTTATTTAATGGTGTAAATTTTCTATATTTTAAAAATCATTAACTATTTTCTTACAATTATTTTTAAGAAAAACTTTAAAATTCATTTAAATAGTATCTATTTGTGAATTTAATGTTGCATAATATTTAGCAATACTATATTTTAATTTTTTGTAATATTCCCGATTTTAGAATTCAGCTGCCCTCTGGTAGCTAAACAATGAACCTAGAAATCCATTGCATTTTTATTATGGCACGCTTTTTCTAGCACTTTTAGAACGTTGTGTGCTACTCGTGCGTTCCTGGGGCACGATAGGAACGTTGCGTTCCCATCCTGTTAACAATATAGACAAGAAACATTTTGCACATTCTTTCCTGCAATTTAAAACCATACAGGATAAACCTATGCATGTTAACGTCAAACGTGTCTAAAATCTTTGGGGATTACGTGGTGTGTGAAGTTTTAAATTAGTCTTAAATTTTTTAGGACGCGTTTGGAGTTTTACTTTCTATTTTCACCCTGTTCGGTCAACGAGTTTTCTCCGTCATGAAACCATAACAAAACTGATCGGATCGAGTTTATGTGCTTGTGCCAACATTGTATCATCCGAAGTGTATCTCACAAGACAGCGTTGTTCGAATGGTTTTATGCACATGCAGTGTGGTAATTGTTAAGAATGAAAGGTTAGGTTTCAGATAACTTCTGCGAGGCGAACACAGTTGAAGGGCACATGTCAGTCCAACCAGTAACTGCTTCCTGGTGTGTACCGAAATGACCGTACACGATCCCATGAACTGCCTAAGTTAAGTTGAATCACAAACTTGGACCGTCCTACGTACCGTCACATATTTGATGGAACACGTTTTGTCTATTGCGCACGACTGTGATCATCAATGTACAGTTTCTCGAGCTGTCCGAACAAACCTAATTGTATGAGTTTTACCTGATATTTAAAAACATTAAATCAATTTGTATTTTGTTGAATAGTATGTAGGTACCTACTTACTTAGTAGAAAAATATGTTTTAAACAAATTTTTTGATACTGAAAAGTATCAGCCATCATCCATTTCTAGCAGTTTAAAGTGCCTTCTACCAAAAGTTAAATTTTGATTAATGAATTGTTTGTAGTGGGAAAATTTAGAAAAAGGGCTTAAAAATATTTAAGATCGGGCCTCACAAACTTTCTGCAGCCTAAGTCTGGTTCTAGGTGGTTCTACGGTAGGAGATGGACATTGATTTTGTGATTAAAAGATTTTATTGATGATTACTATGTACTCTGTAAAAATAAAGCAGGACCTCGATAGTTGAACCCCAGTTTATCCGAACGCCTTAATAACCTGAAATAACTCCCCCTCCCCTCAAATATTCAGCTATTCAAGGGTAACCTTGTTGTTAATTGCTGGGGTTTTAATGTCTTCAAGACAGCTACAGAGTTGTTTGGATTTGATTTGGTGGCATGCTAACGCCTTTATTTTGGCTGTCCGTGTAAATATGGATTTCACTATTACTATAGTCTTTCCTTATCTTTTCTTGTACGCAGGCTGTTATAGCGTGTATTTCTGCCTGGAAAATTGAGCACGAATTCCCCAATTTTAGAAAGTCCGTACATTTGTGCCCTTTTGCTCCTTCATGTGTGGCTTTTCTATTGCCTTTAATTTCCTCCCATTGAAGTTGATTTTTGAAGGGTTCTTGTTGTACTTTTGGCCACCATACTGTAGGGCCGTATGTCAGGATGGGTCTAACTGCCGCAGTATATAGCCAATGTACCATATGTGGTTTAAAACCCCATGTTTTGTATCCTTCCCTGATTAGCAGGGAGAGTTGGCTGTTTACTACCATGTCTCACAGGAGTGGTGATAGTACACTTCCCTGTGGGGATTCTTTGACAACTCTAGCTCACATTGTCGCACCTCCTATTGTTAATTCACTTCTCTGTCCCTTAACATAGCTTTTATCCATCTGATGGATGTCTCGTTGACGCCTAGATCTCGGGCAGCTGAAGTTATACTCTTGAAGGATATGTTTTCGAATGGAGCGGAGCATTAATGTCAAGGAAAGCACAGAATTTCGCCTGGGCGTAGTCTTGTCACCCCGGTTTCGGTATAAAGACCACTCTTACTTTTTTCCAGGTTTTGGGTATATAACCTGTGGCTAAGTTTGCCCTGTAAAGTCTACATAGCACTGGCACTAACGCTTCTATACCCTGCTCCATTAGAGCTGGGAATAAACCATTGGGGCCTGCTACTTTGTAGGGCTGAAATGTGTCCATTGCCCATTTAATTATTTCATATGTGAGCACTTGTTTTGCTACCCGCCAGCTATCCCTATTTGCCCTTAGGTTTCAAGGACACCTGGGGTTTCTTTCATGGTCTGGTTGAATCACAGTGGAGCCTGGGAAATGTGTGGAACATAGTTTCCACCGTTTCTCAGCCCTTACCTGTGTATTCACTAGAGGGTTTCTTTATTCTGCCCACTGGATTTTTTGGATCCTTTGCTAGAAGACTCTGGAGTCTGGCGACCTCTGATGTGTTTTCAACATCTTCGCACAGTTTCCTCCACGAATTCCTCTTGGCCTTCCTGACATTTTTGTTGTATTCAGTGAGTGTTTGTGATATTCCGTCCACTCGCCTTTTTTTTGGCTCTGTAGAAGAGCTTTCTTGATTTGTTTCGCAGCTGTTCCAGATTTTTGTTCCACCAGCTCACATCCTGTTTGCTGGTGGTTATTTTAGATTTTATCGTTGCCAGCTGGGTTCCCAATTCTTCTCTGTATTGCGCCCAGTTTGTTTTGCGTGGGTTTCGTAATACTGTCTTATCAGGGTTTTTGATTTCCAGTATATCGATGATCGGAGAGCGAAAGTTCCACTGACACGTACCATTTACTTACCAGCGTACTTACACTTTTGGACACTAGAGTTATATTAATTACCTCCTTTACATCCTAAAGTTGCCTGTGGTTTCCTGATAGTTTTCTGCAAAAGGGAACCAATACACGAAATCAAGAAATTCCTAACACTTTTAGATGTCATGTATAAAAAACTAATTTGTAGAAAACTACCAAATACCACATTCTATGTTAGACATCTTTCCAAACTGAAAACGTGAAGAGTTGCTTTCTTTTTGTATTTTATTACCTCAGATTAACCAGTTAAGTTGGTACATAGGCATATTTTTTGTTGGCTTTCTTGTACTTTTTGTTTTAAGTGTTTTGAGTATAGAAACTAGTGTAGAAGTGCTTAAAGTTCATATTCAAATAATTTTCTCTTGTATTCTTAACTTTATTTTGTTTCACTCATTGTTTGATATTTTTTGGGGGGATTTCCTTCCTTTCTTTTGTATTCCTTCCTTGGCTTCTCAATGTGATGAACGTATCTTATTGTTACTTGTCTTATAATGATTTTTATTTTTAAGATTTGATTTAACAATAACAAAAAATTCAATATACTCTAGTGCCCGTTTTCACCAACGATTCCTAAATTTAGGCATTGCTTATATGCTAGGTATTCCCTAGTTGTTTTAATTATTTAATAAAAAATACCTAGCAACTCGGCTAGGCAATACCTAGCATATAAGCAATGCCTACGTTTTAGGAATCATTGTTGGAAACGGGCATAAATAATATAAACGATTTTTGTTCTTTGTGTGAATTTGAAGCTCATTATTTGTAATAAAATAATCTTCTATTTTAAATTTTTTCTTTTTATAGAACTTTTCATTAAATTTGGTTTCTTCATATGAAGATAAGGGAAGCAATATATCAAATAAATATTGGCAGGGCAGAGGAAACTTAATAATTAAAGGATATTGTGATTTTTCTAATGTGGACAAGGAGCCAGAAAATGAATTAGATCGATTTAAAATGTTTGCTTTGTTGCGACTAGAAAGGTATGGTATTATTTCTTCCCTGCAGCTTCCTTTGTATTAACTTATAATTTATTCAGAATTTTAAAAGTATATTTATTTTTTTAGTTATGGTTTTCATAAAGAACATTGCCAAGAAGCTTTGGATTATTGTGAAGGAGACATTGAATCTTCATTAAGTTTACTTTATGAAAAATATTTTAAATTAAAACCGAAAGATAAAATTGAACATGACTATTCTGAAAAAGAACTTTTGGAACAAAGAATTGATGAGAAGGGTGTATTAGAATCAATTTATGAAGAGACATTTAGTGAAAAAATTGCAAACACAGTATGGGTTATTAATTGTAAACTGGATTACTTACTTAATTTATACATGAACAAGAAACCAGTTAAGAAAGAAATTATATCTAATAGACACACTGCTAAAAGAAAAGAAAGGTGTCGTAATTATCTCCGAAATAAAACTTGCAAATATGGAAATAATTGTTTGTATGTGCATGAGGAAGAATCTAAACCTCAAAATAATTTACATTTGCATGATTTCAAATTTGAAGTTGAAATTCGATTTCCTAGTAATACAAAGTATCCATTTGAACCTCCATTAATTTTCCTCAGAACTGATGCTATTCTACCACCTCAACTTGATCTCCACATTGCAAAAAGGTGATTTTAGTATTGGTTTTATATATTCTTTAATTGGATTTAAATTAATTTTGTCACTAGATTGCTGGTTGAAGCTGAGAATCTTTCAACAGATGGAATGCCAAGTATTTATTCTGTTATTGAATTACTTAAAAATGAAGAAGAAATGATAAAGTATTTAAAATCAACTGAAGTCAATTTTTTAAATCCTGATGAAAAATTATTTCCAACAATTATTGATGTTGATCCTAATTTTAAAAGACCCACCCATTACAAGAGAGGCGTCACAAAAAGAGATAATAAAGCTCAACTTACCAATAGTGAATTACTAGCTGAAGATAAAAGAATAACAAAACGATTTAATGATATACAATCAAATAATGGATATGTTAAAATGCAAAAAGTGCGAATCAATTTACCAGCCTGGAACTACAGAAATACAATTATTAATACTATAAAAACTTCAAGCATTATTGTAATCAGTGGAGAAACTGGTTGTGGTAAAAGTACCCAAATACCTCAGTTTATCTTGGATGATTGGTTGGAAAATTTTAATAACAATCATGTTGAAATAGTTTGCACTCAACCTAGGCGTATCTCTGCTATAGGTGTAGCAGAAAGAGTATCGCAAGAGAGAACTGAAAGGGTAGGGAATGTTGTAGGATATCAAATTCGTTTAGAAAGCAAAGTATCTTCATCTACTAGACTGACTTTTTGTACCACTGGAATTTTGTTAAGAAGATTAGAGATAGATCCCATGTTATCGAGAGTTACGCATATAATTGTAGATGAAGTTCATGAAAGGAGTGAAGAAAGGTAAGTCATCAAATACGTATAGGTTATTTTGTGTTCAACTAACTTGATCATAAGGTAAGTGTTCATTTGAGATAAAATCTCAAGAGAAAGTCTCGAGATTGGTCTCAAAGTGTCCATTTGAGATCACTTGCGGTATCCAGATAGTTGTCGGAGACTCGAAAGTGACTTTAGTCTCGAGACAAGGAAAATTCCGTGTCGACTTGAGACCAGGAAAATTCTGTATCGACATGAGATTCATCAATTCGCAGTCCGCTGATTGACTTGGTCAGACATTTATACGTTTTTAATTTTATTTTTGAATATGGATTCACATCAGGCTCTAGCTTTTCTAGTTCCTTTCAAAATTGTGCAAAAACGAAAAGTAAAAAGAAAGTGTTGGCGAAGACATGAATTGGGAGTTTGTTCAACACTTGTAAATGAGTTCCACAAAAATTCATGTTCCTCATAAAGGTGAATTAATTGGAAAACTTCCGTATCTCTCCACTCTCGTACACGTTCATTTTTATAAACACAAAATATTTATATTGATAAAGTCTCAACATGTGGTCTCAGCTTTTCCAACCAAACCAGAAAAGTGGAAACTTGTTCACAAGAGCAGAAATAAACATGTCCACTTGCGACTTGTTTCGGAGACAGCTCTCAGGCCCGTACACATTTGTGAGTTTAGTCTCGAGACTATTTAGTCTCAAGTGGATACTAGGCTATACACAATTATTTATAATTTAAATCAAAGATAATTACAGTAAAATAATATTTGAATTTCTTTTTGTTGCAGTGATTTCTTATTATTGATTCTCAGAGATTTATTAAAACTGAGACCAGAATTGAAGGTTATTTTAATGAGTGCAACAATAAATGCAGATATATTTTCTTCATATTTTGGAGATGTTCCAGTTATAGAGATTCCAGGGCGAACATTCCCAGTAGAACAAATTTTCCTAGAAGATATATTAGAAATTAGTGATTATACTTTTGAAGAAACCTCACAGTATGCAAGAGGAGTTAAGTTTAAGGATCATAATGAATTAATTGATGTTACTAAAACAGGGTTCAAACCAAAGGATGTCGTTAAGGATGAAAATTTAAAATTTGGAGAAATTTTAGCCAGATTTAATGGTAATTTTAATTAGGTATAATAAAAAATATACAACTACAATATATATTTTTTTAGATTATTGTTTTAAAACTTGCAAAAATTTGTATCTTATGGATCCTGAAAAAATTAATTTGGAGTTAATTACACATGTTTTGGAATGGATTATTAACGGTAATCATTCATATCCAAAAACTGGCAGCATATTGGTGTTTTTACCTGGTATAGCTGAAATTAGGAGTTTACATGAACAGTTGTGCTGCCATCCACTTTTTAGTCCAAAATATAATAAGTTTTTGTTAGTTCCACTGCACTCAAGTTTAACAAGCGCTGAACAGGCTTTAGTTTTTGAGTAAGTACGTCGGAAAGCAATATAACGATATTTTAATAATTAATTTTAGGACTCCTAAAAATGGTGCTAGAAAAATTGTTCTCTCAACCAACATTGCTGAAACTTCAATTACAATAGATGATTGCATTTTTGTTATTGATGCTGGTAAAATGAAAGAAAAACATTTTGATTCAAACCGAAACATGGAAAGTTTAGAAACAGTTTGGGTAACCAGAGCTAATGCCTTGCAGCGAAAAGGACGTGCTGGAAGAGTTATGGCTGGTGTATGTATCCATCTTTACACATGCCATCGCTTCAAAAATCACATGTTAGCACAACCAATACCAGAAATCCAAAGAGTACCACTAGAGCAATTACTTCTTAATATCAAAGTTCTTCCAAATTTCTCCAAGAAAAGTATACATGAAGTGTTAAGTAAGTTTATATTGTTGTAATACAACAGGCTTGTTCCCATTTCTAAATAGCTACTTTATGAGTACAATAATTAGTTTTTTGAGTGTTCTTGTTTTCATTTAAGAAATTCTTTTTATATTCACAGATAAAATAATAGAACCTCCAGTGAAAGAAAGTATTGATTCTTCCATACTCAGATTACAAAGTGTTGGTGCTTTAGACAGTGATGAAAATTTAACACCATTAGGACATCATTTAGCTGCTCTTCCAGTTGATGTGAGAATTGGAAAGCTAATGCTGTTTGGTGCAATATTTTCATGCGTTGATTCAGCTCTAACAATGGCCGCATGCTTAAGCTATAAAAGCCCATTTGTAACACCATTTGGTAAAAAGGAAGAAGCACAAGCTAGAAAAAAGAAATTCTCTATGGGTTTTAGTGACCAAATGACAATTTTATGTGCCTACAATGTAAGTAATCCAATTTTTCCCCTTTTTTCGATGTGGATAGTTTTCATGTTTTTTGTTGCAGTATTTATTTTTTGTTTTTTAAATTGCAACCAAAATTAGTTTAAGGTTACAAGTAAGCACGTTTCAAATTTACAAT
This sequence comes from Stenus bimaculatus, assembly GCA_963971135.1. Taxonomy (NCBI): domain Eukaryota; kingdom Metazoa; phylum Arthropoda; class Insecta; order Coleoptera; family Staphylinidae; genus Stenus; species Stenus bimaculatus. Next base: position 20,547,918 of record OZ020180.1, read on the forward strand.
TTTAAAATGGCCGCCATAAGAAAAAACAAAGTTTGGTTTCAGTGACTTAAGAAAAAATCTGATTAGCTTATTGAATTTTAGATAAAAAGCTGACTATGTTGTTCACAAAGTTTTGTGATAGGGCCTACAATAAAGAAGTTACAGTCATATTTTGAAAATGCCACTTTTTGGTTTTTTCAAGATGGCGCCCAAACGACGCAAAATTCAACTGTTTAGTCAACGAATTATTATTAGAGATACAAAAATGCACTACTTTGTCCATTTAACCGACTTTCTATCTCCAATAATAACAAAGATACCCATAGAGTCCAACGTCAAATGGGACACCCTGTATAGGCTGAGGCGGGTCAAAAGCACAGTTTTTAGAGTCCCCACACAAAATACTAAAATTTGGTGCGATTCGAGGTGAATTTCGGAAACTTAGGGGGTGAAGCCGAAATTACCTTCGGGGGCGAATAACTTTTCTGGTCCGATCGAAAAGTGACTAACACTCATCTTGAAATTTTCTCGACCATACACCTACAAAATTACAACTCTGCACAATAAAACACCTTTCCAGTTCCTTACGGTTTTGGTATTATTGATGATTACTAATAAATGTGTTATTTTATGAATTTCCCATTCTTTAAAATAGTAATTTAAAAAAAAATTAAACCATTATGCTTTGTTTTTAAAACATTCTCATTTTTTCTCAGAAATTTCAAGAAGCTAATAGAAAAGGTTATTTAGCAGGTATTAATTTTGCCAGGGAGAACTACATGTCACACAATACATTAGTTACCATAGCAGACATTAAATATCAATTTTTGGAATTGCTGGTCAGTATTGGGTTTGTTCCAATTGATTTACAACGGAGACCTAAATCAGGACAGGATGTAATCTACAACATCTCAGGAAGAGAGGTAAATAAGTATTTATTTTAAAATTTATGTCAATCATGGTAAAAACTAAAGTATGTTCTTCTTAATATAATATTTTTTTTTGTTTTAGTTTAACAAATATGGTGATAATATACGGGTATTATCTTCAATATTGTGTGCAGCACTGTATCCTAACGTGGTTAAAGTACTAACCCCTGAAAAATCTTTCATTGCGAGTGCAACCGGTGCAGTACCAAAACAACACGAAGCCAAAGATTTTCAATTTAAAACAAAACAAGAAGTGGTATGTAATTAAAATATTTATAATATCAATAAATTAACATTAGGTTTCAGGTATTTTTGCACCCAAGTTCAGTAGTTTACGAAACCAAACAATATTCAAGTCCATTTTTGGTTTACCAAGAAAAAGTTAAAACTAGTAGAATTTTCATTAGAGATTGTTGTATGGTTCCCATAATACCTTTAGTTCTTTTTTCTGGTTTTAATGTTAAAATAAAGGTATTAAATGGAACAACTTTTATAGTTTTGGATGATAATTGGATAATGTTTCAAGTTGATGAGCACAAAGTAAGTTACGAGTTCAATTTTGAAGATTTTTTTAATAAACCTTTTATAGATTGCAGAAATGGTAAAAATGATAAGATTAGAGTTGCTTGCGTTGCTTGAAGAGAAAATTAAGGATCCACTGTTGAATTTGCAACACAATCAAAAGAGTGAGATGATTATTTCTACCATATTGCAATTAGTAACTTGTGATTAATTTGTAATAAAAAAAGTATTTATTTTTCTTATTTATGTTTCTATTCTGTTAAATTATTTGAATAAATTTTCAGTTATTTTTACAATTATCGTGTTTCAGTAATTTTATTTTACCTTCAAATGTAGGTACCTACTATTTATGGCATTTTTAAATATAATTATTGTATTTAATTGTAATTAATATGTACTTATGTGCAAATTAAATAAAAAATATTTGCAATTTACGTTATTATATTTTTTAAGATCTACACTCGGAGAACATTTATTTAAATTATGTAATTATAAATCGAACTTTTTACATTGGTTTTTATCAGCTCAAGTTCACATATCTGACATAAAAAATCCGAAACGTGAACATAGCTATACACAATAATATTTTATTTTTAATCTAATGAAATCATATTCTTTTTATCCAAATGCAAATAAGTAAAGTATAATTTCTAGTTTTTTTGAATAACTTATTTTGTTGGAATTATGGGAGTTTATTCAGATATTATTTCATTTACAGAATATTTTTTAAAAAACCTTGTAAATGTAATATCAATAAAAACTTGAATTGCAGAGTCCACAATTACGCTTGTTTCATTAAAAAGTTCTTTGCTGTTGTCATTAAAAACCTTCATGGTTTGTCTGGTAAGTTCTTCGTTTTTGCCAAATAAGTTGTGAAAGTATACACTGACATTTCCTTGTAGGTCATATTTTATCTTGGTGTCTTTGATGATAAAATGTTCCTTGCCATTATCTAATTCTTTTCCTAAATTCACATCAAACGTAGTGAAAAGTTTTGCTATAAAATGTAGGTATTGTACTTTTAAATCTTTAAAAAGTTGTAGCTATTACTTACTTATATTTCCTTCAATTTTTCCAGTACCATTCAGTTGAAATATCATAAGTTTTCCAACAATTGAGTAATCATTTTTCCCTTCCATATAGTTAAACATTACTGCCATATGAAATACATTTCTCTCCGGGTCAAAATTGAATTCTGTTATATTAAAATCATCCATTTTATACAACATGAAATTTTTTAATTCTATGTTCAGCCCAGCACTTTTCATGCTTACTAAAGGAAGAACCAAAGGATTTAGTGGTGGAATAAATAATTTTGGTATACCACTTTTAAGCCGAGGCTTACATATTTCAATATTTTCTAAAATGCATTTGTTTAAATCTTCACTTTTTTTACATGGTCGAATAAACTGAGCTAAAAAATAGAAACTCATTTTTATAAATTAAATTAGATAATAAAGGTGAATATATATAATAAATAATATCATATTATTAAACTCTTGTTAAGATTTAAAAGGTTTTCTTTTAATTATTCGGGCGATTCCAAACTCCGCCAATAATCAGGTAAAGGGACTAACGATGCGGTAAAGTCCGCCAGACATAAAATTTTGACCGCAAAGAGATAAAGAAAAGTCCGCCACACCTACTACCGAAAGGATGAAAATAATGCTCCATATTTGAGAAAATAAATTCGGTTAGGTTATTGTTTTTTAAAATACACTCTGTGGTTAGCTTAGGTTTGGGTAGAGTTTGTTACGTTTTGATGCGGAAAAAAATTTAAAATATACATTTTGTAATTTGGTGAGGTTATACTGTTAGAAAAATTTAGTTATTTTTTTGATAATAAATAGAATTTTTACTAAAGTTTTATAGCCACTGAATTTGCGCTACTCGGCACTCTTACCTGGAACGGGCCTGGCGGAGTTTGCCTACAGGATTAAAATTTCGGGTCTTGGTCTTTAATTGTAAGCAGTGTATCCGCCGAAGTGCAAATGTTGAAAATTGTAAAATATGACGAACAACATAATATTTTTATTGTATTCATTAAATAGTGGAATATTTTTAATATAGTATACAAATCCATTAAATAGTACGGTCCTAAAAATTAAATACAAAAATAATAAAGAAAAAACCATTCGTTTTTTATAATTTCATTAAATATTGCTCAAATTGTTCACAATTTAGCATACTTTATATGTTGAAAGCTTACTAATGGATTTTTGACTCGTTAGTTTTTTAGAGTAGGAATTTATTTTTCACTTTTTTACATTACAACGTTATTATAAATATTAGTAATAAGGTTAATTTAAATAATTTTGATATAATTATTATTTTTTCACATGATTTCGTGTCTTAGTGCTTATAATTTTTTACAATGAAGTTTTATTTATCATTGTTGTTTTTTTTTGAAAATTTACCTATTCTAAAATAATAAAAATTTCTACATTGCAAATAAATCTACAAAAAAATCTAAAAATTACAATCCTTGGTTTAAAATTTAAAAAAATGAAAATTTGCAAGAAATCAAAGATTGGGGTAGGAAAGTTTATTAAGATGGGCACCAATTCTTACTTTCAACCAATCAGGAGAGTTTCTTCAATCTTAAATACTCACATATTTTATTTTAATCCTAATAAAATTAAATATAAATTATTAAAATTAATAATTATATGTGTGTGCACAAATCCACTTAAGAGGGTATGAAATGAACAATGAATAATATTTTAATATAATTATATTGTATAATATAGATAATAGTTTTATAGTTTATCCTTTTTGCAATAAGCAGGTTTACTATACATATTTTGATTTAAACCGACCATTATCTTTAAAGTTATTATATGTAGTAACGTGGTATTATTTGAATTTGCCCCATAAAACAGTTCTATATGAAGGAAGCAAGTATAGTAGAAAGTATACCGGGTGGAAATGAAAACCGGGTCACCTCTATAACTTTTATATTTATGAATAGAAAAATTTGAAATTTGGCTGTGTTCTATGGTTCAAAAAAACAAATTTTATGTGCATTTTTTATTTTCGAAATCACTTTCGGTTTCACCGGAAACACCATGAACTTTGTTTTTTTAAATGTAACATCCCATATTTTTATTCATGGCTTAAAATACTTTTAAAAAAGAAGTATTTTTGAGATATTAGTTTTTATTTTTTGCGAAAAATATTTTTTTCAAAAAAAAAGGTTTTCGAAGTCGGTAAAAACCACTTAAATTTTTTTTCAAATTACAATTTTATTTAGGTATTTGAATTATTTAGAATTAGTTTTGGTACTTTTCACCGACTTCGAAAACCATTTTTTTTTTTGAAAAAAATTTTTTTTACAAAAAAAATAAAAACTAATATCTCAAAAATACTTCTTTTCTAAAAGTATTTTAAGCCATGAATAAAAATATGGGATGTTACATTTAAAAAAACAAAGTTCATGGTGTTTCCGGTGAAACCGGAAGTGATTTCGAAAATAAAAAATAAACATAAAATTTGTTTTTTTGAACCATACAACATAGCCAAATTTCAAATTATTTTATTCATAAATAAAAAAGTTATCGAGGTGACCCGGTTTTCATTTCCACCCGGTATGATAGTAGAGGAGTCAATCTACGCTTTTGGTTTTAAAATTTAATAAAAAAAATATTTAAAAATTTCGTGATACATCCGAAAACATACATAGATAAAATATCAAAGTAGGCGAATTACCACAATATTTTGTTAATTTTAAGTTCTAAGTAGCCTTTAATACAGGGTGATTCACATTTATGTTAAAATCTCTCGGGTGGTGATTCCTTGGATAAAAATAAGAAAAAATATTCCTATAAACTTGGGTCCGGAAAAGCTTCGTTATTCAATATTTCAACTCAAAGACGGACGCAAGAATGTTATTTTTGTTAATTGAAAAGTTATTATACTTTGAAAATTTGGCAATTATTTTATGACATTAGGCCGCATATTCTAGTCCATAAAAGAGTTTTAAAAAGTTTTTGGGAATGGTAAAGTCGAGGATGATCACCATTAATTTAAACGTTTCTCTGATTTTATTTTTTAATACGTTTTTTATTTGTGCACAAAAAGTTTATTTTTGTAAAATATTATTTTAACATGCCTGACGTTGCCTAAAAGTATCACTTTCTCACACTAATGACTAGTGTTATAAGTAATTTACGTGATCAGTAACAAAAGTATGGGTGTTATTCTCGAATCACACGACACGATGTCGTATAGGACTTTTATCATTCTAACCTTGTCATTTAAATGCAAAAATAAGAGTTTGTCCTTGTTATGTCGTATACGTATATGTCGTATATGTCGTATAAGTCATGTGATTCGAGAATAACTCCCCAGTAATGCCTTCAAAATTTTCGGGGGTAAATAACCAAGAGGTTGAGCTTTTTTCGGAGATTGTTCCTTTTAAACGAAAGTTTGGTTGTCCCTGTAATAATTAGAGAATAAAAGTCATGAAAAAATCGCGGCAGCCTAGCTGGAGCGATTTTTTCTATGTACTTTGTTATTACCAAAGGGACAACCAAACTCCACACTTGAGTAGATTAAAAGCAACAATATCCAAGAAAAAAGCTCAACCTCGAGTTTATTTTAGGAAGATTAATAATCAACTCAAAATTTTTCTATGAAACACGAAAATGAAAGCTAGGAGAAGGAGGGGAATTCAAGTCACATGTCAGTTAAAACCAATCATTGGATTCTACATTCTATGAGCGAAAAATACGCATATGCACATGGATATTTTTCGCTGATAAAATGCAGATAACTTTTTGTCGCTGTAATATGTCATCTGTGACATTTTTCAGTATAAACGTCATATTATTGGACAAGACAAGACAAATCAAATATTGTATTTTGATTGGTTCTAAAATGAGGTGTTTATTAATCAAATAAAATATTTGATTATCACTTATCTTCACTTATTGGGAATTTCGACTACGGATAGATGGCGCTATTTTGACGTAAATTTGAAAAAAAAAACACGGAGGAAAAAGTAATAAAAGATTTTTGCGCCGATTTAATTTTTATTGGATTTAGTAACTGCGCCTGTGTTTAGATCAAGTTTTTTGTGTTTAAAAATTGTGTTTATCTTTTATTGACCAGTGTGTGTTATTTCTTACTTGCCTAATTAGGCAATTGCATAAATACATTGTTTTGGGGTAACTAATAAAACACAACCTGTAAGAAATATTATTATTTTAGTAGTAATAATAAACCCGAGAAACTGATTTATAACTGCACGGAAATAAATTAAAAAAAAACAGGTTATGTCAAGGTAGACCTTTTCTAGCTTCAGCAAATAACTCCCAGAGGGCGTAGACGATCTTAGAAATCGCGAATAGAGGGGTGTACTGTGTACAATTAAACAAATTTATGTTTAATAAAGTTTTATAATAAGTCTTGAGTCTACTTGCTTCTTTTTAGTAATAATTTTGTATTCAAATATGTATAATTAAACATACAAACAGAAATTATTATATTTTAATAGAAGGCCATCATGTTTATCCAATTATCAAAGTCTAAGGCGTTTAATTCAATGGCCTTGCAAATTTGTTTTATTTCTTGTAGAAGTTAGAAGTTAAGATGATTCAGCTATTTATAGAATTACTTATAACATATTAGGATACAGTATAGGTTATGGAATTTAGACAAAAATATAAACTTTTAAAATATGAAGATACAGAGGGGTAGACAAAAAACGGCCAACGATGTAGATTCGTTATTTCTTATCCGATTTTAATAAGTGATATGTCAAATTAAATGGTTTGAAGAATACTACTATCAGATAATAAAATATTACGAAGGTAGTCGGTGAAATTAGGTATAGGATTTTGCATTGTAAATTTCTTAGAAGAAACAGAAAAGACGAACAGTTAATTGAAATCGAATAATTTTTTTTGTACTGCTTAACGATTCTATGGTTCATCTAATGACTTTTTAAGATTTTTAGTTTCTTTTTTAATTTTTACGTTTTGGTTGTTTTGAAAGCGTCCAAAAATAAGCAATTTTTAGACTCAATTTACAACCTTTTATTATGAAACTATTTTAAAAAATTTAAAAAGTCATGAGATAGGCTCTCTTTAATTTACTTTCAAGATTAATTTACAAAATTCAATTTGATTAATTCTTAATTAAGTTCTAATCGTAGGTGCTTCTATTAGCATATCTTTCCTCCTTCGCACAGTTATATGTTTAATACGCACATCGCATTTCCAAGGAACAGAGGAATTGGAGTTACACATTTTACCGACTATCCTATTAACTCTTAATTTTATTCTTGAAAACAGAGGAGGAGGAGGCAATTTTTCTTTTTCAATTGGCAACATATTTATTTCATTTGAAAAAATCATTAACAAAAATAATCTAAACCAATTATAGGTACCAATAATTTTTTTCTGATTTTTTTTCTAATCTTTTTTTTAAATTCTTTTATTATTATTAATTTTTTTAAATTTAATTTAATTGTTTTTTTTTGTTTTTTGTTTTTTGTGTTTTGTGTTTTGTGTTTTGTGTTTTGTGTTTTGTGTTTTGTTTTTTGTTTTTTGTTTTTTGTTTTTTGTTTTTTGTTTTTTGTTTTTTGTTTTTTGTTTTTTGTTTTTTGTTTTTTGTTTTTTGTTTTTTGTTTTTTGTTTTTTGTTTTTTGTTTTTTGTTTTTTGTTTTTTGTTTTTTGTTTTTTGTTTTTTGTTTTTTGTTTTTTGTTTTTTGTTTTTTGTTTTTTGTTTTTTGTTTTTTGTTTTTTGTTTTTTGTTTTTTGTTTTTTGTTTTTTGTTTTTTGTTTTTTGTTTTTTGTTTTTTGTTTTTTGTTTTTTGTTTTTTGTTTTTTGTTTTTTGTTTTTTGTTTTTTGTTTTTTGTTTTTTGTTTTTTGTTTTTTGTTTTTTGTTTTTTGTTTTTTGTTTTTTGTTTTTTGTTTTTTGTTTTTTGTTTTTTGTTTTTTGTTTTTTGTTTTTTGTTTTTTGTTTTTTGTTTTTTGTTTTTTGTTTTTTGTTTTTTGTTTTTTGTTTTTTGTTTTTTGTTTTTTGTTTTTTGTTTTTTGTTTTTTGTTTTTTGTTTTTTGTTTTTTGTTTTTTGTTTTTTGTTTTTTGTTTTTTGTTTTTTGTTTTTTGTTTTTTGTTTTTTGTTTTTTGTTTTTTGTTTTTTGTTTTTTGTTTTTTGTTTTTTGTTTTTTGTTTTTTGTTTTTTGTTTTTTGTTTTTTGTTTTTTGTTTTTTGTTTTTTGTTTTTTGTTTTTTGTTTTTTGTTTTTTGTTTTTTGTTTTTTGTTTTTTGTTTTTTGTTTTTTGTTTTTTGTTTTTTGTTTTTTGTTTTTTGTTTTTTGTTTTTTGTTTTTTGTTTTTTGTTTTTTGTTTTTTGTTTTTTGTTTTTTGTTTTTTGTTTTTTGTTTTTTGTTTTTTGTTTTTTGTTTTTTGTTTTTTGTTTTTTGTTTTTTGTTTTTTGTTTTTTGTTTTTTGTTTTTTGTTTTTTGTTTTTTGTTTTTTGTTTTTTGTTTTTTGTTTTTTGTTTTTTGTTTTTTGTTTTTTGTTTTTTGTTTTTTGTTTTTTGTTTTTTGTTTTTTGTTTTTTGTTTTTTGTTTTTTGTTTTTTGTTTTTTGTTTTTTGTTTTTTGTTTTTTGTTTTTTGTTTTTTGTTTTTTGTTTTTTGTTTTTTGTTTTTTGTTTTTTGTTTTTTGTTTTTTGTTTTTTGTTTTTTGTTTTTTGTTTTTTGTTTTTTGTTTTTTGTTTTTTGTTTTTTGTTTTTTGTTTTTTGTTTTTTGTTTTTTGTTTTTTGTTTTTTGTTTTTTGTTTTTTGTTTTTTGTTTTTTGTTTTTTGTTTTTTGTTTTTTGTTTTTTGTTTTTTGTTTTTTGTTTTTTGTTTTTTGTTTTTTGTTTTTTGTTTTTTGTTTTTTGTTTTTTGTTTTTTGTTTTTTGTTTTTTGTTTTTTGTTTTTTGTTTTTTGTTTTTTGTTTTTTGTTTTTTGTTTTTTGTTTTTTGTTTTTTGTTTTTTGTTTTTTGTTTTTTGTTTTTTGTTTTTTGTTTTTTGTTTTTTGTTTTTAATTTATTAATAATAAATTAAAAAACAAAACTTAAAAAAAATAAAAAACTGAAACCTCAAAAAAAAACAATTGAATTAAATTTAAAAAAAATAAAAAAATAAGGAAAACATTTTTTTTTAAATTAATTTATAAAAAAATTATTAGTATACTTGGTTTAGATTATTTTTGTTAATGATTTTTTCAATCGAAAAAAATATGTTGCCATTTGAAAACGCTGCTCCATATACAAGATGCATACTGCTAATTCCGCATTTCAAAATCTATGCATTTTTAATATTGCAATAATACGACTAACTATCAAACACTAATTAGTAAATATAAAAGGCTACGTAGAACTTAAAATTAACAAAATACTGTGGTAATTCGCCTACTTTGATATTTGATCTTTGTATAATTTCAGATAAATCACGATATCTTCATTAAACAACCTACTTTGATGTTGTATTTTAAATTTTATATTTTAAGCTAAAAATTATAAAACCTACTTTTACTCGGAAACGAAACCCGACCGACATACAATAAGAGTATCTTTTCTGTAGTAGAATATTAATCAGGGATTATTTTAATACTTTTAAAATTATCGTAAACGTAAAGAAACAAAATATATAATCAAAAAAAGTTGATGACTCCCCATATGTAACGCCCCTGAAAATATTTTTAAAACTTTTATTGGCCATAAAAGTGCATCCTTATGTGAAAAAACTGTCACCAAAATTTCAAATTAAAATCTCTTGTAAAATTCATTTCATTTACAAAAAATATTTCATTTTGAAAAATACTTTTTAAGGAATCATTTCTAGACATTACTTTATAAGCCAAAAAACGCCTTGTTTCACTTCCTCCATCAACCCAAAAATTTTGTCACATTTATTCAGGGACACCCTGTATATGTATAGTCCAGGTATAAGTACTATTTTGTTTTAAAGTAAACCTGACCCCCTCTGAATGTATTTAATTAATGCGTCTATACTTCAAAAAGATTTGGATAGTCTACAAACCTGGTGTGAAACTAATAGACTTAAGCTAAATGTCAGTAAATGGTGTGTGATGTTGTATACTAGGAGGAATCAGTGCTTAAAGTTTACGTATAATATAAACAATGTTGATCTAGTTAGGGTTGATAATCTTAAAGACTTAGGTGTTTTTTTTGATCCAAAACTAAATTTTAACAATCACATAATGATGCTAAATAAAAGTTGTTTTCGTTCTCTAGGTTTCATTATAAGAAACGCTCGCGATTTTTCAAATATTAAGACGTTGGAGACTATACAATGCGTACGTAATGTCAAAGCTTGAATATTGTTTTGTGGTGTGGACCCCATGTTATTTAAAGTATATTAACTTATTGGAAAGTGTGCAAAAGAAATTTTTGCGATACTTATATTTTTGGAAGCATGGTACCTACCCTGATTATATTATTACATATACTGAATTGTTAACTGAATTTGGATATATATCAATCCATCAGAGACACAAATATTTAAGCGCATGCTATCTGTTTAAGTTGATAAATAATTTCATAGATGATCCCTTAACGCTATCAAAGTTTAACTTTCATATTCCTCGCTTATCAATAAGACACTGTGCAACTTTTTATACTAATACTTCGCATACAACCCACTATAGCAACTCACCAGTGAATCGTTTGTCAAAAATTTATAATGAGATGCAAAGTTGTGTTGATATCTTTGGAGATAATTTTAATAATTTCAAAAAATCTTTATCGGAAGCTATTTTGTAAAATGTTTTCTGTAATTTTAAGCTCTATTATGTTTATGTTCATTATGTTCTCATTGTGTTCAATCCTTTATATATGTATACCTATATCTTACTATTATTCTAATATTTTAATTTTATATTCACTTTTATATAAGCGTTATTATGAAAACGAATAGTATTTACATTATCCTGTAATTGGACCATTGGTCTGTTGGATAATAAAGATTTATTTATTTATTTATTTATTTATTTAATTAATATACGCCAAAAATATACTTTAGGTATTTTGACATTTTTATAGTTTGTTTATTAATTCATATTGAGCAGTTTTTTTTTTGAAAATTTAAAAAATAAATAAAAAATTAAAATAATCAATAATTAAATAATAACCTTTACCGCAACTGTAATAGAGTAATTAAATTCAATAAATTCAATAAATTTTTTAATTTTATTATTTAAATGCAAAAATGTGTTCTGAAAATCCTTTGAAAAACTAGATTTTTTAAGCAAATCATTTTGTATCTTAACAGGAAAAAATAAAATGCATACAATTATTTTATAGTAGTAGATAAAATTTATTGACGATTTTTTAAACTTTTCAAGGTTTAAGTTGGCTAGAAAAAAACTTTTTCCACCAGTTAACTAACTAAGTACATAAATTCAAAATATCACTTACGAAATTCGTTTTTTGCTATTATACCACTAAATAATGTTAACAAAATAACAAATGTAAGAACCATTTTATTTTATTAAATATAACTGTTAAATTGCATTGTTTAATACTCTTATATTAAATACATATTTATATACATACAATTAAAGTAATGAATGCATGGGGTGGGGGGTGTGCTCAATTATTTTACAAATAAACAATTGCAAATATAATTGTTTGACATGTTTGATTTTTAAATCTAAATAATTATGAATTTACGCAATTAAAATAATATTAATAATAATCATTTAATTCTTATCATAAAGAATTGTATACAAAGGAAGAAATAAAAATGATATATAAATACATGTCTATAATTTATATGACGTAGGCTTCAAAGTGGAAATGCGATTTATTCAAAGCGTATTAATACGGCATAGAATGCCTGTTTTTTATCATTAAGAAGAAAGAATTACTGCAACATGATATTGTTTAATACCAAAAAATACTTTTTTTTTAACAATATTTTAACTACATTCTTTTGCATATTAACCTAAAAATTTTACTTGGCAACAATCTTCAAAATTAAATTTAAAAACCACTACTCTTGAAATTGTTTTAGTTGTCAAATTTTTCAGATTAAATAAAAATTCTTATTGGTTTTTAACTCATTTAAATTAAAAATAAGTTTGATGCACTTTATTATTTATTTTTTTTTAATATTGCCTACTCTCATTTTTGAGTTATTGCCGGTTATAAGTTTTTTTAACTGCAGTTGAAGGCTTATGAAAATAAATAAAACTCCACCCAAATTATATAGACACGAGTTTATACACACCCTGTATATAAATCATTGTATACAGCTTCAAAAATTGATAAAAAATACGGATTTTTATTAAGTAATTTAAAATTTGCCTCTGAACTATTACCAGTGATATATCAAAAATAATAATTAATAATTTATTGCTTAAACATAAAAAGCCAGAGAATATTAAATCACCTTATGTTGCCAAGTAATAAATTATTAAGGCTTATCGGAAATTATTTATACATAATTGAACCGATATCCGGCTACCCTTAAACAAACACCAAACATTTTCACCAAATTTGAGACGTTGTTGAACAAACCAAGATGTAATAAAGATACCCGCTAAAGTCCCTCTGGAGTTATGAAATAGGAGAAGTTTAAATTAAGTATTAAAGTAAATATTGCATTTGCTGCGTACCTATAAATAATATTAATATTTTATTGTATCTTCGATTTTATTTAAAAGTTATTTTCAAGATTTTGTTACCGCAGAAATTATAAAATACATTTAATTTTATTGCTTTACAAGTTTCAATTTCAAAAACAACTTCAATCTTCAATGCAAATTACAAGTTGAAAGTTTAATAATATTTCTAGATTCAAATGCAATTTGGTGGGAATTAAAAATTTTGATTTCAATTATAAATATTCCTTGGTGGGAAATAAAAATTTTGATTTCCATTATAAATATTCCTTGCTTCGAAAGATTTTATTAAAATCATAATTTGATGTTGTATTAATTTGTAAGCTCCAAGGTAAACACATATACAGGGTGTCCGATGTCCCAGCGCTGCGAGGAAGTGACATTACTCTAAAATGTAAAAGATATCGTCATGCGGTTTTCGACAGAATATACAATACTTTTAGGCGCACACTCTAAAAATATTTTAATAATATACCAGGTGTACATCCCAAAATGGTGGCCAAAAGTTACGATTTTTAAATGAAACAGTATATTATGAAATTTTTGAATTCCTTATCAAAAAATAGTTGTACTTTATATAACCTTTTATGGGTCTATCTTCACTCCTTTCGCTGATATTTGCCATTTTTACGAAAAAAGATCCATTTTTGAAAAATCATTGCTCTAAAACAACGCCATTTTATTTACAAGCTTATCACTTATCACAAATTTAAATTTGACATGATAGCTGTAAAGTACACGACATTGAAAATGTTTTGACAAAATTTCAAGCCAAAATTGTCATTTGTTTTAGAGCAATGATTTTTCAAAAATTAATATTTTTTTCGCTTAAATGCCAAATATCAGCAAAACGGGTAAAGTGATTTTTTGATAGGGAATCCAAAAATGTCATAATATACTCCATTTAAAAAAAACGTAACTTTGGTCTGCAATCTTGGAATAGACGCCCGGTATATTATTAAAATAATTTTAGATTGTGCGCCTAAGTATTGTATATTCTGTCGAAAACCGCAAGTCGATATCTTTTTTCATTTTAGAGTAATGTTAATTCCTCACAGTGCTTGGACACCCTGTATAATTTAAAGTAACAATTATCTATAATTAGCTGACTTTATTACCAATTTTCAATATTCAATTTTAAATTATTTTATTAATTATATTTTTTTCTGTAAGACAAATGCTTTTTCAGATCATTACTTTTAATTACAGATGACATTTCACAAATAAAGTAATTATTTATATTAATACATTTTTAAAAGTAAACACTGACAATGCCTAGTTTTTTAATTCATTTATTTTTTTTTATAAATGCATTTTTGTACTGGCACGTGTAGCCCTAGAAACATCCAAAATAATTATTCAAAAAGAATATGTTTTGGAAGTCTCTCAAAGTAAGCTGTTATAAAAATTAACAAAATTTTAAAGAAATTGATTACCACTTGAACTTAAAACTTAAACTTGTACCTAATTCAAGTCCATGGTCACATTGCTACAGTGGGTTTCAGTCGGAAGTAGGACACAAAAAAATCACGGGCAAATACGTGGAAAAACGTGAAACAAACTGTACATAATGTGTTAGTGTTACAACTTTTATTTTATACATTGTTTTTCAAAAACATTTTTGTTCAAGGTTGACATGGCGTCACTATGACGTCATCAAAACAATTTAAAAGGGTGAAAAGGGCGAAACGGGCGCAAGTATAAACTTTTTGATACTATTGTAAATCACTTTTAATAAGGTATTGTTTTATGGTATTAAACTATATCAACCCATTTAAATAAAAATAGATGACGTCATAGTGACGTTATATCAACCGAGAAAAAACTTTGAAGTTTAAAATAAAATTGATAAAAACAATACACCGTTCACCATTTCAAATAATTAGGTAGTTTACTGCTGTAAAACACTCTTAGCAAGGAATTATTTTATGCCCATATCAAGCTATTTAAAATTTTTTTTGATGACGCCATGTCAGCCGGGAAAAAAGTATTTTGAGTCCACACTTTTTCAAATACAAGGGAACATTTTTTGCCGTTTTTCAAAATAAATAATAAGGTAGCTATAAATTTTATACGCTATTTTAGACTCAACCTGTATAATTATTTAATAAATTAGCTCTTTACTGACAAAAAAAACTACTGGTCGATTATAGATATAAACCTGCTTGATTATAGAGAAATAAAAATATTTGGGCTACGACCAGTAGTTTGGAAGTTACAACCATTTAAGTGGCTCTAAAAAATGATATAAAGTCTGAATTCTCAGCAAACATGAATTCTAACCTTATGGAGAACTAAAAAATTTTGAGCTACGACCAGTAGTTTAGAAGCTACACCCGTTTTTATGGCCCCCTTTGCTTTAAAACTGAAAAATTTTAAAACTTTTTTTCGCGATTTTTTGACTTTATCTTAGATAGATTTGGGATCGCTGATAACGAATCAACCATTGTTAACGCGATCGGACGCGTACTTTTTAAAGTTGCAGAAATTTAGAAAAGTTGAAAAATTCATATTTTTTTCTAAATTTTTTCGAATTTGATATAACTGATAGGTTATATTTATAGATTTCGGACTGCTGATTACGGAGAACTAAAAAATTTTGAGCTACGACCTGTAGTTTAGAAGCTACAGCCGTTTTTATGGCCACCAAAAAATGATAGAGAAGGGTCCCCCCTTTGATTTAAAACTGAAAAATTTTGAAATTTTCTTTCTTGATTATTAGACTTTATTTTGGATATTTGGGTGCGCTGATAACGAATCAACCATTGTTAACGCGGTCGGACGCGTACTTTTTAAACTACAGCGTTTTGAAAAATGCAAAAATATGGAAAATTTGAAAAATTCAATTTTTTTTCTAAATTTTTTCGAATTTGATATAACTGATAGGTTATATTTATAGATTTTGGACTGCTGATTACGGAGAACTAAAAAATTTTGAGCTACGACCTGTAGTTTAGAAAGTACACCCGTTTTTATGGCCACCAAAAAATGATAGAGAAGGGTCCCCACTTTGCTTTAAAACTGACAAATTTTGAAATTTTTTTTCTATATCCCATGGTATAAAAATCAAATATCGCGCCCATAAAAAAATCAAAAGTTGGTTTAAAATAAATGAAATCTAGTTAACCTAAAATTTCTTTCTTAAGGCCAATCGATAGAGAATGTCAAATCATGTAAAATTACCAAATTGCAATCGAAAAAGTTAAGCGATTACAAAAATATGGAAGGAAAACGAAAATGCGAAATTTCAGATTTATCATGATATTTCAGGACTAGAGCAAGATGTCTCGGATTTCTAAATAGATTCTAAAGAAGTTTGAAAAGGGGCAACTTTTTTCTAAATTAAGCAACTTTGTAACTCTTTAGGTTCACAAGATCCCAATGATGTGAACCGTAAGAGTGACCACCCTGAATAATGCGTAATGATGGAGAAGGCCCCCCCCCCTTTGCTATAAAACTGAAAAATTTTGAATTTTGATTGTGATTTTTTGACTTTATTGTATAGATTCCAGTACGCTGATAACGAATCAACCATTGCTAACGCGATCCGACGCGTACTTTTTAAACTACATCGTTTTTAAAAATGCAAAAATATGGCAAATTTGAAAAATTCATAATTTTTTCTAATTTTCTTTTTTTTATTTTATATAAGTAATAGGTTGTATTTATAGATTTCGGTCTGCTGATTACGGAAAACAAAAAAATTTTGAGCTACGACCACTACTTTAGAAGCTACAACCGTTTTTATGGCCACCAAAAAATGATAGAGAAGGGTCCCCCTTTACTTTAAAACTGAAAAATTTTGAAATTTTTTTTCGCGATTTTTTGTTATCTTATAGATTTCGGTTCGCTGATAACGAATCAACCATTGTTAACGCGTACTTATTAAACTACAGCGTTTTGAAAATTGCAGAAATTTAGAAAAGTTGAAAAATTCATATTTTTTTCTAAATTTTTTCGAATTTTATATCAATAATACATTATATTTATAGATTTTCGACCGCTGATTACGGAGAACTAAAAAATTTTGAGCTACGACCAGTAGTTTAGAAGCTACACCCGTTTTTATGGTCACCAAAAAATGATAGAGAAGGGTTCCCCCTTTGCTTTAAATCTGAAAAATTTTGAAATTTTTTTTCGCGATTTTTTGACTTTATTTTATAGATTTCAGTTCGCAGATAACGAATCAACCATTGTTCACGCGATCCGACGCGAACTTTTTAACCTACAGCGTTTTGAAAAATGCAAAAATATGGAAAATTTAAAAAATTCATGTTTTTTTCGAATTTTATATAACTGATAGATAATATTTATAGACTTTGCGCTGCTGATTACGAAGAACTAAAAAATTTTGAGCTACGACCAGTGGTTTAGAAGCTACACCCGCTTTTATGGTCACCAAAAAATGATAGAGAAGGGTCCCTTGCTTTAAAACTGAAAAAGTTTGAAATTTTTTATCGTGATGTTTTGACTTTATCTTATAGATTTCGGTGCGCTCATAACAAATCAACCATTGTTAACGCGATCGGACGCGTACTTTTTAAACTAAAGCGTTTTGAAAAATGCAAAAATATGGAAAATTTGAAAAATTCATGTTTTTTTCTAAATTTTTTCGAATTTTATATAACTGATAGGTTATATTTATAGATTTCCGACCGCTGATTACGGAGAACTAAAAAATTTTGAGCTACGACCAGTAGTTTAGAAGCTACACCCGTTTTTATAGCCACCAAAAAAATGATAGAGAAGGGTCCCCCCTTTGCTTTAAAACTGAAAAATTTTGAAACTTTTTTTCGCAATTTTTTGTCTTTATTTTATAGATTTGCGTGCGCTGATAACGAATCAACCATTGTTAACGCGATCGGACGCGTACTTATTAAACTACAGCGTTTTGAAAATTGCAGAAATTTCGAAAGTTTGAAAAATTCATATTTTTTTCTAATTTTTTTCGAATTTTATATAACTGATAGGTTATATTTATAGATTTCTGACCGCTGATTACAGAGAACTAAAAAATTTTGAGCTACGACCAGTAGTTTAGAAGCTACACCCGTTTTTATAGCCACCAAAAAAATGATAGAGAAGGGTCCCCCCTTTGCTTTAAAACTGAAAAATTTTGAAATTTTTTTTTTTGATTTTTTGACTTTATTTTGTATATTTGGGTGCGCTGATAACGAATCAACCATTGTTAACGCGGTCGGACGCGTTCTTTTTAAACTACAGCGTTTTGAAAATTGCAGAAATTTAGAAAAGTTGAAGAATTCAATTTTTTTTCTAATTTTTTTCGAATTTTATATAACTGATAGGTTACGTTTATAGACTTCGTACTGCTGATTACGGAGAACTAAAAAATTTTAAGCTACGACCAGTAGTTTAGAAGCTACACCCGTTTTTATGGCCACCAAAATATGATAGAGAAGGGTCCCCCCCTTGCTTTAAAACTGAAAAATTTTGAAATTTTTTATCGCGATTTTTTGACTTTATCTTATAGATATCGGTGCGATAATAACGAATCAACCATTGATAACGCGATCGGACGCGTACTTTTTAAACTAAAGCGTTTTGAAAAATGCAAAAATATGGAAAATTTGAAAAATTCATGTTTTTTTCTAAATTTTTTCGAATTTTATATAACTGATAGGTTACATTTATAGATTTCGTACTGCTGATTACGGAGAACTAAAAAATTTTGAGCTACGACCAGTAGTTTAAAAGCTACACCCATTTTTATGGCCACCAAAAAATGATAGAGAAAGGTCCCCCCTTTGCTTTAAAACTGAAAAATTTTGAAATTTTTTTTCGCGATTTTTTGACTAATCTTATAGATTTCGGTGCGCTGATAACGAATCAACCATTGTCAACGTGATCGGACGCGTACTTTTTAAACTAAAGCGTTTTGAAAAATGCAAAAATATGGAAAATTTGAAAAATTCATGTTTTTTTCTAAATTTTTTCGAATTTTATATAACTGATACATTATATTTATAGATTTTCGACCGCTGATTACGGAGAACTAAAAAATTTTGAGCTACGACCAGTAGTAGTTTAGAAGCTACACCCGTTTTTATGGCCACCAAAAAATGATAGAGAAGGGTCCCCCCTTTACTTTAAAACTGAAAAATGTTGAAATTTTTTTTCGCGATTTTTTGACTTTATTTTATAGATTTGTGTGCGCTAATAACGAATCCACCATTGTTAACGCGATCGGACGCGTACTTTTTAAATTAAAGCGTTTTGAAAAATGCAAAAATATGGAAAATTTGAAAAATTCATGTTTTTTTTTAAATTTTTTCGAATTTTATATAACTGATAGGTTATATTTATAGATTTCCGACTGCTGAATACGGTGAACTAAAAAAATTTGAGCTACGACCAGTAGTTTAGAAGCTACACTCGTTTTTATGGCCACCAAAATATGATAGAGAAGGGTCCCCCCTTTGCTTAAAAACTGAAAAAATTTGAAATTTTTTTCGCTATTTTTTGACTTTATCTTATAGATTTCGGTGCGCTGATAACGAATCAACCATTGTTAACGTGATCGGACGCGTACTTATTAAACTACAGCGTTTTGAAAATTGCAGAAATTTAGAAAGTTTGAAAAATTCATATTTTTTTCTAATTTTTTACGAATTTTATATAACTAATAGGTTATATATATAGATTTTGCGCTGCTGATTACGGAGAACTAATAAATTTTGAGCTACGACCAGTGGTTTAGAAGCTACACCCGCTTTTATGGTCACCAAAAAATGATAGAGAAGGGTCCCTTGCTTTAAAACTGAAAAATTTTGAAATTTTTTATCGTGATGTTTTGACTTTATCTTATAGATTTCGGTGCGCTCATAACAAATCAACCATTGTTTACGCGATCGGACGCGTACTTTTTAAACTACAGCGTTTTGAAAATTGCAAAAATTTAGAAAAGTTAAAAAATTCAATTTTTTTTCTAAAGTTTTTCGAATTTTATAAAACTGATAGGTTATATTTATAGATTTACGACCGCTGATTACGGAGAACTAAAAAATTTTGAGCTACGACCAGTAGTTTAGAAGCTACACCCGTTTTTATGGCCACCAAAAAATGATAGAGAAGGGTCCCCCCTTTGCTTTAAAACTGAAAAATTTTGAAATTTTTTTTCGCGATTTTTTGACTTTATCTTATAGATTTGCGTGCGCTGATAACGAATCAACCATTGTTTACGCGATCGGACGCGTACTTTTTAAACTACAGCGTTTTGAAAATTGCAAAAATTTAGAAAAGTTAAAAAATTCAATTTTTTTTCTAAAGTTTTTCGAATTTTATAAAACTGATAGGTTATATTTATAGATTTACGACCGCTCATTACGGAGAATTAAAAAATTTTGAGCTACGACCAGTAGTTTAGAAGCTACACCCGTTTTTATGGCCACCAAAAAATGATAGAGAAGGGTCCCCCCTTTGCTTTAAAACTGAAAAATTTTGAAATTTTTTTTCGCGATTTTTTGACTTTATTTTATAGATTTGCGTGCGCTGATAACGAATCAACCATTGTTAACGCGATCGGACGCGTACTTTTTAAACTACAGCGTTTTGAAAATTGCAGAAATTTAGAAAAGTTGAAAAATTCATATTTTTTTTAAATTTTTTCGAATTTAATATAACTGATAGATTATATTTATAGATTTCCGATCGCTGATTACGGAAAACTAAAAAATTTTGAGCTACGACCAGTAGTTTAGAAGCTACAGCCGTTTTTATGGCCACCAAAAAATGATAGAGAAGGGTCCCCCCTTTGCTTTAAAACTGAAAAATTTTGAATTTTTTTTTCGCGATTTTTTGACTTTATCTTATTGATTTCAGTTTGCTGATAACGAATCAACCACTGCTAACGCGATCCGACGCGTACTTTTTAAACTACAGCGTTTTGAAAAATGCAAAAATATGGAAAATTTGAAAAATTCATATTTTTTTCTAATTTTTTTCCAATTTTAAACAACTGATAGGTTATATTTATAGATTTCGGTCTGCTGATTACGAAGAACTAAAAAATTTTGAGCTACGACCAGTAGTTTAGAAGCTACAGCCGTTTTTATGGCCACCAAAAAATGATAGAGAAGGGTCCCCCCTTTGCTTTAAAACTGAAAAATTTTGAAATTTGTTTTCGCGATTTTTTGACTTTATTTTGTATATTTGGGTGCGCTGATAACGAATCAACCATTGTTAACGCGATCTGAGGCGTACTTCTTAAACTACAGCGTTTTGAAAATTACAGGAATACAGAAAAGTTGAAAAATTCATATTTTTTTCTAAATTTTTTCGAAATTTATATAACTGATAGGTTACATTTACAGATTTCGGACTGCTGATTACGGAGAACTAAAAAATTTTGAGCTACGACAAGTAGTTTAGAAGCTAGACCCGTTTTTATGGCCACCAAAAAATGATAGAGAAGGGTCGGTTTGCTTTAAAACCGAAAAATTTTGAAATTTTTTTTCTTGATTTTTTGACTTTATTTTGTATATTTGGGTGCGCTGATAACGAATCAACCATTGTTAACGCGATCTGAGGCGTACTTCTTAAACTACAGCGTTTTGAAAATTGCAGAAATTTAGAAAAGTTGAAAAATTCATATTTTTTTCTAAATTTTTTCGAATTTTATATAACTGATAGATTATATTTATAGATTTTGCGCTGCTGATTACGGAGAACTAAAAAATTTTGAGCTACGACAAGTAGTTTAGAAGCTACACCCGTTGTTATGGCCACCAAAAAATGATAGAGAAGGGTCCCCCCTTTGCTTTAAAACTGAAAAATTTTGAAATTTTTTTTTTTGATTTTTTGACTTTATTTTGTATATTTGGGTGCGCTGATAACGAATCAACCATTGTTAACGCGGTCGGACGCGTTCTTTTTAAACTACAGCGTTTTGAAAATTGCAGAAATTTAGAAAAGTTGAAAAATTCAATTTTTTTTCTAAATTTTTTCGAATTTTATATAACTGATAGCTTATATTTATAGATTTTGCGCTGCTGATTACGGAGAACTAAAAAATTTTGAGCTACGACCAGTAGTTTAGAAGCTACACCCGTTTTTAAGGCCACCAAAAAATGATGGAGATGGGTCCCCCCTTTGCTTTAAAACTGAAAAATTTTGAAATTTTTTTTCGCGATTTTTTGACTTTATCTTATAGATTTGCGTGCGCTGATAACGAATCAACCATTGTTAACGCGATCGGACGCGTACTTTTTAAACTACAGCGTTTTGAAAATTGCAGAAATTTAGAAAAGTTGAAAAATTCATTTTTTTGTCTAAATTTTTTCGAATTTTATATAACTGATAGGTTATATTTATAGATTTCCGACCGCTGATTACGGAGAACTAAAAAGTTTTGAGCTACGACCAGTAGTTTAGAAGCTACACCCGTTTTTATGGCCACCAAAAAATGATAGAGAAGGGTCCCCCCTTTGCTTTAAAACTGAAAAATTTTGAAATTTTTTTTCGCGATTTTTTGCCTTTATTTTATAGATTTGCTTGCGCTGATAACGAATCAACCATTGTTAACGCGATCGGACGCGTACTTTTTAAACTACAGCGTTTTGAAAATTACAGAAATTTAGAAAAGTTGAAAAATTCATATTTTTTTCTAAATTTTTTCGAATTTTATATAACTGATAGATTATATTTATAGATTTCCGACCGCTGATTACGGAGAACTAAAAAATTTTGAGCTACGACCAGTAGATTAGAAGCTACACCCGTTTTTATGGCCACCAAAAAATGATAGAGAAAGGTCCCCCTTTGCTTTAAAACTGAAAAATTTTGAAAATTTTTTTCGCGATTTTTTGACTTTATTTTGTATATTTGGGTGCGCTGATAACGAATCAACCATTGTTAACGCGACCCGACGCGTACTTATTAAACTACAACGTTTTAAAAATTGCAGAAATTTAGAAAGTTTGAAAAATTCATATTTTTTTCTAATTTTTTTCGAATTTTATATAACTGATAGGTTCCATTTACAGATTTCGGACTGCTGATTACGGAGAACTAAAAAATTTTGAGCTACGACCAGTAGTTTAGAAGCTACACCCGTTTTTATGGCCACCAAAAAATGATAGAGAAGGGTCCCCCCTTTGCTTAGAAACTGAAAAATTTTGAAATTTTTTTTCGCGATTTTTTGACTTTATCTTATAGATTTCAGTTCGCTGATAATGAATCAATCATTGTTAACGCGATCCGACGCGAACTTTTTAAACTACAGCGTTTTGAAAAATGCAAAAATATGGAAAATTTGAAAAATTTATGTTTTTTTTTAAATTTTTTCGAATTTTATATACTTGATAGGTTATATTTATAGATTTCCGACCGCTGATTACGGAGAACTAAAAAATTTTGAGCTACGACCAGTAAGTAGTTTAGAAGCTACACCCGTTTTTATGGCCACCAAAAAATGATAGAGAAGGCCCTTTGCTTTAAAACTGAAAAATTTTGAAATTTTTTTTCGCGATTTTTTGACTTTATCTTATAGATTTGCGTGCGCTGATAACGAATCAACCATTGTTAACGCGATCGGACGCGTACTTTTTAAACTACAGCGTTTTGAAAATTGCAGAAATTTAGAAAAGTTGAAAAATTCATTTTTTTGTCTAAATTTTTTCGAATTTTATATAACTGATAGGTTATGTTTATAGATTTCCGACCGCTGATTACGGAGAACTAAAAAATTTTGAGCTACGACCAGTAGTTTAGAAGCTACACCCGTTTTTATGGCCACCAAAAAATGATAGAGAAGGGTCCCCCCTTTGCTTTAAAACTGAAAAATTTTGAAATTTTTTTTCGCGATTTTTTGACTTTATTTTATAGATTTGCGTGCGCTGATAACGAATCAACCATTGTTAACGCGATCGGACGCGTACTTTTTAAACTACAGCGTTTTGAAAATTGCAGAAATTTAGAAAAGTTGAAAAATTCATTTTTTTGTCTAAATTTTTTCGAATTTTATATAACTGATAGGTTATATTTATAGATTTCCGACCGCTGATTACGGAGAACTAAAACATTTTGAGCTACGACCAGTAGTTTAGAAGCTACACCCGTTTTTATGGCCACCAAAAAATGATAGAGAAGGGTCCCCCCTTTGCTTTAAAACTGAAAAATTTTGAAATTTTTTTTCGCGATTTTTTGACTTTATTTTATAGATTTGCGTGCGCTGATAACGAATCAACCATTGTTAACGCGATCGGACGCGTACTTTTTAAACTACAGCGTTTTGAAAATTACAGAAATTTAGAAAAGTTGAAAAATTCATATTTTTTTCTAAATTTTTTCGAATTTTATATAACTGATAGATTATATTTATAGATTTCCGACCGCTGATTACGGAGAACTAAAAAATTTTGAGCTACGACCAGTAGATTAGAAGCTACACCCGTTTTTATGGCCACCAAAAAATGATAGAGAAAGGTCCCCCTTTGCTTTAAAACTGAAAAATTTTGAAAATTTTTTTCGCGATTTTTTGACTTTATTTTGTATATTTGGGTGCGCTGATAACGAATCAACCATTGTTAACGCGACCCGACGCGTACTTATTAAACTACAACGTTTTAAAAATTGCAGAAATTTAGAAAGTTTGAAAAATTCATATTTTTTTCTAATTTTTTTCGAATTTTATATAACTGATAGGTTCCATTTACAGATTTCGGACTGCTGATTACGGAGAACTAAAAAATTTTGAGCTACGACCAGTAGTTTAGAAGCTACACCCGTTTTTATGGCCACCAAAAAATGATAGAGAAGGGTCCCCCCTTTGCTTAGAAACTGAAAAATTTTGAAATTTTTTTTCGCGATTTTTTGACTTTATCTTATAGATTTCAGTTCGCTGATAATGAATCAATCATTGTTAACGCGATCCGACGCGAACTTTTTAAACTACAGCGTTTTGAAAAATGCAAAAATATGGAAAATTTGAAAAATTTATGTTTTTTTTTAAATTTTTTCGAATTTTATATACTTGATAGGTTATATTTATAGATTTCCGACCGCTGATTACGGAGAACTAAAAAATTTTGAGCTACGACCAGTAAGTAGTTTAGAAGCTACACCCGTTTTTATGGCCACCAAAAAATGATAGAGAAGGCCCTTTGCTTTAAAACTGAAAAATTTTGAAATTTTTTTTCGCGATTTTTTGACTTTATCTTATAGATTTGCGTGCGCTGATAACGAATCAACCATTGTTAACGCGATCGGACGCGTACTTTTTAAACTACAGCGTTTTGAAAATTGCAGAAATTTAGAAAAGTTGAAAAATTCTTTTGTTTGTCTAAATTTTTTCGAATTTTATATAACTGATAGGTTATGTTTATAGATTTCCGACCGCTGATTACGGAGAACTAAAAAATTTTGAGCTACGACCAGTAAGTAGTTTAGAAGCTACACCCGTTTTTATGGCCACCAAAAAATGATAGAGAAGGGTCCCCCCTTTGCTTTAAAACTGAAAAATTTTGAAATTTTTTTTCTTGATTTTTTGACTTTATTTTGTATATTTGGGTGCGCTGATAACGAATCAACCATTGTTAACGCGATCCGACGCGAACTTTTTAAACTACAGCGTTTTGAAAAATGCAAAAATATGGAAAATTTGAAAAATTTATGTTTTTTTTAAATTTTTTCGAATTTTATATACTTGATAGGTTATATTTATAGATTTCCGACCGCTGATTACGGAGAACTAAAAAATTTTGAGCTACGACCAGTAGTTTAGAAGCTACACCCATTTTTATGGTCACCAAAAGATGATAGAGGAGGGTCCCCCCTTTGCTTTAAAACTGAAACATTTTGAAATTTTTTTTTCGCAATTTTTTGACTTTATCTTATAGATTTGCGTGCGCTGATAACGAATCAACCATTGTTAACGCGATCGGACGCGTACTTTTTAAACTACAGCGTTTTGAAAATTGCAGAAATTTAGAAAAGTTGAAAAATTCATATTTTTTTCTAAATTTTTTCGAATTTTATATAACTGATAGGTTATATTTATAGATTTTTGACCGGTGATTACGGAGAACTAAAAAAATTTGAGCTACGACCAGTAGTTTCGAAGCTACACCCGTTTTTATGGCCACCAAAAAATGATAGAGAAGGGTCCCCCCTTTGCTTAAAAACTGAAAAAAAAAATTTTTCTTGATTTTTTGACTTTATTTTGTATATTTGGGTGCGCTGATAACGAATCAACCATTGTTAACGCGATCCGACGCGAACTTTTTAAACTACAACGTTTTGAAAAATGCAAAAATATGGAAAATTTGAAAAATTTATGTTTTTTTTTAAATTTTTTTGAATTTTATATAACTGATAGGTTATATTTATAGATTTCCGACCGCTGATTACGGAGAACTACAAAATTTTGAGCTACGACCAGTAAGTTTAGAAGCTACAGCCGTTTTTATGGCCACCAAAAAATGATAGAGAAGGGTCCCCCCTTTGCTTTAAAACTGAAAAATTTTGAAATTTTTTTTCTTGATTTGTTGACTTTATTTTGTATATTTGGGTGCGCTGATAACGAATCAACCATTGTTAACGCGATCCGACGCGAACTTTTTAAACTACAGCGTTTTGAAAAATGCAAAAATATGGAAAATTTGAAAAATTTATGTTTTTTTTTAAATTTTTTCGAATTTTATATAACTGATAGGTTATATTTATAGATTTCCGACCGCTGATTACGGAGAACTACAAAATTTTGAGCTACGACCAGTAGTTTAGAAGCTACAGCCGTTTTTATGGCCACCAAAAAATGATAGAGAAGGGTCCCCCCTTTGCTTTAAAACTGAAAAATTTTGAAATTTTTTTTCTTGATTTTTTGACTTTATTTTGTATATTTGGGTGCGCTGATAACGAATCAACCATTGTTAACGCGATCCGACGCGAACCTTTTAAACTACAGCGTTTTGAAAATTGCAGAAATTTAGAAAAGTTGAAAAATTCATATTTTTTTTTAAATTTTTTCGAATTTTATATAACTGATAGGTTATATTTATAGATTTCCGACCGCTGATTACGGAGAACTACAAAATTTTGAGCTACGACCAGTAGTTTAGAAGCTACAGCCGTTTTTATGGCCACCAAAAAATGATAGAGAAGGGTCCCCCCTTTGCTTTAAAACTGAAAAATTTTGAAATTTTTTTTCTTGATTTTTTGACTTTATTTTGTATATTTGGGTGCGCTGATAACGAATCAACCATTGTTAACGCGATCCGACGCGAACTTTTTAAACTACAGCGTTTTGAAAAATGCAAAAATATGGAAAATTTGAAAAATTTATGTTTTTTTTTAAATTTTTTCGAATTTTATATAACTGATAGGTTATATTTATAGATTTCCGACCGCTGATTACGGAGAACTACAAAATTTTGAGCTACGACCAGTAGTTTAGAAGCTACAGCCGTTTTTATGGCCACCAAAAAATGATAGAGAAGGGTCCCCCCTTTGCTTTAAAACTGAAAAATTTTGAAATTTTTTTTCGCGATTTTTTGATTTTATCTTATAGATTTGCGTGCGCTGATAACGAATCAACCATTGTTAACGCGATCGGACGCGTACTTTTTAAACTACAGCGTTTTGAAAATTGCAAAAATTTAGAAAAGTTGAAAAATTCATTTTTTTTTTCTAATTTTTTTCGAATTTCATATAACTGACAGGTTATATTTATAGATTTTGCGCTGCTGATTACGGAGAACTAAAAAATTTTGAGCTACGACCAGTAGTTTAGAAGCTACACCCGTTTTTATGGCCACCAAAAAATGATAGAGAAGGGTCCCCCCTTTGCTTTAAAACTAAAACATTTTGAAATTTTTTTTCGCGATTTTTTGATTTTATCTTATAGATTTGCGTGCGCTGATAACGAATCAACCATTGTTAACGCGATCGGACGCGTACTTTTTAAACTACAGCGTTTTGAAAATTGCAGAAATTTAGAAAAGTTGAAAAATTCATATTTTTTTCTAAATTTTTTCGAATTTTATATAACTGATAGATTATATTTATAGATTTCCGAACGCTGATTACGGAGAACTAAAAAAATTTGAGCTACGACCAGTGGTTTAGAAGCTACACCCGTTTTTATGGCCAGCAAAAAATGATAGAGAAGGGTCCCCCCTTTGCTTTAAAACTGAAAAATTTTGAAATTTTTTTTCTTGATTTTGTGACTTTATTTTGTATATTTGGGTGCGCTGATAACGAATCAACCATTGTTAACGCGATCCGACGCAAACTTTTTAAACTACAGCGTTTTGAAAAATGCAAAAATATGGAAAATTTGAAAAATTTATGTTTTTTTTTAAATTTTTTCGAATTTTATATAACTGATAGGTTATATTTATAGATTTCCGACCGCTGATTACGGAGAACTAAAAAATTTTGAGCTACGACCAGTAGTTTAGAAGCTACACCCGTTTTTATGGCCACCAAAAAATGATAGAGAAGGGTCCCCCCTTTGCTTTAAAACTGAAAAATTTTGAAATTTTTTTTCTTGATTTTTTGACTTTATTTTGTATATTTGGGTGCGCTGATAACAAATCAACCATTGTTAACGCGATCCGACGCGAACTTTTTAAACTACAGCGTTTTGTAAATTGCAGAAATTTAGAAAAGTTGAAAAATTCATATTTTTTTTAAATTTTTTCGAATTTAATATAACTGATAGATTATATTTATAGATTTCCGATCGCTGATTACGAAGAACTAAAAAATTTTGAGCTACGACCAGTAGTTTAGAAGCTACACCCGTTTTTATGGCCACCAAAAAATGATAGAGAAGGGTCCCCCCTTTGCTTTAAAACTGAAAAATTTTGAAATTTTTTTTCTTGATTTTTTGACTTTATTTTGTATATTTGGGTGCGCTGATAACAAATCAACCATTGTTAACGCGATCCGACGCGAACTTTTTAAACTACAGCGTTTTGAAAATTGCAGAAATTTAGAAAAGTTGAAAAATTCATATTTTTTTTAAATTTTTTCGAATTTAATATAACTGATAGATTATATTTATAGATTTCCGATCGCTGATTACGGAGAACTAAAAAATTTTGAGCTACGACCAGTAGTTTAGAAGCTACACCCGTTTTTATGGCCACCAAAAAATGATAGAGAAGGGTCCCCCCTTTGCTTTAAAACTGAAAAATTTTGAAATTTTTTTTCTTGATTTTTTGACTTTATTTTGTATATTTGGGTGCGCTGATAACGAATCAACCATTGTTAACGCGATTGGACGCGTACTTTTTAAACTACAGCGTTTTGAAAATTACAGAAATTTAGAAAAGTTGAAAAATTCAATTTTTTTTCTAAATTTTTTCGAATTTTATATAACTGATAGATTATATTTATAGATTTCCGACCGCTGATTACGGAGAACTAAAAAATTTTGAGTTACGACCAGTAGTTTAGAAGCTACACCCGTTTTAATGGTCACCAAAAAATGATAGAGAAGGGTCCCCCCTTTGCTTTAAAACCGAAAAATTTTGAAATTTTTTTTCTTGATTTTTTGACTTTATTTTGTATATTTGGGTGCGCTGATAACGAATCAACCATTGTTAACGCGATCTGAGGCGTACTTCTTAAACTACAGCGTTTTGAAAATTACAGAAATTTAGAAAAGTTGAAAAATTCATATTTTTTTCTAAATTTTTTCGAAATTTATATAACTGATAGGTTACATTTACAGATTTCGAACTGCTGATTACGGAGAACTAAAAAATTTTGAGCTACGACAAGTAGTTTAGAAGCTACACCCGTTTTTATGGCCACCAAAAAATGATAGAGAAGGGTCCCCCCTTTGCTTTAAAACCGAAAAATTTTGAAATTTTTTTTCTTGATTTTTTGACTTTATTTTGTATATTTGGGTGCGCTGATAACGAATCAACCATTGTTAACGCGATCTGACGCGTACTTCTTAAACTACAGCGTTTTGAAAATTGCAGAAATTTAGAAAAGTTGAAAAATTCAATTTTTTTTCTAAATTTTTTCGAAATTTATATAACTGATAGGTTACATTTACAGATTTCGAACTGCTGATTACGGAGAACTAAAAAATTTTGAGCTACGACAAGTAGTTTAGAAGCTACACCCGTTTTTATGGCCACCAAAAAATGATAGAGAAGGGTCCCCCCTTTGCTTTAAAACTGAAAAATTTTGAAATTTTTTTTCGCGATTTTTTGACTTTATCTTATAGATTTCAGTTCGCTGATAACGAATCAACCATTGTTAACGCGATCCGACGCGAACTTTTTAAACTACAGCGTTTTGAAAAATGCAAAAATATGGAAAATTTGAAAAATTTATGTTTTTTTTTAAATTTTTTCGAATTTTATATAACTAATAGGTTATGTTTATAGATTTCCGACCGCTGATTACGGAGAACTAAAATATTTTGAGCTACGACCAGTAGTTTAGAAGCTACAGCCGTTTTATGGCCACCAAAAAATGATAGAGAAGGGTCCCCCCTTTGCTTTAAAACTGAAAAATTTTGAAATTTTTTTTCGCGATTTTTTGACTTTATCTTATAGATTTGAGTGCGCTGATAACGAATCAACCATTGTTAACGCGATCGGACGCGTACTTTTTAAACTACAGCGTTTTGAATATTGCAGAAATTTAGAAAAGTTGAAAAATTCATATTTTTTTCTAAATTTTTTCGAATTTTATATAACTGATAATTTATATTTATAGATTTTCGACCGCTGATTACGGAGAACTAAAAAATTTTGAGCTACGACCAGTAGTTTAGAAGCTACACCCGTTTTTATGGCCACCAAAAAATGATAGAGAAGGGTCCCCCCTTTGCTTTAAAACTGAAAAATTTTGAAATTTTTTTTCGCGATTTTTTGACTTTATCTTATAGATTTCAGTTCGCTGATAACGAATCAACCATTGTTAACGCGATCCGACGCGAACTTTTTAAACTACAGCGTTTTGAAAAATGCAAAAATATGGAAAATTTGAAAAATTTATGTTTTTTTTTAAATTTTTTCGAATTTTATATAACTAATAGGTTATGTTTATAGATTTCCGACCGCTGATTACGGAGAACTAAAATATTTTGAGCTACGACCAGTAGTTTAGAAGCTACAGCCGTTTTATGGCCACCAAAAAATGATAGAGAAGGGTCCCCCCTTTGCTTTAAAACTGAAAAATTTTGAAATTTTTTTTCGCGATTTTTTGACTTTATCTTATAGATTTGCGTGCGCTGATAACGAATCAACCATTGTTAACGCGATCTGAGGCGTACTTCTTAAACTACTGCGTTTTGGAAATTTCAGAAATTTAGAAAATTTGAAAAATTCATATTTTTTTCTAAATTTTTTCGAATTTTATATAACTGATAGGTTATATTTATAGATTTTTGACCGGTGATTACGGAGAACTAAAAAAATTTGAGCTACGACCAGTAGTTTCGAAGCTACACCCGTGTTTATGGCCACCAAAAAATGATAGAGAAGGGTCCCCCCTTTGCTTTAAAACTGAAAAATTTTGAAAATTTTTTTCTTGATCTTTTGACTTTATTTTGTATATTTGGGTGCGCTGATAACGAATCAACCATTGTTAACGCGATCCGACGCGAACCTTTTAAACTACAGCGTTTTGAAAATTGCAGAAATTTAGAAAAGTTGAAAAATTCATATTTTTTTCTAAATTTTTTCGAATTTTATATAACTGATAGATTATATTTATAGATTTTCGACCGCTGATTACGGAGAACTAAAAAATTTTGAGCTACGACCAGTAGTTTAGAAGCTACACCCGTTTTTATGGTCACCA
Source organism: Stenus bimaculatus (assembly GCA_963971135.1). Classification (NCBI taxonomy): domain Eukaryota; kingdom Metazoa; phylum Arthropoda; class Insecta; order Coleoptera; family Staphylinidae; genus Stenus; species Stenus bimaculatus. The sequence continues at coordinate 20,579,777 of OZ020180.1, forward strand.
AAAAATGATAGAGAAGGTTCCCCCCTTTGCTATAAAACTGAAAAATTTTGAAAATTTTTTTCGCAATTTTTTGTCTTTATTTTGTATATTTGGGTGCGCTGATAACGAATCAACCATTGTTAACGCGACCCGACGCGTACTTATTAAACTACAGCGTTTTAAAAATTGCAGAAATTTAGAAAGTTTGAAAAATTCATATTTTTTTCTAATTTTTTTCGAATTTTATATAACTGATAGGTTACATTCACAGATTTCGGACTGCTGATTACGGATAACTAAAAAATTTTGAGCTACGACCAGTAGTTTAGAAGCTACACCCGTTTTTATGGACACCAAAAAATGATAGAGAAGGGTCCCCCCTTTGCTTTAAAACTGAAAAATTTTGAAATTTTTTTTCGCGATTTTTTGTTTTTATCTTATAGATTTGCGTGCGCTGATATCGAATCAACCATTGTTAACGCGATTCGACGCGAACTTTTTAAACTACAGCGTATTGAAAATTGCAGAAATTTAGAAAAGTTGAAAAATTCATATTTTTTTCTAAATTTTTTCGAATTTTATATAACTGATAGATTATGTTTATAGATTTTCGACCGCTGATTACGGAGAACTAAAAAATTTTGAGCTATGACCAGTAGTTTAGAAGCTACACCCGTTTTTATGGCCACCAAAAAATGATAGAGAAGGGTCCCCCCTTTGCTTTAAAACTGACAAATTTTGAAATTTTTTTTCGCGATTTTTTGACTTTATCTTATAGATTTGAGTGCGCTGATAACGAATCAACCATTGTTAACGCGGTCGGACGCGTACTTTTTAAACTACAGCGTTTTGAAAAATGCAAAAATATGGAAAATTTGAAAAATTCATGTTTTTTTCTAAATTATTTCGAATTTTACATAACTGATAGATTATATTTATAGATTTTCGACCGCTGATTACGGAGAACTAAAACATTTTGAGCTACGACCAGTAGTTTAGAAGCTACACCCGTTTTTATGGACACCAAAAAATGATAGAGAAGGGTCCCCCCTTTGCTTTAAAACTGAAAAATTTTGAAATTTTTTTTCTTGATTTTTTGACTTTATTTTGTATATTTGGGTGCGCTGATAACGAATCAACCATTGTTAACGCGATCCGACGCGAACTTTTTAAACTACAGCGTTTTGAAAAATGCAAAAATATGGAAAATTTGAAAAATTCATATTTTTTTCTAATTTTTTTCGAATTTTATATAACTGATAGGTTACATTTACAGATTTCGGACTGCTGATTACGGAGAACTAAAAAATTTTGAGCTACGACCAGTAGTTTAGAAGCTACACCCGTTTTTATGGCCACCAAAAAATGATAGAGAAGGGTCCCCCCTTTGCTTTAAAACTGACAAATTTTGAAATTTTTTTTCGCGATTTTTTGAATTTATCTTATAGATTTGAGTGCGCTGATAACGAATCAACCTTTGTTAACGCGATCGGACGCGTACTTTTTAAACTACAGCGTTTTGAATATTGCAGAAATTTAGAAAAGTTGAAAAATTCATATTTTTTTCTAAATTTTTTCGAATTTTATATAACTGATAAATTATCTTTATAGATTTCGGACTGCTGATTACGGAGAACTAAAAAATTTTGAGCTACGACCAGTGGTTTAGAAGCTACACCCGTTTTTATGGTCACCAAAAAATTATAGAGAAGGGTCCCCCCTTTGCTATAAAACTGAAAAATTTTGAAAATTTTCTTCGCAATTTTTTGTCTTTATTTTGTATATTTGGGTGCGCTGATAACGAATCAACCATTGTTAACGCGATCGGACGCGTACTTATTAAACTACAGCGTTTTAAAAATTGCAGAAATTTAGAAAGTTTGAAAAATTCATATTTTTTTCTAATTTTTTTCGAATTTTATATAACTGATAGGTTACATTTACAGATTTCGGACTGCTGATTACGGAGAACTAAAAAATTTTGAGCTACGACCAGTAGTTTAGAAGCTACACCCGTTTTTATGGACACCAAAAAATGATAGAGAAGGGTCCCCCCTTTGCTTTAAAACTGAAAAATTTTGAAATTTTTTTTCGCGATTTTTTGACTTTATCTTATAGATTTGCGTGCGCTGATAACGAATCAACCATTGTTAACGCGATCGGACGCGTACTTTTTAAACTACAGCGTTTTGAATATTGCAGAAATTTAGAAAAGTTGAAAAATTCATATTTTTTTTCTAAATTTTTTCGAATTTTATATAACTGATAAATTATCTTTATAGATTTCCGACCGCTGATTACGGAGAACTAAAAAGTTTTGAGCTACGACCAGTAGTTTAGAAGCTACACCCGTTTTTATGGCCACCAAAAAATGATAGAGAAGGGTCCCCCCTTTGCTTTAAAATTGAAAAATTTTGAAATTTTTTTTCGCGATTTTTTGACTTTATCTTATAGATTTGCGTGCGCTGATAACGAATCAACCATTGTTAACGCGATCGGACGCGTACTTTTTAAACTACAGCGTTTTGAATATTGCAGAAATTTAGAAAAGTTGAAAAATTCATATTTTTTTTCTAAATTTTTTCGAATTTTATATAACTGATAAATTATCTTTATAGATTTCCGACCGCTGATTACGGAGAACTAAAAAGTTTTGAGCTACGACCAGTAGTTTAGAAGCTACACCCGTTTTTATGGCCACCAAAAAATGATAGAGAAGGGTCCCCCCTTTGCTTTAAAATTGAAAAATTTTAAAATTTTTTTTCGCGATTTTTTGACTTTATCTTATAGATTTGCGTGCGCTGATAACGAATCAACCATTGTTAACGCGATCGGACGCGTACTTTTTAAACTACAGCGTTTTGAAAATTGCAAAAATTTAGAAAAGTTGAAAAATTCATTTTTTTTTCTAATTTTTTTCGAATTTTATATAACTGATAGGTTATATTTATAGATTTTGCGCTGCTGATTAAGGAGAACTAAAAAGTTTTGAGCTACGACCAGTAGTTTAGAAGCTACACCCGTTTTTATGGACACCAAAAAATGATAGAGAAGGGTCCCCCCTTTGCTTTAAAACTGAAAAATTTTGAAATTTTTTTTCTTGATTTTTTGACTTTATTTTGTATATTTGGGTGCGCTGATAACGAATCAACCATTGTTAACGCGATCCGACGCGAACTTTTTAAACTACAGCGTTTTGAAAAATGCAAAAATATGGAAAATTTGAAAAATTCATATTTTTTTCTAATTTTTTTCGAATTTTATATAACTGATAGGTTACATTTACAGATTTCGGACTGCTGATTACGGAGAACTAAAAAATTTTGAGCTACGACCAGTAGTTTAGAAGCTACACCCGTTTTTATGGCCACCAAAAAATGATAGAGAAGGGTCCCCCCTTTGCTTTAAAACTGAAAAATTTTGAAATTTTTTTTCTTGATTTTTTGACTTTATTTTGTATATTTGGGTGCGCTGATAACGAATCAACCATTGTTAACGCGATCCGACGCGAACTTTTTAAACTACAGCGTTTTGAAAAATGCAAAAATATGGAAAATTTGAAAAATTCATATTTTTTTCTAATTTTTTTCGAATTTTATATAACTAATAGGTTATGTTTATAGATTTCCGACCGCTGATTACGGAGAACTAAAAAATTTTGAGCTACGACCAGTGGTTTAGAAGCTACACCCGTTTTTATGGTCACCAAAAAATTATAAAGAAGGGTCCCCCCTTTGCTATAAAACTGAAAAATTTTGAAAATTTTTTTCGCAATTTTTTGTCTTTATTTTGTATATTTGGGTGCGCTGATAACGAATCAACCATTGTTAACGCGACCCGACGCGTACTTATTAAACTACAGCGTTTTAAAAATTGCAGAAATTTAGAAAGTTTGAAAAATTCATATTTTTTTCTAATTTTTTTCGAATTTTATATAACTGATAGGTTACATTTACAGATTTCGGACTGCTGATTACGGAGAACTAAAAAATTTTGAGCTACGACCAGTAGTTTAGAAGCTACACCCGTTTTTATGGACACCAAAAAATGATAGAGAAGGGTCCCCCCTTTGCTTTAAAACTGAAAAATTTTGAAATTTTTTTTCTTGATTTTTTGACTTTATTTTGTATATTTGGGTGCGCTGATAACGAATCAACCATTGTTAACGCGATCCGACGCGAACTTTTTAAACTACAGCGTTTTGAAAAATGCAAAAATATGGAAAATTTGAAAAATTTATGTTTTTTTTTAATTTTTTTCGAATTTTATATAACTGATAGGTTAAATTTACAGATTTCGGACTGCTGATTACGGAGAACTAAAAAATTTTGAGCTACGACCAGTAGTTTAGAAGCTACACCCGTTTTTATGGTCACCAAAAGATGATAGAGAAGGGTCCCCCCTTTGCATTAAAACTGAAAAATTTTGAAAATTTTTTTCGCGATTTTTTGACTTTATTTTATAGATTTGCGTGCGCTGATAACGAATCAACCATTGTTAACGCGATCGGACGCGTACTTTTTAAACTACAGCGTTTTGAATATTGCAGAAATTTAAAAAAGTTGAAAAATTCATATTTTTTTTCTAATTTTTTTCGAATTTTATATAACTGATAGGTTACATTTACAGATTTCGGACTGCTGATTACGGAGAACTAAAAAATTTTGAGCTACGACCAGTAGTTTAGAAGCTACACCCGTTTTTATGGACACCAAAAAATGATAGAGAAGGGTCCCCCCTTTGCTTTAAAACTGAAAAATTTTGAAATTTTTTTTTTTGATTTTTTGACTTTATTTTGTATATTTGGGTGCGCTGATAACGAATCAACCATTGTTAACGCGATCCGACGCGAACTTTTTAAACTACAGCGTTTTGAAAAATGCAAAAATATGGAAAATTTGAAAAATTTATGTTTTTTTTTAAATTTTTTCGAATTTTATATAACTGATAGGTTAAATTTACAGATTTCGGACTGCTGATTACGGAGAACTAAAAAGTTTTGAGCTACGACCAGTAGTTTAGAAGCTACACCCGTTTTTATGGACACCAAAAAATGATAGAGAAGGGTCCCCCCTTTGCTTTAAAACTGAAAAATTTTGAAAATTTTTTTCGCGATTTTTTGACTTTATTTTATAGATTTGCGTGCGCTGATAACGAATCAACCATTGTTAACGCGATCGGACGCGTACTTTTTAAACTACAGCGTTTTGAATATTGCAGAAATTTAAAAAAGTTGAAAAATTCATATTTTTTTTCTAAATTTTTTCGAATTTTATATAACTGATAAATTATCTTTATAGATTTCCGACCGCTGATTACGGAGAACTAAAAAATTTTGAGCTACGACCAGTAGTTTAGAAGCTACACCCGTTTTTATGGCCACCAAAAAATGATAGAGAAGGGTCTCCCCCCTTTGCTTTAAAACTGAAAAATTTTGAAATTTTTTTTCGCGATTTTTTGACTTTATCTTATAGATTTGCGTGCGCTGATAACGAATCAACCATTGTTAACGCGATCGGACGCGTACTTTTTAAACTACAGCGTTTTGAATATTGCAGAAATTTAGAAAAGTTGAAAAATTCATATTTTTTTTCTAAATTTTTTCGAATTTTATATAACTGATAAATTATCTTTATAGATTTCCGACCGCTGATTACGGAGAACTAAAAAGTTTTGAGCTACGACCAGTAGTTTAGAAGCTACACCCGTTTTTATGGCCACCAAAAAATGATAGAGAAGGGTCCCCCCTTTGCTTTAAAATTGAAAAATTTTGAAATTTTTTTTCGCGATTTTTTGACTTTATTTTATAGATTTGCGTGCGCTGATAACGAATCAACCATTGTTAACGCGATCGGACGCGTACTTTTTAAACTACAGCGTTTTGAATATTGCAGAAATTTAGAAAAGTTGAAAAATTCATATTTTTTTTCTAAATTTTTTCGAATTTTATATAACTGATAAATTATCTTTATAGATTTCCGACCGCTGATTACGGAGAACTAAAAAGTTTTGAGCTACGACCAGTAGTTTAGAAGCTACACCCGTTTTTATGGCCACCAAAAAATGATAGAGAAGGGTCCCCCCTTTGCTTTAAAACTGAAAAATTTTGAAAATTTCTTTCGGGATTTTTTGACTTTATTTTGTATATTTGGGTGCGCTGATAACGAATCAACCATTGTTAACACGGTCGGACGCGTACTTTTTAAAACTACAGCGTTTTGAAAATTGCAGAAATTTAGAAAGTTTGAAAAATTCATTTTTTTTCTAATTTTTTTAGAATTTTATATAACTGATAGGTTAAGTTTATAGATTTTGCGCTGCTGATGACGGAGAACTAAAAAATTTTAAGCTACGACCAGTAGTTTAGAAGCTACACCCGTTTATATGGCCACCAAAAAATGATAGAGAAGGGTCCCCCCTTTGCTTTAAAACTGAAAAATTTTGAAATTTTTTTTCTTGATTTTTTGACTTTATTTTGTATATTTGGGTGCGCTGATAACGAATCAACCATTGTTAACGCAATCCGACGCGAACTTTTTAAACTACAGCGTTTTGAAAAATGCAAAAATATGGAAAATTTGAAAAATTTATGTTTTTTTTTAAATTTTTTCGAATTTTATATAACTGATAGGTTATATTTATAGATTTCCGACCGCTGATTACGGAGAACTAAAAAATTTTGAGCTACGACCAGTAGTTTAGAAGCTACAGCTGTTTTTATGGCCACCAAAAAATGATAGAGAAGGGTCCCCCCTTTGCTTTAAAACTGAAAAATTTTGAAATTTTTTTTCGCGATTTTTTGAGTTTATCTTTTAGATTTGCGTGCGCTGATAACGAATCAATCATTGTTAACGCGATCGGACGCGTACTTTTTAAACTACAGCGTTTTGAAAATTGCAGAAATTTAGAAATATTGAAAAATTCATATTTTTTTTTTAATTTTTTCGAATTTTATATAACTGATAGGTTACCTTTACAGATTTCGGACTGCTGATTACGGAGAACTAAAAAATTTTGAGCTACGACCAGTAGTTTAGAAGCTACACCCGTTTTTATGGCCACCAAAAAATGATAGAGAAAAGGGTCCCCCCTTTGCTTTAAAACTGAAAAATTTTGAAATTTTTGTTCGCGATTTTTTGACTTTATTTGGTATATTTGGGTGCGCTGATAACGAATCAACCATTGTTAACGCGATCGGACGCGTACTTTTTAAACTAAAGCGTTTTGAAAAATGCAAAAATATGGAAAATTTGAAAAATTCATGTTATTTTCTAAATTTTTTTGAATTTTATATAACTGATAGGTTAAATTTACAGATTTCGGACTGCTGATTACGGAGAACTAAAAAATTTTTTTTAATTTTAATTCTGAAAATTGCAGAAATTTAGAAAAGTTGAAAAATTCATTTTTTTTTCTATATTTTTTCGAATTTTATATAAATGATAGGTTATATTTATAGATTTCCGACCGCTGATTACGGAGAACTAAAAAATTTTGAGCTAGGACCAGTAGTTTAGAAGCTACACCCGTTTTTATGGCCACCAAAAAATGATAGAGAAGGGTCCCCCCTTTGCTATAAAACTGCAAAATTTTGAAAATTTTTTTCTTGATTTTTTGACTTTATTTAGTATATTTGGGTGCGCTGATAACGAATCAACCATTGTTAACGCGGTCGGACGCGTACTTTTTAAACTAAAGCGTTTTGAAAAATGCAAAAATATGGAAAATTTGAAAAATTCATGTTATTTTCTAAATTTTTTTGAATTTTATATAACTGATAGGTTAAATTTACAGATTTCGGACTGCTGATTACGGAGAACTAAAAAATTTTGAGCTACGACCAGTAGTTTAGAAGCTACACCCGTTTTTATGGTCACCAAAAGATGATAGAGAAGGGTCCCCCCTTTGCATTAAAACTGAAAAATTTTGAAAATTTTTTTCGCGATTTTTTGACTTTATTTTATAAATTTAGGTGCGCTGATAACGAATCAACCATTGTTAACGCGATCGGACGCGTACTTTTTAAACTACAGCGTTTTGAAAATTGCAAAAATTTAGAAAAGTTGAAAAATTCATTTTTTTTTCTAATTTTTTTCGAATTTCATATAACTGTTAGGTTGTATTTATAGATTTTGCGCTGCTGATTACGGAGAACTAAAAAATTTTGAGCTACGACCAGTAGTTTAGAAGCTACACCCGTTTTTATGGTCACCAAAAAATGATAGAGAAGGGTCCCCCCTTTGCTTTAAAACTGAAAAATTTTGAAATTTTTTTTCGCGATTTTTTGTTTTTATCTTATAGATTTGCGTGCGCTGATAACGAATCAACCATTGTTAACGCGATTCGACGCGAACTTTTTAAACTACAGCGTATTGAAAATTGCAGAAATTTAGAAAAGTTGAAAAATTCATATTTTTTTCTAATTTTTTTCGAATTTTATATAACTGATAGGTTACATTTACAGATTTCGGACTGCTGATTACGGAGAACTAAAAAATTTTGAGCTATGACCAGTAGTTTAGAAGCTACACCCGTTTTTATGGCCACCAAAAAATGATAGAGAAGGGTCCCCCCTTTGCTTTAAAACTGACAAATTTTGAAATTTTTTTTCGCGATTTTTTGACTTTATCTTATAGATTTGAGTGCGCTGATAACGAATCAACCTTTGTTAACGCGATCGGACGCGTACTTTTTAAACTACAGCGTTTTGAATATTGCAGAAATTTAGAAAAGTTGAAAAATTCATATTTTTTTCTAAATTTTTTCGAATTTTATATAACTGATAAATTATCTTTATAGATTTCGGACTGCTGATTACGGAGAACTAAAAAATTTTGAGCTACGACCAGTGGTTTAGAAGCTACACCCGTTTTTATGGTCACCAAAAAATTATAGAGAAGGGTCCCCCCTTTGCTATAAAACTGAAAAATTTTGAAAATTTTTTTCGCAATTTTTTGTCTTTATTTTGTATATTTGGGTGCGCTGATAACGAATCAACCATTGTTAACGCGACCCGACGCGTACTTATTAAACTACAGCGTTTTAAAAATTGCAGAAATTTAGAAAGTTTGAAAAATTCATATTTTTTTCTAATTTTTTTCGAATTTTATATAACTGATAGGTTACATTTACAGATTTCGGACTGCTGATTACGGAGAACTAAAAAATTTTGAGCTACGACCAGTAGTTTAGAAGCTACACCCGTTTTTATGGACACCAAAAAATGATAGAGAAGGGTCCCCCCTTTGCTTTAAAACTGAAAAATTTTGAAATTTTTTTTCTTGATTTTTTGACTTTATTTTGTATATTTGGGTGCGCTGATAACGAATCAACCATTGTTAACGCGATCCGACGCGAACTTTTTAAACTACAGCGTTTTGAATATTGCAGAAATTTAGAAAAGTTGAAAAATTCATATTTTTTTTCTAAATTTTTTCGAATTTTATATAACTGATAAATTATCTTTATAGATTTCCGACCGCTGATTACGGAGAACTAAAAAGTTTTGAGCTACGACCAGTAGTTTAGAAGCTACACCCGTTTTTATGGCCACCAAAAAATGATAGAGAAGGGTCCCCCCTTTGCTTTAAAATTGAAAAATTTTAAAAATTTTTTTCGCGATTTTTTGACTTTATCTTATAGATTTGCGTGCGCTGATAACGAATCAACCATTGTTAACGCGATCGGACGCGTACTTTTTAAACTACAGCGTTTTGAAAATTGCAAAAATTTAGAAAAGTTGAAAAATTCATTTTTTTTTCTAATTTTTTTCGAATTTTATATAACTGATAGGTTATATTTATAGATTTTGCGCTGCTGATTACGGAGAACTAAAAAGTTTTGAGCTACGACCAGTAGTTTAGAAGCTACACCCGTTTTTATGGACACCAAAAAATGATAGAGAAGGGTCCCCCCTTTGCTTTAAAACTGAAAAATTTTGAAATTTTTTTTCTTGATTTTTTGACTTTATTTTGTATATTTGGGTGCGCTGATAACGAATCAACCATTGTTAACGCGATCCGACGCGAACTTTTTAAACTACAGCGTTTTGAAAAATGCAAAAATATGGAAAATTTGAAAAATTCATATTTTTTTCTAATTTTTTTCGAATTTTATATAACTGATAGGTTACATTTCCAGATTTCGGAATGCTGATTACGGAGAACTAAAAAATTTTGAGCTACGACCAGTAGTTTAGAAGCTACACCCGTTTTTATGGCCACCAAAAAATGATAGAGAAGGGTCCCCCCTTTGCTTTAAAACTGAAAAATTTTGAAATTTTTTTTCGCGATTTTTTGAGTTTATCTTTTAGATTTGCGTGCGCTGATAACGAATCAATCATTGTTAACGCGATCGGACGCGTACTTTTTAAACTACAGCGTTTTGAAAATTGCAGAAATTTAGAAATATTGAAAAATTCATATTTTTTTTTTAATTTTTTCGAATTTTATATAACTGATAGGTTACCTTTACAGATTTCGGACTGCTGATTACGGAGAACTAAAAAATTTTGAGCTACGACCAGTAGTTTAGAAGCTACACCCGTTTTTATGGCCACCAAAAAATGATAGAGAAAAGGGTCCCCCCTTTGCTTTAAAACTGAAAAATTTTGAAATTTTTGTTCGCGATTTTTTGACTTTATTTGGTATATTTGGGTGCGCTGATAACGAATCAACCATTGTTAACGCGATCGGACGCGTACTTTTTAAACTAAAGCGTTTTGAAAAATGCAAAAATATGGAAAATTTGAAAAATTCATGTTATTTTCTAAATTTTTTTGAATTTTATATAACTGATAGGTTAAATTTACAGATTTCGGACTGCTGATTACGGAGAACTAAAAAATTTTTTTTAATTTTAATTCTGAAAATTGCAGAAATTTAGAAAAGTTGAAAAATTCATTTTTTTTTCTATATTTTTTCGAATTTTATATAAATGATAGGTTATATTTATAGATTTCCGACCGCTGATTACGGAGAACTAAAAAATTTTGAGCTAGGACCAGTAGTTTAGAAGCTACACCCGTTTTTATGGCCACCAAAAAATGATAGAGAAGGGTCCCCCCTTTGCTATAAAACTGCAAAATTTTGAAAATTTTTTTCTTGATTTTTTGACTTTATTTAGTATATTTGGGTGCGCTGATAACGAATCAACCATTGTTAACGCGGTCGGACGCGTACTTTTTAAACTAAAGCGTTTTGAAAAATGCAAAAATATGGAAAATTTGAAAAATTCATGTTATTTTCTAAATTTTTTTGAATTTTATATAACTGATAGGTTAAATTTACAGATTTCGGACTGCTGATTACGGAGAACTAAAAAATTTTGAGCTACGACCAGTAGTTTAGAAGCTACACCCGTTTTTATGGTCACCAAAAGATGATAGAGAAGGGTCCCCCCTTTGCATTAAAACTGAAAAATTTTGAAAATTTTTTTCGCGATTTTTTGACTTTATTTTATAAATTTAGGTGCGCTGATAACGAATCAACCATTGTTAACGCGATCGGACGCGTACTTTTTAAACTACAGCGTTTTGAAAATTGCAAAAATTTAGAAAAGTTGAAAAATTCATTTTTTTTTCTAATTTTTTTCGAATTTCATATAACTGTTAGGTTGTATTTATAGATTTTGCGCTGCTGATTACGGAGAACTAAAAAATTTTGAGCTACGACCAGTAGTTTAGAAGCTACACCCGTTTTTATGGTCACCAAAAAATGATAGAGAAGGGTCCCCCCTTTGCTTTAAAACTGAAAAATTTTGAAATTTTTTTTCGCGATTTTTTGTTTTTATCTTATAGATTTGCGTGCGCTGATAACGAATCAACCATTGTTAACGCGATTCGACGCGAACTTTTTAAACTACAGCGTATTGAAAATTGCAGAAATTTAGAAAAGTTGAAAAATTCATATTTTTTTCTAATTTTTTTCGAATTTTATATAACTGATAGGTTACATTTACAGATTTCGGACTGCTGATTACGGAGAACTAAAAAATTTTGAGCTATGACCAGTAGTTTAGAAGCTACACCCGTTTTTATGGCCACCAAAAAATGATAGAGAAGGGTCCCCCCTTTGCTTTAAAACTGACAAATTTTGAAATTTTTTTTCGCGATTTTTTGACTTTATCTTATAGATTTGAGTGCGCTGATAACGAATCAACCTTTGTTAACGCGATCGGACGCGTACTTTTTAAACTACAGCGTTTTGAATATTGCAGAAATTTAGAAAAGTTGAAAAATTCATATTTTTTTCTAAATTTTTTCGAATTTTATATAACTGATAAATTATCTTTATAGATTTCGGACTGCTGATTACGGAGAACTAAAAAATTTTGAGCTACGACCAGTGGTTTAGAAGCTACACCCGTTTTTATGGTCACCAAAAAATTATAGAGAAGGGTCCCCCCTTTGCTATAAAACTGAAAAATTTTGAAAATTTTTTTCGCAATTTTTTGTCTTTATTTTGTATATTTGGGTGCGCTGATAACGAATCAACCATTGTTAACGCGACCCGACGCGTACTTATTAAACTACAGCGTTTTAAAAATTGCAGAAATTTAGAAAGTTTGAAAAATTCATATTTTTTTCTAATTTTTTTCGAATTTTATATAACTGATAGGTTACATTTACAGATTTCGGACTGCTGATTACGGAGAACTAAAAAATTTTGAGCTACGACCAGTAGTTTAGAAGCTACACCCGTTTTTATGGACACCAAAAAATGATAGAGAAGGGTCCCCCCTTTGCTTTAAAACTGAAAAATTTTGAAATTTTTTTTCTTGATTTTTTGACTTTATTTTGTATATTTGGGTGCGCTGATAACGAATCAACCATTGTTAACGCGATCCGACGCGAACTTTTTAAACTACAGCGTTTTGAATATTGCAGAAATTTAGAAAAGTTGAAAAATTCATATTTTTTTTCTAAATTTTTTCGAATTTTATATAACTGATAAATTATCTTTATAGATTTCCGACCGCTGATTACGGAGAACTAAAAAGTTTTGAGCTACGACCAGTAGTTTAGAAGCTACACCCGTTTTTATGGCCACCAAAAAATGATAGAGAAGGGTCCCCCCTTTGCTTTAAAATTGAAAAATTTTAAAAATTTTTTTCGCGATTTTTTGACTTTATCTTATAGATTTGCGTGCGCTGATAACGAATCAACCATTGTTAACGCGATCGGACGCGTACTTTTTAAACTACAGCGTTTTGAAAATTGCAAAAATTTAGAAAAGTTGAAAAATTCATTTTTTTTTCTAATTTTTTTCGAATTTTATATAACTGATAGGTTATATTTATAGATTTTGCGCTGCTGATTACGGAGAACTAAAAAGTTTTGAGCTACGACCAGTAGTTTAGAAGCTACACCCGTTTTTATGGACACCAAAAAATGATAGAGAAGGGTCCCCCCTTTGCTTTAAAACTGAAAAATTTTGAAATTTTTTTTCTTGATTTTTTGACTTTATTTTGTATATTTGGGTGCGCTGATAACGAATCAACCATTGTTAACGCGATCCGACGCGAACTTTTTAAACTACAGCGTTTTGAAAAATGCAAAAATATGGAAAATTTGAAAAATTCATATTTTTTTCTAATTTTTTTCGAATTTTATATAACTGATAGGTTACATTTCCAGATTTCGGAATGCTGATTACGGAGAACTAAAAAATTTTGAGCTACGACCAGTAGTTTAGAAGCTACACCCGTTTTTATGGCCACCAAAAAATGATAGAGAAGGGTCCCCCCTTTGCTTTAAAACTGAAAAATTTTGAAATTTTTTTTCGCGATTTTTTGACTTTATCTTATAGATTTGCGTGCGCTGATAACGAATCAACCATTGTTAACGCGATCGGACGCGTACTTTTTTAACTACAGCGTTATGAAAATTGCAAAAATTTAGAAAAGTTGAAAAATTCATTTTTTTTTCTAATTTTTTTCGAATTTCATATAACTGATAGGTTATATTTATAGATTTTGCGCTGCTGATTACGGAGAACTAAAAAATTTTGAGCTACGACCAGTAGTTTAGAAGCTACACCCGTTTATATGGCCACCAAAAAATGATTGAGAAGGGTCCCCCCTTTGCTTTAAAACTGAAAAATTTTGAAATTTTTTTTCGCGATTGTTTGACTTTATCTTATAGATTTGCGTGCGCTGATAACGAATCAACCATTGTTAACGCGATCTGAGGCGTACTTCTTAAACTACTGCGTTTTGGAAATTTCAGAAATTTAGAAAAGTTGAAAAATTCATTTTTTTTTCTTAATTTTTTCGAAGTTTATATAACTGATAGGTTATATTTATAGATTTCTGACCGCTGATTACGGAGAACTAAAAAATTTTGAGCTACGACCAGTAGTTTAGAAGCTACACCCGTTTTTATGGCCACTAAAAAATGATAGAGTAGGGTCCCCCCTTTGCTTTAAAACTGAAAAATTTTGAAATTTTTTTTCTTGATTTTTGACTTTATTTTGATAACGAATCAACCATTTATTAACGCGAACCGACGCGAACTTTTTAAACTACAGCGTTTCGAAAAATGCAAAAATATGGAAAATTTGAAAAATTCATATTTTTTTCTAAATTTTTTCGAATTTTATATAACTGATAGGTTATATTTATAGATTTTTGACCGGTGATTACGGAGAACTAAAAAATTTTGAGCTATGACCAGTAGTTTAGAAGCTACACCCGTGTTTATGGCCACCAAAAAATGATAGAGAAGGGTCCCCCCTTTGCTTTAAAACTGACAAATTTTGAAATTTTTTTTCGCGATTTTTTGACTTTATCTTATAGATTTGAGTGCGCTGATAACGAATCAACCATTGTTAACGCGGTCGGACGCGTACTTTTTAAACTACAGCGTTTTGAAAAATGCAAAAATATGGAAAATTTGAAAAATTCATGTTTTTTTCTAAATTATTTCGAATTTTACATAACTGATAGATTATATTTATAGATTTTCGACCGCTGATTACGGAGAACTAAAACATTTTGAGCTACGACCAGTAGTTTAGAAGCTACACCCGTTTTTATGGACACCAAAAAATGATAGAGAAGGGTCCCCCCTTTGCTTTAAAACTGAAAAATTTTGAAATTTTTTTTCTTGATTTTTTGACTTTATTTTGTATATTTGGGTGCGCTGATAACGAATCAACCATTGTTAACGCGATCCGACGCGAACTTTTTAAACTACAGCGTTTTGAAAAATGCAAAAATATGGAAAATTTGAAAAATTCATATTTTTTTCTAATTTTTTTCGAATTTTATATAACTGATAGGTTACATTTACAGATTTCGGACTGCTGATTACGGAGAACTAAAAAATTTTGAGCTACGACCAGTAGTTTAGAAGCTACACCCGTTTTTATGGCCACCAAAAAATGATAGAGAAGGGTCCCCCCTTTGCTTTAAAACTGACAAATTTTGAAATTTTTTTTCGCGATTTTTTGAATTTATCTTATAGATTTGAGTGCGCTGATAACGAATCAACCTTTGTTAACGCGATCGGACGCGTACTTTTTAAACTACAGCGTTTTGAATATTGCAGAAATTTAGAAAAGTTGAAAAATTCATATTTTTTTCTAAATTTTTTCGAATTTTATATAACTGATAAATTATCTTTATAGATTTCGGACTGCTGATTACGGAGAACTAAAAAATTTTGAGCTACGACCAGTGGTTTAGAAGCTACACCCGTTTTTATGGTCACCAAAAAATTATAGAGAAGGGTCCCCCCTTTGCTATAAAACTGAAAAATTTTGAAAATTTTCTTCGCAATTTTTTGTCTTTATTTTGTATATTTGGGTGCGCTGATAACGAATCAACCATTGTTAACGCGACCCGACGCGTACTTATTAAACTACAGCGTTTTAAAAATTGCAGAAATTTAGAAAGTTTGAAAAATTCATATTTTTTTCTAATTTTTTTCGAATTTTATATAACTGATAGGTTACATTTACAGATTTCGGACTGCTGATTACGGAGAACTAAAAAATTTTGAGCTACGACCAGTAGTTTAGAAGCTACACCCGTTTTTATGGACTCCAAAAAATGATAGAGAAGGGTCCCCCCTTTGCTTTAAAACTGAAAAATTTTGAAATTTTTTTTCGCGATTTTTTGACTTTATCTTATAGATTTGCGTGCGCTGATAACGAATCAACCATTGTTAACGCGATCGGACGCGTACTTTTTAAACTACAGCGTTTTGAATATTGCAGAAATTTAGAAAAGTTGAAAAATTCATATTTTTTTTCTAAATTTTTTCGAATTTTATATAACTGATAAATTATCTTTATAGATTTCCGACCGCTGATTACGGAGAACTAAAAAGTTTTGAGCTACGACCAGTAGTTTAGAAGCTACACCCGTTTTTATGGCCACCAAAAAATGATAGAGAAGGGTCCCCCCTTTGCTTTAAAACTGAAAAATTTTGAAAATTTCTTTCGGGATTTTTTGACTTTATTTTGTATATTTGGGTGCGCTGATAACGAATCAACCATTGTTAACACGGTCGGACGCGTACTTTTTAAAACTACAGCGTTTTGAAAATTGCAGAAATTTAGAAAGTTTGAAAAATTCATTTTTTTTTCTAATTTTTTTAGAATTTTATATAACTGATAGGTTATGTTTATAGATTTTGCGCTGCTGATGACGGAGAACTAAAAAATTTTAAGCTACGACCAGTAGTTTAGAAGCTACACCCGTTTATATGGCCACCAAAAAATGATAGAGAAGGGTCCCCCCTTTGCTTTAAAACTGAAAAATTTTGAAATTTTTTTTCTTGATTTTTTGACTTTATTTTGTATATTTGGGTGCGCTGATAACGAATCAACCATTGTTAACGCAATCCGACGCGAACTTTTTAAACTACAGCGTTTTGAAAAATGCAAAAATATGGAAAATTTGAAAAATTTATGTTTTTTTTTAAATTTTTTCGAATTTTATATAACTGATAGGTTATATTTATAGATTTCCGACCGCTGATTACGGAGAACTAAAAAATTTTGAGCTACGACCAGTAGTTTAGAAGCTACAGCTGTTTTTATGGCCACCAAAAAATGATAGAGAAGGGTCCCCCCTTTGCTTTAAAACTGAAAAATTTTGAAATTTTTTTTCGCGATTTTTTGAGTTTATCTTTTAGATTTGCGTGCGCTGATAACGAATCAATCATTGTTAACGCGATCGGACGCGTACTTTTTAAACTACAGCGTTTTGAAAATTGCAGAAATTAAGAAATATTGAAAAATTCATATTTTTTTTTTAATTTTTTCGAATTTTATATAACTGATAGGTTACCTTTACAGATTTCGGACTGCTGATTACGGAGAACTAAAAAATTTTGAGCTACGACCAGTAGTTTAGAAGCTACACCCGTTTTTATGGCCACCAAAAAATGATAGAGAAAAGGGTCCCCCCTTTGCTTTAAAACTGAAAAATTTTGAAATTTTTGTTCGCGATTTTTTGACTTTATTTGGTATATTTGGGTGCGCTGATAACGAATCAACCATTGTTAACGCGATCGGACGCGTACTTTTTAAACTAAAGCGTTTTGAAAAATGCAAAAATATGGAAAATTTGAAAAATTCATGTTATTTTCTAAATTTTTTTGAATTTTATATAACTGATAGGTTAAATTTACAGATTTCGGACTGCTGATTACGGAGAACTAAAAAATTTTTTTTAATTTTAATTCTGAAAATTGCAGAAATTTAGAAAAGTTGAAAAATTCATTTTTTTTTCTATATTTTTTCGAATTTTATATAAATGATAGGTTATATTTATAGATTTCCGACCGCTGATTACGGAGAACTAAAAAATTTTGAGCTAGGACCAGTAGTTTAGAAGCTACACCCGTTTTTATGGCCACCAAAAAATGATAGAGAAGGGTCCCCCCTTTGCATTAAAACTGAAAAATTTTGAAAATTTTTTTCTTGATTTTTTGACTTTATTTAGTATATTTGGGTGCGCTGATAACGAATCAACCATTGTTAACGCGGTCGGACGCGTACTTTTTAAACTAAAGCGTTTTGAAAAATGCAAAAATATGGAAAATTTGAAAAATTCATGTTATTTTCTAAATTTTTTTGAATTTTATATAACTGATAGGTTAAATTTACAGATTTCGGACTGCTGATTACGGAGAACTAAAAAATTTTGAGCTACGACCAGTAGTTTAGAAGCTACACCCGTTTTTATGGTCACCAAAAGATGATAGAGAAGGGTCCCCCCTTTGCATTAAAACTGAAAAATTTTGAAAATTTTTTTCGCGATTTTTTGACTTTATTTTATAGATTTAGGTGCGCTGATAACGAATCAACCATTGTTAACGCGATCGGACGCGTACTTTTTAAACTACAGCGTTTTGAAAAATGCAAAAATATGGAAAATTTGAAAAATTCATGTTTTTTTCTAAATTTTTTCGAATTATATATAACTGATAGGTTATATTTATAGATTTCCGACCGCTGATTACGGAGAACTAAAAAATTTTGAGCTACGACCAGTAGTTTAGAAGCTACACCCGTTTTTATGGTCACCAAAAGATGATAGAGAAGGGTCCCCCCTTTGCATTAAAACTGAAAAATTTTGAAAATTTTTTTCGCGATTTTTTGACTTTATTTTATAAATTTAGGTGCGCTGATAACGAATCAACCATTGTTAACGCGATCGGGCGCGTACTTTTTAAACTACAGCGTTTTGAAAATTGCAAAAATTTAGAAAAGTTGAAAAATTCATTTTTTTTTCTAATTTTTTTCGAATTTCATATAACTGTTAGGTTGTATTTATAGATTTTGCGCTGCTGATTACGGAGAACTAAAAAATTTTGAGCTACGACCAGTAGTTTAGAAGCTACACCCGTTTTTATGGTCACCAAAAAATGATAGAGAAGGGTCCCCCCTTTGCTTTAAAACTGAAAAATTTTGAAATTTTTTTTTCGCGATTTTTTGATTTTATCTTATAGATTTGCGTGCGCTGATAACGAATCAACCATTGTTAACGCGATCCGACGCGAACTTTTTAAACTACAGCGTTTTGAAAAATGCAAAAATATGGAAAATTTGAAAAATTTATGTTTTTTTTTAAATTTTTTCGAATTTTATATAACTGATAGGTTATATTTATAGATTTCCGACCGCTGATTACGGAGAACTAAAAAATTTTGAGCTACGACCAGTAGTTTAGAAGCTACACCCGTTTTTATGGCCACCAAAAAATGATAGAGAAGGGTCTCCCCCCTTTGCTTTAAAACTGAAAAATTTTGAAATTTTTTTTCGCGATTTTTTGACTTTATTTTATAGATTTGCGTGCGCTGATAACGAATCAACCATTGTTAACGCGATCGGACGCGTACTTTTTAAACTACAGCGTTTTGAATATTGCAGAAATTTAGAAAAGTTGAAAAATTCATATTTTTTTTCTAAATTTTTTCGAATTTTATATAACTGATAAATTATCTTTATAGATTTCCGACCGCTGATTACGGAGAACTAAAAAGTTTTGAGCTACGACCAGTAGTTTAGAAGCTGCACCCGTTTTTATGGCCACCAAAAAATGATAGAGAAGGGTCCCCCCTTTGCTTTAAAATTGAAAAATTTTGAAATTTTTTTTCGCGATTTTTTGACTTTATCTTATAGATTTGCGTGCGCTGATAACGAATCAACCATTGTTAACGCGATCGGACGCGTACTTTTTAAACTACAGCGTTTTGAAAATTGCAAAAATGTAGAAAAGTTGAAAAATTCATTTTTTTTTCTAATTTTTTTCGAATTTTATATAACTGATAGGTTATATTTATAGATTTTGCGCTGCTGATTACGGAGAACTAAAAAATTTTGAGCTACGACGATTTTTTGACTTTATTTTGTATATTTGGGTGCGCTGATAACGAATCAACCATTGTTAACACGGTCGGACGCGTACTTTTTAAACTACAGCGTTTTGAAAATTGCAGAAATTTAGAAAGTTTGAAAAATTCATTTTTTTTTCTAATTTTTTTAGAATTTTATATAACTGATAGCTTATATTTATATAGTTGAAAAATTCAATTTTTTTTCTAAATGTTTTCGAATTTTATATAACTGATAGGTTATAATTATAGATTTCCGACCGCTGATTACGGAGAACTAAAAAATTTTGAGCTACGACCAGTAGTTTAGAAGCTACACCCGTTTTTATGGCCACCAAAAAATGATAGAGAAGGGTCCCCCCTTTGCTTTAAAACTGAAAAATTTTGAAATGTTTGTTCGCGATTTTTTGACTTTATTTGGTATATTTGGGTGCGCTGATAACGAATCAACCATTGTTAACGCGATCGGACGCGTACTTTTTAAACTACAGCGTTTTGAAAATTGCAGAAATTTAGAAAAGTTGAAAAATTCATTTTTTTTTCTATATTTTTTCGAATTTTATATAACTGATAGGTTATATTTATAGATTTCCGACCGCTGATTACGGAGAACTAAAAAATTTTGAGCTACGACCAGTAGTTTAGAAGCTACACCCGTTTTTATGGCCACCAAAAAATGATAGAGAATGGTCCCCCCTTTGCTATAAAACTGAAAAATTTTGAAAATTTTTTTCTTGATTTTTTGACTTTATTTATTATATTTGGGTGCGCTGATAACGAATCAACCATTGTTAACGCGGTCGGACGCGTACTTTTTAAACTAAAGCGTTTTGAAAAATGCAAAAATATGGAAAATTTGAAAAATTCATGTTTTTTTCTAAAAAGTGCAAAAGTGACACTTTTCAGTTGCGATTTCACAAAGTTTGGAGGACGAGACGCGTAGCGTCGACTCCTCCAATTTTTCGAACGAGGTACTGAAAAGCACTTTAGCTCCGAATAAAACATTTTTTCTTCAAACGTCTATTTAAAATTAAAATAATTAATATTTTCACTTTACATGTTTGCATGATTCAATTGATTTAAAAGATCAGGGTAGGCGGCGTAAACGTCAAAGGACAATCTTGTTCGATTATTTACGATTTATTGGTGTCCACTTGACAATTCCATTAAATATGTTTACATTTTCTATGATAATGGTTGAAACAACATAACCTCATTTTTTCAGCAATTCATTTTGCAAACATGATTTCTATTTCTATTCAGGATTTTGAAATATAAATTTAGAATTCTATTTTTTTATTAAAATAAGGTGTTTTTTTGCAAATCAAATTCAAATTATTTTGCTTAAATTCAACTGAATGAAAATTTTAAATTCAATTCATTTGACATTTAGTATAAATATTTGACACATCACGGCCGGCAGAAAAAGTACTTTAACACCCTAGGCATTAAAATACATGTTTAACCTTTTGTATTGAAGCATATAATGACATGTTTTTCTGACGTTTCAAGAAAATAGTATATTGTTTTATTAGAAGTAAAACAAGTACTTTTTGTGGCGAGCATGTACGTTGCAAGACGAGCTTCGCGAGTCCCGCGGATACATGCGAGCCACAAAACGTTCTGTTACTCCGAATAAAACATGCTATTTTTTCTTTAAACGTCGAAATTTTTAAAATAGTAATATAATAAATAATTTTAAAATTTGACATTTAATTTACATACAACACACAATACAATGTTAGTGTATATTGGGTTGCCTAAAATTCATTTCTATTTTTTTTAAATTATAATTTATTGTTAATTATAATAACATTGTTCAATTTCAATACGACATGTATATTGGGTTGCGGAATAAGCGGCGTAGAAATTTAATTTCTACTCCTAGGCAGTACAAAGTGACCATAGAATCAACGAACATAAAAAGTGACATTTTAAAGCCTGTCAAACGTCACAGAAGACTGTACTTTAATGACGTTTGAAGAAAAAATAAATTAAATCAATTTATTACTAAAAAAAATATAATTTAGCATGCTTTGAAAATCGTCTTTTTTAAATTTTGGCATTTAAATAATAAAGATTTAAACATTTATCGTATTTAAGTTTGAAACAAATAACAAAAGCTACAAAATGTTTAGTAATTCTGAATATGCCGATATAATTTTTATTTATGGATTTTGTTATGGTAATAGTTTGCAAGGAAGTAGAGAATATCAACGCAGGTTTCCCAATAGACGTCACCCTTCTTACCATGTTTTCTCCAGGACCTTTTAAAGATTAAGGGACACAGGAAACATACATTGTGCTCCGAAAATTGGTGCCCCTGAAAAACATATATTTGAAGAAGAAGAAGCTGTGATAGACGCCTTTATTGAAAATCCACGTACACGTATACGCAGTGTTTCTTCAATGCATGGTATTTCTCAATCATTTATTTGGAAGACGCTAAAGAGGGAAGCAATGCATCCATACCATTATCAACAAGTACAAGCCCTTCAGCCAGGAGATGAGATCAGACGTTTAAACTTTTGTCAATAGTTGTTGGAAAAAAATTGCAGCAGATCCAAACTTTTGCTAAAAATTATTTGGACGGATGAAAGTCAATTTGGCAAAGGAACTACACCAAATTACAACAATGAACATGCGTGGTCATTGGAAAATCCCAAGTTAATAAAAAGAAGAGGATTTCAGCAGAGATTCTCAATAAATGTCTGGGCAGGGATTTTTAATAATAAAAAACGTGAAATAAACTGTACATAATGTGTTAGGTGTTAGTTACAACTTTTATTTGAAACATTAGGCGTATTTTCGCGACTAACCACTTGTTACTACTGTAGTAAGCTGTAGTTAGTTATTTCTGACGTCATTGAAGATACTACTTTTGAAATCGCGAGAATAACCGTAGTTAGTCTTATAGGTTATGTGAGTCGTGAACCCCTGCTTTTTGATAATAAAAATGGAAGAATGTGTTGGGAAAGGTGTAATCGGTCTGCAACTGACAAAAGGCAATATTTTTGCCAAATACCAAATAAATGATAAGACATTTTTTAGATGCTAGTGGATGATTTTCTCCTCTATACTTTATTTTTAATAAATTAAATTTATCAATTATCAATATTTATGACCATTTTAAATAAAATATCTCAAAAAAAGTTTGTTATTTCATTCGAAATCTAAATAATCAAAAAAAAAACTAATTCGTTGCAATTTATTTGCATTTTTTATTGGGTGTTTCAATAACTTTTTAAATTTTATTTAAAAATTCACATTCCCAAAAATGTTGAAGCAATAAGGATGCTTCGTTATTGTGTTGGTCTGGTGTTAATTCCGACTTTGTTTAAAAATAAAATAATCCCGAAAAACGAACCGTAAAAACGGGCTATTTCAAAAATGATACCTTAGAGAAGCAGTCTGAAATTAGCATGAACAAGCACTAACTATCCCTAACATACCTCCTTGCAGTGGTTATGCATTCTGTAACTTTAGTTATTCGTGACGTCACTACAACCTAATTTTGTTCGCCAGAATAAGAGTTGTTACTCATAGTTACTGAATTTGCTAACAACTCGTAGCCATAGTTAGTCGCTAAAATACGCCTATTGTTTTTCAAAAACTTTTTTTGTTCAAGGTTGATAGGGCGTCACTATGACGTCATCAAAACAATTTAAATGGGTGTAGAGGACGCAAGTATAAACTTTTTGGTACTATTGTAAATCACTTTTAGTAAGGTATTGTTTTATGCTATTAAACCATATCAACCCATTTAAATAAAAATACATGACGTCATAGTGACTTTATATCAACCGAGAAAAAAGGTAGTTATGATTTTTATGCGTTACTTTAAATTATGCTTTAATGATATTTAATTTGTTAAATTACACCTAAATGGCACTAGTATAAACTTTTTGGTACTGCTGTAAAACACTCTTAGCAAGGAATTATTTTATGCTATGACACCCATATCAAGCTATTTAAAAAAAATTTTGATGACGCCATGTCAGCCGGAAAAAAAATATTTTGAGTCCAAAGTTTTTCAAAAACAAGGGAACATTTTTTTGCCGTTTTTCAAAATAAATAATAAGGTAGTTATAAATTTTATACGTTATTTTAGACTCACCCTGTATAATTATTTAATAAATTAGCTTTTTACTGACAAATTTTCTATTTGGGACTTTTGTATTTTGTAAGATGTTTTAATTAATTGTTTTAAGTTTCTGTTGTGGTAACTGTTAGTCTAATTGCTTCATTAGTTGTGTGTTTATATGCTCGGCAACCGACTGCATATATGAGTAGTGAGAAGGGACATTATTGCAATTAGTGCTAATGACCTAATTAGAGTAACATCATTACTGTAGTATTTTATATGATTATAAAAACTCGGCACTATTTTATATTTTTTTCTCAAGTTAGTTATGTAGATGAATCACACCAAATATTAAATACATATCTAGCCTTCATTTAAATGATGTGGATCTTTATGAAAATGCTTCGCTCGACGATCGACGAATGAAATTTTCCACCTACACACGTTATTTTTGCATTCTATAAAGTTTATAAACCAGTTTTTTACAGTAAATACTAAAATATTTGTTTATTTCTATGTGAATTATTTAAAGAAACATTATTTATAGGATTAAAGGTGCATTAATCAACGCCGTTGAATCAACCATATTGAATTCAACGGTTGAACCAAATCTATTTACAAGGTGACACCAAATTGAGAGGTAGTCGTTTCCAAAGGTAGAAGGAAAGTAACAGCAAAATTTAAAAGAAACTGGGGAAAAGTTATTTTTGTTGATTCAAGCAAAGTAAATCCACTACTTTGAACGAAAATTGAATGGGGACAACCTTGTTTAATCGTCAGCTGACCACCTTGATTTAGACGGTTCATTTTGGTTGATTCAACTGCGTCGATGAACATGTTAGAGGTTTATAAATTCAGCTTAACACAACCTCACTTCTTTGCTATACCGGGTGTCCACGAAACTAGGACCACCACTTTAATGTTATATGGCATAAGAAAACGCATTTATTTAACTAAAAAAAATAAAATTTCACTTCCGGTTTCGACGAAAATAACATAAACTTTCTTATTTTAAATGTAACACCCTATTTTTTGGTAGTTATTATTCAAGTTCCAAGTATGGTTGAGACAAAAATGATTTTTTTTTCTGAACTTACAAAAAAATTTTTTTTTTGGTAATTTTTTTAGAAACATCGATTAAAACTACTCAAATAAAAGTTGTACGATTCTTAGTGATGAATTATTTTGGAATATTACAATGATCTTGATCACTATGTTCACTAGATAATCAATTAACTTTTTTTTAAATATGAACCACCCATTTGTACTGCATTTTACTATTGAATTTGAAAAATTAACTGGTTAGAGGTTAGACTAATAAAGAAGATTTCAAAACTGCTTTCGATGCGCAGGAAAAAACTTACTACATAAACAACTGTTTGCTGGTGGCAATGATTTGAGGATTAATTTTTATTATCATTTTGAAAAAGAAAATAAGCTTCTAGGCACAAGATCATCTGCATCATATCTAATAAAGAATGCGGCAAGGTTTAGAAATTAGAACAAAATTAAATAAATATATCTAATACAAGGAATTCAGTTAGGCAACCAAATATCCTTGAATTGTATACCTGTTGAAATCCAACAAAACTTTATTTTTTATCTTTTATTTTAACCAAAAAAAAACCTCTTTTTCTCTAAATAATTTTGTGCTCGGTTGCAGAAGGTGACTATCCTCTAGGATGTACCCTAATCAATTTAGATTATAAATCTGAAAAAAATTGAAAAGCCAACGAGGAAACTTAAGATTTAACTGTAGAACTAATGATCGATTTTATGATTTTTCACAATTTATCCTCCCAAACTCGCGCGCCCTCTAGTGATTCGTGTTAATTATCAGTGATTCGCTGATAATTTGCAAAGAAGCTCCAGAAAAGTGGGATGGATTTTCTATTCCATGTTATTATCTCCGACGAAAAATTTATCTCGGACGTCTAGGAAGATGCTCTTAAAAACTGATATTAAAATTCATATTATTTTGTTTTTTCTTAAACTAAAGTATTTATTTATTTCACTTTGGCCAACTGCGACAAATTTAGGTTTCCTACTATGCAGATCACCAGTATCATTCTTTTTTCAAGACCCGGTACATGTATAATTTTTCGAAGTCCATATAACTATTTATTTAATTTCTATCTACACTTTTAAATCGCATGATTATACAGTAATTTATTCAAATTTAATTATAACTCAAATTAACAATTTGTTACTTTATAACGTATGAGACCACCTCGTTAAATTATCTTAAATTTGTATATCCAACGATCGTCTCGGTCTGTATTAAAGTGGTCTTATGGTCTTAACCTCTAAAGCACATCTCATAAAATATTAAAACTAGCCTGTCTGGTTCACAGACTAAATTTTCTTATATTATGATACTTGATTGTCGTTACTGGTTATTAGGATTAACTTATGAAACTTTAACATTTTAATTATAAAAATCTTTAATCTTTCTTTAAGCTTTAATTCCACCGGGTGTAGACGAAAATAGGACCACCTGTTCCATTTCTTTATTAATGAATCTAAAAAATTAAAATATAAGTACATTATATGTGCTAAGAGCTAAGAAAACATATTTGTGTTTTTTTTTTAAATTTAACATCCGGTTTTACTGGAAATTAGATTAACTTTGTTATTTTAAATATTTGTATATGATGTATAATATTATTAAACTTTGGCAAGTTTAAAGTAGGTATGGTTGTGACAAATAGATTTAGAAAAAACGGAAGCGATAGTGATTTTTTTTAGTTTAGTTTAGATTAGGAAGGTTATTTACCACCATTAACAGCTGATGTTTGACATACAAGATAACTAACACGATAAATCAAAAATCCAAAAATTTTATTACTAATCCTTTTAAGTCACATGAAGTTTACAACATAACGTACTAAGTTAAAATTGGTGGTCTAATCCAACTATCAATCAAATATGAGTAAATTCTACTGAGATTTTGCGTATCTGTTTTCAAATTGACTGCATTATGAACTGCTTTTTTAATGTGAATCATTTCACTTAGTAACCTTTTCCTATAATTACTCTCATAGTCACAAACCTTATATTCTTCAAAGTTGAAATTGCGGTTATCAGTGAAATGATACAAACTCAGGGCAGTTTTGTTCAGTTTCTTATTGTAAGGGCCGCTTTTACAACCCTCATAGCAGTTAAAAACGTCAGATAACTATTCCCCAGATAAATAATTCTATAGTTTATACCAGGTGTAATACGAAATCCATTTTACAAACGCACGATTAGTTAGCAAAGTTAGAAGCTGGGGAAACGGGGAATTCCATTTTATTGGGGGACAGTGGTTATGGTGTGTCGTGTGTCACCAATTACCTAGTTCCACCATTACTTGAACCATACTACCAAGCTGAGGTATATTATGCAAATTATTTATTTACAAATTTGAAAAACCCCTGTTATTTGCTCCTCCAAGCAAAGTATAAGTTATCTAAGGTTTATTCCCATCTTTATTCCTTACCACATTTTAACCAGAGATTGTAAAACTGCATTTTCACAATAATACCGTGGATAGTGTTAATCCTGGTTTAACCGAGAGTTGTAAAAGCGGCTCTTAGTCCGTTTACAATTGCATATGTGGTTTTTTATCCTATCCTCTACATGTTGTTTGGTCTGACCTATGTATATTTTCGAATAGATTGCATTTTTCCTTTTGCCTGGTGGCAACCTAGTTTTTAATTTAGAATACAATTGATCATTACATTTCAAAGTATAAAACGCTATTTTAGTGTTATTTGTACATTTACATTTTTTGTCACACCGCTTGAATGTATAATAGCAATGATAATAGGTACTTTATGAACGCGTTTCGAGATTAGCAATGATAGCTATTACTCACACCCGTGAGTTTTGGTTACCGGTAACTCACTAGTGATTCTCTGTTACCAAATTCAAACAATTATTAAAATAAAAACGCCAGCGATCGAGATTCGAACCCGTGACATTTAGATCCACAGTCGTCGTATCAATCGACTGAGCTACCGATGAAAATTTATACAAGCTTTTTTATTATTTAATGAATGCTGACGTTGTTACGTCAAATAACCTAATTTTTTAGAAAAATATTTTTGCCTTTACCATATAGTCATAGAAAAAGTATAGTATTCTACTCGCGAGTAAATAGCCATTACTCACTCAGGCCTATTACGGCAGTCGCCTATCGGCTAGTGCCGCAATGGCTATCACTACTCGCTCGTTGAATAATATATTATTATCGATACTAGATACAGGCTTAGTCATAAAAAACCTACAAAACATAAATACAGTCTTTATAAATGACAAATTAAATGTTATACCCCTGTTTATATTATACTTATAGTTAGATAATGCACATGTATAAAAGAGGTATCGTTTTAGAGTGGACACCGGGGTATTTAGTGTATATGTTAGGCTCAAAGACCGAAAACGCTCATTGAGCGAAAAAAACGACCACAACGCGTTCTGGCTTCTACGGTTCAGCCACAACGCGAAATTCGTGTCGTGGCATCTACAAAAACGCTCACAACGCGTTGTGGCCTATTCAAAAGGGCCACAACGCGAAATTCGTGTTGTGGTTGTTTTGATAATTGACCACTACGCGTTCTGGCAATGTGAAAATGCCAGAACGCGTTGAGAACGCGCATCGATGCAACCATAACGCATTTTAAATAAATAGTAAT
Source organism: Stenus bimaculatus (assembly GCA_963971135.1). NCBI lineage: Eukaryota > Metazoa > Arthropoda > Insecta > Coleoptera > Staphylinidae > Stenus > Stenus bimaculatus. Next base: position 20,608,368 of record OZ020180.1, read on the forward strand.
TGTGAATACTTTATAAATTGGAGTTTAAAAAGAAATACCAAATATAGATGCATTTAAAGCAACCTAAAATAAGAATAAATTTGTACAATACAAAAATGAAAAAAAAATTATTAGTAGAACTTTATTTATACATTATTTGTAAATTGCAAATTTATTTAATTTAAAGTCATTTATTTTTACACAAACTACTATTGTGACATTTTGAATTGCATTTTATTTTTTTGGAAACGCATTTGCATTTTTTATCAATGCAGGATTTCTTGCACTGACAGCTTATAAAACCTTGTTTGCTTCCTGAAGATAACATAGATGCCGAACGAAGAGTTAGCGACGATGAGGGTACGTCTTGTATGTCAATAAAATTGCTGTCAGCAACAATAAATTCATTTCGAGCATAAAGTCGATCAAGGAGCCCTTCTTTGGTACCTAATTTATATCAATTACAACAGCGATAATATTTCTTGGAGCTGCTCGTCCTCTATAAATGTCAGGTACTCTAACCGCAACACTCGTTCCAATGGCCACTTCAGGAAGTTTGGAATTGGAAAATGAAATAATTTTTTGTGCTTGATTTTTTTGTCCTGATTTAGCACAGTCTCTTTTCAAGCTGATGCGTTTTTTCCTTATACAGAGATTGCAAACAACGTTCTGCCCGAAACCCTCATAATCCTCCTCACTTTCTCCGCAAATTATATGAACATATTCGTGACACCTTGAACATTTATGGGCTCCTTAGGTTTCGTTTTCACAAATAATACAATAAATTTTGTTATCATCTTGTATATCCGATTGTTGTGGAAGTTCTCTATTTTGAGTACCATTTTTAACTTCAATTTGTTCGTTTATTCCTTTGTTATCAGTTACATGTTCGTTATTACAGTTTACAGAAGAAAGAAGTTGTTCTAATTCTTCTTCAGTTTCTATAGAGGCGTATGTGTCACTAGAAAGAGAGGAATCCCCAAGACCGATCCTTTGCGCTGATCCGAACATAGCCTCATAGGGACTTGTTTTAATAATCGAATGAAGAGCTCTATTTTTCTTACTTTGAATAAATCGAAGACCTTCAGACCATTTTCTGGAATTGTTGTCAGCCATCCAAGTTACCAACATATCTCGAACGTCTTGGTTTGACCTCTCCACCGATCCCTGACTCTGGAAAAGTCGCGGTTTCCCGTCCACATATCAGCCAAATTTTTAATAACTTTATCGCTGTGAAGTATATATGGGGCACCAAATAAACAGAAAATGTCTAAAAGTTATTTCTTTAGTTTAAAAATAAACGAAACCAAATTTAATTTTATATATTTTTCATCACAAAAACATTATGCCCAAAAAATCTAGGAATTCGTAAATTACATTTTTGTGAAACCCACCTCTTGTTCTTTTATGTCCCACGTTGATATGTGCTGCCTCCAAAATATCAAACAGCTCGTCCGCCTTGCAAACATAGCGAATTTTAGAATCATTTGTGCCGTCAGAACCATTTTCAATTAGTTTTTTAGTATCACCAATTTGTAATATGTCATATCGTTTTAAACGACGGTACTGCTTTGATGATAGCGCTTGTTTACTTTTTTGAAGTAATTGAGCTTCTTCTACTTCATGAAGTAACATTTCATAACGCGTATTATCCATAAATACACATCGATCAGAGGACGACTTATTTAGATCACTCAGTTTATCGTAAAAAATATTTTTAATGCTCATGTTTTTACTGACAATATCAACCGCGTCACACTCTAGCATGTCTCCACTCTATAGAGACGAACAACAAAATAATTTGAGATCTATGCAAGACACGACTTGATCTAAGATTGCGCATGGGTATGTATTTTAGCGCCCAAAATGCGTTGTGGCATTTTCACATTGCCAGAACGCGTTGTGGTCAATTATCAAAACAACAACAACACGAATTTCGCGTTGTGGCCCTTTTGAATAGGTCACAACGCGTTGTGAGCGTTTTTGTAGATGCCACGACACGAATTTCGCGTTGTGGCTGAACCTTAGAAGCAAGAACGCGTTGTGGTCGTTTTTTTCGCTCAATGAGCGTTTTCGGTCTTTGAGCCTAACATATACACTATACCCTGAGGCGATAAAGAGTTGGTAGACAAAAAAAAGTTCCATAGAGAAAATCTTGGTTTGTGGTTAAAGCCTTTTCAAAGAAATTCTATTCGATTTCATCAATTTACCGAGACTTATCGTCATTCTTTTTACGTGAAAAACCACTGCGTTTTATAAATTTTTAATAAATGAATAAAATTAGGTATCTGGAAAATTTTGTGAAGGTATTTTGTTTTAAAATTAAAAAATTTTATTTTACAAATCATAAATTAAATATTATATATTACCCTATAGATATTTTATGTATTTCCATAGGTGTATTTGATCTATAGACCTCTATTGGACTTCGGTATGGCTTCAGTAATCAAAATCATATTTCATCAAATGCGAAGCTCCACAAGAACTTGCCATTTAACCTTACCTTGTAATACACTTATTCCCTCGACTTTAGCATTAGAAATCTTCTCGGTTGAGTTTACGAAGATGGGAGCGCAATTATTTGCATATTTGATATACACTCGGGGCCACGTGAAGAAAACGAAAAGAGAAAATGATTATTGGGTAAGATTATCGCCTTATTCGCATGCCACAACATGTGAATTATATACAAGAAATATTAAAAGAATTATTGCTTGAGATGAGAATGATGGATTTTATTTCTGCATGAGAGAAGTGGCACAAAAAGGGGAAACTTTGAGGATAATAAATGTTCTTACAAGAAATAAATACATTTAGTATCTACCTATATATTTTTAAGCTCTCATTAAGAAAATTATATTTGTATAAATGTACAGGGTGCTAAAAAAATCAGGTACAAGTTCAACGCAACATGGCTAAGAAACAATCGTTAGACAAAAAAAAATCTTTATAGCAAATTATTTAAAATATGAGTGATCAAAGTTAAAAATTTTATTTGTACATTTTTAGTTATTTCGTTCGCTTTTGCATTTCTCAATAAAAAATATTAATATATGTTGAGAATAATATTTGCGTTTTTAATTTATTATTTATAATAAAATTGACAAAAATGACATATGGCAACACAGTAAAAATATTACCATTATTTCTTTATTTCCTGGAACTTTACTCTGATTAAATTAACTTAGAACATATAGTTGCCAAGTTTACTTCTTTAAAAGATTCCAATAATTTAGGAATTTCCATCCAAATATTTTTAAAATTATTTTAACCTTGTTTAACGGTTGCTTCCAAACAAAGTACCGTGGAGTATGTACTGAACTTATTCAACACTCTGTATATCCGTACGAAAGTTAGTTATCACAAATTCCATTAAATATGTTTACAAGGAATTATATCAAAATTAGAACTCCGTCTTATCTTTTAAACTTAACTTACGCTCTTATTAATTATTAACATCTTTAAGCGACTGCAATATTTAATTTTAGTGAGGCAATCTGAACAAAGCTCTGAAAATTTATTATCCTTAAGCAAAGTACACATAAATATATTAGTGTAGACGTATTCAAAACTTTGTGGTTGCTTGGTGTATCCCACAGGCACTGGTTAATTTGTAAAATGTAGTTTGTATGCTAAAATTTCTGAGTAGTTATTTTATACCTAATACAATAATATAATATTGCAATACAACTCGATAAAGTAATAGATCATAATTAATTTCTACGAAATGCTATAATGAAAATGGAAGGGAAGTTTTTGCTGATGTGACCTTTTTTAATAATAAAAACAATAAGTTCAAACAGCTAAAAATTGACAAATTACGTAAAAGCCATCTAAAAATGGAAGGTTAATGTGATTTTAAGTTAAACAAAAAACGGCGATCATTTATAAAACAATGAGAAAACATAATTTTAAAAAACGTCAGTATTTTTATTCATCTAATTCAGACAGAACCTCAAACATACACAATGATAAATTATATCGTTAATTTAATTAGAGTCCAATTTGAAATGGTATTACCCCAAGCCTCAAAGGGAATGATCCATGTCATGGACATGCTTTCGGACTAATGCGCGTAACAGGGAACACCCCGTAGAGACTGGTATTTGATGTGTTCTTGCGGTTAAATTTCAACTAAACCTCAAAACAATCAAAGTCTAGTTTGCTTAGTAAAGTCATGTAAAGTATAAAAATGAAAATAGATATGTTAATGTACATTAAACAGAGCATATACAATAACATAAAATATAATAACTAGGATCTAAATTACAAACTCAATTACGAGTATCATATGGTAGAGGATTTTTTTGTTTTTCGTATAATACTTAACACATAGTGCATTATTTTAAGTTAAAGTATTACTTATTTGTGATATTTGTATAGTAACCCTAAACATATACAGAGGGTTGCACAAAAAACGGCCAACGATGTAGCTTCGTTATTTCTTATCCGATTTTAATAAGTAATATACCAAATAAAATGGTTTGAAGAACACTACTATCAGATAATAAAAGATTAATTTTAATTTTGAAAACATCAGAGGAGGGGAAGGCTTTTTTAAATTAATTTTTTTAAATTTTTTTTATTTTTTAAATTTTTTTTATCATTATTAATTTTTTTAAATTTAATTCAATTTTTTTTTTGTTTTTGATTTTTCAGTTTTTTTTAAATTTTGTTTTTTTAATTTATTATTAATAATTTTTAATTTATTAATAATAAATTAAAAAACTTAAAAAAATTAAAAACTCAAAAAAAACAATTGCATTAAATTTAAAAAAAAATTTAAAAAAATTAGAAAAAAAAATTAAAAAAAGTTATTGGTATAATTGGTTTAGATTATTTTTGTTAATGATTTTTTTTTAATCGAAAAAGATAAGCTGCCTCATCCTCCTCTGATGTTTTCAAAAATAAAATTAATCTATTATTATCTGATAGTAGTATTCTTCAAACCATTTAATTTGTTTTATTCTTTTTTCTTTAGTATATGTGGGAAAATGTGAAAACGGCGAATGACGAACTCTTTTTTTCTTAGTAATTTAACCTTCGTCGTACTGAGTGAAGACCTAAAATTAATGGTTTTTTGTTTTCTTGTGTCATTTTTTTAATTATGCATTAGAAGAACAATATTTAAATATAACGTATTTCTTTTAATTAAAGTAGTAAACTCAATTTAGGAGAAAAAAAATTAAAAGTAGTACTTCCTAAGAACTTTTGTACCCCTCTTAGACCGAAGAAGGTTAAAAACATATTCTTCATTTACCGATTAAATATCTGTGTCGATAAAACATGGCCATGAAATGGTTTGGCGATGAAACATTTCTTCGTAGATGAAGCGGTATTGTCGATAAAAAGGTAGTGTCGATGAAACTGTAGTCGATGAAACGACATTGTTGAAGAATTAGTAATGTCGATGAAATTGTCGATGAAGAGGTAGTGTCGATGAAACGTCCGTGTCGAAGAAAAGGGTTGTCGACGAAATTAAAATGTCGATGAAACGTCTACGTCGATGAAAAAGTAATGTTGTCGAAGAAAAGATTTTCGATGAGAAGGTAGTGTCGATAAAATGGTTGTCTATGAAAAGGTTATGTCGATGAAAAAGTAGTTACGATAAAACGTCCTTGTCGAAGAAAAGATTTGTCGAAGAAAGGTATTGTCGATGAAATGGTTGTCGATAAAAATGTAATGTCGATGAAACGTCTGTGTCGATGAATTGGTCATGTCGATAAAACGGTTGTCGATGAAGTGGTAGCATGCCAGAGCAAAGGCACTGTGTTTTTTGATTTCCCATTAAAAATTGCCTTGTTAGGACTGTCCAGTTCTAAAAATAAATAAGGAAGAAGTTCTAACAATCACTTAGGCCAAACTAAGAAAAAAAAATAATTTTGTACTTGTTGGTGTACAGTTGCTCCCAGCTTGAAGTAGGACAAAAGTAATCACGATCGCGTATTGTTTGTCCTACTTCCAGCTGGAAGCAACTTTACATGTTAACGCACTTGGTCCCCAACATGTAGGGTGTCTATAGAGACCTTAAGAGGATACTCGGTGAAATGTGTAACTCTGCATTTCGCCCTCAAAACTATTGAAAAATGGCTTACTTCTAAGCAAAAATTTGGTCACATCTTTATAAATATTAATTAATTTCAAACTATGTCATTGAAATGATACATAGAACTAGTCCGGTAGATCGGTAAAAATTTGAAAAAAAAATTATTAACTTCGCTATAAAGGTCTAAAAAATAGCATCTTTTTGCACATTTCAGGATTTTTTTTTACATTTTTGAGTAAAAAAATAGAAAAAAAGCCTATTCTATCGTACTAACACAATAAACGTTCTTTCTAATGCAAGTAAAAATTTTTATTTAGCTCAATTAGTAATCTCACCAAATGGTTTAATAAATCACCATTTTTCAATACTTTTGCACGCGAAATGTGGAGTTACACATTTTACCGAGTATCCTCTTAAGAATAAGAATTGTACTGTTATTTGATTCAGTTTTCTCAAAAACTCTTTGTTTTAAAATAAATGGATGTTGCTAAACTTTTTGTCCACCCTGTATGAATATCTATCAAAACTTCTTATTTAAAACATAAAATAAACAATAGAGGTTTATTAAATGTCTAGGAAGCAGTAAACTCCTTAAAATACTATGATCTTACTAAATTGTCAAACTTGGAAATATATCGACTTTACATATTATATTACCCCAAAAGTTAATTTTAAAATACAAGTAATATAGTGCATACAGGGATGACTGATTTGTAATAGAGTATTTTATAACATGCCTTCAAATGTGGAATAAAAAGTGGTATATGCATACCTAAATAATGAATAAATAATACATTTAAATAAAGAAACAGTTTTCTAATATCCTAGTAAAACACCTAGGAAGCAAACCATAGCTGCCATAGGTAATATTTTTTTAAGTCAACAGGTTAAAAACATCATTTACTTCTATTCTATTATTCTGAAGTAGGTCCCTGATCATAAAACTTCTACAATAAAAGTTTTATATGCGTAATTTAAGAGTAAAAATAAATCCTAATTTTCAATTTACTTAAAAATGATTATTACAGGACAAGATTTATTTAACGAATTAGTCAAATAAAAGATTTTATTAAACTTTATTCCGGGTCCTTTGCCTTGGCACGGTTTGTTTATTTATGTAAATTTTATCCTGTTTTCTTTCTGAGATAAAAAGTTGCATAAGTAAAAATACTACAAATGCGTATTTTGTAAAGAAGCTAAAATATTTAAATTGATTTAAAAGTCAAAGTGGAAAGGCACAAAGTGTGATAATTAAATCGATGTCATGAAAATTGCATGAGTAATTTGCATATCCAGAGATACGAGAATGCAGCTTCGCTCTAAGAGCATTATCGCACCTTACCTGAAGGTCCTTAATTCTATTATCGGATGTGAGTAGTGCCTTATGCATTCTCAGCAATCAAATAGAGATAAACTTACAGTTAGTAGGATCTAGGGTCCCAGATAAGAATTATAAAATATCCCTAGAAACGTTGATCCAGGACTTTGGCTCCAAACTAAGGTTTTAAGGATTTGTTCACGTTCACCTGCTTGTTTATTGATGGAACGATAAGGGGGCAAACCCTACGCAGATTATTCGGATAACTAAGCCTAAGAAAATACATTAAGTCAAAACAGGCTACGTTCTGAGAGAGTAAAATGAAACCTATTTGTATCTTGTTAACCTTCCCTTTGTCTTGTAAAGAAGCCATCAGGTTGCTAGGTAATCAAGCTTTATTAAAGCCTTTACCATCCAAAGAAAATTCTAATTATTTTATTGTTTTTACTTATTTATGCCTACAAAATATACATTATTCCGAAATTTAAGATTTAAATATTTATGAACTTAATAAACATTCAAGTTGGGTTAAAACTATATTAAAAAACATTTAGTTAATTATTTTTAAATAGAAAATATACGAATATTTTATTTGTACTAAATAATTATGTAATTATACGTAAAATGTTTAATGTACCGGGTGGCTAGGAAACTAGGGCCACCACTGTATTTTTTTTTATTTATGAAAATAAAAATTTGAAATTTTATTATGTTATATAGCATAAGATATAGCATTAATTGAACTAAAAAGTTTTTTATACCGGGTGTTCACGAAATTAGGACCACCCCTGTAATTTCTTTATTTATAAATGTAAATATTTAAAATTTTAGTACTTATGTTTATGGCATAAGAAAACGCATTTATTGAACTAAAAAAAATAAATAAGTAAGTAAAGTTTTTATTAAAGAAAATTACCAAACAAAAACAATTTTTTTTGAAAGGTCAAAAAATTTTTTTTATCACAAACATACATACATACCAATATTTAATAATAAGTACAAAAAATAGGGTATTACACTTAAAACAAGAAGGTTGATGTCTTTTCCGGTAAAATCGGAAGCGAAATTTTTTTAGTTCAATAAATACATTTTCTTATACCATACAATGTAGTAAAATTTTCATATTATATTAAAGTAAATTTATATGCTCATTCATTATAAGTTAATATAAATTATAATTATTTTAATCAGAAAACAATTCATTTATTGAATATTTATTAAATAGTTTCTTTGATGCAGAATCCAGAAAAACTTCCACTGCGGAGTCAATAATCTCTCGGGTTTCTTTAAAAATTTCCAGTCCATTCTCATTTATAACTTTCATTGCTTGTCTAGTTAGCTCTTGATTCTCACCAAATAAGTTTTCCATATTAATTTCAAGTGCCTCTGGAGGGAACTGCTTAACCGTAGTATTCTTTATCTTAAAATACTCTTGACTACCTTTAGTTTCTCTTCCAAAATTAATTAGAACTGAGATTAAAAGTTTTGCTAAAATAATAAAAATTTGTAAATGTAAAACGTATTAAATATAAATTTTACTAATGTTGGCAGTTGCATGTCCACTACTGTTTAACTGAAACATCAATAATTTTCCAGAAACACCATACTGGCTATCTCCATGCACTTTATTCAATAATACTTCCAAATAAAATTTGTTTTTTTCAAGATCAAAATCCAGTTTTTTTACTTCGAAGTCATTTAGTTTGTATAAGGAGAAATTTTTTAAAGATATACTAAGACCCGGATTTTTCATACTTATCAATGGAAGAAACAATGGATCAACTGGTGGAAGAAATAACTTTGGAATGCCGTCTTTTAGGTATGGTTTGCATAAATTTACGTTTTCTAGAACACATTTACTAATGTCTTCGCTTTTTTTGCAAGTTTTAATGAAGTCGGCTGGAAACAATTAAATTAAAAATTATTATTAATAATGAATAATACACATATCAACCATGTTATTTAATATTTACACACTTAATTCAACATGTTAATTATTTTAAGTTTCATTCCCACAAATCATGTGACTAATTAAAATAATTATTATTTTTGATTATAACTCAACAAGTTTACCAAATTTTTTATTTTTATCTTCACCGAAAATTTGATACTACCAACTAGTTTTCGAAATATTTCGAAATCCTAATGTAATGTATGTGGTACACACTGCATTATGATGATGTATATAATAGATTAAGAGCAATAGTGCCTGTCGCGCCTTTCTCTTTCGTGCTTAATAATGAATCAACCAATTGTAATGAAAATTCACACGTCTTTGGTAAAACATATTTGACATATCAGAGCAAGCCATTTTTAATTTTTTAATGTTTTACCCAGTTTTTACCTTTTACTCCATATAATTTTGGCTAAAAATTTTAAAATTCAATAGTGTAAAACATTAAAAATTTTAAAATTGTGCGCCGATATGTAGAATATGGTTTTTCAAAGGCATGTGTGAATTTTCATTGCGATTGGTCAATTTGTTAATGTGGTACCTGGATCGTACGAAATGATGTATGGTAATGATTTGTATAAGCACGAGAGCGAAAGACGCGACTGGCACCATTGCTCTTAAGATTTTGAAAATTTGTATTTGAGGGGCCTTTCAAATGACCTAAATTTTAATTCGTCTGATGAGGTTTAAAGCCTCGAAATTAATATCAATAAGAAGATATTATGAAGATAATAAGAGTTTTTCATTTTTGAAAACATCAATTAAAAGTAATTTTTGTTATTAAAAGATTTAGGAGTAATAAATACAGGCTGTTTCACTTGTTTCCAGTATTTTTCTTAATTACTGCAAATTAAAAGTTTCCAAATTATAAATAAATATTTGTGTGTGATACTCTTTTGTGATAACCCTATGAATTTATTTGACTTAAGTCTGTTTTTAAACTAACACGAGCGTTTAAAATATTAAATTCTTAAAATGTACGTTTATCTGACAAAAACTTTGAATTTTTTGGCCTTAATGACATAATCAACAAAATATACGTAGATTTATTATTTAAATCTTAAATTAAGACCATGCAGCATATTAGTATAGCTTGTAATCAAACAAGTATTATACATTATACTGCACTTTTAGATTCATACTTTTGTCACCAGAGGGAGAGCAGAATTCTAAAATTCCCAATTAATTTCATTTTTGTACAAAATATGTCTAAAATCCGAAAATCTCCTTTTTATTGGAAAAAAGTGGGAGACCATGCTTATTTTATAAATACATGATTTTAAATATTATTAAAAAAATTTATAAAATATGGTTAATGTATTTACCGTTAAGTAACTACAATGTAAAAAGATCTGTGTTTTTTTTGAATTACTAAAGTTAACCACGGTTTATTCCTTTTCATTGTTATTAAGAGTCGTTTTTAAAGTGTGTTTTATAGGATATCACCATAACTCATAAACCACTATAGTTTTTTGTACCAAATTTTGGTAGCATTTAAAACTATTTATAATGAGCAAACTAAGAAAAAACGTTTAAAAAGTATAAACAGCAATAATAACAAGGAATAGAAAATCCATCCCAATTTTCTGGAGCTTCTTTGCAAATTATGACCAAATAACTGATAATTAATGCGAATCCCTAGATAGCGCGCGAGTTTGGGAGGAAAAATTGTGAAAAATCATGAAATCGAGCATTAGCTCGGCAGCCATAACTCAAGTTTTTCGCGTTAGATTTTCAATTTTTTTTCAGATTTATAATCTAAATTAATTAGGCTACATCCTGCCAGAGAGTTACCTTCTGCAACCTAGCAGAAAATTAATTAGATGGATCCAAAGTTAAGGTACGTTTAGATCATTATATGTATATATATTTTTAGATTCTCATTTTTTTTTTCCTTCTGGCAGGAATTAATGAAATGACTTCTAAATCATTTACAAACAAAATTATACAAAAATGTTGTTCGTACTAGCTTTTATAACTGCGGAACTAAACCACTATATTTTCCGTTTAGGAAATTGCTCTTAACTTTTTAAATTTTTTTGAGTATGCTAAATAGGGTACGCCCGCATAAATAACTCATAAACTACTTAATTTTTTTGTACCAAATTTTGGTAACATTAAAAAATATTTATAATGAACAAAATCGGAGAAAAGAATTAAAAAATATTAACAGTAAGTGTATTTTTAAGGCCTTTAAAGTACTTCTACTTTAAAGTAAAATTACTCAAAAACCAATCAAGGCTCGATGTTACATTTACACTCCGAAATTGTTAAGCCATAAAATATGAATCGATTGTTACCATGAACATGCCAAAGAAAAATTTCTTTAAGTATTTATTCGTGCGGTACGACACGTGGTTTTTTAACATAAATTGCCCAATTTAATCGCAGCAACAAAAGAAACTCATAAACATAAATTGTTGTTTTTATTTATTTAAATTGGGTATTTAGTTTTTAAATCGGTTCGCGGGGCGAGTACCATAAATGACCCTTAAAGTACTCCAACTTTACGGTAATATTATTCAAAACGTTTTTCTTATGTTACTAAATCAGCAACAAAAAAACTCATAATGAGAAATACATAACATGTTCATTAGCTTTTATTTATCATGCAAAAATTTGTATATTAATGCGCGTAGTGAGTAACAAATCATTTTGTGAATAAGAAGGTTCCAATTGTTGTTTTTTATAATATTAAGTTTTTTAATTTATTTAAAATAACACATATTACGTTAATATGACGTCACTATGAGTTCATAATTTTTTTTAAATGGATTGATATGGTTTTTATACCATAAAATAATACCTTATTAAGACTGTTTTACAACAGTATCATAAAGATTGCACCAGCGCCATCATCCGGTTTTTAAAAAAATTATTAAATTTCCCCCTAAGTATTTTAAGAATAGTAATAAACAATGTGTTTCAATAAAAAGCCAAAAAATAAAAATATTTCTGAATTATTGATATTTCACAAAATTTTGAATTTTATCTATTTAAGAGGATATTTTCCCATGTAATTTGTCCATAAGAAAACCCAAATTTGAAAAAAAAATTTGACCAACAAAATAAATTATAATTGTAAAGAAAGTTTTAACTTGTGACAGCTTTCTTATTAGCTATAATAACTCTTTAATTATCTCCCTAAAAATTGACAAATTTTTCATAAAAATGAGTACTTTTTGGGACCCTTTTGCGGTAATATCAAATTAATATATAGACATAAAAAAGCTGTTATTTACTACTATGCTAAATGGTAAAACCAAACTAAATTACAATATTTTAACTAAAATTTACCTTACAATATTTATTCAACCAGGACCAAATTTTTAAAAAATTTTTAGCTCCAACAGGATTATTATACCTACTGATATATGGTAAACTAAGGGTTCCAATTGAAAAGATATAATTTTTTTTACAAATTAAAAGTTTTATTTAAAGTAAAAGTTAAAAATTGAGTTTTTCAATTTATATGAACCTTGCTGTATATACTTAATTTTAAACGATATTATTTATTTTAATTAAATAAATAGATACATTATTATAAGTGAATATTATCTTTTACTTACGAAAATCGTTTTTTGCCTGTATACCACTTATAAATAATATTAAACTAATTAGCGAATAAACCATGTTCAAATTCATATTGAAATACAGTAACTGTTCAAATATTGCTCATTTATATAATATATTTATGTATATGTATGTGTATATGTATGTCCCTAATTATAATAAACATAATTAATTAATTGCAAGTAAGTCATAATTGTACGTAAACTAATAAAACTAGAGGCTTCTTTAATTTTTACAATTCTTGTTTTTTATAACATTAAGTTTTTTAATTTATTTAAAATAACACATAATTACGTTGGCAAGGCATTAATTGATGAACATTGTGAGTTACTATGCCCATAAATAAAATTAATGTGAACTGTATCAGTGAGTACAAGTACGCGCTTAAGTTTCGAGGGCACTAGGTTTAAATTGCAGGTGGGCTTTATTCGTTCCTAGAGCAAGTGAATGCGTGCTATTAGGAATGAACGTCAAAGAATGGGAAAGAGAATTTCTTTAGTGTCCACGAAACTTAAGCGCGTTGTTGTACATAATTAATTTAAAATGTCAATAATGATATTTGGAAATTATATTTAAAACAAGATGTAATTATAGAACATTATCGTTTTCATATCGTTAACTATGCCAATCATATGACAATTTATGGAGAAATAAAATTAAAAATTAACTTAAATACTTCAAATATAAATTTCACACTTCAACAGGTATTTTGGTGCAGGCGATTTCGTGACTACTTTTAGGTAAATTTTGGGTGCAGAATTTCTTACATATGTACATTTTACTTTTTTACTACTTGCTTCAAATCACCTTCAACTTGCTTTTTCAAGGTCATGGTAATATTCCGAAATAATGTGTCATCAAGAATCGTACAACTTTTATTTTAAACATGTTTATTAAAAATGTTTACTTTCAAAATAAATGGGCGAAGTATTGCCGAACTTAAGTATATTTTAAAGAAAGACAGCTTTAATAATACGCAATAAAAATGGGTGGTTGCTATTTAAAAAAAATGACTTGTTATCGCTTGACCTTCAACCTGCTGGTCAACGTCATCTAAACATTCGTAAATAATTCTTCACTAAGAATCGTACAACTTTTATTGAAACATTTCTGTGTAAAATGGTTAATTTTAAAAATAAAGAAGCGTTGTCGAACTTAAAGTATTGAAAATTTAAACCCTTGTAACTTTTAAAGTATTTACTTTGGGAAAATACAATAAAAAGTATGCTCCATTACCCTCTGGAATATAATAACATGCAATATAAATGGGTGGTTGCTATTTAAAAAAAGTTAAGTGATTATCGCCTGACCTTCAACTGGCTGTTCAAGATCATGACAATATTTCTTAACAGTGTTTCACTTAGAATCGTGGAACTTTTATTTGAAACATTTTTCGCAAAAATGCTTCATTTCAAAAATAAACGGGCGTTGCCGAACTTTTTGTACACCCTGTATAAAATACATACATTACAAAGTTTAAAAACATCATGTAAAACACATTTCGAGTACAATCTTAAAATTTAATCTGAATTTAATTAATTTGATGAAATAAATATAATTCCTTTTATCAAACTTTATTAAATTATATTAATTTCTTGAAATTATTAATATTATCCAAATCATCACAAGAAATTATTTTGATTTATTTGAATTTAATTACCCAAGTGTTTAATAAAGGATTGTAATTTTAGTTATAATAATTATATAATTAAACGTAAAATATTAAATTTTCAGAAATTCATTGATTTAATTAAATCTTTATAAGAAATATGTATGTTCAATTAAATTTTTAATATCTTAATTAGAAAATAGTTCATTTATTGAATATTTATTAAATAGTTTTTTTGCTGTAGAATCAAGGAAAGCTTCCATTGCAGCATCCATAATGCCTTGCGTTTCTTTAAAAATTTCTAGACCATTCTCATTAATAACTTTCATTGTTTGTCTGGTTAGCTCTTCATTTTTACCAAACAGATTTTCAAAATTAAGTTCAAATCCTTCTGGAGGGAACTGGTTGACCTTAGTATCTTCTATGGTAAAATACTCTTTTCCATCTTTCATTATTCTTCCAAAATTAGTTGCAACTGAGATTGTAAGTTTTGCTAAAATACCAAGCTTTCGTAAATACATACATATATTATTAATTGAATATACATCCTACTTATGTTTGCTGTGCCGTGCCCACTACTGTGTAACTCAAATATCAATAATTTTCCAAAAATTTCGTATAAACTATCTCCATGCACTCTATTGAACAAAATTTCAAAGTAAAGTTTATTTTTATTAAGATCAAAATCCAGTTTTTTTACTTCGAAGTCGTTAAGTTTGTATATGGAGAAATTTGTTAATGTTAAATTAAGACCAGAATTTTTCATACTTATCAATGGAAGATACAATGGATCGATGGGTGGAAGAAATAACTTCGAAATACCATCCTTTAAGTAAGGTTTGCAAAAATTTATGTTCTCTAGAACACAATTACTAATATCATCGCTTTTTTTACAAGCCTTAATGAAGTCGGCTAAAAATGTTTACAAAACAATAAAAATGAAAAATATAAATTGTTTTAATTTGTCAATTTAAAATAGGTTATGTTTAATAGTATATTAAAAAGAGAGTTTCAGAAGTCGCATATTGTAGCACGCGTTCAATTTTAATTTAGCGGCGAGTATTTAAATGAACAAGTGCTACTATCGACTTATGAAAAGAGTTTCTTATTCTAGTTTTTCTATTTTTCTATTTTGCGCCTTTTTATCTATTTAAAAGAAAATATTGTAGTTTTGATTTTTAGTAAATTTTCTGGTAGTTGGGAACTCTAATGTCAGGTATGTCATCATCAAATAACCTGTAAAGGCGGCTGCACAATTGACGGTACGAGTACGTTACGAGTTCATTACGTTAGGAGTACGTTACGAAATGAAATTAGTCAGATGCACAACAGACTATGCGAAACCGAAATCGAACCGTAATGTGATTGGTTGTACGTTAGTACTACGAGATCATATTGTACATGATCACAAGGAAATTCTATGCTTCAATTTTCAACCTGTACTCGTAGCGTACTCGTAACAGACTCATTCTGACTATTGAGCTGCACAATTGACGGAACAGATACGTTACGATTATGAAAAAGAGAGATAATATATCCGAGTTCCCTGTGAGTGAGTGAGTAAGTAAGCAATTTGCTATTTTCATATTCACTCACTTACTCACAGGGAACACGGATGTTTTATCTCTATTTTTCATAATCTTAACATATCCGTTCCATCAATTGTGCAGCCGCCTTTTTCTTGGCAACTGCCATTTTAAAATCGAGAAACTTCAGTACTACCAACTTCGAAATGATAAATTTCCCTCTATAAACCCCCAAAACAGTGCGTTTATAGCTATAAACGAACTGTTTTGAGTACGTATATAGCCTTCTTATAGATGCTAAATAGAAAAATGAAGTAATTAATATATTTTATAATTAATATGACGTTCTTAAGTAGTTACTATTTGTTGTATAAATATAAAAAAACTAGAAAATGATTTATATGAATTCCGTCTATAAACATGATTATTTGTTTTGATAAAATAAATAAATTGTTTTTTTTTCTTTTACTTACGAAAATCATTTTTTGCCTGTATACCATTTGTAAATAATATTAAAATAATTATTGAATAAACCATCTTCAAATTCTTAAATGCATATGTGCTGTTGAGAAATCGTCGTTTATATATGTAGACACAAACTATTCTTTAATTATTTTACAAATAAATAATTACAAGTGAATCATAATTTTACGAAAACTATTAAAAAAATTAATAAACACTGCAGACTTCTTATAGTATATTTCTCGTAATTTTCTTTCTTTTTTTAGTAGAAAACAATTTTCAATGACACATAATTATATTGCAAATTACGTCCTTAATTAAAAAATATAACCACTATAAATATAATTAATCGGTATGTAATTTAATTTAAATAATTTGCAATAGCAATAATAATTTAGAATTAAGTATAAAACAAGATCTTTAAATAAAATATATTAAGTAGATTACCCTAGATTATTTCATTAATAGTATAATAATTTGCAATATTTATAAATAACTTAAGATAATTAAATATGTACGAGGAGCTGTTTTTCAAAAAGAATTTTATGCTATAAATTCAACCTTAAGGTTAGAAGCATTAGGAACTTTAAGGGGAGCCGGAAGCTATTTTTAATTGAGGCTTTTGTTGTTATACGCTAAATTAGACATTTCCCATTATTATGATCTATATTACAATTACTCCGTCCAAAATGCAAAGAAGGGTTAATGTAATATTTGCCAATGGGGTTATCGTAATATGTGTATTACTTTTGCCCCATTTTCAGAAAACATCATGTTGAGGAATTACATGAGATAGAAACCTGAAGCCACACAGAAGTATAGCCAGGAATACCTGCAAAATGCTGTTGAAGAGGTGAAGAGAGGACATGCCTGTCATCTGCAGATAAAGATCTATTAGCAACAGGTTTAAGGATAATGAAAAAATGGGGATTTTGGTTGATCGTCGCGAAGTTTTGGAAACGGATGGAAAGTATATTCGCGATAACAACATAGAATCGACATTAAAAAAGCGCATTCCTAGAGAGGATTGGTTTCTTGGCTTTAAGAAAAGAAAAGTTTGAAAGTACCTCATAATGTAGAGTACGCAAAAAAGAAAACATTGGACTTCACTGACATAGACACTGATGATGATATGGATTTAGAAGACATAGATTCACTTGAAATTAGTGATCATGGTGCTTCCTTTACAGTTAATGTAAATACATGGGTATTAGTGCAATATACTTAAAAAAAACTATAAAGCATTTTGTCGTTGTTGTGGACAAACATGAAGATGTAATTAAATTTACAAAATTTTCCAAACAACAATTTGTATGGCCGAAAATAAAAAATTCAGGCACAGTAGAAGATTCTGATATCGTTAGGGATTTACCAGTACCTGAAGTCACAAGAAGGGGCAGTTTTCAGTTTAATATGTCGTTTCATGGGTATAACTTGCTGTGATACTTAAGTATACTTTATAAGTTTTTCGAAAGAATAGTTTCAGTTTAATTATGTTTCTTAGTAAGTGTTTAGTTATGTATAGAATAGTATATTGTTTTATTAGAAGTAAAAAACTACTTTTTGTGGCGAGCATGTAGGTTCGCGGGACGAGCTCCGCGGATATATGCGAACCACAAAAACTTCTTTTACTCCGAATAAAACATGCTATTTTTTCTTCAAACATCGAAATATTTAAAATAGTAATATAATATTCGGTTGCCTAAAATGCATTTCTGCTCCGCCTTTCTAATCCTTATCAATGCAAAGTAGACCCGATTGTTACCGATTTACTTCGGAAACGCACGGATATGAGTCAAGGAACATAAAAATGACTTGTTAAAGCCTGTCAAGCGTCACATAAGACTGTACTTACATTTTCTTATTTTTCTACGAAAATATAACAAATTGATGTATTTCTTGCGTACTTTTGCAATAGTCCCACCAAAAAGTTCTATTATTGGCATACATAAAGTTGCAAACGACTATTACACTAGCCCCCAATCGCGGAGTTTTTATAATGTAGCGACATGATTTAAAAAAAATTACCTTTTTCGTAAATTTAAGTAACTCATATAAACTAGCACACTAAGGTAAATACTTAAATTTTTTCGAATTTTTTGAAATAGAGATTTAGGGTACAAAGTACATTAAAGTTGAACTATTGCAAAACTATATTATATTTACCCCACTTTACCTTACATTATTTTATTAGGAGTAAAAGTGACTTTTTGTAACAAGTACTCTACGTTTGCAGGACGAGTCAGCGAAGCGACAAGTTCTGCCAATGCATACGACCCTCAAAAAGACACTTTTGCTGCGAATAAAATATGCTTGTTGTTTTAAACGACATAAATATGTTCAAAGTAAATTTATGGTGCAATTCTGTGCAAAACCGTAAGCCCTTACGGAAAATATCTGTACGGTTTGGTATATGGATTATAATGGACAGTTTCTATAGTTACCTCATAGATACTTTTCGTAAGGGCTTCAGGATTTCATGGTGAGAGCTGTCGTAGTGTAGACAACTTGAAAGTCGCTATCGTATCATATTGTGTCATATGATAGCACTTTCGCGGTGACTCTCATGACAGTGCTTTCATGATATCACCGTGCAAATCAGGCTTTTCGGTTTTGACATGGCAAGCTTGAACGGAAAATAAATATCCCTAAATGCCGGAGCGGGCGACACCAGACAGATTAGACATTGAAGGCTATACGGTTAACCTGTTTTGCAAAAAAAAAACATTTATTTATTAGTAATCTCGGCTAAAAATGATCAATCGTCAAAAATAAAATGCTGTGAAAAAAAATGGCGACCTATGAACTCATCGCTACCTACCGGTTGATATCAGTTGTCAATTATTTTTCATGCAGAGGGCATATTCTTGTAACGGTCCACATGATCATTCCGTCCTTGTCAATTTCATCAAAAAATAAAAGTCTTTCCTTCTATTGTGGTATGTGACATCCTGTCGAGTGGTTCTAGAATAAGGCTCCAGTGAGGACAGATCCAGCGGTTGCTACTACCGGTCTGTCTTCTAAACGCAACCATTGATTATAATTTCAAAATCAGAGTAAATTTGCTCTTTTTCTAAAAATTCTCAAATCTCTGAAGGCAAAAGTGTTGGATTCATTTATGTTATTCTTTTATTATGATATTTTTTATATACATATCTATGATTATTAGAAAATATCTGAATGTTGAATGTTGTGTTAGACAGTTCATGTTTGTCATATTGTGATAATAAAAGTTTATAATAATCTCCTGTAATTAATACATAGCCAATAAAAAGTAGGTACTATTTGAAAATCACTTCATATGTAATATACGTATTATAAACTTCAGGATTGTAATTTATAAGTAGGTACGAACATGTTTTAAGGAATATTTTCCAAAAAATCTCAACAAACTGTGTACGTAAGCTCTTTTTGATAGATTATACGAATATAATCTGAATATAATTAGTGAAACTATTAGGTTGAAATCCAAATTTTAAGTATAGTTTTAATCTGTAGTTCTATAAACATTTTTTTGCTATCGAAGAGAAAAATAAAATAATAATAATGTCTATTGAAAATTTTGATCACATCAAAAATTTTCACCACTAACCATAAAAACCTTCAAGTTACTGATTTAAAATGTGTAAGGCGAAACGTTCATGTACAATGCAAGAAGAAGATTAATGCCAGCATTGTCCAATATGCAGGTTATCACACTTTTTTCCAGCATTTTTTATGATAGTAAATGTCATTCTGAACATAAAATTCCTATGAACTAATATGTTTTTTGACTCCTTAAAAAGTTACAGTAATTTTAAAATTTTAATGATTTTTGTGGAACACCCTGTATAATTTTCTTTCTTATTATCATATTTAGGGTTAAACCAATTATGAATTGGATTTTGTCTTTACCAAATTGTTGTTTTGAACAATAATAATTAGCTATTTTTAAACTAAATGAACCACGTGGTGGACCATTTTAAATTTGCCTCGATAAAATCAAGCAATCTGATTGGCTAATATGTAGATAAAGAAAAAATCCAAAGCACAATTGATTTAAATAAAGAAATCAACATGAAGTGTATTCAGGGTGTTCCACAAAAAAATTACAATTTTTATCATATTTAGGGTTAAACCAATTATGAATTAGATTTTCTCTTTACCAAATTGCTGTTTTGAACAATAATTTGCTATTTTTAAACTAAATGAACCACGAGGTGGACCATTTTAAATTTTCCTCGATAAAATCAATCAATATCTGAATGGCATGTATGTAGATAAAGAAAAAATTCAAAGCGTACTTGACTTAAATAAAGAACTCAAAATGAAATGTATACAGGATGTCCCACAAAAAATTACAATTTTAAAATTTCTGTCACATTTTTAGAAGCCGAAAAAACATATTAGTTCATAGAATTTTTTGTTCAAAATGACATTTACTTTCTAAAAAAAATTTTGCTAGAAAAGAAGTGAGACACTCTATATGTATATACGCAGTATAAGAAGTATAATTTTTAAAAAGCAAACAAAATTTAAACTTTTATAATTAAATAATTATTTAAATATGAACCATTATTTAAACCCGTCTACTAGTATTTCGGTTATGATGAGCGTACTTTCATTTACCTTATTACGCTAAAAATTTTATGATGTGGTTCAGCTTCATTAGTCTTATTGGCGGAGTTTAGAATTACCCTGTAAAATTACTAATCGACCAAACAGACATTATTAAAATTGAAAGAAGATAACATTAAAAAATCGAAATTAGAGAAATTATAAGTCTAGTAGTATACTCCAATAAACTGTTCCCATATTATATAGTTCGTATATTTTTTTGGGGAATAGATTCAGGATGTTTTAAAAGGTTTTTTTGAAAAATAAACAAAAGCATTGTATTATTTTTTTAAATGAAACAGATTATTTTTACAATTATTTAAGAAAATGTTTTTATAAGCAAATTGTTTACGAGCGATTGTTCGGTTCCATAAATAATTCAGAAAATCTAATAACATCTTTATATTTCTTGTTGAAGAATATCTGGGGAATATGCTGGTTAAAAATATTTTCTGAGCAACAAATACATAAAATGCAATTTTAAGTCTTTTTGGGATTCCTACTTTGTATTTAAATATAATATAATAGACTTCTTTTGAAATAATTAATAAAAATTAGGAACGTTGTCTATATTTTGAATCTTTTTCAATAAGCGTAATCTCTAAATACCGCTCCCGTGTTTTTTAATGCAAAGAAATAAATAAAAAAGGAAGATTGAATAGATATCGCAAGGCAACCTTTTCATTCGCTCGCAAAAATTATCACAGGCATCCTCTTTTCTTGGAACTTACATGGAGTTTCTTGGAACTTATATGGTCATGTGTTTTTAAACGAAATAGTATGAATAAAACAAAAATTGAAATTTTTACTACATTTCTGTATTTTTATAAAAAATTAAATGTAAAATTAAAGATCACGACGCTGCGTTTTTTGAAAAAATCAGGTTTTATAAAAACTTTTGTACTTTTGTGAAGCACTTGATAGTGAAATGAATCCTAATCCAATTTACAATGAATGGATCATAGTCGATATTTTTCAAGAAAATATCTATTTCAACATTCGTATTAATATTATAATATTTGCATCATCATACCTAAGGACAGGAGACTATTTATAAAATATCAATGTGTAAAATTGAATACATATAACATATAATATATTATGGATATGTATAAAGACGATAACTTGTAAATTGCCCCAAGGATCTATTCTAGGACCTTCACTACTTCATTTTTATTAATGTTATGAAGTCATCAATCTTAATCTACCCTGATGATATTAAAATTTATTGTAAACTACATCCTTGGGAAGTTGTAAAACATTAATGTTCTACAAATCGATTTGCTTAATGGTAATAATATAATGGATTATGAGACAAAAATCAACACTCAAAATGCCCAGTTTTATTATAGCCGTAAAGATTTTTTATTTCCTTAAGACAATTTAAAAACTGATAAACTTAGTTACCATGTTAAATGGTTAGGGGATTTAGAAGTAATGTTGGATGAAATACTAACTTTTAATACTAACATATACTTGTAAACAAGATTTGTAAATGTACCATAACAATAATAATAACTTAATTTGTACTAACAGTACAAGAACTTTACACACGTCAGGTCGGAAAGAATACAAGAGACATGAAACTGTCAAATATTCACACATTGATATTTTCGATATATGTATCTGCAATTCGTTGGTGTTTAAAATTTTAAAGATGAAGATCTCTGGATAGTTAATTACATCCGTATGTTATTTTTGTTTACGCCAGAATAATAGTTTCAAGTCTCTCTTTTTTCATACAGATATTGAAATTTCCATACCCTTTTGTATACAGGGTGTCCCACGATTTAGTTTACAGGCCATATCTACGTTATTTGAAAAGATACAAAATCCAACCAACATAATCTTTTAATGGCATCAAATTGGCCTTCCATTTTTATTCTTAAAATTTTATTGGCTTTGACCACCCTTAAGAAGCCATCATCAACTTTTTTTTTTCAAATGGCAGCTACTACTTTTTTTAAGCAAGCAGATAAAAATTTGTATGTAATTCGGATCGTAACTAACTAATCAGTGTGGAACAGGCCTGTAAATATTCACGACTTGTACCATAATGATTGAGGTTACGATGACATAATTTTATTTTAAGGTCACTTTTTTTAAGGTAAGGTGTTTATTAAACCGACAAATATATAATATAAATTGTAATAAAAGTTCATTAAATACGTGAATAAGCTTCATTACATACAGATAAAATGCAAACGTGCTTATTTCAATACAAAAAGTATGTAAATATTATGATAATATTTGCTTAGAAGAAAAAGTATGTAATTATCTGCACTTCAAAAACAAATTTTATCAGATTCGTTTATTTTTAGGAAAGATTAAAAGCGTGTATATTTATTTTTTATAAATATTACTACTGGTTCTGAGAATCTTACGTTTTGGAAACTTTATTTGTATGAATTCGTCACATTGTATACTTGTTAAAGATTATGTATGTAAACATTCTATACTCATTTATATAAAATAATTAAATTATAAATATTACGTAAACCAATTTTAAAAATAATTGGGAAAATTACTGCAATTTTAAAATATTGGATGTAAATGTGAGATATACTTCTTAAGGTAAACCAGGAACGGTCTTAAGTGACCCAATTAGCTTGTGCACAAAATAGTTCGATGTTATTTTGGGACATCCTGCTTGTATATTTATGAAAATCAAGAACGTACCTTATGTAATATTACCTAAACAATAAAATTACTATGTTAGAACCATATTTTTATTATTTAATAAATTTATTTAAAAAACAAAATAGATATACAGGATACAGGGTCACAGGGTCACAGGGTGAGGTCTATTTAACCTGAATAGTGGAAATATTTAAAAAAGTAAGTTTTAGAAAAAAAATATTTTCAGTAAGATTTATTAAGTTTGAAATTAAGGTTATTAAAACCCCAAATCATTTTTTTAAATGGAAACCTGAATATAGACAAAATATAATAATATTGTCTGAAGCATTTTTGTTTCTAACGTTGAATTTTTACAAATTTCTTTAAAAATTTTTTTTTTAAATTTAATTTTGCAAAAATTTGTTTTCATAATAAAATAAGTTATTTGGCAGATTTCAAATTTTTATTTTCATAAATAAAGAAGTTACAGGGGTGGCCCTAGTTTTGTGAACATCCGTTATATTGAGCTATACATACAAGATAATTTAGATCACACGAACCATCCGTTTATTTCGAGACAGTACTTGTACAATCGCCCGCAAAGATATCGAGGACACAAAATAAATATTATGCTCCAATAGCAAGTCTTTGCAAACACGAGGTGACACGAAATTTGAAAGGACCTGGCTCGCAACTTTTATTAGAATTTCAAAAAGAAAATTTTACCAGGATAGATACATTGGTACCATCTTGGCATTTCTTTAAATAAATAATATTGTAAAACAATATTTTATCAATTTTGGTCCAATCATAAAAACCTATATTTAGTTTAAATATTTTTACCTCACCATTTTTTGTAA
The DNA here is from genome assembly GCA_963971135.1 of Stenus bimaculatus. Lineage (NCBI taxonomy): Eukaryota > Metazoa > Arthropoda > Insecta > Coleoptera > Staphylinidae > Stenus > Stenus bimaculatus. The sequence goes on from OZ020180.1 coordinate 20,632,910, forward strand.
CATAACCTTCAATTATAATATATTTTTCAATTTTTTTAAATAACACAAAGAAAACAATATTTTTTACAATATTGGCTCAACCGCGAAAAATCTATATGTATATTTTGAAATTTTGAATATTGATATCATATTGGCCACTCGTCAAGTAAACAAGATTTCGAAGCATTTTTGCAATATTGGTCTGATCATAAGAAAATATTTTTATTTTATATTTCATCACTTTGTAAACAAACATAAACTCCAACCTCATAAATGATGATATTTTCATAATATTGGCAAAATATCCATGAAAATATATATATATTTAAATTTCATTTTAAATATTGGTATCATATTGGAGTTTCTTCTAATAAACAACGTACAAAACAAACATTTTTCCAATATATTGACCCAATCATAAAAAAAACTTTCATTAGTTTTTCCACAAACATAATCTTCAAGTTCATATATGATTCATTATAAAGATTTAACGTGATATATCAAATTAAATGATTGAAAAAAATACCTACTATAAAATGATTTATTATAAAAGATTTTTATTTTTGTGAAAACACCCGTGAAATGATAGGCAACTTTTGATTTTCAAATGGCAACATGAATAAAAAAGAATTTCAACTGAAGTCTCAGTCAATAAAACAAATATTTTTTTTAAACTTATTTAATTTTTTTTTTTTTTTTTTAACACTCCGTTTAGTTTTTTTTTAGTTTTTTTATAAATAATGTTAAAAAAAAAATTTTTACTTTTAAAAATATCTAAAAAAAATATAAACACAAAACTCAAAATAATATTGCATTACTTACACAAAAATATTAAAAAATTTTAACTTAATTTAAAAACTTTTAAACATTTTAATTATTTATTGACCATTTTATTTATTTATTGGCAATTTTAATATTTTATGACAAGTTTTTAACAAGTTTTAACACAAAGTTTTAACAAATTATTTATTACAAAAAACAGAGGATTATTTAACAGGTTTAAGATTTTAATTAATTTTACAACAATTTTAAACATTTTATCAATTTTAACAACAATTTTAACAACAACACAATCTAGTCAAACACCAAAGTACAACAATACCGTTCGTTCCTGTAAAGTCGAATTTCAGAATAAGTAAAATAAAAATAAAATAAAAATAAAAATTCAAAAACCAAAAACAAAAATTAAATAAATAAATAAAATCAAAATTAATTCAAAAATCAAAAAAAAAATATAATAAAATAAATAAAATCAGAAAATAAAATAAAACCAAAAACTAAAATTCAACTTTCATCTACAGACAATCCTTGACCTAACACCTGTCAGGATCAGATGCCATAAGTGGTGGAGTTCTTATACTTTAATGTCTTTGTAATGTGATTCCAGTTTCGCCCAATGTAAGTTGGTATTTTAATTATTTGTTGTTCGTTTACTGATTGTATAATTTTATAGATTCTATGCCTGATGATGAGACTAGGTCTCGAAATCGATCGCAATACTGGTACTAACTCAGGTTTGACCTGACAAACCAAACCGGAGTTAGCACCTAGAATATAATAAAGTTGAGTCAAGATATATTGAGATTTTTTAATCCAAACCTTCCCCCTTTTAAAAATATTAAAATTAAATAGAGAAAATAAAAAAAAATTGGAAATGCATTTGTTTTATTGGGTGAAATTACACTTGGAATTATTTATTTTTACTCATGTTGCCATTTGAAAATCAAAAGTTGCCTACCGTTTTTCGGATATTTTCAGAACAAAGAAATATATTTTGATATCCATTTATAGTATTTTTTCAACCATTTAATTTGATATGTCAATTATTTAAATCGGGAAAAAAATAAGGAACCTACATCGTCCGTCGTTTTTTGTGTACACCTCTGTATATTGAAGTTTTATTTTCAATATCCATAAGTGACGAGCGTATATTGCGAACAGAAGCTTATTTTTTAAAAAATCAACTTCAGAAGTTTATAACTTCTTAAGGGTGCATTTTTGGATATAGATAAATACAGCCAAATTGACTTATTTTCAGGTCGACTATCACCAGTTAAGAGTTGTGGGTGTAGTTACAGGACACCCAGTATATTTTAAAATTTTATTTTCAATATTGGTATCATTGACAATTGATAATTTTCAAACAACATTCCAAAATAAATATGTTTTCAATTTTGGCCCAATCATATCAATACCTACATTTACTTTTAATTGGAAAAGTATATTGGCCCAAACTGATATTAAATATTGGTATAATAATGATTACATAAAGGTGTAATAATGTGTGTTACTGGGGTAAAATGAGATTTTTTTTTTAAATTTACTCATATGGAATTTTTTTTTTTAAATACGAAATAAGAATATTTAGGTTTTTTACTTTAAGATCGTTTTTTAATTTGAGGTCACCGATTTTTGCAATATATTAGTACTCTAGAGAGCTAAGCCCAGTTTTATCAATTAGAAATACAGAAATCTTTACAAAAATCTTGAAAAAATAATCGCAAGGAACACAATAATATTGTTGTGAGTTTTTCAAATATTTCTTAAAAAAATATTTTGAAACCAAAATAAATTGATGAAAATTCTGACTATAGTTTTTTCCTTCACCTACCAATACACAAAAACAGAAATGAAACTAATTTGTTGAATTTTAACTTAAGTACAACTTATTGAAAAAATATCCAAAAAACGATTAAAACAGATAATTTGAAAATGTTTTGTTCAGTGAAAGAAAAAAACTAGAAACTTAAAATTTTCTTGATTTGTAGGGATAATAATAGAAGACAAAATCTCTACTTATTAACTTTCTATGTATTAAAGTAATCGAAAATCTGAGAAAAAAAAACGTTTTTTGGTCTTTTTTTGATTTTTTTATTGATATTTTTACCATTTGAAGAGGATGGATTTAGTTTTATGGTAAAAGTTTTTTTAATCTCTAGCGAAAATGGCTGATCTTCAAAAATTAAAATATAGATCACTACTTTTTTAGTTTTTTTGGCGATGAAATATTATGCAATTTCGTATCCTGAAGGTATAGGATAGGTATGTGAAAAATCTTTTTTGTAACAAATTTGAAAGTTGTATTTTGCAGTTACATGCACCCCCAATTCTCAGTTGCGCCACTGTTTCAATTCAATAGGTATCTGTTATATGGCATAACAAAACCAATTTATTGAACTAAACAAAATTTCAACTTCCTTTTTTTTTAATGTAACATGCTATTTTTTTGTACTTATTATTAAATAACTTCTAAGTGTGTTTTTGAGAAAAAAATTTTTTATGAACTTTCAAAAAACTTTTTTTTTTTTTTTAATAAATTCTATTAAACATTCCTACATACCTATGAAAACCTATCAAAACAAATATTTATACTTATTAATATGTACCTTGTACCTACCTATTTATATCTAAAAGAATATATGATGAGCAATCGACGACAATTGGCAAATCTTAAAACCGTAATTTTGAGATTTCCGAAGAGGGTCCCCTCTTAACGGTTATTGCTATGACCATGTAGGCAATTTTTAATACCTGATTTAAATAAAAAATATTTTTAAAGATTTATTGAAAACTACACGGCGCGAACCAATTCGGCGCCAGCCAACTCGGCGCAAGTATTTACATAGGATAATGATTTTATATAAAATAATCTAAAGTCAATAAACATAATTTTTTGCTGTATAGGTCCAAAAATAAAATACTGAATGTATTAGGTATATAAGAAAAAATAAGAATAACCTAACCTAACCTAACCTAACCTAACCTAACCTACCCCGATATTCAAATAAATGTTTTTTTTTCATTTAGTAAAGAATATGAAAAAACAAATTTCATCAATGGGACTCATGCAGACTTATAATAACGATGCAGAATTTGCATTACATGCCAAAATGATAACATCATTGGCATTTGTTCCAGAGGATGGTTTAGATGAAAGCCTTGATGTTCTTGAGCATGCTTTACCAAACGAACTGAGCCCAGTTTAAAATTGGTTCGAAGACACCTATATTGGGCGACCAAATAGACGTGGAAATGGAAGAAACGTCCCATTATTTTCGTGGTCAATTTGGAATGTTTATTTGAGGACTCTAGATGGTTCGGATAGAACAAATAACCACGCAGAAGCTGCTCACCGTCGACTTCAATCGGAACTTGGAATGGACCATCCAACCATATGGAAGCTAATAGATGGACTTCATAAGGTACAAAGAGGTCGTGATACTTATTACGAGTCTCTTGTTGCTGGAAATTTACCACCTACCAAGTTGGCCGCGCCGAATTATCCCATTCCGATATTTTTTAAATCGCCCTGCCAAGATATCTTCTTTGTTTCTTAATATTTTTAAATTTAATAAAATGGAATCAAATCTAAAAATTATTATTTAAACAATAGCTGGGACAAATACTCGTATTTAAATTTAGTTATATTTTGTTACTTTTCAGCCAAGTATTTCCTTAAAAATAAATTAAAAAATAAAATAATCCAGCTATTTTTTACACAACCATTTTATGATTCAATTTCATTTTATTGCACATAAAAATGTTAAAAAATAAGGAAGACTTTTTGCAGGACGATTCGACTGTTACGCAAATTATGCATCGAAGAGCAAGCAAAACATAATAGGTATGTGCAATAGTTTTCAATTGGTATGCAAAAATTTTCCATCATTGCCATTTTTTATTTAAATTTAGTGTTTAAACGTTTAAATCAGCGCGCAGTGTAAGAAATGACTCTTACATCGGGGCCTGGTTCCTGGTTATTGGAAAATAATAAGTTCACCAATGGATTCTATAGGTTCACTTTGGTAATATTTTTTTTTATTTCAGTCATGTACGACAACACGTTCTCGAGATAAATCTGTGGGACGGGTGGTTTGAATCACACTGTATACGACAAAAAAATGTGACATGAAAGTAGAAACTCTCTTTAAGCATGTACAGGATATTTTTTTTATTTTTCATACCTACAATTGTTAAAAATGGTTTAAAATTTGAAATTTGACCTAGTTTACAGGAGTTTAAAGTTTTTGGAGTTAAGAATTTTAGAATATTATTTTCCGACGACCATATGAGAAAATCGTATATATCATTCATATTAGTAGTTTAGAAAATTTTTCATTTCAACACTAGTGACTTTGACTTTCTGTTTTGTAACTCTGAAATAGTTCTTGTAATTTTCGATAGAGGCGCTGCGAAGGAATTCCGAAAGCCCTCTCTTGGATTTTTTTGAACTTGCAAAAAAAGGATAGTTCAAATAAAAATTTATATTTAACCCCGCCAATATTACTAATTTTTTTCAACTCGCAAGAAAGCGAATTTCGTACTTGTGTGATATCCGAACTTGGCTAGCGCCTCGTTCGGCTATTTTCACACTCACACAAAATTCGTCACTTTGTAGCTCGTTACGTAATATACTATTAAATTATGCAACTATAAGACCGTCTTTTTTTACATAATATGGTAGTAGTTTGAAGTTTGAAATATCAAAGGATATTTCATAATTTTTAAATGAATTAAACAGAAATGAAGATTTTAAATGATATTTTTAGCCTGAATATGTAAGATGTGCTCTAGGTCAAGATTTCTTCCCAAATTTCCCAAGCTCCAAATATATGTATAAGTTTGATATTGAAGCGCGATTCCACTTAAATTCTCAATCCTCTTAATTGTTCCAAACTAATAATCTATTAATTAATAAGTTTAAAATAATAGTTTGCACTGAATATTTAACGACTACCTTAAGCTCCTGGAAAAACTAATTGTAGGATTATAAAGCAGCGAAATTAATAACATAAATTATTTCCGTTTTAATCTATGCAAAGAACTAAAGAAATTACATTTTCAGTTTATTCTAGTCCTGGGGCTTTTCCCTTTTCGGATTTGGGAGACGAATCGGCGCCGACGCGTTTTCCGTGACAACGCCGGCGTTCTAAACTCCAAAAGCGCAGACGGTTTTTCTTGCCGAGACGCGAAACACGCATTTCGCAAGCCAAAATCGCTCGCAAATTTACGTTCGAAATGGTTGTAATAAAGACGGGAAAAACTTTTGCAGAAAAAAATATATGATCGCGCAAAAAAGCTTCTTGTACTCAGTGTACGGATTTTATGTTCTGTATTTAATTTGAGGCGTGTTTCCGAAGTGAAATAAATGTGTGTGGGTCGCAAAAAGACATCAGACACAGCCGGAAGAAGGACTTGATTGCGTTATCTGCGATGCTCTCAGATGTTAAAAGGATCGTAACCTCGGTGCCATTAGCAAGGGGGAAAAAGACAACCGCGATGCGCTAAAAGTAGGATGAAAGCAGAGATGAACGAAAGCACGAGCGAACTACGCGACTGGGGCGAAAGCTCCAATGGCACCAATGACCGCAAGCTTATCGCCGAAAGCTTCATGATCCTTTTCGAGGACGTTGATCATTATATTAATCGACTTAATTTGTCCAATAACGAATCTGAAGTGTTGGAAAGGCAAATTATTAATTGCACCTATTTCGATGAAAACAATTCCACTTGTCTTAACTCTACTGTAATTGATGACCATAAGAATTACTGGGCTTTGATTTTAGTTCTTTTTCCTATTTTTACGTTGTTTGGCAATGTTTTAGTGATTTTAAGTGTATATAGAGAAAGGACGCTTCAAACCGTCACCAATTATTTTATCGTCAGCTTAGCACTCGCTGATCTTCTTGTTGCAGTGGTCGTTATGCCTTTTGCCGTTTATGTTTTGGTAAGTATTTTAGTTTTTAACACATTGTAGAACTAAAATGGAGAAATAATAGCACCCAAAAACTAATTTGTATAAATTAAAAGAGAAGTCTTGCTGTAATTGAAAATTTATTCAAACGTTTTAATTGATAAATAATTAAAAAGTATAAATAAACAATATCGAATGTTTTGAACTACTCCCTAAAACTAACTGATCAAATTTATTTCTAGATTACACCCTTCTCAAAAGGCAGTTGTTATGACAACTGGGAGATTTTCTCATAAGTGAAGTGGTTTCGCGTAACGCTTTATGTAACCCCGGTTTAAGATTTCGAAAACTAGGCATAACTCCCTATTGAACGATGAAGTGAATTCCCATTAAAATAAATTTTACAACCTGAAATTAATTACACAGTAATTATTTTTTATTGGGATATTATTACTACCAACCACTACTAAACTGAAACCAATATTGGAATTAATCGATTTATCAAACCTCAGTAATTTAGATGGAATTTAATAAAAATTAAAATTTTAATTACGTATACCATTTTTGAAACCATATTCAGTAAATATTTAGAATTTATTAAATTTACGAATTCCGAACAATCACGTAATTTGTTAGATAAACCAACATAATTAATCAAATAACTTTATCTAAAATTATTTTGTTAATCGGATTTTAATTAACTTAGAATAATATACTTAATTTTATTAAATCATATTTATTTCAAAGCTAAATTAAAGAGATTTTAACAGATAATGATTATAATTTATTTTTATACGTCTTTTTATATAGCTCCTCTCTCCCCACTATTTGAAAAAAATCATCTCAAAAAATTTGATTAACGATTAAAACGATGATTTACTTTCTCCATTAGACCCTTTTTTATTATGTTTGCTGAATAACGAGAGGGAACCTTTTAAACTAAAAATATACTTGGAAGCATACAATGCTTAAAATAAGTAAATATTAAAGTAAAATTATTATCGCTGGAGATTTTTTGATAATAAATAATTACCTAGGTAATATTTTTAATAATAATGTATAGAAAATGACGGATATGCTCTCCAGTACGTTGTTGGGGACCTTCCTCCAGAAAAATAGTTAAAAAAATCCTCTTGATCAAATGACTGAGATAAGAAAGGAGAAAGTTGGGAATTCGACTTCATTATGATCAAGAATTTTGAAACACTTCTAATTGTCATGTAAAATTTGTCTTCTCTTTAGTCATTTAGGAAAAATAAATTAAATTTAAATCGTATCTTAATGAAATCACAATTTATTTTTTAAAATTGAAAATTATGACAGGTAATTATTACAGGTACTTTTCAATTTTCAAAAATAAATCTTGAAGTTAGTAAAATACAATTTACATTTAATTTATTACTTAACAACGAAAAAGAACCCCATCATACATACATAACAACTAGTGGTTTTTCAACATTTATAAGAATAAAGAAGTTAAATTCCAAACGTTGACCCTTCATATTTCGGTCAATTGGTCAAGAGGATTTTTTAAACTATTCTTGTGGGGATCCCTCAACGTACTGGAGATTTTATCCGCAAAATCATGAATGTGATATATGTGAGGTAAAGAAATACAGTGTACTTGAAATAGTTGTCGTCCAAAAATTTATTGTATGTAGGAGTTATTGGCTATTCCAGCTGGAAGATTAAAGTTTAAATAGGTATTCCTTCTACATACTAAATACAGGGTGTCTCACGGGACGTTAGACTGCATAAGAATCTCTGTTATTATTGGAAACAGAAAATCAGTTAAATGGAGGAAATAGTAAATCATTGTTGTGGTATCTTCAAAAAACATTGCTATAACTTCTTTATTTTGGGAAGGACCAAACATATTTATTGATTTTATACAAGCACTCTTTTGGGTACAATTCAATAATGCTAATGAATTTTTTCGGCAATGAAATGAACCAAACTTATTTTTACTAATGGGGCCATATGACTATACACATGAATATACAGGGTGTCCCTGAATAACTGTGACAATTTTTTTATGGTAATAGAGGAAGTGAAACTAAGCATTTTTGACTCATAAAGTATTGTCCGGAAATGCTTCCTTAAAAACTTATACCACTAAATAAAATAAAAATATTTTCATCGGCGTTACATGTGGGGGGGCTCATCAAATTTTTTTGATCATATCTTTTGTTTCTTTCCGTTTTTGATAATTTTAAAAGTACTAAAATAATCCTTGGTCAATATTCTATAGAAAAGGTACTTGTATGTCACTCCGGTGCAACATTTCGGAGTAAATGTAGATTTTATAATTTTTAGCTAAAAATATGAATTTAAAAAACAACTTCAAAGTACTTTTTTTCTAATTTCGCCAACAAAGTCCGTAAGGGATTTGAAACCTGTGATATATCTAATCCTGGTGTTTGTAGTTTTTTACTGACTTTATTGATTCGTTCTAATATTCCTTCTCAAAATACCAGTAAAATAGCATTTTCCAAACTTAATAATTTCAAATACAGTGAATTCAAAAAATACTGAAACCGTAATAATGCAACCAAACATAATCTGTAGTGATTTTAGACTCGTTAAGTTGGTGTCCTGTTAATTTTCATTCAAATTTAAATCTGATCTGTCACTTTAACCAAAGCGTCTTTCAGCAGTTTATCTTTAGGTATTTTTTCAAGTCATTTCTCAGTGTTTTGCAAATTTTATAAAAAACGGTGCTTTTTAAAACTAAAATTAGTGCAGTTAAAATATTCGCGATGGTTTTTTCACCGGAGCACAATGCATTCATTTCAGTGTAGCCAACTGTGGGAAACTTAGGTTTCCTACCTTGCAATGTAAATGGTTTCAATCTTATTTGAATTCACTGTATAAGCTTTTAGCATCTTTTTTATTGTTCGCTTTTTCGTCCGCATCTATGTAAATGTTGTCCAGGGTAAGTAAAATATCGTGGTAACCAATTTATAGTGATCTAACAGCATAATTCGGGCTACTCCTTCTAGATTTTCCCATTTTTTTAAAAAGAATACTGCTTTTGATCATTCTCATTAAAGGTCTCCCCATCAAAATAGAACACTTTCTTGTAGATGAGAGAAAAAAGACAAACAGTTGTTGAAACAACGTCATTTACCACATTTGCAGCTTCAACGCCCACTTAAATAAAATTTTATGAAATTTTTGGGATGCTGTAAAAAATTTTAAAATATATTTAAAACAAAAAAAACGCAACATCAAAGTCTTCGTTTATATCTTAACTTATTTCTAGCGTTAAAATATTATTTTAATTAGTTTTTTAGAATGTTTCATGAAGCCGCTAAGCGAACATTTTTTGTAAAGAGCCCGTTTTACTGCTGCCATATGATTATTTGGTTTGACTTACTAAAACAAAAAGAGATGAAATTGGTAGCCAAAAGACTCTTCTTTATACCAAAAAAAGAAAATTTAAAAAAGCTTCACTGGAAAATAAGTTATGACCAAAATCGCAAATATCAAGAGAATTTCAAAATCAAGCAGCAAGCAAGTAAGTTAAGAAAATAATTCAATATTTGTTAAATACTTATCTTACTATTTAAATGTGAATACAGATACAGATATAAAATACAGATTCTTTATCATAATAATAATATACAGGGTGTCCCACATTTTTTTACATTTTTTAAGGTAAATATACCTAGTAAATATCATTCGGAACAAAAACTTTCCTATGAACAATGAATGAAAAATGGACTAAGCGATATTTTTAGAAAAATGCGATTATAGTTCCAGAATAATTCTGGAGTTTATTTGGTGCATGGTCCAATTGTGGTTTGAATTCAAAGCAGATCCGAATGATTATAAAAGAAAATTTCACAAGGTTAAGGAGTCGAAAAAAAGTGTTAGTTCATAGAAAATATTTACTTCAGAATAATAAATTGTGCTGAAAAAATGGAATGTTGTATAAGTAATAACACGAATATAATAGTAAAAAATTATGTAATTCTAATTCTACAATGCAAACATAAAATCTAAAAAAATGTTCCCAAAAACAATTTTTAAAAAAATGTTGTAAATTTAAGGTATTTCTTTGATTTTTTGAAAATTTAAAGACGAACTTTTCTGCGACATAATCTTCCACCTATTTTCGGTGAAGACTTAATAAACCTAAACCGTTAAGGAAATAATAAGGGTCTCATGAAGAGCTGGAAAAAAATCACAGTGGCTGAAAAGAGACTGTAAGTAAATCTTGCCATGATAGTCCTCCGACAAATTTTTCCATTATAAATATTGTGATTTCTTTCATTTTATTCGTATACGAATTAATTTTTGTTGCAAGAATTAAAAGAATTATTGAAATTCTTGAGGATCCCAGGGTTGCCTCCCTTCCCCTCCTATTGGATGATCATATTTATCTTACTGAATTGAACCAAAAAAACTGTATGTATAATGTCAAAAATAAACCTTTACTACTTTGTCAATTTAACCGACTTCCTATCTCGCATAATAACAAAGATAACCATGCAGTCTAAAATCCCGTGAGACACCCTGTATGTTATCTAAATAAATTAAAAATTCTGGACCGTTTCAGGAAAATAACCTAAAACTGAATTTTTGAGAAAACTTTATTTCTTCTCTGAGAATAACGAATCTTCAGATTTTAAATAGTACACAACTAAAACATAATTCAGTTAATATCAACCTCTAAACAGACTTTAATCAGTCTAAATACTTTAATAAATCAGAGGTTTCACATGTAGACACCCGGTATAATTGGTTTGAAGTTCGGTCCTTTGACATCACGAACGTTCTTCTGTTATTAATACTCTGCCTTGAACCGGAGATTCATATTTTTGATTGATGGATTGATTAATGATTTTTCTACGTAGAATAAATAAAATGACAGACAAATTTCATCAAGAAAAGAAAGTCACACATATAATACAGACATGATTTTTGAATTATATTAACACATATCTTCTTGAAAGACTAATACTAATCTTGACTGAACTAAAAAAATAAACCAGTCATTTGTTAGTTTTCCAGAAGTTTTGAAAATGGATAATTTTATAGATCCGAATTTCAACTTTGCCAACTCGTATCTTTGCCGCTCGCGCCGCCATATTGGAATAATGGCGCCTTAAAGCAGTTTTTTGACGATTTCCAACTCAATTTACGATAAAATCATTTTATACTAGAGAAAATTTCCTACAATTTATGTTATAACCTTTTTTTCGTAAAATCAATAGTTTTGGCGTACTTCTACATGCGTTTTGGCCAAATAAATCATTTCCACACCACTTTTGAGGTAGAGTAAAGGCGCGTTTTTTTATTGTGGTATGTATTTTAAGCTATTAAACGTCCAAGTGATGCTAAAAGTTTCGAAGATATTAATTATTTTGAGAAAAGTGGAAAAATTTCACTGGATAACTTTGGCTACATTTTCAGTCATAACTCGATAACGAAAAAATATAGCAAAGTGATTCCTTTTTTGTCATAAAGCGGACCTTGAAAGCTTTCAGAGAAGATGTATTACATAGGAGTGAAATAGAATTTAAGGGGATGATTAGATGGAAAAGCGTCAAAAATTGCGACTTTTTTAAACGGGGATATTATAAAAAAATTGCGTTATTTTTCGATATTCAAAAAACCCTATGCTTGGGCGGTTTGGGTTCGAGGAATACATTCGACTGCACTTTTAAAATCGGGTAAAAATGGTCCATGGGCCCCAGTGGTATAAACCTCAAGGTGGTGTGGAAATGGGGTTTTTGACAAAGCTCGTTTTGAAGTACGTTTTTCGGGGCTCGTATGCCAAAACTATTAATTTTACGAAAAAAAGGTAATTACGTAAATTTTCTCTGATTTATAATGTAAATATTTTTATCGAAAAATGCTTTTAGGCGCCATTTTTCCAATATGGCTGCGCGAGCGCCAAAGATACGAAATGGCATAGTTGAAATTTGGAAAGAGCACATAAAAATTTGGTATTACTTGTTAAGGTAATACCAAATCTATCCTAGCCCAACAATTTTTCTTCATAAACTAAGTACTTAACTACTTAACATAACTTAACACAATTTTAAAAATGAAAATATATTGAGTTCTTTAATAGTACATGTCCAACATATTTTTTTTTTCAAATCGCAGTATGTTTCTTTTTCTCTAAAAATGTTTGCATGAAAAAAATGGTTTGAAGAAGTACAACAAGTCTTCTGTGTATTTGTATACCAATGCTACATCTTGAATCTATTAAGTTTACATTGCTTACCTCAAAATTAAATTTTTGGACTCATACTGTTCTTGGATTCACCGATTCAATTGTTATGAAATAGTAATTGGCAATTATGTTGAATACGTGGATTCAAATTGCTATCTTTTTATTGAGATTTATTGTAAATCCTTGTATTTTTAAGCACGTATTTTGCGATATATTCATTGGTCTTTACTAATGCGAAACAAATAAACATGGACGTTTAATGATATACTTGTGTATGATTACCCACTGTTTGGAATTTAATTCAGATGAAAAATATGAAAATGTTTTGTGTATTTATACATTATCTTGGAAACGTATGCGATATTATTGACCATTTTGTACACGATAATTTAAACGTAGTTACCTTTCTTGCACAATTATATCGAGGGCTCTCTACGCCAGAAGGTTTCAAGTGTAAATTAGTAATTTACTTTATGAGACTAATTTAAAGGCGTTGAATATAAATTTGCTGCAGAAAAATTTTACCTCGTAAACATGTAAATCTATTTCTACGTCAAAATTAAATATTCCCCAAAAAATGCATCAATGAATTGGTGATAAATTTAAATGAAAATGTTTCAGATAAATGCACTTATAGCTACCTTCGTTGTGAGAATATATTTAGTAAGTACTTCTTCAAAATATTTCTGGAGTACAAAAATGCACCAAGTTTTGATATGCAATAAAGGTTTTTATCAATTATTTTTAATTTAATTTTTGTAAGTGTTTTATTTGGAGAAGATAGATAATGCAAACTTTGTATAATGTAAAGTGGGACTGAATTTAAAATAAAAGAAAATGCTGCGGACTTTAAGACAATTACGCTTTCTAGGTTGGAGAATATTTTTGTTAATTTAATTTAAGTATCCCATTTCCACTAATAGGTCCCATTATAACTAATAGAATAGACCCAAATTAATTTTAGAGGTTTTTCTTAAAAACAAAACTCGCAGAATAACATTTTATATTAGAAGACCATCAGCATCTATTATTTTATAAACTTCATAAAAATCTATAAAGAAATACGTTGAAGAATAGTTTATAATCTATTAATTAACTCCCAATCAACACTAGTTATTAAAGAGCATAATGATAGCTTGAAAAAAATAGTTTACCTCCAACTCTAACAGTTTGAGATCTATTTTTAAAATAAGAATCGATGACATTTAATGATGTGTCAAAATTATATACTTATCTTTGACTTTCCCATCAAGACATCAGCAGATCAGCAGATTAAACGCCTTACTAAGGTCACAAAATATTGAAACATAATATTATTCTTTCTCAAAACAATTTAGTGAGTTTGAAGTAAATTACAGCGTCCGAATTTATTTCCGAATTGCTTAATACGAAAAAGATCATTTTTTCAAAGAAACATGAAATACTGGTTTGGATAGCTTTTCGAAAATTTTACAAGTTTGATATTGGTCTATCTTATAGTTTTCCACAACATTGTAGTCTCCTTTTTATGGATTTATTATATTGAATTGTGATAAGGACAGGGATACATTAAATTTGGTATTACCACAAAAAAAAATCAATATAAATTTTTATTAGGTTCTATTCAGGTGTAATATAGTGTTGTATAACTTAATGATTCTGTTATTTTTTTGGTCCTCGTCAAGGTTAGCACTAGTCTTTCAAGAAGTAATGTGATCACAAAACTCCAAAATCTTGCATTTCTTGATGTCATTTATCAAATTTTGAATATTTAGAGTAACATTATAAGTGCAGTCCTTCCTGTTCTTCTACTCATTTTGGAAATTTTAGCATTTGCCTTGTTCTTACATGTTGTATCTAGAAAAATAATAATTGTTTATAATAATTCTAATTGTGATAGAACTAAGAAAAGCGTTTATAATCGTTAAAATCCAGTTTTTATTTTTAATTACAATGCGCACGGTATTAAGTTGTAATTTTCTAAATTCAATAAATAATCTTTTAATCTACATGAAATTAATTTGTACATTTAAATTTATTCTAAATAAAAGCCTTTCATTCTACAATTTCCTGCAATCACGAAATAACTTTTTATTCGAGTTTCCAATTAAATTTAAATAATTTTCAATTTATTTGAAGATGCCTATATCAACACTAATATCGTATTAAATAGGTTCGCTCGTAATCTGTTGGTGAATAAATCAACATTTAATTTGATGTAGGTAGTGAACCGATGACTGACTACCAAAATAACTTCATAAGGATCAATGTTTAGATAACATTTACATTTAACAATCATCACCTTTGTCTACTTATCTGTGAATATTATTAAAATAAATAATAAAACCAATCGCTGTTTATTTATAATTATAAATTTATTTATAGTACTATTAAACATTTCATCAGAATACTACCACTAATTTCCAATTTTTGTTTGAACTGAAAAGCTTGATTAGAAGATCTAAACATAAACTTTTAAGCAAGGTAATGACGTTCTAATAGAATTTTGATAATACATACTTTGTAAAGCATTTGCGTATGATTCGGGAAGTTTAAAATATGACATTGATTTGTCGAATAAATGCAGGTATTGAAGTAAACTATAAACATTTTTTTCAAATAAAATTCCCGATTAAAAATTTTAATTAAGTTTTTCAGATTACAAATAAAATTTACCGCTTTTAATTTATGACTATTTTTATGCCGTAAATCCTAAAATTGTCTCTTTACCGAAGCGTTTAATTTAATTAATCCTTTAGAATCTATTCATTCCTCCTTTTTGATATCATCCAGATGGTTAACAAAGGGGTCGCATTTTATTGGTAGGTAATTTCTAAGGACATCCCAAAGCACAACCTAAACTATAGTTATTGAAGAAGACAAAAGATGCTTCCACTCACATCATTTACAAGGCAATAACCTATTCTACGCCAATAGTCTTTGATATGTTATGTTCATTTCATCTGAGTACTTATCGAATTAGGCACGCGTCTATCTCTCCCGTTTCTAAATTGAATTTCGCCATCATCTCCTTGAATTTTCCAAACGAATATAATTACTATTATCATTATAGTTTCCCAGATTAAATTGGCTTAGTGAAATTTATGTGATTGCCCTATTTACCTCATTTTCGCTTTTAATTTCCTAATGCATTCTTTTATATTGCATTTCATGACGCAAAAGATAAATTATAATTTTTTTAAATGATAGTAAAAATGAAATAAAAAATTTAATGACAAAAAAATAACTAAAATCTTTATTTTATCTACAGTTTGTTTTAATAATAAAACATGGTAATTAATGAAATCCAAATGTATTCAAATTATTCAGTTTTACCTGATTTGGGGATTTACCGGTAACATATATAAAAAAAATTGCTGCAACTTTTTAAGGAGTGTTTTTTACATCCGTTTGGTCACTTCAGTTCAGATAATATTCAATTTGAGCACACTCTCAAAATAAGCATAACTAAGTAACAGGAATACCATAAAATAATATATAATATACCAACAAATCTCTACTACTTTCTCAATTTAACCGACATTTTATCGCCAATAATAACAATGATACCCATGGTCAAACGACTCGTGAGACATCCTGTATATTGTGTATACGAAACTAGGCGAACCCTGTCATTTCTTTATTTATGAAAATAATAATTTTAAATTTATTTGGCTGTTTATAAAAAGAGTTTTTTTTCCAAGTATCTTCATTTTTGAAATGGCATTATAGTGGGGCCACCCATCCATATAGAGTTTTTTTCCCATTACTATAGTACCCAACATGAACGTATAAACCTTCGAGTTTACTAATATTTTTTAAACTTGGACAGTGGTGTCATTTCCGGTGGAACCACAACTAAAATTATTTTTTTTAGTTCCATAAATGTGTTTTCTTAGTCCATTTAACATACTAAGATTTCAATTTCATATTTTCATAAATTAAGAAATGACAAGGATGGTCCTATTTTCGGTATACCGGGTCTGTTGACATCAATAAATAAATAGTTATTGATTGATATGATAATAAATTCTTCTCCAGTGATTACGTTCGTTTTAGGTGTTTTAAAGGAAGGTGATAAATCAGCCAATCGAACAAATTAAAAATTGGTAAATTTTATTTATTAATTGTGCCAACGTTTCGACAACTCAATTTGTTGTCTTCCTCAAGGCTAAAAATACGAGTTTTTTTAATTAAAAATTAGATAAAAAACAAAAACTTTCAAACAAACGATAGAAAGCAATAACAACATAAAATACAAAACAAAATCTATTTATAATTAATATTATTACCTCATTAATCTTCAAAAATCTACTTCGTAAAATAACCATTTATTTACATGAATTAACCTCCATAACGCCATGAGGTTTTATGTACAGTCGAAAATTTAAAATATCAAAAACGAAAAATACTGTCGCTGCAACGGTTGTTTTAGAATATGATGTACACATCAATTAACAGAATACTAATTTTACTATTAGCGACTTTTTAATTTTACAACAATTTTTACTAAAAAACAACGCACTTAGCACTAGGTATAAAATTTCTGCTGTGACCAACCTGTCAACTTGTAAATTCTTCCAATACCAACATAATTTTATCGATACCAACTTAAAAACATTTAGCGTAAACAGTCACATTAACACTGTCTATTTTTTGGTGTTAATTCTACATTTTGATTAGGTAAGAGTAAATCTTACTTAGACCTTCACAATCACTTTTTAAGTTAACCGTTTTATCTAAATTTTTTTGTATAAAAATTGTCTCACTAATCAAACGCTTATAAAGATGTGGTTCAATATCCAAAATTTCATATTTTTCAAAATTGAAATCGTGATTTTTCTCGAAGTGATGTAGGCTTAAAGCATGATAATAAATATAAGATCCATTAATAAATTTTAAGTCTGTCAAAATTTAATTACAATAGACACATTTCATGCTTTGAAGCTGCTATGTGTCAAAGGATTTAATATTTACAAATTGTCGGTATTAAATTTTATAGTTTCAAGAAAGTATGTAGAATATCTTACATTAAAATAAGATGCTGCTAGTTGAATCAATATTTATTTTGAATGATTTTGTTTTGAAATCAAATCCTGAGTAAAATAATTATCCATATTGATCAAATAACATCCTTAGTACGCATAAATGGTATCTTACATCAATAAAATTAATTGATTTCAGCATTATACCGTGACGGAATCCAGGCCCATCTCTAGAATGTCAATATTTTCTGCTGAAATTGCTTTCGGATAATTTTGTGGAGGCATATGCGCCTGAAGTTTTTCATGAAAAACTCAATTTTTACTGCAGCAAAGAAAACTGATAAGTTGGTATATGACACGCTTGAAAATGAACGGTTGTAATAATAATTTTCCTAAATCATTAAAAATTAATTAATAATTGTGCTATTTTAGATCGTAACTAATTGATGAGTTTTTTTGTAAAAATTTAAAATAAATGCAAATAATAATTATTTCAATAATTAATTAGTAAAGGTCGAGTGAAGTTCGTATTCGAATTAAATAAATGATATACCATAATTTCTGTTCATAATGAAGGTTATTAATGTATATTTAAACCTCAAAATTTTAGGTTTTTTTTAAAAATAAATTGTTTTAAATGAATTTAGAGAAAATTATCATTTGCGTATGGGAGTTTTGGCAAAAATTAATTTATTAAATTTTTTTCAATTATATTGATATTTATATTTAAAATTCTCTAGTTAAAATAAATTTTGCGTTATTTCAAAAAATAAATTTAAATACGGAAATAACGGGTTATAATCCATGGGTATAAACTATCCTCAAAAGCTTTAATATTTCGACATGCAACTAAAGCTGCGGTAGTGTAACATTACCAACATTTATTTCCCTGTAATAATTTAAGGTTATTGAGCCAGTTTTGCGTTGTTGATAATACATAAACATGTTTTAGTATCTGATGTCCTATTGTTTAATAAGATAATAATTCATTTATTCCATACATTTGATACTGCAACATTTTATAATGTTCGAAACTAATAAATATGAATGCATTGTTTCTTTAAACTGTTTCACCTGATTTCTTCTCATAGTTAATGAAAAGTGATTTTTATTTCTGCTTATGTTACATTTTGATGAGAGTTTATAAAAACCCTACTATGTTTTATATAAACCGTTTAATTTGAAATTCTATAGAATTATTATTTATTATTATTGCTATATTTTCAGTAGAACATTCATGATCTCAGGAAACATCTACTTTATTAATATTTTCAAAGTACAAATTAATAACATCTAACATTAATTACTGTTTGAAAAATAAATTGACATCGTTGCAAAAAACGGTCTATTTTATTTTTTTTGGGCCACACTGTACAATGTTTATATTTGTATTTACCATAGCATTATAACTTAAATTTATCTTATATCACATGCTCTTTTTAGCAAGGTTTTATTGTCTTTATACAAATTTAAAAGCAGGACATTCGATTTTCAGATCCGTAGGGGAGATTACATTTCTTTAAATTCCTAACATATCGAAAAGCTCGGAAGCTTAGTGTAATATACTTCCTGAACGTACTGCGTGTATATTATCGAAATGTAAAGCTCCCCCTGCAACTATAAATTTTAATAAAAATGAATGACAATATTATGAAAATTATCTAATACTGCTTAATAATAAACGATGCGAACTATGTTTTTTTTATATTTTGTGGAAAAACTAATTTTATGGTTAAAAATAAAATTTTACAATTAATTTTTGCATTTTATTTTTCCCTGTATTTTAAATACAGGTTGATTTATAATTGAGTTTAAAAAATCATACACATATTCAACATAATATTTAGAACAAAAAACTGTTACGAATTCTTTTTCTATCTATCTTCCTAACAAACTTATTTAAGTTCAAAAGTAAGAAAAATCGAACTGCTTTCATATTTAAAAGAGGATTTTTTATGGTATTTCCATGAAAACATACATCATACATTGGTCAAAATCGTCGTTTTAAGTTCCTTACCCAGAAATATTTATACAATTGGAGATTTTACAACAGGTAACTTCAGAAACGACAATTTTGACCATTGTATCATACAATACCATATAAAATTCTCTTTTAAATATAAAAGAAGTTCGATTTTTCTATTTTTAAACTTAAATAACTTTGTCAGGAAGGTGCATTGAAAAAAAAATCTTAACACTTTTTTTGTTCCAAATATTATGTGTATGAATATTTTATTATTCGAGATCAACAAATTTCTTCCTAAAAATAGCGCGATTGTTAACATTTTAATATTGTAATTGTATTTTTATTCATTAATATTAATTATTACTGTAATTTTCCAAAATTTGCTTTTTGTATTCCCAAAAAGCAGTTTTAGATTTCTTTATATTTTGTTTATTATGTCCTAAATAAATATTAAAAATAAACAAAGTTACATTTAAAATATTCTATTTTGGTTCCGAATATTTGAGAAGTATGGTATGGCAAGGAAATTGTTTGAGTAATAGGCTATTTTTCTAAACCAATTTATATAAAAAAAACTGGATGTGTGGTCGCGGATTCTGTAGCCTGAACAAAAACAAAACTTGCAAAATTGCAAAAATTATATTCACAAGATTTATGATAATATAACAAAAGATTGAAAATTGCGTTGGTAAAAAAAATATGAATGAAAACCAGATTAACTCTCTGGTTTTCATTCATAATTTTACTGATACTGAACCGAAAACGACTGTAATTATCAACAGAACCTAAAAAATCGAATTGGAAAAAATTAATATCGTAAAAAACTAAAACTGGTGCCAAATGTAATGGTTAATTTCGGGTTAAACAAAAGTAATAAAAAACAATTAATTATAGCTCAAAATGTATTTTTGGTTTTTAAAACTTTGATTTAATTACATTTTTTATAAATTTTTTTCAAAATCATATTTTCTTTGAAAAACTTATCAGTTCATATACCGAAAAAGTTGCGTACGCACTCCACGCTACTTTAGTAATAAAAACTTGTTAGGCAACGGAAACATATTCCAAAGATCCTTCCATAGTAGGACCAACCAGCAAACAGGAATTCCAACCTAACTTTTTTATGTAAATCTGTTGTACTATGTAATATGTCTACCAATTGTTTTAAAATACATAGAAGACTTTTATGCCCGTTTTCACCAACGATTCTTAAAACTTAGGCATTGCTTATACTGGGTTGTCCATCGAAAACTTGACAAGCACCGTTTTCGGTACTTAACTTTTTATGAAAAAACGCACGGATGGGTCGATATTTGTTTTTCGGGGGATGGTTTCTTAAATATTTTCGCTTTACCTATTTTCAACCCCTAACGAAGGGTTAATATCAACTTTACAATTTCAAATGGCAATTGAGGTCAAAGTACATAAAAATAAAAAGTACAAGAAACTTGATTTACGACAGTGCCTTTATTTTAAAAATCGATCCTGTACTTGTTGAGAAAATGCTGTTACAATTTTAATTAATTAATTAATGATAAATAATAAATGAACTTATCATGTCTGTTTTTCAGTATTTAACTTCAATTTTTGTTTTAAGAGGGGTTGATTTTTAAAAAATTACCACTTAGCTACTTTTAACCCAAAATGTAGGATTTATAACAACCTTATAATTTCAAATGACAGAAAGGGTTAAATTTCATAAAAATAAAAAGAACAAGAAACCAGATTTTATGATGAATTTTAACTCTAATTGCTATTTGAAATTTTATATTTGATATCAGCCCTCCATTAGGGGTTGAAAGCAAGTAATTGATAATTGATTAAAATGTGCCCTCCTAAAAACAAAAATCGACCATCAACCTATCCGAGCAATTTTTCCAAAATTCAAGTAAAAACTGACATTTTAAGTTCATTTACATTAATTACTTAATTAAAATAGTATACGAATTTTCTCAGCAAAGTTTAAAAGTTTTAAAATAAAGGCACTGTCGTAAATCTGGTTTCTTGTACTTTTTATTTTTATGCACTTTGACCCCTATTGCAATTTGAAGTAATGAAGTTGATATCAAGACCCCCCCCCCCCCCTTAGGGGTTGAAAATAGGGAAAGGGTAAATATCTAAAAATCCGTCATCCTAAAAACAAAAATCGTTCCGAAAACCGGGTTTTTCAACTTTTCTTTGGCCACTGTGTATATGGCTAAGTTTTAAGAATCGTTGTTGAAAACGGGGCATTCGTTAATTAACGAATAGATAATAATAAATATTCACGGCCAATTGGGAATTTCAATTACCAAGAGATGGCGCTGTTTGGCCCTCTATGCCAGGTTTTGAACTAAAAGATACAGTAATTATCAAATTTTACCTGGTTATGATTGGTTAGGATTACTGTATCTTTTAGTTCATAAATTCGCACCAGAGGGCGTATCTGATCTTAGAAATCGCCACTATTATCAAAATTGTTAGCGGTCATTTAATTTAAAATGACGTTTAATTTGACATATACCGGATGTATACGAAACTAGGGCAACCCCTGTCATTTCTGTATGTATGAAAACACAAATATAAAATTTTATACTGAGTTAGAAATAGTTATTTATGCACCAAGGGAGTAAAGTGAGTAATTTAATCCTGAGTGTGGAAATTGTTGCCCGAGACGTAGTCGAGGGCAACAATCACACGAAGGATTAAATGCACTTTGCTCCAGCGGTGCATATTAAATTTTTTGCACTTCCAATTAATTATTTGAACAAACGTTTTCAATTTTGGGACAATGGTTATTTCGAATGCAAATAACTCTACTGAGCCAGACATAACCGTCATCTTATTTAAAAAAATAATTGAACTAGTTGTACCTCCCTTATTTGGTATAACAAATTGTATTGATTGTAATGTTAGAGTAAACGTACATATTTATATTTACTAATTTGAAAATGTACATATCTATTAATAAATTTGTGTTGTTTTCACCAATCTTGTATAATTTTGAAGCACATCGGAAACCTAAAATCAATTGATCGGTTAATTTATGATAAATTAAATATTATTAAAACTTTAAGTACCTATACCATGATTCAGTACGGATCATTCTGCATGAACTCCCGAGTGATGATGAAACATTTTATCATTTATCTTCTAGAAACTTAAACAATTAACAAAAATCTTTTGAATTGTATAAATATAAGCATTTAGCATACTACATTAGATAAAACCATTAGATATCTTAATAAATAATACAAGGCAATTTAGAGGTTAGAATTTCTTGTCAATAAAATTTTTCGAATTTAAGACAAAAAACTATAATAGATTCCTTTCCCAAATAAAAAAACCCTAAAAATCATTGTAGTAATATTAGAAATATATTGTACTTACCTATTAAATTATCAAATACAATTTAGAATTTAGAAATATTTAGTTTTAAAAACTTGCGCGCCATCTGTGTTTGTAATATCTAACTACGGAAATTTTTTAATACCTAGGGATTAAATGAACCGTTATGGGACTTTTAATCCCTAGAGATTAAATGAATACTTGGTAGTAAATGTGTTACTTTTACTTCTGCCATTAAGAGAGTAAAATGGCTCATTATTGTTTGGAAGTGCAAAAACACATTTATTGAACTAAAAAAATCAATTTCACTTCGGGTTTCACCGGAAATGACATCAACTTTCATATCTTAAATGTGACACCCTATTTTCTTGTACATACATATTATTAAACATTGGGAAGTTTAAAGTATGTGTCTGACGTCTAACAAAAAAAACATATTTTTAAGAAACAATTGTATTCTTTTAGTAATTTTTTTAGTAAAATTGAGGATTATACCCTCATTTTGGGTATCACTGTTACCGGAGAAACTCCTCCATCTAGAGGGAAGATATTTACAAAAAAACGCAATTTAAAAATTATAAAAATTAATATAGTTAAAACGGCCAATGAAGTTTATTTATGTATCTGTGTTATCTAAGATTAGTTTTAATAATATATCAAATTAAATGTCATTAAAAATTAAATGGCCATTAAAAACTACTAGCCGTCAAAGTTTTAAATTTAAAAATGTAAAGGTAGATTTATGCACCCACATTTATCATTAAATTTTAAGATTTTATAATTCCGCCCAACAGTTTAAGAATTATTATTTGTATTATGTTCTTGTCAGAATTTATAATAATTAATTAGTAGGATGTATCGATGACACTCCCTTCAAATCATTTTTTTTTTCTCTAAAAAAGAGAGAATAGGACGTCGCCGTCGCCGTTGCCGTTGCTTCCCTTGTACAGTTTTTCTGTAGTGTTCGCCTGTCACATCCTGAAAAGGTCGAATTAAAAATGGGAAAAATAAGAAAACGTTCATCGAGTAGTGATAGTGATAGGGATAACGAAGAATCTCATTTGTTTAAAGTAAATGAAAATACCGTTAAATAAATTTAATTAATATTAATCGAGAATCGAGAAATTCAAAGAAATAGACGAAAATAGTAATGTGCCTTTGGACTACTGGTTAAGGAATGTCGTCGTTTGTGGAAAAAAGGAAAAATGATTCAGTGGAATAAAAGGTTAATGAAGATTTTACTAAAACTCTGAAAAATCGACTTCTAAATTTATTAAAATGAAGAAATGGCCAACATTTACAGGAAAGTGCAGAAGGGATAAGGGATAAGGGATAATGGATAATGGAAGTTACAAAGATGGCCTCATAGAGTTAAAAATCAAAAGTAAAGTAAATCTTTACAAAATAATGGTCCAAAATCTTCAAAATAGGATGATATTGGTGATTTGCATGTTAGGAAACCTAAATTTGTCGCAGTTGTCCACAGTGAAACAAAAATACCAAAAGAGATGATTTCTTTTATTGTCGCAGTTGTCCACAGTTAAACAAAAAAACCAAAAGAGATGATTTTTTTTATTATTTAAGTAATATCTATAAATATAGTTGCTGAGAGGTTCTTGGGGTAAAATAAAAGATCAGAAATAAAGTTTAGTTGGATTTCAACAGGTATACAAACATAGTAACATTAAAAACCCTAAAAAATACAACAAAGTATATTTGGTAGCCTAGTTTTGGTATCAGTCCTAATTGATTTCCCTGTATCTGACTCATAAATGGAAGATTTTTAAGGAGGCATTCGGTAAATTACTAAGCACAGGTACAGTATCAATTTGTAATCACTTGCTATCTATTACCTTTTTAGCCCCAAAAGCAGTAGATTTATTTATAAGGTAGTAATACAGCATACATAAGAACTATTTACGCTTCACATTAAAGACTATATGTATGAATTAAATTATTTCCCCTTTGGAATAAATACGGCTCCTTTTGTATTTACCAAACTAATGAATCCAGCTGTAGCTGTCTACGAAATTTGGGTATCGTCTTTACTAACATGTCTAGACGATTTATCGTTAATTTAAGACTTGTTAGGCTTATGACGTAGAAATGGTAATGTAACCATGACATTTTTTAAAGGGTTAGGAGGGTTCCTTATACATGGTGTCCAGTTCGTGGTTCACCGAATGTCAATGTTAGAAAGAAGAGCAAATTTTATCAAGAAAAAAAAAGTAGGGGTCTATCTTTTATGGTTTGAAAGTTACAGGGGTTTGAATTTGGCATCGCCCGTTGTTGCCAGAAATCAGTAAATTATCATTAGTATATTTTTAATTTTGCCCCTGATACATCAAGGGTATATGTATTAAAAAAGTATTCCCTCTGAACGTGCTAGTTATAAAACAATTGGTACCTATTTAGACCAACGGACTTTTTACCAAAGCATAGTATAAAAAGTAGAAGGCAAACTCAAAAATCTTATTTTTTTCTTTAAAATAGCTAATAAATAAAATTGACAAATGAGAACACAAAATTTAAATTTATAGCGAATTTGTATACACTGTTTTTATACAGGGTGATGATAAAGTTTGGAACAAAATTCGTAACTGCCGTATTTATCGCTCGGACAGGTCAATTTTAGTTTTTAAAAAATCTTGAAAAACAGGTAAATTGACTAATTTTACCTAAAATATTTTACCCGAAAATCAAATTTTGATGTAGGAATGTTTATTAAATACCCTTTAGAAATAAAAATTAAAAGTGGGTACATAAATCCACCTTAATTGTATGTTCAATTTTTTCAAATTGCAATATCCTGCATATTTATTACCTATTTTATGTTTTTAAACAAATTTTATTATCCACAAATCGTTCAAGTTAACACACAACCTTTATATACATCAAATAAATGTAGGATTTAAATATGCTGATTTATAACTATAATAAATACCTATATTATTATAATATAACTCAAAAAACGCAAATTACAAGCGTACATTAAATATTACATGGTAGCTGACAAATGTTATCTGCAAAAATAGATCAATAATAATAATATACAGTATGTTAACAAATGCAAAGTAGTGAAATCTATGGCAGAATTAATTGACTTATGAATCTAATTACTCTAAGTGATGTTCTTGGATATATTATTTATGTTCTTTATAAAAGCTTTACACCTTCATATGATTTACGTGGAGTATACTTTCTTCTAAGTGCATGCACATAAATTTCATATTAAATGCCTTGAGGTTTCTTTTTTAGTACCTTGGGCCTGAAACAGATCCCTTTTTGCAGCGCGGCACGTGCTAGATTATAATCTAATATTAATATATTTTATATTGGTTTCAATCTGGATTTAATTTAACATATTTATAATGACATAATTGAAAGTAAATTTTCATATCCCAAATTTAATTCAAATTCACTGACATAAATACATTAAATTTAATCATAAAACAAAGCGATTTCCTCTATTGTTTAACAAATTAATTTTATATTATTTTAAAGCTAATATCACAAAGCGTGTAACTTCTGACTCTTATTATTTTATAAAAGTATAAATAATTTAAATAAAAGAGATTAATTTTGACCCTGTTTTTGATGATTATATTAGTTTAATGTGGCGTGAATAATTCCAGATTAATTACTCTAAAAATTCAATTATCCTTCCTTTTACCTTATAACGAAAAGCATTTTTTAAATATGTGACTTATCTGCAATGAAAAATTGTTCATCAACACGTGTAAGGACTTATGAGGCTGCGTTGGAACATATTCCACTTTTCGATTATGCTAATGACACTGATTTACGAACAACGCGCGCGCCTCGCTTCATTTGCTTTTCATTGTCCCTGACAAGCTATTAATTTAAATTTCTATTTTTGCAGACTTCAAAGTTGCTCTACGCACGAGTATGTTAAATTTAATATTTGGTGAATGAAGGTAGATTAGAACGAAAAAAATGTCCTTTGATCGTTAGTTCGTTTACAAAGAAAATTTAAAATATGTATACCTAAAATATACGTTTTCTGCACATGCTTCACCATGGTTATTTTAAAATTTAAAAGGGTGGGTAATGTTTACTAAGGATTTTATAGTATAAAATTTTTATGTTGTTTATATAAATTATTTCAAACGTGCTTTAATGTTGGAAATTAAAATAATCCTCCGTAGAATGTATTAACTATGTTGCAGATTAAAATCGATGCCCGAGACCTAAGAAAACATGATGTGAATATTTTTATTTACCGTAGGGATTTGAATATTCATGAAGGAAGTTTTAATGTATTTGAAACAACAATTCTACAACTAGAATTCTTCCAAATTTTGAAAAAATAAACTAACTTTATCTCATTTATAATAAATAATTTACATTTACTATAAAATTTACTGAACGTATTTTGAATCTAATATGTTTTGTAGAGTCCTATTTTATAGTGATAGAATGTCAGATACGATAATTTAAATTGAAATCACTCGCTTGTACTTGTTCATTTGTTTTAAAATTAAGCTCACTCAAACCTAGCCAACAGAACGAGACATTACCTAGGTTTTCATTAAAAATTCTGAATCAACGTGCGTTTGCAACAAACTTTAAAAGGTC
Source organism: Stenus bimaculatus (assembly GCA_963971135.1). Taxonomy (NCBI): domain Eukaryota; kingdom Metazoa; phylum Arthropoda; class Insecta; order Coleoptera; family Staphylinidae; genus Stenus; species Stenus bimaculatus. The sequence continues at coordinate 20,660,629 of OZ020180.1, forward strand.
TCGTCTACATGCTTCAGAGAGTATTCATTCGTTAAATGTTTTATTAGAACAATGTTTTTTTTTTAAATTATAAGTATAAGCACATTTTATTGACTTTGTTTTATATTTTTTAAATTAATACACAAAATTTTGAGATTAAAGAACAGTTTTTTGATTATTACAATTTTAAACAAGCAGATTATTTTTACATTAACTCTTATACATATAAATTCGATAAATTGGAATTTATTAACTCTCTCAATTGATGTGAATGAGATTGTACATATTTTTTATATGGCTTTGTACCTATAGTGACATTCAATTATTTGTACCAAAATGCACATACAAAACTCTAAGATTTCCTAGATGGTGCAGCACAGAATTAAAATCCTTAATAATAGAAAAAAAACAACATGCTATTTTTAAATCAACAAGAAGTAATGAGGACTATCAAAAATTTAGCAACCTCAGATCTAAATGTAATTTAATATCTAAAGCTAACTTTAACGACTATATTAAAGAATTGGAAAAATCTATGAAAACCGACAGTGGGCCATTTTGGAGTTATGAAAAATCAAAGAAAGGTAACAATGATGTTCCCAATAATATGTCTTATAACAGTGCTTTTTTGAATCAACACTTTTTTGGTAGTGTCTACAATAACAACACCAAAACTCCAAAATATGAACAGGATACATTACATCGTAATACTTGTGGTAGCATAAAAATCAGTAAACAAGACATTCTCAATAAGATTAATAAGCTAAATAACAAATTAGGTATGGGAACCGATGAGATTCCTGTTTATTTCTTAAAATCATGTAAATTTTCAATTATTGATGTTTTAGTTACAATATTTAATATGTCTCTAGATTCTATTTATACCGATTTTTCAAAAGCATTCGACAGAGTAAATCATTCAAAATGATCTTGACCACTTACATACCTGGTGCGAAAATAACGACATGGAATTAAATGTAAACAAATGGAAAACTTTACGAATTGGTACTAAGCATGATATCATTATGTTTGATTACAATATTAATTTATCCACACTAGAGACTGTCTCCAACTTTAAAGATTTTGGAGTTATGTTTGACCCTTCACTGAAATTTGATGCTCATATGTTAAATATCAGAAATAAAGCTATGATAATGCTAGGAATCATTAATAGATCTTTAAATGATTTTAATGATTTTCACTGTTTTAAAAGTTTGTATTGCTCACTTGTTAGGCCTATTTTAGAATCTGGTAGTTCTGTTTGGACTCCTGTTTACATTAAATACATTCAAGAAATTGAGAAAGTACAAAACAAATTCTTAAGATTTACAGCATACTAACGAAATATCTCCTTCGAGGAAATAGATTATAAGAGAATATTAGAACATATAAAACTACCCACTCTAGAAAACAGAAGGCTATATTTTGATATATGCCTTTTTTATAATTTAATATCAAATATTATTGATTATTAATTTCAATGTTCCAGCTAAAACTTTAAGAAAGGTCAATACTTTTAAAACTGATTATCACAGAACAAATTATGGTTACAATTCACCGATATGTAGAGCATGTAGAATTGGTAATACCATGTGTAATAATATAGATTTTTTTAATATCAGTCAGAGTACTTACAAAGAAAACTTGAAAATATTAATTACTTTATAAGTACCTATGTAAGAATTATAATATTTTTGTATATACTTCCTATATTTAGTAATCTGTAAAATGGCAATGCCGTAAATAAAGTATTATTATTATTATTAAAGTAAATAGTTTGGAAGTTAAAGGGGTTTAAATTTTCAATATGTAAAGTTCGGGAACGCTGATTTATATTTGAAGTAAAGCATTTTTTCGAAAAATATTTCAAATAAGTTCTACGATTCTTATGATGAATTATTTAGGAAGATTGCGATGATCTTGGCCAGCGGGTTGAAGGTCACTATATATTGTTACTGCATACTATTATGTATAGCTTATTTTCACAGGATTACAGACCATATATTTTTATTTTTTTAAGTAAATCGTTTAAAAGGTAGAATAATTTTGGTTCAACCTGCTTTTCAAGGTCATAGTAATATTCCCCAAGGCTACGTTACGTTTCCTCGAGGTAATTAACTAAAAATTAATCCTATAAATATATTCCTCCAAGGGATAATTAGGGTCCATAAATTCATATATTGATTCCTTACAACGCTAAAACGAAAGTGAACCTTATCAACTTGGTAATAAGGATATGCCTAATTTATACCTGCTAAGACATCATGAGGAAAATATTCAAGGGACCATGGTAGTTATTAGTATATTACGATACAAGGTCGGTAAGCGCGTTATGACAGAACGAGAAAAAGGTTAGAGTATTTTTCGAGGCCTGTCATACCGCACTTAATGACCGTGTAACGTATATTATTTTTTGCGCTACCAACTTTAATAAAAAAATGTTAAATTGGTAATCCGTTTTGACGGAAAATCGAAAGAATAAAAAATTATTATTCTTTCTTCAAATAAAATGTTTAATAAAATAAAAAAAATATATTCTTATATTCAGCATTAATAGTCAGATTCTGATAAAATCATTTAAGTTTAAAGGCCTTTAAATTTAAATTTGTTATATGGGTTGCAATGGACAATTTCCATTGTTACATTATTTGCTTCTAATGAAAGGCCTTAAATTTTGACCAGAATCTGCCTATAAAACTTAAAAAAATAAATAAATTCTTATATCAGAATTATTATATTGAAATAAATTAAAAGTTACGTTATTTAATTTTTGAGGTTAAGACGATAGTCGGCGAAATTTTGTGAGCGTAAAATGTGACTCTACGGAATACCATTTTTTAGACAAACCAGTAAATGAAATTCTGTTTTTTTTATAGTAGTAGTTCATTAATACTTGGCATAATATGTCTATTATTTTGTTTTTGTATTTTTTATTGAATTTTTAGATTTATAGACAATCAAATCTGACCTAAAAATGAGCAAGTTTTGCTTGCTGTTTTAAACCTTATACTCGGTATAATCGGAAAAACAGAATAACACTTTTGTGAAGTTGTGTATTTAGATAAGAGAAAATTTTAAAAATCTCAATTTGAAGGTCCCTTGTTAAAGAAAAATGGTATTTTCTAGGACCAGGTTTTTTTTAAAAGTGCCAATTTTACTGCTGCCGTATGAGTATTTGGAGTGACTTACAAAAACAAAACCAGAAGAAATTGGTAGCCACAAGACTCTTCTGTGTACCAAAAAAAGAAATTTTAAAAAAGGTTCAATAGAAAAAAAATTATGAGCAAAACCCCAAATATCAAGCGAATTTCAAAATCAAGCGCTCGCATTTGCCGACTATCGCCTTAAGATCACAAAATAATAACATTTAGAAGTGCAAATTGTCTTGTGGCGCCACCTCTTATATTTAAGGCAAACTATTTCATAACGAAATTCTGTTATAAATCAGAACGAAACTGTATTTTTTGGTTGCCATAGCAATCACTCTTCGTTTGGGAATTTCATAGTAACGCGTTTGTAGACATGAACGGTAAGTGTACAAATATAGGTTGGTAGCGCAAAAAATATATTTACAACCGAGGGTGTAAAATTTGAGGAATAGACAATCAGCCTTCCTCAACAATGCGTCATAAAGAATCGTACAACTTTATTTGAAACTTTTTTGAGAATAAATAGGCGTTGCCGAACTTTGCGTATTGAAAATTTAAATTCTTGTAACGTCCAAATAATGTACTTAACAAAATAAAGTAAATACGGTCTGTAAACCTATAAATGTAATCTATAATAACATGCCTTAAAAATGGGTGATTGCGATTTAAAAAACGTTCAGTGATTATCGTTTGACCTTCAACCTGCTGGTCAAAGTTATGGCAATATTTTTAAAGAATTTATCACTAAAGGCCCCAAGAGACACGCGACATGTTTGGAAACAAGTCCGATAACATGTACGCCAACAAGTATGCGCATACATATTCCCGTACAAGTCCATGAACATGTATGCAGACTTAAATTTGCCTACATGTTCAGCGAAAAAGTACGCGTACATGTTGGCGTACATGTTTAATGCACTTGTTTCGAAAGTCTGTGTCTGTAGGGTAGGGGCCTTAAGAATCGTACTTTTATTTGGAATATTTTTCTCAAAATGTCTAATTTTAAAAGTTGCCGAAGTTTACGTACTGAATATTTAAACCCTTGTAACTTCCAAATAATATGGTCCCTAAATCTTTAAAATCAAGCTATAATATTACACATTATAAATGAGTGATTGCTATTTAAAAAAAGTTCAGTGATTACCGCGTGACCTTCAACCTGCTATTCCTAAATATTGCATCACTAAAAGCCGTTAAGCTCTTATTTCAAATATTTTTCTAAAAAATGCATCATTTGAAAAATTAATGGGCGTTGTCAAACTTTTTGTACATCCTGTATACTAGCGTTTTGCGACACCCTGTATACAATTTATTTTTTTTTCTTTATCGCTGAAGATAATACTATTTAATAAATAAATAAATATAAATAAATCATTTATTGGTATTTGATTGGATTACATAAGTAGGAAATAAACAGAAAATTACAATAAAGTATCAAAAATTAAAAGGAGCATAGTCAGCAAAACAGGGTTGTTTTTTCTTTACAAAAGGGAAGCAGGAAGTACAAAATAAAAATAAAGGTAAAAGAAGATAAAAATATGAAATAGGGAACAAAAACAGATATCAGAGAAATATACTAATATACAATATAACCTAAAGTGACACAATTCAAAATTTTGTTGATGCGTTAAATATGTATACAGGGTGGTCACTCTTACGGTGCACACCGTTGGGATATTGTGAACCTAAAGAGTTACAAAGTTGCTTAAATTAGAAAAAAGTTGCCCCTTTTCAAACTCCTTTAGAATCTATTTAGAAATCCGAGATATCTAGTCCTGAAATATCTTGAAAAATCTGAAATTTTGCATTTTCGTTTTCCTTCTATATTTTTGTAATCGCTTAACTTTCTCGATTGCAATTTGACAGTCTTACATAATTTGATATTCTCTATCGATTGGCCTTGAGAAGAAAATTTTAGGTTAACAAGATTTCATTTATTTTAAACCAACTTTTGATTTTCTTATAGGCGCAATATTTGATTTTTATACCATTGGATAGAGAAAAAAAATACAATTTATATGATGTAACACACATTGTTCTTTTACTTTAATTAAAAAAAAATTGAAAAAAATATTAAATTTTTATTTACAAAATCAATTTGGCATAAAATAAACATCCGTTTATTTCTAAATAAAATAACAAAATTATTCTTTTGTTATTTTATGCCAACTTGACTTTGTAAATAAAAATTTAATATTTTTTTCAATTTTTTTTAATTAAAGTAAAATGAATTATAATAAGGTTCTACACTTATGAACGTTTGAAAGTATGGGCATACCTACTCCCGACTCATTAAGACGATCCTCACTGATCGAATGAAGCAGGGAACGGATTAGTCGAAATGGGAGTGGATACAACGGAGCAACGCGCGCTTTTCACTCATCACTCATCACTCATCACTCATCACTCATCACTCATCACTCATCACTCATCACTCATCACTCATCACTCATCACTCATCACTCATCACTCATCACTCATCACTCATCACTCATCACTCATCACTCATCACTCATCACTCATCACTCATCACTCATCACTCATCACTCATCACTCATCACTCATCACTCATCACTCATCACTCATCACTCATCACTCATCACTCATCACTCATCACTCATCACTCATCACTCATCACTCATCACTCATCACTCATCACTCATCACTCATCACTCATCACTCATCACTCATCACTCATCACTCATCACTCATCACTCATCACTCATCACTCATCACTCATCACTCATCACTCATCACTCATCACTCATCACTCACCTCTTCGAAATTCTTGCTAAAAAATCAAATCAGTTTGATTTTGCTATAATATGTCATATGTTCACAGTGCGCGGCGCTCTGGTGAGCAGTTCGCTCTCACGTGATCTTTATTTTCTAATTTTAGTGATTCAGCTAAGCGCTGATGGTACAATCCCGCTCATAAGTTCGGAGGACACCGAAGAAATGCTCTCCCATTTTTTTGGAGCTCATTCCTAATAGCACACGTCCAGTTGCATGATGTTTGAATTGCAAGCGGTCTTCGTTTCCCGTGGAAGTAAACCCGTGCCATTCCTTAATTAGTGCCAAATAGTGAGAAAGAGCATTTTCTTCAGTCTTCGGGACTTGCAGTATGATTGTACTTGAAACATAACAAATACAATGAGCTAGAGTTAAGATAATAATAGTGTTTACGATACCCCATACTGTCTCCTTGGATTTCAAACTTATCCGACACTGGAGTTGAGCATTAAACTACATGCGGCGAAGGAGCCATAAACCATTGTTCGCCCACGTTCAAGTTAAGGATTAAAAGCGCCGTGTCATTTATATTATTACCTCAAAGATCGTTTATTCGCTATAGCCAGGCATGTTTAAAGAGCGGTGAGCGCAGATTGTCTCAATAAAGTCGTGAGCATTGCTAGATCGGTATGTCCATACCCTACTCGCTTAATTTCATGAAAATATTCAACAATGTTTGTTCAATATACATTCGATATTTATGTTGCAAATTCTTAAAATAAATTGACTTTAATAGTCTTTTTACGGGGCTCATAAAGTAGAACCTTGATATATTCATCACTGGTCGAGACGGAATGTTATCAAGACTAAGTCCTCTGATTGCTTCATGATCGTTTTCCGGTCAATCGTAAAGTTGAGCAAATCCTCACTTCAGTCGCTATAAAATTAATTGACCCGGAACGTGCTTAGATAGAAATTTTATTAGTCCATAACTCACCAAGAGGGCCTTTAATTTTTCCGATTAATTTGCAGAACAGTTTAATTCTATAAGATTTAATAAACTATTTACCTAACTTCAAGTACCTATTTCCCAACGATTTGATCTACTTATTTTATTCTTACAAACGAATGAGTTAATTTCTTTTCCATAAAATCAAAATCAAATAAAAAAATTTATTTTAAATCCTTTGTTAAAACCAATGTTTATCAATTTATTAATGCCATCTACTTTGTTTAGTCTTATTTTCAGGTACATTTAAATAAATTTAAACAAAGCCTAAAATATTTTTACAAATCTTTAATTTTTTATAATTTTCCAAAATTTATCAAACAATATAAAATATAAAATCATCTAGGAAATTTCTTCCTATAAATTTGCAGGATAATTCACTGTTGGAAAAAAGTATCAAAAGAAAAGTTATCGTGAAAAAAAATATCCAGGAAACTTATTTAAATAAGATGAAATAATGTTAAAATTTTCGTATCAAAACACTCAAATTTTTCAGCATTCCCAGCTCTTAAGATTTAAGTTGTTTTTCTTCTACTTAAACCATTTATTAACATGTAAACTATAGCATATGTCTTCTACTAGCAATTCGTTGAAAATTTTCTTGCTATGGTTTTCCTTGGGATACTTTCCGGTGACATGTGACATGAATTATTCTGCATAACATCAAAATTAAAAACACTGGAATAAAAATAGATACTTTACAGGTTTTTGGCACTATTTATACTCTTGCGAACACTGATGGTTGCTCTAAATTTATTTTGCAGTGTTGAAAATATCAGTTAATTTATCTGCAGACTCGTCAAATATTGTATAAGTTTTTTCAGTAAGTTTACTTGAAATTGAAAAAATTATAATTGTCTCTTCAATTCTTTTAACTACAATTTCGAAATATAGATTTTTTCTCTTTAAAATAATGGAGTAATTAAATTTGCTGAATATCTGTAATAAATATACTAAGGCAAGCACATCGGAATTGTGATACTACTGTCTGTCCAAGTTTTTTTTGCCAAAATATTAAATTTTGTAGAAAGAATATATTTTGTAATAAGCATATACAGGGTGAAACTTGAGAAAAGTAAATATTGAAACAACTAAATGACTTTGCAAAAAATAGTATAGAAAAAAATATTTCAAATAAAAATTGTTTGGGGAAAAATATAGAACCTATTTTTTTGTCAGGGACCAAAAATTTTTTTGAAATTTAAAATCAGTCAAATAAGAAAATGATTTAGATAAATAGCTATTTTTAGTACAAGCGAGGAAAGTGTATGATTTTATCATGATTTTGATTGTTGGAATGATAAAATCACTTTGGTCACGTGTGCTAAACCTGATTTTTTCCATTTTCGTCAAAATTATGAAATGAAACGTACTGTTGTTCATACATATTTCTTGATTTCTTAGGTAATAAATCAATCGTAGCACTATTAGCCATTTCAAAAATATAGGAGGAGTACTTAAAATCATATCATCATCATTTTCTTGAGTTTCCATATTTATTTTTATTAAATTGTACTAATCAAAAATTCCAATTTTAAATTTCAAATTGTTAGGTTATGTTACGTTTGCGCATAAAGAACTTGACCACAGAATTCTTATTTGTTTGAAAGAAATTATTAAACATTAAACTCGTTTAAATTTAACATTTATATTAAATATTTCGTACAAGTTATAACAAAATTTTCTTTAAAATAATAAAATTCTTTTTAAATTTATTATTGACATTGTTTTGTATGCGTTGTTAGGCAATCAACATTGAACTTGAGTGTGCAAAAGATTTTAGCCCACTAGTGAAAAAATGACGTGCTTTATCCACTAAATTTAGTTGAAAAAATGCAACTTTTGATCACGAAAATGGAAAAAATATTTGTTTCATTGAATAGATTTTGAAACTGTTATAAAAATCATAGGTATTCATTAAAAACTTGACGGTCATTGAAATTAACACAAAGATGACTCTCGACCAAAAAATAACTATATTTATTATTTTCTTTAAATCTTTTATGCCGGTTTTCACCAACGATTCCTGAAACTTATCCATTGCTTATAGCGCTAGTTGCTTGGTATTTTTTATTATTTTTAATGATTAAAAATACCTAGCAACTAGCGCTATAAGCAATGCCTAAATTTTAGAAATCGTTGGTGAAAATGGACATTAGTTTCTTAGATAATTATTAGTCTCAAGTTAAATGATTCACCCTGTATATGTATTGAACCATTTGTTCGAAGTATGATATCAATAAAATAAACGGATTCCATGGCTTCTTTCATTAAAAAAACTAAATAAAATTGGGAAAATTAAATTGAAAAATTATCTTTTTTATTTACAATAAATTTATTAAAAATATAAATTTAAAAATATAATTTTGCCCTTAATGTTTTTTTTTTGAAGAAAATTCAGGGTGTTTCTAAACATGTATCACTTATTTTGGGAATTGATTTTTTGAGCAAATACCAGAAAAAACTACGTCTTTTCTCAATTACGCTTCATTTTCTAATTACAGGGTTGATCAAACTAAAATAAAATAAATATTTTTTTTTAAATAAATACATCATTATGCTTCAGGTCTTCTTTGTGTATATTAGAACAATTATCCGACAATGTTTATTTTGTGACAAAAAAATACCAAAAATATTAAGGCACCAAAATAGTTGAGAAATGGGCAAAGAATTAAACATTTTAATGACCAGAGCGTCGTACAACATATTATGTGGAAGAGTAAATAAGATGTATACTGAATACCCCCGAAAAAAACTTTTGCTTGAAATCAGTCTCGGATATTGAAAATCTTATCTATTGGCGACTACGAAAAGTAAGATCTTGAGCAAATTATCATTAAAAATGTATGCTGATATTCGCCCCGAGATAAAAGGAACTGTTTATCAATTAATTTCGACGAATGTGAGCATTAGATGTTATAGTAAAAAATTGGAAGAAAATGAGTAAATTTTAACACTCTGTACTTAAAAAATGGAGCTTAATAGCGAAAAAGAATATTCTTATTTTTAACCTTCAAAATGGTCAAAATATCAATTCCTGAAGTTACGGACACTTCTTTAGAAACACCCTGTATACGTACTTGAAATAATAAATATTTATACAATTAAAATATGGTGTTGGTATTCATAAATACTCAAAGTTAAAAGACTGATTTTTTTTTGTTTCATGAATAATCGACTAAAATGTGTTTAAAATCAACATCTATCGAAACAATAAAATTATTAATACCAAACATCAGAAATGTTTATAAATATCAGTAAGTATTTTATACAATTATAATGAATTTTTTTCACAAGGTAAAACTGCTATAAAAATTATCGTCTTTACTCATATTGTATTTCAAATTTATAATAACATCAAATTCAATAAATTGGAGGTTAAGCTAAAAAGTTAACAACTCTTCAGGTGAAATCGAAAATGACTTAATAAAATATTTTTTGAAAAACAAAAAAATATACAATAATATCAACCCTATTGTAAAATAGTAGTCACTAATTTTTTTAGTAGAGGTACCAACTCAAATTTTATAAGTTATAATTTTTCTTATTATTTATGATAGGTATTATAATTGGAAGTTTTGGTGCATTTCCCCAAATAGAAATCAATTTTCGTAGGTAATAGGAAATTTGAACTTTACTAATAGATTTTAAAAAAATATTACATACAAGCATTCATCCATGTAAATGCCTTCAACACGCCATCGCTTATCTAAAATAAGGTGATAATTATGTAAGTCAAAAAAGTGTCCGCATGCCCGTCACAAAAAATTAATTGTTAATTTCCGTGCATGTCGTGTAGTTTAAAAAAAAGCTAAATTACACACACGTAAATTGAATTGAAATGTCTCTATGCATTAATTAATATGATGGTATAAAAGGAATGGCATTTAATAATTTCAATTGAAAAAAATCACGGAACTTAATTATAATAATACCGACTTATCTGATTTTATTTTATTTTTGTAACATTATAATTAAAAACTTTATTAAGTGCAATAAATAATTTACTTATATATTATGTGTATATTTAATAAAAATTATAGGCCATATTTTTAATTTTAACAGTATAATCTTGTAATTAAAATAATTTATAATGGAAAAATATACCTATTTTATTTATGGATATAAAAAAATTCCTCCACTATGGTGGATTAATTCACGCAACATAGGGATTTACTTGTAAAAAATATTGGCCAAATATTTACTCTATATTTATTTTAGATAATCAGATGTTTCCAATTTTTATTTTTATTGTAAATCACTATATTAATAACTAATTCATCGCCCTGTATATAAAACTACAATTATCGGAATTGAGCCTCGTTTACAGGGTGACATAAATTTCGTCACATTTAGTGTTTATACAGACTAAGTTAATGATTGTGGTTTTTTGTTCTATATTACTACAACCGCAGTGTGGTCTTACTTTAATTATAATTGTACATATTATTCTCTTCTACGTTAGTTACCTAAAGGTTCTATGTAATTTATGTGGGTCATTTAGTTAATTCGGACTACTAATTTGGAGGAGAATATGAAGAAATAACTTCGTAAAATAATATATTGTAAAATTCGTTTAAGGTTTTGAATTATTAAGTCATTAAGTTGCAATGAAAGAAATTTAATATAAAACGCTATAATTGCGAATTACGAGCTTCTGAAGTATCTCAAAAGATATATTAAAACGAACAGAAATGAAACTAAATGAAAGAAAAACGTAATAATCTAGTTATAATATTTTGATTTAATTAGTTAGAAGTTCCAAATCTTAATTTAAACTGATTAATATTCAGGGATTTCGTAGGGTGGAAAGAAAACCAATTCTTTGCTTCACTCTAAGGCATTGGTTTTAAATAAAAATAAAGTCTTAATTTAAAATGTAGGTACAGATATTAAAAATCTTTTATCTTTAAAAATTCTGTACTTATTTAGTAAAATTAAAAAAAAATTTATTGGTACCTTATTAAATTTATTCTTATTTTATTATTAAAATGCAATAATATTTTTCATTATTTTGTAATTACTTTTTTGGCTAGGTTTCTACTATTGTGTTAGATATTGGAAATTTTACGGATAAAGAATGTATGCATATTATGGTACCTAAAACTACTATAATTTTTAAAAATAAATCTGTTGGCTTTAAAATTATTATTTATATAATTATAGGTAGAGTCCATTTCTTTTATAAATCACCTGTTCTATCTTATTTTTACCCACTATTAGTATAGGACCCATTCGTGAGTGAGAGTGATATGGAAAGTTGATTTATTATAGAAATGGACTATAATAGTCATTTTCATTTTATAAAAATCGTTGACATTTTTTAGAAATATCGATTTATAGTTATTTGAATTTTATGTTTTTACAATTTATATCGTACCTTCCCTCTTACCAACTTTCAAAACATATTTCAGTGACATAAGCAGTAAGAACGTGCTCTGCACTAATTTAGCGAATTTAAGATTTAAAAGTGGTTGGAAAATTCATTTGCATATTCCTTTCTTATTTTCTGAAAATTTGCATAAGCTGAATGATTTAATACAATAAAAGATACAAGTTTTGCTAGTGTATTTTATAAGACTTTTGCTCATTTTTGTATCAAGATTAAAATAATTTTAGTGTTCAAAGTTTTATAAAACACCTTTCCAGAAAAGATATGTACATACTTGCATAATAAATATTATTCTCAGTAATGTGGTTTCTTAAACAATATTTTAAACGATTTTTTGCATAAAATAAATAAATGTATACTGGAAGTTATTATAAATTATATTATGTTTTTGAAGTCATTTCAAAACTATTATCCTGTAACAAAGCTATTCAATGCGTTCAAAAAATGATATCCGGTCGGATATTCTATCGTACCGAAAATTTTATTTTCATACGAATTCTCTGGAATAGAGTTCGGTTCGGTCACTGGCTTCTTCAATAATGGTGGAAAATCTCCAATCAATCTAACTTTCTTCGATCTTCTCTAAAGATCCCTACTCGAACACAAAATTTGTAATATCCCCGTTTTTTTGATTTCGGCTTACAAGTTCAGGTGCTAAATAGTTGTTTCTCTATTCGAGTTAGCTTGCTGGATTCAGAATTCAGGTGTTACAAAATACTTTAAGACAGTTAACAAATTTATTTACAACATTTACAATAAAAAATGATGTCAAGTGTAAAGGTAAGAATATAATGCAACAGAATGGGCGTTGGGCTTCTGGACGTGCGATTCACAAAATTGAAGAATTGAAGACCCCTCTTGGGTATATGCTGTTGATAACGAGATCTCGACAGATGACTAGAGTTGGACCTCTATGGATTATCTATGTGTGTTAAGCAAATAATACTGGATCGGATGTCTGTCAGAAAATCACAGTCAGATAGGAAAGGTTCAGGATTCTAAAACCCTTCGGTTGGTTTTCTCAATAAGACAAAGTGCCAAACGATCGGATGAAATTAGAGGGAGAAAAAGGAACATGTTTTGTTGTGGATGATGATTCGGGAAGGAGGGAGTTATTTGAGGAGGTGTTTAGGGAGAAACTTCGGTCCAAGGCCAAGGAGGGTGTTAATGGGAATGACGATGGTTACTTCTATGATCCTGGCGGTGTATTTTCCCTACTGGACCTGAAAACTAGAAGAGATTTGAGGTATTTTAGAGCTTGAATAAACTGATGAACGGGGTGATTGGGGGTGTGTTGGCAAATAATTTTTCTTTCGGTGGAATCGATTCGAGGTGGCTTAGGGGGATGCCTATACAGGGTGTCAGATTTTGAGAACGCCTTGTCGTACATGGCTATAATAAAAAAAATATTACTAAAGCAAACCCGAAGAATCTATTGGTGCAACTAATTTTTTCGGGAACAATCCGGAAGTACCCGGAACCGGAAGTATCTTTCGATTTTTAAATGGCAATATGGGTCGATTATGGTATAGTTCAATAGGACGGGGCACTCTTCAAAAATGACCTGGACAACCTATTGTCTAGAAAATTACTATAAATTTCACCATCTGAGACACCCTGTATATTTGATTTGACAGAAAACGAAAGTTCCAGAATTTCAAACTGATTTGGGCTTTGGCCATTTTAGAAAAATAATTGTAAAAGATGATTAAATGGGTTTTGAGTGTGTAGGTGTAGTTTTCGAGTTCCGAGAGTCAATTTTAAAGAGTTTTTGGATTGAAAAAAGATGTCCCTCTGGCGGTGTGTTCGACAAGGCAAGGTACATACTGTTACCTTTGGTGTGGTGATGTCTGAGATGGAGAATTGTGGAGAAGGGGAGCCAAGACAAAGCCCTGGGATATTTCTGCGGAGGTGCCAAATTGATGAAATGCCTATCGGAGTGGGGATACAATCTCTTTAGGTTTTAGTACTGGCTAGCGGCTGGATTATTCAATTTAAATAAATAAATATTTTTTTTAATTATATCGCAACACTATTTAAACCTAGGTAATAGGACCATATAAATTGACAATTAGGGAGTTGACGATGATTTGATACAATTTTTAACGAAAAAACAAGAAGTTAATTGATTCAAATTACCAACTTGAATATTTTCATTATAATATTGGTTCAAAATTTATTTTATCAATTTGAGTATGAAATCAGAAATCGATAAGTTAATTTCAAGGCAATTAATAAGTTTATGCTATAATCGTGATCTGGTAGTTACAGATCTTATTTATTTTGCAAGACAATGAAAAGTTTGCTAGTGTTTCAGAGACATGTCGTGAGCTCAATTAAGTACAAAACTTAAATCATTATATCCACTTCAAACATGAAGATATAATGCCAGATGTTCTTGTGATATATATCCTAATGCATCTCATAAATCATAGCTAACATTTAATCTTTTGGCATATTTTATTTCATCCTTCTACTTTAATCACTGTTTTAAGAATATCGGAACATATTCTTAAGAATTTAGTGTTAATTAAATATATTCTAAAGAATTTAGTGTTAATTAAAACAAGTCTTTTTATTTTAAACATTAATTATGTAAGGCAATATCAAAATATTTAATTAAGCGCCGGATAATATTTAAAACATTTTGTTGCTGTATTTATTCGTTGATTTGGTTATCTCATGCTGAACGAAATGCTTTTATTGTGTGCACGATTTTTGCAAAGTAAATTTTTGTAGTCTTATCTTGATATTTATTAATACAAACAGCCTTTAAGCACGCAAATCATCAATGGTCCTTGAATTTAATTTCTCTTGGACAAAACATTGCAAGTAGTTAATTTGTTTTATTGATGGAAATTTAGCATGCTATTAGCATTGTAAATCGATAAGAATGATAGACTATTATGATTATTTTAAAGTTATCTAAATTTGTTTTGAAATTTTATAGTTAGGTGGTTTCGTGACCAAGAAAGGAAATTATGTTGTTCGTTTCAAGTATACATAAACTTAACATTGCTGTAATATTTAAGTATAATTAATATTCAACGGGGTCTTTCTGATTTTCTTAGAATGACAGCTCTGGATTTCATAATTATATTTGAACTTTAAATAAATATTTTATGCAATTACCCAAGAGAATAGACGCACTTTATATTTTTAAAGATAAATTCATTATGTATGTTTTTTAATTTATGAAAATTTACGTAGTGCATATTAATTATTAGTAAAGTCCATTAAAAGATCAGATTCATAATTTTATTATGATGATATGTTAAGAAATTAATTTATTTTACTATTTTTGAAATTTAAAATAAAGGATGAGTACCTTTAATTGTTTTAACATAACAAGGATTAATGATTTTCACCAAGTCCTTACTCAAACTTGTCAAAAGGTGAATATTTATGTTATCATGTCTGAAGAGCGTCTTATTGGTCCTTATTATTTGGATGAGTATCTATCTCTAAAAATATACAGAGGTGTGCACTAAAAACGGTCAACGACGTAGCTTCGTTATACTTTATCCGATTAAAATAAGTGACATCAAATTAAATGGTTGAAAATATTTTGGCTATTTTTCCGGAAACATCCGGTTATTTTCGGTCAATCGGTTGACGAAAAAAATCATTTATCATACAGCATTGTACACAAAAAAGTCCCTGTATAATGTTAAAGAATTACCCAAAAATAAAAAAGGTTATAGTCATGTTTTATAAATCGCATTTTCTTGTTTTTTCAAGATAGTGCAGGAACGATTTGTGCATTTAACCGATTTTCCCTCTTCAATAATAACAAAGATACCCATACAGTCTAACGTCAAATGGGACACCCTGTATAGAGTAATTTCTCAAACTAAGTACATAAAAAATTTATTTTGCTTTCTATCTTCTTAAATACTTTAGTCAAAAAAGTTCTGTCTAATAATTTATAGAAGAAAGAACATAAATAAAACGGTAATTAAATGTAGAAGAATGTTACTAAGTTATCAAATAATTTATAAAAATTAATTCATAATTTTTTCTATTAAAACCATTTCTCTTATTTTTTTAAGAAAAGTCTCTTATTTAGTAGATAATACTTAAGATAAGCCCTCGTCTTGTTCAGTAATTGTTCTAAAAGAATGAAACAAATAATTTTTCTTAAGTGTCTTGTCTTCCACATTGTCTATCTCATCATAAATGATCATTGAATATCATTGTCTGTATGTATTTGCATTTTCCATAGCTCCTTCACTTCACTTCACTTCACTCGCTTATTTGTTATTTGGATATCCGTTAATTTCGATGAAATTACTTGTCTACAGCTCCCTTAGGAAGCTAAATTGGACACATATTTATAGGAAGTTTTTTTCTTAAAATTAGTTGTAGAATCGCTTCCTAAAGTTTGGCCGCTTAATTTCTGGACACCCTGTATAAATTCGCTACTGGAATATCGGTCTTCGGTATCAAAATGATCGAAACTTGTATTCAAATTTATAAGGTCCACATAGTCAAATAAATGTTTGAAATGAGTTGTTTCGAAACTAAATCGTTGGCCATGGACATAAACATTACAGATCGTAAATTTAATTTTTTCTATTCCTTAAGAACATTCTTACCTACCAGGAAATTTAAAAAGTCACGTCTATAAAATTATT
Organism: Stenus bimaculatus; assembly: GCA_963971135.1. Taxonomy (NCBI): domain Eukaryota; kingdom Metazoa; phylum Arthropoda; class Insecta; order Coleoptera; family Staphylinidae; genus Stenus; species Stenus bimaculatus. The sequence goes on from OZ020180.1 coordinate 20,677,528, forward strand.
TTCATGATTTATAAAGCTTTGATCTAGTGGTTGAGGAATGGAGGTGGTGTTAGATGGGAAAAACATACCTACACTGAAAAGTTCCATCAGGTGTTCTTAAGACGTTCTCATTGCAATGACGAGTGGCATAATCCAGAAGAAGGAGAGCTTTTTCATCTCTAAATTGAAGCTTATGCCTGCCGGTAGCATTGATGCACGGCAAATTTGTCATCCTTTCCTAATTTATAGCAGTTAAGGTTTTCGAAATTTAATGAGGTCTCATCACAATTGTATGCTTGACTTGGACGTAAGTTCATCTCAATAAATTTGTTCTGAAAAGACGGATCCCGTATCCCGTAGAGCTTCTTGAAATTTTCTGGCCAACCTGAGTTTGCTGTGAGCTGTGAGTTCTGCACCAATATTTAAAGAATTGCGTAGTTCTCGTGCTTATAACTGTAAAATACCATTGGAAACAATATCATTCTTCAATCTTTCACTCAAAAACCGTTGATGGATTTGCTTCCTTGGTGGAGGAAGTTTATGGGATTGCGTTGCAAAGATTCCCAGATTTTCTATGTTTTAAATTTTCCTGATAATAACACTCTTATGTACATATAGCAGACGTTGGTATATTGGCCTCTTTTTTTCTTTAAAATTCCCAATTTCTTCTGGATTGAACGGAAATTTCTTTTCTTTTCAACCATTTTGTTGCTTGAGTCAAGGGAACCGAAACAAAAGTACTTTCCATGTTAAATGTTATCTTAGTTCAAACGTTGCTTTTTTCTGGGTTGTTTAGTTTGATAAATTAATATCATCGAAAATGATGATAGATGCTTAGAAATGTACCGACTTTTGAATAATTTGTGCCTCTCTTTATTAAACAGTGCCACTTCTCTTAATTCTGGAGTATTTTCTTTGAGAAAATTAAAAACGGAACACCTGTGTAGCAAGTCCAGTAATTTCGAAGAGGATTGACTTCTAAAATTTTAATTTTGAATATCTTTAAAACAAGTCTTTGGCTTTTGTACAAGCGGCCCTAAAACATGTTACCTCTACTGTTAGGGTGCGTTGAATAAAAAATAAAATAATCTGGTTTAAACTGATAAGTATTGCAGAAAATATATGCAAAAAAAAACTGTTAAGCTTGAGAGTGTAGGCTTTTGGTTTTAGCTAAAACCGAAACTGTTTCATCCAAACCACCATTAAATTATTTAAAAAAACGTAAAATAAATTAATATACTCATTCCAAATATTGTGTAGATTTTTAAAATTAATATAAAAGTAGGGTTTTTTAATTCATATTTTGAGGATGAATGTTTACCGTGAGATTATTTCGCGCAAAGATGCACGTCGGAACGGCGTTAATTCGATATCCTGATCTCGCGTAAACTCGATTTCACCCTGATGAATTTTCATTTTTGTTTGCTCCCCTCTAACAAAATGTAAATGCTGCGAAAATGAAATTTTGGCCGAAAAATAATCACTTGCCTTCACGTTTATCGCGTCCGGACCAACTCTAATTATACAAAGTTAATAAATGATTCCATCGAGATTTAAAACAAATTTTTATAAGGTCAACTTTGTTAAATTATTTATTACTTTAATTAACAATTCAAAAATTTTGCAACAGGCTTAATGTTTCAGGTTTGTTTACTTTAAAAATACATCCTTGGTATGGAAATCATATTTAGAATTGTTTGTCGATATTTCTACGAACATTTTTATTATACTTCGTATAAACTAATTTAAATTAAAAGCAAAAGTTTATTAGTTTTTATTAAAATTAAATCAATTATGTATAATATAAAATATGTCCTTACACTTATACATTTCTATAATTTAATCAAAAACCTAATAATTGTAAAATATTACCGTTTCAGCTGGTAGTAAATAATTACTTCAAAAATCTCTATGTCCAATTTCTATGTCCAAAAGTTTTAAGATAACTTTTAAGTATAATTATTTCTGCGGAGGCCTAATTGGAGTGTAGGATACTGATAAGGTCGAAGTACGTCCAAAACAGTTATTTATCATGATTAACTGGTTTAAGAGTACTTTATCTATTTACAAAATTTTTAAAACATAATAGAGTTAGGAAAAGAAAGTTATATAAATGTTAATCAGTTTTTTTCTAATAATAATTTAAATAAAAACTACTACCTTGGTAAAATGGACAATTTAATTTTGGAGTAATTTAAATTTTAACAAAGTTGTATAATTGGTTTAATTATATGAATTTAATTATTTTTCAGGATAAACAAATACCAACAAGTTAATAACTTCGATAATCTAATTTACTCTAAAAATACATAAACAAGTACATATAATGAAAATACTTTTTTGAGGGTGTTTAATTGTTTATTTTAGGTACATGGTGTCCCATTTTAATTGATCCAGCTGAATTTCTCAAAAACTAAATGATTTTGTTAAAACTGTTTCAGGCAAATCCTGTAACGTTTCCAAAAAGATAATTTAATAATAATCCCATGGGTTTTTATCTTTTATGGGATTAAAGTTTATCAGAAAACCTTCTTTTCAAATGGTAACTCATAATTTTTATTGTAGATTCGCAATCTATGAAAAATAATGGGCAAAATTTATCTAAAACATTTTTTTTAGAAAATGTCTCAGGTTTTTAAAAATTTTTAAATTCTATTACCCTTATATTTGTCCAATTCTGTATGGTACTTCTTTAGGTGCTTTAAAAAACAAGGATGGGGGAATTCGCTCTATCGCTATTGGAACTTTTTTTAGACCTCTGGATGCATCAAAATAAAAGTCTCTCTTGAAGACCTATTTCATCCTATACCGGGTGGAAATGAAACTAGGGCCACCCCTGGCATTTCTTTATTTATGAAAATAAAAAATTAGAATTTTAGTATCTTATATGATTTAAGAAAACAAATTTTATGGATCGTATAAATCTTTCATTTTACTTCCGATTTATCAGGAAATGGCACCCACTTTCTTATTTTAAATGTAACCCCCTGATTTTTTCTACGTAAAATCAAACATTGGTTAGTTTTAAGAATGTATGAGAAAAAAATATTTTTTTTTCAAAACTTTAAGAAAAAATTTGAATTTTTTTTTGGTAAAAAATTTGAGTAAAACCTACAAAAACTATTTTTAAATAATACAAATACGTAAAATAAATTGTAATTTATAAAATTTATTTCACCGTTCTTGAGATTTTCAAGTAGCGTTTTTTGGAAATATCTTTACTTTTTTAAATGGGATGATATAAGGGCCACTCCCTAATTAAATAGAGGGTTTTTTCCGGTTACTGTGATATCCCATATGTATGTTTAAAAATAGTTTTTGTAGGTTTTACTCAAATTTTTTACCAAAAAAAAATTCAAATTTTTTCTTAAAGTTTTGAAAAAAAAATATTTTTTTGTCATAAACATACTTAAAATTAACCAATGTTTGATTTTACGTAGAAAAAATCAGGGGGTTATATTTTTTAAAATAAGAAAGTGGATGCCATTTCCTGATAAACCGGAAGTGTAATTAAAAATTTATTCGATCAATAAGATTTGTTTTCTTAGATCATATAATATACTAAATTTTAATTTTTTATTTCCATAAATAAAGAAATGCCAGGGGTGGCCCTAGTTTCATTTCCACCCGGTATATTGGATTTGGCTGTAAAGGGGGTTGTGAAACTTTTATTCTTTCAGCAAGAAGGTACCTTATTCAACATCCCAACATTCATTATATTCTCCAAATCTTCCATTTTGGCAAAAATAGAATTATGTCAGAATGTGGTGTTCAGCAGATAGTTCCTCTGGGACCTGCCCTTTTTTGTTTCACTATTGCCAAACTTACTAAATCAATTACAACTGAATATAATGTATAGTATATCTTGATGACGGTTCTATAAGTGATCAATCGGACATTGTTCTTGATAATCTTGATAGAATTATTAAGAGTTGCAATGAAATCGCCGCGGGTATACAAGTTAAAAAAAACAAGAACGATTTCTTGGTACACTCCTTACTCACACTGATCTCTCCAACTGTTTTCAAGACAAATCCGATTCTTTTTAAGCTATTATCGCACATAGCTATCTTGTTGTTTGGCTATTCCAAAACTCATCCATTTATTGAGATATCCTACTTGTCATGAATCTTCTGGAACTTTAAATTTTAACAATGTTATAAAAATTTCCATTGAAAAATTACTAATAATTCCTTTTCAGAAGAAATTTGGTCCTATGCTTTAGAATATGGTGCATAGTTTAATGCTCTTCCTGTTGCTTCTTTAGGAACATTACTCGATAATGATTCCTTCAGAATAGCAATTGGCCATTGTCTTGGTACTTCCCTATGTATTCAATACACTTGTTCCTGTGGCTCTATTATCAATGAAGACGGACTTCGTGATTTAAGCTGTAGACTGAGTGCAAGAAGATATTCTCGAAATAACGAAGTAAACGATATTATTAAAAAAGAATTATCATCCGCAAACATTCTTTCCATTTTGGAGCCTTTAGAAGCAAGCAGAGACGATGAAAAAATCAGGCCTTTTGTCCTTGGAGTTGCTGGAAACCTGTAGTTTGGTATTTTACATGTATTGATACCATGTCTCCTTCTCATTTAATAGATTCTTCAATTTCTTCTGAAGCAGCTGCATTTACTTGAAAAAATATTACCATGTCTATATACAGAAATCTTAAAAAATTACATCTTTTACCCACGGAGCATAAAAACATTTGAAGTTTGGGGTTCTATTGCCTTACGTTTTATTCGAGAATTATGAAAACGATTAGCTAATATAACCAAGGAACCAAAGATCTACATCTTTTCTAATACTACGAATTAGTATTACTATTCAGAGGAGCAAGGCTGCTTCTGATATTGAATATGACATTATTAGAAATTTTGTTTTATTTAGTACAATACTGTTGTTAGTAGACCAGTCACTAATAATCTCTATAGTGGATTCCAGAGATTTGGTTATATCTTCTAAGTTTCTTTTTAAAATTATGGTCAAGGTATCATCCGCATAATATACTGTTCTGCCTACAGGTGGGTTTTGTATCAGGTCATTAAGAAGATAGTCGGTGAAATTAGGTATATGACTTTGCAATGTAAATTTCGATTTCGTATAAACGCGATAGAAGATGAACGGTTAATTGAAATTAAATAATTCTTTTTGGCGTTGTTTAAGAATTCCATATTGCATCCTTCGACGTTTGTTGTTTTTTGTAATTTTCATTTTTTGTTATACAAGGCAAATAATACTGGTCCAATGCTGCCTGTGGTTCACCGCTCAGAATATTTTTGTTCTCAGAAACTGCATTCTACCATTTAACAAACTGTTTCCGATCCCAGTTAAGGGCTGGCTGTCTTATACCACATCTATGTAATTTTTCCAGAATCAGTGAGTGATTGATTTTTTCGGATGCTCTACTAAAGTCAAAAATACTGCTGCAACTTTTTGCCCATTATCGATAGCTTCCAGGATTATTTTATATGCATCCAGCAGAGCGTGAGATGTTGATAGAACTCTTTAGAAAACTTAATATTGTTCTGTGGGGATGACACCATATTTTTCAGAGAATGAGAATAGCCGAGTGAGGTAACATTTTTCGAAAAACTGTCAGGACGGATATTGACCGGTAGTTTGCTATACTAAATCGATCAACTGGCTGTTTTCAGTAAGTAGAGAAACTCACCATTATCGAAGGATTTATTTATTAGATGGTAGAGTGGTCCTACAATCATGCCAGCAACGTTTTTAAGCAGGTTACACAATATTTCATCCCTTCCTGAGGACTCCTTGTCTGAGACACTCATGATTATGTTGTGAGTCTCAGATTCAGTGAGAGGTGCAAGAAACATAGAAAACGTGTTTGAATAAATTTTTGTACTTGTTGAGCATGAATATAAAATTTTGGTTTCAATGTATCCCAGAAAAATGTTGTTGAATTTAATTGCAAGTTCATGAGAATTGGTTAGTTTTTGTCCTTCCTAAACCTGGAAAAATTCGAGTTTCTTATTTGCGGATTTATTGACGTTACTTATTTTCCAGACTGGTCTTAGCCTCTAAAACGTTTTTTATATAGCTTTTTAAGGTGGAGGTAGACCAATTTTATTTCATCACCATGTTTCTCACGAAGATATTTGTGAATGGTTTTCAGGAAGTCACTCTCTTGAATTATATTTGGTGTGATCTATATTTATACTTAGACTGCTTTTTAGGTTGCTTTTAAAATGGTAATTGAAGCAATTTTGGAAGCAGGTGTAGGAGTTCAAATCAGTTAACTCCAACACTCCTTTATAGGTTTCACCACATATTTATAGTGTTGTTCGTAACATGCATAAAATGTTTGTAAACTAAATCAATTTTGTTTTCCTAAAAAAGTTATATTGTAATCAAGAAACAGAGAAAACATTTCCGTTTAGTGAATATAAAATAAAGCTGCGTTTTTATGTCCCACTAACCATTTTATTTTCACACCTATGCCATATGTTGTTATTTTGTTGGTCGTAAAATATTTATAAGAACAAAATTTTGCCTTAAAGTACTATTTGTTTGGGCAAGAAAGTTTTAATATTAACAAAGTTTGCTACTAAGAAGCTCAAGAGAGGGTTAAATTTTTGCCGGCATAATCTCAAGGGAGCAGCACGAAGCCGTCCAAGTTTAAGCCGGAGACACAAAAAATAACGGGCACGCAATAAATTTTTAGATTATCGAAGCGCAGCTGAGGAGGCTAAAGGCCTAAAGTGTTTTTAAGCCTTTTTTATTCGCGCCTTCTCGTTGGCATCAGGTTAATTCTACAAGAATGTCTATGATCACGAAAAATAAACTCTGAATTATCTTAGGAGCGATTAATAAATTTCTTAATTAAATTCTATAAGTGTTTCTTTTGATTTTATTTAAGAGGCTTGGGTATCGATTCACCTTTTTTGTGTAGAAAATTTAATTGGGATTTGTACATATCTTGAATTAATTTATATTAATATTAAATTGAATTGCAAATTAATTCCTAAGAAAAAATGGAGACCTATTGAAGGAGCTTAATTATATTAAATCTTCTAATGAAGCTTATTCATTTATAATTAAATTAAAACGTAATTAATTCTTCGATAAAAGCTCTTTCAAATATCTTAAATGAGGAATTTGTGTAAAAGTTTACCTAAAAGTAAATAATTATTACAAATACTTGAAAAAAGTGCTTAACTTTAGCTGAACTATTGATTTAAATGGAAATACTTCAGTATATGTAAACTCCCATCAACTAAACTTTTCGCTTCTATATATAAAGGTTTAAGAAAAGTAAAATTCTTCCCAAGGATCAAGGTGTGCAGAACTTTTCTAATCACTTTCTTAAAACAGATTTTCTCATAAAAGCTTGACTGTAAATATAACGCCCTTGAAAATTAAATTATGTTCAAAAGTAATAAAATTGCGCTTCGTAAAAAATATTTATGGGATAACTTGAATGTTGTTTTTATTATATTTTTTTTGTAATAGCTTTTATAAAGGAACATAAAAAGGTTCCTGAACTTTTGTTTTAACAGGTGCCTTAATGTAAAAAATCGTTTAAAACATGTATTCTACTCTTAGAATACTTTTACTAGGTTTACTTTATAAATTTAATAATGATTTATGCCAACGTTCTAAAATTACTAATTTTAATTATAATTATTTTTAATGAAATACAATATGTTCGTTAATAATACTGTTCTACAAAAAGCACATAAAAAAGAGCTGCCTCTGAAATATAAGTATATAATTTAAATTTTTAAAGCAGAATATATATCTGTAACCAGATTTACTCTAGCACGTCAAGCATTGATATATTATCATTTAAATATTTAAGAGCAGAAACATAATTTTTATGGCAAATATTTTTTTTTCATTAAGCAAATAGAAAATTGAGACATTTTTATACTTTATTTGAATTAAGTACAGTATTTGTTGTTACTGAAGAAATATGTACTGCAACTGATGCTTCTTGAGAAACTAGTACTACAATTGTTCCTTCTGAGGAAATAAGTAGGTACTACAAGTGATGCATCTAGAGAAATTAGCACTGTTGTTTCCGAAGAAATAAGTTCAACATCAACTGATATTCCTAAAAAAAATATTACTACCACTGATGGTCCTAGAAAAATAACAGATATTCTCGAAGAAATAAGTTATATAACTATCGTTCCTCAAGACATATGTACTACAACTGATGCTTTTGCAGAAATAAGTACAACAACTGATCTTTCTAGAGAAATCAGTACAATAAGTGTTGTTTCTGAAGAAAATACGTACAATTAGTTTTTTATTACACAAATATAAAGTTAAAAATCGAACCATTTCCATACTTCATTTTAATTTAAAATTAATAAATGTAATTCTAAGCTGATCCTTCTGGAGAAATCAGTACAATTGCTTTTGTTCCCGAAGAAATATGTACTAGATCTGATGTTTCTGGAGAAATCAGTACAACAACTGTTGTTCTTAAAGAAATAAGTACTATAACTAGTTCTCCCTAAAAATAAATACGACAACTGATACTTGTTCGGAGATAAGAACAACTTCAAATGCCATTTCTAAAGATTCAAGTACTAAATCTGATGGTTCTAGAGAAAAAAATAAAATAACTGTTGTTTCGGAAAATAGTACTACAACTATTGTTTCTGAAATTGATGCTTCTGGACAAATAGATATAAAAACTGTTGCTCCTGAGTAAACAAGTACCTACAACAACTGATGCTTCTGGAGAAATCTGTACAATAACTGTTATTTCTGAAGAAATAATTACAACTACTGAAGCCTTTAAAGAACTAAGTACTACAACTGCTGCTTCTGGAGAAATAATTTTGGCCCTAAAGAAACACGTACTACATCTAATACTTTAGAAATTAGTATAAACAGCAAAGAATAATAACCAGAAAAAATAATAAGATTTTTCGAGGGTGTATTAATTTTTAAATTTTAACCATTTGAAAAACTGATGTGATAAAGAAATATTGTTAGCATATTTTTGCAGAAAAACATATTGTGATAAATAATAAAAATTAGAATCAGTAATGAAAAACATTGCTAGGTAGGGGCGAGCGGGCAACTTTGATTAAACGTGTTAACTAAGTTTTGGAGGTAACTTTGTGCCATTTTTTTTTTCACTTTTGAAACCACAATAAGGGTTAAACTCTATAGCTTATATTGGAAAAAGACGTTTAGAGTGTAAACCCCGTACAAGGATCCAATCCAATCTGAGGTTTCTATCACATCAGAAACACTAGTCATAAGTGCCTCTCTCAGAAAAAAAATGAGCATGGGTAGAAAAAAGGTAGATCTTGTATCTTGACTGATATTCCGGAAAAACAAGAAATAGATCATACTTATCTTCATCGCACGAAGCACATAGAAAAGTTAAACGAGGTGGATCAAAATTTCACAAAGCAAAGAAGAATTTAACACGTACTGATTCTGATGCAGATACAGTATTAGAGTTAGATTCGAAAGACGAGGTATGAGACATGATGGATAATGAAGAGATTGATATTATTACTACAACAGACTACAAAAATTAAATCCAGGATATTTCATCTTAGCTTCAGTTTCCAATAAAAAAAAGTGGGTGGAACATCTCGTACAGCATTAATCTTCACTTTTAAATTCGATTTATGTAAATTATAATTAGGGTAAGATCTTTATAGAAATTTTCTTATTTTTTATTTTGTGATTAATATCTTCAATTTTTGTATTTTCTTTTATGCTCTTTTTAACTTCAGTTCAGATATGCGGGTGGCTCAGATTTGAACATTTGGTTTCCCCCAAAGGGTCCCCCAAAAAATGTAAACACCTAAATATTTTTTAAACCGTATTGAATTAAAAAAAAAGTTTAAACAAAAGGTAATTTAAACGAGGGTGTTCGTTTTATTAGTGATACGGCACCTAACTTAGGTTCGGCCATAAGGATAAGGCATTATTGACTTTATAAATATTATAGAGTTCTAACAAAAACCAATCAATTTTTTTTTAAGTTTAATTTAATTTTTTTTTATTTTAAAAAGATCAAAATTTTATCTTTCATTATCAAGTGGATTTTCAGGAAATTAAGATCGAATTTGCCCATTCAGACACATAAAAAGCATGATTTTAAATTATTTTTTTAACGAATCTTAGATATTTTGTAACTAAGTTACTAGCTTGTTCGAAACCTGTTTAAATCTGTAGAGCGTGTATGATACACATACATATATCTCAAAGAATGATTTTACAACTTATTGAAGTTTTTCCGGCTGTGAGCCGCGAAATGAGATTTGAAAATCAGCATACACCTGTAGTTTTACAAAAGATAATTCAGTATCGATAAAATGAAACAGCATATGAATATTGAATTTGTTTTTAAATTCAGGCAGTGCTGACCTACAGGTTAAATTCGCAACAGATATGCACTTCCGTGCCATTTTTAATTAATCTACTGCGTCGAAAAATGGTCGAAAATATTTGTTATTTATAAATTGCCATTCAAACTGGCATCTCTATCGAAACAAATATATTTTTCTATATGGTATTTAACAAGGGGTTCGACCAAAATTTAAAAGAATGCGCAGTTTCTGTGGAACTAAAACCATTGTATAAATATCTAGATAGATATACAGGGTGTCCTACTTTTGTACCAGCAAAATTTTATTTAGATAGTAAATGTCATTTTAAACAAAAATTTTCGTATGAAGTATTACGATTTTTTGGCTCCTGAAAAAGTTACAGCAATTTTAAAATTGATAAATTTTCATGGTTTTTGATATATTTTTTTTAAATCAATTATTATTTGTGTAAGTTTTTAAGGAGTCGAAAAAAAAATAATACCTAGTTCATAGGAAAATTTTTGTTCAGAATAACATTTACTATCTAAAATAATTTTTTGCTGGAAAAAAAGCAGAACAACCCGCATAATGCTAATACGTTTGTTTGCTAAGATACTTAAATTTTCTATTGTCATTTGACATTTCAATTGGGAATTTTAAGTACGTATAGATGGCGCATAAATGGAGGATATTCGGTACTTGCCAGTGTCAAAAATTGTGTTCAAAATGCATTATTTTAACTTATAACTACATACTACATATTTAACAAAACATCAATAGATTTATTATTTAAAGCTTCAGTAAAGCTCAAAAAACATGTACCAATGCATTAAATAAAAAAAGCAAGTATAGAAGCTCATATTTTTCCCACCAGAGGCCGAGCGGGTTTTTAAAATTCCCAATACTTGTAATTTTAAAATCAAAATTTATTTTTCTAGCCAAGTATCAAAACGAATATTTTTAGAAAAATTACAAAATTATCAAATTTGTAATGCCAGTTTCTAGGTAATGTCTTTTTTAGATTTTATTTGAATTAGGATTATTATTTTAGATTCATTCACAATACAACTTTTATTTTGCATTTGCAAATTGGTCAATTTCTGATGCGACAATATCATTAACGGATCAACGGTTCAACACTTACCGGCAAGCTTTTTCGTATACATATGACCAAAAAAATTTGATGACCCCCCCCCCCCCCCCCCACATGTAACGCCCCTGAATATATTTTTTAAACTTTTATTAGCTGAAAATATGTATCGTTATGTGAAAAAACTGTGGCCAAAATTTCAAATTAATATCTCTTATAATATTTATTTTATTAAAAAAAAAATATTTTTGTTTTAAAATTTTGAAGTGGTTTTACTCTTTAAGGAAGCATTCATTACCGGAAAATACTTTATCAGTCAAAAATGCTTAGTTTCACTTCCACTATCACCATAAAAAAATTGTCACAGTTACTAAGGGACACCCTGTATTGAATACAAAGTACTCTATCGGATTTTGGGTTGATTTCCTCCAGCGACGAAACTTATTCTAATATGTAAATACCACTCAAATATACAATTTGAAGACATATTAAGCTTGATAGTGGCTGTTCACGACCAAATAACGAATTTGAAATTAATTAATTTTTGCACAAGTAGACAACGATGTCATTGTTTTCTAACAAATGGTTGCCTATGTCTTTACTTTGAATTATCTTGAGCTCTAATATTTTTACTGTAAATTAAGAAGTTACGGTTCTAATAGTTGTAATAAGATTTGTAATAATACGGGGCCAAATAAAAATATAATAATTTTTACAGAAAATATAAAAACTTTTTTGCACAAACATGCAACATTGAACTTTTTACCTTCTAAAATTACTCGTTAAAATTAAGATTTAAAAATCGATTTTATTAATAGAATTTAAAACCGATATTTTAAAATTATTACCTTTCTTTCAATTTAAACTTAAATTAAGAATAAAGATTTATTTATCTCACAGAAGTTTTATCAAACTTGTTAAAATTTGAATTTTAGCGTCAACTATTGGAGAGATAAAAATAATTTTTTAAAGTAATGTAAAATCTAATAAAACTGTTTATAAATTAAATTTTTTACAGAAATTAAGTATATAATTAATATTAGAAGTATATTAGTTCATTTTGATAAGTTTAGTGTATTTTTATTTTTACCCATAAACCCATATGAAAACGATTACGTCCTTTATACATGTAAATACATACATATTGTAGATTTTTTAAACATATCTTATATCTTAAATAGAAGAAAGTCGAATCTATAGTTGAAAAACTCTTTAGAAATTGTTTAAGCGGTAATGTACCTTGTTTGTTCGCGAATGAAATTCACCACTTAATTTGAGTTTTCCTAAAAAATATTTTATGAGTTATAACGTTCATGTATTTAATGGGCGATTAATTCAAATGTAATAGTAAATATTTTGAGGTTTTATATCAAGTAATATTCAAAATAATTATCCGATGCAAATCTTGCTGACTTTTTATCAATAAAAGACATTCATTTTTGGCATTTTAGTGTGGAAAACTTAAAATCCTTCTCCTAGTTGAAATATGAGGTATAATTATTTTACATTATAACTTAAACTATTTAAAGAAAGTATTAAAAAAACATATTTTTTAAAATTTCATATTCTATGAAGTTCAGAATAGTTGACGATTTGCTTAAAATGTACAATCTGGAAAATAATATATTTTATTATCAGGGCTTAGACTGAGTGCTCAATTATATGGTTTTTTTATATTTTTTTTTATATTTGTCCCAAAATAAAAGTTTCTATTTTACCATTTTGAATAGTGTATCTTTATATCTTTTTAAGTAACTAATATAGGCGTTTTATTATAATGGATCTTTTAAACATACCGGGTGGAAATGAAACTATGTCCACCCCTGGCATTTCATTATTTATGGAAATAAAAAATTAAAATTTTAGTATATTATATAATCTAAGAAAACAAGTCGTATGGATCGAATAATTTTTTAATTTTACTTCCGGTTTATCAGGAAATGGCATCCACTTTCTGATTTTAAATATAACCCCCTGATTTTTTCTACGTAAAATCAAACATTGGCTAATTTTAAGTATGTTTATGACAAAAAAATATTTTTTTTCAAAACTTTAAGAAAAAAATTTTAAATTTTTTTTTGGTAAAAAATTTTAGTAAAACCTACAAAAACTATTTTTAAACATACATATGGGATATCACAGTAATCGGAAAAAAACCTTCTATTTATTTAGGGGGTGGCCCTTATATCATCCCATTTAAAAAAGTAAAGATATTTCCAAAAAAAGCTTCTTGAAAATTAAAAAAAATAATATCTCAAGAACGGTGAAATAAATTTTATAAATAACAATTTATTTTACGTATTTGTATTATTTAAAAATAGTTTTTGTAGGTTTTACTCAAATTTTTTACCAAAAAAAAATTCAACATTTTTTCTTAAAGTTTTGAAAAAAAAAATTTTTTTGTCATAAACATACTTAAAACTAACCAATGTTTGATTTTACGTAGAAAAAATCTGGGAGTTACATTTAAAATAAGAAAGTGGGTGCCATTTCCTGATAAACCGGAAGTAAAATGAAAGATTTATTCGATCCATAAAATTTGTTTTCTTAGATCATATAAGATACTAAAATTCTAATTTTTTATTTTCATAAATAAAGAAATGCCAGGGGTGACCCTAGTTTCATTTCCACCCGGTATATTCGATAATATCATGTTTTAAATTGTGCTTTTTATAAATCAATTTTTCCATAATTTGAAGTACGAGTACCTTGGCAACTATAATGTCGGCAATCATACTATAAATTCCCTTATCCCTTAATGAAAGCAGTAGCAAACTGGAAGTGAAAAGAGCCTACTTTGGCATCATTCACTAAAATTATACTCCTAGTCTGTTTCTTTAATGATATGATTTTAGTCTCACTCCGACTTATAAAAAATATATTTAATGCTTTTTGTGCCTAAGAAAACAGATCATAATCTTATTAAATACTAGAGGTAAGGCCTTAATTTAATCCAAATAGCAATAATAAAATTAGTTTAAGATTAAGAAGTTTTGGTCCATTTTTTTAGTCAGACCAATAACACAAATGTAGCGGAACTTGATCTCAACTGTATCCCTAAATCAATGAATTTTTTGTTCGTTGATGATAATAAATAATAATTACCATTTTTGTGTTGAGTTGGAATAATATGTTACAAACATTCGCTAACAAAAATTTATAAACAATACTGTGATTAATTTTAATCAGTATTTTCTTTTATAATAACAATAACTTTCAAACGCAATGAATATGAATGTTTTTGATAGGGTAAATTGAATTTGTGAAACAATGAGTTGGTCAGTTTATTGAGGTAGAAACAAATATAACTCATTAGTATACATTAAGAATTTAGTAAATAGGAAATCTGTAACCGTAAACTGATGCAATTAAATTACGGGTTTCTGTGATCGTTAATGAAGCCTTCACTTGCGCAATTGCTTCCTGCATTATAATCGTCACACATCGATGGACGTTACAGGACTACCATTCCCGCAGCTCAAATGCTATTACCATTCTGAATTATAAAGCAGATAAAGCTTTTACCTTACCTTGTCGAAATGCAAATTAATTTTTATAAAAAAATCTTATACAGGGTGTTTGCGGTTCACCCGTTAACTTTTTAAGAGGTAATACCGCCTTTTGATGATGCTGCCAAAAAGTGAGTTTTTACGCATTTCTTACCAAATAGTTTACATAATACTTTTTAAATTTGGTATCTTTTATTGTGTAAGTTTAGTTTGACTTAAAGTATCTTTTTTTTTGTTTAAAATTAGGTATAGAATATTATTTTGACTGCTTTAAAAAACCTCCTCAAAATTCTAAATCTAAAATAAGAAAACAATTATAAAGTATGTAAAGATTTCTACCAAATTTGAAAAGTATAATGTTAAGCATTTAGAAATAATTTAGTAAAAACTCACTTTTTGGCAGGACCTTCCATATATAAACCGTAAACACCCTATGACACAATATTTGGGTATGTACAAATGACGTCATTTGGATTCATCATAAAATAAACATTTTTAAAATGTGAAATTATGACTGATATTATGGTAAAATTTAATTTTCATTATAAAATAGAGGTAACCTATGATTGATTTGATTTGAAAACCAACTGAGTTACTTCTAAAAATAAAATTTTATAAGACCTTTTTGGATTTAAGGATCTAATAATCCCTAAGAATCTTATAATCCCGAAGATTCTAATATTACACCACATTTACATTGACAACATAAATTTGTACTAAATAGTAAATGTGGTCTAATATTAGAATCTGTGGGATTATTACGTAATAATGGAAAAAGAACAGAAGGGCACTTGTTTTGGACGTATTCTTCATTAGTTCTTATTTAGCTTATACAGGGTGCTCCGTAATTACATGGATAGACGTAGTAAAACTTGTTTATCACATGAAATTAAGATGACAAGTTCCTCACTTTCCCCATAATTCTAAGAATCCCCAGCACTTTTTCTGTTGTCACTTTTTTGCAATTTTAACTGATTTTCTTATAAAATACATAATTTACTATGAAAACGGTATACTTGTTTACAATCGCTAAATCCAATCGTTTTGGTGCCCATAATGTTCAATTTCATGATTTATCATGATGTTTCCTCCCCAAGTCATGCGCCCTCTAGCGGTCCGAATTAATTATCACTCATTAGCTGATAATTTGCAACGCAGCTCCAGAAAAGTGGAATGCATTTTCTATTCCCTCCGTCAGAAAATGTATCGCAGGTGACTCATAAAAAATAATTGATATAATCGTTTTAGCAAGGTTTTGTCTACATCCGGCAAACTTATTTACATCAACTTTGGTTAGTTTCAATTTGGTACTTGCACCAATTTTAAACTTTGGCGATTATTTAAAGGTCAATAAAAATCCTTTAGAAACGTTCGCTGTAATATTTGAAAGATGTTTAATTAATATAGTAAAAACCTTTACTTCAAAATTATTAAGTTTGAAAGTTAAACAAAATATGCATAAAAAAAATCGGAATTCGTAAAAAATGTTTGAAAAGGTCTTATGAATATAGGGTTAATCATTTTTAGCCTCAAGTGTGCGCCGTTAAAAGTTTCCAGTGTAGATTTGCAAAGAAAGTTTTAGGCACTCGCTCCTCTCCAACCGGCGGTATACTTTAGGTATTTAAATGGCTTCGCCTCGTACTCAACATATATCTTAAATCGAACATATATTATTCTCTCAGCGAATTTGAAAATTTTATCGAGTGAGTAATTTAAAGGTTACGAAAAAAACCTATTGAAGACTTTTTATTCTACGTCATATTGTATTAAAAGAGCAATTATTCTTATTAAGAAATTTAATTAGTAATTAATGACAAAAAATGTAATTAAGAAACTTCTAAAGTGAAACAAAATTAAATTTACCTACATTACAATTAAGAACGAGTACTTTTATGTAAAAATTTTAATTTGATTTTAAATCGCATTAACCGCTTGCATCCTTGTTCGTCTCAGACAAGTTATCTCATTTGTGGAACCGTTAATTGGTTAAGCAGGTTAACATTCGTTGGATCCTTTATAAATTTTTCGATAACGATGTTGCGAACTTAACCAATTTAACGTTATGCCGCTCCACGAGGTATAACTCGGATCCGAATTTAATTCCGGGCCGCGGGAATCTCCGTCATAGAGCGCAAAAATTGGAAATTAATTTATTCGAGGTAAAATCGGAGTTGGCCGGGTACAAACCTTTCTTAACCCAACACAATCGATAAAATATTTTCATAATTATTTTTGTATTGATCATCGTAACGCACTTTTGAACGTCTTTTTCTTTTATTAAATAGGCCTAAGGAATCTGGTTAGAATGACGTGAAATGAAGGAAAAAGAATTGACATCAAGGGCGTATTTAGGGTCGGGCATCTTTCTTTAAATTCCCTTCTTCACTCCCTAAATGAAATTACTACATTACTCAATTGATATACCTAACATAAGAAACATTTTATATAAATTTCGAAAGAAAATTTATATACTTTAACTTTAAACACCTGCGAATTTGGTCATCCATTTTTCAAATTTTAAGTATTTTCTTCACAGAAAATTATATCATCACTTTTTATTTTATCGTATTGTTAAAAATAGTCAAAAGCGCGCTACTTTTGCGAAGTACTTACTCTCTTCGTGGCGTCCCTTGTCCCTAAAATTGTTTGGTTTGCCCAATAAAGACAAAATATACAAATGAATGATAGCCGAAATACTTTTTAATGCACGAAAAATAGAAATAAAAAAAATTAGGCCTTTTGAGCCTTATTGGATGTATAAAATGTTGAATGAAATTGGCAGTGATGCTAAGTTTATTATGTAAGTTTGAAGTAGAAAAAATATATAGATCAAAAAAGGCAGATTATTTGGTTTTAATTTTATTTGTAGGTGAATTTTTCTACAGGATTCGTATTGGCGATTTCTAAGATCAGATACGCCCTCTGGTGCGAATTTATGAACTAAAAGATACAGTAATTCTAACCAATCATAACTTGTAAAAATTTGACAATTACTGTATCTTTTAGTTCAAAAACTGGCATAGAGGGCCAAACAGCGCCATCCCTTGGTAATCAGAATTCCCAAAAACATCACAATGTTTGTGTAAAATTACTTTAAAAACAACAGGCTGTTGGAATTATGAGCAGGTTATGTGATACTGTAAGAAATCTTACGACAGAAGAAGGATTACAAAATCTGTCCATCATCTAAAGAAGCAACAACATCGTTATAATTGGACTCGACAAGCCCTCATGCATAGAATATCAACTGAAAAAGAATA
Organism: Stenus bimaculatus; assembly: GCA_963971135.1. Classification (NCBI taxonomy): domain Eukaryota; kingdom Metazoa; phylum Arthropoda; class Insecta; order Coleoptera; family Staphylinidae; genus Stenus; species Stenus bimaculatus. The sequence goes on from OZ020180.1 coordinate 20,695,685, forward strand.
AAACTTCGAAAACTGTTGAGAACATCATTGCGGCATACGAGTTAGTTAGTAGAATGGGCCTTTCCACTGTAAAATATTTTTCAATGAATTTTATACTATGCATAGCTCTTAAAAAACCAAATTTAATGGGCTGGTTTGTTTATTAATTATGGCACCAAAAAAATTTAAATTAATTTATTTAGAAATTGTGTTCAAAAAAGCGGCAACGTTGCTGGTGTTCTCGTCGTGTGTCCTCGTGTGCAGTCGTCTCTATCAACTCTACCAGCTCTAGAGTCTGTGATCGGTGATGACTAATTGGAAATGTCAAATTTATTTCCTTGTTGGTTAGCTTGTGTAACCATCATCTGTCAAAACAGAGTTTATGGAGCTTTGCGGTGGACGAGACGATAGGGGATACCAGCAATGTTGCCGGACTAGAACTTTTGAACAGTATGACGTAACGGATTCAAAAATTCAAATTTTTAGCTCTTACACAAAAGATATCAAAAATTGATTGAATATTATTTTTTATTGTAACTTTATGTTTAAGACTAAATAAAAATTAAAAAAATGGTGGAAAGGGCCATTGCAACCATTTTCCGCGATGCTCTCAATTTATTTCTTAAAAAAACTTTAATTTTAACCTATGATTTTTAAAGTTTTGTCATATTCGCGATTTCGGAGATCACATACGACCTCTGGTGGTCATTTGTAAAGCTAGAAGGAGTACTAAATAAAAACCTATTTATGTGTGGATACTTATAAATCAATTTTTTGCTCACAAAAACACACGGACTAACTATGTGTAATATACGCTCGGATTCGTATTAATAATTATCTTTCAGATGGTGTCAATAACTTTTTTATGCAAGTCCGAAAACTTATTTTATGACCCATTTAATTAAAGAGTAACGCCCCGCCAAGTCATATTTTAATTTCAAATTTCATCATTAAAAACGCACGAACTAACTATGAGTTACATACTACTACAACTATGAGATTTTTATGCAAGTCAGAAAACTCCTTTTATGACGTATTTAAGCGTGAAAAAGAGTAACGCAGCTTTAAAGTCTAATTTTAATTGCAAATTTCATCATTAAAACCGCACGAACTAACTATGAGTTACATACCCTCGCATTCGTATTTTAATTGTCTTTTAGACGGTGCTACTAACTTTTTTACGCGTTAGGGAAAAAAATGAGTTTTTGTGTAAATTATTAATGCACTTTTTAGTTTGTCGAAAGAGGGCATTCTTTGTTTTGAAATTTTATAGGCTAAGTCGAACGGACTAACTTTGTGTTAAAAGGCGGTCGAAAATAATCAGTTTTGATGTTACTTTTTTATGAATTACTCCCTCGTTGTAGACGGACTAACTATGAATTTAATACCGTTGTATCATTCTTGAAATGATCTTTGCGATGATACCATTTTCAATTGATTTGGATGTAATTTGACAGAGAAATGAGCGTTAAAACTTATTGCCGGAAAAGTTATTGCTAACCTATTCCTCCCATCCATTTTTTTACAAAATCTATGTCAAAACAGCGCCATCTATACGTAATCGAAATTCCCAATATAATATCACAAGTGGTTAAATTTTCTCGGTAAAAATTGAATCGAGAGAGTTCGTTGCTGTCAAATTCGAGGGGATTCAATAAATTTTACCTATAACGTCAAATTAACAGTTTGTTATGAAATACCAAGCTTAAACGGCCGTCCCGCCAGTGCAGAGACACTCCCATAAGTTTTATCAGTTACGTCAAAATATTATCAAGGGTAATATAACAAGTGGTAAGAATAGTATCGAAAAATTTTTAGAAATGCACGAATTTTAATCTCAACGACGAAAAGATTGAGATTAAAATGAGTAAGCATTTCTAAAAATTATCGATTCATATTATTACCACGAGTTATATTTGGAAAGAGAATATAATGACTGAAAATATTTGTATTTTCACTTATTAATATGTCAGAAATACATTGAAAATTTTGACATAAAGTGACAGGTATTGTATTCTCAGTTGAAAACTTTGACGCGTGTCAAAATGAAGCGTTCTGATTGGCTTAGAATTCAATGAGTTATATAGTCATATGTAATATGACGAGTGGTCAAATTTAAGTGGAATATTTTTCACTGTCATTACCACGAATGTCATTTGGGGTTTAGTTTTAATTCCACGACTGCGTAGCAGGAGTGGAATTTTTAACCCCAAATGACATGAAAAATATTCGACTTATAATTTGAACAAGAGTGCATATTTAAGGGACTATTTAACGAACTTTTTTCACTTTTTTGTACAAAATTTGACTGAAAACTTCAAACTTATTGAAATTTGACATTAACGTCAGAAAATAATCGCTGATATTTTTGACGTTTTACTTGTCACAAAAAATAATCACTTATGAGTTGAATAGTCACTTTTATTTTTGTATTAAGGGGTTATACCTTCTCACTTGGACCAAAAAAATGGATTTTTTGATTTTTACATTTTCTTTTAGTATAATATCTAAAGAATGTTTTCTGCAAGTTACAAAAGAATCGAAGAAAAATTAGCCGATGAAATCGGGTTCCGAAGTATTTATTGCATTTGTATAACCATCATCAAATTAAAACGCGTTTTTCTCGAAACTAATTTTTCTTGAAAATCACTTGGCGGTGATCAAGATATCTTAAGAACCTCTAAACCGATGTTGATAAAATTTGGTACATACTTTCTCTATATCTAGGGCTTGTCTTTAACCGAAGGAATTTTGATTTGGTTGCGAACTCTATTTTTAATTTGCAAAACTATAAAAAGTGCGATATTTTGATTTTAGATGATCCGGTGTCAAGATATCGTGGTCACCGCGAAGCTCCTTAAAAAACCGCCATTTTTTGTTCTGTATAAAAAAACGTACCAATTATAGCTAAAAGTATGTACAATCATATGATGTAAAAATAAGTTTTAAATCACGTACAATTTTGGTAGGTACAAGCCCTTGACAAACTTTACGTCGGGGAATGTACACAAAATCGTGTTTTAATATATCGTCCCCTGGGATAAATAAAAAAAATAGTTGTGTAATAAAATATCATTTAGGAATAAAGGTAATTAGTCTATGATTTTCATTCATTTTAATTGCAGTAATGATAACCTAACCAAACGGTCAACGGAAAAAATTTATTCATAAAAAATTTATTTAATATACCATTTACCAGGAAGTAAAATATTTCAAAAAAATCATGAAAAGAAGTAACTAACGGTAATATAACAAATTTAAAGGATAAACTATAAACCGTTCTCATATAAATTACAAGAAAACACCTTTTTCGGTACCTTCAAATTCATCTTCTTTACGAAGAGAAATAGGACATACGTTTATTCAAACTTTTCTTAATGTGTTAATGTTTTCTAGCTTCTGTTCAATTTTGTTCTACTTATTATGATATATATTGTAGACATATAATTTGTTGGATGACCCTAATTTCTCTAAATTGGTAAAAACAAACTCGAAATAAGAATTTCATTTCTTATCTCCAGTATTTATGTACCTATGCATGAAAAAGTGTTTAAAAATGATTCGCAATTGGTTTCTTCTCATATTTGACGTAGTTGGTCTTTAATTTTATACTCACTCTAGGCCATTTTCTATGTCCTTATACGTGACCTAGTCAGAGTCGCGCGGTCAAAAAACTATACACAATACTATGAAACAATGTACGTTTACAATTCGTAAGTGTTCATAAAATAAACAAGAACAAATAGAAATGACACTTCAATTGATTTAATTTGGAAAATACTAATTCCTAATTTTTGGGTAAAATTATGTATCGTGACAATATTTTAAAGTACATCTTTACCTATTTTACATTCCTAAGTGGAGAATTTAATATCTGAGATTTAAAAAGTTGAAATATACAATTAAAACTAATTGTTTTGCTTTTATCCAAGATAGAGAGAGACTTTATGGACGATAAAATTATATCCCGACCTAAATAATTGGTTCGGATGTTAACATTTCCGCAGCCACTTCTTTGTTATTATCATTCTTTATTTTTGAGTGTTGTGCGAAATAAAGTCTGGCGGAAATGCGAGGATTATAAGTCCTCAAGGGAAAAATAAACAAGCGAAAGCTTCCAGAATTTAATTTAGTGTAGAGCAGAGACTTCGACGTTTTCTTGTTCCATTTCTTCAATTGTATATTGTGTTTAAATTTATTTCAATACTTATTCGCTTATAATGACAGAAATGAGAATAATTGAGAGCATATGTGATTGAAGTGCTCAAGTAATTTAAAAATGCTAAACAAACTGTTCCGTAAATTTTTATTATAAAGATGGTAATTGTACTTTTGTAGCTGGCAGAATAATTTAGTCGCATTTGGCGTGGAAAAATAATTTTCCGTGGTGCAGCATATGAATGCTTTTATGGAAGGAAATTGCTACATTTTAAAAATTCATTGCTTGCATATTTTACCCATCTACAAGAGAATAATTTTATTACGAATACGATTACTTTGTAAAATGTAGGAGTTTAACAAAAATGAAAAGTTTCAAACGTAAACGCAGAAGAAAAACCATTGGAGTCTTTGATTAAAATTTTAAAAGATTTTTATAAGTAAAATAAAAGCTCCTACATATTAGATGCAATTGTTTAGTCACCCGATATAATTTCGAGGAACATGTGTGCTTCTTCCTTTCATTACTTTATTCAAATACAATGACAAGTTCATTATTATGCAACACTACTCTAACATTATATGGAAGAACCTAGTGAATGTAAGTAAACAAACCCAATAATATAACAAAAGCTTAGTGCTAGATATAAATTGAAGACTAGAGGAATGAAAACAATAATTCAAGGGTTTGCTAGTCTGATGAACTTTAATTTTTGTGTGTTTTCACTGATGTTGGCATTATAAAATATACAAGAAGTATATGAACTATTTTATCGTTTATTTAATAAGACCAACATTAATTTGTATATTTGAAATTTATATTTTTTAACTTATTTAATAATTTTATAGTTAAGCTACTAAAATGTAAAAATTTAAATTGAACTTACGAATATTTCGAATAAATGAAATTGGGAATAAAATTAATGTAAGATGCTTTTTGGTTTGAATATGAAATATAACAAATAATTCTAAACATTTTCATGAGTCACTACATATTTATTTTAGATTAAATATTGTCTGGATTCACTTGATATAAAACTATTCCAATACGGAAAATGAAAAATTCGTGGGAAATATTGGAATTTCTTACCGGTACTCGCGAAAAATGCATACGGTAGCTTGTCCCATTTGTAGATTGTAATATTCGTATTGGAAACGTTCCAATGATCCGCAGTAAAATTTGTCGGTACACAAGTAATGTGCAATCATTTAAAATGCTTCATTGCTGATACTCAATTTGTTTCTCGAGATTTAATCTTACCAAGTCAAGTGAAACATGTCTTGTGATAATTTATTATAGATTAAAATTTAATTAAATTATTGGATCTTAGGAGTACGTGATTAAGATTTAATACTCTCTATTTAAAGTAATTTAATTTGTAAATATTTGTCCTAATAATAATACATATGCTTTTAGAATATTATTAGCAAATCAAAATTCTTCTAGATTTTCTTTTAGAAATATTCCTTGGAAATCATTTTCTATGAAGAGTCAAATAATTAATAATGCTTTAAAAAAACAAAACATACATTTCAAAATATTTTAAAAATAATAATATATTATTAAAATTAGGGTTATCTTTGAGCCTATTTATTATTTAGAGTTATATTAATATTGAAAACTATTCCTAAATAATAATGTTTTCGAGAGATAAGCCTGTGAAACATGTAAAGTATTAAAATTAGTTATCGATTTCTACCACTTGTAGTAATTTTATTTATAATTTACACAAATGTCAATTATTTAGTCATTTAGCATTAGGCAAAACAGAATATTGCAACCCAGCAGAACCCTAAAGTAGTATAATCCCGAAACCGTCGTTCGTCATACAGTAATTGAATATAACGCAATGCAGCAGAACCGCGAAATAGGATAATCCAGGAATCGCAATTCAACATAACGAAAGTCAGCATAGCGTTTTGGCATTATGATTATAAGGTTACTTACTTCAGAATCGTTTTTCGGTTCTGCAGAATTTACTAATGCCGATTTATGTTAAGCTGTATTTCGTTAACCTGAATTACGGTTTCTAAATTATGCTATTTTACAATTATTGCATTATGCTGTTGTGCATATTATACTAAATTTAGTTAAGGCGCGTCCACATCTGAGCACGTACTGGAACGAGGCAAGGCGAGGCAATGCTTTTTTTCTTATCCATTTGGTGCGACTCAGAAACCGATAGGAGAAAAAGCATTGCCTCGGCTTGCCACATTCGTGTACGTTCTCAGATGTGGACGCGCCATTTTGCTATATTACGCGTCACCGCATTATGACGATTTCGTTATGGTATTTTACGGTTCTGCTGTATTGCGTAATACCGAATTACGGTATGTCGAATTCGTTATGACGAATTGCGGATACTGGATTTTCTGCATTCTCTGCTGCATTGAATTGTGCCGAATTAGCTTGATACTTAATTACGTTATGCTGATTTACGGTTTCTCTTGCCTAATTTCGGACATCAAGAAATTCCATCAAGAATTCCGAAAATGCAATTAATAGTAAAGTAACACAAGAGTATTTTAAAATTTAAGAGATCATTTTATGCAATTGAATTTTATATAGTATATTCGATAGTATCTTGTTGGTAAAGCTAAAATTTAATTTCTTTTAAAGCTTTTACACAGTAGTTGCTTTTAGAATTTCGAAATTATATGAACTTCTGTGTAAAACATTACGGTGCATTCATTGGAAAGCTCATGCAACAAGTTTAATCGAAAATTGCATTTGGTAATAATCAGCTTTCAGGTTGATTAAAAAACATAGTTTTACAAAGACGTGTTAATTTGCTTATTTGTAGTATAAAAAAACTAGCAAATTATACATACATTTACCAGGAAAATGTTTTAGTTTTTATTAAAAAAATATTTTTAAAATTATTTTATTTGGTAGGTTGTAAGAACCATTTTTCAGAATTTTATTGGGACATAAATTTAGAAGGAGCTTAAGGAACTACTTATGATGGTGTGGATCATATAGTTTTTATATGTATATGATTACTATGTAAATAAGTTAAAATAACAAACGGTTGCTATATTTTCCTTCCTTTTGCACAATTCCCCAGTCTTTAAGAAAAAAAGGTAAGTGGTCTATGAAAACTATTTAATTTTAATTACCAGTTAATTAAACAAAACAATATATAACTACCAGGTGACCCAGAGCTGCGAGGAAGTAACATTACTCAAAAATGAAAAAAGAAATCGATATTATATTTTTTTTAATGGAATACCCAGTATATTATCATATTTTGAATTCATTATCAAAAAATAATCATACTTTGTATAACGTTTTATGGGTCTGTCTTCACTCGTTTTGCTGATATTGATTTAATCCAAAATAGATACGTTTTTGAAAAAAAAAATGCTTTAAAATAAATGAAAATTTTGGTTTGAAATCATTGACTGCGTTTACCTCGCGTTACTCGATTGGATTGAGTCCGCATTTTTTTCGAAATATACAAGTCGGATTGGATTCAGTTTTAATTTTCAGTTCAATTATCCAAAAAGCGAGACAACCCGAAGTGTTTATTTCGAAAAAAATACAGACCGAGCCAATTGCTATTCGATTCAATCCAATCCAATCCAATCCGCATCAAGTTACACGCGATAAATGAAGTCATAGATGTTGAAATTTTGATAACAAAATTCAATATCGTCTAGTTTACAGCTATCATGTCAAATTTAAATTTAAAGCAAACTATTTCATAACGGCACCGGGTTCTGTTAGAAATCAGAACGAACGTGCATTTTTTAGTCGCCATAGCAATCAACCTTCGTTCGGGAAATTCATATTAACGGGTTTATAGACACGAACGGTAAGTGTACAATTATAGGTTAGTAGCGCAAAATATGTGTTATGTCAAAAGAATGATCCATTTTGGAGCTATTTAAATTAATAAATACATTTTGAAATATGTCCAATTCGGGAAATTTCCACACAATGAATATATTTTGTTTGCAATTGATTAAAATATAAAATGTGGTATAAAGTAGATAATGCAATTTAATACTGAACATTATTCTGTGCACTGTGAATTCAAAGCGTTTGATGTAATAAGTTGGTTTATTGCGAAACCCTACTACAAGTGCTGATATTCTAAACATACACTTTAAATGTATAATGAATACGATAATGTAATTTATTAAATAAAAACCCTTTTAGTTTTACTTATAAATAAAATAATGCAGTGTAAAAATAATGAGGGAAATCAGAACCCTTCATTAATATATTGACCATAACTCATAATAATTACTACGTCAAGTACATAGAATAATATTTTATATAAAAATTCTATTAAATATATACGGGTTTTACATATAAAAAAAGGAATGCCTGTGTTATAACTGTTTAGTTTATTAAATTTTGCTGATGCATCACCATTTAAAACGCTTCCATGCAGAACTAAAATTGGTTAGCAAAATTTATTTGCCAATTAAAATAAACTAATTCGATTTTACTTCGTGTTCGATACGCCATGGAAACATTTCGTAGCACCTAATTATATAATTGTTCCAAAAATGATTAAACAATTTAAAGTAAATAAAATTAAAATTATATGATATAAAACAATCAAACATATAATACATATTTAAAAAATAGCATTTAATAAAAATAAGTATAAAAGTTTCACTTCTCTAAACTGTTATTGAAATATTGCCTAATTTATATTTTTATATAACTTCTTACCTGTTCTTAAATATTTGTGAAAAACAATTTGTTATTGGTAAAGTATTATAATAATTGGTTACTATCCGATATGCATATTATCTGCTTGCATAAATCATGAAGAAATTAATATAAATTAAAATTCATTGACAGTCTTACTAACACCAATTTAAGTAAAATAAAGGTCCTTGGTCCTAAGTACTATGATGAGTTCATTATGGTACTTTTAGTTTTATAAAGAACGTCCCTCAATTTGATGCACCTAAAACTGGTACCATAGTATGCAAGCAGATTCATACAAATGCGCATTTTTTACCAAAATTAGCCACTATTATTGCTTTTCGAATGATTTGAACATAAAAAATTCAAATAAATTTAATAAAAAGGTATTTTTGGCGTATTTTGAAGAGAAATCCAAGATATGGAAATCTACAACGCTTTGTACTATAAGCAGTAATTAATGAAAAAAAAATAAATAATTTCGTATTTTTTTATTTTAAATTTACCGAATTAAAATCACGTAATTTACTTTTAACACTAGAGCGAAAATTTACACTTTAACTCTTAACGTTTGACATGAGTGCCAGAATAGCGACGTTTAATTTCATTTTTATTTTTCACAAGTACATATAAGATTTTAAAATTTCACTAATTTTTTAATTTACTAAGAAGGTATGAGGAATGCACTAAAACTAACTTCATTTATAATTTTTTAGTACTAAAGAAAGCAACTAGGACGTTAGAGAAGTACAATTTAATCATCAAAGACTTTTTAAGCAAAAAGTTGCACACTTGCATTACTTACATTAGACATACTTTGCTGTAATCGTGGATCATAAGCATAAGTGACTCTATTTTATACACAAATAAATACGCTAGTAAAAATAGTTATTTATATGACAAGTGCGAAAAATAATGTGTTGCATACAAAATTTTTCCTACTTTTCCCAAAATTACCTATTATAAACTAATGAAATTTAAAGAAGTAATAAACAACACTTCACCTAACCTCACTTTTAACTCGAATTTGGAGAAAGAAGAAACGTCATAAACCACAGAAGTATGAGGTACTAAGAGCGCGAACAAATATTTACTTATCTTAGGTTGGCAGCACTTTGATATATAACCCAAAAAAGTCATGTAAAGTGTTATATACCTTACTATGTATAATTTTTTTGGTTATATATTTCACTCAATCATAAGTTTTGATTTATGTCAATAGTGCGAAAAGTTTGATTTTTGAGGTAAAAGTAGGAAAAGGTATATTTCCCGTTTAGGTAGCTGTAGGCCTTGAAATATTGTGTCAAAAAGTAGATTTTTCGTAATTTAATTTAAAACGGATTCTAGTAGAGGTTTTAAATTTGGTGTGAAGAAGACTACACACGATCTGACGGTTGGATGGAATTTGATCCGATCGCAAGGTAAATCGGACCGTGGGCGTGGGGAGGAAAATTATCAGATCAGAAGGTCGGGCGCTTTACAGATATTTTAGTGCAGGAGGTAACACAATCGATCGGTCTGATGGGCTGATCGAATCGTGTGGATGCAGCATCCGATTTAATCATTGAATCTGATTGAATCTGACCGACCGATGAAATCGGATCGTGTGGGGTCCTATAAATCATTATACACTTTAGATATAATTTTATTTCTTCTTTAGATTTTTTTGAAACCTCCGATAGAGTCGTATTAAGAAGGGTTCAGGTTAAAATTAGCGGTAACTTTTTACAATACATTAAATTAGCTACTTTTGTTTTGCAATACTCATCTTTAATTATTGGTTACTTAATGAAATGTAACTATGTTATTAGTTCAAATAGTTTATTTAGAAGTTACGGTTAATTGACCTTTAATAACCTGATAATATTTCAAGGAGTGTTGCTCCCTTAGGAAGCGAAATCGGACTATTTTATAGAAAGTTTGTCCTAATTTTTTTTCTGTTTAGTTTCTAGACACCCTGTATAATAGAGGTATAAGTGTACTCGAAAATTCTACTTATGATACACTGGTTTGGCCTAGGCAAAACTAGTTCATTCGGAGATCGGGTTTGGTAGGTATCTATTGAGAGTAAACCAACCACCTCTTCTTTCTTTATGCAAAAATAAAAATTTTATTTATGATTTCTTTTTCCAAGTAACAGTTTCTGTTTTACTAGAAGAAGCATAAACTTTTATTTTTCACCCAGCTTAAAAAAGCGAGGTACCGCGAGGCAATGGGCACATGGTGCGTGCGAGGCCACTTTTTCAAAGTTAAATAAAGTGCACAGTGGCGCACTCAGGATGTAGTTTTGTGGAGCCACTCATTCTTAGATGTGTCTATGTGAGTCCGGTGGCCACGAGTTATTTTTTGAAATCATTTTCGTGACACCTCCAAAATATAATATTTACTGGATTAATATTATAATTCAAAGATTTTAAAATATTAAGAGGACTGTGAATCTAAGTAGAACGGCGCAAAGACAGAAAACATATATTTTGTGGTTCTTCTTGAATTTGGGGAAGAAATCTGGATCCACAGTATACCCCACATAATCAGCTGAAAGTACCAATAAAAATCTTCATTTCTGTTATATTTTAAAATTTGTATCAGCTGCTTTAACAGTTAAAATCCGCGTTCAAAATTTACGAAATATGCCTTACATTTATTTCAAACTACGTTCATATTTTGTAAATAACATTCAGTTTTATAATTGAATAGTTTAAATAACATTCATGGCTAGACATCTAAAGTACAACTTTTTCAAAAATTAAATTATTAAGTCCAAAAAATAAGTATAAAATAGGTCATATTTTACATATTTTTAATGATTTTTTGGATACAAAATATTAAGAAACTGTCCCATTTAAGTCTTTAGCAGAGTTTCTAATTTCAGATGATATCCTTATTTTGTTAATAGCTCAATGCATATTCGCGTAGTTTGATAAAAACAAAACAGGTAAAAACCCAAATACTTTTCTAGGCTCCATATGTTAATCTAAAAAATGTCTCATTTATATATGGTGTCCCAAAATTACCGCAAGAATTGAAATAAATAGAAAACACAGTTTTTAGATTGTATTTGTGGAATAACACACCTTACAAATGGCCTCCACGGCTTTGCTGCCACAAACGCACTCTTTTGTCGAAACTTTCCATGACCATTTTCAAATAACTCCATAAAAAGAAAGCAAATGGTGTTAAATCGTGCAATACAGGATTGGGCCGCATTTGTGTAAAATGGTAATGGAAAATTTCGTATGCCCCCGCACTTGCGCAGGCCCTGATCATATTAGGATTATTGTCATGGTTTGACAATATCCGAACCTTAAGAGGTTTTTGATCACAATAAATTGCTTTTTTAAATTTTCTTTTTTTGATAAAATTTAAAAACTTTAGTGACTATAATTTTTTTTATAATTTTTGTCTTTCTGGAGTAAAACTTGCGCGATTTTTTCTTTAAAAACAAACCCCAGAAAAACTACAGCTTATTTTTAATATTGTTAAAGTTTATTTAAAAAGGATATTCCTTATTTTGTATAAAATTTAAAACATAAATTATAACATGGTTGTGGGCGTTCGGAATTTGCCAATTTTATAGTACTTCTAAAAAATCAGCCTAGATAAATATTAAACAAATACAAAAAATGTTTCAAATAAAAGTTGTACGAAAAGCTGTGGGTCAAGCGATAAGCATTTAATTTTAAATTTAAATAAAATTAATAAGTCGTTTATATCATCATAAATTTTCCGCCAACGAACTTCAACTGGCCATAATGTTTCCATCATAATTTGGAATTTTAGTAGTAACTACAAGATTTTAAGGTTTTTTTCTTTTATCAATACATGTTAACTCAAATATCTTAAAAGAGTGGTTCATATACTTCCCCCGTGTTCACAGCTCCCGAGTCCACCTTAATTAAATATTTCTGCCATTATTTACGTAATGCTTTGCGGCGTAATTTGTGATTTTTTCTCATTTTCCTTCATCCTCATTTATCACCATTAAATTAATCCCAAATTAAGAGAAGCATTTACATTTTCACTTTCATTTTACCTTCATTTGCGTGGAGAAAAAGAAGGTAATTACGCAGAGTAAATATTTTTAGTGGCAGTAATTTTTATTTACACATGCCGGTTTTGCATTCAGTGCAAAGATAATTCGCGCCCTTCCGCCCTTTACGCGTCGTTTAAGCATCATGCAAATTGCCGTATTTATATGCAGCCTTTTTGAGCGTCTCGTCGCTGCAAAATCCTTTACAATCTTGAATATTTTAAGAAAAAGGAGAGAGCGGTTACTTAAACTTGATGTGATACACGTCAGACGTAAAGGTAAAAGGACTCATGATGAGATATCATCAAATCTTTGCAGACATTGCTGACGATGCTCGTTAAGATCATCCCGCTATAAAAATTGAAAGTTATATCGACTTTTTATTAACGCTTTACAAAAATTCATTTTATTTTGTACAAAACTTACTCTTAATCCGCACTAAAATACAATTTTTATTTCCACATATTTACAACCATAAATAATTATTAACATCCGACCTATAGAAATTATTTAGTATTCTACTTTATTTAACATAGTAACATTACGCTAAAATGAAAAAGCACAACGACATGCGGTTTTCGCCTAAATACAGCACAAATATAGTACAAATACAGTACAAATACCGTACAAATAAACTACAAATACAGTAGAAATACAGTAGAAAAACAGTAGAAATACAGTATAAATACAGTATAAATACAGTATAAATACAGTATAAATACAGTATAAATACAGTACAAATACAGTACAAATACAATACAAATAGAGTACAAATACAGTACAAATGCAGTACAAATACAGTACAAATATAGTACAAATATAGTACAAATACAGTACAAATACAGTACAAATACAGTATAAATCAAGTACAAATTAAGCACAAATATAGTACAAATACAGTACATATACAGTACAAATACAATACAAACTGCCGTTTTTAAATTGAATACCCAGTATATTATTTATTTAAATTTGTGATAAGCTTTTATCATGGCACCCCATGAAACGTAAATTAACCAATTTACCAACATTTTCAAATGGAACACCCTGAATGTTTTAACATCAATCAATGAAATTTTTTTACAAACTTTTATTGATATAATGTTTGTGTGGTTTAATGGTTTACGTGATATTAATATCCAATAAGATGAACGATGAAAAATTTGTATTTCTGGCCCGTCTTTTGTTTGCACGCTTCTTTTATAGACTAATCAAAGGCATTTGATACCATTTCATACAACATTCTTTTCAATAAACTATATGGCTACAACATTCACCCAGATAGTTGAAGACTATTAATCTCTTACCTTACTGACAGGAAACAGTGTCTGTCGATGAACGGGAAATATTCTAATTTTGCAATTACCAAAATTGGGGTTCCACAGGGATCCATCTTGGGTCCCCTATTGTCTATTGGTTCTTACCTACATTAATGATCTGTCATACATGTTTCAGGAGACGAAAACAATACTATTTGCTGACAACACCACTGTGTTTGTCAATAATGTAAATTTTAATGCTAGCTCAAACAAAATTCAAGAAGCTGTAGAAGAAGCGAGTAAGTTGTTCTAAGCAAAGAAACTCAAAACAAACTAGGAAAAAGCTATTAACATGATCTTTTCTCTAAGACCACACCTTGACAACATTACACCACCTCTACAAAATTCTTAGGTTTATATATTGACAATAAGCTAACATGGAATGAACAAGGCAAGCATCTAAACTCGACTATATTTTTGCTACAAGGTCTCACGTAACAAGTCACGTTATCAGTACTAAAAGCTACTTATTTCTCATTATTCGAGAGCTATCTGCGCTATGGTTTGTTAATCTGGGGCCATGCCTCTATAAGGTCTTTAGTATGCAACGAAGAGCACTACGGGTTATGGCCAGAGTTTGCTTTCGGGAAGAATGCAGGCTTTTGTTTGGTGACATGAGAATTTTAACTCTTCCATGTTTGTATACATATACTTCAATGCTTACTATATATTAAAAGTAATATTCAGGAATTCCGGTCCCACACTGAGGTACACAACTATGACTCTCGCTTTAAAAGAAATATATGCCTACTTCAAATCACATTTAAAAAAGCCGAAAACTTTACACATTATTAATGCGTAATATTATATGTATAACGCATTACCGGCAAATGTTTGAAATCTTGACACGCGCGTATTCAAAAGAACCTTAAAGTCACTACTACTCAGGATGGCATACTATAGTTGGGATGAATACCTAAAGAATGTAGACGCGGATATCAGATTATATTACAATATTATATTATATTAATTTAACATTAGTTAAGTACTTATGTATAATATCTGCTAGTATTGAAAAAAGTAATACATATGATCTTGACCTGTGTAAAGCTTATGTTATGACAATAAATAAATTATTATTATTAATAATGGTAGTGAAATTTTAAGATCTGGAGATGTACATACATCTCCCTAGTTAAGGTTTCATCAAAAACTGGGAGCCAATAACATGGTTACCTATTATTTCTCCCACAACAGGATATTTTGGTGATCAATATTGCGCACCCAGTTGGGATTTTTTCGTTGCATAATATTGCCAATTATGCCCGTGGAGAGATCCATTGTTTTTGAAGGTGGCTTCGTTACCAAACAAAATCCCGTTTATTAAATTTGCATCCGCGGTCATCATGTTTTGTACCATACTAGAAAATTTCACCCTCTTCTCGAAGTCATTACCATACAATGTCTGGTGCAATTCAATATGACATGGATGAAAGTTTTTACAAAATGCTGTTGGCTAAAGATTTTGAAACATCAGTCTGGGCGGATACTTTTCCTGTACCAATAGGCGGATTATCTTCAACCATCAATAAAATATCCAAAACAGAATTAGGACTAATACTTTGATTAGTCAATAGATTTTTACTGTGCAACATACTGTAGCCAGCCAGCATATATGATACAATTTACTAATATCCCTCTGTAACCGGTTTAATTTCGATGAGTCTACCATCTTTTTCCTCTGCGAACATTTTCGTATTTTCTTTCTAATTTTTCTGAAAGTTGAGCATTTGGCGTTGTACTGAAAATTTATGGATATCATTTTTTTTTCAAATTGTAGTCATAAGATAATTGAATATACAGGGTGATCCAATTGAAAATTTCGTTTAATTGGCCAATTTTAGTTTCACGAGGCGCCCTAATAAAAGCTTATCATAAATTTTAATTTAACACGATAGCTTTAACCTGACGATATTGAAAAATTTTTTTCAAAATTTCCTTGTCTCATAATTGTCATTTGTTTACGAGCAGTTATTTTTCAAAAATGGATGTTTTTTAGCTTAAATGGCAAATATCAGCAAAACGAATGAAGATGGCCCCATAAAAGGTTTTACAAAGTACGATTATTTTTTGATAAGGAATCCAAAAGTGTTATAAAATACTGCGTATTTCAATTAAAAAATCGTAACTTTGATCCGTCATCTTGGAATGGACATCCGGTATATTATTAAAATATTTTAAAACCGAATGTCGACATCTTTTTTGGAGACTCTGAATGTATTTGTAAAATTTAATTTACTTTTTAAATACGAGTTTTTTAGCTTATTTCTTCCACGCTATGAAAATATTAGGGTTTATTTGTAAAATGATTCAAGAAACTCATTTGAAACAGAAAACATATTTTGAAGGATTTGTGTATATGTACATAGGGGTTAAACGCTATTTCATTGTTGAAATCGGAGGCCTGTGTTATTTAAGCTTTGCAAGAGATAATATAAATTGTGTCAATTCAGTAGTGGTGGTTGGATCAATATAGGGCAATAATGACTGTCAGATTTGATATTTCGAAAGAGATTTTCATGGCCACTGTGTTAATATATCGAGATAAAACCGCGGAAACACTGGTATTCCACACAATCGAGGGGCCTGCAAATATGCAATCAGATAACAATCAGTTTTAAATCCTGTAGTGATTGAAATATATAAATTCATATCGTTAAATATTCCATGATTAAAACTATAATGTGGCTTTATTATGCTACATTTCATATGTCAGTTTCATAATTTTTTTAAAATTGCTTACTACATTAAAATAATATCGATGGAATTTTATTAGCGAAACGCATGCTACATTTATTAGGAAATCTTTATGAGATTTAATTATGTATTTTATTTTGTACCTTTGAAAACACTCGACCTCTATATAATAACATTAAAGTTTTTGCCTTTTTTGGTTATTTTTAGAGAAATTTACGAACAAGTTCAATTTATCTTCTACACATTTCAATATTTTAAGTTTTACTGTATGTATTTATTGTAATGCTCATGAGGGGTATATAAAATATACACCGCACTTTTAGCATAACTGTTTATAATAAATCTATATGAAAAACTAATGAAGTGATAGAAAATTCCGTAAAGAATAAATAAGATGCATCTTGGTAAAAAATAGGCTCGGTAAAAGTTCTTTCAAGGGAAATCTCTAAGCGCTTTAAAGATATTTGAAGCTATAAATATTTTACCACTAGTTTATATGAAAAAGACAAGCTTCATATAAATATCTGAAATAACTTTGGTTATATTATGTACAAAGTATTTATATTGTTAAAATAATTATGTTAATGTTTACATTTAAATGGTATATAACTACAATATACAACAATTGTAAGTATTAAAGATGGACAATTTTCTTGCTTAACATTAAAAATTAAATTTAAATATTGTTACTCTTCGAATTGCTCACACAGGGAGAAGCATAGCAAAAGAAGCTGTGACTTTTTTAAACAATTTTTATTATAACTAAGTAAACCATCAAAAACTTATCCAAAAAAGAAAATTAATTAACGACAGGAAGAATAACTACTAAACACATTTTAATTTCCTGGGGTTCTACACTTTAATATTTTTACGTTGGTCTATATAAACAATTACATTCCACGACAAACTGTTCCATTATTTTTTAATTATCAATTTTCTAAGGTGAAGTCAAGCCTGCGAAAAAAACTCAAGAGCTTCTAACCTCATTAATAATTACAAATTTTTTCTATTTCTTAAGTTTGTGAAATAATTTGATTAAAAATAAGTATAAAAAATGTAAAACCAGTTTAAAAAATACTTGGCTCTGTATTCTATTTATTTATAAAAATAAATTGTCATCATATTATCAAAAAAGGAAAATACTCACTTAATTAGCTTCTAAAAATAATATTTATTTTATTCACTACGCATTTAAGCTTAAAACGAATATCTCCAAAAAGCAGAACAAAATACAATAAACCATCGTAAAATAAAGCGCCCGTAAAATCTACGTTATGCAAAAAGTTTTTAATAAAAATAAAATTTGAGAGGATTCAAGAACATAGCAGGCCATGCTTCTTTGATATAATTAAACAGGACACAATTTTACTCCATAAAATAGAAATTAGATATGAAAAGAAAAATATGGTAATAAATTTATTTTCAAGCATTGTAAACCATTTTACGTTTTTTTTTAATACCAGTTATAAATATTATATTATTTGTACAATGCGTTAAAATAAATATAAAATAAGTTAGGTACTTAATTCATTGTATTATTAAAAAAGATATATGTATATTCAAACTTTCATTTTGGCAATACTATACTATACTAAAGAAAAAACAAAGAGTCAGTTGGAGTGCTGTTTATAATTGCATATAAAACACAGGAGCATGTCTAATTGTTCCGGCTGTAAGCCATTTTCAGGACAACTACAAAATACAACGCCAATGAGGGAAAATTAAAATTAACAAAATATTCACTTACTTCTCAAATAACAAAGTACCAGTAAATACTTACGGAAAATATCATCAATAAAATACAGTGTAGTACAATAAATTTCCACAAACAGGGAGAAACTTTAAATAATATAAAGGTGGCGTTCTTGCAGAGGAAGTAAATGCAAGTTTTCTTAAAATTAATGCACTTATAAAGGTGCATAAGCCGATAACCTTAAGTACACAATGTATGTTTTCACTAAAAACGAAATTGTTTTAGAATAATGTATTATAGACAAAGGATTCAATTTACAAACCTAATACAAAAATTGTGATAAATTAATCATTAAATTGAGATGCTATCACATATAATTTTAGCAATTAAACGAAAGTACGTCAAAAAATGGCGAATAAACAAGGAAAGTTGCGTTAAAATAAAGTTATAACAATAACAAAGATAGTGCCCAGCAAACATTTATAAAAAGAGGTATAATTTATTTTTTATTAATGTCCATTTGTTGGGTGAGCAAAAATCTATTTTTATTATGCACCTGTCTCTGAATTTCCAGGTATTCCAGCATATTCATCCTGAAATCACTATTTCCATAGTAATGTAACAATTTGGCGTTCTTTTTAGAGTAATAGTATGACCGCAATATGCTAAATTCTAAAGTGAGATAAACCATTAACTGTTTCTAATGTTCACCTATTCGAATGTGTAATTTTCTTCATGAATGGACATGTAAAGGAACCTACAATTGTCGCATTTCAGGATGTAAACAACACACTTGACACTTTTATCAAACAAATCTGTTTTGACTTTGTTGTGGTGGAACGAAAATGAGTGTAAGATATTCAAAGTTTGGGTTGGAGTTCTAAAAACATCAAAACTAAAATTGTTAAAATTGTCTCTCGAAATTGTTACATCTAAGAAATTTATTTTATGATTTTGTTCTTTTTTCATTGTATAATTAATATTTTGATGTTGTGAAGCGCAAAAACGTTGTCCACATATCTGAACCATGCCTTAATATTTAAATTAAAAATTGGAATAGCTTCCTTTTAAGGTATCCACGAATATCTCAATTAAAAGTGGTGGTAGTGGGTTGCCCATTACTAAAAACCTTGTTTCTTCCTCTGAAGAAAAATCTTTAAGTTTACAATAAAATTGCAAGGAATAAGTTGATTTAAAGTCTGTCAAAATTCCCAGCAAGTCGTTTAAAAACCTAGTTAAATTGTAGGTAGGAGTGTTTATGTAGGACACCACCGGTCTAATTGGGATATCCGGTTTGTGAATCTTTGGAGTTCCGTACAACTATGTTTGGATTTGGTGAGACCATTTTAAAACAACTTGCAAAAACCCTGACCACGTAAAACTTATCCTTAATGATAATTATAATTACATTTAATATTAATTTATTACTGTTTAATTTCTTTAATCTTTTGTTTCAGGTAAGACACTAGCTTCAAAAATTTATATTATAGGATATAAATTCCGAAATCACTTAAAATATACTTAGGTAAGTTATCAAAATAAATTTTATAAAGGTCAATGAAATAATTAGTTTACGTACAGCAAAATAAAAGCAAAAATTCAGTTTTGGAAAATTTCTTACTTTTGTTAATTTTTATTTTCCTTTAAGAAAGATATGTTAAAAATGACGAAAATTATACCGTTATTAAAATAATAAATCACAAATTAATGATTTCTTTTCCAAATAGAATATTCAATGATTTAATTTTATTAGAAATATTTATTATTTATATTTGTTCCTTGTGCCTGTTTTCACCAACGATTCCTAAAATGTATTAGTAATATTCATTAAATAATTAAAAATACCTAGCAACTAGCGCTATAAGCAATGCCAAAGTTTAAGAATCGTTGGTAAAAACGGTCATTAGGCTCCATAAATATCAAAAATATTATTATTTTGTAAAAAGTTAAATCTCAATTTAATAAAAAAATACTTAGTATGAAGGAAATTAAAAAATTTAGAAAAAATCAATTCCTAATTAAAACAACCAGTAAAACCACATCCACATCAAGATAAAGTAAAACGTATAATTGTATGAAAATAATAATAGTGTTTATATACAGGTTGTTTCTGCTGCAATGAGGCGCGGCTACTAAAGGCAGCCGCGACGATCGTTCTAACGCGCCCATTACAATGGTAGTATCTTCTGAAGTTACGGGATGTGCGCTAAGTGGGAAAAATGCCCGAAAATGAAACACCAAAAATGTACTTTCGATTTTGGGCCTTTTTTGTCCTAGGCCCTAGGTACTTAGTAACATATTTTTGGCATATAACGTAATCATTCCTACCTTTGGAATTAATTAATAAAAAGTACGCTTGCCCTTGCGCTGGCGTTCCATTAAACTCATCATTGTTTGTTTTGTTGTCATAGTTTGGTTTTGAAATAGTATAATAAAAAACGAGTTTAATAAGTCGCATATTGTAGAACACGTTCAATTTTAAAATACGAGTCGCGTAGCGACGAGTATTTTAATGAACAAGTGCTACTATCGACTTATGAAACGAGTTTTTTATACTATTTTTTTCTATTTTGCGACTTTTTATCTATTTAAAATAAAATATTATAGTTTTCAATTTTAGTAACTTTTTTGGTAGTTGGCAACTCTAATGTCAGGTTTGTCAAATCAACAAATAACCTGTAAATCGCTTGGCAACTGCCACATTAAAATCAATAAACTTCAGTGCTACCAACTTCGAAAAATAAAATTTACTACTCAGTAACGCACCGATAGCAGTGCGGTACTGGCTAGTAACGCACTGCTGTCAGTGTGTTACTAGCGACTAGTAACGCACCAAAATAGAAAAAATGTATTTTGTTTGTGAAAGTATATATACAGGGTGTACAAAAAGTTCGGCAACGCCCGTCTGTTTTTGAAATAAAAGTTGTACGATTCTTAGTGACGCCTTTTTTGAAATATTTCCACGACCTTGAACAGCAAGTTGAAGGTCAGGCGATAATCACTTAACTTTTTTTAAACAGCAGCCATCCATTTTTACCGTTTTACTATTATTATAAAAACTTGCTTTCAGAGGTTTATTTTATTTTATTTTATTAAAGTAAATAGTTTATAAGTTAGAAGTGAGAAGAATTAAAGTTTTAATAGATAAGTTTAGCAATGCCACGCCGTTTTTTTAAATAACCACAAACCGCACAAGTTTCATCTGAAAAGTTATTCTCAAGAATGCTTACTTTCAAAATAAGTCGGCGCGGCGTTGCCGAAGTAACCTATTAAAACTTTAAACTCTTAACTTCTAAACTATTTAGTTTAGTAAAATAAAAAAAAATATGTTCCATAAACCTTTGAAAGTAGGCTTTAATAATAGGCAATAAAAATTAGTGGTTGCTGTTTAAAAAAGTTAAGTAATTATCGCCTGAACTTCAACTTTCTGTTCAATGTCATGGAAATATTTCTAAAAAGCACGTCACTAAGAATCGTACTACATTTTTCTGTTAAATTCCTAATTTCCAAAATAAAGCAACGTTGCCGAACTTTGTGGTTTGAAAATTTAAACCCTTGGACATTCAAACTATTTACTTTAGAAACATACAAATATGTTCCGTAGACCTCTAAAAGCAAGCAATTAATATGCAATAAAAATGGGTTGCCTCTATTGCCTGACCTTCATCTTTCTGTTCAAGGTCTTGTTTGCAATGTTTCCAGATAGTGCGTCACTAAGAATCGTACAACTTTTATATGGAACTTTTTTTTAAGTGCTTCATTTCAAAAATAATCAAGCGTTGCCGAAATTTATATACACCCTGTATGTATATTTTAACTGCCTACTTAAAATTTATAAAAATTCGTTTAGTTATAACTAAATCTAGCTTGGAAAATATGCTTTTCTTTGATTTTGCTCCAAGAAATATAAAGAGTTAGAAACAGTTGACCTAAAATGATTTAGAATTTTACCTCAAGTAAGACTGTAAAATTTCAATCCATGAAAATTTTATTATTGACTCTGTTTGTAGATATTAGATGAGTATTGAATCACATAATTTGGTTACACAATGATCAAAATAAAAAAGTGAAACCCATATAAAAGTATTCTATTATATGTGAATTTATACAGGGTGTTCCGTTCTTGGTTCACCAAACGTCAGGGTTAGAAACTAGAGTAAATTTAATCGACAAAAACCGAAAACAGTAGGGGTCTATCTGTTTTAATTATGGAGCTACAGCATTTTGAACTTTAGATGACCAATTTTTGCCAAAAATCTCAAAATGGCTAATTACTTTTCAACCATTATACGTAGAATTAAAAGAAAATTATCACTAGAAAGCTGAAACTATCCTCTTTCAGTTGGTAATAACAGTAATACAGAAATGGTTGATATAATGTATTTTTTTTCATTTGTTGAAATTTTTTTTCCAGATAAAATCCATTCAGGTTATATTTTTTTCAATATTCTGAAATTTCTTCATATTTAAAACAAATTAAGCCAAAATTTGAAGCCATAGCTTTTTTCTCTTACAACAGTCTTTTGAAATTACTCCTAGAAGAAGTATTCTGAGCACAATCTGTTACCATCGGCAGGTAGACTGACGTGAAACTGTCATAAAATATTTGGAAATCCATCAGATATTCCTTTTAGCCTAACTGACAATTGCACCCCTCATGATATACCGAATTTGACACACTATGCTCAGGACTACTTCTGATAGAAGTAGCTTCAGAAGGCTTTACTACGAGAAGAAAAAGAGCTACAGTTTCAAATATTTTCCTGGTAGTTTGAGAAAACATAACTGTAATGGGTTTTATCTAGGACAAAATTAAAAAAACTGAAAAATACCTATTTTTAGTACAAGTGAGCAAAGTGTATGATTTTATCATGAGTTTGATTATTGGGCGCCCGAGCCGACTGGCGAGGACCCCAATCAAACAAATGATAAAATCACTTTGCTCACGTGTGCTAAACCTGATTTTTTCCATTTTCGTTAAAATTATGATATGAAACGTGCTGTTGTTCGTACATATGCCTTGATTTTTTGGGTAATAAATCAATCGTAGCACTATTAGCCATTTCCAAAATATCAGCAGGAGTACTTAAAATCATATCATCATTTTCTTGAGTTTCCATATTTATTTTTATTAAATTGTACGAAACAAAAATTCTAATTTTAAATTTCAAATTGTTAGGTTATGTTTAACGTTTGCGCATAAATGACTTGACTTTTATCTATGGACTTGACCAATTTTTATTTGTCTGAAAGAAATTATTAAACATTAAACTTGTTTCAATTTAACATTTATATTAAATATTTCGCATAACTTATAACTATATTTTCTTTAAAATAATAAAATTATTTTTAAATTTATTATTAAAGTATGCGTTATTAGGCAACCAACATTGCACTTGAGTGTGCAAAAGATTTTAGCCCACTAGTGAAAAAATGACGTGCTTTACCCACTAAATGTAGTTGAAAAAATGCAACTTTTAATCACGAAAATGGTAAAAATATATTTTTTTGTATTTTTGCAGTTTTAATATTTTCTTTTTATTTTTTAACTTTTTTTATTTTTAAGATTATTATTTGTTTAATTATATGATTCGATACCTAGTATCTATAAACAGAGCTCATACACTAATCAAAATTTCCTAGCCTTATAATATCATACTTGCTCGAAACAGCTGCTAATGGTAAATTAAATATTTAAAATAAAAAATTATAATGTATTCATCATAGGCCATATTGCATCATTCGATCGGGCTTTGAAAATTGTAAGTGTTGACGTGAATAACTCATTTTACCCCAAACGTGGACCTACCTCTTTCTCTAACAATGGTTTAAAGTTATAATTGGATCAGCAAATAATCATGTAAAGGGCCACAATGCATCATCCCAATTACGCTCCTTTTTTAATTCTCGTTTCATTAAACAAAAGTACTTTTCTTCGAGTTATTAAAAAATCTGAATCATTTGGAACAATTTGTGTACGATATCATTAAAAATAAGGGTGCAATGAATACTTTTAAGTCTTAAGGTCATCTTATAAAATTAATTTTTCAAGTATATTTCTTGTAGATAATTGATTTAATTATAGGTAAACATATATTTGTTTCAACAGTATTTTTATTTATTTTACTTTGCAAACTACAATGCGAGTCAAAATATAATCGATGTTTGCTTTATGAAAACGCCGGATAGGTTCAATAAAAAGGAATATAAAACGTACCCAAACTATTAGTTAATTATTTTCCCATCCAATCCGACTACCGTTTTAAAAAAAAGTATCGGTAAAATATTTTATTTTTATCAGATTCTTATAATTTGACATAAAAAGCTGAAATTATTTATTATTCTGCAATCAATTATAAGTGCTTTTATTTTTACTATCATATTTATGAGGTCTTATCATGCTATTTACACATATATTTTATCATATTTGTATAGTACATTAAAAAATTTGAACTCATATTTAATGTTTATGTCAAAATTAATTTTACATACAAAAATAACCGAAACAAAATGCTTTGATTTATAACTATATGAGGGTCATGTTAAAAGCAGTAATCAACAATCAGTCATTCATCCTCTCAAACACACCATTATTATATTTCAAAAAAGCTAACTATTTGACATATGAAAAATTATTTCTGTATTAAATAATGGAAAATAAAAAGATTGCATCGTGCAAACCTTGATTCAAGGGCTCCAAGGCGAACTCCTTGGCCTCTTGACCCTGATACAATAACTTATTACATTGGGGTGGATCATAACTTTTATATAATTTTAGCACCACTACATAAAATAAATAATAAGCTTAACAAAGTAAATAATGCTTTTTAGGACATAAAATACAGAAATTTAATTAATCATTTCCCTGCTTTTAAAATAATTGTTTTGTTTTACCTAAATTTCATCTAAAAATGTATTCATATATTATATATTATTTATTTTACAATGAAATTAGATTTATTAATAGTAATAAACTGGGGTAATTTATATACTTTGAAAACTCACCTTTGCTTTTGTAGATATTATTTTTTTCCTCTTTCAGACATCTTTATGACTCTATAAATTAGCTAGAATGATAGCCAATGGTATTTTCTTGAAATCTTCCACATTGTCTCATGCAACATGTTAAAATATCGATCATATTAAACCAGGGATTTTCTAAAAACCTAAAAGCTAAGCCTTCTTATGTGTTCAAGAGGAGGAATTCGTAATATTGAAGACTGCTTATGAAAAGATGTGATAGAGTAGAAAGGTACCACAAGTATTTACTTTATATACGTCCTTCCAAACAGTTAGTAAACTATTTGATAAGAAAGTGGTCAAATTTATAATCTAAGTCTTGAATAAAGTTGGATTGTACAAAGCTTACTTTGATCCTTCGCAATATAACTTGGATATTTTTACCTTTCTAAAGTTTATAGTGGATTTAATGGAAATATTTGAAAGAGCTATTTGCTTTTGATTCAAAAAGTAGCAAATATTTATTAAGTTACTACAAAAGTGAGCTATAAACTGATAAAAGTTAATAACGCTACATATTTTAACCAATTCTTTTAAACTGTAATTTAGGAGCGTCTTTCTATACGCTCACCCTATATTATTTGTCATAGATTGTAAGGTGGTATAGAAAACTTATACCACTTTTATGGAGCTTCACTGGTAATTAATGCGGTTCGCAAGAGCGCGCGTGAATTTTGGAAGAAACATCGCAATAAATTATGAAATTGAACATTACGTATACCCAAATATCTCAAGAGTTTTATAGTTTTTTGTGATTTATGAGCAAAATTAATTAGGCTACATGAGTTCAGAAGATTTTGTGTTTTAAATTTATGCAGAAATTATTTGAGGTACTTTTAGGTCATATAAAATGGGTTTAAAGTTAATGCTATGAACCTAGACGACTATTCTTCTGTTCATAAATAGACAGATTTATGTATACCAGTATTTGATGAACTAAATTTTAATGTCTCTTATTGGTAGAAAAAAGTAACACTAACCCCGGATGGACTTCCCTGTTTTTGGACGAAAACTTTTATTAAACCAATTTACAAATTGGTAATTATAGAGGGTCTCTGGTCAGTCAAGCATTCTCAAACTTTTCGACTATTTGGTTTCAATTCAATTGAACGGGGTTGTAAAAACATAACTACCGACAAGCAGCACAGGTTTTCTAAGAATAAATCTGTATAAACCAACCATTTGATTTATCAAAATTATCTCATCATGGAAAGGAAGTATCGGGTTGACACAATTTTTCCTAGCTTTTGACACGATAAATTATTAGTTGCACAGGTCAACACTGTTTTTGCCATAAGAACTCTGTTATGTGATTTTGCCACATTTAGATATCCTTATTATAAAATTATAAAACGTCTTTTCCTATCACCCTCAGATTTTTTTATGAGAGTGATATTGTATTTTAGAGAAGTTATGTGAATGTCGTTAAAAATTGTTTGAGTAACCACAGTACAGAAAATTACATAGATTTAATAAATGAATTATTGACAACAGATAAAGCATTAGGGTCCTTTAAGATATATTTCCTGTAAACACATCTGGATTTTTTGCCAAAAACTTGGTTGCAGTCGGTGACGAAAACGAGGAAAGATTTCACCAGGATATTGTTACGGGGGTAGTGACTCGGTAGAAAATTAAGGTTTTAAAGGTAACAAAAATATTTATTACTCAAAAAAGTTTAGAAAACTTAAGTACAATAGCGGATTTACCCTTTATCACAATCTATTGCTTAACAAATTACTTATCTTTTCTTATAGTATTTCTCAACTTATTACATGACATTCTTCTGTAATTACCTGGATAGTGTTTTAATCTTGGTTCGCTTGATTTAAGTTTACATTTTCTATTCTTATCTAAAAAACCTTACAACTGTTCGGAACCATTGTTCGAATTCTAATCTCCCTTCCTTAAAGTTATTAGCAATCTCGTAAGTTTAGTTTGTCAGCAATATTCTTTGTTTGGAAGTTTCGAAAAGGGTTTCTTTGCAATTATGGGTCCAAAATTAAAGAATGCAAATTGCAAATTTCATATGCTCTGCTCTAATTACAATTTTCATTAATGAATTATTTGGAGAAAATACTTTTAAATGTTAATTAATTATGAATAATAATTTGGGAAAATCCTTGCCTATGTGAAAATATTTTTGCCAAATGGGAAAACGATATCAAGGAAAATGGTATTCTAGCCTGTTAGGGACTTAAGAGGGAGGGAAAATATGTGATTAGATTTTGTGTGACAAACAAAAGTTTAAATTTTGTAGACGAGTGTTATTATAGGTTAAGCTGAAGCTTCTCTTGAAATATTAATTTGCCATAGTAGTTTTCTAAGTGACCTTAAAAAAATGCGTTAAAGTTAATAATAGCATAGAATATGGATACAATAATGGTATTTTCTGCTTATTGCACTAGTGCGTACCAGTACTGCACTGAGCACTGAGTCGGTGTGTCGTTTTCTGCTTACTTCTTCGGTGCGAATTTTACCAGAGTTGCCGTTTTCTGCTCAGTGTACACCGAGTGCAACTTTATCGGCACTGACTCGGCTAACCGGTGCATCAGTTCCAGTGCAAGTATGGCGGACCAAATATGTCATTTGGCTATTTTAGTTTCAAGAGTTTAGGTCAGGTTTGCAGTTATATCGTTAGGGGTCCTTACTAAAACTTGCACTGAGTCTTTTTGGTATTCTGTGGCTGAACGAAAAGTGGCGCTTTAATTTATTTAAAAAATAGTTTAAATCGGTACCTCAATGGTCTCAATTTAAAATAATAATTGCTAATTACGCTAATATATGCATTTAGCATGAAAAATAAAGAAAACGATTGTTTGAGAGTTTAAAGAGGTACGAAACATTGCTTTCAACCACAGAACTTTGTAAACCAATAAGTTAAACCTACTGTCACAGGTGGTAGTACATTAATATGAACACGCAATCTGTTTCGCTTATTGTATCCATACTCCATGATGATTGTCTAAAAATACATGTCTTCAGGGGTACCTCAAAGTTCTTACTGTGCGCCGTTAATATGTGGGCAAAAATATTTTATTAAAAGTGAATATTCCACTTCGAGATTACATCTACCTAATCTTTGTTATAAACTTTTGGGATAATTTAGGTAAAATAATAGGCTCTGCAAGAAATATTAATATCGTAAACATGACAATTATCTATGCATGCCGCTTGCCCACCTTTAAAGGCATTTTTTTCTTAAACGGCGAATTTTATCGGATTTCTATAGGACTGTTTTTCGTATAAATTTGATTCAAGAATAGTATTTTGGAAGAAAATCTTATAAAAACGTATTTCTTTAAAATTTATCATTGGTTTTAACACCAAAGATCCAAACTTCCACTTAAAAGAAAAGGAAGCAAAAAATCAGGAAAAAATGATGGAAGTGAGTTAAGTGTAAATTAAGTACTGTAACAAAATTTAGGTGAAGCAGAATGATCATCACTCAAGCTTAGATTATTAACACATCGTTTAGTCATAAGTCAGCCGAAAAAAATATTACTACCTTTATCAGCGAGGTACAATTTTAGAAACGCGAATTTAGTGGATCTTAATGCGAATATGTGTACTATCAATTTTGACTTTTTATATACATACGAGAAACTATATGAAACTTTTGATCAACGTGTGCCAACTGTCGATGCTGTTGATATTGCCAATGCTTTTGTAGAAGTTCTTAAATCCTTGTAGGTAACAACTAAACAACCTTCATGTTCAAGGAATAATACGAGTATTATGACTACTATGGGTAATATACTTTATTCCGAAGCTCAAGTTTTGGAGAAATTAAAGAGTTTGAAACCTAGTTTAACAGCAGGTGTAGATCTTATCTTGGTTTATATTAGAAGATTGTTGTGGCATTTTATGCAAGCCAATAGCTTACGTATTTAATTTGATTATTAAATCTGGTACTTTTCCTAATGCTTGGAAGAGAGTTCGTATTATACCTATATTTTAATCAGGATATATAAGTAACGCCAGAAACTATAGACCATGCAATAGCATCATTGAATAATTTTACAAAAATCTTTGAATCTATTCTTAGTGGGAGTGAGATTTATAGTTACAAGTATTTATAAGTACCAGAAAACGCCTAACCAACATGGTTTAATGCCAAGACGATCTACTACCAGAAATTTAATTAGCATGCCATATATCTGAGGACACAAATGGACGTAGTAAATACAGAGTTGACTACTAATGGCTTCGATCGAATGGACCACAATATTCTTTTTAGTCTGCGGTGTTTCTTCTGATCAGTACACGGTATCAAATGATGTACCCAGGGGTCGAATTTGGAACCACCTCTTTTCTCCATCTCCATCAATAGTGCTTGTGATGTGATTGATTGTGATACACTCCTTTCTGTTGATGATGTACTCTGTTGTTAATTGTGAGTCTGACTGTGTAAAACAATGCAAGTTGCAAAAATTTTCGCTGTGGTGGACAAATAACTGTCTCGAGTTAAATGTAAGAAAGTGTGCTGCAATGTGCTACACAAGGAATCTCATTGTATTAAGAATGGATAACAAAGTGATCATGTGGGAATAACAAAGTAAATACATTTCGTGATTTAGGCATTACTTTTGAAGTTAAACTTACTTCTAACATATAGTTAGTTAATCGGTGTTTCAAACTTCTTGGTTTTGTTATTACAAACACCAAAGAATTCGTAGATCTGCAAACCCTTAAAACACTATATTATACCCTTATTGTGAGAAAATTTGAGTATTGTTGCGTAGTAAAGTCTGCACATACAAAACTATATGATAAATTTGGATTTCTGTCAATTATAAGTAGGAGTAAATACTAAGGTACTTTTATCACTTATATGTATAAGTTTATAAACTTACAAGTCGACGATTATAGAATATTAACTTTAATATTCCACGCTTGGCCTCCAGAAATGCAATTACTTTTTAAAATACTAATAGCAACACCACTCCTCATACTATTCACCACTGAAAAATATGATGAGAGGCTAAAACAGTGTTCAATATGCATATGTGATATTTTTGACCATAATTTTACTTGCGTTAATTTAGTTAGATCCTAATCTAAATGTATGTCCTGTATTGTAAAATAATTTTAATATACGTAATAATATATTAATGTTATGTTTTAATTAATATAGTGAAAAAAGGAATGGGTATAAAAGATTTGTTTTAAGTAGTCATAAACCAAAAGAAAGAATTGTATATAAAAATGGCGACGAACGGTGTTGATTTTCAATCATCAAATAAATGTTCATCCATAAATCAAAGCTAAAGTGAAAAAGTCAGCAATTCGTCGGAAAATTTTAATATTCCCCTTTTAAACTGGAACGCTATATTTTCAAAGTTATTTCAATAAATTTAATAGCTTTACTTAGGTTCAAATCCAAATAAATAGCCAAACCTTTTACTACCTCACTTATGCAAGGAAATAAAACTCCCTTGCCGCACTTTAGTGCATCTGTAAACCCATTTTATTATGCATTTGATACCCTGTTCGGACATTACGAGGGCGATAAGGCGCGATTGAAATTGTAAATGAATGTCAGTTAGAAGTGAAAGATTTCCCGGGGCGACGCGACGCTATAAAGTTGCCGATACATCCGGTGACACGTGTGTTTTGTATGTGTGAGTAAGATGTACAAGTATGAGAAATACGATTTACGCCGTTAGCAATCTCTTTTTAGTGAAAAGGGAAATAAGCATCAGAATACAAATTTTTCTTAGCGTCAGGTTTGCAAATATTGGGATGACATTTTACAAATCAATTTACCGGCGTCTCTTTAAACGAAGGACATTTTAATGAAAAATAAATTTATTTTTAATTTAAATCTTGTCTTTAAACAACAATATTAAAGAAAATTAATTCGTATTCCAATGTCCATAAGCGACAAAAAATCGGAAAAGTCTTTGTTCTAAAAGATCTAATAAAACAAAAATGTGTTTTGGACCTGTAAGGCGATTGAGTATTAAAAAAGGGGAAATTGTTTACAAAGAAACTAAATTCATTGGAATAAAGTTATTTATGGGTCTGGAAATCTCAACTAACTTAAAAACTTTCGTTAGAATTTAAAAATAGTTTCAAGCAAACAAGTTTTGTAACAGTTTTTCTTAGTAATTTCTTCTTATTGTTTTAAATTGGTCCAAAAGTAAAAACCTGTTTAGGTTTCATTGTACAGTGAACCCGTCAATTGTGGTTAAGCTAAACTGAAGCTTTTCCAAATTTTGATGTAAAAAGTAAAAAATAAGTTCGAGGGCATAGTTGTTGTTCTATGCTATCTTTTTCTGTCATATCATAATTTTTAATAAACATTAAATAAAACAGGACCACCAAACAGGATTTCCAACCTAACTTAGATTGCATTAAATTGGGGACGGTGAAACCAATGTTATGGTTAGTTTAATCAATTCTGAGGATTCATCAATTGCTTTGGGAAAAGCCCGAAATAAGATAAAGATTCGGCCTTTGACTAATTGGGTTTCAGTCGATTATAGGATATCTGCATGTTCATTTGGTATTACCCACTTAAGAATTATTAGTTCATTTTCGATTTTCTGACATAAAATCATCGACTTTTTTTTATTATTATATGATAACTAGGATATAGTTAAAAATGTTGTTTGTGTGTTTAGTGGCGTAGGTTGGTTAGATACAACAACATATAAGAGCGCCCGTGTCACACACTGCCGGTATCAGTCGTATGTATGCCTCAAGTTAAGGATAAAGAAAGAGTTGGTCCGATCCGTAGAGTCCCCAAAGAATGCATAAAAGATATAATGTCTTGCGATTCGGGGACGAAAAATGCTAATAAAGCCGATGTCTGGTGAGAAGAACATCCAATATTTTGTTACAGATGACGACCTATTCGATGTAATAGATGGTGCATATCGCGAGTGTGGTCATGCTGGTAGTGATCGCACCGCCAATGCTTTGAAAGATAAATATACAAATGTTACCAAAGAAAATTTAAATTTTTAATTAGACTTATGCGAGCCTTGTCAGAAGAAAACGTGTCATCCTAAAATGAGACTCTTAGTAAAACCATTATTACTGGTTGACATGCAGGCATCGGGATTACAGGTTTATATTAAATTATCAAGATCATCTGACTAAACTCTTTATCCTACGATCTAAGCGTACGGACATATCTTACCTTCGATACTTAAATCGGACAATGGCCGAGAATATGCTAAACGAGTTATTGAAGAATTATAGATCTTGTGGCCTGACAAGGTATTAGCGACCTAACAAGACATAATTGTTGTACTATAAGCACACGAAGACGCGACCACCATTTTAGAATCACTCTATACGCGCAGTTAGTATACTAGAAGAAGCTTCAGTATTGAAGTCGTATGCACCTCAAGAATTAACTATGAACAAGGAAAAGGCTTTCGAAGGACTTAAAACTCAAACAAACATCATGAAACAATTATTTGATAAAAAATTTCTATAGCAATTTAGAATGGAAAAACTGAAACTGTACCTATCCCCTGTATAAGCTAGGAACGTTAAATACAGTTTTCTCGTGAAATAAGATCCAAGAATGCATGGAAAATTTGGTTCATACTTCCGAGATGCCTAATAAGGAATTATTATTAAGGGAAGAAAGTAATTAGGGTTCTAAATTTGGAGGTTAAGGCTTCATTAAATGAAATTGCAATAAAAAATACAATTTAATATTATGCAAAAGATTAAATGTTCTTTGTAATTTGTAATAGTAATGCTACAAATCAAAATAAGTAATTTATTTTAATTTGAGATTTCCAAATATGTATTTTTTCTAATAGTGCAGTATGTATATAATGTATAAACATAAAGTGAAAAATATGACTCGAAGCTATAGAACTTACTTATACGACCATAATCCGTTTGTAGAATTTCGCTCTTGAACACTAATAACTTAACACGAATAAGAAAATCTATAAAAGATGATTGTCTGCTGAAAATGAGTATAAGTTTAGTAGGGTTTTAAACACCGAAATATGGGACAAGATGTACGTAGCAGACGGATTTAATGAAAAATTTAATAAAGTATGTCCGCCGAATAAATGGATGTCATATGGACTACCGGAAAAAAAGCAAACAGATTTACTCACTTTCTTTTACATTTAAAAATCAGTAAGCTAGTCAACTTTTTTTTGTACGGATTTTGCGCTAACAAAAACAATACGCGTTCGATTGAGTTGGCAGAAATTAACAATCCATAGAGGCAACTCTGTTACGTGTCATGTTAGGAATTTATTAGGCATATGTACAGTTGGTCCCAGTTGAAAATAGGACAAAGAATACGCGATCGTGATTGTTTTTGTCCTACTTCCAACTGGTACCAATCGTACTATATCTTTCATATAATTCTCACCCAACTGTTTGAAGAAAAGTTTCCTTTAAATTCATTTAGCTCTGTACATAGGCGGAATGACAACTGAGTTTTAAACAAGGAAGTAGTTAGTATCCAGTCAAAAACTAAAAGACCAATATCACTTATGCAAAAAAATGCCGAATTAGAAGAATACAACGGTGTAGCGTTTCAAATTAATAATTTGAAAGTTAATAATTTTGGGTTGTATATAAAGAAATAAAAACTGGGTCTATGTATTTAAGAGGAACTTTAAATCATAAATATACTGTTTGTTTAGTAAATTTCTACATTCACTAGTAATTGTTGACAAACACTTACTATCTGATTTCACTGTAATACATTCATGTCGTACTGCGTAATAATTTCGCCAATGGGCAGTTGATTTGTTTGCATTCTGCTATAATAAAAATATCAATTAATATTAAACTTACAGCTTAGATCATATTCAGGTTAGGTAAGTTAGGTTATCGCCGAAAAAAGATGCTTTTTGTAACCAAACCTCACATAGGGTTTAAACCTTTTAAATTTGTATAAATTCTTTACGTTACTTCAACAACTTAAATTCTCTTGCCCTTATTTACTACTAATATATGTCTATTTATAATGCTCTGTATTTGACAGGTATAATATATCTATAATATAATTCATTGCTCATAGATAATTAATATTTGCCCATAATTTAATGCCCAATACCCACTCTTGCAAATAAATGCGATGAGTAATATGGCCCACATTAAATTGCATTAATTAGTTCATATAATTGTAAAATTTCGTCAATTTAATTTAAATTAAACAAATTAATATAATAGTATTAAATAATATGTATTATTTTTTATGAAAATAATTTTATATATTTTCTAAAATTTATTCGGTACTTTTAACAACTAAACCGTAAAACATAATTTTAAAATAATTTACTAAACAAAAACATAACTTTCAAACTTTAAATGGATAAACATTATAAATTAGCGAACCTCGAAAACTTAAAATTTGAGTATTAAAAGTTTCTGATTAAACCCATCCAGCCAACCTATTTATGAATAATAATTATAAATTGTAAAATAAGTTTTCCTGAAATATGTATATTAAATATCTTGAAAAATATGCAGAAGCCTGCAACTAGACACATTTAAATACAAATCGAAAGTATAGAATCTTGTCTTTGGAAAAAATGGTATTTCCATGAATAAATTAATGGAACGAGAGGCCACATTTTTCTAAGCAATTTATTTAAGGTTCTGTAAAAAAACTCATTTCTTTACTTTTGTCTTGAAGTCCTTTTTATCATCTAAAGCGAAAAAATTTATGATCTTTTTAATTGATGCGCTCTTTTGTCTGCAATTTTTCCAGACTGATTTGGCAATATATCAAACAGAAAAATTACTACTGTCACTAAAGAGAACGACTCAATTTTTTTCAACAACTTCCATTTCTAGTAGGTTTTTCGTAGGTATATTTCACTTACTAAACGAGCACAGTTAAATAGAAGTAATATTTTACTTAATAAATAAAATACATTGGTTTAATTAAATGTAGGTTAGAGTTTTCGCTCCTTATTTTAATCAAATTTAATTTTAGTAATTGCTTCTTTCAATTTATTTATCTAAACAATTTGAAAATGGGAATTTTTATTTAATTGTTATTACCTATAGATATTTGCAAGTTCATTATTTTTATGTTGCACAAAAAATAAATCCTTGAAGTTATTAATATTATTTATATGTACATACGTACAAAGAATAAAAATTATTATCTTATGATTCATCAATTATTTATGGCGTAGGCTTAAAGAAAAAAGAATATAAAAATGTATTGATCTATTTGCCGAGAAAGAGAAATAAATAAAAACTTGGGCGTCTGAACAAAATATAATGGAATTATCCATCTTTCGCCAACAATAAAATTATCGCGACGCGTTGATGATAATTATTCGTAAAACAAACTCCAATTAGGAACATAAACCAAGTTAACATGGCCAATAATTCTAGAGTTTGCTTGTTGTCTTTGCAAACTTTGTAGTACGGGTGTAATCGAAAACAATGCTTACATACGCGTGAAGATGATGAAACATACGCTGTTATGCAATTTTTAAATTAAA
The DNA here is from genome assembly GCA_963971135.1 of Stenus bimaculatus. Classification (NCBI taxonomy): domain Eukaryota; kingdom Metazoa; phylum Arthropoda; class Insecta; order Coleoptera; family Staphylinidae; genus Stenus; species Stenus bimaculatus. The sequence goes on from OZ020180.1 coordinate 20,731,707, forward strand.
ATATGTTAATTGTTTCATGTGTTTTAATATAGCGGAAAATGGTTTACGGGTAGATGATACTGAATACTGATAAGGGAATCGCGTTGGGTTCCAATTTCCACATGTGTAAATATGTGGTATAAACATTTTTGTAATTACACCAGAGCCGTAACTATGGGGTGGCACAGGAGGCGCCCGCCACGGGCGCCACTGGGTCAGGGGCGCCAAATCCCAACTAATTTTTGTTTTTAAATTCGAAAACATTGAAAGTTTGGACATTTTTAACCGATTGCCACAGGCGCCAAGTACCCGAGTTACGGCTCTGAATTACACTTAGAACACGATATTATAATTACTACCGCGTTTTTAGTTCATGAAGGGATTCTGCTATATATGAGATTTTAATTGTATAATGTTATCAACATTATGAAATTCTACAATATTTCTACAATTTATTTCATCCTTTTTAATTACACTGATTCCACTAATTTCTTTCATGTTATTTTTTATTTTAGTTGTTCAAAGTGGATATTTTTATTAAACCCAAGAGGGAACAATTGTTCAATTACAAGGTAGGAAAAATTGGTTTACATGATGAATGCCTAAATTTCTATTAAATATATCAATTTCTTCATTTTCAATTTTCAAGGGATATTGTATTAAGCCAATTCCGGACAGCCGCGACTTTCTCTCTTTTACTCATTGAAATCATTGCAAAACATCATTTCGTATGTTTTAAGCAGCACATTAATGAATTAACTAATTGATATTAAATTTTTCACATACATTCAGAATATTTTGTATAGCTTTTACACCGGTAAAGTTTGTCTATCTTTTCAGAAATGTAAACACTATTTACGTAAAGATACTGATTTCTTTTTTAAATTTGGTCTGAAGCTTAAAGTTTTTTAAACATATGTGTGAAAATTGATCTATATTGGTCAATTCATAAATATGGTATTTGAAATATACGAAATGATGTTTAGCAATGATTTGCGTGATTAAGAGAGAGAAAGGTCGGGGCAGTCCGGACTTCTCTTAAATATAAAATAATTCAAATTTGACATCAGATCAAAAGAGTCTACATTAATGTGAATCAATTTATGAAGCACCTTGACAGAAGATATCCTTCTGTAATCTTGTAGTTTCTGAAAGTTGAGGGTACTTTATAAAGTACAAGACATCTTAAGAATAACTTTTGAGGTTTTTTTTAAATGATTTTCATAATGTGGATTCCAGATCAAAGATTCAAGGCGAAATTTAACATAAGCATTATAAGGATGTAACTCCATCCCATTCTACAAACTGCTATCGGTTAGTTAAATACGATTTCAGTCCACTTAGCGCAAAACATTTTACCTTTCTTAAAATTAATTAATGACCTAACTTATCCCAAACTTTACTAAAATCCGTATAGATTACATTATGTTGTTTACTATTATCAATTGGCCTAGCAGCTATTTCAGTAAAGCTCATGAGGTTTGTAAATAAATCCGTGTTTTTGAGGCGATGTATGATTGCGAAAATATCATATCTTGGCTGTGGGTTGGGCAGAGTTTAGAAAAATTTGTATCTGTTTATCATTGACATTAAATTTATTTAATAAGGGGTACCAATTTCAAATTCCTAAATATTTTTTGTCGGTTAGTCGGTTTTGACCACCTACTGGCGATTTCTAAGAGCAGATACGCCTTCTGGGGCAAATTTATAAACTAAAAGATACAGTAATCATAACCTGCTAAATTTTGATACTATATCCTTTTTAAAGGTAAATTTTTATCTGTATTTATAATTTAATTACATAAATTTATAAATTATAAATTAGAATATTGAAGTTACACATTACTTCATATTACCAGAGGTTTCCCAATAGCAAGGTTTCTCAATCTTATAGTAATGGGTGGATATTTGATGATGAGAAATTAGGATTTATTTAAATAAACCGTTAAAAACCAAAAGTAGGTATTGACAAAAAATTGCGAATATTGGAAACACCACAAGACTTAATAATTTAAAGAAAACTTTTTTTCAACATAAATTTTAAAAATTTAATTTTCTTTTTTTTCATTGCCATTATAATTTTCCATTTAACTAGAATTTTACAGATGTTTGGAAAAATAAACATGTAAACAAAGTAAATCCCCCCCCCCCGCTAACTTTTCAACGGTTATGTTTTTGATTCTGAAATTTTGTCTACCTAGGAATCTAATTGCGAACTTTCTAATATAGGTATTTTTGATTTTGTGGAACTTCCGGTTATACCGGAAGTGGATGGCAACTTTCTTGTTTTAAATGGAACATCCAGTGTATTTTTGCATTTTCGTGTCCTCCATAAAAATATCATTAAATTGACCTAGCATAATGTGGTCTACAATTAATACTTTCGGAATTACGCCCATTTGAAATCGTATTTTTATGCAACTTCATTTACACCGGAAGTTGGACCCAAATGCCCCAACTTCGTTATTTTAAATGAAATATTTTGCAATTAAGTTAATAATATTAAATTTAAACAAAATTATGTTTAATAGTAAGTTCGTTAATTTTGCTGATTAACATAACCACCTTCCACGTCTTGACAGTAATAAAATCTACAGTAAATCTCTTGGATAAAAATGTTGTTTAAATTTAATGTTATTAACTTAATTGCAAAAAAACTCATTTAAAATAAGGAAGTTGGGGCACTTGGGTCCAACTTCTGGTGTACATGAGGTTGCATAAAAATGCGATTTTCAAATGGGCGTAATTCCGAAAGTATTAATCGTAGATCACACTATACTAGGTCAATTTAATGGTATTTTTATGGAGAACACGAAATTGCAAAAATACACTGGGTCTTCCATTTAAAATAAGAAAGTTGCCATCCACTTTCGGTATAACCGGAAGTTCCACAAAATAGAAAATACCTTTATTAGAAAGTTCGCAATTAGATTTCTCAGTAGGCAAATTTTCAGAATCAAAAACATAAACGTTCAAAAGTTATGTCCGCACTGTATCCTTTTTCAAGAAAACTAAAAACAGAAAAAAATACAATACAATATTAAAATATCTATCAATATCTAAGATAATTAAAATGTAAAAATTCTACTTACTCCTCTACACTCTTGTATACTGCAGTCATATTATAATGAGCACTTTACTACAAATATTAGGCAACCAAAAATGCTTTAAATACATTTAGATAACTATATCACCTTTGTAACTTGCTATCCTCTCTTATAAATTTCTTGATTTTAGATAATAGAGATGATCATAAGCACAGTGTATGTCTTTTGTATCAATATTTTCTTTAATGCTATTCTTTTCTAGTTTTATATACATATAATGACTCTTTAATTAGTCGTTTGCTTAAATTGGTTTCTGTACTTAGCACCTTAACATTTTCAAAATCAAAACTGCGTTTTTGGTTAACTGCATGTCTGTCTAAGGAAGTATTAGCAGCCTTGGTTTCTAGTTTATTTTTCTTAGCTGTTTCTATACTTTTTTCATGTTTATTTATCTCTATTTCTAAGTAACTTTTTGTTTGTAGACAAAGTATGTAGAACGAGCACTTTTTTCTATTCGCGATTTTGGAGATCAGAGGTGGAAGTCTGTAAAGCTATACGATAGTTTTCGTACAACGAAAAAACCGTTTGTTGACTAAGTTGCTTGGTAATAGATTTTCTATATCTCTTCCTTATGCACGTTTTGTATTTATTGAAAAGAGATAAAATCCGTCACGATGGCAACATATTCAACAATACGATATTTTCGTTGTACGAAAACAATCGTATAGCTTACAGACTTTCACCTCAGATACGACCTCTGGTGGTAATTTGAAAAGCTAGAAGGGGAGGAAAAAATAAAAACCCAATTATGTGAACTTTATGTGAACTTATAAATGAATGAAAACTAACTAACTAAAAAGTCAAAAAATGCTATCAAAGCTAGTGCAGCTAGTGCAGCTAGCCTTTACTAACCATTTCCTCCATATTTTAACTTTATAAAAATATTGGTAGATTTTTAAATAGAAGTGACACGTTTAAGGTGGTTTAAAGCATGAAATGAATGAAATATGGCAAGAATAGCGACTTTTAACATGTTTCTAGCAAAAACACGTCTTAGCATTATTTTTTCAATAAGTCTTCTGGTTTTATACCTGGTCAAATCATTTAAGTTTAAAGGTCTTTAAATTTAAATTTGTTATATGGGACAATTTCCATGGTTTGCTTCAAATTAAAGGCCTTTAACTTTGACCAGAATCTGCCTATTAGTCACCCTAAAAGTTTGCACATAGTGAAAAACACTTTGGTAAAAAAATATTATGTTTGTAATAATTTTTTTAGTTTTTTTTTTTAATATTCGTTTTTTGAATATCCGAATTTGAAAAAAAGTACTAACTTATAAATAATTCTAGCACTTAAATATAGTTGTAATTTATATAATTGAAGCGAGCTATTCCGAAAGGGTCCAAGTGCCAAAACAATATCTTAGAGAAAATTTTGTACTGGAAAGAAAAACATATTGGGATAAAGCAAATTTACAGTTCAAAATGTGAAGTTTATAATGCAGAAACATCGAAACTTAAATTCAATAAAATAAATTAATCTGGATAATGTCCTTAGAAAGCCAAACTTTAACATATCGCTAAATTTTAGCATATAAATAAATTTAAAATAGCTTCTTCTGAAAAAGTGTTTTTTGACGTAGGATTGTTCAACATTAGACCGACGAAATATTTATTGACGTAACTAGAATAGTCTTTTATTTTTATTCAAATAAATTTAAAAAAGTACAAATAACAAATCTTATAAGTCAAAACAAAAAAATACATTTTTAGGTGTTTAGGCACAGCTGAGAATCAATTAAACAAGGTCTCAGTGCAGTTTTTTATTTTATTTTAAACGGTATTTCCAATGCATTCATCTGATTTGCCTTTCAACTACTTTTTTGTAAAATGGAATATATCGTTCCCTGATCTTTCAAAAAATAACTGTCATTTTTCTACTATTGAACTTTTCAAACCCTATAATAGATTTTTAATTTACATATTTATATATCCACAATTTACCTATTCTTCTCACATATTAATTACACCTTATATTATTTTAATAGTTAGAGACTTTTAAAATCAAAAGATATGATAAAAGCAAGGTACTAGTTTCAATTGAACAAATTAGTTACATTTAATAAAAAAGGTTCAGTTCGTGAATTTTTGCAGGAAGGGGACTATTGGTTGCTAGAGTTTAGATGAGTCAAGAAGTAAAAATATCGCGAATTTAGCCCGAAAATAATTGCGGATATGCCGAATTTCTTAGGAGAATATAAACCTTTAAAATTTTAGGTTAGTTGTTAACTGTTTATTACTAATGGTTTATCGTTATTGTTAACTGTTAGTGGTTATTTATTAGTTCATCACAAACTCAGCTTAACTCGGATTTCAAAAAACTTAAAACAAAACATAACATTAATGGGTCTCATCTTGGAAAACATATTCAAAAGCTGAAAAAAAAAATTATTTTATTTTCTTTGTCTTTTTTTATCCAACATTTTATCAACCATTTTTTATTATTGTTGTTATGAATTGAATTAAGAAGGTTTTAGCATTCTAGTGATATTTTGTAATTCTACATACATTGATAAAATGACATTAGTGATTTTGTAATTTTATATAAGCCAAATCGAGCTATCTTGCCTTTCCTAGAGGTAATAAACTAAAAATAAATCCCTTAAAACTATATCTCAAAGGGATAATTGGGGTCCAGAAATTCATAGTTTGATTCCTCGCAATGCAAATGCGAACGTGAACCTTATCGACATAGTAATAAGGATATGCCTAATTTATACCTGCAAAGTCCTTGCGAGGAAAAATTTCAAGAGATTAGAGTAGATACTTATAATATTGTATAATTACGACCAGGGTTGTAAAATTAGAGCAGTAGTCAAAATTCGGTGACCTAATTCAAAATTCAAACGCTGCAGCTCCAAAATTAAACAGATAGACTCATAGTTTTTTCGTTTTTTGAATACTAAGTTTCTAACCTTGACATTTGATGAACTGCCAACGGAACACACCGCACAATCAAACATAGTTTTAATGAAAAATTTACGAAACTTGATGAATTAAACGAACTTTTATTAATAAATTACCGGATAATTTATTTTATTATAAAATAAATGAAAATTTAAAATTTTAATCAACGTTTTTATGAAAATTAACTTGCTGCATAATATAGTCTGGGCCAATTTTACGTATAATGAAAGGATTTTAAACTACATGTATGTATAAACAAAAACAAAAGATTAATAATATTGTTCCTCTGGATAATAAGATTCGCTCTTAAAGTTAAACTATAAGTTTTAAATGAGATTATTTTACAAATTTATTATCATGTTTACTCTTTCATTAGAGCATATGGTGCAGTTAAAGTATTAAACTAATATACAGGGTGAGTCTCTAACATGGAATAAAATCAGAAAGTCGGAGACGGTTCGATTTAAACAAAAAAAAAACATTTTACACCTCAAATTATGTTTGTAATTGCGGATATTTTGCGTCATTTAAAATGTATATGAGTAACTTTTTTATTAAAAATTAAAAATTGAACAATATTATAAAAAAAAATAATTTTAAGTTAACCATAAAAAAGATAACAAAAATGTTAACTCCAACCCTCCCCATAACTACCGATTAAAAGTTGCAAAAAATCTGAAAAAAATCATGAAATCATATCTAAACTGTACCAAGATTCGTACCAAATTTAAAATCTCTATAATGAACAGTCTTTAAGGAAACAAGCAAATACCTATTTTTGTCATCATCTTTATTGGACTTTAGCTCTCTTAGGAAGCGAAATCGGATATATGTTTATAGGAAGTTTTCTTAAAATTAGTGGAAGAATCGCCTTCTAAAATTTTGTCGCTCAATTTCTGGACACCCTGTATTATATTATTCAATATTGGTGATTTAAATAAATTTATAAATAGGCAACTACTTGCGTACATCAGTTACAGGTCAATGCTAAGTGTCGTAACCTCATTAACAACTAATCGTCATATAGCAACTAACCCACTTATGACGTTATTTCAAAAGTTACAAACCGGTCGAAAGAGGAAGGTCGCTTAGCTTTAATCGCCAATACATAAATTTGTAACACTTATGTTATTGAAAATGTACCACACGAAATTGTTTTTTCTTATGTTTTAAAAAAAGAAACTAAAATATTAAATCCTATGAATTATTATAAAATTGGTTTTTATTTATATAAAAATAAATGTATTATTTTTGTCTGTTATGTTATTTAAACCACCCACAAAGGCATTTGAAGAATATTTTTATGAAAGAGTTTCTCTAAAAACAAAAAATGTCTGAAGGCTTGAATAAAAATTTCAGGTAGACCATAACGTTATAATGAAATTGGACTGCCACGTAATATTTTTAGATGTGAATACACATTTTTTCAGGAAATATGTATAAAATAGCTTTTCCACCTTTCTCTTGTTTAACTCTGCAATGATAAATCGCCTCTGCAAAAGAGGTGCACAGCAAGGCGATATATCCTTAGCGGTTGTTAATTCTTTAGCTACATATTAATCAAGTTTGCAAGACAACACAATTTAGAAATAACATGGTTAGGGTAGCTCCCTTCAGAAATGCAATTTTACAGTGTTGTTATCTACATTAAGGCGTAGCGACAACCACAGCGATTAAAGAGATTAAAGAGGAAAATTGTAATTTAAAAACAAGACACAAGAAAATGTGTAATTAATGAATATGAAGTTTTTCATATTACACTTTTAATTGTAAATGAAAATACAATTAAATTGCAAATGTAATTACATCTTGTAATTTATTTTTGTATCATAAATGCTTGTGCTTTGTACATCAATAATAATAAAATAATTATTTTTATAAACGAAAAAACATTCATTAATTAAGTGTATTGTGTATAAAAACAAAGCAGTATAATTGATTAAAAAGTTATTTATAAAAATCAGAGTTCTACTTTTATGCCAAAGCATTATAATTCAACCAAAGCTAATATTTTTTCTTGGGTTAAATTTCAAGAAACTGTAATATTGGGAATAAATAAATGGAGGATATTTGGTACTTGTCAGTGTCAAAAATGTGCTCTGGCTGATATTATTTTCTGAAATTAAATTGACTATTCAACTCACAAGTGATTATTTTTTGTGACAAGTAAAACGTCAAAAATATCAGCGATTATTTTATGACGTTAATGTCAATTTTCAAAAAGTTTGAAGTTGGCTTTTGCACAAAAAAGTGAGAAATGTTCGTTAAATAGTCCCTTAAATATACACTCTTGTTCAAATTATAAGTCGAATATTATTCATACGTTACCACTCATGTCATTTGGTGTTAAAAATTAAAACTTAACCCCAAATGATATTCGTGGTAATGACAGTGAAAAATATTCGACTTAAATTTAACCACTCGTGATTTTACATATGATTATTCTGAAATACAATTGTAAAAGGTATAGATACTAAAATTCAGTATTAGCATTTTTTTCTACCAACGTTTTCTTTGAATTTTTGTCCATTTTGTAGAAGCAATAAGGACTAATTAGTAAGTTATAATTGTTAAGTAGCTTCAATGAGAAGATTTGGTTAAAATAAAGGGTATTTTTTTATTTTTACACATTTTAACGCTACAAAAATAAAAGTAAGAAACTTTATAAAATTCTTATCGTTAGACCCCATTAATTTGAATAACAATTTTATTTACCAATTTGTAATTTCGTTGGTAATAAATGATTATAACTTAATTACTAATCACATTTAAGTTAGAAGAAATTAATGAAATGTCAGTAAAATTTATTTTCAATATGATATGCCTTAGAGACGTGATCATCGTTCTCCAGATTTTCAACATGATTTAAATCGAAGAAAAATATAGGATTCTAAATTAGGTTCTATAACGAGATGTAGGATATTAATCGAATTCTTAATTTTGTAGCCTATCGAATTGTCACTGATTTAAAAGCATTAAAATTACTTTATATTTTCATAATACAGGGTGTCCTAGAACTTCCATATAAGCTCTCGCTACTTTCTTGGGAAGCATCAGGGATTCTCGGAACTATTTTGTTTTTTTAAGTATTTTAAATTGTATTTGTGATGACATGTATTTTTTAGTACTTCATGGATTGGTTGGAAGTTTTCTATTTTATGTGTTATTATTATTGGTGGAGGCTTGATTTCGAGAGTGTCGTTATTGCGTTGGTCGGTTCTTGGATCTTGAAGCACTGTGTACCTGTTTTTGGTGTTTGTTGGCCCATTTGACGTCCCTGATTGAGGTTCATTTTGGGCACGTCTTTTCCTTGATACGCGTTGGATTAAGGTCCACATCTGTGTTTGGTCCATTTCCATCTCGTCGGGGTTAGGTGTTGGTTTTGGTTTTTTGTTAGGTCTTTCTTGTGTTTCACTTTTATTTGTGATTTTTTCTATTTGAAGTCTCAGTGACTCGTTTTCTTTACCTGAGGTTCGTAAATGCTCCAACAGTTCTTCGTTCTGACTGTTTAATTCCGAGATAATCTCTCGAAGATTGGCCATATCGTCATCCGTTTTGGACATATTGTCACTGTTTTTTAATGTTTTATGTTTTTAGGTTGTCTTAAAACTCACTTTATTTTGAACTTTCATGTATTCTGAATTGTTACTCACTTTGGTGTCTATTTCACTGGTGTTGTAGCCGAGGGGCTAAGCCCTCATTTGGAGGAATTGTCACTGTTTTTGATTTGTTATTTTTATTGTTTTATTATCACGAGAATTTTTATCTTTTATTTAGATGGATCTATCACATATTAATTATGATTGTGACAAAAAAACTTTTTTGAGAACTTAAAAAAAAATGTGGAGTTTTTTGTAATTTTTTAAATCAAATTATTAAAACTACTCAGAAATAATTTAAATACGTAAAATAAATTGTAAATTATGAAACTCAACTTTTGAGAAACTAATTTATATAATTTTTAAAATGCGTTTTTTTTTGCAAATATCTTTATTTTTTCAAATTTAGATAGAGGATTTTTTTTCCGATTACAGTATTACTCAACTTGTAGGTATGTAGTAAAAATTTACTTATCTTTTTATATCTTTTTAATTTATCAACAGGTGTTTATAAATAAGTAAACTTAAGGTATAAGGTATCTCGAGTTCGGACATTATCGAGTTTGAACTTTATTGAGTTCGAACTTTATCGAGTTCGAACTTTTATTATTATGTCGAACGGGTTCGAACAGTTAGAACTTTATATTTTTTAAAGTTTGAACTTCAAAATGTTCGGGTTCGGTTAACAGCACTATCACTATCATCAATAATTTTATCAGTATTTTCAATTTTATATTCATAACTTCTATCTATTCGGTAGTCTTTTATACATACATATTATATATAATTTAACTCAATTATTATAAATTTATTATGTGAAATACTGCCTCCAATTATTGAACAAATTCATAATGTCACTTTTACAGTACACATTATGGGATCTTGGAAACCCGACGAGTTGGTTATATTAAAAAAAAAATCCCCATTTTAAGGTCTTCCTTTTAGAAGCCGGGATATTTTGCACCTTGAATTTGTAACAACTCTCGTATTTACTTATGGGCCCTTGTTTTCTAGAATTAAAATTAGATGAAAATATACATTTTCATTATTGAATTTTAGAAAAAAAAACTAGTTTACTGTTATTTTATCAAATACAAACCATTAATTTTATTCTGAGCTTAAACGACTACAACATATAAAAGAGAACTTCCGATAGGCTAACTAGAACTGAAATATAAATGGCTTAACGATGCAAATTCAACAAGTAACCAAAAAGTTAAAAGATGTAATTCCAAGCTCAGATCTCATTAGTGAAAGCTTTAGGACGAAAATGTAATCCATCTTTAAGCCTCCCGTGATTTAAAGCACATACGAGCTTTTTTAAGAAAAAAAAAACCAATTAAAATAAAGAGAAAAAAAGCAGTTTTAATTAAAACGAACAATACCGTTTTTTGATGTTAGTAATGAAAAGGAAAATAAAAAAAACAAATTTAATGTCAGTAATTCCCCATAGCAGCTTGAATTTCACATAAAAACCTTGTTGAGTAACGTACTACTCTTAACACAAATCTTTTAAACTGATGAAAACTTTGCAAAGCCAAAAAATCTGTGATAAAATTTGTTTTGTAAACTACGTCGTTATTGTCACCACTAACGTGAATTTTATTTGTTCGCGTAAAACTAATACCAAATGCATCACAGCGTAGGATAAATATACCACAGAGTGGGTATGAAGTTGTAAATAATTCATATCACCACTGGACAAACGACGTTGTAATTGCATTCTGATGGAAGCGGATTTGAAAGGATTGCATATGAAAGAGAGTTGCCTTTTTTGCTATTTAGTATCCTTCCATACATTTCTAAATGAAAGAATTCCATAAAAGGATATTTTGCTACTATAAACTTCTTTTTGAATATAATAATAAAGATACTTTACTTGGCTATAAAAAAATTTGCATAAAAGCGTATTCACATATCTCAGCAAAAATAAATTTTGTATATACGATTATAAACAAATACGCAAAATAAAAATATTTTTAATGTTATTTTATTAAATAATTTGCTAATAGAACAATAAATTCCAAACTACAAATGCAAATTTAAAAATTGTTTTTTTAAATCAGGGATGTGTAAGGTTGAAATAATCTTGAGCATAAAAACAAGTAATAATCATAAAAAAGTCAATGTAAAGGAGTCTTTGCAACTGCAGATGACTTTGATGAAAACTTTTTTATTGATCGCTTAACTTTGATCATCAATTGAGGATGTAATGTAGCAACTTCTATTTTAGTTGCAAAGTGTTTAATAATCAAAAATCTAAAACATGAATTATTAGTAAAACTATCAAAATAATTGGCTACATTTAACGTAATATAACTAGTTATGGTTCTTATATAAATATATTTATTTTAAACTTATAAAAAGATTATAAGCGTATTAAAATTTCCATTGCTGATTTGTGAAAAATATTATTTTGTTAATCCTGAGGGGTTTTATTTATTTCCTTGTAATTTAAAATATTTCGATAAACACCAAAAGGTTTTCACCATAAGAAGGCAATTTTTATTAAAATATTCATTGTGTTTCTCAAAGGTGAACAATTTTTAAATATATTTTTATCCTTCATAAAATTGTGTTGGTCTAAAACTTCGATACTAAAGGCAGGCTTAGTCTGTTTCCGAAAGGGGTTGTCCTCATTTGTATTCGTCCTACCGTTCAAGTTTGCATATAACGATAGTTTGCATACATATCAGGCGACAATTGAAATAATTTCATACTATCAACACTAATAACAGTTATACTTATAATCAGATTATCATAGAGTGGTATAATATTGCGTTAACAGTAACAAATTTATTATAAAAACTTTTTATGTAATAATCTACTCGTATCCGAGAACACATGTCGAGTAATGCAATTCACTACTTGGTAAGTATATAGTTAAAATTGTCAAGATAATGACGTGACTTGTCGTTATTAGTCTACAAAGTTGTTAAAATTTACGAGCTAAGAATGCGCTTTTACTGGTGATTAATGAAATAGCATTAAATTCTTGCAGCTTATGTCACATAACTTTCTAGTCCTATCAAAATCAGGGCTTTATATATTATGTGTATAAATTTAACACAATAATCCTCACTTGTGAAGTTGCATATAATGAGACATTGTTAATTTATACTTTGATATACCCTATATCTTGTTTTTAGGAAGTATATACAAGGTGTCCCAGTGCTGCGAGGAACATTACTATAAAATGAAAAAATAACGACACCTATTTTTGAAAAATCGCGAGATTGACTAATTAAAGCAAATTTTTAAATAAAACACACTGTATGTTTTTACATCAATGGATGGCATTTTTTACCACCTTTTTATTGATATAATATTTGTATGGTTGCATGTTAATGGTTTAGGAGATATTAACATCCAAATAAAGGTAAAAAGTTTTGATGACATTTGTTGATAATTTTTTTTCAAATTTCAGTAGGTAACATTTGTTTGTTTCTTTCACTATTTTGCTTTTTTTGCGGTTTTATCACAACAGTAGTTTTTATTGCTTAAGAACACAAACAAAATCAAAACTCACAATTACTAATTTTGGTTGATATCCCTTTTCATTTTAGAGTAATGTTACTTCCTCACAGCGTTGGGATACCCTGTATAACTTTATTAATTTAAAAGTAAGTATTAGTTTATAATAGAAACGAGGTGTTATAAAAAAAAGTTTTTATAGACCGAGTTATGTCAAAGAATATGAAATGAAGAAGATTATTTAGGTTTTAAACAGTATTTTGTATTCATGGCTCAAATTATTTTACGTCAATAGGTTTGAGTGATCCATTACTTATATGTATGTATACATACAGGGTGTAAAAAAACTTCGGCAACCCCCATTTATTTTTGAAATAAAGCGTTTTTGAGAAAACTGTTGCAAATAAAAGCTTTACGATTAGTGACGCATTATTTTGGAATATTGCTATGACCTTTGACCAGCTGGGCTTTTTTTAAATAGCAACCATCTATTTTTGTTACATATTATTATATTATATTTATATTTTTCCTAATTTTTTTAAGTTAATAGTTTGAAAGTTACAAGCATTTAACTTTTGAATACACAAAGTTCGGCGCAACTCCCGTTTAGTTTCTCAAAAATGTTTCAATTAAAAGTTGTACTATTCTTTTATGCATTATTTGCGAATATTATCGTGTTCTTGAAAAAGAGGTTGTATGTCAAGGGATAAGCATTTAACTTTTTTTAAAAAACAACTACCTATTTTTATGGTAAATTATTACTTCACTTCTAAAAAAATCCTGTCTGTAAACTTGTGAATATAAGCAATAATAATAATATGCTATAACAACGGGTGTTTGCTATTTTAAAAAAGTTAGTGGTCATCCCGTGACTTTTAACCTACTGGTCAAGGTCATAGCAATATTTCCAAATTATTATTCACTAAAAATCCTATAAATTTAATTTAGTAAATCATTTTTCTGAAAAATGCCTAATTTCAAATATAATTCGGCGTTGCCGAAGTTTTAAACCCCTAAATCTAAATCAAAAATATTTACTTTAAAAAAAATAGGAAAGTATCGTCCATAAACCTATCGCGTGACCTAAACTTGCTAGTCAAGGTCATGGTAGTTTTTCAAGCTTCACTCTATATACGCAAAAGTACACAATTCTTCTCCCATTCTTCTCAAATTATTTTGTAAGGTATGCTTAAATTGAATTGAAAACTTCGAAAAGGAATCATCTCGGTTTTTAAAACTTTTCAGGACACAAAAAATTGATTTTGTTCGAACTACTTGAATTTTAGAGACGGTTTTTTCTGGAACTACTACCTATTATGTAACATTCCAAAATGATTTCCTTGAATAGAGTGGGTTAGGGAAAATAGCTGTAATAGTTTTCCCAGGTGGGTTCTTTTCGAAATTTATTTGAGGTCTTACATGGTCTACTAAAAAAAGTACTAAATAAAAGGGGATCAAAACAACAAAATTTGGCGATGAACTCATATCCGAAAATTGTCTTATCCTTGATTCTGAAATAGTAGTCTTCCTGGCAACTGTAGCTTACTCCGGCCTTTGCTAAGCCCTAAATCAAAGGCTTCTACTTATTCAGGGTTATTCCTAGAGTTCTTAGAATCTGGTTATTCCAGATTTAATTATACATTAAATTTAAATCATATTTCATCAACTTCGCAACTTATTTTTTTTTTCAAAATTATGATAATGATTACAGGTAATTTTAAATTTTAAAAAATAAATGTTATAAAATAGGTTTTAAGTTTTATTTAGCCAAATAAAGAATGCCAACCTTTATATGATTTTTAGTGATTTTTCCAATTTCATGATAATAAAGAAGTCGAAATCCCAACTCCGTATCCCCCTTAAACAAATATTGACATCAAAGAAATTGGCAACGTAAAAGTCAAATGGGAACATTTCGCAAGGAAAAAAGAAGCAGCCCAGTGTTTCAGATGCCAGCAATTTGGACACGGAACCACCCAACAAAGGAATGCCCAAGGAAGACACGAGATGAAGGTGTCCAGTGCAACAACTGGAGAGGGCCCCACCCAGCGAACTTCAACGAATGCCCATCATACCTTCAGCACCTGGAAAAAATACAACAGAAAGAAAGATCACAAAACGCATCACACAGAATTAGTAATCATCTTCCCCAATCCCAAAATAACCAGCTCAATAACCTCAAGCAATACCCTGCCCGCAACACTAATTACACATATACAGACCGCCACCAAACAAACAATGCTCAAAATATGCTAAATCTAAATAACAATCAAAACACCCGAATTAACCAAATTTCTTATAGCGATATAGCACAAAACAATAATCCAGAAATGACCGAATTTCAAATATTAACTGATGAAATTAGACAATTAAACCAAACTTGCAATTTAAAAAACCTAACTCAAACCGTCCGCGAATTACGCGCAAGACTAACAGGAATTAGAGACGCCCTAGAAAAAATCACCATCCTAGCTAGTTAAATAAATTATATCAAAATGGCTCCAAAAATTTTAAATAAATTATCAATAACTATGTGGAACGCAAGTTCCGCCATTAATAAAAACACGGAAATTGAATACTAATTTGAAGAACATAAACCCGACCTTTTCTTAATTGTAGAGACGCGATTAAACAATAACAATCCCAAAAACATCAGCGGGTACAAGCACATCAATCAACCGAAAGGCAAATCGGGTGGCCTACTAGCCTATTATAAAAACTCACTACCTATCACACATATCCCAAAAAGTACACAGAAGCTAGAGTCTTTAGCAATAAAAATTTCAAATCATGTCATTATTCTCGTTTATAATAGCCCAAAAAATAAAATCGACGAAAACGAACTAAACAACCTGTTCCGTTTAAACGACCGAACAATAATCATAGGTGATCTGAACTCAAGACATAAAGATTGGAACTCGCCCTCAGCAAACCCAAACGAAAATAAACTACACAGATACATTCAACAAAACCACTACATCGTCAACTTTCCAATCAAATCATACACCCATTATCCGGAAAATGGAAACAAACCAAGCACACCAGACATAATTTTCAACAAAAACACAAACTTAACACAACCAACCGCGATAAACGACTTGAGTTCAGATCACCTCCCAATTGAAACATCAATCAACCTCAGCAAAACAATAAATGCTCTAGACACACACATCAACAAAATACTTCTTACGTGCAAAACAAATAATCAACGAAAAAATCAAATTCAAGACCAACATCAACACAATAAACGAAATAAACTCTGAAATATCAAAATTCACAGAAACTTTGCAATTAGCCATTCAAAAGTCCACACACAGAATTAACCTCAAATTGAACAAACTCATACCACAATCACTAAGAGACATAATCAAACAAAGAAATAGACTTAGGCAAAAATACCAAAGAAATCCAAATAAAAACATCAAAACCCAAATAAACGAACACAACTTAATTATTAGGAACGGAATCGGGGTCATCAAAAGTAACAACTGGAGCAAACTAATAAGTACAATAACTGCACACAACAACAAACTGTGGAAAGTAGATAAAATGTTAAAAAATAGAAACAAAAAACAAACAATCCACACCTTACACGGCCCCAGAGGACTGATTTTCGAAAACGACCAAAACGCTCAACACTACACCCGCACAAATCATGAACATCATTAAAAAACTACCGAAAAACAAAGCACCGGGAGAAGACGAAATAACAAACGCACTTACCTAAATACCTACCAAAAAAAGCAATAGTCCAACTTCATCACATCCTTAAAAGCTGCCTAAAAAACAACTACTTCTCAAATTCCTGGAATAACGCCATAGTCTTTCCCTTCCTTAAACCACACAAAGACTACAAATTCGCAGAAAACCTAAGACCCATCAGCCTTCTCCCCTCACTATCCAAAATAATTCTCGAAAAAAATAAGTTATAAATTTCAAAAATTAATATTATTATTATAAATTATAAAGTTTATCAAATAGGTTTAAGTTTTATTTATTACTAAACTAATATAAAGAAACCCACCTTAAGTCAACTCCCCAATTTTGTCTCTTCATAACTCGGATAATTGACCAAGAGGATATTTTAAACTATTTTTCCAGGTATCTCTAAAGGATCCCTTAATAGTACCGAGAGCTTATGCTCGAGTTCTGGGACACCCTGTATAAAGTACTAAACATATTCTTTTTTGATTATTAAAACAAAAACAATAAGATCATTTGAGTTAAAAATTATTCATTTTCCACTTCTATCACGGATGTAAATAAAAGTCAGGGAACTAAATTACATCAACTTATTCAGCTGTGCAAGACTACTAACGATTAAATTCCTATTTTATACTACCGACTTTGTTTTAATGGTTTATTGTTGCTGGAGGCCTTTAAAAGGTATTAGTTTAATTTGAGGGCGTTATTTGAAAGTAAACACAATAAAGATCCAGTTGGAATTTCAAAGTAAAGTTCGTTATTTAACTTTAACTCTAATTGTCAACGTTTTGAGCAACGATGTGAAAAAAGGAAGTGGTAAAAATGATGGCCGCAATTCTAATTCTTTAGTGGGGTAGATAATTGACTCATAAAAGAAATCCTTTTATCTTGAAAATCATATTTAAGCAACTACATTTTAATATTTTTCCCAAATAAAAAAAAACCATTAAGATTAAATAACGCCTGGTTAAATAAATAATTATAAAGTATTATTAAATAATTAAACACAGTTCTTACACAGCTTATAAAAAACTATGCTTATAAAAATTATTAAACTTGATTTTTTTTTTCGAGGACAAAAATAAAAAATCTGGCAATATATTCATATGCACTACATTTTCATTAAAAAAAGAATTAGTTCTTTAAAAGTATTTATGGAAATAGTTTTAATTTGTTGAATAAAACAATAAAATAAACAAAGCTTCTTAAATAATAATTAGTAAAACATAGCCGTAATGTTAAAATAAATAAACGTATGAGGAAATAAGATCCCTAAATAAAATTGTTTAATATTATTTTGCAATATTTATTTATATATTTATATTATATATTTTCAATATTTATAAAATATTAAATATCGTAAATTTTAATTGACAACTTTATTTTGTAAATAAATTTAAGTTCTGTATATGTTACCGTTAAAACCTGAAATCAGGTTTTAACTAGTCAAAACTTGAAGTATCAAAAGTTAACTGATCATTTATTGGAACTAGTTTTGACGTAAGAAACCAGTAAAATCTCGCAATTCAGAACATTATGAAATTGTTTCAGACTAAAACATAACCAAGTAGTCAACCTTGCAGGAATAAATAAAAATATTATTATCTCTGTTGCACAATGAAATATTTTTAAGAAATATTTAACGTTTAATTTGAGTTTCTACAGTTTTTCCATAATTTTTTTAGGATTTTTTTTTAATATTTGCTTTGTGTTTTTTTTCATATTTGTCAAATAGTTTCCAAAATTCATCAAACTATCAAAAAATAATGAAGTTATGTTAAGAAAATGAATAAAAATGTAGAAATTCCAACAACCAAGAAATAATAAATGAAGCATTTTTGAAAAAAAAATATTCTTATCTTCTAATTCGGATTTTTTCGCATATATTTAGAAATATTCTGTATAATTCAATTTGCGATTTTACTGGATTGCCACGTGAAAACTAGTTCTAGGAAATATATGATCAGGACGTGGATTCCTGAAATCTCACATATTGAATGTTAATCTCACCTTCCTCAAGCGCATGCGTCAAAATCTCACAAGTGAATCTTGATTCGCCTGGTGCAGACCAAGAGAATTTGGATTCGTCGGTGAGATTTTGACGCATGGGCTTCGAGGAAGGTGATATTAACATTCACTATGTGAGATTTCAGAAATTGTCGTCCAAGTAAAACTAGTTTTGCTTGAAACTATCAGTTAAAACCCGAAAAAATGTTGAAGATATTTATTTTTTAAATACACTGTTTTTTTCAATGAAGGGAGAAATAAAAGTCTTCATTGATATGGATCACCAATCGTTGAGGAATTTTCGTTTGGAAACACTGTTTTTTTGTTTCAAAACTTAATATCACTTCTAGTTTTGACTAGTTAAAACTAGTTCTTTACTGATTTTGGGTTTTAACGGTAACACAGTAGTTATAAAAAATTAGATAAGGAATTTTTTTTGGTAAATGTAAACTTAAGCATCTAATGAAAAAACTCTTACTTTTAAAGCATTAACTAAAGTTTTCAAACATAATTAAATCAATTACATTAGTGCGTGTCTTGTCTATGTATCAAAGGATATATATTTGTGCTTACTTTGCGGCTTCTTACGTTATCACCGCTTTTAGGCACTTAGTAAAGGTCTAGAGTGAAAGAATTTCTGAGGTTTCATCATAGCGTAATAAATTTTCCAGTGGAAAGCAAGTATGCCAAAAGGATTTTCAACTGAAGTATGTATACGATAGATTCTGCATAATTTACGCACTTGCATATTTTACTTACAGGTATAACATTATAAAATTAAACATATATTTTGCAGATAAAAAAGATCTATACCATAAAACTGACACATATTTTCATATTATATAAAATACTTTGATAAATGCGCACAAAGTAGATAGATTTATTAAAGTAAAAAAAAAATACAATTTATTACCAGATTTCCTTAAAATTTCCTTAACCTATACGTATTTATTAACTTATAGTATAACATTTTACATTATACATAGATATTTACATAGTAACTAATATTGATATGTAAGTTTGAATTGGAATAATGAAAATGAAAAGTTTATCACTTAAAGCTAAGCTTTGTGTGTGATAACTGTTTAAATTATCCCATTACAAAAAGAATTGTATTAAACAGAGTTTACATTATCTTGTGTTAATTAATTTATTTTGGGTAGAGTTATGATTTTATAAAACTGAACTTTGTGGTTTTATTTTCTTTAATAATTTTTTAATCCGTTTGATGAAGGTGTGGATACAGTAATTGTGTATTTTTAATGAGACATGTAGTGCAGTAGTTCAAAAAGTTTGTTCTGCCTTTAGTTTTAAAAGATTGTTGTGTAGTTTTACAGAGATTTGTTTTATTACGTAGGTTGTGCTCATGTTTAAATTGTTCAAAATTATTTTGGTTTTATAGTAAAATTTATAAAATTCAAGAGTATAGAGATCAGTTAAATTGTATTGTATCTCTATTAATAACAGATTTTGTAGAGTTTGCATCGGTTTGATTTTGTTGTTGTACGTTCCACTTCATGCAAATAATCCATAGGATAATATTGACTGGAACAATAAGTAAATATTGAGATGTAGTTTTTGAGTTGGTACAGGTTTAAATTTTCTAGTTTGACTAAAGATTATATACCGGGTGGAAATGAAAACCGGGTCACCTCTATAACTTTTTTATTTATGAATAGAAAAATTTGAAATTTGGCTATGTTCTATGGTTCAAAAAAACAAATTTTATGTGCATTTTTATTTTCGAAATCACTTCCGGTTTCACCGGAAACACCATGAACTTTGTTTTTTTAAATGTAACATCCCATATTTTTATTCATGGCTTAAAATACTTTTAAAAAAGAAGTATTTTTGAGATATTAGTTTTTATTTTTTGCGAAAAAAAAATTTTTTTCAAAAAAAAGAAAGGTTTTCGAAGTCGGTGAAAATTACCAAAACCAATTCTAAATAATTCAAATACATAAAATAAATAATCGTTATAAAATCCTCTTTTTAAAAAGTCGAATGACCCGTCATCATTGCATTTAAAAAAAGTGAGATATTTGATAAAATCTTCATTAACTAAGTTTAAAAATTAATAGTTCAAAAACCACTTAAATTTTTTTTCAAATTACAATTTTATTTAGGTATTTGAATTATTTAGAATTAGTTTTGGTACTTTTCACCGACTTCAAAAACCTTTCTTTTTTTTTTGAAAAAAATTTTTTTTACAAAAAAAATAAAAACTAATATCTCAAAAATACTTCTTTTTTAAATGTATTTTAAGCCATGAATAAAAATATGGGATGTTACATTTAAAAAAACAAAGTTTATGGTGTTTGCGGTGAAACCGGAAGTGATTTCGAAAATAAAAAATGCACATAAAATTTGTTTTTTTGAACCATAGAACATAGAAAAATTTCAAATTTTTTTATTCATAAATAAAAAAGTTATCGAGGTGACCCGGTTTTCAGTTCCACCCGGTATACATATGTATATATTTTTTTAAGTTAAAAAGTAATTTATTTGTATGCATGTAGATTTAATTTTAGTAGTGCTAATTTATCACCTGCATAAGGTTGTAAATCATTTAGGTAAGTGATGAATAGAACTGGACCCGGCACTGTACCCTGCGTTATTCCATACTTTATCTGTAAAGGTACGCCAGAAACATACCAAAATAGTAAAATTTTTCAAAATTCAAAAAATTTCATTTTAATCAATGTGGGTAGGGATTTAAAAAAATGATCATTAGAAAGCTAAGACGTTCCTATTTCAATTGGCAATAACACTATTACACAAAATATTTGAAAAAAAATCGCATCGAAGATAAGAATAAAAATAACCTTTTTCAGATTTTGAAAAATTTCTCCAATATTATGCCCGTAAGGTTTGGTTAATTAAGTTTTCTGAAACTTCTTTATATTCTTATTATACTAGGGAAACTTTTTGAACCGTAATTTTTTCCTCACTTACTAAAGTTTTTTGAAGTTACTTCCAAGAGAAATAGCCTAAAGGTGAATATTATGTTAAGTACGTTATACAACCTTCAAATTTTTCCCCTTTTATTGAGAATACGAAATATGATGATTTTACTAGAAACTTAAAAAACATAACCTTAATGCGACGTTTTTTGAAAAACCAAATTCAAAAACTGAAATAAAAACATTTTTTTCTTTGCGGTTTTTTTTACTAAAAAAGATAGAACCCTATTTTCTTGTTTTTGTTTTTGTTTTTAATCCTGATGTTTGGAGATGCGCAAACGGAACACCCTGTATGTATTTCGTTATTCCTGTTTTAATTTCTACTTTCCCCCCAGTGTTAGTGAACGAGGAAACAGCGAGCACGAATGTTTATACATTGTATATTTTTGTGGTAAACTTTAAAAGTTGGCTTACAAAAATTAATTATAATATAATTATACGTAAGTTATGAGATTATTATCCTCTTCTCCTCTCATGTGCTTTAAAATTTATTTTCTCCCATAAAGGCGCCTAAAAACAGAGTTGTATACTCATTAAAATTTAGTGGTTCGCAGTGTTAAAAGCCTTGGCTAAATCCAAAAAAATCCCGAGGGTCTTGATATGTTATGATCCGTGTAAATCGTCCTGGATAGGTGAGAAATATCATCGTTTGTGGACTTGATCCACAATGTATTTTCAGATTATGTTGTGTTTTTCAAAAAAAGTTTTAATCCATCTTTCCCAAATGTTGCCTATGTTAGATATATGATATATTGGCCTATATATCATATATATTATATATGAAAGTATCTTTGTGAAAGTTATTTATTTATTTAGATATAAGTGGTATTTTTACAAATTCCTATTTATTTTTAAGGATGTTTGCTGATATATGTCATTTATGCCAGGAGTTTTATCTATAGGAAGTTGCTCTACGCACTGTTTTAGTTCTGATTTTTTATGGGAAATAGACACTTTTTTGGATTATCTTTGGTTTTCAATTTTGAATTTTATCCCACTTTCAATAAACATCATAATATTTCCATGCTTATACATAACAGTATCTGTTATATTATCTTAAAGTATCCTTAAAATTTTACTAAATTCGCATTTAGGATTTTAAACATTAAAATGGAAAACTACCCCTGCAGTGTTACTTAAATATTTAATCATATCCGCCATAATCTTTACAGTTGCTTTATCCATTATAAATATTAAAATAAACGTGTATTTAGAATAGTTTACACTTAATTGTAAATTGTAAGTATATGGGTTTATTTTTAAAAACTATAACATTGAGTTTAATATAACTGAAATTTAAGGAAATACTAATTTTCTAAAGTAAATTTAAGAAGTTTTTAAGCTGAATCAAAATTATGTTTTTGTTTGATAATTTTTGTTTCTAAAAAATATCCGTATGATTTTCTTAAGAAAAATTTCGTTGAATCGTATAAAAATTAAAAAAATACAGGCATGTAAACTTCTTACGTGAAACATGTTTTATGATTTTAATCTTATACAGGGTGTCTCACTTTTGATCCAGCAAATTCTTTTTTAGATATTAAATTTCATTCTGAACAAAAAATTACCTATGAACCATAATTTTGGACTCTTTAAGAAGTTACAGTAATTTTAAAATTGATAAATTTTCATAGAATTTTTTTTAATGGGTTGATATGTTTTTTTTGTAGCATACAATAATACCTTACTAAAGGTGTTTCACAACTGTACCAAAAGTTTATACTAGTGCCATCTAGATTTAATTAATAAAATTATCACCTCAAAGGATATAGTTTAAAGTAAAGCATAAAATTCAGAACTTCCTTATTATTTGGAATTTTTATTTTTTTAATGGATTGATATAGCATAAATCAATAGTGTTTTACAACATTCCCAAAAAGGTTATGCTTGCGCCATCCCAACTGATTAAAAAAATTATGAGGCCATTTCAACCTTGAAATTTTTTTTTGAGTTCAAAATAAGATTTTTCAAAAACAACACGACACGTCCTTCATCTTTTTTGAAATTTCCAAATGAATTATGAATTTTATACGTTTCTTTAAACTATCATTTGATGTGATTATTTTAATTACATCTAAATGGGGTAAGTATAATCTTTTTGGTATTGCTGTAAAACACTCTTAGTAAGGTATATTGTTTTACGTTATAAATACCATATCATCCTAATTAAAAAAAATTATGACATATGAACAGTGTAAGATTTTCAAAAATAAGGCGAAAAGTTTTTCAAAATTAAACTCACCGTATGGTACTAATCATTAAACTGTTTAATACCCAGTTTCTAGACAAATTATATAAGTTTAAAGACCTTTAAATTTAAATTTGTTACATGGGTTGTAATGGACAATTTCCAAAGTTACCTTAAATGATTCTAATTAAAGACCTTTAATTTTGACCAGAATCTGCCTATAAATTGAATAACCCTTTAATTAAGCAGTCACATGAATGATTCATTTTAAGAGCTCATTTAATTTTCTATTTTCTCAAGTATAAAGATGAAAATAACAAACTTAAGTTTCTGAAAGTATGCTTTAAAACTGAAGTGTATTTGCAACTGAAAATTTAGTCAACCGAAAGCAAAGTGGGGAAACTCCTAAAGTTCTGGAGAAGCATGGCAAGATCAGTAAGTATTTTCACAATAGCTGTTCGCTTCAATCTCAAAACCTCATAAAATACACAAAGCAGAATTATTAATGCGTTCTCTGTTTTCCTTCCAATTCATGACCAGTTGCTGCAGTCGAAAGAATTTATGAGAAAATATGTGAATATTCTAGAAACCTGAAAAAAATGAAAACCTGAAAAATACTTGGGTAAAAATTGGTGCTCGCATACATTTTGTTGCGTGACAGCACGTCGAAGGGCTGTTTTCGCGAGCTATAATTCATCCGGATTTTAGCGGAATTGGCGCCACTTATAAAGATAATATACTGTCGCAATACGTGGGTGCACATTTAAATTGCAAATGGAGATAAAAAGCGTTATGCGAAGAATAGCACTCTGTGGTTTTTACATTTTACTTTCGCACCCATCTTTCCTTTTAATTCCATTACTCTACGGTGAAAATGTTTATTACCTAAAAGAAAAAATTCAACAATATATTCAATTATTAGATTTTTTATTTCGATTCTCATTTCATTTCTTACAAATAGATATTTTATATTCTATTAATTATTTATAGGTATGTAAGTTTTTTCAATTGTTATTGTTTTAGAAATTTTTGATGTTTTAACTTATTCTTTATTATTAGAAATTAGAAATCCATACCGAAAAAAGAGGGTTTAAAATTTGTATGTTGATATGGTCATACCATTAATTTTTCATGATTATTATACAAAATAAATAAATAGTAGAATAATGTGTTAACATGTCTTGGGCTCAAAAGAAACCATCATCAGGTGCAAAACGAATCGAAACGAACTTATGCCGAGGTAAAAAAAAATCAAGAAGTGTAGAATGCACTACAAATAAAACTGCAATAATTTGTTGTTTAGTTCACTTTTATAAGTTGAATAAGAAATTTATTCCACAAGTGTCAGATCTCTTTTAAACAATTTCACAAGAGGCATATGGAAAATTATAAAATCTTCTTTAAAAAAATTGACTTGAATAATTTTATTAATTACAATTTATATTAGGTAGTTGCATTATTTTAAATGAGTTTTGGTGGGTTTTAACAACTTCGGAAGAAAAAATAAATTTTTGACTTTTTAAAAAAATGTAAAAAATTATACTTAATTATTTTCTAGATTTGTTTTTAACTATGAACAAAAAATGTTAAATTTATGTTTCCGGTAAACTCGGAAGTGATTAAAAAAATGGTGCATAAAATGTGTTTTCTTCAATTTTAATTTTTATAAATGAACCCAATGACCCATGTTTCGTTAATACCCGGTATATAAGCGACTTTTACCACACTGTATATTTTACAAAAATAAAAATTATTTTTATGTGAAAGAATAATAACTTTTCCATTATATCTACGTGCATATTTTGAAAGGTATTTTATTTATGAAAATATTTGTTTTATACATCAATTATAAAACCGAACGTATGATAAATTATATTTAATTATTCAATATTCAGGTATATTTTTATAGTCTAATGAAGTTTATTTATTCAGGGTGAGTCTGCGAGATGGAATAAATTCATCTTGATACCTTAAATTATGTTTATAATTTATTTTGATATTTTGCGTCATTTAAAATTTATGTGACGTCATCGTACAATGCTCACATGACGTCATCACATTTTTTTTAAATAGAAACCCACAATTTTAAGTAAATAATTTGTGTATCCATGCAAAATTTAATTGACTTTTCTCCTTTCATTTCGAAGATGTTATCGTTATCAATCATAAATTGTAAATTATATTGAGTCTAAAACATCTAATATAGTCAAATAGGCCAGAACGATTAGCTTTTCAAAAAATGGCCGCATACTTAAAAAAATGTCAGTAATTACCGTTATCTTAGATAATTTTTAATTTATCTGTCGTCATCGCATAACGTCTCCGTGAAGTCATTGCATTTTTTATGGGAACCCATAACATTCATGTCCGTAAATTGAAAGGACGTCTAATCCTAATTTTGTTGACTTATCTCCACTCGTTCCGAAGAAATGGTATATCGAAAATTGAGAATTTATTATTTTTGGTTGATCATATCTTTGGAACGAGAACAGAAAAGTCATTGAAATTATGCATGGGTACACAAGTTTAGAAGTCCTTTCCGGACATGTCCCCAATTAGAAACATAATTTGATGTGTCAAGTCGTCCTTTTAAAAATCGAAGTGACTCTGACTTTTTGAATTTACTCCATGTTAGAAACTCACTCCGTATAATAAAATTATATTCATTCTAAAATGAATCTAAAGATCGTACATATAGTTGAAAATCTATAAATCTCTTCAAAAATTAAAAGTATACAGGCTGATTCAGACCACCCGTCCTACCCATTAATCCAGAGAATGCGTTATCGTAAATGACTAAAATAAAAAATTATCACCAAAGTAAATCCAAAGAATCCATTATTTTTTTATGTCAGTCATGTACTATAACGCGTTCTTGAGATAAATGGGTGGTCTGAATCACTCTGTATAATATGAATAAAGTTTTATTATACGGAGTGAGTTTCTAACATGGATTAAATTCAAAAAGTCAGAAACAAAGTAAATAATCACTATACGTTATGAGAGAAGTTGAAAGGCTAGCAATTTTGAAAACAAAACGCTCGTATCAGACTGGTGGGAACTAAAGAATTTCGATTCCTTACGCATGTTTGAAAAATCAAAACAATCATCAATGAATGTCATTTGTCAATGCCATTTTCGTATGCTGAATTATCTATGGCGATGTACGAAAATTGACGAGCATCCGAAAAAGTATAAATAGCGCCCCCAAATCCCTTGATGGCGAACTATTTCGTGTTTCCAGCGTTTTATATGGAATTATGACCTCTCAATCTTCTATTATTTCTGGTCAGAGCCACTTAGTTTTTAAAAAGACTACTTATTGACACCTCAAGTTATGTTTATCACTGATTTTTGTCAAAAATTATACATTGTAACCAATGTGCGGAGGGATTTAAAAATATTATCAATTAAAATGAAAACCTTCCTTTTTGTTTTATAAACTGAATATATACAGGGTGTCTCACTTTTTTTCCAATAAAAAATTTTTTTAGATAGTAAATGTCATTTTGAACAAAAATTTTCCTATGAACTATTATGTTTCTTCGACTTAAAAAGTTACAGCAATTTTAAAATTTAATAAATTTAATGATTTTTGTGGGACACCCTGTATAAATATTATTTAATTTTAATTTTTTTTATTTAAATCAAGTATGCTTTGGATATTGTATATCTTTAAGCCAATAAGATGATAAATTTTCCAGAGGGAAATTTAACATCGTCGTTTACTTATTTTAATGTTAAAAAAAACAATTTGGTAAAGAAAAAATCCAAATAATAATTGATTTAAATAAAAAAAATATAATAAGAAAAAATATTATACAGGGTGTTCCACAAAAATCATGAAACTTTATCAATTTTAAAATCGCTGTAACTTTTTAAGTAGTCGAAAAAACATAATAGTACATAGGAGACTTTTTGTTCAGAATGACATTTACTATCCAAAAAAAAAATTTGCTGGAAAAAAAGTGAGATAATTTCCTCTAGTTTTAAACCATCAAGTTTGGTGAAGCACGAACGGAACACTGTGTGTACAGAGTAGCCCAAAGAACCTAACAAAAGTCTGTTTTTATTATTTCCCTTCAGTTTTAAGAAAAACGGGTTGTTGTTTATTTCTGGGGGACAGATTTTTAAATAATTATCCCGAACCTACTTACAACCCCTGGCGAGAACGACATCGAAGTTTCGTTAAACTACCATTTTTATTTTCATTTAACAACAATGAGTTACAAGTTTAAAGTTAAGTAAAAATTAAAATAATTTAGTTTTTATTATAATAGTTATACAGGGTGGTCACTCTTACGGTGCACACCATTGGGATTTTGTGAACCTAAAGAGTTACAAAGTTGTTTAAATTAGAAAAAGTTGCCACGTTTCAAACTTCTTTAGAATCTTTTTAGAAATCCGAGATATCTTCCTCTAATCTGAAATTTCGCATTTTCGTTTTCCTTCTATATATTTGTTATCGCTTTTAACTTTTTGATTGCAATTTGGCAGTTTTACATAATTTGACATGCTCTATCGGTTGGCCTTATGAAGAGAATTTTAGGTTAACTAGATTTCATTTATTTTGAACCAATTTGATTTTCTTATGGGCGCGATATTTGATATTTATATCATTGGATAGAGAAAAAAAAATACAATTTAAATGATGTAACACACAATGTTCTTTTACTTTAATTAAAAAAAAATTGAAAAAAATATTAAATTCCTATTTAAAAAATCAAGTTGACATAAAATAATAAAAGAATAATTTTATTATTTTATGTAAAAATAAACAGAAGTTTATTTTATGCTAACTTGATTTTGTAAATAAAAATTTAATATTCTTTTTAAATAAAGTAAAAGAACAATGTGTGTTACATCTTTTAAATTGTATTTTTTTTCTCTATCGAAAAAGTTAAGCGATTACAAAAATATGGAAGGAAAACGAAAATGCGACATTTCAGATTTTTCATGATATTTCAGGACTAGAGCAAGATATCTCGTATTTTTAAACAGATTCTAAAGGAGTTGGAAAAGGGGCAACTTTTTTCTAATTTAAGCAAGTTTGTAACTCTTTAGGTTCACAAGATCCCAATGGTGTGCACCGTAAGAGTGACCACCCTGTATGAGGTGTAAGTTAATTTATTTTGTTCAAAAACAAATTACTTTAAAATCAAACCGTAAATTTAGCAAATTAAATTATTGATCGTAGAAAGTTTTATTAATTAATTGTTTACTATCCAATCGTGAATCATAGAGTTTTTGCGGTTTAATAAATTTTAACATGCTTGTTATTAAATTCGTTTAATTTTCACAGTTGCTTTTTTAAATTTACTGGTAGCACATTTATGACTAAAATAAATGAAATTTTCATTTTATAAACAGGAAAATGTTTTTATCCACTGCATGAATAATTATTATTTGGATTAATATCATAAGCTCTTCTCAAACAATAAAATTATTATTAATTTGTTTGTATTGTGTTTGGTTAAACTTTAATATAAAGGAGTATATTTTATCAGAGATAAGAACAATGCATATAAATGCATAAGTAAATAAACTAAAATTTATCACTAAGCCGTTTTTTTTTTACCTTTATAATGCAAGTTTGCGGAAGTTTTCCTGCGGAATATACATAATTTAAAATTATTTTTAAACCCTAATATACATTTTAGGTTTTAATTTTTTTATACATTTATGTATGCACCCCACTTTTAATATAAAACGCAAATATATAAAAAAAAACAAATAGTTCATTAAAAGTTTGGATAATAATTAAAAACCAAATATTTTTCCAAACTACATCAAAAGCAAACACTGGTTATGAAAATTTATGAGAGATTTATGAATTTATTTAAAGACAGTATAATATTTTTGTCCACAACTAAACGATTTATTACGTTTCAATTTTTTAATTAGTAATGAAATTCATTACTAAATTTTTGATATTATTCAACATACTTGGATCGTGTGCGCACCAATCACAAAGCTGCAATGGCCAATCTATTTGGTAATGGTTTATGGGTAATTTCATTACTCACTGGGCAACCTATTGAGTAATAAGGAATGGATTATGGGTAATTTTAACAACAGAATAAAATTTACATAGAAGAAATCAAGAAATGTCAAAAATAGGAAAAATAACCTTAATAAGTTTGCATAAAAGCGTCGTAAAATAAAAAGTATAGTACTCTTCTCGCGAGAAAATACCCATTCTTCACTCAGACCTATTACGACACTCGCCTACCGGTTCGTGCCATAATTTCGGGCTTCGCGAATAATGGCTAACCTTTCTCATTCGTTGAATAATATACTATTAGTATCAATATTAATATTCTAGGCTTCTAACTAAATATATTATTTTGTAAATTAGATTTTATTCATGGACTTATGGTTCATTGGGTTAATTTACTCGTAAATAACATTTATAATATAAACTACTATATTAACACCTTTGAGGCCAATAAATGCTTTTTGCTGGACAATAGTGTTTAGTACTTGCATCAACTTATTGGGCCGACACAAGAGCTATCTGTCCATGACAGCCATTGTAAAACCGCTTTGGAATGGATTCGCAAGAGGAAATTAACAACCGCTTAAATTTCAAACGCGATTACAACGCCTGAAAAAATCACAAAAATTCAACCGCAAACAACGAACGGAATTATTTGGAATTTGCTTGGAAATTTATATCACAGGTTGGTTAAAATAGTTTTAAAAATAAGAAGGCTTAGTTTATTTATTTTAATTTTATTTTATTTAACCTGAATTATCAGGATATAAAATTAACTACGTTTTTTTCAAAAACTCATTAGTAAATTTTATTAAGCCGTTTTTAAAATTGAAAATGGCTTTTGTAAAATACTACAATGAACCAAATCTACAAACATCAGTTTATGAAAACTAAATTTACTCGATGTTACCAAACTGGCTATTGTTTTAGTAAACAAAGTTCTAACTAAAACCATCAATTGATATCGGCTAGCAAAGCACAAAATAAACATAAATTTATAGGTATATTATTACATTAAAATATTAATTTTGATTAAATATTCCATTTGTTATCATATTATTATTCCCTCAACGTATTATAATGTTACCATTGTTGGGGTAAACTTACTAATAAAATATTACTCCAATAAAAATAATAATAAAATATTATTTGATTTTAGGTAAAAAGAAATGTAATTAATACATTTACATACGAGTTATATTTAGAAATCTACATTCTTAAATAATCACTTTTTCAGAAATATTAGTTCTTGTGCCTAGACCTATGAAAAAGACTAATACAATTTCCCAATACTTTTTTTTTTAAGTTTGGGAGATTTTTGTAACTAGATTTTAAGAAGATAGTCGGCAAAATGTTTTAAAAGGGTATATACATATGTACATATACATATCTATAATCAAAAGTTTGTTGCCCTTTAAATTGAATTTATTTTTCATACAGGATTTCTGTTTTTCATGTATAATCTATTATAGAGGCGTAGTTATGAAAACATTGCGTTTTTATTATTTTTCGAAAACTACGTCCCAAATGTAAGTTTGGTTATTAATGGAGATAAATCAAAATTTGTAATTGCAAATGAAAGAGTGGACTGTATAAAAGACCTATATAGAAACCTTTTTTTTTTATTTTGTTAAAAAGATTTCCAAAGTATGCATAAATGTGCTCTACTTTATACTGAATTTTCGGTGTTAATAATTTTTCTTTGTAGTTTCTGTTTCAGTACGTGTCTATAAATATGTGGTTTTTAATCAAGTTATTTTGAAATTTATTTGAGTTTAAAGATATGGACAAGGGATGGTTATTCTAAAGACGGATTTTATACAGTAAAAATTCCTGATATTCGCCTTAAATTTTAAAGGATTTGTTTATTTAATATTAAATCCTTTTCCAATGTTTGGGATATCATTTTAAGAGTAAACACCATCTCTTAACTTGCGGGGAATGAGAAATTTCTCGTTTAATTTGACTCCGTATCGCCTATCGCCTATCGCCTATCGAATACATTTTAATTCTGTGGTATGTTTTAGAATACCATATTTCAATTAATGTTGTAACGTGAATAATAAATTAACTACAAAAACATACATACAATTACGTTTGAGGAAACTAAAAGTGCTAATGAGCTCCTTGCTTTGAGCAAAGAAGAGGGATCTTGAGACAGTGAATTTTATACCTCAACTACCACATAAGCAAACATTTACTTTATAGTGTTGTACCTAATTAATCATGAAGCAGCATATATTAAACAAGATGTATTCATTATGTGTGGTAGGTAGTCGACTGCCATTATAGTAAAAACATCAGTAGTAAAATTAGCTTAAATAAATTTAATATTTTTTTAGTTGCTATAACTTCATTAATAAAAAATGATTCTTACCAAATTATTTTTTTATTACATCACTATACTGAATGTCTCAATTTGAGTTACAATCTTCGGTTAAGTCATGTAATAAACCAAACGAATAACAAATTCCCGATATAAATTTATTAAACTACTGTTGACATGAGCGTGCACTGAGTCTGTTACCATAAACAGCGCAAATATTTTTTCTAGCAACTGTAGCATATTTATTATGGTATTCAAATAACATGAACAGCGTGAAAGAATGTTCTGATGGAAAGTCTTCTGCCATTTGGAATTTCAGCAGGTTTCAAATGAAACGAAAATAATATTTAAGTAAGTAAACGATTTGACGATGATTTGGGATAGCAATTAATATCACTAGGAAAAATAAATCAATCCCAACAGTTGGGATTGATTTATTTTTCCTAGTGATATTAATATTTAAGTAGTCAAAGTTAGGGAGTTTAACTGGAGTGCAAAAGACGTCTATTCTATTGAGAATTTTAACTACTACTATATGGGGCTGATTTAGGTTCACAGTGTCATAAATTCGTCCACAGAGGGAGAGCTCTTTTCTAAAACTATGTTAAGGGATATTTTCCAAAATCATTCATTTTAATGATTGAAGGGTCAAGGTTTCAACATTGATATTTTCAATGATTTAACCAAAGTTTTGGTGTAGGTTGTGAAACTATTGGGAATTTTAACTACCTTTTTATTTTGAGAACCCTTTGACCTACATTGATGAGAAGAAAAATTTTACAACCAAAGTGAACGTAAATAATCTCTTGTTGTAATTCAAAAAATCCAAAACAAACCGGAAGTATCCGAAACCAGAAGTAACTATAAAATTTAAAATGTCGTTGTTGGAAAGGTTTTTTAAAAATAACTTTTATTAAAATATATTTTTAATATTTTGGATAATTAACAAATTAAACGAAAAAATATATACAAACAAGTCTCTCTTTATGGAAAATGGGCGAAGGCAGAGAAAACTATAATTTTTTAAATGCAAACATGTTTTTTTGCATTTTTCGCTTCTTTCGTTAAAAATAATATTGAAAAAACTTTTAAATCGCATAATAATTGACTTAAAAAGGAGGGTCCAGTTTGTTGTGCAATATTTAAGATTGAAGATAAATACGGTTTAGGTTAAATTAATATCTCACACATTTACAAAATTTTAATTAGGATATTTGCTTAATTGAGTTCATGCATGTGCAAATGTTACCCTGTTGGTGGTTTAATTGAGTCTAAAATTATAATGAGAATGGGATATATTGGGCATTGTTTATTAAACAGGTTCATTGTTTAATTGTAAGAGGAGCCTTGATTATTTTACTATTCTAGATGCTGTTGTTTAATTTTAAATGGAAATAGAAATCTCCTTAAATAAAACTTAATACGAAAATGTGATTTATTTACTAATGAATGTGAGATTTCAGAGATTAAAAAAAATTAATAAACATAGTTATTGTTGAATGTTTAACAAATATTTTCATTGAGTAGAACTCTAGACAAATATTAAATATTTTTTAATACAGGGATACAGGATACAGGCATTTATTTATCATTTCTAAATTATAAATTAATGTATGTTCGAATAAGCTGACTTTAAATTCTACTTCCTTAATTATAAATTAAGTGTAAATATTAAATAAAGAGGAACTTATATTTACAATCCTTTTATTTTAATTAATAATAATAATAATCTACGAAATAATTTTCTTTCGATCTTTAATACAGAGCGTCGAATTTTCATTTGGATTTTAATTTTTCTGACATTTCAAGGTTAATTTGGTTTCTTAATCTTAAATAGAAACGTACATATGTTTTTTATTTAATTATCTTATTCTACGCCGAAAAACAATGAGTTTGAATTAAAGTAAATCTGTTTATATTTTTATTATACTTTTTTTATGGAGGGTGCTATGAAATAAATTATTCAAAACAGCAGCTGATTTATTTTAAAATGTGTTAAATTCCTTTAAAAGACAATAAAAAGTGGTTTTAGCAAAATGTAATTGTTTTTCAAAGTAATATATCATTATTTAATTAAAAAAGAACGAAGGTTTGTATTTGAAATAACAAAGTGGTCTTTTAAATAAGTATATTTTACGTACAGGTTGAGCTAAAATAATTGTAATTTGATATTTAAATACGCATGTTGGTACACCTGAAAATTTTAAAAGAAAATCCCCTAGTTGTTGGCCAATTATTTTTATCCCAATTGAATACAGTAGTCATAACCATACATCTACAGGGTGTCCCAGAGCTACGAGGAAGTAACATTACTCTAAAATGAAAAAAGATATCGACATGCGGTTCCGATAGAATATACAATACCTTTAAGCGCACATTTTAAAAATATTTTAGTAATATACCGGGTGCCATTCCAAGATGGCAGACCAAACTATGTTTTTTAATGGAACATAATTATACTTTGTACAAACTTTTATGGGTCTATCATCACTCGTTTTGCTGATATTTGTCATTTAAGCCAAGAAAAGTTCCATTTTTGAAAGATCACCGCTCTAAAACAGATGAACTTTTTGGATTGAAATTTTGTCAAAAATTTTTCAACATCGTCTTGTCAACAACTGTTATGTCAAATTTAAGTTTGTGATAATTTTTTATCAGGTTGCCTTATGAAACGCAAATTGAACAATTAATCGAAATTTTCAAATGGAACACCCGGTATATTTTAACATGAATCAATGACATTTTTTATAAACTTTCTATTGATATACTGTTTGTATGGTCGCTTATCAATGTCTTAGGAGATATTAATATTCAAATTGAGAAACTGTGAAAAATAAACAAAATAGCACTGAGTGATTTTTTTTAATTTGCCTAAAACTTATTTTTGTATTTCTCTATTTTGGTTTTTTAATAATGTTATATTACAATAGCAGTTTTTGTTATTTTACAACACAAATAAAATCGAAGCTTGCAATTTTATCAATTTTATCAATTTTCGTTTTCTAAATCTCAGTAAGTATGTATGTTTCGAAAATTTAACAACTCATGTTACCAAGGATACCCCCTTTATTGAATTTCGTTTTTACACTCTCTTCTGATAGCTAAAAGGGCATTAAAACAAAATTCAACAAAATAAGGGTTTCCTTGGCAACATCAGTTGCTAAATTTACAAAACATACTGAGACTTAGAAAACCAAAATTGATAATTGCAAGTTTCGATTTTATTTTTGATGTAAAACAACAAAAACTACTATTGTAATAAAAGAACATTATAAAAAAGCAAAATATAGAAATACAGAAATAAATATTAGGCAAATTAAAAAAAAAATCCTCAACAAAATTCAATAATAGCGCTATTTTGTCTATTTTTCACTGTTTCTCAGTTTGGATATTAATATCTCCTAAACCATTGTCATGCGACCTTACAACCATTATATCAGTAGAAAGCTTGTAAAAAATTTCACCGAATGATGTTAATATATGCAGGGTGTTCCATTTGAAAATTTCGTTTAATTATTCAACTTGCGTTTCATAAGGCACCCTAAAATTTGACATAATAGTTGTAAAAATGTCATATTATTCTGGGTGTTCTATTTAAAAGAACATATCTTTGATCCATATTAAAATATTTTGAAAATGTGCGCTTAAAAGTATTCTACATTCTACCAAAGCGGCATGTCGATATCTTTTTTCATTTTAGAGTAATGTTACTTCCTCGCAGCGATGGGACACCTTGTATGTATTTGACAACTTTTACAAATTAAGAATCTTAAACAAATATAGAAATTAAAGTTATTTATTAGGATTTTGAGCATATAAAAATAACAACCGTAGAATTATCAACTAATGTTGAAAATGATGACATTCACTTTCCAGGCAAATATTAACACCTAACAAAGATTTACACAAAGAAGTCTTGATAAAAACTAATAATAATAATAATAAACTTTATTCCTCCTTTTCAATTACAAAGTAATATACAGGTACTTCAGTGTGAAATAATACGAAATGTATTATCTCTATACTAATGGACTATTTTCATAACATTCAATAAATTCTTTAACAGAATAAAAACATTGATTTATTTAGATTTCAAAAATTCTCTTTTTAAGTAAAGTGCCATTTACAGATTTTATATTTTCAGGTAATAAATTAAATAGTTTAATTGATAAGTAACTGAAGTTGTTATGAAAGATTTGTTTTCTGTGCTGAGGTAGATCAAAAATATTTCTTACTCTTAATCTTGTATTTTGCGTAGTATTTATTTCTGACACTTTTGTATAATTATTAAGATTTTCCTTATAATGTATAAGCAAGTTAGGGGTAAAATGCTTAAATTTTTAAATATCGGACGATGTGAAGTTTGAGAATTTACTTTCATCATGCACCTCAAGAAATATCCAAACTAACAGATTCCCGGAGTCGATTTATAGTATAACATGTTTTACTCAACATTTGTGTAACGAGGTCACAATGCGTAACAAAATTAAGTTTACTGTTTAAACAGATGCCTAAGAACGTTGTATAATTGTATAATTTTAGTTTTATTTGTGTTGAGTACAATGGAGTTGATAGATGCCCATTCTTGAAGACTATTTTTACAAGTGTTTCAATATCTTTTACTATATCATCTTTCGATTTGTTTCTAATGATACATGAAATGTCATCTGCGTATTGTACGGTTGTACCCACTTGTATTTGTTTATCATCGTTTATATAAATTACAAACACCACGGGTCCCAAGATGTTCCCTTGAGGAACACCTCAGGGTACCGGTCTTATTTTGGAAAATTTTTTATTCCATAATGCACATCCCTTCTAAGTAGCTCTTTACCCAAGCTAATGGTGTATCGCGAACACCATTTAATGTACATATATGAAACAGAGCACAATAACTAAATACAAAAATTCGAAGAATTTACAAAACTATAAGAATTTGACCCAGACCTCTGCTTTTGTGTAGTCAACTTACTTTGTTATAATTTTGACATGAATTTATGTTACTATGTACTTTTTAGAGGAGTAATTTGAACTGACCACAATCATTTTAGCTTACCCTATAGTTATACAGCATTTCTTGTAGTTTGAAACTAAGATTTTTGTAATTACAGGGGTTACTCTCAAGCCATTTTCAAATGCAAAGTTTATAGGTAAAAATAATAAAGATCTCGAAATAGCCATTTTAAAAGATTTTATGAAATTATCATTATTTAAAAACACTCAAGCATGTATTCAGCGACCCTGATGAAAATTTTAGAGACGTTGTTAAAGTTAATCACGTCTTTAAGAAAATATTTTTTAATCACGTGATTATCGATAACGCTTCATACTTTGGGAATAATGTTTAAATAAGTCAATTTCTTAGTAATTTCACTACAATCTTGATTAAAACATATTTAATTAATTAAAAGTATCTAATTTAATTACTTTGTAATACCCAACTTTTCCAATTCAATTCAAGACCTTAAATGTTCGTTTTCCTTTCTTTTATTGTATTCTCAACACCATAATTCTTCCGTTCTCCCTTTTCCCTTCAAATAATAATTAAACACGTTCGAGCTGAACGAACGACATATCGAATTATTAAGCCCTTTTCTTTTTAAATTCAACAAGTAAAATGCAATAAACTAGTTGAAGCATTAAGTGTTTAATGCGGTAAGATGAGGTTAACCAAAATACCATTATTATTTTTAATTAAACTGCTTTATTTTTCGCCTAAGTTGCAAATATTATATTACGGATAACAAAAACAACGAATATAAAATTTAATTACTCACAATAATAAGGTTTTATTAAAACAACAAACATTATAATGAAATTTGTAGACGTACACAACTCATACAAGTTCGTTTTATGTAAACAAAAAAGTAATAATAATATTCGCTTCCCGAAATTTTAAATTGTAAAAAATGCTAGGATTTCGTTTATACTTTTCTCCGTTTATGATTAAACCATAAATAAACGCATTCATAATTCCTGAAATAATGCGTGATTTAATAAAATTGAACCATTTTAAAGTGATCACCGTGGTTCAAAGTTGGTTGTTAATATAAGCTTTATCAGCTTTAAGTTTAATTTTTACAATTCTTTGTCGCACATTGCAAATTTTATTTATTAGTGTGATTCCAAAGAATTTATTGGTGCAAGTATTTGAAGCCAGAAAATATGTTCTCAAATATTTAAGATAATAATTAAACGGAAAACGGTTGATACTTAAAAAATAAATTTTTATACCAATGTACCAACGTCGTGTTAATAAATTTTAAAGCATTCACATGATGATGGTGTTGTTTCGAGAGCAGTCAAAATCAATCAGGTGACAAGTGCTGATAACCGCAATCACTGTATAACTACGAATCTCAACCAAACCATTTACACTCGTCGCTGGAATTGAACAAACGATTGTTTGGAGGATTGGAATATTTTAAACTCAAATACCTAATTCCGTTCTAACCACAACCACTTTTACAAGAAACTTGGAGGATGAGATTTCCGGAACCGATTGTTTTTTTGTGAATCACTGTTGAACAAGAATTAAAGTTATTTCCATCACCGAATATTTTCGACAGATGGTGCCAGCACGTTTACTACTATGTCAATACCCACAGCATACAAAGCAGAAAACCAGCAATTTGATTCTCATTGCTTGTTATAGTATTTTAGGAGGCCAAATTATTGAGTGGTGAGTTGTATGTACAAAGATGTGCTTGTGACAATGTCTCATTCGCAACCGAACTACTCACCATAATATTGATGATTGATTTTGATCTTCTCTAATCGATGAATCGCCAGAGGAGGTCCGGTTTCATGACTAACTTCTAATACCTTTTTTCCAAGGACGTATCGAAGGAATTATATTATTATTAAGAGCATCAAACAATAAGGAATGATGAGAAAACGGTTCTAAAATGCCTGTAACCCATTAATGGACAATATTCAGAGCAATTTCCTAAACGGAAAATATAGTGGTTTGGTTCTGCAGTCAAATACGCTAGTGCGAAAAACATTTTTTTCTGTGATGGGTACTTTATGAACGCGTTTGTAGATAAGGAATGATAGCTATTACTCACACCCGTGAGTTTTGGTTACCGGTAACCAAAACTCACTAGTGATTCTCTGTTCAAACAATTATTAAAATAAAATCGTCAGTGATCGGGATTCGAACCTGTGACCTTCGTTGATTAATATACTATTGTATATTTTTTTTTAGAAGTCATTTCTATAATTCTTAGCGGAAGGAAAAAAATGTAGAGTGAACTTACAAAAAAATAAAATTACCTAAAAGTAACTTAACCCCTGTAACACATCCGCTAGAATGTAGCCTAATGAATTTAGATAATAAATCTGAAAAAAAATTGAAAATTTAACAAGGGAAACTTGAGATTCGACTGTAGAACTAATCCTCGATTTCAAGATTTTTCACAATTTTTCCACCCAAACTCGCAATTAATTATCAGTGATTCGCTGATAATTTGCAAAGAAGTTCCAGAAAAGTGGGATGGATTTTCTATTCCCTGTTATTATCCCCGAGGGAAAATATATCCCGGATGTCTAGGAAGATGCTCTTCAACTCGGACTCGGTATCTGCCTCGTTCTATATGGTTTTGTTAAAATTTATATACACTGACCGGCACCTTAAATGATTTAAAATTAGCCATTATCGTAATTATTTTATCTACATAGGCAGTATTTTAAGCAACAATATTATCATTTATTATTGCAAATAATGTATCTGAAAGGTTTTTAGATTATGTTTGGCTGATAAAAATTTCGCGATAACAATACCGTTATGTGTTTCTGGCATTGATCAAGTTGTTGCATTAGTTATGAATTGACGTGATTCATTCTTTGAGAATCGTAGTACCATTAAGGAAACCCAGAATCGGATCCTTAAAACAGACAGATTCGTGATGAGAGCAATATCAGGATGAAAAAAAACTACAAATAAAACTGATAATCGTTCCATTTCAAACACTAAGGAATCGCAGTTCAACTTCAACATCGATTACTAGCGGTACTATTAAAGAAAGCATCAGCAGGAGTTAGGTAGTAGCTTAGCTTCAAGAAGTCTGCTACAGAACCACAGTACTAATTGAGATTTGAAATTAGGGCGATTACATGCAATTTGTACTCTTCTGTAATGGACTAAAGGTATTTTCACTGATGTATGGTGCGAAGACCCGACGGGAAATGCCCTAAATACTATGTAGAGAAGACGAAACTAACTAAGTCTAAACGGGCATTTAATGTACGTTCCTGTTATAGTATAGTCAGGTATTTCGAGCTACAGATGGAGATGCGCATCAATTATTCTTCAAGAAGCTGTTATTCCATATTCTCATTTTGTTGGATATGGTGTTGTTATAATTCACGACAATATCAGACACGAGTCTTAACAGAGTAGATATTGCGTATCTTTGGAATCTTTCCACGTTTGGTAATCAACTTGACTCTAGCCGGTGCTTCACATTAAAATCAAGTTCATTACCATCTACGCTCATGTATTTAACGCAATACGCTGACTCCACTGTGTAGCAGTACTAATTGTAAGAGATTTAATTTGCCCATAAATAAGAATGTGAAACAACTCCTAAAATTTTCAAAACAAATTTCATCTACTTTATAATATGACCGCCATATCAATTTAATGTTGGTCTGCACATGCTTTCATTGGGCATATTAGATGCAAACGCAGCATCTATTACTCTGCAGCTTGTGTAATTGTTGCTTGGTGCACCTTCAATTTAATTATGATTCGTTTATTTTTTTACTTAATTTAGGATCGAGTGAGGTATACACGCTATTAAGAATTATCAACAGGTACTTTTTAAACTTTAAAGCTGATAGGTAACTTGATTTTTTTAAACATAAGAAAAAAAATCGATTTTTCGCAATTTCTGTAACGGCTGATATTGTCAAAAATTTTAACGGTCTGTTGTAAGCACTTTCGCGAATGCAACATTGGGTATGCTTGGGCTAACCTATAACTATGTTATTTCGGCCGTGTCAAGACTTTGGGGTTAATTCAGTACATAAAAATAAGGGTTAATACCAAATGCAAAGACAAATTTAATTAGTTTATTTTATATATGTTGCAAGAACCAATTTGTTATCAAATGCTTCGGGTTGACATGTTCTTCTTTTCATGGTTGGATTGTAAGAGCAATGTTGTTCTGGAGCTCGAAGAGTAAGCCAACGTTGTTCATGTCGTTGAATTCAAAGAGATCTTGTTCTTCTTGTGCTTTAATGTAAAACGGTATTGTTTTTCTCGTGGTTGGATTCTAAGAGGTATTGTTCTTCTCGTAGTTCAATTTAATGATATGTTGTTCTTCTCGTGGTTCAATTCAAAAAAAGGGATCATCACTCGTCATCAGAAGTGACACCAAAAAAAGGTATTTGTGGACAATTTGTTTTTATTTTTTCACATTATGTAAGTGGTAAAAAATAGGTAATCGAGATGCAAATTTTCTTGTAACTTTTTAATGGCCGAATAAAAATTCATAAAACTTTACTTGTAGCTAAACAGTGTAATTATAAACATTTTTTGTCTCTATACAATTTTTCTAACTCCTTTAGTTTAATGATGTTTTTTAATGTCCTTGATCGATAATGTTGTAGAAGGTAATGGGTTGAGGACAGTTTATGCAGAAAAAAATATTTCCATGTGGTGCATAACCTATAACTTTAGAAAAATATTTAAATTTTTCGCCAAAAGGTCAGTACAAAGTAAAACCACATATTCTTGAGACCAAAATAAAATGATTTAACCAAACTGATTTTAATCGAAAAGTGATTCGTTGTGTGTCTAGCGACCTTGAAAAATCTAATCTTTTTAAATAACTTTTATGGTCAATAGAGGCTTGAGGAAGCACTTTTGGATAAGGATAAAATTGGTTAAATCGTTCCATTTTGGTCTCATGAATATACTGTGTTAATTTTTACAGACCTTTTAGCGAAAAATTTATATATTTTTCCAAAAATAGATTATGTACCACATGGAAATAATTTTATGCCTAAAATAAAGGAGACTGAAAAATTTTGTAGGAGACAAAAAAAGTTTATAATTGCACTGTTTAGCTACAAGCAAAGTTTTATGAATTTTTATTCGGTCATTAATTTGTTATAAGAAATTTTGCATGTCGATGACCTATTTTTGACCACTTACATAATGTGTAAAAGTAAAATTAAATAGTCTAGAAATACTTTTTCCCATTAAATAGCCGCGTACCAAATTTTGTTATTCTTATGATACGCTTTTG
Organism: Stenus bimaculatus; assembly: GCA_963971135.1. Lineage (NCBI taxonomy): Eukaryota > Metazoa > Arthropoda > Insecta > Coleoptera > Staphylinidae > Stenus > Stenus bimaculatus. The sequence continues at coordinate 20,774,218 of OZ020180.1, forward strand.
AGTTAAAGTTCCTTGGTTACCATACAGATATTTCCAGTAAGGGCTTACAGATTTGTTCAGAATTTCATCAATAGTCTCTAGGTTTTCTGAGGATTCTGCAGCTTATGTCGTATGGGCCTGATGCATTTTTATTTTCTAGTGTTAACATAAGCTTGCTTACATTAGGTGAGAAACTAAATTAACAAATAAATTCGTAACCATTATTATTGATAGGTGTGGACTTGTTGGCTAGATAACTTATTAAATCTCATGAACTCTTTTGTGGATTCTCAAAGTTTAAAATAATTCTAATAAAATAGTTAAATTTACTAGTTTTACAAGGTTTCACATGGTCTTTTTTCTTCGATTTCTTTGACTATGTCTGACTTATTTAAAATTAAATGTCCATTAAAAATTTTGATAATACCTAGCGCTACTTTTATAAGATAAATTTAGTTTAGCGTTATTTATTTCTTTTCTTTTCTAATTTTTGTGTTTAATATCAGTTATGGATACTTCAACTTCAACTAAATATCAATTTCTAGTTAAATTGATGAATCATTAAATGCTATTGAGAAATATTTCAGGGTGGGCGGTTTTATTGCCGGTTAGTGTATTTTCCAATTTTCACTGTATTCAGTAGATCAAAATATAGACCTAGCCCGAGACCTTGCTAGCAGCATTGTTAAATTCAAAAAATCAATATTTTAACATACCTAATTGAATCCAACATTCAGTGTCAATCTACTTATACAAAGTTTTAACTAGTATTTAACAAGGAATACCTACTGGAGTAAAGAGTAAAGGCGGTATCTTAATCATGTAAGTAAATTTGTATGGGTTACACTTAATTTCACTAATGTTTTAAGGATCAACCTCACATGTATATGTATATGTATACGATTGATTAGATTTTATCTTTATTAAATATGTAGTAACAATTAATTATTCCCATCCCCATTTGAATGTTGATAATAATATAATAATTATTTGCATCTTTTTTAAATATGTTTGGGTTTTAAGAAGATACTCATCGAAATGTTTGAAAAGCGTACTTTTCGCTAGTAAACATTGTTTTTTGGGCATTTGTAATCAATAATTTAACAAAAACGATGCCTAGTTCCAATCAAATTGAAATTAGTTTTCATATATAATTTTTGTTTTTCATGTAGAGTCTATGATAGGGGCGTACTTTATGAATAAAAATAAAAACGCATTTTTTTATCATTGATCAAAAAGTACGCCCCTATCATAGGCTCTACATGAAAAACAAAAATTCTATATGAAAACTAAATTCAATTTGATTGGAACTAGGCATCGTTTTTTTTTTAATTTTTGATTACAAATGCCCAAAAAACAATGTTTACTAGCGAAAAGTACGCTTTTCAAACATTTCGCCGAGTATCTTCTTAAGATTTTCAAAATATTTATTTGAAATATAAATTCCTAAAGAAATTTGGATAAAATAAGGAGACAGTTAAAATTACTTCCATACTCCTCTAATCTTTTTCTGAATTTTCAACACAATCATTTAAAAAACAGAATGTAGGTTTTATATTAAAATAAATAAATTGATGCGTGACTTGCTGTTTTAAATCTTATTATACAATTGATTTTCAACAGGAGTGAAAAAAACGCAACTCATATTTTATTTAAAAAATAACTACAGATTCAAAAATTATTCAGTATAACATTTATTAATTAAGTGTTGATTCCATTTCTAGGACTTTATTTTGGAAAGTTTCCTAATATTAAATTTTAGAAAAGTTAATTTAATTTACGAAGTTTTAAGCTTTTTTGAGCTGTTGAAGTGTAGTATTTAAAGCACTGTTATGAAGCTGTGAAAATAATTACATGAATACAATAGAATTGTTTTTAAACTGTAATTACTAGATTAATTAACAATTTTTTTGTCGGAACTATTTTATAAAAAATATATTTATGGAATTCTGAGATCCCTAACAACTTTCATTTATTGTCTGGAATTACAAAACTATGTTAAAAATGTAAGGTGCATGTAGTTTAACGTAAGGAAATGATAATATTCTATGGAATCCTTTTCGACGTAAATTTAAAGCAAACATTTTTAGAATTCAAGATACCTTATTACAAATTTGCATTTTTGCGGTTATTTAGTAAACCCAAATTTAAAGACGTGCTAAAAATCAATATAATGACAAAATATAAAATAGGAAACAGAATATTCACGCCCACGTTAAAATTTATTTTTATCTACAGGGTGTCCCAATTTGAAGGCAATCTGTTACAGTTTTATATACTCATTTAGATGGCATCTAAAACAATAAATAATTCCGAGCCATTCCGAAGATAAACGAAAAAACCGAAAATTGCAATTTTTATAAAAGTAGATTTTTTTATTAACTAAAAAAGTTACAAAAAAATTTTCGGATAAAAGTTATTTAATAAACTAAATGAAAAACAACTCATGTACTTCGGAGGTGCTGTTTATTATTGCATAAATTTTGTAACAATCTAGTCTACTAGTTTCGGCCTGGGGCCATCTTCAGGACTACTACAAATTAAACATAATTATAGCAAAACATTAAAATAACTGTTTATGAAAACACTTACTTGTCAACGTATAAAATCCAAACCTAAAAATAAATAACCGATCGGGCAACAACTCGACTCAACCCAACCTCCAGATTACCAAGGTCGAAAAAACCATAAATATTATAAAGGTCGAAAAAACCGTCAGACAAACTCAATGAGATAACTAGCTGCTTGTAAGCCCAAAAAAATTATCACATGTGGACTTGAATAAGGTAACCTAGGAATCTAGAATTACATTAAAATTTAAAACTTAATATAACTAAATTATTCTAAAATACAAATAATACCTTATCATCAGTCCTTGTAGAATTAAGTGGATTCTAAATTAGGAAGGATGTCTTAGGATTTTAATCAATAGTATAGAATTTCATTAAAACACCTGACTAAATTCGATTTTTTAGGGATTGACAGTTGACAAGTGCAAATATGACCACAGAAAATTATAGAGTTGTAAGTTATCTTAAATCATAGAGCGCACCGAAGCAAAGTAGAAGTTGAGTTGAGTCGAATACAAATCACAAGGCACAACTAACAATTAAAACTTAAAACTATTACTAAAATAAAATAAACTAATTATCTAGTAAAAACGACAGGAGATGGTGTTAAGGTTTGTAAGCCCACCAAACATTATTAATTAATGGAGTGAAATCTTTATTGATTTTAGTTTGGTGGTTTAGCAAAAACTTTTTATTAGTTTTATTCTTCACCTGTCGATTAATCTCTACAACTTCTAACATATCTATCTTAAAGCCCTTGAATTGATGTTTGTTACGCAGAATAGCCTTGTTAGGTGTGAAGATGTGATTGAATGTTGAAAGATGATCACCGAAATGTTAGGCATTGTTTTTGATTTTTATGTGTTCATCAATTCTGATGCAGAGCTTTCTACAAGTTTGACCAATATAAAAATATTTGCAATTGTCACACCTTAACAAGTATATACCGCTTTTGTCGAGTAGGTTAGTTTTATCCTTATTGTTGACTAAGAAGGATTGTATTTTATATTTACTACTAATGGCCATGTTAATAGAGCTATAATGACGTTTGAAGATACTTGAAACTTTCGAAGAGATAGGTCCAAAGTAAGATACTAAAATAATGTTTCGTGTCCGAAAATAACTGGAAAGCTAGATTCGTCCTGATTTTGTAAGTAATTTTCTTAAGAATCTTGTCAATTAAAGAAACAGGGTATCCATTTAAAAGGGCAAGATGTTTAATAATTTTAATTTGCCTTTCTCTAGACTCTTTCGAAAGTGGGAGCTTGATGGCTCGGTAAATGAAGCAATTAAAACTGGCCGTTTTTTGAGAAATGTGATAAAAAGAGAAGGCATTGAGGATATTTGAAGTCTGTGTTGGTTTTCTATACACATCGAACTTGAAGTTATTATAGTTATTATTTGAGACACTCACATCTAAAAAGTTTAGGCAATCATTCGCCTCGATTTCAATAGTAAAAGAAATATTAGAATGTTGCGCATTCAGTAAATTCAAGAAATGATTTAATTCGTTTCGGGAGCCTGACCAAATAGCAAAGACATCGTCTACATAACGATTCCAAAATTTGATGTGACTTAACAGTTTATTATTACATTGGAAAAGTTTGTTTTCTAACTCGTTCATGAAAACTTCACTTAAGAAGGGTGAAAGAGGGTTCCCCATGGCTAGCCCATCTTCTTGTTTATAGAAGACATCGTTGAAGGCAAAGAAATTCTGTTCTAGAACAGTGGTCAACAAATCAATAATGCTGTCGTAAAGTTTGGTAATAACATTTGTTTCGTAAAGACTACTCCAAATATGTTTTTTACAAACATAAAACAAACTCTAGATATCATATTTTTTCTGCTTTCAACGATGTATTACAATCTATTATGTTTGAAGTAACAGATTATTATTAATAGTTTGACATTATTTGAAATAATTTAAGTAAAACCGCACAAAAATTGACAAAATGAGAGATAGAACATCCGAGCTCCCTGTGAGTGAATGAGTGAGCATGAAAATTACAAATTGCATTGCACTCATTGTCGCACAGGGAACTTTGATGTTCTATCTCTCATTTTGTAATCGTATCGTATCCGTTCCGTCAATTGTACAGCGGGCTTAAGTCATGACTTTTTAACAGGTCTTCTTTAAACAAATGACCATTCAAGCTGTCACTATAGATCAAATATTCCGTAGTGTATTACTCCAAACACGGATTGTTATACATCGTTATAATCAGAAAAGAATGCAGTTTAACTGTTGAAAAATTCAATATGGCATCCATTTAAAATAAGAAAGTTGCTATTGATATCTTAAAAACCGAGTTTGTGAAATGTTTGTAAAAAATATATTTACATTCGTCTTTACAAAACTTTATCTGAAACTTTTTTCTTGTAACTTTTTTAGTTAATGAAATAATAAACTTTTTCGCAAGTTGCAATTTTTCGATTTCTTCCATTTATCTTTGGAACGGCTAGGAATTGTTGATTATTTTAAATGACATCTGAATAAGTATAAAAAACTGCAAAACATTCCCCATATAACTGAATCTCTTACTTTAATAATATCAAAGAAACCCATGTAATGCAACAAATTGAGACACCTTGTATAACATTTTTTTCAAAAATCTTTTATTTATTTTAGTTAGAGCGTGGGTCTTTTCATCCACATTTATTTAAGTGCAAGTGCAACATTATTTAAACTCCCTGATTTCCATACCAACCGAAGGAAAAATAATTCCATGGGATTAAAACTATTTTAATGACAAAAGTAATAAAAACCCAGCCTTTAATTGGAGAGCACTTAATATTCCAAAATAAACCTCGCTATATTTCGCTTAATTTTGCGATTGACTAATAAGGTCATTTAAATAATAAATCATTTATTTTATATATTGTTTTATTTTCTTAGTATATTTTTTATTACCTAAAACAAGTAGAGCTTTTTGGTATGTCTTTTTGGGTTAAGTAAAAAAATATGTTTTTTAAAGCACCCCCCTTTGAAGGCTTGTGTTCACAGCCTTTACTTATAATCCCAGAAAATCTCAAGTAAGGGAAGAACGTGTCGAGTTGAAAATGTCCAATACCGTAAATTTGCTCAAAGGTAGGAAGGATAGACATTGCCTAACATGCCGCACGAACCCCGGTAAGGTCTAAACCAATTAGACTAATTCGCACCTATAAAAGCTTTAAAATGAAGTAATTTGGAAATGGATCCTGAGCTAGCCCCATAATAAATGAGGCTATTCCTATTTTCACAAAAGTTTATATTAATTAGTCTTACTTAGATACCTCTAAATGCGGACGTTTTGTTTGTAACGAAATTTAAATCTTAATTTATTATCATGCATCATGTGGAAACAAAGATTTTGCATTTATGTTTGGAAAATTAATTAATTACCTTTCTTATAATTTATAATTGTCAAGAAATGTCTACATGAATAAATTAAATGCATAAATGCTGATCCTATAATTTATGGAAACTAATTAAATATTTAAACCACTATTTTAAGCTTTTCTTATTGGATCTGAAAAATGCAAAAACTTATTTTGTGGAATAATCAGAACATGTAGAAGAAAATAAGTTGACAACTTTTAAATTAAAGTGGGGATTATAAGTGGATTTTTCTTTATTTTAAACCGATATGAGGATTTGTCCATTTTCATTTAGATGTAGTCACATTTATCATATTCTCGGTGACGACTATGTCAAAGTCTCATCCACTAAATTACATTAATATAAAAAGCCTTACATTAATATCCTTCAAAATTGACGTAGGGTTGCAAAATAGTGCGCGTGCGTGTATATATAATCAATTATCCTCTAATACAAACGATGATTTATATTAAAATATAATTTATCATAAATGTAAAATAAATACATACATTAACGTAGCATAATCCTATTTAAATCACAGTATAGCACTTTCGTCGATAAATTACGCATCAATGGTAATTAAAATCATTTATAAGTACACCTCAATCTGAAAAATTCCCCAATTTATTACTGTTTTTGGCATTAATAATTTAATCTGAACTGTTTTTGCCACTGGAAATCTGCTTTTAAATTAATGTTTCTTTGATGTTCATTTATATTTTGAACCTTCAATTTATCCTGATATGAAAAATGACATACAATATTAAAACCTTCTTTTTTAATTTCAGGTAAGCTGCTAGAATTTATTTTTATCCATATTAAAGTAAGTAGCAGTGATTTATTTCTATGGTTTCGGTAATATGTAATTCTTCATAAAACAAGTAATTTTTTTAAATAAATAACTTATTATACTCGCATTTAAAGTAATTTGAAGTAAGTACAACTAATTTGTAACTAGTTTTGTATAGAATATAAACTATTTTCCGGTAAATAAATCTTTATAACTAATCTAATAGTTTTCGCTGCCCATTTAGGATTTAGGAATAAATTCCATTACAAGCTTGTTTTATTTCTTGTTAAAGTTGGTGGTAATTTATATTCGCTTTGCACACTTGCCATAAAATGTTTTCACGAGAGGCACAGTTCCAGAAACTGCTTCGTTTTAAACATTCTGTTTCACCACCTTTTGTTTGCGCGCAATGTTTACATACAGTATTTAGTTTAATGTTGCAGTTATGCTTTCTTACAAAGTGTAAGGGATCTGCAAGAAATAATTATAAAGGCCTTTGATACAATGAACTCCTTTATAAGATTCATCATATTGTTCTCGCCGTAATTGTTCGACAACTAAGCATAATAGTGATTACGTCCGGGGTTTCTTTGGTAACGGTTTATCTTCTTTGTAGTCTAATGTACTAATGGTCAATTAGGTGTTGGAATTTATTACGGTTCCAAGCTCTACCGCATTTACAGAAAATTGGGTTAACTGAAGTGATAATAATGTAAATATACTTTTCTCTAAGTATACGTGTATCAGCTTATTTTCGGTAACTTAGTTATTCGGAATCTTGGTCAGATCAATTTGGTTTGCGAAATCACATAATTATTGATAGTTGCAACCATCTATTTTCATAAATAGAATATTTTTAATTATTGTAAATTTTTAGTGCAAATCCGTTTTTCCGCACCAATTAGAAAAATTGATTACATCATTTAAGAGAACGTGGCAATCCATAATTATATGGTATTTCATAATTATATTCGTGGGATCAAGATAAAACCAAAAATTTCCTATAAACATGTATCCAATTTCAATCCCTAAGGGAGCTGCAACCCATTAAAGGTGTTGATGTTAAATTTGAAAACACTGCCTAGTAAAACATTTAAATTTTTCACCTAATAAACACTTTTCCCACATGTTTTTTTGACATTTATATTTTATCAAAATAATTACAAAAAAAGTATGCATTTTTCTTAAATTTCGCATCATTTGGATTCTGTATTAACGCCAGTTATAAGGCTACTTATGCCCCTTTTCACCAGCGATTCCTAAAACATAGGCATTGCTTATAGCGCTAGTTGCTAAGTATTTTTTATTAAATGATTAAAAACACCTAGCGCTATAAGCAATTCCTAAATTTTAGAAATCATTGGTGAAAAAGAGCATAAGATACCTATTCTGTAACTTTTTCGACCGAGAGAATTGTGTTCTATCAGAAAAGCGAGCACGTTTTCTTTTTTAGTTTGAGATTCTACTGCAGCCAAAAAAACCAAATTTTCTGCCCAATGAACTGTGCCTGTGCATACAAAATACTGTTTCGAAAAACTTCAAAATTAAATGCGAATATCTCTCCTGGAGCCACAAATACCTAACAGACCTTGTTCCATACGTACTGGATTTTAACATTTTCAGAGAAAAAATAGATTCATTACTGTAGTTATCTCCTTCTTCATTAAGGGCCAATACTTGAATTTCCTTTTAATTGGCAATAAAATACTAAAAAAATTGAGTACGAACCTTTTTAGCTCGATTTACCGAATTATACAGGGTGCTGGAAAATTCGCGGACCAACGCAATGGTGCGATGTTGAGGAACTCTTAGAGAACAAGGGAAAAATAATTAAAAAATTCTTTGTTGCTTTACCTCGAAGATATATGTGTTTTTAAAATTTTAAATTTGGCAACTCTGTGTTAATTTTAGTTATTTAAATTAAAATGCCATGAACAGGTGTAATTCGTTTCTATTTAATTTTTCCATAACAACCAATCGCATGCATAAATAACTAAAAACATTAAAAAAACTTACTTTAAATAGTACACAAACCTGCAAACTTAAAGGATTACTAACAAAAAGATCGAACTAGTAACAAGAGAAACTACGCAATTCAAAAAATTTAAAGTATTGCTAAAACGAACACAATAAACAATTAACAAACGAAAAACAGATAACGACAATAATAAATTAAACTAAAGGAACTGCTCAAAATTACGTCCTTCTGCATCTAAACAAATCTCAGCTCTTCTTACAATATTATTTTGGACTCGATCTAGCATGGCAGCATTAACTAATTGTGCAGCCTGGTAAATACGGTTAGTAAGTTCCTCCAAATTGTGGACTTTAGTACGATACACGTATTTTTTTACCCAATGACCAGAAAAAAAATCGAGAGGGGTCAAATCAGGACTTCTTGGAGGCCAAGCAATGGGACCTCCGCGGCCAATCCATCTGCCACGAAAATTTTGATTTAACCAGACCCTCACCTGTAGCGCGTAATGCGCTGGGGCACCATCTAATTGTAACCAGGTGTTACATACTACTGCTAGTGGGATATCATCCACGAAATTATCTAATTGGTTTTCTGAAAATTGAAGGAAATGTTCTCCTCCCAATCGATCTGGTATAATGAAAGGTCCAATTAATCGATTCCCTAATATTCCGGCCCAAACATTTACACTAAAACGATGTTGATGTCCTCTTTCATGTGTAAGGTATGGATTGTTTGTAGCGTAATAGTGATTATTATGTTGGGTAAACATTCCACCCCTACTGAAATTTGCCTCTTCAGTCCAAATCACCCTTGACGTAAAATTTCGATCCTCCTCAACTTTTCTAAGTAACCAATTACAATAAATTAGTCGGTGATTGTAATCTTGAGGTCTTGAGGTAACAATTCGTGTTCCTTGCAGTAATGATATGGATGGTACTGTTCTTGATTCAAAACGTCACAAACTAATTTTCTATCAGCACCTAATTCGTCTGCAATTCCTCTGGTGCTTCGTGTAGGGTCTTCTTCGACGCACTGAAGAATATTCCATTTCTGGATTTCTCACATTTCTTCCTCGACCACGATCTGTTCCTAGTAATAGAAAGCTACCAGTTTCTCTTACTCTTTGTTCCAATCTTCTAAATACATTTTTATTCGGATGTCTTCTCCCAACATATATCTCTTCATATAGCCAGGAAGCTGCTGTAGCATTATTTCTACATTTGCCCAATATTAAAAACATATCAGCATATTCATTGTTAATTGTTACTATACATTTTACTACTTTTTTGACAAATTCGTTTGACCAGTCAGATCAGTTTGACACTGACAATTGTACCTATTTGTAATTTGTAATTAAGCTACAACGTTGCCATGTTTATTTATGTGCAAAATTCCAATATTTGAAATGTAAAATAGCACGTTTAACAATACCAATCTTAAGTAGGATGGACAAGGCTAAATATCTTTGCATTTCTACATAATTTACGTGTCATACCAAAGCATAAATATGGGAATATTGCAAATTAAAAGAGTAAAAAATTGAAAGTTTAACTTTCCATAACTTCGATATAAAGCAATAAAGAATTTTTTAATTATTTTTCCCTTGTTCTCTAAGAGTTCCTTAACATCGCACCATTGCGTTGGTCGGCGAATTTTCCAGCACCCTGTATATATAATACATACAATATAAAAGACAGTAGAATACGAAATTTCCATCACCTTTCAATGGAATTATACGCTGAGACATTGTGAGGTATTTGTTCACCGTTTATTGCACTATTCTCCATAGCACATGGCTGACGTAGGTGACATTTTTGACGAAGGTGACACAAAGACATAAAAAATTAAAATTCTATCACTTTGAGTGGGCTTTCGAAAAAAGCATTTTTAATGGGGGGTTGTGGTATACCTAAGGTAGGTATATCCCTACAAAATTTTAAGTTCCTATCTGCTGTAGTTTAGGCTCTGCGTTGATAGATCAGTGAGTGAGGACAATTAACTTTCTACAGGGTGAGTCGAAATTAAACGGCCAAATTTTTTAAACCCATTATAAGACTAATGTTAAGAAACACTTCAAATTAATATAGGTATGTCCGATTTCGCTTCCTAGGGGAGCTACAGCCCTTCAAAGGTGGTGTAAAAATCAAGGTTTTTGTAAGTTTATTTGAAAACGCTTAATTGTAGAAACTTCAAATTTGGTGTGAATCATAATACGTTTTAGATGTTTCCATCATTTTTTTCAATTCTTTTATAGCTTATAAAGGGTAGTTTTGGAGAAGGTTGGTAATAAAAACTGTAATAACTTTTTAGGGAATAATTTTCTAAGATTTTTTTTAAATAATGTTCGCCAAACAATTTCAGATAAAAAAGGTATTCTTGTACGAACTCTGCACCATTTTAAAGAAAAATGCACATAACTACGCGCTGGTCGCCTTAACAATATTTTTCGGCACAATGTTGCACGTTACGTATCTACTTTTTTTTCTACAATACACGTCTTTTATTATTAGGTAACTAATATAATCTATGTCTTTATTTGATTATTTTGGATGTTCTAATTAAATTAAGGGTATTTTTAATTTTTATAACTTTTCTTTTCCTCACCACCTTTCAAGGGCTGTAGCTCCCTTAGGAAGCAAAATCGGGCATATGTTAATTTGAAGTTTTATCTTAAAATTAGTCATAGAGTCGGCTTAAAAAATTTGATCGTTTAATTTTGACTCACCCTGTATACAGAGCGTCTCACTTTTTTTCCAGCAAAAAGAACGACTCTAAAACCTCAAATAAAAAATATATAAAAATATTTTTTGCACTTCCATATATAGTGGTAGCAGTAAACTGCTATTCCTATCTTAAATGCAAACTGAGAATTGCATTTATCAAACCTATTTAATAAAATTTTTCGAATGGACACGTTTTACTATTTAGGCACGATCAGTTAAGAAATATACATTTCATTTAAATTAATTGATAACTTTCATTATTATGAATATTATACTCTATATTATTAAATATCGCAAATTGTTTTGTGGGATTATTAAAATTTATTTTAATTTAATTAAAATTACTTTTTATCAAATTAACCATTGTAATATACATCTGTATTGTTTGGATCTTTTTAATTAATTAATGAAAGGGTGGTTTAGTTAAAATACATTAGACCAGAATTATATTAACAATTTTCTTGAAGATCTTTCTTTGAGCATTATTGCTGGGGCAGCATTCGTAATTGGAATATCTCGGCCAGAGAAGGTTCGACTCTTGAGTGACGCAATTCTAAATTAACGTTTGAAAACGGATTTTCTGGCAATATAATCCTAAGTGTAATTGTATTTTCACTAGAATGCTTTTAGTAAAAAATATTAATAATATCAAACAAACCATAGAAGTAAATATTGTTTATGAAGAATTTCCATTGCGTTCGTGGTAAAAATTTTGTAGGAGATGATTAAAAAACAACTACCGAACTTTTGGAAAAGTAATTTGTTTTATAATAAATCGGCAACGTTTCAATAAAATTTACACATCATTTTCAAAGCTAAAGATAAAAACATAATTAGAACAATGACCGGGAATACGGAAAACTTTTAGTTTATAAAGTGTTTTGATAGCAACATTTTGACATATGAAAATTTAATTACTGACCAAATTTGTAGATATTAGGAGGGTATCGAGTCATATAATTTAAAAAAAAACTGAAGTTTTTATATGTTTTTGGTTTCACAATTTTTATATTTTTGTTTTTAAGATTATTATTTTTTTAATTATATAATTTGATACACATATAGTAACTATAAACAGAGCTATTTTTAAAATTTGTGTACGTCAAAATTTTTCTATTAAAACACCTCATAAACTGATCAAAATTCCTTAGCCTTAAAAATTCAAGTTACATGAAGAAAAGTACATACCTATATTTTCAAAATTTTCCATAAATTACCATAAGAGTAAAATTTTCCGTCAAAAAATAAATTTCACTGGGTGTTACTTCCCTGTTTACAAAGTTAAGGAAAGAATTGGTTATTAAAATCTTATAAAAGTGGTGGGATTTAATCAAAACTTACACTACTATCAACAAAGAAATATTTTTGAAACTAGTTACACACATATTCGATGGTAGGTACTTTTATTATAATGCTAGCTTTTACCAAAAGGTAGTTGGTTGTTCAATGGAGTCCCGATTAAACCCCATATTGGCCAACGTAGTTATGGATGAGAATATAAAAAGCATCGAATAATCAGATTTTGACATGAACTTCTTTGTCATTTATGTCATATATGATTGCTTAGCCATTGTACCCAAGAATACAGTTTCAGTAATGTTGGAATTGTTCAAAACAATAGACAAAAGGTCAATTCGATGCAATTTACACTAGAAAAAAAAATAATGGTGAGATTCCATTCTTAGATGTTCTACTGTCAAGGAAAAGCGATCACATCATAACAGTTTTATACAAAAAAAAACCTACAGACTAATATAATTTTCTTTCAAAGCACTCAATGATTCCAAAAATAAACATTATCAATCAGAATGCTACCAAAATTTGTAGACTGTCCAATGCAAAGTTTCACAAAATTAATAAACAAAAATTAATATGTTTACTAACAAAATATTAACTACTCAATTAAGCTTACCAATAGATTTTTAGTGAATTCGTGTTAGACAAGGAAAAAGATAAAATAACAACGAATCCTAAAATAGTTTACTACAAACTACCATATATTTCTGAAATTTCACATGAACTCAAGAAAGTTTTCAAAAATGATAGTACAAACGTTGCCTTTTATAATGCTAGTAGTAATAATGATATTTTTCCACGACCATTGAATATCTTTCTGCCTTTCAGCCACGGTTTTGCGTCCCCACATGCATTTTGAACCAATGAGGAAGTTGCAGTTCAATTCCGATACGGTGTTTTAGTTATCCTTGCAATAAAGAGGTGGCGCTGCGTTTAGAGAAATGTCAGAAAAACGAAAATAACTTAACAAAATTTCATAAAAGGGCCGTAAAATATTAAAGTCGTGGAAAATGTATAGTATTTTACTGGCGAGAAAATACCCATTTTCACTCAGACCTATTACGACGGCTTGTGTCACAATTTCGATCTTCGTGAATAATGGCTATCATTTCTCGCACTTTGAATAATATACTATTATACCAAAGAAATAACTAAATTATCAGAAGGTTTGCGTAAAATGTATAGTTTATGAAATAGATTGTAAAGAATGTGATCAATATTACGTTGGACAAACTAAGGAATGGAAATAATGCAGTAAACCTCAAAACGAACACTAATAATCAAGGTAAAATATATCACTATTTAATCGTAATTAAAAAATACAATATAAAAATAAAATTTAGAACAGTTATATCAATTATAAACTATGTAACTTTGGTTGCTATAGGTGTGTATTGTGTATTGGTTTTAACAGTCTAACTTATTTATATTAAATATTTAAGATATAAAATTGTTAGATTGAAAGCAATAAAAACTGTGATTTGATTAAAGACAGGTTGTATCATCTTTTGTAATTCATCAATTAACAGCTATGTACAATCTTAAATTGGTGATTTTTAATTTTTAATTAAATATTAAAACAGTTGGTTGTATTTTTTAAAAAAAAGAAATTCCTATCAATGTGTGTTAGGTGAATGATCCGAAATGTCTTTTTCAAATAATAATATTTTCATTGTTTTTTAAATGTGTCATAAATTGTCCTTACTATGTTTTTGTCTTTACCCTTGAAAATTAAGTGTAAATTTCATCGAAACGTTGGCGATTTATTATAAAATAAATTACTTCTCAAAAAGTTCGGTAGCTGTTTTTTAATCATCTCCAACAATATTGTTTATAGTAATTAAAAAAGTAAACAAGTTTAAGTAATTATTTTAATCCTGTTTAAATAGAAGTTCTAATTTGTATTCTTCTTACTGTTAAAAGAAAAGTATTAAAACTCTTCCTAATTATTTTAAAATTAAAAGTGTTAATTATTATTTTAAAAATTTTTGTTCTACGAAGTATTTCTACACCTTTTTCAATTGCATTTCAGAAAAGACCAATTTAATTTCAGAAATCGTCAATTTTATTTCTGAATAATCATATGTAAGCTTTGTTCCAACAACGAGTTCTGACCGTCACGTTACCGTCACCAAATTGCAAAATTAAAAATAAATTAAAATATAAATAAAACATAAATTTGTAACCAAGCTTTAGAAGTAGTTACCGTTTGGTCGGTTAAAAGTAACCGCAAGCGCACAAACTCGATTCTAGCAGTTTTTGGTACGGTAACGTGACGGTCAGAACTAGTTGTTGGAACAAAGCTGTAAAATCAGGAGTGGTCAAATTTAAATCGAATATTTTTCGCTGTCATTACCACGAATGTCATTTGGGGTTAAGTTTTAATTTTTAACCCTAAATGACATGAGTGGTAATGTACGAACAATATTCGACTTATAATTTGAACAAGAGTGCATATTTAAGGGATTATTTAACGAACATTTTCCACTTTTTTTGCAAAATTTGACAGCCAACTTCAAAATTTTTGAAATTTGACATTAACGTCATAAAATAATCGCTGATATTTTTGACGTTTTACTTGTCCCAAAAAATGAGTTGAATAGTCAATTTAATTTTAGAAAGTATTAATTGTATTCAGAAAGCATCATCTGAAATTCAGAATTTGTCAATTTAATTTCAGAAAGAATGATTTGTATTTCTGAATTAATCGGTTGTATTTCAGAAAGATTTATCTGTGTGTCATTCAAATTATATTTTGCCAAATATACTACTTTAGCCACCAACACACATGTCTTCCATTGCTAGAGCAGCTACATGAATGATTTTAGTGGCTGTGCAGCACGAGCGCAAGTACCACCAGCAATTATATTTTTGGCTTAATCAATAATTATTATTTTTAGGCAAACCAACATTTTGTCCATGATACCAGCAGCCATAACAGGAGAATTCCGAAGTTTTCTTTTAACAATACTACACTAATCTTAGAACAAATTAATGTAATTGAGTTTAACATTGGTGAATAAGGACCTAATAAGCCTAATAGTATTACTGGTAGAATTTTTAATTGTTAAAACACATTTTTGGTGAATTGTATATGCTGTTGTGGTTCACGTGCACAATTACAGCTAAACACTCTTGGCTTCCTCAATTTTTAACAAGTAATCCTTTTTGAAATTAATTTGATTTTTCTGAAATGCAATTTCTAAAATACCATTGATTTTTTTAGAATACAATTGATGATTCTAAATACAATTGGTCTTTTCTAAAATTAAATTGGTTTATCTGAAATACAATTGACTACTCTGAAATACAGTACCTCTTTACATTGATGAGAAAAAAATTATTACCAAAGTAAACCTAAAGAATCTTTGGGTGTAATTCGTAATTTCGAAAACAAACCGGAAGTACCCGAAACCGGAAGTAACTTTGAAATTGTAAATGGCAACCTAGCTCGAGTATAGTTTTGTTGGAAAGCTCTTTAAAAACTTTATTAAAATATTTTTTATTACCTCGTATAATTAACAAATTAAACGAAAAAAAGTGACTAGTAGTCTCTTAAATTATGGAAAAATTAAAAAGGTACTATCATCCTCAAAGGGCGAGAGAGAATGTTTTAATGGAAACTCTTTTTTCTTCATTTTTCGCTTTATTCGTTAAAAATATAGTCAACTTTATTTTAATTTTTTGATTAAAGGGAACTACATAACCTAAAAAAGTTCATTATTTTTAACGAACGAAACGAAAAATGTAAAAAATACAAGTTTCCATTAAAAAATCATGGTTGCCTCTACCCTCATTCATTGAGGATGATGGTAATGCTTTAATTTTTTCATAATTTGAGATACCACTTAACACTTATTTGCATAGATTTTTTCCTTTAATTTGTTCAGTATGCAAGATATTAAAAAGTATTTTAATAAAAGTTGTTTCTTTTTAAAAGGCCTTTCCAACTATACTATAATCGACCTAGGTTGCATTTATAATTTCAAAGTTACTTCTCTTTTCGAAATTAGGAATTACACCAAAATATTTTTTGGGTTCATTTTGGTAGTAAATTTATTTTCTCATCAATATTCGAGAACGGGTTCTGTGTAATTGATACTTTCTGTAATTCAATTGATCTTTTTTGAAGTGAAATTGATGATTTCTGAAATACAATTAGGAAAGGTGTAGTTTTTTATAATAAAATCATACGTTTTATTTTTATTAATTAATAATTTTGATTATTATTTAAATTAATTTTAATTTATAAACTATTAAACCTTCAAAGTTTTAATGTATTATTAATTACATAGAAAATATAGTATTAATAGCTAATGGAATCGCGCCGCTACTTAATGCTTCAGGAGAGCTTTTAAGCATGCGATCAAGATTGCTAATTAACACATTGTCGCTTTAATTACCCCCGATTACTAAAACGAAGCATTTCTTGCTTGGATTTTCACAAAATTGTAATTATAAGAAATTTAAATGATCGTTTAAAACAATTAGTTCTAGTTATAATACCTTAATAAAGTACTCTATGTTCGAACAAGGAGAACCAACTTAAAATTATTTTAATTTTAGAAGACTAATTTATCTAATACATTTTCTTAAGCATGAGAAATTATTTTAAAAGAATATATTAAAATCAAAACTTTACTGTTATTATTTTTAAAATTTATTAGTTTTATTCTTTTGTTTGTATGTTATTTTATAAAGGTAAATAAAGCAAACGTTTTTGTGTGAAAACAAATAGTCCCGTTTTTCTGATAATGTTTTTGCTACATAAATAATATTATCCGACACTTTCCTCAGCTGCCCGCTTAAAAACCAAAATTTATATCATGCATTTTTATTGCGTGAAAATTTAAGGGCGTTTTTTAGAAATAATATCACACAATTTAAATTTTCATGGCTATTAGAGAAAAATAAAACATTTATTAACTATTTATAAAACATATTAAAATACATTTATACAACATTACTAGAATTTTAACTTAATAAACTCCTTTATTGTTATTACAAAGGAAACAGATGTAAAAGCTCTTAATTTTCTTTTCCCTGGTAGCATGTGCACGAAACTATTACTATATAGGTTATAATGCGCTATTTTTTTGTTACAATCTGATATAAAATACTCCATTACTGAGATTATTTTACGTTTTTTTATTTAATTTTCATTAAAACTGTATATAAAGTGTTTAAATTTTTCTAAAACTTTAAATAAAACAAACTTTTCTCGTTGCTCGTGTACCGTATAAAACTAGCAAAAATACATTAGGTTAAAAGTTTTATCATGGATCTCTTAAAGTACTTACTTTAAGATAAAAAATAGTTTATTTGTTCGATAATCCATGTATTTTTTTAGAAAAAGTTTTTATATCTAATTAATTGGATTCCATTAATAATTACAGGTTTTATTAAAAAACTGAAAATTATAATTATTACATTACTATTGGGATTAAAGGATTGTTTTGGTCTTCTTATTATTTATTTTTAAATATGTGATTGTAAGGCAACAAAAAAACAAAGAAAGCAGAAATATTTTACTATATGTTAAAAATTATTCATAGATTTAAAAGTCGCCTATTTGTTGAAAAATATAATACACCCGCTGTTGTTGAATTTTGATCAAAGTTGTGTTGAAATGAACAGAAGAACTTCCAATTCGAACAAATTTACCCTTAGCCGGCGTTACGGTATATTCCAAAAGCTTAATTTTAATATGGAGTTAATTTTCCGTTTAATATAGATATTAACATTTAATTAATAAAGTTTTTTATGGTGTTTAATAATTTTTATCTACGACTATTGAATAACATGTTAATTACGTAACCATTTCTTATTAATTAATGACAATCATTACAATTTAGCCGTGTGTTATATCTCCATTTAAATCAAATGTCTCTCCATAACACACTAGCTGCAACCAATCACGAGACAGCATTTTCAAAACATTTATCATAACAACCGGGCTGAAGTTGGCTAAAAACTGACCAGTAACGAGGTTACACGAGTAGAATGTTACGGCGCCATCTTCACTTGCGTGCGCCGCTGTCAAAATAATTTCAATTTGAAATATAAAATTTTTAAAGAAAGTGATTCAAAGTGAATTTACAATTATATTATATTAATAAATAATAATTAAAATAATTAAAAACATATTTCTTAAAAAATATAATTACAAAAATAATAAAAAAACGTGAGTACAGAATATATAAAATGGATTCAGAAAGTGAAAGTTGCACACCCCCAGAAATACTAGAAACTGCGCTAACAGCAACCCAAAATTTATTACCAAATAAATCAAAAGACAGGTATAATATAGCATACAGAGCCTTTATGGATTGGAGAAACATTAAAAATATAATTAGGAGTCAGGTGATTTTAGAGGTTAAATTGGGCTGTCAATTTTACGCCATAGAACAAAAATCTAGAGTAAACATAGGTGTTTAATGAAAATAGCGGCCAGCAAAATGACAATAATAGATAGGAAAATCTAAAAGTGAAATATCGTCGTAGATGAAGTATAGTATTCTACTCGCGATTAAATAGCCATTACTCACTCAGACCTTTTACGACACTCGCCTGCCGGCTCGTGTCGCAATTTCGGTCTTCGTGAGTAATGGCTATCATTACTCGCTCGTTGAATAATATACTATTGGGTGAATTTTAGACTACAGTAATGGAAATTTAAAAATAGAATATAAAAACATAGGAATCACGGAAAACTCATATCTGACGTTTTATTGTGGAAAATTACTCCTAGAGAAAATTCATAACGTGAAAATTAATTTCACGAAAATTCATCCTGAAAAAAATAATTGTGGGAAGACTCCTATTGAGTCAATATTATTGCCTGAAAATTCAGCACTGAATAACTAATTCGAAAACAGAGGTTTTCTTAAATTTTCCTTTTCTTGCATGAAATATCTTATATTTTTTAATATCTGTATACCTAAGGAAAGATAATCCAGGAAAATTATACAAAACTTATACATTTGTTCATTTAACCAATATTAACAACTTACTAAAAGTTCCCAAGCTTCCGGCACTTGCGTCGTCCGTTATTTCGAAAAATGTATGACATTGAACGGTTTTTGATCCATAACTCTCAAACATGTCTAAATGTTTATTTAAAATGTAGAAGAGAGTAGGTATACAAAAAATAGCAGTATTGCAATCATCTGAAGTTTCAAAGAAGTGACAAATAGTATTCATTAAATCCTCCTCCTTTGGGAGATCTGGGTTCTTTATTTCACTTGATTGTTCTAAAAATTTGGGGTAACATAATATAACAAATTTGGCTTCTTAAACAACCAAAAGATGGCAATATGATAATTAAGCGCCCCTTAATAGTTCGACTCCACTTATTTGTTATTTGTTTCGATAATTTCATCTGGAACTTCACACAGTAGACAGAAAAAAATTAAATCAAATTGCACCATTGTCGAACATTATCGGCATACAAACCGCTTGTATACTTTTTGTATACTCTCTCCTACAATTTATACGAACTTTTAGACTTGTTTGAGATTCCAAAATTTCAGAATGGCTCTATTATCTCGTCTTTCTTTACTAGACTTAATTAAAGTAAATAAATCTTTCTGTCCCACAGTTACAACTTCATCTACACAATCAATTGTATTTTCACATATCAAACAATTCACTTTACTCGAAGACATGATAGAGGATATTTTGAAATTTACTTGATGCAGGCACTGTTTAAACTACGCATAAGTAGCACACTATCCGCACCAAAGTTCAACTATAAACTGACTCACCTTGCCTTAGATGATACCGCAAGCCATGAAGATTTTTTGGTGGGGGTACCTTCTAATGAAACATGTTTAAATTCATAAATGTGTCGAAGATGATTTTATTCATGTTTAATTATTGTTGAAAGGTGTTAATTACCTTTCAACAATGATTACATTCATGTTTTTTAGAGGAGGTAGCCATGCATTTTTGGCATGTTAAGTGCAAAAATGGTCTGGTTAATTTTCCGATATTTTTTCGAAGAACTTTACCTGGACTAAAATGTCCTTTCGTAGCATGAATAATATTATTAATTGTAGTTGTAAAAATAAATGTTGAACAATACGCTGCAAATGTAAAAATCCATTTTTAGTATCTAATTTGAAATTCAATGGTTCAATACCTGATTTTAAATATAATCTACATATTTTGTTAAATATGTAGATTATATTTAATAATAATAATTTAAAATATTTATTTTATTTCAAAGGACACTAGTGCTACAAGTTAATACCTAATAATACTGTATGCGTTATACCCAATTGCTATAATTAACTAGTTTTCTGACAACTATTTGAAAACGTCTACTAGTTTTTAACTGATCCTAAAAATTAGAAAATATTTATCTATTTTAATTTTGGAGATTATGTAGATTATAAATCGGCTTTCATAAATAATTTATAGAAGATAGGGTTTTACTTTATTTTATGCAATAAAAATTTCAATATCCCTTATAGCTTTTCCAGTAGAAGATGTTACATCTTATATTTTTGTACACAGCTTAAAACAATTTCAGTATTGGAGTGTGTTTGTATTTAAAAAAAATATTTATATTCAAGTTAATAAACCCTACCAAAACCGATATCTACTTAATACAAATACTTTTTTGAATAGAAAAATTTATGACGTTTATTTTGGTATTCCAAAGTTTGCAGGGTAATTTACTATTACCGTAATATTTCAATTTTTTGGGTAACTCAAAAAAAATTTAAAATTAAAGTTTCATAAAATTAAGAAAACTAGCATGTGTACATATTTTTATCTACGACTAATATGTAAAGTATTCATTACATATGCGTTTTGTGGCATGTAATGAAATTCATTACACCACTTCACAACTTCATTTTTTGAGTAGGAGGAGTGATTTAAATTTCCTGCGCCAAAATGCCAAAAAATAACGTCCCTGATTGGTTAAAAGTCAGCAAGATTTACACCGCACAATAATTTTCGATGATATTTGATGATAATTAAATATATTAATCATAACATTTGCATTACTAATGTATTTACATGTATAAATATCTTTTCAGTACAAAAAATGGGGAATTTAATTATTTAAAAAATATTTGAAAAAAAATTCACTTTTTAAGTATCATTAGATTCAAAAAATTATGTAGATCCAGATGATTAAAAAATGTTGGATTATTTAAAGTTTCAAACTTGGCAGTCTTATTATCTCAGTCACGTGATGTAAGAAAACAAAAGCAAGGTCACAGATGTTGTAAGATATAATACATACATATAACAGATATTTATTATGTATAAAAAAATACGCAAGTACGGATATACATATACAGGGTGTTTGGTAGCTGGTAGCTCGATGCGTTAATTCAGGGAGGTGATTGGAAATCTTAATGAAAGCATTTACATTGAAGTATATTGCTTAATCTCTAATTAAATCTTCAGGGAAAATCATATTGTGTAACTTAAACATGGATTACTTTAATTTCATACATTAAAAAAGTTGATAACCTTTTACAAAATGAAGAAAAAAATTGAAGTCTGAGAAATTGTTAATTGTTGTTTTGGGTTTCAACTTTGATATTAAGTACTAACTTTTTACATAAAATGTTCAAATAATCTTAAAATCTCTTTGGTCATTAATCTTTTAAATAAAAAATTATAATTATCCTTAAAATATTTCTTCGAGCTTTTCTATGATTTTAATATTTTTTCCTTCATTTTGTAAAAGGTTATCAACATCATTGATGTAAAAACCAAAGTACCTACGTATTTAAATTACAGAAAATATTTATTTGCAATAGATTTAACTACAATTAAGCATACAATCAATGTAAATAAGTTATGATAACATATACAAAAACACAATTGTATAATAATAAATTTAGTTAAAAGTGCTTCCATTATGATCCCCAATTACACCCTTAAATTAACCCATCGAGCTACCAAACACCCTGTATATTTTATTTTTTGTTTGGCCGTTTGGTGGCGCGCACTGCTGGCAGTGTTCCAATTATACATGCATACAGTAGGTGCAAATAGTCAATTGTTCGTACATACTGTATATGCAAAGATCCATTTATTCGTACATACTGTATGTGCAAATAGCCATTTATTCGCACATACTGTATGTGGAAATAGCCACATCCTAATATAATAATATATTTAAATTTTAAGTGCTGCTAGGGAATAGCCGTTACTTTGTCAATGTAAAATATACAGAAGGTGAAAGTAGTGTGGCCCACATTTCTATAGGCTACTACACCAAATTTGTATTATGCGAAGAATTTTTCTTCAATACATAAACTTTCTTGATGATAATTTTTTGGGTTTAATTTTCTTTTGGTATTTTTTTTCCGGAAAAAAAACTTTTATCAGTACTTTTTTTACGATAAATTTTCTAGTGATAAAATTTCCGGACGCCAAAAAAGTTGCAATTTTGATTAGAAATATGTACCGACTAATGTTTATACCTGTAAAAAATATTTACAGAAGTAAATATTCCTTTTGTAATATTTGTATTTTAATGTTGCTTTTAACGCTCTATATGTGAATTATATAATCTATTATCAACTCCAGTGTTGTACTTACAAAAATTTAATTCTTTATTAAGAAGTACCTTTACTGTCTTCATATCTATTATTACTTTTCTAAGCATTTCTTTAGCGTAAATATCTAAGTTAAAATGTTTACAAGAAGAAGTGCTTTGAAAACTACATATGATTCATTGTATAAACATGACGATTGTTATAAAATTCTTTGTGAATTTTACATCAAAAAGCAAAATTTTCTATAGAAAACTTGAAGTGGAAGTTTAAACATAATATACAATCATTTTCTTAGAAACTTTTAATTTACAAAATTGACTTTAATTACTCTTTTAATTTAAATATGTATGGAAAAGAAAATTAAGTAAACGAGAAAATATAAAAATAAAGTAATAAAATGCATACCTATATGTATATCCTGTTAAAAATAATGCATAATAAATTAATTGTAGTTTTAAATTAATCTTCTAAAAATACAATATAACTCATCAAGATTTTTTTATCTTTTTAGTAGATATATTCATAAAAGTGAATAAACATTTTTACTATTTGGTATATTTACACGCCAGAGTATGTTAAAAACTAGAATAATTTTCACCTAAATTTTAGAATTCCTAATTTCCACATCTTCGTAAAGTAGGTAAATATTTTTAACCAACAAAGATATACTAAAAAGTAAAATTCAATATATTTTCTACTAAATTTCATTTTTATTGATGCTTGCACCCTCCTGTGTTTTTAATAATAAAGATAGATCCAATATAAGCTTTAATAAAGAAGGTAATAAATACACAGCTTATTCCAATTGCTTGAAACCTTCATATTTTTACCTTTTATTCCTGTACTTTTTATTCTTTGCCTTCTCCTTCTTATTATTACTTTTAAATAAGGTGAAGATTGCAATTTCGTATTTATGAGCTGGATGATTGCATTCTCTATTTTGAGGTAAAATAAATTATTAAATAACTTAAATTTATGCAGTATACAAGATGACTCAAAAGTGTTTGGAAATTAGTTGTCGAAAACAACAATTAAAAAAAAATTGAAATTACTGATTTTATTCCAAATCGAACCATTATTATACAGGGTGTCTCACTTTTTTTCCATCAAACATTTTTTTAGATAGTAAAAGTCATTATGAACAAAAAATACTAATTTAATAATTTTCCAATCCATAAAAAGTTACAGCAATTTTAAAATTTCAAAATTTTAATGATTTTTTAGGACATCAGAAATATTTTAAATGGTCCACTTAGTTCAAAACCAGCCAATAATCTCCAAAGAAACAAGTTGGCAAAGACAAAATAATATAAACCATAATAATTTATTTAAATAAAAAAATGATGATAAGAAAGAAAATTATACAGGGTGTTTCACAAAAATCATAAAAATTTACCAATTTTAAAATTGCTCTAACTTGATAAGAAGTCGAAACATAGGATATTTTTGGTTCAGAATGACATTTATTATCTAAATTAAATTTATTTTAAGTTACAATGCCATAGATCATAGATATTTTAAGTAAAATAGAAAATAAACTAGAAAAAATTAATATATTATAATTATCGAATAAATTTGCACTTAAAGTATTTTATAGACTATACTAGTAACTGTAAAGATTATAATTATATCACAATTTTTTTAAAATAAAAAATAATGAGAGTTCTTTGATTTAAATCACAATTTTAGATTAAATTGGTTTGTAAAATTGTTGAAAGAATGACTGTTTTTTGAATTATTTTAATCTCTTTTATCTAACAGAATTAATTAAATGAAAAGCCATTGTTATATAAAGCTACGAACGTAATTTTACGAAGGTTTGCTTTTTAAACAAACTCGCAAAGGTCTAATTATATGAGCACGAAATAAAGGTCTATTGTTTAAACTCCGCAATAGAGTTAAGGGTTGGAAGTGGACACTATACTAAATGTTTGTCTCGGAAATAGAAGTATTGTGTTTATAAGTATAGAGTATGATATTTCACTTTCAAGGAACATATGCTCATTCAGAAAAGTAAGTAAAAAATGGGGGAGCATTTGTTCTTTAGTAGCTAGTTGTCTACACTTTTCTCCATTTACCTTAAATGCTCTACTTATATTTAAGTCGATACGATTTATACCAAGGAGTTCTAAAGTTGTACCTAAATAGATTTTTAAGTACCGGGCGTAAAAATATTTAAATGATAATGATGAATAATTTCTGCTATTCGGATGTTTGCAATACGTACTTTACGTTAATAAAAAAAAACTGTATTTGAAAAAAATATATACACGAAACTAATAGGGCCATCCCTGATATTTCTATATTATTGAAAATAATAATTTGAATTTTACTATGTTATACCGGATGTCCATGAAACTTGGATCACCCCTGAAATTTTTTTGTTTATGAAAATAAAAATTTGAAAATTTTCTCACCGGACATGATATTAACTCTCTTATATTAAATGTAACACCCTATTTTTTATACTTATTATTTATCATTGGTAAGTTCCAAGTAAGTACAAAAAAATAGTGCATTACATTTAAAATAAGTGCCCCTAGTTCCGTGGACACCCGGTATATGTGCTAATAAAATGCATTTGTGGAACTAAAAATATTATAATACTTCCTATTTCACCGGAAATTACATGTACTTCCTTATTTTAAACGTAAGATTTTGTGAAAAAGAATATTATTAGATAATTGTAGACATAACATTTAAAAAAGTTTTATCAAAGTTTATATTTGTTTAGGACAAATTAAAATTGAAAATGTCATTTAAATGTTGAGCTTTCTAAAAAGTAAAATATGCAGGATTTTTATAAAATAAACGTTGTTTTTTACACTGGAGAAAAGGGAACAAGGCATTTGAACCAGTAATTTTTCGAGACAGGGAAAATTAAATTTCCTGTGTTTCAGAAGGATGGGGATGATAAGTTCACGTGCTCGTAAAGATAGGAACTAAAACTCGGAATTATTTTATTTAGCAATAAATATACGCTGAAACCATTATGAGCACATTTCTAAAACGTAAGGAAAATATTAATGGAAGCATTAACTATTTTTTTGGTTTAAACCCCAGAAAGGGAAAAATACGTTTCCAGGGTCTTGTGGTTTATTATAGTTTATTATAGTTTCTTATTAGGTTTTTAAAACAGTTTGCCGAACGGCCACAAACATCAGTGTTAATGTAAATAAAACATAAATTTTTGTGTTATAACATAGGTTTTATGGTTCATTTGTTTAAAGCCATTATAATATGGTGGGAATATTCTTTGGACATATAAAAGTACATGAGGATGTCGGTTTTATAGGTTATACTTTAAAGATATTTTTCCATTTTTTTTGTAGTTTTTTTTAATATGCACCTTGCACCTATTAAATGTACCAATTGTCCTCGAAACTAGGGCCACTCCTGTAATTTCTTTCTTTATGAAAATAAATTTGATTTTAGTAATATGGCATATGAAAACACATTTTCTGAACTAAATAAAACCGGAAATGAAAACCATCCTATTTTAAATATAAAATGCTATTTTTTGTAGTTATTATTAAACATAGGTAGTTCTCTGTATGTTTGTGACAAAAATAAAACAGGATTCTGAACTTCTAAAAAAAAATTTGAATTTTTTTTTGTAATTTTGTAGTTTTGTAATTGTAAGTATGTGAACTTGCAGAAATTTGGATTATATATAATTAAGTTGGATATAAGGAATTTTTTACCCCCAAATACTTATGCTTTGTAATTGTCTTAAATAATTTATACAGGGTGTCACAAAATTCGACAGACAACGCTTAACTGGACGTTTAACCTAAAAATATGTATATGTAAAATAAATTGTAAAGTAGATTTTCTAATGATTATTTTGCTACCCCATATACATATGGGCTAACCTATAAGGTCAAATAAACCTGCCTGTGCCTGTTTTTCATATTTTTATTTTTTTCATACTTGAAATTTAAAAACTGGAATTTGGGCAAATTGATTTGACCAATTGATATTACCAAAATAATTGTAATAAAATCTTCTAAAGAAAAAAAATTGATATTTTTTATTCTCAAAAATTTCTTCTATATTTTACTTCAGAGGTGTCCCGTTTTAATGCCCAACAGTAGTCTGCCAGCATACTTGACCTTCACTTGCTTTGGTATCGTTTTTTCATTGTAGGAATATCCTAGTTAAATTTTTCACCGTGCTCATAGCTATCGGAGCCGAAATTTTTGTGAAAGAAGTCCAAATGAGAATGAAGGACTATTACATCACAAAGCCTTCTAGGTTCTGCCCGATTAAAGGTTTCTGGATAATAATACTTTTATATGTAGTTATATGATTTCCGAAAAAATTTAAGGCAACTTTCATGAAAGATTCCCAAGTTAGTTTTTCACTGAGTTCTTCTTTAAATATTTATTCCCTCGTCAATTGTCTGATTCACAAATGTACCTTATTTAATCTTGGGATTACTGATTTTGTATCAGTATGGTAAAAATAACAATTCGATGATTTCTGGATCCCATCCAAACCGTAAGAATTCTCAAAGGCATATAGATTTTTTACCCATTCAGTAAGAAGGTTCACACACGTAATACAACAGATGTGATGGACCTACACACTTTTCCTATTGGTATATTACAGGAAAACCAAAATAACGTTCATGTAAAAAAATTCACCACAAATGTAACAAAACCTGTCAGGGTCATTTTTACACTTTCTGGACATTACTAAAGAATCACTTATCCATTACTAGGTGTTAACATCCTAACTGAACAATTCTAGATCAAGGTCTTGCTCGGCTTTCTTTTATACTCACAAATTATAAAATTCTACATATCTTAGAAATTATATATCGAGTTAACTCACAACAGTGATCAACTCAGAAGTTTGTAATTCTACCTTAAGTCTTGCTGTAAGAATTATTTATTTAAGCTTTCAGAGGTGTCCATAAGATGTTTTGCAATTATGTAGAAGAAAATGAAAACGAATGCCAGAGTTCATACTATCTGAAATTATCAAACATTTTAAAGGTTACAATCCAACTTTTAAAGCACTTAAAACTCGTAAGTAGTAAAAAACTATAGTGGCGAGATCGTCGTAACTGACGGAAATAATGAAAATTTCCATACATGTTTTAGAAACACTCTATACAAAAATGTATCACAGAATTGGTATGATGAAGCCTTCGAGCTATTTTACTCTCAACAAATGTTCAGATTTATTCATTCATGATCCTGAATTTGATAGAAACACAATTTGATAATTTTATTATTTTGCTTTTGTAATATTACCTAATGGTGACATTCTTTGCTTACAAATATTTTATGTAAGAGCATACAGGTTTGTAGAGAATCCAAACTTTAAATTACTTTTATTCCATATTTTTTCTGTTTTACAAAAGCTGTTTCCATCTATAGTCGTTTGAAAGCCATCAGATTTGATCTCTTGGCAAAAAATGTAGTTTTCCTATCGTCCACCATATAAAATTAGAAAAATCAGAAACTTTCATAGTTTTTTTGAATCTTTCATGTAAGATCACGCCGAGAGACCGAGCAAAACTAGGACACTTTAAGTCAAATAAATTGATAAAAATTATTGCTGTTTTCCACTATTTATTTCCACCAACGGACCTTAATTTTACTGGCATAAAAGGTATGTATTGTTTTTAAATAAAAATAATAAATAGACAGTAAATTTATCTACATATTTAAATTGATTGATAAATTGAATGCTTCTGACAATTAAAGCCTTATATTTTCATCATGTCAACCAGTTTATCTTTCTAAATATATCTACTCTTTTATGTAGCACGTGATATAAACTAAGTAACAAACAAACATAAGTACCTTTGCACCCGCATCCGACAGTTTTCCTCTTACCGTCTCGTTAGATTCGTAAATTAGATGTATCATATTGGGTGGTGTAGTAAAGGATACAACATTACCTGTTTATATTTTCGCGCTCCAAATATACGATTTGCTGGCGCTGATTAGATTTTATGTAGCAAATAAATCTTGGCGAATTACTAGCACCTATAGAAACAGAATTTTATCCGTAATCTAAAGTATGCTCCAGCTTCTGCCAAATTATCTTTTCTATTATTTACATTGAAGTCAAAAGTTGCCTTTCGGAATACCGTAAAGTTTTTGTGATCATTATTTTATACTTATTTTCAACTTCACTTTTGTTGTTTTTTATTTATCAATACTCGCAGTAATTGGTTTCATGTAAAAAGATTATGGTATAATTTATCTTAATCCCCTTTCTGTGACAGTTGATAAAACATTATTTATCGTTATAATGTATTATTAATATGAATATATTATGGATACTTATGTACATAGAAAAAAAGAATATAATTAAGTGCATGTATTAAACGTATTAATTTAGATTATTATTAAATTTGAAAGACCTTTCCAATAAATATCATTTATCACGTAGTAACGTGGTTATTAACCAAAGTTAACATGTGTGCCATTAGGAATGATAACACTTTGGCCAGGATTATATTAATAAAACTATCGATTTATTTAAATAAATACAAAGCTCAATTTTCTTCGAAAACAAACAGCAGATTTCTAAAATTTAAATTAAATGCAATTAGATTTTAATTAAAACATTGTTATTTCCAAAAATGTTTCTAAAAATATCTTTGTGTCTAATGAATATATTAATATTATAAGAAACAATGTTCAATGCTGTCTCTTTGAATTAACGTTTTTAATATAATTAAACTTTAACAAGCAAATAATATTAAAAATTGCTCATTAGAAATAATTCTCTCTAATTAAAGGTAAAAAAGTGAGTTCTTTGACAATGTAACTAATTGAATTCGTGGATTGAATTCTAAGCCAATCAAAACGGTTCGTTTTAAGAAGTGATCAAGTTTCTACGGAGAAAATGTTGACGTACTGATAAAATTCATGGGAGTGTCTTCGTACCGGCAGAATGTGCATTTAAGGTTGTTTTTTTATTATAAGAAACTATGTAATAGACGTTAGAAACTTCAAATAAATTAGGATATTAAATATTTTTTTAATCGTTATACAGGGTGTTCTATAACTAGATCGACAACGCTTAACTGGTGATAGTAGACCTGAAAATAAGTTGATTTTGCCCCATTTATCTATATCCAAATTTACACGCCTAATAATAAGATTTAAGGTTTCGAAGTTAATTTTAAAAAAATATTTTTTTAATTGCGGCCAAAGTACTAAAAATTTTCTTATGAAATTTTGCATTCATGAATTTTTATAAAAAACGCTCATTTGGCAAAAATTCTACCAGAAATGGTCTTAGATGGTACCAAAGGACATAAAACACTTTCGAACTTTTTAGGAATTCGAAAATTTTATTTAAATTTTGTTTTATTTTGTAGAAAAATTCAAGAGAAAATTGTTTGTCCTTTATAAATTTACATTACAAAGATACTATAATAAATGTTAAGTATTTTAGGCTATTCATCATGTTGAAAAGTTGAAGACGTAGCTTGTTACCATGGATACGGTTTTAAAAACACCTTAAATTAAATAATTTTTTTTTTTAATTTTATTTGAAAATGGCACATCCTACACAAAATTTATAGGAGACAAAAAATCTTATTCTTGAATTTATCTACATAAGACAATACAATTTAAATTAAAATTGTCAATACCTAAAAAGATTTACGGTGTTTTATGTCCTGTCGTACCATATAAGGCTATTTCCTGTAATCGAGGATTGATAAAAATTTTATCAAATGAGCGATTCTTATAAGCATACATGCATGCATTCATGAAAAATATCATTAGTAAATTTTGCGTACTTTGGCCCCAATTAGAAAAATATTTAAAAAAAAATTAATTGTGAAGCTTCTTAGGTGTGCATTTTTGGATGTAGTTAAATAGGTCTTATTTTCATGTCAGAAAAACTGACTATAATAGATAATTTTGCAACTATAATTTAAAATAAAACAAGGTGTAGGGATACCTAATGAGAACTTTATCTTTTTATTTACGTATATTATGTATACGTATGTATATGGAAATCTATTACTTTTGGAAGATGTTCGGGGAAAACTTTATTTAAATAGTAGATATAGTCATATAAAATGAAATTCATGAAATTCATGAAATTTTAATTCATTTATTTAAATCGATTTAAATATTTTAATCCTTTACAAAATAGTTCTGGGAAAATCCTTAGTGTCCGTTCGGGCATAACAATTTCACATTAAACTTACATCCAGAGCAAATCCTTCAAAATTACATACAGCAAACTGGGTGATGTAGGAAGTGTTATACAATCGTAGAGAATGATAGACTTGTTTAGTAAATAAGGCTCCGTTTGAGCTTTTGGTCTCAGTTTCACTGCTCAAACTTAATCACAAAATGATACCACGTACAAACCCTGATTTGATATGCCGTTCTGTGGGTTCTTGGGGATTACTTGTAAACTGTACAAGCACCTATAACAAATAATGAAATAATCGTCCCACGTAATATATGCATTATTTACTGCTCAGAAAATTATATTCCCACAGGATACGAATTTATTAATCGAATAAGCTGAGGATACTACTGCTTTACCTATCAATTCAAACGATTTGAATTTGAAAAGTATGTACTAAACGAATTTAAGTAATATCGTATTGAGAAAGAAATAAAATATATAAATATATATTTTTTTCAGATAGTTTTCTCGTTTAAAAGAAGACAAAATATTTTGAAAATTACAACTATATATTTTGCTAAAAATCAACTAAATTATCCATCATAGTACCAAGTACTCTAACTCTAACCACTTCACGAAATAAATTGGCTGGATTTCGAATGCCTTTCATAACGTTACATGTGGAAAAGTGGAATTTGATGATATTCGAGTTTGAGTTAATGCATTTATAAGGAATTAATGTTAAAATCCATTTGCGAGTTGATAACTGCAATAATTCTTCGAAATATTACCAAGAAACTAAAATCGTTTGTGTTATTGTATGGACGTCGCGGGTTGGCACTTTCGACAATACATCCCTCAAACAGCCAGCAATAGACCAATTAAAAAATGAGATTAAAGTTTTGTAGTTATTTAAAGGAATCTGAAGTAACAATTTAACTAAATACATCGCACATTTCTGAAAACAGAGTCACGAGTCACTAATCAAGAAATGTAATTTTTGACCCTTTTTATTCTGGAACAACCGTTCCAAGTTATATATTCAATATCTTCAAAATTACAGTACCTATTTATCTAGAGAGACACAGTCACATATCCAAAAATTTATTGAAATCTTTTCTTCAATATAGTTATATACAGGGCCCAACAGAAGTAAGTGAACAGCGGCGTATATTTTGATTGCCTGAATATTTTTTTTCAAAAAATATTTTGCGCTACATTAAGAGTGATTTCCTAAACGGCAAATATAGTCGTTTACGTGCGCGAAAATATACACAATATTTTTCAATAATCTAAAAATATCCTGGTGCACGAAATGTTCGATTTCATGATTTTCGATTTCAATTTTTTCTCCGAAGCTCGCGAGCCCTCTAGCGATTCGCATTAATTATTGGTGATTTTCTTAAAATTTGCAAAGAAGCTCCAGAAAAGTGGGATGGATTGTTTATTCCTTGTTATTATTTCCGACGGCAAATTCGACTCACATTGCGCAGTTGCATCTTAGTCGGTTTGGGAACAACATTTTGGTAACAAATTGTATCCGTCTAAACAGCCTTAAAGAATCTATAATAAAATATCTAAAAACAAAATATCATATTTACTTGAGAAGTTTTTTTCAATTCATTTCGATCTTCTCTCGGGTAATTTTAAATAAACTTGTTATTTGAGGGTTTGGTTTTTGGTCATTAAATATTACTAAATATTTTTTTGGAAAACCAAAAATTCTTTTGTATTTGAGTGTCTTCATATTTTGTTTTGTAAGTTTGTTGTAGATCTCGCAAATTAGGTATTTGTAAAATTTAAAAAAATATGACATTGTATAGCTTTTCAAATTTATTGATTCAAAGACTACAACAAGTTAAACCAAATAATCATACGCCAGTAAACCCCTTTTGTTTTTGGGACTTGTATTTAATTATTTGTAATTCTTTGGTTTTTGTTATAATTTTGTTTTTCCTGTTGAGCTCCTTGAACAATAATAAAACTAAAACTAATTGATTCTCTATTAATTTCTTACAAAATATCAAATTTGTAAAAAAATGTGTAATCGATTCATAAAAAATCTTTTATTATCAATAAAAGTTTATTTTTTTTATTTTATGAATTTCGTCTGTTATTAAAACCTAAGCATTTATCTAAAAGGTTTTCGGACAAACAGAGCTTATTTATCTAAAAGTGCAAAAATCTTATAAAAAAAGGAATTCCTGTATTAGGTCTGCCTAGTATATTTTATTTATTTCCCAATTCCAAACACTCGAAACAAGATCCCTTGTAAAATAGAATATGCTTATTTAATATTTTATAAACTAAGCATTCTACAAACAAATATTGTATTCCGATTTACCAGTAAAATCATTTAAAACAAATGAATTTTTAATTTTATTTACATATTTGTTTAAAAATTTAAATTACATATAAATATTACAGTAATTACCTATGCCAATTTTATAATAAAATATTTTACTGTTTATTTTGTCTGTCAAATACGCATGAAGTTATAAATCAAACATGATTTATCGACAAAATTTCAAAATATTTATTATCGTTTTCCAATTTTATTTGTAGGTAAATAATTAATTTAATATAGTATATTTTTGAAAACTCTTATTTTCATTATACAAACTAGGTGTAAAATTCAAAATCAACCAGTATTTTAATATTTTAAAGAAAATTAATATGAAAATAAGTAAACGATTTGACGATGATTTGGGATAGCAATTAATATATACAGGGTGATTTTTATGTATGGAAACAAAGCCGCCAAGCCCAAATGGATAAAAAAAATTGAAATTTGGTGGGATCAAATGTACTAATGGTACAAATATTTTAAGATGAAAAAAAAAATTTAACAGTCGGATGGCCACCTTGACTTTTTTTAAACGGCAACATCCATATGTACGTCATGCAATACATTAGAAAGCACATTTTTAGAATTTTATGACAGTACATAAAATTATTATTTAAATAATTAAACATAAAGATTGATAAAATTTTGTTTTCCAAATTTAACTTTTTTGACTGGCGCAAATTACAAAAAATAACCTCTTTGTTATTTTTCTGTCAAAATAAAAATATTTTAGCCTTCAAAAAGGACTAAAACATTTTCTGAATGCTAAAACATTTTATTTTCTATAAAGTATTATTTAAATAAAATATTATTTTATTTAAAAAACACGTTTGAGCCCTTTTTTGAAGGCAAAATATTTTTAATTAAAAAAATATAATGAAATGGCTATTTTTTGTAATATGCGACAGTCCAAAAACGTTAAAGTTGGATAACAAAATTTTATCAATGTTTATTTTTATGATCAATGATTGTTGATTATTCGTGTCCGTTAATTATTAAATTAAAGAAAAAATTTGTAGCTTTTTCGGACAAACTTTATTAAAAACAATTCTTAAAACGCCAACGTTTCGAAGCTGGTTAGCTTCTTTTTCAAGGCTAAAATATAAATATCATTTATCTAGAAACATATATTATTAATATTTTAAGAGAAATTACCTATTTAAAGTTGTTTTCAATTATTAAAAAATCTTGAGTTTATTTTATACATCAAAATAATATACATAATTCGATGTCTTTATAATTATAAAAAATAATAATATTGTATATTAATATAATTGATTTAATGTCTTCTAATTATCTGCTAAAAATTGTGTGTATAAAAATATTTTTGATGTTTGTGACAAATTGGTTGCCTAATCATTTGTTTGTACGAAGGGTTGATTATTTAAATTTTTATTATTTGTAATAAAAACTTAAATTTAAAAGATGATAGTAGATTTTGCTCAATCCAGATATATCAATTTTGTTGTTAATTGTATTTTCATTTTTTTGAATGTATATCATCTCTTTTATTAATCTTTTATTTAAACAAACTTCTTCATCTAAAATTTTAGTATTTTCGAAATCAAAAACATGATTGTGTGTAAAATGGTGATTACTTAGGGCTGTTTTTTCTGTTTTATCAATATTTTTATCTTTACAATCATTTTCATGATTATAAATTCTTTTTTTTTAATATTGTTTTGATTGTCCTATGTACACACCTTTGCAATCTTTACAGTTAATTTGGTAAATTGTATTAATTATTAAGTCATTAGGAATTTTTGTTTTTAATTTAGAAAATAATTGATAATTTATTTTAATATTGTAAAAAGTTATTTTAATATTGTTATCATCTAATACTTTTTTAAGTTGTTGAGATAAACCTTCTATATATGGAATTTTAAAATATGTTACATTTTGAATAATATTTGTTGTATTATTATTTACTGATAATTTTGTGTTGTTAATTATACCTTTTACTAATTTGGAAGGATAATTATTTTCTCTTAATTTATTTATTAAATGTAAAATATTTTCTTTATGAAATCTGATGTCACTCAATGTTAAAATTTTTTTATATTCTTGTTTAATGATATTTATTTTTTGATTCATAGGGTGTTGAGAATAAAAATTTAAAATCCTATTTGTATCAATTGTTTTTTTATGTATGTTGGTCAATATTTTTCCTTGAAATCTATTTAATTTTAATTCTAAGAAGGGTAAACTATTATTATTCTCTATTTCTATAGTAAATTGAATATGTTTATTTATTGAATTAAATATCTGTAACAAATTATGTACTTTGTTCCGTGGTACTATTGTTAAACAATCATCAACATAAATAAAGAACAGTTTAATTTGGAAATCTAACTTTTTAATTGCTTCTGTAATAATGTGATTCATGATAACTTTTGCAAATATTATATTATCATTTTTGTATAATACATATACATATGAATTAAAAATAATTTACTTATAGGCAAACAAATTCTCGATAAAAAATAAGATTTTTTTTTTCAAAAAACGCTTTATTTCTTATTTACAGGGTGTTGGAGTTTCTATATAAAGAAAATGAATCAATTCAAAAATGTCCTTAGCCAGGATTCGAACCAGAGATGGAAGTCTGTACGATAGTATACGTAAAACGAAAAATTCGTTTGTTGAATATGTTGCTATTGTGACGGATGTTATCTTCTTTCAACAAATACAAAACGTGAATAAGGAAGAGATATAGAAAATTTGTCACTACAAGCAACTTAGTCAACAAACGATTTCTTCGTTGTACGAAAACTATCGTATAGCTTACAGACTTCCACCTCGGGGACCTCCAAATCTGATGTCTCGTTTGATAACTACTGCACTACCTAGGACCCACTTTCGAATATGTTCAGTCCTGTCTTAAATTAGGAGAATCGATAATGGTTATTATCATCATCAACCAGTTGGACACAATTGAACAATGACCAAGGACTGTTCGTGTCTTTCGCATAAAGGAATGTTAATATAAAGACTAATACCTTTCGGAAAATGAATTAATTGAAAAATTTAGAGATCCCAGGTTCGAATCCTGGCCAAGGACATTTTTCAATTCATTTTTTTAGCATAACTTCCTTATTTTTTTTGTTAGTATGATGAAATTGGAAATTCTAGGTAATACAGTCCTAATGGTATAAAATTATCTAATATCGAAAAAATACGGAGGGTTGGGGGTATTTTAGGATAAAATTCTTTTGTAATACTTCGAAAAAAGTATTTAAAATTAATGGTTCTCTTAGTATTTTTTGAAATAGGGAAGTGAATTTTACTCCGAACGATAGCAGCAATATAAAGGAAAATTAAATAATTAAAATTTTCGTTTTAAAAATTTATAGAAAAAGGTTCCCCGAGTAATTAATATTCGTATACTCTTTATTGACTATATTTAACTTAAAAATGTCAAAGGGAACATGAAATAAAATTAATCCCCTAACCCAAATCCCTAAGCGCGTCAGTTTAAGTGCGAAGCAATAAATTATAAATCGAGACAAAAGCAAATTTAATTTTCGTGCTCAAATTTTTGCAGCTATAAATAAAGTTTCACCTCAAAAGGTATATTGAACAGACAACTGCTAAAAAATGTACAAGCATTTCAGCTATTAGCCCCTCGGTAATTATTCATCAGGAGATAATCGCGATTGATACAAGCGCTTATTGGCTTTGTTTTAAACTCCCTTTCGTCCTTGTTTTTGTCGGATGCGTTGTTGTTATAAATTATTCTCACAGGACTGCAAGATCCAAACGCTCATGAATTTTTAAAAGAACATCAAAATAAAATCAAGATACAAGTTGATTCTGTCTGTAAATTATTGAAAATGTTCGGTTATATTTTGATGTAAATATTAAATAACTTAATTTTTAAATACATATATTACTGAAATTATATAGAAAAAATTTATGAGCACTTACTAGATGAAAAATTGACTACAATTTTTACTATATAAATCAGATAACAGTTAAGTGGTAAAGAGCGAAACACATATTTCTTCACCCCTGAGATCCTACCAAAACCACCCTTAGTAGATATGGATGAACGAGGTACTTTAAAATTACTACAATTTGGGATACATTTACAAAGTGTTTTAGTTTATTCCCCAGCGCTACTATAAACTGATCAAATCAATCCTCATCTCCGCACCTGATAACAAAATGTCACTTAATTTATTAACAACAGAAGGCGCTTTTCATGGTAATAAAACTCTATAAATAACAATAAAATACATTTTCATACGAAATAATTTTTCAAAAAATAAATATGTTAAATTTAAAATCTAAGACCAAAATATTGTATTTAATTTATATTCCCCATTTACCAAAAAAATATAAATATTTAAGCATTAAAAACATATCATATCTGATATTAATCAGTTTATAGGAAAGCCTGTACTCGGGTTTTGGGACTTAACTCAATCGTAACATCTTTATCAAAGATATAAATACATTGTTTGAAAACTCGATACCAGAGATATGAAATAATACTAGGTTTTTACCCCATCGACCGTCACAGTTTTTAAGTGACTTAATTTTAAATATTTTATTTTTTTTCCTAATGGATAACAAGTGGTTACATTATTAATTCTTTAGACATTTTGGAAAATAAACTATGAAATGTGTCCAAAGAAATTGAGTATCCAATCTATATTGAAAATTCGTTTAGAGGATAATTTGTTTTCCTGTTCTTTTTAAAGGATTCTCTAAGATTATTATAAAATTTATACATGAAACGATAGCTCTTTTCTTTTTTTGTGTTTTTTTTTTCAATTTTATCAAAAATACTATACAAATTAGAAATAACTAATAATGTAATGTAGGTAAAATGCAATAAAAATAAGACAAACATATAGAAATACTTTATTGCTAGTTCAGATATATTTATAATAATTGAAGCACTTAGATCATGCTTCAATTTATCAGAAAAAAATTAAATACTCATAAATATTTTGAATGGGTACCATATATCTGAATCTATCCTATAATTTAAGCCAACTTAAAACTTTCGTTCATTTTGTTTCAGTTTTCATTATTTATGGAGTATCTTCCATAGAACTGCTATATGAATGATTAAGCTTTTTGTTTCTTCTTCCCAAATTTATAAATAAGTTATCTAAAAATAAAAAAAAATAATATTTTTAATAATAATTTAAACTATAATAAATAATTATTGTATATTGTGAAGACTAGTTTTTGTCTTCCATCATATCTAAGTATAAATTGTTAGACTTTTTTTATCAGCAAAATCCAATAACTATAAAAGAAATACTATTTGCGTTACAAGAAGTTTCAGTATTTTTCTCAAATTTAATAGTGGCATACCCAATCGAACGAAATTTTTAAAGTGACTGTTTTGTTGATCTTATATAATTCCTTGATTTAACTCATAAAATCAAAATTGAAGGGAAGAAATAATAATGTATAGCTATCAAAAAAATTCTTAATAATTTTAAATTTAATTGATTTAGATGTTTTAAATTAATCATAACTACTTATTACCTATATATTTTTTTGGAAGTTCCAAATTTTTTCTGTGTCTTTTTTCAGAATGTATAGTAATTTTTGGCTCAACTTCAATCTTCTTTTTTAGAACTTTTGTAAGTTGTTTAATAAAGCTTATTTTAGTATTCATTTTTTCTAATAAAAACAAGAACTCTTCCAAACTTTTCAAAAAATCAACTTGTTTTAGATGTCTTCTTACATGACCATCCTAAAACATTATATTTTGTCAAGAATATTTACTCTTATCATTTATTTAGTATAAAGCTACGTTTACGAGAATAGAGCCTCAAAAAGAACTTATTTCTCCATATTTTTGTTATTGCTTAAGCTTTTCGATTAAAATTGGTGAGTTTGCATTAATAATGACTTTAAAAAAAATGTTTAATTATTTATTTACAAAATAAAGTGTTGCCATAAAATTACTAAAGAATACTTTCAATACTATATGTATTTACAAAATAAAATTTTCATAAAATAAAAAAAAAATATTATTTTATTTAAAAATAACTCAAACTATGTCTATATTAATAGTGCTGGTCATAAATATTTATGGAGTTAATCTTAATAGTAAATTGTTATTTAAGCTTCGTAATGGCAAGGATATGTATAATATCTACATTAGAAATTACAGAAATTCTGTGGCCGCAGCGAGAAATTAACAAGATCTGTATCCCGAAAGACGATAACCTCATAGGGTCATCTTTCAGCGTTTATGAAAGCGCATGCAACAGTTTGGTACATTAAATAATGAAATAGCAAGTGAACTTAATGTATTGGCTCAAGTAAAACTAAATCCAGAAAAGGAGTGTTGCATTCAATTCTAACTTATCAAAATCTGGCGTTCAACGAACTCTTAAGAAACACAAGTACCTTGATTTTAAATATACACTTGTACAAAAAATACATCCAGGCGATAAGGAAAAACTATAATAGAAAAGATAAACATTATTATTCTGCACAAAATTTTCATTGGATACGAGAAGTGCGGCCGCAGATTCGTTTCTCATAAACGTTTGGTGTGGGTCTTAAGATAATGAATTAATAGGACCTTACTTTATCGTAGACCGTCAACTAGTCAATATTATAAGAATTTTCTG
Organism: Stenus bimaculatus; assembly: GCA_963971135.1. Classification (NCBI taxonomy): domain Eukaryota; kingdom Metazoa; phylum Arthropoda; class Insecta; order Coleoptera; family Staphylinidae; genus Stenus; species Stenus bimaculatus. The sequence goes on from OZ020180.1 coordinate 20,814,523, forward strand.
GAAAATGAAAGATAAAATGTTAGATACATTACCACTTGTGACGTTGCCAAATCTAAATTGGTTTCAACAAGATGAAGTAGTTCTTCACAATGCAAGAAATGTTTCACAATATTTAGATGAGTGGTTTCCAAATAGTTGGATAAGAACAAATGGTCCCGTGCGCAAAACCCCAAGGATTTCTTCTCTTCTTGTTCAAATCCTTTGGATTATTTTCCGTGGTTCGGTAAAAGATAAAGTTTTTGATACACCAACAGTCCATTTGGAACATTTTCGAGGGAAAAGCAAACATTTTAAACAATTTATGTAAATATTCTTACTGCTTTGTATTTTTTGAATATTGAAATAAACTACTAAAATTATTCTTTTGTTATTTTATGGCAAAACTTGATTTCGTTGATAAATGATTAAATATTTGTTATAAAGCTATTAAGAAAAGCAATAATTAATGTGTTACATCACCGAAAGTGTATTTTGTTCTCTGTTCAATGGTATAAAAATAAAAAAAATGGCGTCCATAATAAAATCAAAAGGTTGTTTAAAATTAAAAAAATTCAGTTGATCTAAAGTATTTTTAAGTCCATGGGATTCAGAATGTTAAGTCAAGTAAGATTGTGAAATTTTAATCAAAACGTTTAAGCGATAACAAAAATTTAGATTAAAAACGAAAGTGCGATATTTCAGTTATTTCATGATATTTAGGGAATGGTGCAAAATATGCCGGATTTCTAAAAGGATTCCAAAAGAGCTTGAAATTTAAGCTACTATGTAACTCTTCGGGTTTCCAGGATCCCAATAGAGTGCACTGTAAAACTGACCATGTATATTTTTCCGGTCGAACCCGATTAAAAATAAATTAATTTTTCCTAGGACAAACCGAAAGGTGATAGGACCAACTGGTGTAGCCTAGTCCAATTTGGTTTATCCTAAAATAAAAGTGAAAGCATTTTGAATGTCGTATATACATTGCTTTCTGATAACTTAATATGTTTCTCATTTTGTTAAAATTTTTGAAGGTCACCTTATTCTGGGATAGCTCCTAATATTTCTGAAAGCAATGTTGTAGTATTTAGTCGAAGGAACAAATAACTACTCTAGGTTTAGTTTTACTCAAGAATGGAAAGTCGGATTTTCACTAGATAGTATTCTGACCATTTAGTTCGTTTTTATCCCTTATCCAAGAACTGATCATATTCTCTTCGTTGGTACTTTCGACCGAACCCTTGGCCATGCTTCGGTTTTCCGTCCACACTTTTTAGTTCGAGTTCGAGGATGTATGGGGCTCATACAGTTAAGACGAAGGAAATTGCATGAATTCAAGGGACGTGGAGGAGGAATATTTCAATCTTAAACAGTTTAGAACATGATAAATAAGATTTTCCTGGAAATTTAACTTTTATTTTAAAATATACTAGATTGGATTATGGTAAACTAGTTCGGATAAAGGAAACCCTAGTACCGGCCAAACCCTAATTCAGGATAACATAGTTTAACCTAGTCCTATCTAGTTTTTCCTAAAATATAAGCGTAAGTTCAAGGACTTATTTATCCTAGTCATAACTGATTAAGAGTAGCAGTTTTAGAGAGCTATATTGGTATTTAATTACTATGACTTAAAACAAGGGTCAATTAAAATTTAATCTTGGATTGAATTCCAGGGAATTCGACAATCCTGGGGGGTTATTCTTGAATTACACGACACGATGTCGTATACGACATTCTATCCTTGTCATTCAAATGCAAAAATAAGAGTGCGTCTTTGCTATGTCGTATACAACATAGGTCATGTGATTTGAGAATTACCCCGCCGTTTGGACCAGTTTGTTCTGAAAGTTGCACTTTTATTTATGAATTACATAACTATACCGGGAGTAAAAGAAACATGAGTGGCCTCTTAAATTTCTTTAATTATGAAAATAAAAATTTTAATTTAACTATGACTATGCACTAATATTTTTTTTCAATACTTCGGGTTTTGTCGGAAATCACATTAACTTTGTTTTTTTAAATGGAATACCCCACTTTTTTGTTCCTAGTTTAAAACAATATTAGAAAGTAAGTATGTTTGTGATACAGGGTGAGCTAAAATGATTGTGGTCAATTCAAATTTCCCACCTAAAAATTTGTTCTCTTCAAGTACATAGAAACACAGAATCATGTCAAAATTATAACAAAGCAACTAGACTACACAACAGCACAAACATAGGTCGAATTTTTACCGTTGTGTCAATACTTCGGCTTTTGTATTTAGTTATTGGCATGTCTGTTTCATAAACATCAGTTTTTATCAAGACTAATTTGCGTAAATCGCATCGTGTTAGCATCTGCCTCGAAAATGAAGGTCATAATTTTCAACATTTGACATTTGTCATAAAATTCGGAAGCTAATTCTACGTTTTTTATTTTGAAAAACTCGAAACCTCAATAAATAACTTATATTTGTTTAGAATTCTTGATTTGTTATGATCATTATATTCATTTTGAAAAAAATATTTATTTGGTTGCCTACATATCAAACAACAATCATTTTAGCTCACCCTGTATTTTTTTAATTTTCTTTGAAAATTTCTCCGCAAAATAGTTCAAATGTTAATATCTTAAAAACTAATTTGTGAAAATATTATTTTATTTTTTAGGTATTAGTATTATTTAGAATTAGTTTTCGTTGTTTTCAACTTCAGACTAAGAATAAACTATTTTGAATTTTTTTTTAATTTCCAAAAAAATATAGATACTTATTTTTTTATATTGTTTTAAACGATGAACAAAAAGGGGTAATGCATTTAAAACACAAAATTTTTCGGTAAAAACGGAAGTGATTTTAGTAGATAAAATGTGTTTCCTTGAACCATATAACATACTCGTCAATCCTTAAGCGTTGCGGATAAACTAGTTTGGTCTAGGAAAAACTAGTTTTCGTTCTTCATTTCTGTATGTCCGGTAACAAATTTTTAATTAGTATGTATATTGTCAGAACATGTTAACAATTAATCTAGATATTTTTTGAAATATGCAGGGTGAACAAAAGTTCGGAAATACCCGTTTATTTTTTAAATGAAGCATTTTTGAGAAAAAAATTTTAATTAAAAGATGCGCGATCCTTAGTGACGCATTATCTGGAAATTTTGTCCATGACCTTGAACAGCAAGATGAAGGTCAGGCGATAATTTAAATAGGGGCAACCCATTTTTATTATATGTATAGTATTGTAGCTGGCTTTGACAGGTTTACGGGACATATTTTTTTAGTTTTCTAAAGTAAATAGTTTGAAAGTTACTAGGGTTTAAATTTTCATTACACAAAGTTCGGCAACGCTGTTTTATTTTGGAAACTAAGCATTTTACAAAAAAATGTTTCAAATAAAAGTTGTACGAATCTTATACCCAGATTCTGGTCAAATCAATCAAGTTTAAAGGTCTTTAAATTTAAATTTGTTATATGGGTTGTAATAGACAATTTCCTTGGTTACCTTATTTGTTTCTGTTTAAAGAGCTTTAATTTTGATTATGATTTTGATCAGAATCTGCCTATTAGTGACGTTTTTTACGGCGCTTACCTATTAAAACTTTAAACCTTTGTAACTTCTAAAATATTCACTTTAGAAAAATAAAAGAATATGTTCCGTAAATCACAGAATTGAGGCTATAAGAATCTGCAATAAAATAAGTGATTATCGCTTGACCTTCCTCTTGCTGTTCAAGGTCATGGGTAATATTTCCAAATAATGCATCACTAAGAATGATACAACTTTTATTAAAAACAAAAATGCTTCATTCCCAAAATAAGAGGGCATTGCCGAACTTTTTGTACACCCTGTATGCAATAATAAACAGCATTAGCTAAAGCTTAAATTATTTAATTAGTTAATTTTTATTTAATTGTTATATTTGATAAGTACCTTTTTGAGGTCCTGGATGTCACTAACGGCTAAACCAATCATTAAATTCATTAAAACAATACTAACGAGTATAATAAACAGCATAAAGATAATACGTGATGTGGCTGGAAGGCGGATTATTTTATCATTCCCGTTACTAAATAAGTCAGCATACTCGTACTCGCCCATCATCATTACTGTTGTTTTAACAACGGCCAACCATGGGTTTTCAAATTGATGGGAATCGCTAAATTGTATTAAAAAACTAAGAGAAAATCCGATAATCAAACAAATAAACGTTAAAAGAACCTTCAATAAATAAACAGAATTAGGGATTTTGTGAAACTGGTAGTTTTTAGTACCTTGATAACGTTTTGTAGCACAGCTGTAAACATTAGTGCGTAATAGCCGTATGTGGGCAGCCTGCCAATTAAAAGCATTAATTCTGCCCATGCCAGAAGGACAGAAACGCTCATCGCGTGCAGAATCCAATTTAAGTCATCTAATCGTTTTTATTATCGTTTAAATCTCATCAATTACAGGAATAAAAACTTACCCTTCACTACTGGATTTTCTCCAACTGCAGAAATTAGTAGAGATAAAATTGTACATACCATGTTCATCAAAATTTCATATTTACTGTGGGATTTCCGAAAAGATAAAGCAAGCTTAATTAAATTTTTAGATAGAACTTAAAATATGTTTTAAGAAAATACCTGTAAAAATGAATGTACGAACGACTCAAGTGCACTTAATATGAGCACGTACTTGACTATAACGCACGTAATACCGAGGTTTGTCGTTTTTCTTAAGTGAAGTAAAACAAAAGTAGAAAGAGAAAGCACAAATATTAAGTAAATTAATATTTGACACGTAAAAAAGGCACGCACTTTTGCCCATTTTATTTTCAAAAACGTCTCTAAAATTATATATTTAAAATTTTTGATACATCTAAAGTTACCTTCCCACTTCCTACCTATCAAAGGATGCTTAATTAAATCCCTTATTTCCTCATTATCAGCAGAATCGCATAAATTATTAAGAACATCCATTTGCGATTTATTATTTGATAATAATATCGAAAAATCTTAAATATAAAAGTTATTAATTTTACAGTTTTATTATTGCAATACTTTAAAAATAAACCAATTATAATTTCACAAAATTCTTCCCTTTGATTTAAAGTAATATGTTTGTTCATTAAATCAAGTATAAACATATTTGGTCTAGAAATATTATTAAAAATATTTTCAATTAATGTCTTTCCTTCTTCCATGTATCCCAAATCAATAGCCCAGTAAGATAATACTTTTAAAACTTCGGCATTTCCCAACGAAGCAGCACGTAATTGCCACTTTAATAGTAACTTGATATTTACTACACTAGTATTTTCGTTAAACATTTTCTTTAACACATACTGCAAATTTATGGGATGATTGAAATTAACGGCAACCTTAATAATATTGTCATCTAAAATTTACGATTATTTTTTTAAATTAGAATTAAGGTAAAATAAATTACAGATTTCGTCTTCAGGCGTGAGATTTTGCAATATTATATCGAAGAATTCCAAAAAATCCAAAGTGTTATAATGCAGACACTTTTCTAGAATTTCATTATACTCTACTGTCTTATTTAATACGTCTGCTCCTTTTTGAATTAAAAGTTTAAATGCATCAAAGCTTTTATTGTACACTGCGCAATATAATGGAGAAATGGTTTCTGGATTATCACAGCTGGCTCCATATAATTCCTAGAAATAAAAGCATTTATTATCTTCATAAAATATTAATATTAATCTTACATCTTTTAGTGCATTCCACTTATCATCAATAATGTGCTCTTCAGCTGTATTAATGATTTTAGTATTACGGTTTACTTCAGCTCCGTTAAGTATCAAAAGTTCTTCAATTTCTATATTATTATTAAACGCTGCGTAATGCAATGCTGAACGTCCTAGATCGTTTGCTAAATTTATGTAGCTTTTCGTTATTTTTTTAGATGAAAATTGTGATTTAATTACTTCTGTTAAATTGAATGCACACAAAATCTAAAAATAAAGAAAAAGTTTGTTAGTTGTAACTATAAAAAGACAAAAATCTAAAACCCACAAAAAACATATCATTTGGGGTCCATAATGAAATCATCACCATAGTGATTTTTTTATAGGCCTTAATGCGATAAATAACGTCACTATGTCAATCACACAAGTAAAGGTGACATTATAGTACAGAAGCAAATAATATAATTAATACTCCTTTATTAATGATAATTTCAAAAAAAAGGAGATAATATTTATTTATGTCATAAGGATCGTAATTTCAATCATTATGATACTTGTCGTGAAGTTTAGCAGTAAAGGGGATACCAAGACTGGTAAACACGACATGTACCATAATGATTGGTTACGATCCGAATTACATTAACACTTTTTATCTGCTTGGAAAATTCAACAAGAAATTTAAATAAATTAAAATTTATTAACAGTCTTACTAACTTCAATTTGAGTACCCTAAAAAAATATTATGGTCGTTGAAATATAATAATTGACCACACAGTATAATAATGAACTTATTATTGTCCTAGAATCATAATGAGTTCAATATGATACTCAGTACGATATAGAAAGTCATTATGTCATTCAAATTGACACACATAAAAGTGAGATTATAGTAAGGACTTCTATGTTTTCTATTGTTATACATAGACCGGACACGTGTCAATTTTTTGTGTATCACTGGCGGATATTTTAAAAGTGTCCGTTTTGGCGGTAAATTTGAAATACTGGATCACATAACCTATAATACTCATAAAAACTAGTCAAATTCGATTTTCATTTGATCAGAGAAAACCAAAAATTAAGAAAATAACCGCGGTGAATATAGCTAATGGACACTTTTAAAATGGCCCCCGTAGTTCACGCTGATACACTTTGGGGCGCTGGTGTCTATTTTAAAATAGCTGTGTTTTTCTTTATTTTACAAATTACCAGATACAACGGTTATTATTGGATTGAGTGGTAAAAGTTAAACGTCCAAAGCTAGCATTGGTAAATCTACCCAAAAAGAAATGAATATTTTAAATAAGATAAGAATAAAATGTTTGCGGTATATAATAAATTAAAAACAAGGTATTTCATGTAAATATTATTGTTTGAAATTAATATCTCTCGATTTTTTTTCGCACTAAAAGTGGGAAATAAAAAACACCTATTTTTTCGAAATATCAAGCGTGTACGGTCTATGTATTATAACAGAAACCATAGAAGTCTTTGGATTATAGCATGTAAGCAGATAAAAAAATTAAATGGTTACGATGCGAATTTTAGAACCCTAAAGAAATTATTATAAACTCATATTATGGTCCTAGGATTTAATTGGTTCAATAAGGTACTCAGTCCTCTTTAATAGCCGATCATACCGACATGACTTTGGACCCTAAGTAGTATTTAAATTTTGAATTGACAGATTTTGTATTGTGATCCTGTCAATTTACACATTAAAGTAGCTCTTAAATTTTAAGTCGAATCGGTGAGATCGGTCATGACACACTCAAAATGAAACACATAAATTCTGCAACAGATAAAATTATTTTGAAAATACTTTTTTTATAGCCCTTTGTTATTTATCATTTTCAATGACGTGGCAATGATGTCATTAAAAGAAAAAATAGTGGAAGATGGGTGACACATTTTATTTGATCAAAAGAGAGACGGTAAAATCAAATTGTAGTTCAAAACATAAAATATCTCATTCATTAAATTTCTATATTATTTGTTTTTACTTGAAAGTATATTCCATGCGTTTAGGTGATTTTTGTACTAATTTTTTATGTTTCAAATTAAGTCAATTCTCATGGTAAATTAGAAATGTATTAGCATAAAATATTAACTCACATACATACACAAATGGTGAATTTTCAATATATTATAGAAGATTTTAATGTTAACAGTTTTTTTGTGAGAAATTTTCCTGTATTTAGAATATAAAATAAGAAACATATTTTTTTCGATTTAAAGAAAATTTTCAAAGATTTTTTTAAATTAAATTAATTTTCGTCGGTAAATTTATTAAATAAAAATTTACAAAATTTAACAGTGTTCGTTAATTGCGTCCAAGATTCTACTTTCCTAATTACCTTCATGTTAACATTTTTTATAAATAAAAGCGAAAATTTTAATAAATTTAATTGAAATTGTCATAATTTTTTTTCGTGTCAAACTGTCATTTAATTCGAATTTCTTTCAATAAAATTAATTTATAATAATTTCTTTCGATAAAATGACAGGGTTGTACAATTATTTTAAATAATATTGTATTAAATTTTAATTAACTTGGTTTTACAAATATAATATATTCATCAAACTAAAATGAATTAATCGTGGAATTCTGTGCAAAACTGTAAACCCTTACAGGAAATATTTGTAAGGTAACCATGGAAGCTGTCCATTACAACCCAAATAATAAACCTTACAGATATTTTCTGTAAGGACTTACGGTTTTCTACAGAATTGTACCATAAGAGGGAATTTTTATAAAGTTTGTATGCAATTTCCATGTTTTTATTGAAAAAAAAAATGATAGAATTTTCTGGAATTTTATACGAGCTATTTGAACTATTTTTTGCCAATTTTGGGGGAGTTTTTATGGAACTGTTGATGTTCAATGCATTTTTTTAGAATTTCAGTAGAAATCTGTAGCTATTAAAAAGAAAATGTTTTTCCACTTTGTTAAATTTATTATTTTGAAAGCATTTTTAGTGCTGTGCAGCCTAATCCGAACCTTTTGAGGTTCAACCTTAAATAATTCTTTGTTTAATCTGCCAAAGAAGTAAAAAAATACTTAGTCTATTGGTAAATCTGCCCCAAAGGGAATAAATATTTTAAATAAGATAGTATTAAAATGTTTGCGGTATATAATAAATTAAAAACAAGGTATTTCATGTAAATATTATTGTTTGAAATTAATTTCTCGAATTTTTTTCGCAATAAATGAAAATTAGGAAAGTTTTATTTTTAATTTGATTTTAAGTATTCAAGTTGGTTTTCCACATTTTAGTTTTATTGCCCACCTGTAGAGTGGTGATGTTAAATGGTCCAACTTTGCAGTCATCCAATTCTGGATTTTTTTTTAATAATGCTTCTGAATCCACTTTTTGCTTCATCTTTAAACCTAATTCACACTTTAACTGCCCCTTATGTTACTGCCAAATTTACTGGAGCATGCGGCAATTTATGCCGGCGCTATCGTTGTATGAAAACCAACCATGATATTGTGCGGTTTCTTATATCTTTTTTTATTACGTAAATAAAACACAGCAGAAAAACAAAATAAAATATTTTTATATATTATATTAAATACATTATTTCTACGTTAAATTGGATTAACTTGTAATTAAATGAACTGTTATATTAATAAAATTATAATTCAAGTAAGTATATTTTTTCCTACTTGTACTAAACTTTGATATTTATATTTAATTCATATAAAATATTTTTTGTAATCTAAAGTACATATTCTTTTACTATTCCTTCTGGAAATCTCAACTTTTGTGCCATAAAAAATAGATACAATACAAATAAAAAATATATCTTTTTATAAAAGTTGAAAGGTAAATTATTTAAAAAAAAATCAAATATTTAATCAGGTGCTAGGTACTATAACAATCAGTATCAGAAAACATGGTTAAAAATTTAATGATGTATATCATTGTATAAATTTAAAAATATTTAGGATGTCCCTCTTAAAGTGTTTTTATCTCAAAAACAAGGCCTTTTAAAGTTATTCTTTGTTATTAAAAATTTTTTGGTTTAAAAGATTTACTATAATATTTTTCTTTGTTAATAAAAATTTTTTGGTTTAAAAGATTTACTATAATATTTTTATTTGTTATTTGGAGTATGTTTGCAAGATCATTTCAAGGTTTACTTTGTTTTTGTAAATACAAACCTGTGTTTATTAAATAATCTTATTCTACGCTCAATAAGAAACAGATTTTGGTAAAAACGTTTTCTTATTGTACTTTAAGTTTTAAAGAAATTAATAAATAATAATTGTTTCTATTATAAAAAAATGTTTTATGATTTTTATCAAGTGGGCCATGAAATACTAAATTATTCGGGAAAATATTTTCAAGTAATTAAATACCATTTTTTCATTTTTGAAATAGACCTTTGAATAACCTTCAAAACATACTTAAAATTACAAATAAACATTTGTATCATATTACCCGCTTTATACCAAACTTTTATTAACAAAATAATCTAAGAGATATAGTTTTTGAGATAAAAATTCATAACAATTTTAGTGGGACACCCTGTATAAGTCATCATCCGGTACATCAATTCATTTACAACAATTTACATATTATAATCTTAAATCTAGAAGATGATCTTAATTGGTCTGGAGCACAGCGTGACTTTCCTGTAAACTTAATTTATAAAAGCAACTTAAGGAAATTTCTTATTGTGATGTAACATACGTTTTCTTGACGTAAACTTATTTCAAGTGTCAGAACATTTTCATGACGTCAGGTTGTTGATACGGTGCAAGAACCGCGAAAAACACATCTTATGAAAAGTCAACTGAACATTACATTACCTTTAATATTAAAAGTATATAAAACATTTAAGACTTTTTTTGTCAATTAAGATTTTTTTAATAAAAGTTTAATAATATCGTTCTTATGATGTAAAAAGTGAAAATTCAATACTTTGAGTAGAGTTTTAAAGAAATTATTTAATATTTTATAATATAACCTTATAAAATTTTAAGGTAATGGGAATATTATACGAAATAATTAAAGCTTCCTTTAAGGCCTATTTTAATAGAGCTCATAATAATTATATAAGGACTAAAGTTTAAAGTTTAGCTACATTTATGAAATAATGTTCTGGGATAAAATTATCAAGAGAGAAATTTATACAAAATTACATATACCAACAGTTCCCTTGTATTATAATTTAGCACACTTATTTCTTATTCTTGAAATTAAGCCAAATTATTTTCCTTACCAAAAACAGTGCAATGCGCTAAAATAATATCATAACAATATTATTTATTTCAATATCAAATAAATTTAAAGTGTAATTTTACTTAAAGTTTTTATACGATACCCAATGTTGAAGAATTTCTAAAAAACGCGAGCTTTTCTTATATAAAAACTTGTTTGTAAAAGGACCTATTAGTTAAGTTTAACGTTTTATTACTCATGGATACCTTCGTTGCTGGCTTATAACCTCTAGGGACTTTTCAGTTCCTCTGTCACGTCGTCACTAACAAAAAACACTCTGAATCTCTATTGATCTTCCACTTTTTAGGAGGTCGTGACTTTCACGCCAATCAATCTAAGTACCCTTACCATATGTCCATTCCAACTGTCCCAATTCAATCTGATAATATATCTACTTCTTCTATTTTAAAGATGAAAATATTTATCCAACAATTTTTTTTTAGGTATTAGGTAGATTTTACTTAAAATGATATAAAAAATTATTGGAATAATCAGATAATTAATTTATCCAAAATTGTGGTTATAGGAGCATGGATAACTTTAATTAAAAAGGGTTTTCAATAGGGGATCAAGTTTAAAAATGTTTATCATGATGTGATTTTTCAAGTGCTGAATCCAAATAGAAAAAGAAATGGTAGATAAATATTTGGTATTAAGTATTTAATTTAGGGCAAAATTATTGTTGGTGTTGTACCATTTAGTTATTTTATGTTTCTAGTATACAAATTTAAAGCCTTTACAAAACATCCACAAACAGGCAATTATCCAAGCAATGCGTCCCAAAGGAGGCGTTAATTTAGTTTTTGTTATAAGCTCATACAATAAGGAACATTTATAGTTTATATACTCTGCAGATTTACATGCATGTTTTGCAACGTATGGTCGTAAACAACACTTAATATTATAACAAGGAAATTAAATCCTCTATTAACTCCAAGCATGATATTTAATAATAAATAATGCTTTAATCTACATAACAATCCTGGGCCATGAAATTTATATTATGACATTTCTATTTATAGGATTATCGGAAAACGATTGGACCAATTTTCGTGTTATGGTTATATCGTAACATTATTTTGTTAAAAATACAAAAGTTATACTCTTTACTTTGTCTCTTTATAGATGTTTTGACTAATTTTGTAAAACTTCCCAAGGATGTAATGGAAAACTTTTGTGCTTGACTGTACAATATTCACCTAGAGTGTCGACAACACCTTCTGTGGAGTTATAAAATCCATTATCTCGAGTTTCTGAGTTTCCAATGTTCCTATATAGTTCAAATCTCTTTAGCCAAGCTCTATTAATGAAAACCAATTAACAGCTGTTATGTTGCGAATGATACCCAAAAGTGATTTAGCCCGCTGCAGAACCGCCTTAGTTGGTTAAGTAAGTTTCCATCTTGGCATCACTTAACCAGTATAGATATAGTCGTTTCTTTTTGCATCTGTTAATGCCAAAATTTATATTCCACATTTTGTTGGATTGTTTGAAATGTACATCGACCGCGAAATCCAATTAGCATTTCATCAATGCAGTTATATTTTCTAATTGTGTAGCAAGTTAGACAATTTTTAATAAATTTTTGGAATACCCATGATATAGGTGCCGTGGTATCATCATTTTCCTACTTGTATCTTACTAGAGCGTCACTCATACTCTGAAAAAGAGGGGAAGAAATTCATTGAGTACTCGCCTAAGCAGAAACGAACTAAGGCTCACCATTGGACATTGCCCATTTAGGCACCATCTCAACAAAATGGGAAAGTCGAAATCAAGGTTTGTCTCTTAAGGATCTAATTAGCTGTATTAAGCATTTAGACATCACTAGACTTTACTAGACGATCAAACGATCGTATTGGTCGCGGTCGGTAAGGTTCAATCGCGACCAATCGCCCTCCTATCTAATCGTATCTACTAGGGCATCATCAAAACGTATACCAAGCCACAGAACAAATATCCTCTTCAGTGACATCGTGCAACAAAAGATATCGGGTCCAGTCCCATCACTTGCAAACATAGTAGCATGATCTTCATTATTTGGTTTAAAGGTGGCCAATAATATAAGGATCCCTAATAGTAGCTTAAATTCAATCATATCAGTGTCATTATAATCTTTGAGAGTAGTGTCTTTCAATTCTTCATTAGCGCCAATTTTTCATTGGTTTCCAATATAATTTCATCTAGAATTTCCTCAATGAAAAGAAGTTACCAAGCAGATTCGGGGATTCAACAATGACCAAGGAATTTAGCAGGACCAATTCTCCCAGGAAGATGCAAAATGATGTTACATTGTCTAGTGCGCACGTTTGAAGCTAGAGGTTGATTGGCCCATACGAAACGGTTCTTACTATAGTATTTGTTTTCATTGATTTATAATTTTGCTTCTTTGTAAGCTCATCTGATGATGAAGATACTACCGATTCAAAAGAGTTTACCGAAGCAGGTATACAATTTTTGTTCTGGTTCACTGTCGCGATCACTATAAAAACCTGGCTCACTTTCACTTTCTTCTTGAATCGTCCTATGGTTCGTAACGTGTGTATTGGAACGGGTTTTATCTACGCACGTACGCATGAACGTGATCGTCAATGTACAGTTATGGCAGTATTGGAACAAATCTAACATTCATCATTGATTTTAGCGTTTGAAAATGAAAGTTTCTACAAAATATGTGGGATAGATAAAAACCTAAATTTCTCCACATATCAAAATCAAAATATTCCAAATTAAATAGTATGTTCTTTGCCAAAAAAGAAATAAAATATTCGGATTACTGTTTTTAACATTGTTTAGAGACACCATCAGAAAATACAAACATCTAATATGCATTTATAGAATTCATAAATCATTACCTACGAACCTAGCTATGACACCAGGCACAAATTTGTTATCTGTTATGTATTGAAAGAGCATTCCTGAATTTGTAAACAAGGAAATACCCTGAAGTAGTCGTCCGATGCTTCTATTGAGTCCTCATATTTCTCCATACTTCGTAGTCAATATTTTAGCTTAGTTTTAACCTTTACATGGTGAATCATTTCAATATTTCAAAACTTTTCGTTGTTAGATCAAAATCGTCGGTTGTTCACGCGCTGCCATTGAAGTATATAAAACTTAAGGTTTGTGTTCCGAAAAGAAAGCGAATATACAATTTTGTTAACAGTTTTTTTTAATATATTCAATATGTAGTCATTAAACAATATTAATTGAATTGAATATTATATCACATTATAATTTTATTATGATATAATAATATAAATAATTAAATTGTCTACAGTTTCACAATCTCTGTATTACTAACTAAAGTGTTTAATAATAATGATTTTAGTTTAATATGCTCAGTTTAATATGTTACGGTAATAATAGTTATTTATGTGACAAGTGCGAAAAATAGTGTATTAGGCATGAGTTCGAATTTTTCGCGCCGAGCCGAAGGCGAGTCGCAAAATAACTCGAACTAATGCCTAATACATTTCTCGCACGTGTTGCATACAAAATTTTTCCTACTTTTCCAAAATTACCTATTATAAACTAATGAAATTTGAAGAAGTAAATAAACAACACTTCACCTAACCTCACTTTTTACTGGAATTTGGAGAAATAAGAAACGAAATAAACCACAGAAGTATGAGTTACTAAGCTCGCGAACAAATATTTACTTATCTTAGGTTGGCAGCACTTTGATATATAACCCAAAAAAGTCATGTAGTGTTATATACCTTACTATGTATAATTTTTTGGGTTATATACCGGGTGGAAATGAAAACCGGGTCACCTCTAAAATAAAAAATGCACATAAAATTTGTTTTTTTGACCCATAGAACATAGCCAAATTTCAAATTTTTTTATTCATAAATAAAAAAGTTATCGAGGTGACCCGGTTTTCATTTCCACCCGGTATTTCACTCAATCATAACCAACAAATTTTGATTTATGTCAATAGTGCGAAAAGTTTGATTTTTGACGTAAAAGTAGGAAAAGTTGTTTTTAAAACTCAAATTTGTAATATTTTACCAAAAATAAAAAATTACCAGTTTTTGTTCTTGCCAATAAATTGAATCACTTTTTCCATAATCTACTAATGTGTTTCACCATTAAACATGTTTTTATTCAATCTGCACAACCCATGTTAAAAAGTGAATCAATTTGATTTATTTTTTCATAAAAGTATAACTTCTACTATTATTTTATTATAAATATTGGAGTAAGAGACTTTAGAAAAAAAGTGACATATTACCCTAAGCCTTTAACCGTGCATTGTAGGTGTACTAATATAAATTCTACTCATTTAAATTCTACGCGTCAATTAAAAGTTTATAATAAACAATTTGTCGTCCCAACCCTCATAACTGAATAATTGTACGCCAGATAACGACGAATAGCACTAAAACAAAATAAATACTTAGCACCCCATTGTCCCAAGTAAATAAACGCTTATTTGCTTAATCTTGCTTCAAAACGTGGAACATAAAAAATGATTAGGTAAAATTTAGGTTTGAATCAGTCAATATTAATTTAGTTATTGTAGGGTGTAGAATTTTCCTTTATCTGTATACATATAAATTCCCATTAGTTTTCTTTGAACTATTTAATTTGACATTGTCATATCTTATTTAAATCAGATAAAAAAATAACCTACTTCGTTGGTTGTTTTTGTGCATCTACGGTGGGCCAAAAGATAAAAATTGTACATATAATGTTTTATCTTATAAATATCTTCCCTTTACATTACATGTTAACATCTTGGGGATTTTTTTTGGCTAGTATTAGATAGCTTATTTTATTCCCATTTTTATTCTCTACAAAGGAGAAATCTTTCAATGGCACTCTTCATAACCGCTTGCATTACCTTGATCTGATGGCTTCAGACTTCAACTTGCTTAATATTTAAAACAAAGAGTATTTATTAATAAACCCAGAACTCTACTTGAGCTGAAAATCAATATCAATCAGGAAATTCGAATGAATCAGTTATCTTGTCTGACCCGATATAAGTTTTATTTGTGTAAATTCTTTGGAAAAATAGTTAAAAAATACACTTCGTCATTCTTTGAGTATAGAGTTAGTTTTGGAAATTCTAATTTTTCCCATTTAGAGCAACGTATCTTCATCGTTTTGTAATAAATTTAATTTTAAAGTGCTTAATCAATCCCATGCTTTGTACGTAATTGTATTTTGGTACTCCATCTGTATAGGGTCAAATCATTTTGCATGTGCCTATATTTCAAAAGATTATTTTTTCATACTAGAAGTTTAAAAATAGGCACGGGGAAATTGATTTGATCCAACTTATGGGGTACCAAAATAATCGTTATAAAATCTAGTTTTTGAAAAACCAACAGACCCGGCATCTTTGTACTTAAAAAACAAAGTTATTATCGAAAATGCTTCTGAAAAAGGTTCAAAAATTAATATCTCAAAACCTATTTGTGCAGTCGTCTATATCAACTCTACCACCTCTAGAGTCTGTGATCGGTGATGACAGATTGCAAATGTCAAAATAATTTCCTTGTTGGTTAGTTTGTGTAACCGTCATCTGTCAAAGAAGAGTTTTTAGAGCTTTGCGGTGGACGAGACGATAGGGAATACCAACAACGTTGTCGGACCAGAGGTGGAAGTCTGTAAGCTATACGATTATTTTCGTACAACGAAAATATCGTATTGTTGAATATGTTGCTATGGTGACGGATTTTTTTTTTTCAATATATACAAAACGTGCATAAGGAAGAGATATAGAAAATCTGTTACCAAGCAACTTAGTCAACAAACGGTTTTTTCGTTGTACCAAAAATATCGTACAGCTTTACAGACTTCCACCTCAGAGGTGGAAGTTTATAACTTCTAACGTAACGAGAACGGTGGATTGTTTACTACATTACCGTGGATACGATTTCTGTCTTGTTTCCACATTATGGACGTTTTTGTGTGTAAGAGAGAGACATAAAATACCTAACGAGTCAACTCCCAACCGAGATCATGTTGTTAGAGTTACAAACTTCCACCTCTGGACTTTTGAACATTATGACGTCACGGATTCATAAATTCAAATTTTTAGCTCTTACACAACAGATATCATAAAATTGATTGGATATTATTTTTTATGTTAAGTTTATCTATAATACTAAATAAAAATTAAAAACTCGTGGAGAGGCTCATTTAGAATTTTATTTAAGTCACCAAAAGTTATTCTAATTTTAAGTTATACTAATTTGGATGGTTTTTATCAACTTCGGATAAAGTAAAAAAATTTAATTCTTTCTAATTTTCAAAATAAAATTAAAAAATATCACACAGATACTTCATTTCTAATTTTTTTTTAAACTATGAACAAAAAATGGAGTATTGCATTAAAAAAACAAAGTTAATTTCGGGTTTAACACCCGATATGTGGGTTTTTGGGGCAAATCTGCATTTCTAAATTGCCACCGCTCAATTAATTTTTGTCTTTGACAGCTACAAGTAAAATTAAATTTAAATTCATAAAAACCATTCTTTCGGCTATTTGAAATTTCGAAAAAATATGACAAGTAAAGTAATTTCAATTTAATTCATACATAAACAGAAAATTCCAATATCTATACAGGGTGTTTCTAAAATGGTGGTCACGGCTTCGTGTATAAGAAGTAAAAATAGGACAAAAAGTCCATATAAACATTTGTCCAAAACTCAACTGTTACCGAGATACAGGGTGTTGAAATTTCTTTCGAGTTTTAGTTTTTTTTTTTAATCTTCTGGATTGCCATCTTTGGCCATTACTTTTGTCTTTATTTAACAATCCATTGGCGTAGAAACGGGTCAAGGTGCCTCATTTTTTGAGTTTAATTGGTACTCCACTGCAAAATTTTGCGATTTTGATTAGATTTTTAAAATCTTCATTAATCTTACCATAAAAAAGTACATCTATTAAATTTTGATAGGATTAGTGGTATTTCTGAAATTTCTGATTTTATGGCCCAGTGACCTTGATAAAATCAAACTAATTTACAAAATTTTAAACACATTTAAATTAAACAAACAAAATTTTAATTGGTAACTCTTAGTAAGATTCTTAGTTGTTGTTTTAAATAAATGAATTAGCCAGAAACACTATTTTAAATTATATAAAATACTGAACAGGGGGGTCATTTTGAACATTTTTCTAAAATTTAAAATTGGTTGTTTCTGAAATGTTTTTTTTATTTAAAACACCGACAAAATGTTATTCTAAGAGTTTTTAATTTTAAAAGATTACTGAAATACTACTAATTCTATCAAAATTTAATAAGTGTACTTTTATGAGTTAATTGAATGAAGATTTTAAAAATTCAAACAGAAACTGTAGAATTTTGCAGTGGCATACCAAATAAATTCAAAAAAGGGGTACCTTGACCCGTTTTTACGCCACTGGATTTTTAAATTAAGACTAAAATAATGGCCAAAGGTGACTACTTATGAGAGGTAGTCACCCCTAAAATTTTATTAATTTTATTAATTTTCATTTATCCGATCCAGAGAAAATAAATAAATGATAAAAATAAAAATAAATTTCAACGCCCTGCATCTCGGTAACAATTGAGTTTTGGACTAATGTTTATATGGACATTTTGTCTTATTTTTACTTCTAGTATAAGCACACGAAACCGTGACCACCATTTTAGAAACGCCCTGTAAACCATTAGCAGGATTAGATCAACATTTTTTGCTGCGGTAGGTGATTTAAATCTTATTCGGCCAATTAAACAATAGAGATAATTCATTTAAAATAAAAAATAAATTGAAATTTGTACAATTTAGTTTTTTAAATTTCTGATTTCAAATTAACACTCGAATTTTTCGTTAATACCAAGATTTTATTCATAAAATTTAAGAAAAACTAATTGTTTATTTTATTCATTTTCTCGCGAATGACATATTTTTGGAAGATTGTACCTATATTATACACTAATATCTCAACAAGCGTAGTTTTTAAAGGTAAAATTTGGGGAGATTTATTACTTTATAATCATCCAGGAAGGGTCAACCCCAAAAGACCGAATCCCTAAACGCCAAAAGGCTCAAAAGACCGCATTTGAAAAAAGAGCGAAATGGACAACATAACGACTTGGACAAAATAACGGAGAAAAGGTCGAACGCAAAAGGCAGAATTGAACAAAAAAATCAACGCAAACAAAAAGCCGAGAAAAAATGGCCGACAAAGAGAAAATGCTGAAAGTTGTTTATGCGGATATTTTATTCAGTCTGGAGGTAAAATTCTGTAAGACAGACGATTGTTTTCGTATACGAAAAAAATATTTTGTTGACTAAGTTGCTTGGTGAAAAATGGAATCTGTGTGGGCCGAAAAAAGGAAAAGATCTGTAAGTTTATTATTTTTCCATAAATAGTATGTTTTCTTGATGCACTAACAAGCACTAACGAAGCATTAATAAAATACAAAAAAAAATTTGTAAAAATGTGTTAAATAAGAAAATTGTCGCTGAGCGTGAAGTTAGCGACAAAATTTAAATAAACATTTACTCACTTAATACTTAGCCGCTAATTTTACTAATTGCCGCACTAAAGAGCACTAACGTGCTTCAAGTCTGTCGCTAACCTCACGCACCTCTAACATTTTATTTGGCAAAAATATATACGATTTTTTGAAATATCTTTCTCCTTCGGCCTTTTGTCCCAGTCGGACTTTCATCGTACGGTTTACATTACATTACATTACATCACGAAAAAATATAGAAACTTTGACACTTTATGCACCAATAATGGAACATGTTTGAAAAAAAAATTAATTTTTAATATTACATATCTTAGATTTAGCCAAGAAATCGCCTCCTGACTTTTTTTGCATACATTGGCTTACAGTCTCAATAGGGTGTCTCACTCAAAACTTCAAATGTCGATATTTTTAAGCTTAGTGTATATTTGTTAATGAAATTTTGGTAGTTGCCAATATAAAATAGGTAAACTTTTAATGCCTACTTTATAATGGAGTCAAAACCTTTGGAAATATAATAAAGGTAATAAAGTAAAAATAGTAGAATTCTTCCAGTTTCTCCAATGTCCTAACATACAAATTTACGAAAACATTATGTTTTACAAGTAATTAAAATGAAAAGTTAAATTAAAATATAAAATAATGAGCAAATTTTAATTTTCGCTTCCCTGGTATTTAAAAACTTGTAGTAATCTAAAAAGTAAAGTTCTCACTGCAAACATTTCATAAATATAATTTAAAAGTAGGCTTCTATGCTAAATATTTATGTTAGAAGTGACTACGCACTGCCGGGTATTTCATTTATAATTAACATTTTCTCTTTTATATTTCAAAGGGAGTTGTGACTTTTATCATTTTATACTTATATAATATAAACCCATAAGGCATTTAGGAGGTATTTAATACATTTATTAATAAAATTTGTTTCAATTTAATACTTTGTTGTTATTTGTGGATTTAAACATGTCTTTTTTTAATTAAATTTAATTCGTTATTAACAACCCACTTCAAGTTTTAATAGCATTATATAAGTGTCTATAATAAAAAAGTGAAGTAAAACTAAGACAATCGAGAAACTTCTGCACTTTATTACCCTCACGAAGCAGTGTAAAAATTTACCGCCGGATCTTACTAAAACCCTTTTTATTCTCTGTGTCTTCAGAAAGCATTAGGGGAAATCTGGTGCTAATTACCTCCATTTTAACTTGATCGTACTTCGTCCTCTTTTTATAATCGGTAATAATGGCATAAAGTGAAACGAATAAGGTGATTATTTGAAAATTCGCGGAGTTTAAATGGGTAATGAATAACCACAGTAATTGTTATAATAATTCATAACTATAATTTAACAGTGGATTATTCTAACGCTGAGAGTAACCAAAAATCAATTGTTTTAATTGTAAAACTTTGTTTGCGGAGTTGAGTCTAAATTAAAGGTTGCTTGATATTAAATTTTGAGCTTTGTTGGAGTTGGTCAGCAGAATTGTGACATTCGGAGATGACATAGGTCTTTCAAAATATTACTAGACCTTTAATATTATTTATGTATGAAAGCTGACAATATTTTATTTGCTTTAAACAATAATGAATGCTTACAGTTTAGTTTTGTAAGTTGTTTTAAAGAACCCCATGAATCTAGAAAGTAACTTTTCTTATTAATAATTTTTTTAAAACAATTATAAAAACAGAAAAGAAAAGTATTCTCATATGATGTATAACAAACGACTCGTGAGAAAATTCCCGTTATTCACTTAGACCTATTATGGCATTTTGGTCTTCGTGAATAATGGCTCGTTTCTCATTTCTCGCTTGTTGAATAATATACTATTAAATCTTAAATTAAAATTTAATCTTGTAATTAAAAATATATGAGTAATATATGTACTGTAGAAATGAGCATTATTAAAATAATGAATAAAGATTAAAATAATGCTCAGATTTAAAGCTTTAATCTGAAAAGTTATGTTACAATCAGTAATTTCTACGATAAGTATTTTACCAGCAATTGCTAACTAGCAAACTTAGTATTAAAACTGACGTGTTTACTTTAAAAAATATCTTATTTGTTTTTAAATTTTATAAAAAATAGAAGAAAAATATTTGGGTGTTGCTTAGGTAAAAAGAATTAACCACTATTTATACCCATCTATTTAAAGTTAATGAATGCCATTTAAAATGATTTGGAATCATCCCATAAAGACTTAAAAATATAATATAAGTAACGGATATGACTTTTTAGGAAATAGTTTCAAAATTTTATATTTACTTAAAATCAAACTAAATGTAACTAAATGCAAACTATTTTTTGGTAAATAGATGTTAAAAGCATATATCCACAAACAGGGAAACTTCACAAGCCCGATTTTACGGTACCGTCAACTGGGGTAAGTTTAGAACCTGAAAAGTAGCTTAGGCCCAAATCTTAAAAAATATATTTTGATCTGCTATTAGTTACCAGTTAGTATCAGAACAGACATACTTAAAATACTTTAAATATGTGTTAAATGAAAGTTATCATGTACTTACCATAAGTAGTTCTGGATGGGTTAAATTTACTCCAGTTGACAGTAGTTAACTTGAGTTTTTGGAAACACTCTCTAATAATCAATTTTTGTTTTTAGGGGAACAGATTCTTAGATTGCATAAAGTAAAATATCTAGCTATACAACGGTGATTTTATTTTAAAAACTTGCTGAGAAAATTACATTAATATTTTGATTAAATAATTATTGTTAACGAACGTAACAAAATCCGATCCGATGTCCACTAAATCTTAAACGTACGGTTTTATCCATAAACGTTCGGAATCTTGAAATTTGAGTGTACCGTGCGCCGCGTTTAAGATTTAGTAGACAGCAGATAATACGAGCATCTGCTTTTAAGTATTTTACTTCATTTTTTGGAAAAAGTATTAAACAAGTTGATTTTAGTTTCTAGAAGAGCATTTTTAAGTATAAACCCACTTTCAACAACAAACACTCAACAAATCGATCTATCCAAAAACTGAAGTTAAGTACTCATAAACGCATTTGTAAAGTTTTTAAAGACTTCTATTATAAACTTTTTAACTATTTCATTTTTCCCAATTTTTCTTCAAGAAATTAATTAAATAAGCACTGATGCTTATTCATTAAAAAAGGTTTGACAATGTATTGATATTTATTGTAATTTATACAGGATCATTTTTATGTATGGAACAAAAGCCGCAATATCCAAATGGCTGGATAAAAATTTTTTAAATTTTGTGGGATCAAATGGGGCTTTGATACAAATATTTTAACATGAAAAATAGTATATTATTCATCGAGGGAGAAATGATAGCCATTATTTACGAAGGCCGAAATTGTGACACGAGCGTAATAGGTCTGAGTAGAATACCATACTTTTTCCACGACTTTTTATATTACGAGGCTTTTATGGAACTTTGATGAGGTTATTTTTCGTATTTCTGATATTTCTTTACACGTAGCGCCACCTCTAGATTGCAAGATTAACTAAAATACAGTGTCGGAATTGAAATGCAGCTTTCTGATTGGTCCAAAATGCGTGTGGGAAAGCAATACCAATTAGACCGTCAGCTCACCGTAGAAAATTTTGGTGCTGATCGTACCCAGTATGCGCTTTAGTGTATTGTACATTCGGTATGTGCTGATCAATTACCCGTAGAATTTAAAAAATAACTCCAGTCATTTTCTTTGATGATGGACCTGAGGGCCGATATATGCCCTTAGAGCATGCGCTGAACGTATTCCAATGATTTTGCGATGAAATATCAATCAAAAGCATTCACTAGGAATGAATGGAATACTGGGTACGATTGGTCCAAACTGATTCCCAATAATAGGCTATTAATTATTATTATTACTCGATTAGTTTATTTTATCGACGTCAACGTTTCAAAGTCTTTCATAGAATACTATTTCATCAACATTCTTTTTTTGTCAAAAGAAAGTTTCTTTGAAAAAAAACACTTCTTTGATATTCCATTTCACCACAGAGCTGTTTCATTATTAAAAGTTTCAACGTCACTATATACTACCTAATATATCTACAGATTAGTTTAACCTATAATTGATAATTTTGACAACCCAGAAAGCCCACTTCAGCCTACTTTTCATTAGTAGAGAAAGTAGTAGAGCAATTCGAGCTAGTATTAAATACACTTGTAACTTTACTAATGAAAACGTAATTGGTAGAGTAAAGTATTTGATTTGACTAGATTTTGGTATAGTAGAGTAGGATTGTACGGTGATAGAGTAAACACTATACCACTTGCCTCCATCTACTATCGATTTTTAGAAAATTTTCTCTACTCGAGTCTAAAAATAAATAATAAAAAATGTTTTAAAATACAGGTTGAGTATTTTAAGAAAAAATTGTCATTTAGTTTTGAAGATATTATGAGGGCATAAAGTTTTAATAATTAAAAATGAAAAAAAATCGAGCAATAAATAAGGCAAATTTTACGAATAATAAAATTATTCAAAATAATTTAGAAATTGCAGAAAATTTTAATAAATTCATCATAGAAAGTATAGAAAATTTGATTAATACAAATTTAAATATAAATTATGATTATCATATGTAATATCACGAGTGTTCTAATTTGAGGCGAATATTTTTCATTGTCATTACCACGAATGTCATTTGGGGTTTTAATTCCCAGACTGAGTGGTAATGTATGAAAAATATTTTACTTATAAAAGAGTATTTAAGAGGATAGTCGGCAAAATGTGTAACTCCAATTTCTCTGTTCCTTGGAAAGGCGATGTGCGTATGAAACATAAATGTGCGAAAGAGATGCCAATAATAGCACCTACGATTACACGGGCGTTTTGAAAAAAGATACAGAACTTAATTAAGAATTAATCAAATTGAATTTTGTAAATTAATCTTGAAAGTAAATTAAGGAGACTATCTTAGCACTTTTTAAATTTTTTAAAATAGTTTTCAAAACGACCAAAAAGTGAAAATTAAAAAAAATAACTAAAAAACTAAAAAAGTTATGAGATGAACCATAGAATTGTTAAGCAGTACAAAAAAACCATAGAATTGTTAAGCAGTACAAAAAACAATTATTCGATTTCAATTATAACCGTTTGTCTTTTCTGTTTCTTTTAAGAAATCGAAATTTACATTGCAAATTTTAACAGCCAACTTCAAACTAATTGAAATTTGACATTAGCCTCACAATCGCTGATATTTTTGACGTTTTATTTCTTACAAAAAACAATCACTTGTGAGTTGAATAGTCGAAACAATAATTCAAACGTAGTTGAAAACTTAATTTTCAAATTTAAATCTATTTCTGCCGAAGATAATAACAGCAATTAAAATAAATTAAGAAAACACCTACAACTGATGACATAACTAATTATTTTTTAATATCCTACTTAAGAGTTCAGCACGAACCTAAAAATTAAAAAACAACTTTTCATTTTATTAATTTATTTTTAATTATGTATATTAAAATAAAAATAAAAACCAACTTTAAACAAATAAGAATTAATGTAACTTAATTTTCGACCGAAAAATAAAATTAATATACATATTTCAAAATTAAGTAAAAAAATGAGAAGTTGTTCTTTAATTTTTAGCCAACCAAATTTACAGGTGAATGCTCTTAAAAGACATTTATAATAAATCAATTAAAATGACATGTATCCTAAATTATTTAAACAATCAACAGTGATACATATCCCCAAAATTAGAAATTACAATAAATGTGTTAGATTTTAGACCAATTAATTTGTTGCCTTTAGTTGAAATTTTTGAATCATTATTTATGATCAGTTAATAGGATATGTAAATTTTCGAAACATCAATTCAATTTATATTAAATAATTGTAAATCATGGTCGAATGAAAGAGCCACATTAATATTGGTGGTTTTCTGGTTTTTAAACAACTTTTTAAAACAATTAATAGAAGAAATTTGCTTGAGAAATTACAATCCTTTAGAAAATGGGAATGGTTTAAATCTTATCTCTTAAAATAAAAGATATATGTAGCTACCGTTAGCGTACTAAAAACTTACCCTGTATAATTATAACAGACTATTAAAAAATGATAAATATAAGGATAAGTACGTTTTCTTAATTCAACCACCAAAGTAATCATCTCCTTATAATGTATCACACCAACCTTTTACAATATTATAAAAAGAGTTGTAATTGACTTCAAGGTACTATAACCATTTTCGGTAATTGCACAAGTGATGTTCTCAATAACACAAACATTCTAGTAACAATATTTATGAATACTCCAATATTTTTTTATGTTAAACCACATAAATCTATATTTTATAGCAGAAAATCAAAATTTTTATTTACCTTATCCAAAGTGCTTAAGGAGCTTATTGGTTAATTTGAAAGGTTGTTCATTTTATAGAGTAAGTGCAGCTTTTAAATGCAAGAGACTCGAGTTAAGCAATTAGGAGTCAAGTTTTAATTTTGCATTATTATGGGCTGCTAATTGGGAAGAAATACTAATCAAAAATTTAATTTTCCCAGATTTGGGCACCCTTTTTTACTTGGACCCTCTATGCGATAAGTCTATTATTTCACTACTGCCCAACAATAATATAGGTACAGGGTGATGATACAGTCTGGCACAAAATTCACCGTATTTAATTTTTTTGGTAAAATCGCTCGAACAGGTCAATTTTAATTTTTAAAATACCATCTTTTTTTTCAATGAAATCCCCACTTTTCTTAGTCGTTTTTGTTAACACTTAAACTATGATATAAAAAAATGATTACATTTGTAAACTTTTTTTTTAATAAAAAATTGTTTATAAATGTAATCATTTTTTTATAAATGTATTATTAGACTGTATGATGATTATAATGGGCAATATTTGCAACATAACTGCATTGTTTTTGGCTGAGACTACCTCATTTTCGCTATTTTTGTTTACATGTAGAGCACACCATTAGTAGCTGAAATTCCCAATAGGACATGCCAAATTTATAATGGTTCATGAAGTCCATTTCATTAATAGATCACCTTTTCAGAAAGAACTCAGAATCAAATATGGAATATAGACAGATCTTTTACTTGCGATTTCGTCTAACAACACTAAAAACATTTGGCTATTTAGTTATACTATAAGTAACTAAATGCTTTTAGTGTTGTTAGACGAAGACGCAATTGAAAGTACGATCTAAATATATTTGAGTCGGAATTCCAGTTGAAAAGGTGATCTATTATTGAAAGGGACTATATACTTCTGTTATCTTAAGGAATGACTTGGACTCGAAGAAAACAATTTGAGTCATAATGTAAACTTTAAGTTTCTAACTTTTCTAGGAATTTATCGTAATGTATACACTCGCATTCCTTCAGAAAGTTAGATAATAATAGCGCCCTTATGCAATTACCATGATGAACTTATTCCAGCAGTAGAGTATTCCAAAATTAAATTAACGCTATCATTAAAATAGCTGGTTTTTGTTAGTTTAGTTATTCAAATCAACAACATCCACTTCCTATAAAAATAGAAAATTTATAGTTGAGAAATTTAAATAAACTAACTTTATTTAAATTTAAAAAAAATAAACTTTATAATTTTATCTATAATAATATAATATTGGTTTTATTAATATTTTACGATACATTTCAAATCATCCTCAAGCTTTTGGACTTATTTAAGTGTTTATTAAACTACATTGAAAAATAACTTTAGAGTTTATGATGCTTTAAAATTAAAGAGCTTTTATTCTACTTAAATTCTCAAAGCGACTTCTCTGGAAAAATATTTATGTATCTTTTAAGAGTGAAAATAAAGCTATTTTAAAAAATACAATAAGCGTACCTTAATTAATTCATGCCGATAACATAATATATCGCCTAATATTACGACACTAGGAATTATCTTTCAACAACGGGATTTGAAATTTACATACATGTTTGAATTTCAAATTTAAATTTATTATCCCATACAGAGTATAATCAATCCGAACAAGCAAGCTTCTTGTGCATTTGTACAAGCTCAAATTATAGTCGCTTTATAGTTATCCTGTGAACTCAAGCAGGCGTTTCTACCACCATATAACATGATAATGAAGCTATTCTTTTTAAGAGAATAACACAGATATATTAAAAAATATTATAGTTTTTTCTATTATACAATAAAATATGTAAGAGCCATATAAAGTCCTTTTATTAAAAATTAAACATTTATTATCAAACTTTCTACGAACTAAAAATGAAAGCTAAAAGCGTTATTAAGAAGCATGAAATAATTTAAAGGGTCTCGTTTTCTTTCTTTTCAAATCAAAACCATCTGGCTGCCTTTGTTTGCATTTGATAATTTCTTCTGGGGCACTATTCAAAAATGTTACGAGTTAATTAATGCCATTTCTTAATATTTATCACAGTCGGCGGACAATGCCATAAATTCAAAGTTGAACAAGTAATCAATTTTTCCAATTAAATTTTAAATCTCCTCGGATTTTAAATTTCAAAGAAAACTTTACGTATTTCAAAGTAAAATGTAATAAAATTACATTTATTCCAAAAATACACATTAATTTTTTCATTTATTTAATTCTAATATAATTAAAAAGTATTTTTTAAACTGATAAAATGTCATTAGAGTGGAAATTATCTGAAAGGATTTTTTTATCTCTTTTAATTAGATTACAGCCTTTTGTTTAATAGAACTGTCTTGTTTTTATCCACAGATTAATTAACCAATGGCTGAGTTAAAATCTACAATTGTTTGTTTTGCATTTAAAGCACGCTATAAGGAACCTAATGAGCTTAGTCTCTTTTAATTGGCTACTTTTTCAGCGTACAAATTTGTGCATGCCAACATTACTTAGCAAACGATCCGCAATTAAAATTTAAATTGGTTTTTTTAAACCAATATATACTTCTAATAAAACGTAATAGTTCTACATTCTTATTTATATTGGGAAAATCTCGAGGTTTTCCCAAAGCTAATGATAATGATACGTTTAGGAAATAAATTAGGAGGTCGTTGATGGGCAAGTGCCAGACCGTTCTAAATTATTTATACTTAACTAAATGCCACAATTTTGTTAACGTTAAACATTAAAGCAAAATTTACGCGTCGTCTCTAATGAGATGTTGTTCGTTACGGGACCGGGTTGCTTCCGGTTTATGCACTAGGCGCGTCCGCTTCGATTAAATGCCCGGAAATTACACGGGGTAGAACCGGAACCGTTTTTGGACCAAAAGGCATATGCGAAAAAAGTCCCCGACAAAATGGATAATCACATTTTTTATAATATTAGCTGTATAAACTTCAAAGCCATTCTAACTCACATCATATACATATAAGACATTTTTTAAATTAAGACAAATTTAAATACATTTTTATAAAATTCATATCAACAATATTATAATATCATTTTAAGAAGGCATTCATTTTAGTATAATTGAAACGAGTTGATTTTAAAAATTTCAGTAAATACTATGTATCTACAGATGTGATAAAGGTTTCGTATATTTCATTCATTTTCATAGTTACCTTAAATTAAAGGCCTGTAATTTAGACCAGAATCTACCTATAAATGTCATTAGTGAGACTGAAAATCATGCAAATTAAAAATTTTTCAGCCTGCTAATTTTAAGGGTTGAAACAAACCTAAACTGAATTAAGCTTGTAATATGTAAAATCGTTTACTCAAAGGACCTAGTTTTATTTAGGCTTATTACAGTAGAAAGCTCATGCTACTGCAAATGGGCCAGTGCGGTCAGTGAATCTAATTAGGAATCTTAGCATACGGCCGCTTATAAATACAGGTAATTAGTTTATTAGTAGTGAGATTATCTAAGGATAGAATTTTAAGCTTACAATTACTATTAGTTTTACTAACAGCTTAGTACTACTAAGATTTATTCAAATCTTCTAACACCACTACTTCTATAAAAAAATACCTCAGAGACTAATGGAAAATAGCAAAGAAAATCCTTCATACTAAAATCTTGCAGTGCTACATGTTCATTCGTAATATATCATCTATACGGTCTTTTCAAGGGTTATAAACCGGGTGTCCACGAAACTAGGGCCACCCGTGTAATTTTAATATTTATCAAAATAAAAATTTTAAATTTAACTATGTTGTGTGGCATAAGAATCCCATTTATTGAACTAAAAAAAATTCAATTTCACTTCCGGATTTACCGGAAATTACACAAAAATTCTTATTTTATATGTAACACCCTATTTTTTGTACATATTATTAAACACTAGTAAGTTCCAAGTATGCTTGTGACAAAAAAAAATTAAGAACTATAAAAAAAATTTCGGATTTTTTTTCGTGATTTTTTTTATAAAATATATTTAATAATTTAAATAGGTAAAGGAATTATAAGTTATGAAATTCATTCAGTCGTTTTTGAGAAATTAATTTTAATAATTTTGATTTTTCAAATGGCATGAAAGTGGGTCCACCCAGTATTTAGGTAAAGGATTTTTTCTGATTACAGTGATATCCAAGATGTAGGTAGAATCCTTAAGTATCTTTACCTGTTTATAAAGAGCTCTTCATAAATTGATAAAATAAAAAAAGATTTAAAAAAATTAGTAAGTACACTTACTTAGGTTTTTACCTACATGTTAGGAATCACTGTAATGATAGTGGGGCCACCCCATATTTCGATAAAGGATTTTTTCCTATTAAAGTGATTCCTAACATGTAGGTATAAACCTAAGTAAGTGTACTTACATATTTTCTTCAAACCTTTTTTCCGAAAGCTATTAGTCTTTATATTTGAAAAAAAAATATATTTGGAAAAATTTTAAAAATTATAAAAAAAAATTTCTCAATTTTTTTTTACACATTTAAATTATTTAAGAGTTATTTTAATAGATTTTATTAAAAAAAATTACAAAGAAAAATCAAAATTTTCGTTGTCCATTGTAAAGAACGTTTTGAGGACCATCACAAAGGTATAATGAAATGATACGAATTATACTGTGAATTACACCAGAATGCTCTAGGATTTATAAAGTTTAGAATGACTAATACGATCGAATGTAAATGGATAGGAGATATGAAGTTTTTCACGCATGTGGTCGATATATTACATCCACTTGAGTATGTGAATCTGAATTGCCCAAAATAAATTGCATAATTTTAAATAAATTCGATTCTCTAGATCGCTTTTTGATAAATCCATGCTGATAAATGGAGAATTCACTTTTGATTACAGATGTGTTCTGCTAAGCGAAGATACTGTATTAAATTTTCATATTGACAAATTTGTGATGGGTGATCATTTTACTCGTAAAACCTTCAAACATGGCGGGGTAATTATTTTATGTAAAGCTGTTTTAGATTTTGATAAACTCTCAATTAGTCATAAATCAATAGAAAAGCATTGTGAAGTAGCAGGAGTATATTCCAATAATTTAAATTGTATAATTATTACTCT
The DNA here is from genome assembly GCA_963971135.1 of Stenus bimaculatus. Taxonomy (NCBI): domain Eukaryota; kingdom Metazoa; phylum Arthropoda; class Insecta; order Coleoptera; family Staphylinidae; genus Stenus; species Stenus bimaculatus. The sequence goes on from OZ020180.1 coordinate 20,845,284, forward strand.
GTATCATTCATCAAATAGAGATTTAAATATTTTCTTAAATTTATTGTATAATGCACTAAATGAATTAGATATGCTAAACATTTTATCATCATTTCAGGTGATTTCAATGTTTCAATGTTTGGAATAAGCCATGTCGTACACTGCAGCAAAACCTAAATAAATCAAAAGGTTAACTTGAAATTATACAGGGGAAAAATTCGTTTATTTTATTTATTAAGTGAAATAAAATGGGACCATAATAATTTAAATACAAACAACAAAATGAAAACCTTCGTTGAAGTGTTACTTGATACAATCAATATTGCATTTCCTGAAAAATATTTGCGGAAACTAAAGAAAAGAAGTTTATACACTGGTTTACAGATGAATTAAAACAAAATCGAGAAATCTTTAATTTTATCAAGGAAGTTGCTAGAAATACAGACAATCCAGAATTGAAAAAAATGTAACATCTTATCAAAAGGAATATAAAGCAACAATAAGGCATGCAAAACTGAAATAGAATGACAATTATATTATTCAAAATCATAATTCTCCCAAAGCAATGTGGGATATTATCAATAATAAAAGAGGGAAGTTTATAAAATGTGATAACTCAAAAATATGTGATAAAAATTCAAAAGATTTTAATAACTATTTTACAAATAGTTAGTGAAATGTATAGTGCATTACCAATATCTGTGACAAAACCTATAAAAATTACTCTTTAATAGTATATTATTCAAAGAGCGAGTAATGATAGCCATTACTCACGAAGGCCGAACTTGGCTTGACTTTTGAACCGCTTACTTGGCTGAATAATAACTGCATAGAAGAAATTGGTTTTCCAAATGTCCTTAAGGTGTCAAAAGTAATACCTATACATAAAAAAGGAATTATGAATGTCATCCATAATTGAGTATAGTATATATCTCTACTGCCAAAACTATCGAAGATAGTTAAAAAAAGTGCTAAGTGTCCAAATTGTAGAGTTCTTGAACTCATACAACATACAATTTGCTGAATAAAAAATATGCGATTTTCATATAAAGAATGGCCTACGATTATAGATTTTAGCCTGCTGATTACGGAGAAACAAACCTTTTTGGGCTAAGGCCAGTAGTTTGGAAGTTACAGCCATTTAAGTGGCCCTTAAAAAATGATAGAGAAGGGTACCCCCTTTGCTATAAAATCGAAAAATTTTGAAAAAAATTTTCGCCCTTTTTTAGCCTTTTCCGATAATTTGGGTTCGCTGATAACTAATTAAGCAATATTAGCGCGATCCAATGCGTACTTTTTAAAATATAACGTTTCAAAATATGGGAAATTTTTGAAAATTTCAAAAAACTATACTTTTTTCCAAAAATATTCGAATTTCATATAAAGAATATGCTACAATTATAGATTTTAGCCTGCTGATTACGGAGAAACAAAAATTTTTGGGCTAAGGCATTTATAGTGTTTTGGTGTAAAATGTTTTAAGAGCAACCCCCCCCCCAATTTTTTTAAAACTCGAAAACGACCAAAATGCAGATTGGAATTTCCTTTATCCATGTTTTAAATTTGAAAAAAAAAATCTTTAATTGATATGGCTGCTACAACGATTCTACAAATTGATGTTTTGCATACATATTGGTGGGATATACATTGCGACATAGGGACAACTCACGTGACGTCACGAGTGGGAAGATTGCTTCAAAAAGTTGCTTAAAATTGTTATCGGTCTGTAGTAGTAGTAGTTCTCAATACATTTTTATTACCATTTTTTAATACAGGACAATTCTTGACGTGAATTCCAAACAACAAGAAATCTAGCAGATTTTAGCATAAGGTTAAGTATAAATTTTATTAGTTTACTTATCACAATTCAAAAATATTTTAATATAAATAAAAGAACAAGAAACATTTTCCAATCCCATAATCAATTTTGTTACAAGTTTACTCATATGACTCTTCACTGAACTTTTAGAGACCAGAAAATCACAAAAATTACTTTTACGGTTTTCATCAGTTCTTATATTACTGCCAGAAGAAAGATAAACGCTACCTAAAAACCATTTACAATCGCTGCAGGATTAGAAAGAAGTTTTTCATCCAAAGTCATGACACTAGGAATACGGGTTGAATTTTTATATTTATTAATAAGAGACCAAATGCTTGTGGGTCATAATTAATATTGCCAAAGTCTATTAGTTCAATGGTTAAATATCATTAAGGCTTTGTTATTGAGCGTGTAATGGTCAGTGTGGTTTTATAAAATTTGGAAAATTATTATTATTTATCCTATATTATGTTAATTTTTTTAAATAAATTTTAAGTAATGATCTTATATTTAACTGGCTCATAAAAATAGCCCAATAATGTATGTTGAGTTAGGAAAGAAAGCAAACAGGTTGTTCCAGATCACTCGTACCACTCCTTTATTTTAAGAACGCTTTGTTGTATATTGCTGGGAATGGAATATTTACTGTCCAAGGGAATCTAAATAATCTTCAGTTGTAATTTGTAATTTCTGAAAAAAACCGGAAGTAACATTTTAAATCTATATAGAATAGTTGACAGATTAAATAAAACCCAATGAAAATAACTGAATTTTTGGTCTCCTAAATTATGAGTTCTCATTTAAAATATCACTGTTTCCTCTACTCTCGCGTATCTTGGATTATGGTAGGATTCATTTTTCCAAAATTTAATTTGTCAGTTACGCAAGATAAATTAAAAATCTTTTAATATAAGTTGTTTCTTCTTAAAAGACCTTTCCAAAAATACCACTTAGGTTGCCACTTAAAATTTAGTTTGGGGTACTTCTGTGTTTTTTCGGAAATTTCGAAATAGCCCAAAATATTCTTTAAGTTTCGATTATGTGGTTATTCATTCTTTAACATTCTTTAAGTTCACTTTGATGGTAATTTTTCCCCAGCAATGTATAACAAAGCGTTCTCCAAATAAATGGGTGGTCTGGGACACTTTATAACAATGTTGTTTAGGTTACATTGGTGTAATTATATCGATCTAACTAAGCAAAAGCAAAGTATGATTTACTTAATAAAAAGCTCTTTATAATCCCATGTACATAGAACCCACCGCATATCAATTTTTAAAAGCGTGTATTAGAAAAAAAAATTGCAAGGAAAATATTGGTTAATAGCGATTTACAAAAGTTCATAAACTGAATCGTTTTTGCGATTTGATCGTACACAGAGAATAGTGTTCAATCAGACATAGTTTTAATAATGGTACTTAGGGAATGGTCTCTACTTAAACTAACAATTTAAGTTAATTTTTATTTTTATTTCGGATCTTTAATTGAGATTATCTACAAAACGATTAGATTTGCCAAGTATAAATAAGCATATCCCACATTTGCGACAAGAGCGTCACAACTGCAAAAATGCATTTCGAGAAAATGGCGGTTGAAATGTTTTGGGAATGTAAAATCCTAATAAATTTTTAAACACTGTCAAGAAAAAATAAAATACCTTTCATTTATTTGCAGAAATAGTTAAAAAATAAATGTACACATTACTATATTTTCGCAATAACAAAATTGGTAATTATGAATGTATTGAAGAAAGATTTCGATAAATTTTTGGACATGTGACTATACCGGGTGGAAATGAAACTAGGGCCACCCCTGGCATTTCTTTATTTATAAAAATAAAAAATTAGAATTTTAGTATCTTATATGATCTAAGAAAACAAATTTTATGGATCGAATAAATCTTTCATTTTACTTCCGGTTTATCAGGAAATGGCACCCACTTTCTTATTTTAAATGTAAGTCCCTGATTTTTTCTACGTAAAATCAAACATTGGTTAGTTTTAAGTATGTTTATGACAAAAAAAAATTATTTTTCAAAACTTTAAGAAAAAATGTTGCATTTTTTTTTGGTAAAAAATTTGAGTAAAACCTACAAAAACTATTTTTAAATAATACAAATACGTAAAATAAATTGAAATTTATAAAATTTATTTCACCGTTCTTGAGATATTATTTTTTTTAATTTTCAAAAAGCGTTTTTTGGAAATATCTTTACTTTTTTAAATGGGATGATATAAGGGCCACCCCCTAATTAAATACAGGGTTTTTTCCGGTTACTGTGATATCCCATATGTATGTTTTTGTAGGTTTTTCTCAAATTTTTTACAAAAAAAAATTCAAATTTTTTTCTTAAAGTTTTGAAAAAAAATATTTTTTCATAAACATACTTAAAATTAACCAATGTTTGATTTTACGTAGAAAAAATCAGGGGGTTATATTTAAAATAAGAAAATGGATGCCATTTCCTGACAAACCGGAAGTAAAATTAAAGATTTATTCGATCCATAAGATTTGTTTTCTTAGATCATATAATATACTAAAATTTTAATTTTTTATTTCCATAAATAAAGAAATGCCAGGGGTGGCCCTAGTTTCATTTCCACCCGGTATGTATATGTGCCATGATGTAACTTGTGACACTGTAGAAGAAAATCTCAGTAAAATGTAGGTTTATTTTTCCAAAGAGTCAAGTCCCAATTCAACTTTCTGCGCTATTCTTGTAAAAATAGTGAACATTTTTAAATAACACAGGTATTGAGAAGTTTATCATTGAAATATTTAAAATATCACTTGAGGCTGTGTTCCATCATAGAAACGAGCAAAAATTACATTAGCATACACTTATACCTAAATTTCGTGATTTTTAGACTTGTGACTCTGTTGTCGCAAATTAAAATTACCCCGCAATGGTTATTTTTATCGATTTACCTACATTGAAACATAAATTATGTGGGTCCTTGTTCCTTATTTCTTGATTGTTGAACTGGTTGTAAATTTGCAGTAGACCATTTTTGGGCAAAGTTTTAAGGAATTTGTCATCATATTTTAAGGTGATAAACATATTCTACTATGTCTGCCAACATTGTTACGGGACACCCTGTTCCTGTATAGGTCAAACTAAAACAATTTTGAAATAAGATTTTAGGAACATTTATCAGCAGTTGGATCAAATCATCCTAACAAATCAAATTTTGCTAAACATATCATTTCTACAAAATCATAATTTTAATATGATGAATTTCAAATTATATTGTACTTTCATGTTAAAATTTAAATATGTTCGATAATAAAGTAATATTTAAAATAATTAAAAGTGTTAATAACCAGAGCTTTATTCTTACTTTATTACGCACTAATGTAAGTTTTTTCAGTTTTATTATTAATAATACTATTGAAATTCATTTATTTTGCGACTTAATATTATTTTTTTCAAAATTGTCTGATGCTGCCGATGTGTAACAATAAAAGAATAAGGAACAAAGTGTGAAAAAAATTACAATTCTTATTATTTAAGTTATCGCAATAAATTTTTATTTTTCGCTTTTAATCTTTGAACTCCCTAAACTCAACTTGTTTTACATAATACAAATTTACTTTATAATTAAACTTATATACGCTAAGGTTGTGAGGTCTCCATACAGGTTCGGGTCATCTTTAATATCCAAATTATGCAAATCTGCAAGGGTTGTGATGTAAATTAGAATTCGAGCGAAAATCCTAAAATTTGTTTCATGCTTTTCCAAACTGGGATTTAATATGTAAAATAACGTTAAAAGGAATAATTATAGAACATTAGTTTACTCATGTGTTTATTAGGCAAGATATTTATGGCAAAATTAAACTTATCGAATATAATATGTACTTCTTAATTATTAAAAGTTTATTTTTTTTTCATATTATTTAAGCATAAAAAAAGATAAGTTTTGGTGGCCCCAATTAGTTGATTTTTACAAAGTACTAATACAGGGTGAGTTTAAAGTAACGCATAAAAATCATAACTACCTTATTTTTTGGAATTTAAAAAAAAACTTTACTAAAAACTCAACAAAAAAAATTTCGCGGTGAACATGACGTCACTACGACGTCATCATTTTTTATTAAATAGAATGATATGGTTTTTATATCATATAATAATACCTTATTAAGAACAATTTCCTAAACGGAAAATATAGTGGTTTAGTTCTGCAGTCATAAATGCTAGTACAAACAACATTTTTGTATAATTTTTTTTGTAGATGATTTAGAAGTCATTTCTTTAATTCCTGCCAGAAGGAAAAAAATGGAGAATGAACAAAAAAAATATATTAATCTAAAAGTACCTTAACTTTGGACCCCTCTAATTAATTGTGTGCCAGGTTACAAAAGGTAACTCTCTGGCAGGATGTAGCCTAATCAATTTAAATTATAAATCTGAAAAAAAATTGGAAATCTAACGAGGAAAACTTGAGTTATGACTGCAGAACTAATGCTCGATCTCATGATTTTTCACAATTTTTCCTACCAAACTTCGCATTAATTATTAGATGTTTGGTCATAATTTGCAAAGAAGCTCCAGAAAAGTGGGATGGGTTTTCTATTCCTTGTTATTATCTCCAACGGAAAATTTATCGCGGGTATCTAGGAAGATGCACTTAAGAGTGTTTTAGAACGGTACTAAAATGTTTATACTAGTATACCATCTAGATGTCATTAAAAAAATTATTAAATTTCACCTCAAAGTATAGTTTAAAACTTAAAGTAACGTCATGTCAACGTCATTAATAAAGTTTTTTTAAAACTCACACATCTTTTACCGTTTCATAAATTCGAAAAAATAAGGTACTTATGAATTTTAGGAGTATCTTAAAACTATCCTTTAATGTGAAATTTATTAACTTTTTTAATGACATCTAGACGGTATTAGTCTAAATTTTTTGGTACCGCTGTTAAACGCTCTTAATAAGGTATTGTTTTGTGATATGAAAACCATATCAGTCCATTTAAAAAAAATATGACCTCATAGTGACGCATGCCAACCGAAAATTTTTTTTGTTGAGTTACAAGTAATCTTTTTTAAAGACAATGCGACATATCTTTAACAGCTTTTTAAAATTCCAAAAAAATAAGGAACTTATGATTTTTATGCGTTACTTTAAATTCACCCTGTATGTATTATGCTTTTGTGGAAAAAACAACAGAAATGGTCATTTATAGTAGAGTAATAACGAAACAATTCTGCAGAGGAGGCAGTTTAAAGCAAAGCTTGTCATGGATTGTGGACAGACTGTTTCTGTGGGGCATTTAATTCAGGGCCTTAAACCTCTAGTGCTCTATGCATATGCTAATCTGAAACAAAATTTCAATAACACACTTTATCAGTCGTTTTCGAGCTATTTATTCAGAAAAGAACACCCTTTTTTGCTGTAGTGTACATTTTGATAGTTTGAATACTAAATAAGTTTTGTAAAATTACTTTAGTTGATAAAAATTTAAAATGAAAACCTTCACCATATAAAGAGTTGGCAAACGAAAACGAAAAGCACGTATTTTAAATAAATTTGTAGGTATACAATTTTGTAGAGACACAAGCATGTATTCAGCGACCGTGATGAAAATTTTAGAGACGTCGTTAAAGTTAATCACGTCTTTAAGAAAATATTTCTTATGAAGAAATATTTTTTAATCACGTGATTAACGATAACGACATCTCTAAATTTTTTATCACGGTCGCTGAATACACGCTACAAGCCCTAATATTTTAAATGATATGATAGTTGTAAGTATGTAATATATCTTTTAGGAAGAGCTTTTTTAGGTCGAGTACAATATTGTCAATTGGAGTAACTTTGACCCAGTTTTTGTGTACTTTCACATAAATTGCCTTATATTCTTCATATATACTGGGTGTACAAAATGTTCGCCATCGCCCGTTTATTTTTGAAATGAAGCATTTTTGAAAAAAAATGTTTGAAATAAAAGTTGTACGATTCTTAGTAACGTACTATCTGGAAATATTGTTCACGACCTTGAACAACAACATGAAGGTCAGGCGATAATATTTTTTTATAACTACAAACTATACAACTTTTATTTGAAACATTTTTCTTAAGATTGTTTAATTTCAAAATAAGTCAGTGCAGCTTTGCGGAACTTACAAATTAAAATGCTAAACTTTTTTGTAACTTCTAAACTATTTACTTTAGTAATAAAAAAATATGCTTCATAAACCTCTCAAAGCAAGCTATAATAATATGCAATAAAAGTGTTTATTGTCTGACCTTCATCTTGCTGTTCAAGGTCACGGCCAATATTTATAATTATACTATTTGTTATTGAACTTTTCCAAATATATATGTGTATTGACTGGTTATTAAAACTTATCTTTTTGATAAATTTGGCCAATTTTGCCTATAGATGGGGTAACATAGTCCCAAATGTACAATGTCATAATAACTAAGACGAAGTATGATTTGAAACAATGCTACCGCAATTATAATTACGGTTTTATGTAGGTAGGTACTGTACATTGAGTTTGAGCTAAAATAAAATAAAAACATTTTACTACCGTAATAACCATGTTTTTCGAAAATATTACTCTTTATGTTTTATGTTAATGTAAATGTGCATATATGTTACTCTTCATGGTCCTTGTAGAAAATTGAACAATGAACTGGAAAAGTAAATTAAAGCTATTGTTGGTGGTGTTACTTTAAGAAATACATGTTCCCAGTCATAAAAAAGAAAAAAGGTATCCATATTTTCGGGCCCAGCGCCAGAACTTTATCTTGTTTCCTTATACTAAACTGTAGACCCACTGCCAGAGAGACTTATAATCCTTCCAGGGTATTTTTGTCCATTATAATTTACAACAACAAAATTGTCAACGGCAAACTCTGACAGGTCGACAGAGACTGAAGATTGATAGGGGGACTTCATGGAACTTCTACGTTTTTGGCTCAATGGCCCAACCTCCATGTATGGTTAATCTTACGACAATACTTGAGCCAAACTTAAAAAATCGAATTTTACGACTATACAAGGTCTGTATTAGAAAAGACATACTTAAAATACTTTGAAAACGTGTTAAATGTACTTAGTAGTCAAAAACCATAAGTGTTGTGCAAACCAAAGTTGGTTTTACATTCACAACAAGTATTGGTGAAGATGGAGCAGCACTGTAGCGGTGGCAAAAGATGGAACTACGCTCTTGGCATTGTAGTCTAGCCAGTGCTGTTACATATCGTTTATCACAAGAGCCAAGTCGATAGATCTATTTCGTAACTAATAATAGATTAAACTATCTTTTTCCAAAATTTATTCAAATGTTTTAAACACGGTTGCATTTGGAACAAGGCATCGAAGATTATTTTTATTGGTTGTATTACTTTTCTCTCATGGTAAAATACGTATCACCAGTTAGATATCTTAGCCGAAATCGACATTTGAAACAGTGGTTATCTGTTAACTTCTGTTAATATTGTTAGCAATGGCTTTCCCAATTCCAGAAAGGATTGAAATAAGTACTCTTTATTTTAATATTGGTGAAAGTGGTAATCATACTGTATCTGTGGGTATTAAGAAATGTGACCTTGGAGCTGTTCATCCAATAAGAAGTCCTTGAAATTGGAGTTTTAGTATAAATTTTTGCCGACCAAACTTTAAATAACTTAAAATAACTATTCGCAAAATATTAGAAAATCACAAATTTCATCAATACGAAACTTACTTATTTCCTAAATTAAATGAAGGCGATTTTAATCGGCGACTGTATTATGTGAGGTAAGAACCGTAGCTGCTGATAAAAATTAAATTCGAAAATATTTTATGAAGTTCATACTCACATTCTTCCAAAAATGAATGTGTGGGGAGTTAGTATTCTTGGAGACCGTCTTAAAAGTGCTCATTTTTTATATGGTAATCTAACAGAGGAAATGTACTTGGATGTAGTTCAAAACTATGCAATTATTCCTTGTTGATATCGCTGAAACTGACAATCGTTACTTAGAAGACCACCTACCTTTTCAACAGGACGTAGCCCTCCACCCAATTATCCTCGGCCGGCCGGTTAGGAAATTATAGTACAGAATGTTTCCTGAGCAATGGATTTGACGTGGAGGTCCTTTGAAATGCCCAATCCTTAATCTTACTCCTCTTGATTATTTTCTTTGGGAACATTTGAAGTGAATATGCTATGCTAAATTACTAATGAAAATGTAGGTATTATGTTATTTACGATAATATCGTCAGAATACGAGTATAATATACTACATATTTTGTAGAATAATGTTTGTGTATTGTATTTCTATTCTGACCGATGTAAAACTTTGTTGTTATCCTATAATTCTAAAATTAATTTTGCTATAATAAAAAATAAAAATTTTGGAAAAAGTCTTCAAGAAAAGTTTGTTGAACTTTCTAAGCACTCTGTATAAAACCTGTTTTTAATAAAATGTTTTTTTAATTTTTTTGTTTTTGAAGATTATTTAATGTAAAAATGATTTGTGAAATAAATTTCTGTCATCTTTTGGTGTATAGTACGTCTCCTGGCAAACAATAGTAGGATATTCCACTGGCGTAACAATTGAAGCCCAAGGGTAATCGCTTCGAACAATAACATCTATCTACAACAGGAAGCGCGTTGTACATCTCGTGCGGGACCTGCAAGGACATCTATCTCGGATTAGCTATTTAACCGGATCCCTGAGTCAATTCCGCCCTCCTGATGTACGTTCTTACGGCGCACAATGAGAACATAATTACGAGATTATAAATGTCCGCCTTCCCTTCTTCAGTCGAGCCCTGTTTAATGAGCTTCGAGGAAAATTGGAAACACATATTTTATACCATGTATTTTGATATTATTTTTCTTCGAAAAAATCGAAAAGCAATTCGGTTTGAGACCTTTGTAGCATAAAATTCGGCTTAAAAGCAGGAATAATTGCAAACAAATATTAAAAGAAGTAATATCATGAATATTTTTTTCTAAATGAACGGAACAATGTTCAATCGATAAAAATATTACTAAACACATTTCAAATTATTATAATATACTTGAAATCTTTTTAAGCAGTTGTATTTTCAACTTATTATAAAGAACATTTAGTACTACTTTGTATATTATAAGAGTTATGTAGTAAAGTAGATATTTTTATTCTTGTCAATATATTCTTTGAGTTATTGGTTATTTACACGCAATCCCAATTAAATTTCAGCAAATTATACCAATGGCTTAATCTAAAATACCTTAATTTTCCCAGCTTTGTGTACTAATCAAGATTTAGCACACATTACCGAGGGTCATTAATTATATCAATATTCCTCGTAAAGTTTCATGTTAATCCTGTAAGTAGTAACGCCCTTAACTTATCTGCCTCTCGTATTTTATACATATACGAATACAAATTCTACGCACTGACTTTACGCGGATTTAATATTTATAGGCAAAACTGTAATCTTTTTAATGGGTTACGTTTATTCCGCTTTTACCCGGATTAACACAAAACTACAATGTATATTTATATAAATAATGTATATTAAATTAAAATTCTACTAAATAAAATTCCAAGATATTATCTTTTAAAATTCCAATAAAATTTCATTGGTATACTTCAAGTGAAAAATAAGTCGAACTTTTGTTCAGGAGATTTAAAAGTAATGAGTGTATATGTCGAACACGTATGTTTGCTCAAATACGGATATTAAAATGAAACTTCTTTATCATACAAACTAATAAAGTCAGCTAAACATACTAAAATGTTGGATATTATACAGTTATGTATTAACTAAAAGTAGCAATAACATTTTCAAAAATAGGACAAAACTAATTTATACAGGGTGTTCCGTTCATATTTCCCCAAACGTCGGTGTTAGAAACTAGAGCAAATTTAATCGACAAAAAATGAAAAAGCAGGTGTCTATCTTTTCTAATTATGGAGCTACAGTATTTTGAAATCGAAGTCACTAAATTTTGCAAAAAATCACAAAATCGCTAATTACTTTTTACACTATATACGTAAAATTTATAGAAAATTATCAATAGATAGCTGAAATCATTCTTTCTGTATTGGTAATACAGAAATGGTTGATATAATGTTGAATTTTTATTCGCAAAGAAAAAAGAAGAAAGAATATTTTCGCATTGAGTTTTTGCAACTTTATTCCAAGGTAAGACTCATTGAGGTTGTATTTTTTTAATTTTCTGAAAGTTCTTCATATTAACAACAAATCATTGAAAAATTCAAAACTGTTTGCCTTTTCTTACTATAGCCTTCTGAAGCTACTTCTAGAAGAAGTATTCTGACCACAGTCTGTTGCCATCGGTAGGTGGACGGGCGTGAAACTATAATAAATTGGCATTGCATTAGGTATTCCTTGTTGCCTATTTGACAAACTATGCTTAGAACTACTTCTGATAAAAGCCACTTCAAAAGGTCTATGGTTTCAAAATGTTCCCTGGTTTGTTGAGACTATGAACAAAATTCAAAGAATTAAAAAAAATCGCAACAGTAACGGATCTTATCAAGGAGAAAATTAAAAAAAATTAAAAAAAAGTTTTCTTTATTTTGTCTCTCGTTTTGATTGTTTTGATGGTTTTAGATTCTTAATAATATTTTTTTATTATCTCTACATACATTGGTTAAAATATAATTAGGGATTTTGTTATTTGTGATAACAATCAGTAACCTAAAATTCAAAAGCCTAATAGCTCTAAAACTAAAATTACTAGATTCCCACTTTTTTGTTTTGTTGTCGATTAAATTTAATGGAACACCCTGTATATTTATTATATTTATTCAAAAAACAGTAGGTACTACCACTACCTGGTTAAAACAACTTGAAAAGAAAAATAGCAAATAGAGCAGTAGAATATTTTTTTTCGAGGCTGGTTGTATTAGAAATATAGAAATATCTTCAAGTTTGGTTCTAAAACATCTTGGAAGTGGAGAAGAGTTAAAGTTTTGTATTAAAAACGCGTTTGGTTTTGGACTTTACCTCTACAACATTTCCAAGCTGGTAGTATTGAAGAAATTATTTGATCATTTGATTTCGTAGTTTAAAATATACGATTTATTGACATATTCCTTCTATTTAATATTTCAAAAATATATCGTAAAATCCTAATTTGTGGACATGCAGTTCGCAAAAATTGACCACCTGGCATTTGTTTTAAACTACTTAAACAAACAAACGAGTCGAATCTCCGTGGGAGGCATATGTTAGTATTAAATTACCTCCACCCCCACACCCGATTTGGCAAATTTTTCTGTGCGATGCGTATTTTTCGAGATATTCCATATTCCATGTTAAATGAAACACCCGGTATAAATCGTCTACCTAAAAAGTACTATTTCGAGAATAAAACATATTTTATGGTGAAAGCTTTCTCATGCTTAGGTTAGGTACTAACTCAATATTCAGAAAACTTAATAATGCGAGTTTTAAATACCAATAGAAACTTGATAAAAAAAAGTATGAGAATCTTCATACTACAATATGGTGGATCGATGCCCAAATCTTGCAATCAAGCCGACTCAATTAAGTTATTGATACATTTATTAAGCATAACGTCCTAAGAGATATGTAAAGTAAAGACGTCAACCCTTATTACCACTGGTAAGTTTATTGTCATAGTAATTTGATTATCCAACAAGGACTGTACTCTGAAAATTAAGCAATTCGAAATCATACTGATTGATATTTTGTCACATAAATGTTACTTACGTTGATGTAAAAATAAAATTTTTTTATATTTGTTTCTTACAGGTGTATTTGTTGGATTTTAATTCTCCAATTAATTTTTAATCTTCTAGGAAAAAGAAGTCAATTTTAAAAATGTCTTTCATTACTTTCAAATTTTAAATAACGTGGTATCATAAGAGATTTTTATTTTCAACATTATAATAAGATGACCTAGATATTTACAAACTGTACTAAGTGCAGTACATGAATTATTTTATTTGAAAGTGGTAAAATTAAGGTTATGAGCTACATCTAAAAACTGGTATATGTTTTCAATTTCGGGACTAAAATCAAAAAGTTAGAGTATTTATACAATGTTGATATTCTCTATTTTTGTTTTATCTTTTGCTTTAACAAAAATAATAGTCATAATATATCAAACCAGGATTAAATTCTTCTAAAATTGAAATAAACTATTTTATGATATTGATATACAGAGTGATTTTTATGTAATCACCCTGTATATTTATATTTATTTATATAGTATGAAACATTTTTTTTATATAATTTTGAAATAGAACATAAATACCTAGGTATATTACTCAATGTAAACATGAATACCTAGGTAGCTAGTTTACTCAATGTAAACACAACACACAAGTAGTACTCAGATAGTAAACGGAAATATGCAATTTCGAATACGACTCAATTTACTTTTATGTCTCTGCAATCCATAGATTCTTGAAGACCTTTCTATTTAAAAATACTTCTCCAATTTAAACAAAATGATATGCAGATTTAGTGTTTCTCAAATATTAATAAAAACAATAAAAATGTCATATTTTTATACAAAAAATATACAGGGTGGGGTGGCGATAAAGTTTGATAAAAGGGCAATATTTTATCGCTAGGACAGCTCCATTTTTATTTTAAATATGGCATCTTTAATATTAAAACTTCATAGATATTTGTACTTAATACGATGTAATCATCATTTCCTTTTAAATGGCAACCTCTAAATTTTTTCACGTTTTCGATAGACCTCTAAACGACTTAAGCGATGATATCAAAAATCGGTATCTTACATAACAATGTTAATATCAGGTCTTATAGTTTTTTAATGGAGGAAATAATGCAAATTTGACCTTGGCCAAGATACGAACCTGGCCTGCGATTCTCTAATGTACTCGACAAATTGTCGTACACTTATATTCCCCAATGTCGCAAAGAGATCGAATGTGACAAATATGGGTATAGGGCATGTGGAAAAAGAGAAAGGTGGAAATACAATTTTTACAGAAAAAGGGTGCGATATTTGACGCATACATTAGAGAATCGCAGTCCATAGACTCCCAAATCGCATGTTGATAACCACCTCACTAACTGCCCGAGTAGAAACACAATATTCCGACAATGTTGTGATAATATCGTACACAATATTATAATATTGTGTAAACATTCTGTCACAATATTTGCACATGTTAAAATGTTGTCACAAATAATGTGTTATAATGTTTTTCTACTCCCTATCAAATGCAGGTCACTTAATGATATGACAAGCTGAAGCATTATGTGCCACTAACGCACACCCGTGCATTATGAAAATCGGTTTAACCAACTGTCATAAATTTCCCTAAATTCATAATGTAATTACAATTAATATTTGTAATTCTTAGCAAATAAGAAATATAAAATTAACCATAATAAACGGAAAGATTGAAAAATAATGTAAAATAACAATCTAGTTTCTTTTAAATTTGTGAAACGTCAGAGTAAAAGTCAGTCAAAACTTCATTAATGCAATGTTGCCAGATTAGTCATTTTTAACCTAAAATCGGGGTATTTTTAATTTTGATACTATTTTTGCTTCTAATTTTTGGTCGCAGAAAAAGTATACTGAAATACGCGTGTGGATATGATCCTTTATATCGTCCTCAGGCGCTTGCAGCACTCACCTACGGCTCGCGTTCCAAACTGCGCCTTCGGCCGGTATTCGTATCATATCGACACTTTTGTTACAATATACTATTATGTGTTCATATTTTTACTAAAATATTGTGGATATATCTAAATTGTACACAGGGTGAGTTTAAAGTAAGGCATAAAAATCATAACTATCTTATTTTTTGGAATTTTTAAAAACGGTGAAAGACGTCTCGCATTGTTTTTAAAAAACTTTATTTTTCGGTTGGCATGTCGTCACTATGACGTCATCAATCTTTTTTTTAATAGATTGATATGGTTTTAATATCATAAAACAACTAAGAGTGTTCTACCAATGTACCAAAAAGTTTATACTAATGCCGTCTAGATGTCATTAAAAAAATTATTAATTTTTACCTGAAAGGATAGTTTTAAGTAGCGCATAATATCCATAACTACCTTAGTGCGAAATTTTTTTTACCTTTTTTGAAAATTCCAAAAAATAAGGTATTTATGATTTTTATGCGTTACTTTAAACTCACCCTGTATATACACAACATTGTGTTTACAACTTCATTCAAATATTGTGGATACATATAAATTTAATATTATAAGAACTATATTGTCTAAATGTCGCTGAAATGTTGTACTTACAATATTTAACTTCAAAAACGATATCACAACAAATCAATATTCCCACAATATTACCCACAATAGGACCCATTTTCGAATGTTGTTCAATTTTGCTTTAATTTAGGAGAATGATAACTATTATCATCCAACATTAACGATTCTCCCATTTAAGGAAATATTGAACAACATTAAAAAATGGGTCCTGGGTTGTGTAGTAGTTTGAATCCTGGCCTTGGACAGTTTTGAATTAATAATTTTTAAGAGAAGATAGAATCAGAAAATCCTTCAATGATTTTAATGTTTTACAAAATCACCAGAAAAGAATGGGTTAACACAATTGTTCGAAAACTTTAATTTAAAGAAAATTGCAAAAACATCAATTTAATAATTATTAATACAACAGCCCACGTTGAACATTCTTAAAATCTAGTAAGTTTAGTAAGTATAACAATTAGAATAATAATTGGGTTTAAGTGCAAGAAATTATATTATTTTTTGAAAAACAAATGGAATTAAAATGACTAAGTAAGTACTTCAACATTTTCAATTACTTTTTCAAATAACTTCCAATCCTTCTTAAACTTAAAGTTAAGAAAAATTCAAGGGAATCCTGTAATTTAAAATTTACATTATTACCCTAATAAGAATTTAAAAAATACTGTGAACATAAATTAGCTTCCTTATTAAAAGCAAAGCCTTGTAAGTAAAATTTATTTAAATTGTTACTTTGAAGGTAAACTTAGTATAAAACTTATGCGTCATATGCACCGCATTTATAGTGTGCCATAATGTAGTCAAGCTTGGATTAGGAGTTGCCCTAACAAGAAAGTATGTAAAGATTTTAAAAATAAGCTTAGATTAGAATGCAAAATGAAAGGAATCTTTAATAAACAAACAAAAAGTATAACTAAACGGAGTAAAATGATTTTAATTAAAAATTAAATTTATGTATTAATATCTCTAATTAAACCTTTAAAACATTTTGCTAAATGTCATAAATTTTAAACCCGTAACTTGTCATGCTCCATATTTTATCTCGAGAGTAAGAAAATGTGATTTATTATTAAAATATTTATGAAATCCGCGGTTCGAACGCCTTAATATAAACGTTGTATTGGCGGAAAAGTACGGCAAAGCTTCTTCAAATATTGACAGAGGGGATGATAAAGTAGCTCCACCAAACAATTTTCTTCTTGTTCTTTCAGTTCTTGATTTAAATGCGGTCCTCCACTAGGGATTACAGAACGACTTTCGACGTGAGATTAATTGTTTCGTACCTCGTTGATGGTCAAACTGACCTAATGTATTGGTAAGGGTGATTTATTGCCCCTGAGGCGCATTTCCTTTAAAAATTTATGGTTTTTGCCAATGATGTTTTTATATAACTATCTTGCTGTTTGTGATTATTTAAGTATAATTTCTTTGGTAATTATTTTTAACTTTAACTAGATTTTTATATCAATAAAACTTTCATGAACTTAATATAAATTTATTAGGAGATTTTTTATTAAAATAAGTTTTCATTTTCATAATTGTAATTAATGTTGCACTAGTTTATTGTTTTCAAAACAACTCCCTATTATATAAATAAAGGGTTGTGTATTTGGAATTTAATTGTATATACAAAGTTTTAGTAAAAGCCCTTAGTTTGTATGAATTATCAAAGGTAAAATTACTTAACTATTGATTACACCAGTTACAGAATAAGCTTAAAGAAAAGAGTTTCGATGGTAATTTATATTATTTATAAAATTAATTAATAGTAGGTAGTAAAATATTTTAGTACATGTTTTAAATATCGACACACCCAAAAATTATTTTATGTACCAATAGTGTAAAATTGGAAAAAATATATAAGCAACCATTTTGTTGCACATCAGAATTAACTAGAAATGCTTATTTTTTAATGAAAATTAAAAAAAAAGTATGAAATTCTACATATTTGATACTGCACAAAATTAAAATTTTACCTCCATATAGAGATGTACAAATATGCTAGAGCTGCACAATAATTCAACTCCTACCTCCTACTTCCTCCCCTCCATTTTTCTATAAATATTGTAATTTAGTAAGAATGTTTTTGTGACTTAAATAATATTTCAGATGTCCCCAGAAAAATATATTGTCAATGATAATATCAGTACAAGAATCCTGATAATTCAGGATCCATGGGAGCAGCACCCCTTTCGAAAAACTACAATTATATCTAGAGAGTAAAATTTCGTTTCCCTTGCTATTGGTAGATTCGTACAGTGGTCTGAGGTCTAAAGAAACGTTTCTGGGGTAATAAAATTCATGGACTTCTATATTTTTGTGATGTTTCTTGTTTGTCGCTGGTACTGAGAAATTACCTTTTTCAATTGTCTTTCAATTTCTGACGAGTCGTTGTATTTATTTAGTTGCAATCAAGAGTTTCATATGAGAGACCACAGACCACATACGTAAACGTAAACCCACAAAGCCAACAAGACACCAACTTGCTATTTCCACAAAGCAGACTTAAGATTAGAAACATATTGAAACCTTTTAAAGTTACCGCCTACGTGTAGGTAATAAAAAACGCAATATAAACAGTCACTAAAAATTTGTAAAAAGTTGTTATGTTTCTTCACATGAGTTTCTATTTTATTTCCACTTTGTCTATTTGGTCGAAAACTGGCATTATACAGGGTGTCCCAAAATTCGAACGACCACGATTAACTGGAGATAGTAGACCTGAAAATTAGTTGATATGATCTTATTTATCTATATCAAAAAATGCACCCCTGAGCAGGTATAAGCCTCCAAAGTTGAATTTTTAAAATAGAAATTTTTTATTGCAGCAGTAAAGATTTTTTAATGAAATTTGTGTTGATGTGCATTTGAATATTGGATGCTCAATTGGTAAAAATTTGGCTAATCCTCGACTTTTGTAAATTATGTTGGATGGAAGAAAGAGGCACAAAACAGTGAAAAACTTTTTAGGTATTTAAAAATTTTATTTAAAAAGTATTTGCTTTTGTGGAGAAATTCGGGTGTAAGATTTTTTGAGCCCGGTAGATGTGCCGCTTTTGAATGAATGTAAAAATATAATTTGGAAAATGGTAAGAATTTTGTCGTTTCCATGGTAACAAGCTATAGTTTCAACATAAACTGATAACTTAAAAAAGAATGTCTTAATTTCAATAATTACATTCATATTTAAGGAATATACTAATAAGTCATGAATATTGAGTAAATGCAATGGTTTTTTGTAATTTAAAATGTATTTTATTAAAAATGCATGTTGAGTGGCCTAACTTTCCTACCATTTTTTTGATTTTATTCAAAAACTACTCAGCTTACGAAAAATTCAGAAGTGAATGAAAATGTTCGTTTTTCAGTTTTCTACATGAAAACATAATTTTTAAATAAAATTTGTAAATACCTAAAGAGTTTTGTGTGTTCTTCCATCCAACACCATTTACGAAAGTCGAGTATTAGAAAAATTTTTACCAACTGAGGGCCCAATATTCAAAATCACGCAAAAAAATTTCATTACAAAATCTCTACTGCTTTATCTGGAGGTAATAAAAAAATCTATTTTAAAAAATCAACTTTGGAGGCTTATAAATCCTGAGGGATCAATAATTTTGTTCAATATAATGTCAGTTACGATCTTGCTTTCACCAATAAGGGATCCCAGATTCCAATAATATATTGAGATACGCACGGTCAATAATATTGACACCGCTTTAATATAGTGAAAGAAATTCAATAAAAATCAAATCGTTTTAATTTTCGTCAATATCATAGACGTCAATATCATTGACGTCAATATTATTGCTTCAATATTGCGTTTAGACGGTCAAGTAACTCGATATTGCGTCAATAATATTGATCGTGTAAACGGCACCTAAGTCCTCCAAATCTATCCAAAGTAACTTAATAGTCACAACTCAAGGGTACAATTTAAAAATTATGTTTTAATATTTTATATACAGATTTTTGGACCAATTTTAAGACAAAAAGTAAGAATATTTTTGTTCGGTAAAATGCTCCATTTGGGAAATGCAGGGCATTGAAGTTTACTCATTTTTTTTTTTCAATTTTTTAACAAAAAATCTATATTTTTAATAATAATTGGCTCAAATTTTGCACATACTTTACTATTGGCAGCCGACTTGAGATGAATTAGCAAATTTTCAAAAAAAAGTTAGGGTGAAGTTTTTCGGGTGAATTAGCCCTTTGAACCCTCTTTAACTTTTTTGTACAACATCATAGTAATGAAAAAAATTAAGTATTCACTTTTTTACACGTTTTTTTAACTTTTTGCTTAATCTTTTTGATAACTTGTTGAGTTTAGAAGTTATGGGATGAAATAAACCACTTCAAATTGCTAAATGTCTACAAAACTAAATAAAATAATTTTATTTCTGTGCAAAATAAGATAAAATTAGGAATGTTTAGAAGAATACGAAGTTTAATAAGGAGTCTGAAAATAAAATAATCTATGTAAAAATCTTTTTTATTTTATCTAATTTTGCACAGAAATAAAATAATTTAATTTAATTTTGTAGACATTTAGAGATTTGAAGTGGTTTATTTTATATAATTTTGACCTTTTTTGCCACCTATTTAGAATTCTTGAGTTGGATATCAACCTATCATTAGGGGTTGTAACTTGGCAAGACTTGATTTTTTAAAAATATGCTCTGCCTGGAACTAAAATTCGCCTGTCTGAGACTTTTGAAATTCTGAATACCAGTCTCGATAAGTTCATTTACATTTAATAACACTACTACAAAAAAATGAAAAAGTTCTGTCTCTGAAACAAAAGCGCTTCTTATAGGTTCTTGAAGCAGAATTTATATCTATAACTAGTTTTACTCTAGCACAGGGGTCGGCAACCTTTTGTGAACGGCGGCCATTCTAAAAAATAAAAATTATAAGCGGGCCGCATAATAATGTTTTGTTCATTTGATGTTACTTGTATATCGTTTCAATAGGTTTTTTTTAAAATCAAAATAAAATTGCGCAATTGCGAAGAAGTATACCGAAAAATTATCTTGCTTGGCGGGCCACATGAAATCTTACAACGGGTCGCATGTAGCCCGCGGGCCTCATGTTGCCAACCCCTGCTCTAGCACATCATGTTTTTGAGCTATTATCTGTTGATTATTTAAGGACAAATTATCTTTTTAAATAGTATCTTAAGAAAAATTTTGTCCGTGTTTATTAATTACAGCGCCAATATTTTCGGGGAAAGGTCTAAATTGTACAAGAAAGTAATTTTTGAAGACATATTGCACCCAAGCGCTTGGTATGAAATATGGAACTCTTGTTCCCAACGAATGAACAGACTATTTGAAAGAAACATCGGTCTGGCCCAATTAAACCGAAACATAGCAACTTATAGAAAAATAACAAGTAAAATAATGGCATTTTTTGAGAATTTTTTGAATTATAAATTTGAAAAGTTAATGTGCGGTAGAAAAATATTATTTATAAAGTAACTACATTGTTTTATTTGAGCTAATTTTGCTATAGGTCAGTATAATTAACTAAAATTTGAATGTAAGTTTCTTGGAAGAGTGTGGACCAATTTTTAAAATAAAAGCACTGTTGCAAATCTCGATGTTCGTACTAGCATTTGTATGCATTTTGACACTTACTGCCTTTTGAAATTATTAAGCTGATATCAACCCCTCATTACAGGTTGTAGGTAGGTAAGGGGTGACGTTTTCGTTTGACCACCCTGTATGTTATTATAAATTATAAAATTTATTTACAATTCTTTAAGATAAAAGATAAATAAATGGTGATTATGTGACAACTATTTGCGAAGTATGTTAAAATGGATCTGATAAGGGTACTTTATAATCACTAAATTACTATGTAGCAGCAGTAAATAGTTTCTCCTTGGTTACAATAGAAAGTTCTCTCACGATAACAGGATACTTAGGTTATGTTAATTACTTACTCTATCATAAGATTTGAAAGACCAGAATAACGAAGTAAATTAACTGCACGTGAAATAAAAGATCATTATAATTCGATGTGAATGATTATATAAATATCTGTTGCTGCAAAAAATATCTTGCAATATATATTTTTGGATTAGTTTAAAAACTGCTTAGTTTTTATTATAAATTACTTTTAGTTTTTTTCCAATATAAATCGAAATTCCTTCTGGAAATCCATTTATGATGTTTTACTCGCATTTTCAAAATATATAAAAATTAGCTATTGTCTTAATTTTAGGATATCATTATTTACAACGAAAGATAATCAAAAATCGAGAGTCTATAAAAAAATATAATTTCCCAAAAGTGCTTTAACTTTAGTCTCTTATAATTAATTCTGCAAAGATAGCAGTAAACCAGTTTTAGTTTAAGTAGTCTAGTTTACAAATCAGAAAGAAATTTGAAAATCTGTCAAGTAAAACTTGAGTTACGGAGGCAGACATAATGCTCCATTTCATGATTTTAAACTTTTCTTTAAACTCGGCAACAAAAAAAAATCATAAGCAATATGTACAAGAGTTTTCAATTATTATGCAAAACTGTAAATATTGTTGCTAGTATTTATTTAAAAACTTTTTTAATAGAAAAGTAAAGATATACAGATTTTGTTTCTGAACAAGTGTCGAGTAATCTAGGAATGAGTTTTTGGACCAATTTTAAACAAAAAGTTAGAATAATTTTTTTCGGTAAAATGCTCCATTTGGGAAATGCAGGGTATTGAAGTTTACTTATTTTTTTCAATTTTTAACATAAAATCTACATTTTTAAGAATAATTGGCTCAAATTTTGCTCATACCTTACTATTGGCAGCCGCCTTCAGATGAGCAAATTTTCAAAAAGAAAGTTAGGGTGAAGTTTTTTGGGTGAATTACCTTTTGAACCCTCTTTAACTTTTTTGTTCAACCTCATATTAATGAAAAAATTAAGTATTCACTTTTCACTTTTTTATACGTTTTTTTTTACTTTTTGCTCGCTTTAACCTTTTTAAAAACATGTTGCGTTTAGAAGTTATGGGATAAAATAAACCACTTCAAATTTCTAAATGTCTACTAAATTAAATTAAATTATTTTATTTTTGTGCAAAATAAGATAAAATTGGGAATGTTTAGAAAAAAGCAAAATTTAATTAAGAGTCTGAAAATAAAATTATGTATGTAAAAATCCAGCATTTTAGAAATACCTGGTGATGAAATTACTTACTTACGTGTGTTTTAAACCTTTTAAGAAAGATTTTTTTGCGTTGTGAAATTATGTAACAATGTGTAAGTCATTTTGTAGTACATAATCACTGTTCAATATGTGCACAAATAATATATGCACAGATGTGAATATTTTTCAATAAATGAAATACATACATATGAATTTTGCTTTTACATATATCGAGCCCAGTTATTGAGTGTTTAATTAAATTACTTGCTATAACTCATCTTTTGATTAATAACATTCATTGTAAAGTGAGTATTTCAAAGTTTTAAAATGGTTTACACAAATGCAGAGATGTGCGGTGTACATTTTTGTTATGGCCTTGCTAATGGTGTTTCTTTGGAAGCAAGACGTCTGTATGGATAAATATATCCCAATCGGATATTACCATCTGATAAGATGTTTAGTCGTCTTCGTCATCATCTTCGAGAAAAGTTTCCAAAAAATAAAGTACATAACGTCCGGCTACATGAAGTTAGAACACCAGAAATAGAAGAAGCAGTGCTTAATGAAATTGACTAACATCCTAATACGAGCGCAAGAAAAATTGCTTCATTATTAGACATAAGCAGTATAGAGGATATTAAAAACTCAATAATTATATCCATACCACATTCAAAGAGTGCAGGCTCTTCTGCCACGTGATTTTCCCCAAAGAGTTACCTTTTGTAGATGGCTTCAAGAAAGAATTGTACAAAATCCTCAATTTGTAACTACAATCTTGTTTACTGATGAGGCTAATATCTACAGGGACGCCATTATGAATTTTCATATTAACCACACTTGGGCTGAAGAAAACCCACACGAAATTTCGGAAGCCCATCATCAACAACAATTCTCCCTTAATGTGTGGGCTGTAATTATTGGAGATCATTTGATCGGTCCATACTTTTTACTGGCGAGGTTAACTGACAGGATTATTGGAAAAAGTTAAATACCAATTGAGGTTCCAAATGACGTTTATGCATGTTGGCGCTCCTGCGCATTTTAGTCTGAATACTTAAATCAAGTATATCCGAATCGTTGGATAGGTCAAAGCGGACCGCAACCTTACCCTCCTCGCACCCCAGATTTAAATTCCTTAGATTTTTTTCTGTGGGGTCACCTTAAATCTTTAGTCTACAACAGCGAAATAGAAAATATTGACGAATTGAGGGAACGCATAGTTGCAGGTTGTGTAACAATTCGAAATACTTCTGGTATTTTTGAGCGGGTTCGACAATCAACAAGATGACGGATTGAATCATGTATTTTAGCTGCAGGTGAACATTTTGAGCAATTATTATAATTTATTTATTATTTTACAAGGTACCTACATGCATAATTTTTTTATTAATTAAACTTGTACTCTTGAAAACATTCCTAATTTTATTTAATTTTGCACAGAAATAAAATAATTTAATTTAATTTTGTATGCATTTAGAAATCTGAAGTGGTTTATTTTATCCCATAACTTCTAAACGCAACATGTTATCAAAAAGGTTAAAGAGATCAAAAAGTAAAAAAAAACGTGTAAAAAAGTGAATACTTAATTTTTTTCATTGCTATGATGTTGTACAAAAAAGTTAAAGAGGGTTCAAAGGGTTAATTCACCCGAAAAACATCACCCTAACTTTTTTTTGAAAATTTGCTAATTCATCTCAAGGCGGTTGCCAATAGTAAGATAAGTGCAAAATTTGAGCCAATTACTATTAAAAATGTAGATTTTATGTTAAAATATTGAAAAAAATTGAGTAAACTTCAATGCCCTGATTTCTAAATTGGAGCATTTTCGCGAAAAAAAAATTCTTACTTTTTGTCTTGAAATTGGTCGAAAAACCCGTTCCTAGATTATTCGACAATTGTTCAGAAACACTCTGTATACAGGGTAATTTTTTTAACCTGGAAAATGGAATTATCTCGAAAAATACGCATCGCACAGAAAAATTTGCCAGGTCGAAACTTTATGGTCTAAGAAAACAAATTTTATGGATCAAATACATCTTTAATTTTACTTCCGGTTTATCAGGATATGGCACCCACTTTCTTATTTTAAATGTGTAACCCCTAATTTTTTCAACGTAAAATCAAACATTGGTTAGTTTTAAGTATGTTTATGACAAAAAAATATTTTTTTTCAAAACTTTAAGAAAAAATTTTAAATTTTTTTTGGCAAAAAATTTGAGTAAAACCTACAAAAAATATTTTTAAATAATACAAATACGTAAAATAAATTATAATTTATAAAACACTATTCGTCGTTCTTGAGATATTATTTTTTTAATTTTTACTCAAATTTTTTACCAAAAAAAATTTAAAATTTTTTCTTAAAGTTTTGAAAAAAAATATTTTTTTGTCATAAACATACTTAAAACTAACCAATGTTTGATTTTACGTTGAAAAAATATGTTTTTGTCATAAACATATTTAAAACTAATCTTTGTTTGATTTTACGTAGAAAAAATCAGGGGTTTACATTTAAAATAAGAAAGTGGGTGCCATTTCCTGATAAACCGGAAGTAAAATTAAAGATGTATTTGATCCATAAAATTTGTTTTCTTAGATCATAAAGTTTCGACCTGGCAAATTTTTCTGTGCGATGCGTATTTTTCGAGATAATTCCATTTTCCAGGTTAAAAAAATCACCCTGTATAGGATGATTTTTAAGTTTAAGTATGTTTTTTCCTATAAATGTTGCAATAAAAAACGTTTCAAGAAAGAAAATGTAAATCAATTTAGTTTAAATTTTGCGTATCTCAAGATTAACTTTTTGGACTAATACTATTCTTAAACCCACCAATTCAACTGAAACTATACTAAAATTTGTTTAAAAACATATAGCTTTACGATCAATAAAAATAATTATTAATTTAAAATTTATGAATAAAATTTTGTTCATAAGTAAATATTTTAAATTATCTTGAATAAAACCTGATTCTATTTCTTTATAAATTATTAATTTAAATGTACATTAAATATTATTTTAGTATCTATTATATATTATGATATGCTTCAATAAATTTAGAAGGTATTTTCAGTCACGTATACTAATTTTTTAAATGTTCATGCCTTAAAAGTAAATATTATATTAATCATATATTTAAAAAAACCCACGAACTCTTTTAATATCCCAATAAATTATTTACTAATTTTTTTTTTTCATTTTAGTAAAATATATAACCAAAGTTTTAGATTGGTTTAAATCTATTAAGAAATACCCGCTCTTTAGCCGTAAGTTTATGTGCTTTAATTTCGTTTTGTATAATACTGTAGAGTAACATTAACTTGTAGAGTTGGTTATTAATTCAGTGATAATTTGTCAAGCGAAGGAAAAGCTCTAGCGAAAATCTTGGTAAGTAAAGAAGATTCCATACTTTCGCGTTGCAACATCTTAGCTTGGTATAAACTTGTGCTCTGTAATAGGTAAAAACGGCTTTCCTTTTCCTACTTACTTCATAAATCCCAGAGGGAAAGTTTCAAGAGTATCTGTCGTGATGCGAGTTGGGTCCTCAGATCAATATTAAGAATGGTTGTTATTTCCAGCTTTAAATTTGTTTCGAACCAACCATTAAAACTTACTAATTGTATTTGAATCGCCAAAACTAATTATTTAAGGAAACGTAGTATTTTATGTAGTAAATTAATTGGTTTATTTTTTTCAGGTAAATGGTGCATGGACATTGCCAAGTTTCGTTTGTGATTTTTACATCGCTATGGATGTTACCTGTTCAACATCTTCAATTTTTAATTTAGTTGCCATTTCTATCGATAGGTAAGTTTGAATATACTCTAGATTATAAAGAGAATTTATAACAATGGCGTTTATTAAAATTTATAACAGAAATTCTATTAAATTAAATCTTTTACTAAATTTATTATACATATGTTTAAATAATTCCTAGCTCAAAGAGAAACCTAAGGATTTACTAAAACGGTAGTTATCGCCTTAAGGGTGAAATCTAATTATGTGCATGCTTTAACATTCTATTTTCATGGAAGAATGTAAATATCTAGGTTTTGCATAAATAAAAATTGCAAATTTCAAAAGTTTTTCGACGAAATAAGATAACACATTTTTCCTTAATATATTTTTAAAGTTTAAAATGATTATAATTGTATTTTTAATAAAACTCCATTATCTGTTCTATTATAAACATTAAAGTTTTGTAAGCCAGGATGCTTATTTAAAATATATATTTTTGAATATAAAATCATATTCTTGAAGTTTCATTAGGTACATTTAATAACAAGCCAAGAAGTAATTATTACTTTGGTGACAAAAGAATCAACGAGGTAGAATTTGAGAGTCTATTTAATTGTTAAATAAAGTATCATAAATTTTCTCAGGAACGTAAACTTTGTTTGCTAAAAAATGCCGGATATTTAATCATTTCCGCTAGAATGAAAAACTTTATTAAAAGTAGTACACTCTAGGAGTATTCCTGAAAATATTAATTAGTCAAGCGTTTCTTATTTTTTGTATCGTATTAAAATCAAGGAGCAGAAGTAAAATTCCTAGAAAGAATTAGGGTGTCCCACTTTTTTTCAGCAAAAATTTTTTTATATAGCAAATGTAGTTCTGAACAAAATTTTTCCTTTGAACTATTATGTTTTTTCGACTCCTTAAAAAGTTACAGCAGTTTTAAAATTTCAAAAATTTATTGATTTTTGTAGGTTACCCTGTATAAATTTCATCTAATTTTATTTTTTTTTTGGTTTAAATCAAGTATGCTTTGGATTTTGTATATCTTTAAGCCAATAAGATGCTAAATTTTACCGAGGAAATTTAACCTCGTCGTTCACTTATTTTAAATATAGCCAATAATGTTTAAAAAACCAATTTGGCAAAGAAAAAAAATATAATAGGAAATAATATTATACAGGGTGTTTCACAAAAATCATGAAAATTTATTAATTTTAAAATTGCCGTTAGTTTTTAAGGAGTCGAAAAAACATAAAAGTTCATAGGAAAATTTTTGTTCAGAATGACAGTTACTATCTGAACAAAATTTTTGCTGGAAAAAAAGTGGAATACCCTGTATATTTCCTTTAAGGCGATAGTCGGCAGATTTGAGCGCTAGATTTTGATATTTGCGGTTTTGGACATATTTTTTTCCAGTTGAGCTTTTTTAAAATTTCCTTTTTTGTTATATAGAATATAGAAGAATCTTGTAGCTACTAATTTCTTCATTTTTGAGTTTTGTAAGTCAAACCAAATAGAAAGACAAATATTACTTCAAACAGTTCCAAACCTGTATTGTAAGCGCCACTAACTGAAGATTTTTTTATAAAGAGCCCGTATTACTGCTGCCGTATGATTATTTGGTTTGACTTATTAAAACAAAAAATGAAGAATTTGATTCTTCTATATACCAAAAAAAAAGAAATTTTAAAAAAGCTCCACTGGAAAAAAATTATGACGAAAACCACGAATTTCAAAATCAGGCGCTCAAATTTACCGACTATTCTCTTAAGGTCTTAAGGTGATAGAGAGTCAAATGTTCGAAACAATGTTCATAACAATATTTCGTCTGGTGTAGAGGGTTTTGGAAGCATGAATAAATTGTTCGCGCACTACAAGAAAATGTCCGCGAACATGTGGAAACATTTTATCGCACTTTTGATTTTGGGGGACACACCAGTCGTGTGAACGCACACTGTTCGCGTATTCAAAGTAAAATCAGCAACGTGGTTTAACTCTTTTTCTTTTGAAATAACACAAGTCAAAGTACAAAGCAGTAAGTCTTCATCGGTTAACATGGTGATATAATCTAGCTATGATGGTAAAATTTATTCGTGTTTTAGTTTTTAAATGCAGAGCTGAAACAGGCACAATGTTGCAAACAAATTGTTTTGCACTATCCAGAACAAAGTTTTTTAGTTATGAAGTTAGTGGAGTAGTAGAACCTAAAATTACGGTGCTGAATATTCTGTAAGATCATGCGGCACAAATCTGCACGATCACAGTGTGCGGCCCAGTTTTTTGGTGGAACAGCACCTTTATGTTTTTAGAGTGTTTGCAGTGGAGAAATTAAAAACAAAACGCGCTGCATTGACCTTAAGAGCATCTTCCTAGACACCCGCTATAAATTTTCCGTTGGAGATAATAGAAAATTCATCCCACTTTCCTGGAGGTTCTGTGCAAATTATGACCAAATAAGTGATAATTAATGCGAATCCCTAGAGGGCGCGCGAGTTTGGGAGGAAAAATTGTGAAAAATCATGAAATCGAGCATTAGTTCTGAAGTCATAACTCAAGTTTCCCTCGTTAGATTTTCATTTTTTTTTTTCAGATTTATAATCTAAACTTAGGCTACATCCTGACAGAGAGTTACCTTCTGAAACCTAGAACAAAATTAATTAGAGGGGTCCAAAGTTAAGGTACTTTTAGATCATTATATTTTTTTTGTACATTCTCCATATTATTTTTCCTCCTGGCAAGAATTCAACTTTTAGCTAGTTTTACCTACTTTTTCATTCAAGAGACTTTTCGTGTTCGTTTTTGGTTATATGATAGGAGAAAAAATAGTAGCCTTGCGAACTAGTTCGCAAGGCTACTATTTTTTCTCCTATCATACTACTTTTTCATCTTTTCATTGATATTCAATAAATTTAATATAAGCTAGTTTTTAGCAATTTTTGCACAATAACTAAAATCAATGATTCCAAAGTTTGTTCAAAATCTAAAGCAATATGGCGTAATGAAAAATAGACTTGTTTAGGATGTGTCGCAAGATTTTATGAGCTTACTTTTTTGGCTTCTTGAATAATAACAAGTTTGAATATTAAAGCAGGGTTACAAAATAAATAATATATTCAGTGCGAGGTTGAATTATTGCTAAGAAAATGTCTTTATATTTTCCAAAAAGTAAATACATATACAGGATGAGTTTAAAGAAACGCATAAAATTCAAAACTATAGTACCGCGTTTACAAATCCCGTAAGAAGGCGGTATCCGATGTTGTACTGAGAAAGGCGATACGTACTCGCTTACGGTTGCGGATTTTAACAATTCCAGAGAGGCGACTAGTACTTACGTATGTCGTATCTAGAAAGAAGGCGTGGCTTAGACCGACATTCATCAGTCACTCTCCAGCAGTGGTAGGAAAACTCAGCGTCGCTGATTTGATTCATTGTCAGTTAGGTTGGAATTTCAGTTTGCTGGTCATATTTACAATACCTTATTATTTAGAATTTTGAAAAACGATAAAAGGCGTATCCATTGTTCTTGAAAAACATTATTATGAATTGAAAACAAATTTTTTCAATTTTGAAATTGCATCATCATTTTTTTTAAATTGGTTGATATGGATTTTATTGCCTAAAACAGTACCTAACTAAGATTTTTTTACGTTTTACAATACTGCCAAAAAGTTTGTACTTGCGCCATCACAACCCATTTAAAAAAGACATCATAGTGGCACCATATAAACCAAGAAATTTTTTTAGTGCCAAATAAAGTTTTTCAAAAACAATGCGAAACGTCTTTCATCGTTCCAAATAATAAGGTACATTTGAATTTTATGCGTTACTAAACTATCCTCTGAGGTGATATTTATTACATCTAGATAGCTCTAGACTAAACCTTTTGGAACTGCTGTAAATCACTTTTAGTAAGGTATTATATCAACCCTTTTAAAAAAATATTTATGACGTCATAGAAAGTTTTTGAACAATGTACTATACAATTTTAACTCAGTAGCACATTTCGCATTTATGTTCTTAGTTTGAATATTTGAAGGTTCGAATATTTCGTTTCGTTCAAAAGAAGTTCAAATTCAAAAATAGTTCAAAGGAAGTGTTCATTTGGAAACTTTCATTAGATTTTTACCTCAAAAAATTACATATAAGGATCATTTTTAAATAAATATTATTAAAAAAAGTAAACTTTTTTAATTTAGCATATTTTTTTAGATTATAGTCACCCTTTTAAATTCAGTAAGTATTATTTTAAAACTTTCAAACTTTTATTATTATGTCGAACTATAAAGAATAAGTTTGAACAGTTTGAGCTTATAAAATTACGAAATTTATCGTTGACATGTTAGGTTAATTAAAAATCCGTAAAACAAGATGATTTTCATTGTTTCGTTTTTTGTTACATTACAAATATATGGCCAAAATGCAACCCGCTTTTTTGGTATTCCATTTATAATAAGATTAACCCTAGCTTTTATCTATAATAAAAATGAATACTTTATTAACATGTGGGGTCATCTAAAATTCCAGAATGGTAACTAAAATTCCTTGCGACACAACCTTAAGACGATAGTCGGCGAAATTTTGTGAGCGTAAAATGTGACTCTACGGAATACCATTTTTTAGACAAACCAGTAAATGAAATTCTGTTTTTTTGTAGTAGTAGTAGTTCATTAATACTTGGAATAACATGACAATTATTTTGTTTTTGTATTTTTTATTGAATTTTTAGATTTATAGACAATCAAATCTGACCTAAAAATGAGCAAGTTTTGCTTGCTGTTTTAAACCTTATACTCGATATAATCGGAAAAACAGAATAACACTTTTGTGAAGTTGTGTATTTAGATAAGAGAAAATGTTACAAATCTCAATTTGAAGGACCCTTGTTAAAGAAAAATGGTATTTTCTAGGACCAGGTTTTTTTAAAAGTGCCAATTTTACTGCTGCCGTATGAGTATTTGGTGTGACTTACAAAAACAAAACCAGAAGAAATTGGTAGCCACAAGACTCTTCTGTGTACCAAAAAAAGAAATTTTAAAAAAACTTCAATAGAAAAAAAATTATGAGCAAAACCCCAAATATCAAGCGAATTTCAAAATCAAGCGCTCGCATTTGCCGACTATCGCCTTAAGTTTTTAGTGGGCCACTCCATATACAGGGTGATACTTTTCTTGACAGGATGTAAAATTTAATTGGGAATTTCGATTACGTAAAGATGGCGATATTTTGACATAAACTGTGTAACAAAATGAAGGAAGGCGACTAAAGGTTTTCATGAGCTTTGAATTTTTATGGCTTTTATTGTTTAGTAACTGCGCTAGTGTTTAAAGCATTTCGATTACTAAACGATTTATAAGTACCCACACATAAAGTTTACATTAACAGGTTTATTTATTACTCCACTGTTAGCTTTAGCAAATGACCCCAGCGAACGTATCTAATGTGCTAAAACGCGAATAATATAGGTCGATTGGCAAAATATCTTGCATACAGGGTGACTCAAAAATGACACCGCTAGGTGAAAAAATTGTAAAAAAAATCTTTTTCGCAATTTCATGAGAAATTTAGATGCAAAGTTAATATTTTCATATAATTTTATAACATTATGATTAAAAAAATATGCAACTTTAAAAAGTTCCAATTTATTAGGAGAAATAATATTTTTTGTCTCTTTTTTTGGAGAGCAATATCGTAAAAATGAATCTGGCAACATTTCTACTTTATCTGAAGTTTAATTTTAAAAACCTAGTAACCATTGATATTTTTATTTAAAATAGATAAGTTTTTAAAATTGTTTTTGTGAATCACAAACCATGAATAATTTATAACGTTTTTTGGTCTTTGATTACCTTTAGTATCACGCTCTGCATGATTAACAAGTACGCGCAAAAAAAGTGTTGCCAAATTTTTATTTCTTTTTCGGTTAGTAACTATTAATCCATGGTGGATAGAGTTTTTTTTTATTATTTTGTACTTAATTAAAGGTCCCAACTAGCGGTCCGTTCGGGCGCTAGTTTAGGGACATCCTGTATAAAAGTATAAGTAAAAATAAAAAAGCTATTGGATTTTAACTAAAATATGTGTGGTGTTACATTTGTTCACAATTTGCTGGGCCTATAAAATAAAAATTTAGAAAAAATAGAGGAAAGCAGAATATTATTTAAAAAGCTATTATTTGGCATTAATCGGTATTTTAAACTTCTAATAATAAATCACTCTTGGGAAATAAAAACAACCTGTATATTTTTGAAAATTGTTCTGTTCCAATCTTCATTTGGGTGTATATCATAAATATGGTTAATATAATACTGAAATTAAATTGCATATGAAAACCAATAATGTTTTATAATATAAGTAAAATACTCTGGGTGGGTGATTTTTATTACACAAGGTGCATGAAACGTTTGCTTCTTCTTTACGAGCAAACAACCCTGTAAAAGTCAGTTGTTATATGTAACCATGATCACTGGTTTTATTTTTCCATTTTTTACTGGACATTTATTATTAATTTGGAAGCGCGAAAAATCTGTCACATGGTAATTTATTCAATAACAGTTATTTTCCGGTTTCTTTGGTAGTTGTCAATTTTTTAATTCTTATTATCGCTTTTAAATCCAGCGTAGTTGCTGATTAGGAAACTCCATGTATACCACGTTTCTGTAGCATAGTTATTTTCGCCGATACTTAATTATTTTGGATAGTTTAATTATATTATGCATCAAGGCTTTGTGAGTTTTAGAATACAATGTAAGTACATTTATTATAACCGTATTTGCCAGGGAGTATCTTGTTTACTACGTAATTAAGTTTTAACTTGAATGAAACCAATTTAATCGAATAACTTTTAATTAAATCAGAAAACTTTTTAATGAAACTTATATACTCTGCATGGCTTTTTAACAATTAGACTAATTGAATACGAGTAACACAAAATATGCAGTTGTTTTCTGAGTAAATTTGAAAAGGGTTTAATTTCATACTTCAATAAAGGCAAAATTATTATAGGATTGTATTTAAAAAGCTTTTAACTAAATTTAATTTCTTTAAATTGAATTTTTGGATATTACTTTATTTTAATATTGCTTACAATCTTCTTTGAAAATATTTGAAAATACTAGTAACTGGTTGAGTGTTTTGACAGAAGGTACAAGCACGTCCAAAGATATCGAGATTTGGGTGACGTCATTTCAAATTCCATGTGATCTCGGCTTTCTGATTTTTTTTCTATTGGGTCATAATATTTCTTTTGAGTCCTCGACTTTTTGTTCAAATATTGTCAAGGTGAATTTGTAACAATATAATTATAAGTATAGTTTAACATTAATTAAGTAATTAAGATGAGATAGGTATACAGGGTGTTCCTTTTAAAAGGCACCACCCTAAATAACTCTCAAAAAAATAATTCATTGTAAAAATCTCGTGACAGGTCGATTTTTACCTTCAGTGGGACATTTTTTTGCGACAAAATAAGAATGGTAATTGCAACCCCCATCCCAAGGGAGCCACACTTTCAATTTTTTTAAATGGGAATAGGGGTCGAGTGATACATCATTTGAAAGCATTTTTTTACCCTGATAATGGCAGTCATAATTTTGTTACAAAGGAAATAATAATTTTTAGACCTTTTTCTTTACAAGATAAAATCTCTGGAAGCCTCTTCTAAGTGTAGATTAGCACTAACCATAAAAAATATTTACTTTTAATTACATATTAACTTTTCCTACCTCCGAGAAAATGTAAAACACATTTTCATAGAGACAAAAAATCGTATAGAAAATAAGTAATAACATTGAAGAAATTTGATTTATGAAATAGGATTTATCCATAATTTAACAAATTATAAACACACGTACAGATCAGATTTTAAACCCATTAACAATTACCTAGAAAAACTTGAGCGTTGTTTACAAGAACGATGACAAACGACTCCACTCAAGAACCTTCTCGAGTTTCATTACTCTTGAATGTATGTATGCATGCAAGAAATGTGTGTTATTCATGATGCTATTTATACCATGAATACGAATATTACGAATGTATGGTGCCGATAATGTCCTGTTATTTTCCATGTTTATTGCTTCGATTACTCGACACGTTTCCTGCATGAAATTCAAACTAGAATAATAGTTCGAAACATTATCTAGCCCGTTAGGAATATCTGTGAAGGTGTGTCTAGGGAAAAATTGATTTTATAACATCTTATTTTATGCAATACGGATTGTACTACGTATTACTGATATAAGCTTCTATAAAAATAACAAGCCTTTAAAACGATATTTTGCACTTACATGCAATAATAAGTTACTATACTCATTTTATAGATAGAAAATGCAAACTTTCTCTATAAATAAAAGTTTTATTGACTTTTTATTTAAATTTTGATGAAGTTTAATAATAAACTAAAAGTGCAATTAATATTATTTGCAGCTCATTTTTGCATTTCATTTTTAAATCACATTTCTGAATTAATTTATCTAGTTTTCTCTTGTGACTAATACTAGAAGCTCGAGCAAATTTAATCGACAAAAATCTAAAAAAAGTGGTCTATCTTTTTTAGGTTTTAAACTGCACCGTTTGGAGTTTTTACCGATTTTTGTCAAAAATCACAAAATCGCTAATAATAATGTATTACATATTTAGATTTAAAAAAGTTATTACTAGAAAGCTAAAAAGTTAAAATGTTGAAAAAAATCGCAAATAAACTATAATAGTATATTATT
This sequence comes from Stenus bimaculatus, assembly GCA_963971135.1. NCBI lineage: Eukaryota > Metazoa > Arthropoda > Insecta > Coleoptera > Staphylinidae > Stenus > Stenus bimaculatus. The sequence continues at coordinate 20,880,888 of OZ020180.1, forward strand.
CAACGAGCGAGTAATGATAGCCATTACTCACGAACGCAAAAATTGCGACACGAGCCGGTAAGCGCGTGTCGTAACAGGCCTGAGTAAGTAATGGCTATTTACTCGCGAGTAGGATATTATACTTTTTATATGACTATTTGGTAAACGCAAAAATATTTTTCTAAAAAATATTTGACGTAACAACATCTCCATTCATTAGGTAACAAAAAAGCTTGTATAAAATTTGAGTCCTCGTAGTCCAGGTGCCGACCGCACTAAAGTCTCCTTCATAGAATGTAGCGGGGTTTTTTGTTGAATCTGTAGTTTTTTATGTACTCAAGAGTGTGCCATCTTTTTATGTGCTGAAACTTAACCGAAGTATTAAAAAATGAGCATTTCGGGTACTTATTTTTGAACTGTTTGTCCCTCATAAAACATAGCTCAACAATTGCGTCAGTCGATGAAGAGTGTTCAGCAAATTGATAAAATATCTGCTGCCACCCACAAACCTGACAGGAACCGAGGTAGCAACCAGAAAGAGGGAATCATTTTCAAAAATAAACAACCCCTTTTACGAGACGTCAGTAATAAGCAATCACTTTTACGAGACATCCGTAATAAGCAAGCACTTTTACAAGACGTCAGTACCCCTTGTAAGGTCAATTATATGATACAACAAATCATTAATTTTTCTATAAAAAAAGGTCTCCTATCATGTATTCAAAAAAGTTCTTTTTTCAGACATCGATGCATAAATTTTAGTTCTTCGAAAAAAACATCGGCAAAATTCACCAATCAAAAGATTTGATCACATTTTTGCATTTAACATGTCACCATTTGTTTGTTTCTCCGATTTCCTAGATTTTTTATCGCACGTTAAACCAGAAGCTCTTGTACCAGGGTAGTCTGAAAAGTTTCCGACCTCACAAAGATACAAGACATTTTCTTTCAAATTTTATTTGCGTAACCACACACTTTGCTCTTTATAAATCCGATGATGATAGGTAAAAATTTCAATAAATATGGATAAAATCATACTCGCTCCATCCGAAAATATTGGAATATTATAATATAATATTATACTATCTGTAGTATAGAAAAGAATAATAAAATCCTGGAAAACAACTTAAAGTTTTTAATTTTCCTTCACACTAGGAGAATAAAACATTACCAAAAATGAAGGACTTTATTAGCTTTTCCAGTAATCGTAACCAGGTTATTATGGGTTAATTTATTTGATTTGGAACTTCTTCTGTTCATTTCGACCGAACTTTGATTAAACTTCGGCATATTCTAAATTTATAAATCTACGAATAATTTTACCGGCAAGAAGTTAGACATAAAATTTCCAGCCACAGTTTTTTAAAGGTATTTTTCCATAAGAAGAAAATCCATCATAATTTTATTAATTTAAATTGTATAACAAAACTATTAAACCACTGAAAAGCTCAAAGAATTATCTATATTTCAGAACTACTGCCTGTGCTTGCCTGATAACAATAAATCCGTAATTTGCAATTAGATGACTACCTTAAAAAATAAAAAAAGCATTTAAATTTAAAATAAAAGAATCAATGGAATCTGCTTAAAATTCTCTACATTTCCATATATACTACAATGCCAACTACTAATTATAATTAGTGGCCAGCATTGTTACACTTCAGTGCTTTCAAAATAGAATACAGACTTTAAAAGGGTTTTAGTGCTTTTCCACAAATCTGTCAAAAGTTAGGGCGAACTAAATATCTATCTATCTAAAAATTAGTGTTTTTGATTAATTAATAAGTTAATAATTATTGATTTATTAATTAACCAAAAACATTAATTTTTGAGAAATTTTTGGTTCTAATATCTACCAATAACCGGCCACAAAAAGTTATTGGGTTCATTTGATGGGAAATTTAATAAGCTTTCCAACGGTATATTACACAATGCTAGCCTCTTTAGGATAATTGATTAATTGAACTTTTAATAAAATCACATCGAAAATTAATTAAAGCATTATACGCACTAACTTTGAACAGAAGTTTAGTAGAAAAAAACTAAAACCACTTTTGGAATCTGTATTGGATTTTGAAGACATTGATGTATTATATAATAAAATCCTAGCCACTAATTATAGACTTAACCAAAAAACAATAATTTCTGATAACAATTATTCTCTTGAGGCAAGCATTGTGTTATATACCGTTGGAAATCTACTTAAATTTTCTATCAAATGAAATAAATAACTTTTTTATGGCTCATCATTGGTGGCCATTAGAATCAAAAACTACTCAGAAATTACTGTTTTTGGTTAATTGTTTTGTATGAAAATGTAGGGAATTTAATGCAGATTCCATTGGTTGTTTTATTTTAGTTATTAGTTTTCTTAAACAAAAGTTACGCCCATTTAAGTGTTTTTGATATTTTAAGGTAGTCATCTGATTAATTGCAAATTGCGGATTTGTTATAATAGGGCAATTATTTTCAGTAGTACTGTAATCTAGAAATTTCTTTGAGCTCTCTAGTGGTATAATTAGTTTTTTTGTACATTGTAAAATAAGAAAATTATGGTGCTTTTTCTTTTTACGGAGAAATACATTTGATATTTTAAGGTAGTCATCTGATTATTTGCAAATTGCAGATTTATTATTACGAGGCAATCATTGCTAGTAGTACTGTAATGTAGATACTTCTTGAGCTTTCTAGTGGTATAATTAGTTTTGTTATATAATGTAAAATAAAAAAGTTATAATGCTTTTTCTTCTCATGGAGAAATACATGTAAAAAATTGTTGCTGGAAATTTAATGGTTATTTTCTCGCCGGTAATAATTTTTAACATATAGCATATTTGTGTCCAATTTGTTTATTTGTTGCCTCAAAATCACATATTTAGAAATAAAAATAAAAAAACCAAACCAATTAATTTACTTTCGTTACTTCTTTACATTTCCATTCCTCCGTACAGCAAGTTTAAAATAATTTTTTTGCACATATACCAGGTGGAAAAGAAACACGGGTCACTTTCATTACTACTTTATTTATGAAAATATTAATTTGAAATTGGAAATTGGACTATGTTGTATGATTCAAGAAACAGCTTTTCAGGCACTATTTTTTTTTTCAATACGACTTCTGGTTTTACAAGAAGTGATATCAACTTTATTTTTTTTTAAATGTAACACCCATTTTTTTTTTGTTGAAAATACGAAATTATTTTAAAATAAGAGTATGTTTGTGATAATTTTTTTTTGAAATTTAAAAAAAAAATTTTTTTCCTCATCCGAAGTTATTAATAAAAACTACCAAAACTCATTCCAAATAATACAAATACCCAAGGAAAATTCTATTTTGTAAAATTATTTTATTGAGTAACGTTTTTGCAAATAACTCATTTTTTTAATGGAAAGATGGCGGGTCTCTTGGTTTTTCAAAAAGAAGATTTTATACGATTATTTTGGTATCCCGTATGTAAGGTGTAATCAATTTACTTGTGCCAGTTTTTCATATTTTTAGTTCTAGGGATGTTTAAAAATTAAAAAAAAAATTAAAAATGTATCACAAACATACTGCTTTTCTAAAATAGTTTTAACTTATGAACAAAAAAATTAGGTGTTACATTTAAAAAAAATAAAGGTTATCTTGAAAAACTTTTTAGTGCCTAAAATGGGTTTTCTTAAACCATACAACATAGTCAAATTTCAAATTTTTATTTTCATAAATAAACTATATCAAATCCGAAATCAACATCCGCAAAAACTTCCACATCTGACTTTTAGGGAAATAAACTACTTTTTAATAAAAAGTTTCGGCCATATTGGAACTACCGTTTTGTTTTTTTATATAAAAAATAAATATCAAATACGAAATAACCGACATCAAAAACGCCAGCAAAATATACAATTTTTTAATAAAAATAAGCACGCGTCACATAGTAGTCATACCAATTGAAAGATGATGGTCGTAACTTTTTAGTGAATATTTTTAATCATTTCATACCACAATAAATAAGTGTTTTAAAACTAAAGACGACCAAAGTCAATTATATAGATGCATAGAGATCAATTACACAATCACTTCTGTAAAGAAATTCCAGAAAATTAGACTAAAATATGTGATGTGCTAAGTTAAACTATTTAATTAGGTTAATTAAATTATTTAAATTAAGCTTTGAGGAATTGGGAAAATAGTCCAGTCAATTTAGGATTTAGTTGTGAAATAATTAGTAACAAGCTGAAATTTGGTACAGCTGTTCATTTAACCATTATTAATAACATACTAAAAGTCCTCAAGCCTCAAAAAATGCATGACCTTGAACGGTTTTCACCTACAAAGGCCGGTTTATAACCAGAAAGATATTTAGAAATTATTAAATTGAAACTTGAAACATCGCATAAATAGCACATTACCCGAACCGAAGTTCACTATCAACTGACTCACCTTGCCTTGAATCATATCGCAAGCCACGACGATTTTTTAGTGGGAGTAACTTCTAGTGTTTAAATTCATATTTTTTAGAGTAAAAAACAATGAATTTGTGGCATCTTAAGGACAAAAAATAGTGAAATCTATTAGTTGGTGAATTTTCCGATGTTTTTTCGAAGAACTAAAATTTGCCTAATGATTTCTGGAATAATAAAAACTTTTATGAAAAAAATATAAGATACGCAAACGCCAGAGTCTTGGGGACTTTTAGTATGTTAATGATTTTTTTCACATTTGAGGCCTTTTTTTCAGTAAAAGTTCCTTAAAATGTAATACAAATATTTTTTTTTTTTTTAGAAACCGTTTTAAGACAAACTGTTATATAACACGATTCGATCTATAAAAAATTTCAATATGAAATCATCTTCTCATATTCAGCAAAAATGAACTATCGTTGCTTTTTCCCTTCGTTCTTCATTTTTATAGTACGGTACTTTACCAGGATATATTGATATATTGACATAAAAACTTACTATAAGTTAACTATTTCAGAAAATCATTAAAGATAGAAAATATGGTTTAAAAAAATGACCAACTTGTCCTGCATACCGAGTAGAACTGTGAATCATATGAAATGATTTATTATTTATTTAATTAAACCTTAAGATGATTTAAAAGTATTTTAGAATGAAAACATTTTTTTTATCATTATATCTTTCAATTCATTATTTTCAGGTTAGAGTATTATATGAATAGATTTTAATGGTTAGTAGGTAATGAAATAACAACCTGAAAATTAAATAATTTAACATTAAAAATTAAAAACTGATATATTCTGTATTAATTATTATTTACGTTACATTGTTTGTCATGAATTCCTGCAAACATATATTATTTCTATTTCAGTAAATTGTCTTGAATGTAAACGATACAATATAGAATACAATACCAAGTGTTGTGTTTGTCACAAATAAAAACAAATTACTGTAAAGGATACGATGTGTAAGCGATTTTGGAAGAAAAGCTCAGCTTGAGGGCATCATTAACTTGGCCTATACTGTAAAGATCTATAAAACTTATTGGCAAAACTTACCGGATGAAACCCTCCAGCGACATTCTTAAATGCAATACAGCCACGAAGAGCCATAGATTGATATTTGATATTTTTAAAGCTTCTCGTTTATTTTCACCATTTCTGAAAGATGAATTTTCCTTTAGATATCGATTAAAAGTCATTTAAAATATATTTTGTTATATTAATAAATAATTCATAGGATGTACAAATAAAATTGTTATCGCGTTTTTAATTACACATCACAACATATTTTATTTAACATTATTTAATTTATTTCATATCGGAAATTTCCATTAATTTGTTTTCTAGGAATATAAAATAATATCAAAATTAATATGCTAAACTATGAAAAACCAAATAAAAAGTTGATTCCTTTAAAGCGAATCTAATGACTAAATTAGGTTACTGATTTTTAAAACTAAAGTCAACAGTGGTGCTTGTGATAATTTTCACGCTTAAAATGCAGAGAAAATTTATGCAAACTTTTTCGTGCGGGCTCACTTGATTCGTTATGCATCGCAAACAAAGAAAAACAATATGGTTCACTTTTGAATAATAACAATTTTTCTTCAACAGTTTTGCTTTATGCATTAATGAATTGATGATTTTATTTGTTTTGTTAGCAATCAATATTTCTCGTTTAAAAATAATATAAATTTTGTTTCAGGTATATAGCAGTTACGCAGCCAATAAAGTATGCCAAGCACAAGAATAATAGAAGAGTTTGGTTAACTATTGTTCTAGTTTGGGTAATATCTGTGGCTATTGGATCTCCTATAGTACTTGGCCTCAATAATACACCCGAGCGAGTTGCTGATGCCTGCCTGTTTTACAATAGTGATTTTATTATTTACTCCAGTCTTTCATCCTTCTACATTCCATGTATTATTATGATGTTTCTATATTATAACATTTTTAAAGTAAGTAATTAAATAATATGGTAAATAATTTATTAATGTTTATCATTAATTTTAAGGCTTTAAGAAAACGTGCACTTCAATCAAGATTAAAACGAAAACCGCTTTTAAGTGAAATTAAACCAGGAACTGTGATAGAAAACGTTGCAAATACAAGAAGATTAGCTGAAACCACTCTCGGTCCAACGGCGGTTGAAGAACCAGCCACTAACACTGGCTCTGGTTCAGGAGATGAAGAGGAGGATGCTGCAGATGATTGCCAAGTTATTTCCAATGATAAAAGTACTGAGTTTATATTAGCTACGGTTGTAGAAGAAGCTGCGTAAGTATAAATAAAGTTTACTTCGTTTAAAAACATAATTAAAAAGCCTATCTATTTATTATCTATTTTATTAAACATTTTTTTATGTTAACGAAAATATTAACACCACACCAGGTAGAAAAATTCAGTTCTCAACCTACATACTGAACCTTTATAATTACCCACAAAAATTAGTTAAAATTGTTTTTTTTTAAACAAACAGTTAACCCTTCATTGAAAAAGAAAAATGTATGTAATGTTTTTCAAGTCAACAATTTACCTAATACAATTTTCCGTTTCTATAGTGGCTGTATGTAAATAAGGCATACAAGGCTTCAATTCAATAAAAACTTTACTTTTGTGTATTGAACTGTTTATAAAAGATAACCTTGTTATTTTAACTGCATTTTATTAGAAAAATCACGCTTTTATATCTCGTCTGTCTCTAGACTCTACAATAAAATCACGTATTGTTTTTAAACAACTTTAAAACGAAACTTTTTTAAAACAAAAAAGAACTAGGATTAAAACAAACTGAAAAGTGATATGAAATACAAGATAAAATTTCGTTTAAATCTTATGAGAATAAGAAAATGTTTAAAACTTTTAAAAAAGCTAACAATCAATAAGTAAAATTTGAAACATGAAAAAGTTATAAAAGCTATGGAGTTAAAAATGTAAACATAAGGCAATCATGTTACGCTCAATCAAAGAACATAAAATAGAAGTGGCTTTATTTCTTAGGACGTGCGCCAATTTCCTCGAGAAAAATATGCCGTTTACGGTGAATGTAGCCGATTCTGCTTATTGATCCGATTTGATGCAATCGAAAACGAATGCGTCTAAATAAAACCTATACTGGTTGTATTGGGTACTATATCTACATGTTGCGTTTATTAAATTTGAACCTAACAGAATCAAATCGCTCGAGGCTTATATATTGCAGGATTTATCAAAAACATTCTTTAACATTTTTGATAAAAAATAATGGAAAATGTTTTTAGGGTCCAGTATTCTTTCTCCCAATCAATAAAATGTAAAATACATTTATTATAATAAACTTACCTTAACATAATATTTCACATATGAAACATAGAATAAAAATCTTCAGTCAATTATTTCACTGTTTCTGTAAATATACATAGTATAGGTTAAATAGCTTCAAAATGCACAAATAAACACAAAATTTGTACATTCTTGAAAATTTGCTAATAGCTTCATCTTGGCAGTGCAATTAAAAAACTGCAGAGTCCGCCCAGTTTTTAAAAAGTACAAATTTATTAAAGAAGGCCGTGTTATAGTAAAAACATGAAAACAAAAAATATTTTATTATTATAAGGTCAGAATAAAAATAGGTAATAGTTAGCAATAATATTATAATATGTCTTCAAAGTGCAAATCACGATCCTTTGAATAGTCATGGGGATCATCCAACTTATCGAATTGATCATCTTAGACCTCCAGCAGAATGATGGTTCTATGAAAATTACAGTTGCAGTAGGACTATTTCTCGCAGATCTTGCACAGTTCTGAGCATGGTATCACACTTCTGAAAAAAGAACACTGAGTAATGGAGCAAAATATTTGAGTCTGGAACTGCTGAGAGGGTCTTTCGAACCGGGTACAGGTTCCTATTTTGATGGCTCCAACCCCACTGTTTGTGAAATGTGAAAATGTTCGTCCGTTTTATGCACTTACCACGTCACTTAAGGTCAACAATAAAATCATTACTATTTTCCCAGTGGTATTGTACCATTGCTTGTATGAAGAAAGCCAGCTGACGATTTGTCTACTTATTTCTTTCAGGATATAAACTCTTCGTAAAAATACCAAGTTTGGAATAAGCTTAAATCGGTGAAGTGGGATTGGAGCTGTCAAAATTATGATCTGCACCCAGTTTGAGCGACCCTACCACCAGCATCAGACTCATATTTTGCCTGCAGGGGTAATTGCTCCACAACTCAGTCCTCTTGCTTCAAAAGTGGGATACGCTGCTCAGCACTGTGCAAAATCTGCAAGGGATACTCATGGTCCAATTCTGATTTTGATAGAAACAGAAACATATCTACGCTGGAAGATGATCATTTTGATGAGTTGGATGATCCCAATAACGTCTCGACGATCGTGATTTCCGCTTTGAAGACATATTATGATAAATTGTTATTAACAAATGTTCATTTTTAATTTTTCATGATTTTACTAGAAAACTTACCTCTTTCATTCACCCAGGAATGTATTACGGTTCAATATACATAAAAGAATTTTAGTATGTTTTAGGAAAGTCAAAATTAATTGTTTTATTGCCTAAACTTATTTTCTCGAATTAATTTCGGCTATCATTGTATTATTTTCCTTTCTTTTCAAACATTGATTGTCATATTATTGAGCCTTTGTGAGTCTTTTGAGAAAGTTCTTCCAATTTCGAGTGCGTGATTTTTAATTACGTGCCTAGTAGTGGTCACGGCAAAAGCCGGATTTAAATTGATAATCATATTATAATTATCATCTGATTGGTTGATTAGCGAGTGAAGCATTGGTTTCGTTGACGATTTTTGATACGCATATGTTTGTGGAAATTTGATGCCTCGTGGGAGTTGGTTCTAAGACAATATTGCAATTAAATTTAAAGCCGCCCAAAAACTCAGGTATTATTTTTTTGATTATTCTTTTTATACCCTCATCGAGCAATATTTTCTATAGAGAGAATTTTTGCTAATAGCATGTTTTTTAGGTTTTTTGTTTAGTGTACGGGTACTTTTACCAAACATTCTTCTTTAATTGAACTTGGTTTGAATCGTTGTAGAATTATTCGATTGGCATAGGGTGATCAGTATTTTGGTGACTATTTGAGGATTTTTGGTGTAGCTACGCCGCAGTTGCAGTTTTTTTGGTTATCTGGAGGAAGTGGAAAGTTTCAATTCACAATCTTAAGAGAGCAGTTGTGGTTCTGACTTGGTAAATTTTAAATCACATGGCCCCCAAATTCTAGTTATAGAACCTTGCCCATTAGGCAGCCCAAGTCGATTGGATGTTTTGTAATTTAACTTTTGTAGTGATTTTTTTTTAAAGGGCGTAACAAATGGTGCTCCAAATTAATAAAGATTTCTTTTCTTCTTTTAAAAGTATGGTGTTATTGCGTAAAATATTAAACTAAGCTCCTACTTTTGGCGATGTTTCCACTATTCGAGATTAAATATATCACCCTGTATATACATATTTTTAGTAATAATGGCTTTTAGTTTGTTTAATTTTAACTAATTGTGCGTTGTAGATGATTTATACACATTGAAATTTGATTACCTTAAATGCTTTGTTATTTGTCACATTTTAAGGGATCAAACAACGTCCACATTAATTTACTTCATTAATTTTATTTTCATTACTTCGTGTTTTTATTTACTAAAATAATCAGGAAAAAAACAATATATCATAAAAATAATTGTAAAATTCTTTTATACCTGATTTATTTAATTTATAATGTCAAGGTTTAGATTTTCTAGTGGATAATGTGCCAAGGGCTGTAAGTAATTGAATATTCTTATTAAAAGGAATTAGCTACTAATTACAAAAATATCTTTTACCATACTTTGATTGATAAAAAGATAATTAAAAATTAATCAATTCGTATTTTCGCCGAAAAGACATGAAAGTCAATTCTAATTTAAAACTTTAAAATGCTTAAAAAGAACGAAGAACCACTAACGAGATAAGTTTGTGGATTGAATATCCTTAAACGCTAGTCTTACAATCAATACGCCAACTTAATTAATCATTTATTAAAAATATTTAAATTTTTAACTTAATAATAATTAAGAAAATTGTTGATGAGTTAACATTTCAGACAGCAAATTATTTTAGTAAATTGTTTACATTGAAACACACCAATTGTTTCGTTAATTAATGTTTGACTACGGTGTCAATGGTAATTTGACTTGTAATTACTGTTGGTGAAATTAAATTCCAAGCACATGAGGATCAAGTATGTGGTTTTCTACCGAATGTCCCAGCGAGATAACTATCGACCCAATTAAAGTATTAAATAGCATGGTTATATCATTATTTTAATAAAAATTAAGCGGTAATATGCAAGAATTTATTAATTATTATATTATGAACTTTAATTATAAAATTTGGGGTATTTTTAATATAAAGTTGAGATTTCCAAACCTCTAAAATGCGCAAAATATTCCGTACAAACTATACTTTGACGTTCTGCGGGGGACAAGCTATCACACAAATAAAAAAATGCCAAATTGCATAACAACAGACGGTGAAAATCGAAATTATACAGGGTTTTTCTAAAAATAATGTTCACGGCTTCGTGTGCCTATACTAGAAGTGAAAATATGACAAAATGTCCATATAAACATTCGTCCGAAACTCAACTGTTACCGAGATACCGGGTGTTTTTCTTTTTAGTTTTAGTTTATTTTATATGGATGGGCTGAATGAAAATTTATAAAATTTTGGAGGTGACTACTCCTCCTGGATAACAACATTTGGCCCTTACTCTTAATTTATCCAGTGGCGTAGAAACGGGTCAAGGTGCCCTATTTTTTGAATATATTTGGTACGCCAATGCAAAATTTTACGATTTTGTTGGAATTTTTAAAATCTTCATATCATTTATCATAAAAAAGTACACCTCTTAAATTTTGATAGGATTAGTGGTATTTCTGAAATTTCCAATTATAAGGTCCTGTGAAATTGCTAAAATCAAACATATGTTCAAAATTTTAAACAAATTTAAATTAAACAAACAAAATTTAAATTGATAACCTTTAGTAAGAATCTTACTTGGTGTTTTCAATAAATGAAGAAGTCAGAAACACTATTTAAAATTTTATAAAATAATGATAAGGGGGGCCATTTTACCATTTTGGGCATTTTTCTAAAATTTAAAATTGTGTGTTTCTAACATGTTTTTTGGTTAAGTTAAATTGTTTCAAATTTTGAAATTAGTTTGATGTTAACATCTTAAAAAGGTACTGGATTATAAATCGCAAGGTTACTGAAATACCACTAATCCTATAAAAATTTAATTAGTGTATTTTTGTGTGGTAAATTGATAAAGATTTTAAAAATTCAAATAAAACTGTAAAATGTTGCAGTGGCGTACCAAATAAATTTAAAAAAGGGGGTTCCATTACCCTTTTCTACGCTACTGGATTGTTAAATTAAAACAAAAATAATAGCCAAAGGTAACTGCCATGAGAAGAGCTCACCCCTAAAATTTTGGTAATTTTCAATTAGTCTATCGAGAAAAAAAAATAAAAAGTATAAATAAAAAAGAAATTTCAACACCCTGTATCTTGGTAATAGTAGAGTTTTGGACAAATGCTTATTGTATAGACTTTTTGACTTATTTTTACTTGAAGTAGCCGAGACCACCAATTTAGAAACACCCTGTGTATTTATATTAATTTGGAGGAAAATTTATTTGAGTTTGTTCTGGCCAAAGACTTCTATGTTTTCTATTGTTATACATAGACCACGCTTGACAGTCCCAAAAAATAGGGGTTTTTTTATTTGCCAATTTTACCTGCTAATGAGCTAACTTTGGAAGTATATCTTTTACCATTTAATCAAATAATAACCGATGATATTGGTGTCCATCGGATTAGCTGGTAATTTGTAAAATAAAGAAAACTCAAAAATTACAGTTGATCGAAACAATTTATTGGTGAATTCATTTCTCTTTTTTGTAAATGAATTCACCAATAAATTGTTTCGATCAACTATAATTTTTGATTTTTGAGTCTTCTTAAAGAATCTCTTGCACCAACAATACTTAACACGAACGTCATTTATTTTCTACAAAATAAAGAAAAACAGCTATTTTAAAATCAACCCCAGCGCCGAAACTTTTTAGGGAGTCGTAAAACAAGTAAGTTCATAAATGTGTTCTTCATAATGACATTTTTAAAAAAATTGCTGGAAAAAAGTGGAAACTGTGTATAAATTTTAATGTATGGTTTTATAAAGTATATTTTTTTGGCCAAGGATGTAAATATTTTAATATTTTATATTAAAGAAATTAATTCGTAAACATTATTAATTAAAATAAATTTGGCTTAAAATTAAAATAAAACCGTTAAAACATTATTATGCGTTTGAATATACGACTTGTCAAGTCGTTGAGAAAATTTTCTTTGTTTTAAGTATTTCCGTTGCATCCAAGATGTTATTGACTAGTTATATTGCGTTTTACTCGACACTTTACTAAAATCCATAGGACTTTTATGATAGAAATAAGTGCTTGCCTGCAGTACAATGTGTCCTACTTATTTATAATGAACTATATTTATATGTTTAAAAATATAGTGGAGTATTAAATTTAGAAAAATCAGTGAACAAAAATCACTGCTATTAAACTTATAAATGTTGGTACCAAAAAGCTTGTAAAGATATTAGGCGGTTTTTGAGATGAGTATTTTGGTCAGAAACAGGATATATATGTACAGTTGCTTCCAGCTGGAAGTAGGACAAAAGTAATCACAATCGCGTATTCTTTGTCCTACTGCCAGCTGAAAGCAACTTTACATGTGAGATAAACATAATATAATATCTGAATAAAATATATTAAATAATAGTATATTGTTTTATTAGGAGTTAGAATAGTACTTTTTGTAGCAAGCATGTACGTCCCGCGGATACATGCGAGTCATAAAAAGCTCTTTTACTCCGAATAAAACAAGCGATCTATTCTTCAAATTTCTTAATTTTTAAAATAGTATAATTTAAAAACTTATTTTAAAATTTGATATTTAATTTACATACAATACACAATAAAATGTTAGTGTATATTGGGTTGCCTAAAATGCATTTCTACTCCGCCATTCTAATCCTTGTAAATGCAAAGTATACGCGATTGTAACCGATTTACTTCGGAAATGCACAAACATGACATAAAAATGACTTGTTAAAGCCTGTCAAGCGTCACATAAGGATGTACTTTAATGACGTTTGAGGAGAAAAAAAAATCGTATGTTTTCCTAAATAAAAATCTATAATTAATGTTAAATGTTAAAAAATTGAAAAAAAATGGGTAAACTTCAATGCCCTGCATTTCCGAAATGGAGCATTTTAGCGCAAAAAATTATTCTTACTTTTTGTCTTAAAATTGGTCCAAAACCCATTCCTAGATTATTCGACACTTGTTCAGATACACCCTATACATGCTTTTCATGTAGATTTACAGACACGTTCTTAAATTCACATAGCTTTTTATTATGCATATAAAATTACAGCTGTTAATTCTCAAACAAAATTAAAGAAACCAAATAAATTCACACATCTTCAGCAAAATGTGTAACTTCAATTTATCTGTTCGTTCGAAATGCGATGTGCGTATGAAACATATAACTCTGCGAAACAGAAGCCAATAATTGAACCTACGATTACAAAGGCGTTTATAAATAAAACATAATTTAATTAGAATTAATCAAATTGAATTTTGCAAATTATTCCTGAAAGTAAATTAAAGAGAATTTATTTATTTTTAAGTTTAATGGTAAGGTTGTAAATTGAGCCTAAAAGTTACATATTTTTGGACGCTTTCATAATAACTAAAAACTGAAAATTAAAAAAAAAATTAAAATCCAAAGGTCATGAACTGTGGAATTGTTGGGCAGTATAAAAAAATATTCGATTTCAATAAAGCGTTCGTCTTTTCTGTTCCTTTAAAGAAATCAAAATTTACATTACAAAGTCCTATACCTAATTCCAGCGATCTTCTTAATTGTAAATTCTTTTCAAATTTATAGCATTACTGACAAAACGAAATAAATTAATAAAATGATTGATGGACAGTGAAGTATTTCCGTAAATGTGATTTTTCGTAAGATAAATTCAGTTTCCGTTTTAATCTAAAATCAGATTATTTCCGTTTTGCGATCTTATTATTTTTTTACAAATAAATCTAATAAATATAAGACTAAGATTAAACTAAGATTAAAAGTACATATATATTAAAACTATCTCAACAAATATCATTTAAAGAGTATTTTTTTTAACAATAAAAATATGTCGTAAAATCTCTCTTGTGATCATGGTTACAAGTTCCCAGATTTAATCTTTGAATTCGTGTCGTTTACATTATGCACCTATACTCCGCATAACGACAAAGCCAGATCAATACTTTCATATTTACAGACCGGATGTGATCGGAATATTATTTGTATCAGTTCATGCAGAAAAGTCGAAAATAAAAAAAATTACTTTCTTTTGTAAAATGCAATACATAAATATATGTGATTTTAGGAATCTTATTTTTAAATTTGTAGAAAATTTATTATATTCATAAGAAGATATTGCAAAAAAATATATTCATAAAAAAATGTTGTTTCATATAAGTCCAAGAATAATCTACATTGGTTATAAATAAACCACTTTATTTAAACGGCAAAGATATTAGTTAAATCGCCTTAAGGATTTTTATATTCGCCGAAATTATTACATGAGATTTGTGCAAACATTTATATAAGCTTCGTTATACTTCGTTTAATTAAAACATAACTTTTATAATATAAAGATACCTATACTCACATAAAAGTAATCATTTTTGCAAATTTTATTAAAAAATGGAAATATACCCCAATACCAGTTGAATAAATTAAATTTTATGAATATTTATTATAGTGTTTGAAATATACAGGGTGTCACAATTTGAGTGGCATTACATTCTTTTTCATTAATAAAGTTACAGATTCGGTTACATGGGTAATATTTTGCAATGTTTTATTTTATTCAGGTGCCATTTAAAGTAGCCAAAACTTCTGAGCTATTCCGAAGATAATCGGAATAATCAGAAAAATATTTTTTTAAAATCGATTATTTCGATAACTAAAAAGTTTACAAAAAAATGTTTCGGATAAAAGTTTGGTGTTTTGTTATGACGAATTTTATTATTTTAAATATTGCATATACGGGTCCGCCAAAAGTTTTTATAGCGTGAATATATTTTTCAAAAATTAGCATACTTATACAGTATCATAAAAGCTACATTCTGAGATGGTTTAGAACTTCCCCATTTTTTTTGGTGGGGTGGGGGGAGTTCACGTGGGGAGAGATCTAACCAACTTTTTTAAATTGCAACCCCTATCAAGTTTTAACTCATTTTAAAGGGAATGAAAAAAGAAACACAGTACTGCAAACCAGAGGCCATTATGTCGACTTGTTAAATAGTTATTAAGGATTAAAGTTCAAAACAAAGTAGAATAAAATGATTTTCATCTAGTTAGCATTGAAATTTTGCAAAGGTAACTAGATGAAAATCATTATGTTCCACACTTTACACAAAACATTCTATTGCCAAATAAATGCCATGAAAGTGCACATTTAGAATTTTTAATTATCGTACTTATTAGATAATAATTTCTTTTGAGTAAATTGATGAATTTTAAGTCATTGGTAAAAAATGACGGAAAAGTTAAGTAAAAAATAAAGAATTACACTGTTAATGATTCGTGTTTTGGAGACAAAGTTAGGTTGTACACTGAAGTTCAGGTTTTTAACGCCTTTTTCGATAAACGCCCTCCAATTTCAAAGTCAACTGTTGAAAGAACTTTAAAAAGGTTTGAAGAAGAAGGCACTATAAAAGACAGACCAAAAAGTGGTAGACCGAAGTCTGAAACTAGTGAAGAAAATTTTGAAGATGTACTTTTGTGATTTATTGAGGATCCTCGTACCACTTTTTAACAAATGCAGCTCAATTCCATGACGCTAGTGAAAGTTCCATCCGTAGAATTTTGAAAACCACTCAATATACTACGTATAAGTGACATTTAGTACAAGAATTGTCAGAGGATGATTATGATAGAAGGCAAGAATTCTGTGAGCAAATGAGGGCAAAACTGGACAGGGACCCAAATTTACTTCAACGCGTAGTTTTTTTCGGATGAAGCCACTTTTTATCTAAATGGTCAAGTTAATCGACATAATTTTCGATCTTAGAGTAACGAAAATCCAAGATGGATGCAGGAGCATCACACTCAACGTTCTCAGAAACTAAATGTATGGGCTGGTGTCATTGGATTGAACATAATTGGGGCTTTTGTGATTCAACGAAACTTGAATTCCAATTATTAAACAACCGTATAATTCCAGCTCTTCGTGTTTTATATTTTGGTGACCTATTTAATACGATTTGGTTTCAAGAGGATGGTGCACCTTCGCATTTTAGTCGAAGTTGAAGTACGGAATTTTTTAAATGCAACTTTTTCAAATAGGAGGATCGGCAGGGAGGGCGAAATCGAAGTGCCTCCAAGATCACCTGATTTAACCCCTCTTGATTTTTTTTTGCGTTTTTTTTTAAATCGAGTGTACACAACAAAACCTGAAACATTAAATGAATTGGAAAATCGGATCCGTGACGTGATCAACCAAAGTAATAGCTACAAAACGTGCAAAATTCGATTTATCACCGCTTAGGTATCTGCGAAATTGAAGAAGGCCGACGATTTAGGCATTTGCTATAGAATTTAGAAAACAAATATTGGATATTTGGAAAGTCGTGCAGTGACCAAACAAAATATAAAGTAAGAAAATTTGGTATTTAATTTCATTAATTTATTGTGATGACTTCCGGATAGAGCCTAATTATTTCTAATTTTCATTACCTTCAAATTGGGGTACTAGTCGATTTTTTTAATACTTGATAAACGATTTATGTTTTATCATTATTACCATTGGAAAGAGGACACTTTAAGCTTCAAAATTATATTTTTAATCTTTTTACTAAGTTTTTAAGCAGCTATTGATCATTTACTGATTTCTGGCAAAAACGGGCGATGCCAAATTCAAACCCCTGTAACTTTCAAACAATAAAAGATAGGACGAACGGGACACCCTGTATTATACTTTTTGTTAATGAAATCACAGTCATTGGATCTGGATATCGCTAAAAATTATCATCGTTTTGCTGCCTTACTGCATCAGGGAGAAAAAAATTGATCAGCTTTCAAATGGATTGGCCCATCGTAAAAGTTGTGTTTAAATTTTTCTAAACGAATAATCAACAAAAGAGACACCAATTTTAAAGTGTCAATTCAAATGCAATATACATTACACTGGTTTCCAATAAACTAGATTTTCGTATCACTGAAAGCCGTATGTATGAAATGAGAAGCGCATATTCTACACTGGCGTGTTTCCAATGTAAACAGTGTATTAAACATGATTCATGAAGTAAAATTTGCTTCCTTGCATCTTTATAGAATCTATCCCAGTATAAATTATTTGTATATCATTGAAAATCATACTGAAAACTGCTATTTTAAAATTATTTATTTACCTAGAAACCTTAATTCACGATTACTTGTCTTTAAAAGGTTATACGCTAAACTTAAATAATTGACAATATTATATTTTTAAAATAAAGAACTTTTTGTTTTCGCTATCTATCATGCTAAGTGTATTCTGTAAGGCGAGTATGGAGAATGCGCCGGGCCTCAATAAATTCTTTTGCATACAAAGTCCGTATAAAAATCAAAAAAAATAAATATTTTTTAATTGTATCAAATTGAAAAAAAATTTAATCAAGGTATATTCGATTTAGACAAGCTACCATTTAAACATATTGAAAAATATATTACACATATTTTGAATATATTTTGAATATATTTTATATCATAATATGTATATTCTAAGATTAAGAGATTAAGAATTGATATTTACTTTTAATTTTGTTTTTCTAAAGTACATGACTGAGTATCAACTTTGAGATCTCAAATGGAATATACCATCTTTTGTTCAAAAAAATTAGAATTCACCAATTTTTTTGATCATATGTGATATTTCTGGTATTTTTCTTTTGAGTAAAAATTTATTTTTTTTTAAATATCCTATGAATTTTTTATGATTGGTTGAGAATAAATAATTAGAAGAAAATGCTACGATATATAATTGCCACGACACGATGTCACAAGTTCGTAAATAGTATATTGCGCAACGAGCTAGAAAGTGACGATTTTTGTGTGAGTATGAAGCTAGCCAAGTGAGGATGTCACACGAGCACGAAATTTACTTTCTTGCGTGTTGCGTACGCTATTTTTCCGACGACCACGAAGATTTTGCGACCTTTATGAATGTTTTGTAGTCATAACATAACCTTTGATTACTATAATTAGGAGTGCTAGTGAATCTAGAAATACGCATGCTTGATCTTTAAAGTTGACAGTGTCTGTTTGGAAGTGCTGAGGAGTTGGTGAAGCTTTTTCAACCCTTTGATAAATCAATCGACAATTTGAAATATCGCGTTGCACATGTCAAATTTCTTAATGCTTAGTGGAGTATAGACGCTCACATTTTACGCTAGTAGTTGACTGGTAGTGGTTAGTGGCTAATTGTTAGTGGTAACTGTTAGTGGTTAGTTGTTAGTTGAGCATAAACTCACCTTAAAATATGACTTCCAAGCTTCGTTCTTCTTTCTTGCGCTTTACTTAAATACGTCATAAAACGAGTTTTTCGGACTTAACCCACATATAAATAGGTTTTTATTTATTAGTTCTCTTCTAAGCTTTCAAATGACCACCAGAGGTCGTATCTGATCTCTGAATTGGCGAGTATGATTATTACACTATTTTTTTATTTCTATTCTAACTTTTCATCTAATATATTTTTATTGCTCTTTGGAAATCCAAATTTTATCATAATCATTTTTTATAAGTAATAAAATTCTCTTAAAAAAAGGTTTCCATTTATAGAACAAAATTACCTTGAAAATAAAAATAGATGTATTTAGCTCTCTTTTTAAGTCAAACCACTTTCTCCGAAACTTGATTCGGTTTTATCTAACTTATTCCATAATTTTGCGGCTTACTATACTCGGTATAAACGAAACATGCATCACCTTTATAATTTATGAAAATCAAAATTTGAAATTTGACTATGTTGTGTGGTACAAGAAAACATATTTTATGCACTAATTTTTTCTACTATCGCTTTCGGTTTAGCGGATATAAAATTTCTTGTTTTAATGCAACACCCCATTAATAGTTATTTATATCAATCATTATAATTAAAGGAATAAATATTTGCAGCGAGAGAAAGGCCTAGGCTGCTAACACTACGTGAACCAAAATGATTGGTTAAGATCCAAATTACATACAAAATTTTATCAGCTAAATTAAATAAAAATAAAAAATTTTGACAGCTTAGTGTCATTAATTTGGAACCCATATAGTAATCATTATGGGCGTTATCAATGATTTGGCGCCTAAAAAGAAATCGTTACTATGGTGATTTCCTTTATGGGCCTCAAACCACCTCAAGCTGATAAAGAACGTCATAATGTCAATTAAATTAACACACGTAAAAGTGATATTATGGTATGCAAGCAGATAAAGTAACAATCTATGATTTGTCGCCTATAATGAAATCGTTACGATTGTGATTTCTTTACGGACATCGAACCGATAAAGAACGTCATTATGGGCGCGTTCCACTAATGACTCACAAAGCCCACGACGACCGCAAAGTCATTCTACATAAGACCGCGATTTTTTCTTTCGTGCATCGATGGCGACCGCAAGAAGCTCACAACGAGCGTATTTATTCGTGGGTTTCTGTGGTTGTTTGTTGAATGGTGAAGTTTTGAGCTAGTGGAACGGGAAAATTTTGTGGTCGTTTGTTTTAGTGTTCATTAGTGGAACGCAGCCTATGTAAATCAAATTGACACACGTAAAGGTGTCATTATAGAATGCAAGCAGATAAAAATAATTTTTAATTTCATATAATGATAATTTTATTTATTTAATTTGTATCTTTGTAATATTTTAATAAATACATAAAATTGCGGCACCAAAATGATAAATATTTGCAAACTTTAATTCTTTTGTGTAGCTAATTGGTTTTAAATTTCAGTATTGATTTAAAATTTTAATATGCGGGATAAATTAAATATAAATTAAATTTTACTATAAATAAATACAAAACATTATTTGAATTAATTAGTTAATTGACCATTAAGTAAACAAATGTATACATATATAATTAAAATTATAAAGGTGCACCTGATATAACATTAGTATTAATAGGATTCAAAAGAAATTGAAAAATGTTCAAATGTTTATAATATGTACAGATTGGAGAAACTATTGTTCACATTTTTATTTGACAACTGAAGCAATAATGATTTGTACCTATAATTGATTTTAGTACAATCATAGCATTATTAAAAAATATAAAAGAGAAAGACAAAAACAAATATGAAAAAAAAATCCTGAACAAAAGTTATTAAAAGCGCTATTTTTCACTGTTTCTCTGTTTGGATATTAATATCTCATAAATCATTAACACTCGATCTTACAAACATTATACCAATGGAAAAATATACAGGGTGTTCCAGTTAAAAATGTCGTTTAATTGGTCAATTTGCGGTTCATGAGACACTTTAATAAAAGCTGATCACCAATTTAGACTTGACATGGCAGCTGTAAAGTAGACGCTATTGAAAATATTTTGTCAAAATGTAAACCCAAAATTCGTCGTTTGTTTTATAAAAGATATAAAAGGTTTTACAAAGTATGATTATTGTTTGATAATGAATCCAAAAATGTTATAATATGCTGGGTATTCTATTTAAAAAACGTAACTTTGATCTGCCGTTTTGGAATTGAACCGCGGTATATTATTAATTTTTTTTAAATGTGGGCCTAAAAGTATTCTATATTCTATCGAAAACCGCATGTCGATATCTTTTTAATTTTAGAGTTATCTTAGTTCCTCGCAGTGCTAGGACACCCTGGATAATTGCAAGAACTACATTAAATGGATCATAAATAAAATCATCACAACTGATTGGGCTACCCTGTATAAGGTATATTGTTATAATATGTACCCAGATAGTTATTTATTGGAAAAAGTATAAAAACATGTTTACTCATAAGTTATTTAAAATGTATCTTTTGAAATATGTAAAAGGTTTGCCATAAAAATTATTACAAAATTTTTTTTTTGTGATTATTATAAAAATATTTTTAAATTAAAATAAACCTCGAGTTTTATGACAATTTTAGTTTACACGAGTCAAACAAATCAATTAACATTTTTTGTATAAATAGAATTCACACAAGTTGATTTGATTTTTGCAGAGTAAATATAAGCGCCATTCGTTCATATTTTACGCTCAAATTCACTTTAATAATCAACATCCCACAATGTAATCTGTATCGTCGTATTAATCAATATTTAAATTATCATTTACACAGGTGAGAATGGGGTTTTGCCACTCTACCAGTTGAACGTAACAATTTAAAATCCCTAATTAGTTTACTGCATTTATATTGGATTTTTTAGAGTGTTTATAGTCAACACATTTTAACAACGCGCTCTATTCGTCTTAAATGAGAAGTTTAGAGCATCGGTAATTTAAATTTTTTAGCCCAAATTTTTTAAAATATGGTCAATACCAACGTCAATACTTATACATACCATGTAGCTGTAGCTACGTAATATTTTATCCGATAAAATAAGTAAGACTATAATTGAATATAAAAGATTTTTTTGCAGGACCACTCCTAAAGTTGTCACTTTACAAATTTTATTCAATGCTTAAAGTTGAATTTTTTTGTGTTTAGCTGTCATAGAAATGTCATTATGCTATGTTGGTAATATATGCATATATACAGGGTGTCTAGAAATTAAACGGCCAAATTTTAGGAGGCGATTCTACAACTAATTTTAAGAAAAAAACTTCCTATAAACATGTGTCCGATTTCGCTTCCTAAGGGAGCTACAACTATTGTGACTAAAACTAGATTTTTTGTCGTTTATTTGAAAACGGTTTGTAATAAGGATTTGAAATTTGGTGTGAAGACTAATACGTTTAAGATATAATTTCTCAA
Organism: Stenus bimaculatus; assembly: GCA_963971135.1. Lineage (NCBI taxonomy): Eukaryota > Metazoa > Arthropoda > Insecta > Coleoptera > Staphylinidae > Stenus > Stenus bimaculatus. The sequence goes on from OZ020180.1 coordinate 20,903,413, forward strand.
TTTTTTTCAGATTTTTTGAAAGCTTTCTAAAAATTTCAAAAAATTTTCAGTAAATATTGTTAACTATTTAAGATTTAAGATTGCTTTTAAACGAAATTATGAAATTTGTTTTTGTTTAAAATTGCGATAGTGCAAAAAATGTTGTATGTAACTCGTGTAAAGTGAAGTTTTATGTCATTCGGTCGGGTTTTATCGAGATTCGCCTTCGGCTCATCTCTATACTTCTGACTTCATGCCATAAAACTTCACTTTACACTCTCGTTACATAACTATTGTTTTTTCTGAAAACATCTGAAGCGATTGGCAACTTTTGATACATCTCTGTATACGTCTATAATTATTCTCATCCAAAAAATGTTATACTGGGTGGCCCAGATCTTACTTCCCAGGAAATAACTCAGTTGTTTAAACCGATCAAAATATAAATCAAAAAGTGCTATGAATTGCAGCACTTATACCTCATAATTTCATTCTGAAAAAATATATTTTTATTTACCAATATTAAGACGCCATCATCATTTTTTTTTCTTTAATGGGACACCCTTTTTTTATAATTGATATTGCATCTACAATTTATTCTCTAAACAGTGATATGCCACACTCAGTATTTTAGGTACATTTTGTGTATAAAAAAATTAAAATATTGATCGAAGTAGTATGCAAAATTATTTATTTAGTTTTTCTAAGAATTTTTTTTAAATCTAAACTAACTTAGCTTAACCTAATCTAACTGAACCGAACTGTAAATTACAAATTTTGTTAAAAAAACTAAATAAATAATTTTGCATAATATGTACATATTAATGTCAATATCAATTATAAAAAATAGGGCGTCCCATTAAAGAAAAAAATCTTAGGAGAGGTAAATAAAAATATTTTTTTTGAATGAAATTATGAAGTATAAGTGTTGCCGTTCAAAGCACTTTTTAATTTATACTTTTATCTCTTCAAATAACTGAGATATTTCCTGGGATGTAAAATCTGGGTCACCCTGTATACACCTTGTCAAACTAAACTTAGTTAGGGTGGACGTTCTTTGTAAGGCCTTGCAGGTCTATATAAATCGATCTATAAATTTTGAGTATTTACGAGTGACTTTAGTTATCACTAGCTGCTTTTGTAAAATTAGATAATTTTAAGAAAACAACGAAAACGACAAAAATTGTAATTTATACTAACACATTTTATTTTTCCTATGAGTGCTAAGTTGTAATAAATTTATTTTCAATGTTTCTTAATTTAAGTTGTTCTAAATAGACGGTTTTCAAGCAAATAAAAATTTACGAGAACCACAACTTTATAGAAGCTTTCTATAAAATTAAGAATTTTATAAGTATCGTTGCATTTCTTTTATTACCCATAAAAACTTTTCCACATGAACTTCAATTTTAAAACTTTTTGGAGCAGATATTTAATTTCATTTAATTAGCAGATTCTATTTCCTGCTGCCAATTTTATTAATTATTTTCGGCTCGAAGATGCTCATTAAGTCCTTTTAAGTTGCTGTTATTAATCCCTTAATTTTGTTTTTGGAGCGTAATAAACAATTACACGCGCAAATTCCCACCCCGCATCTGTTGCACATTTTCTCTAAGTTTTCGAGGGAGGATCTACGAAAGAGGGTAATGTAGCAAGCTAATTGCTTAGCGCGGATAATTCAAAAGCACACACACAAGCTTATTTTAGAAATTTAGTACATTTTAAAAATTATTTTAGCATTATTTTTTATTAAATGACTATTCACAATTTTTTTAGTGGGTGTTAAATTGATAATAAATTGTTTTAATTTTTTGAGCTTTTATCAAAGGTAACAGGTTTTAGCTAAGCGTTGACAATAAATCAAACAACAAATAATCAAGATTAAAACTGAAGGAACTATTACACGTAATCGTTTTAAAATGACTCAGTTTCAATTAATCCAAGATAATTTGTTATCTGGAGAAGTAATTATCTTGAAATTATAGTGTTAGGGTAATGTAATTGGTGCCAACAGTGCTCAATTCCATTATATACATAATTAAGTTTGCAATATTCAATGGAAAGCTTTCCCCCATGCTTCAGAATGCATTAAAACCCCTTCTTTAAAGAGTTGCTCAAATTTTATTGTAGTTCATTTAGCTTACTTTTTACAATTTCTTTTATGTCCATAGCCACTTAACGGTTTATTATAAGTTATAAACAAACATTTATTAACTGGTTTATTGATAATAAAGAAGTAGAATGTAATTCTTAAACTGAACTATTAAAACTTATTTAAGTAAAAAATAGCACTGATGGGCAAATTTTTAAACATTCATTGAAAACTATTGCGCATATTATTTATGTTTGTCGGTTTAACTTGGTCGTTGCTTTTAGATTAGAACATTATCTAAATAATAGCTGGCACAAGTATTTAAATTTAGTTGTATTTTTGGTACTATCCGGCCAAATATTTCCTTAAAAATAAATTAAAGAATAAAACAATCCAGCTATTTTTTAGACAATAATTTTATGATTCTATTTCATTTCATTGCTCCTAAAAATATTAAAAAATAAGGAAGATATTTTGGCAGAACGATTCGACTGTAAATTACGCAAATTAAGCATCGAAGAGCAACCAAAACACAAAAATATATATAATAGTTTTTAATTTGTATGTCATTTTTTATTTAAATTTAGTGTTTAAAAAATTAATATGTGATCCATCTAAAATTAATTAATTAGTATTTAATATTAAAATAAAAAACTCACTCTTTTTAAAGATATTTAATAAGCCAGAACGTTTTCGTCAACCAATGTTGACATTATCAATGGCATTAAATGACACAAAAATACAAATATGGTTGCTTAGGAAACAATTTTAGAAAACTTAATTTGGAAAAAGAAATATAATAAATACATCCGAAAATATAAATATTATATTTTGCGTCTACAGGCCGACTTAAATACCGCTATGCATTCGCTCAAGGATCCAAGGAAACCTGTAGAAAAACTTGGACCTAGCAGTCTGGTTCAAAAAGAATATCTAAAAAGCACGATTGGTAAATATAATATATATAATATTATATTTACTGCTAGGTCCAAGTTTTTCTACAGGTTTCCTTGGATCCTTGAGCGAATGCTTAGCGGTATTTAAGTCGGCCTGTAGACGCAAAATATAATATTTATAAATAAATTAAAGGACAACACAATTATTTGGACTGCTTCAATTAAATAATATTTATATTTTCGGATGTATTTATTATATTTCTTTTTCCAAATTAAGTTTTCAAAAATTGTTTCCTAAGCAACCATATTTGTATTTTTCTGTCATTTAATGCCATTGATAATGTCAACTTTGGTTGACGAAAACGTTCTGGCTTATTAAATAACTTTAAAAAGAGTGAGTTTTTTATTTTAATATTAAATACTAATTATTTAGTGTTTAAACGTTAAAATCAGTGAAATAAGTTATGTTTTATATTGCAATCATAACATACCAATAATTTTAATTAAATATTAAGAGACAGTGGTTTCTTCAAAGTTTACTTTAATAACAATGTTGCCAAGTTTACTTCTTAAGATTCAAATAACTTAGGAATTTCCATATAGATCTTTTTAATTATTTTATCATTATTTAACGTTTGCTTCAATACAACGTAACTGATATTGTCTATGTGATAGCTACCAAAATTAAGTTTTCAGGCCATACCTCCGTTAGATAAAGAGATAAAAACTTAAATCATCAAAAGCTTTTAATGGCATCAAATTGACATTCCAATTCCACTTTCAAAATATTATTGCCTTTGATAGCCCTTAAGAAGCCAACACCAACTTTTTTTTTCTTAACGGCACCCCCTATTTTTGTAATCAGAAATGAGATCTCAGCTTTATACTGAACACGATAGTATGTTATCCCTACTATTTTCGTACACGGAATATGAATGTGTATTTTGTGTATTTTGTTTGTATAAAATCGCCAATGGACCTTTCCACAGTAAAATATTTTTCAATGAATTTTATACTATACATAGCTCTTAAAAAACTTAATTTAATGGACGTGTTTGTTTTTTAATTAGGACATCAAAAAAATTAAAATTAATTTATTTAGAAATTGTGTTCAAAAAAGCGGCAACGTTGGTGGTGTTCCCGTCGTGTCTCCTCGTGTGCAGACGTCTCTATCAACTCTGCCAGCTCTAGAGTCTGCGATACGTGATGACAGATTGCAAATGTCAAATTTAGGTTAGCTTGTGTAACCGTCATCTGTCAAAACAGAGTTTATAGAGAATTGCGGCGGACAAGACGGTAGGGGATACCAACAACATTGTCGGACTCGTACTGTTTATGACGTTTCGGATTCATAAATTCAAATTTTTAGCTCTTAAGGTGAGTTTATGCTCAACTAACAACTACCCACTAACAATTACCACTAACAATTAGCCACTAACCACTAAAAGTCAACCACTAGCGTAAAATGTGAGCGTTTATACTCCACTAAGCATTAAGAAATTTGACATATGCGATGCGATATTTCAAATTGTTGATTTGATTATCAAAGGGTTGAAAAAGCTACACCAACTCCTCAGCACTTCCAAATCACTCCCATTAAATGTTTCACTATCCATTATGATTATATGATAGTATAATATTCGCCAGAGGCAAAAATTTAAACAGACTCTTTCAACTTTAAAGATCAAGCATGCATATTTCTAGATTCACTAACCATCACTAACCACTAGCAACTCCTAATTATAAATTCGAAATTTTCCCCATTAGCGGCTAATTGTAAATGCTTAATGATTAGTTGTTAGTGGCAGTATAAACAGTCAAATGCAATTGTATGCATTTATCTTTTTAATTGTTAGTGGTTAGTTGTTAGTTGTTAGTTGAGCATAAACCCACCTTTACACAAATGATCAAATAATTGATTAGATTTTATTTTTTATTTTAACTTTATCTTTAAGTCTAAATAAAAATTAAAAAATCGTGGAAGGGGCCATTGTCATTAAGGATATTTCTTCAAAGGTGGCTTATTTGTTCATACGTATAAATAAATAAATGAAACCATTTTTGACGTTTTTAAGCTTGTGTTAAAACTGCAGGATCTAATTCTGAACATTTATTATAATTTATTTTAGTATTTTTTTTATTACAAAATAAAGAATAAACTTAATTTTATAATTTTTTTAAGTAACACGTTGAGGTATTCAAAATAAAGTTGAATTCCAATTTTTGTTAAGAAAATTAAAGGGTGCCATTTGAGAAAAAAGCTGATAATGGCTTCTTAAAGTTGGTTAAATCCAATAATATTTTAAGAACGGAATTGGGATGCCAATTTGATGCCATTAAAATATTTTGTTGATTTGATTTTTTATCTCTGCAATTAGTGGTGATATGGTCTTTAAACTAAATTTTGGACATCCGGTATTTGTACTAAGTGGACTGCACGTGACTTACTTGCAATAAGTTGACTTTGTCAAACTTAGTTTACACGACTGCATGGGCAGAGATTGGAAAATCAGTTTTAAGAGCATCTTCTAGACACCCGCGATAAATTTTCCGTTAGAGATAATAACAAGGAATAGAAAATTCATCCCACTTTTCTGGAGCTTCTTTGCAAATTATGACCAAATAACTGATAATTAATGCGAATCCCTAGAGGGCGCACGAGTTTGGGAGGAAAAAATTGTGAAAAATCATGAAATCGAGCATTAGTTCTGAAGTCGTAACTCAAGTTTCCCGCTTTAGATTTTCAATTTTTTTCAGACTTATAATCTAAATTGCATAGGCTACATCCTGGCAGAGAGTTAACTTCTGCAACCTTGCACAAAATTTATTAGAGGGGTCCAAAGTTAAGGTAGTTTTAGATCATTATATTTTTTTTGTACATTCTCCTTTTTTTTCTAGCAGCAATTAAAGAAGTGACTTCTTAATCATCTACAAAAAAATTATACAAAAATATTGTTCGTACTAGCTTTTATGACTGCAGAACTAAACCACTATATGTTCCGTTTAGGATATTGCTCTTTATGGCGATTTTGGTGTTGTATAGTGTAGAACTCGTCTCTGATATGATTTATGATTATAGAAAAGCTTGAAACTCGTAAAAACGCTTCAAAAATAAAAGAAAAAGCTTTTAGTTTGAAGAACTGTTAAATCTTGTTACGCCAAAAATTCTAAATGATGATACAAGCATGAGAATAGCATTATCAGCAAAAATAAAAAGTTAATTTCGAGTGCCAATTTCTTGCTTGTATATTCGGGCGTAAATAAACAAAGGGTTAGGCTTTTTTCGGATATTGTTGCTTTTAAACGAAAATTTGGTTGTCCCGGTAATGACTATAGAGAATCATAAAACAATCGCGTATTTTGATTGTTTCTAAAATGAGGTGTTTATAAGTAGCAGATAAATATTATTTTATGAAACATCACACTCGCCGAACTCGGTTATTGCACAATAAATATCCTGGTGTATGGTAGGCCTTACATAAAACTTGTGTATGTAAACTTTAAGTTTGTGTAAGTTCGAACTTTCATTCAAACCTTCTGCACGCTTTCCGATCATATAGAAAATTGCATTTCCATTTTCACAAAAATTTGGTGTTTTTTTCTAATTTAATATTGCATGTCCTTTTAGCAAAAGATAGTTAAAATAAATTTAAGTCTTGAAAATTATAGGCATGCGATTCGCATGGTCCCAAAGGGCTCAAGTGGTCATGTGATCTTGTATTAAAAAAATATGATTTTCCGCGTTTTCATAATGCATGCCAATGGAAAGAATTAAAGTTTATGTCATAAAACCCCCATAAGAAAATGGGCATGCGGCCCTCGTTGGCTTAAGGGTGGAAAATTTAGGAAAAGTTTTGTGGAATGACACTGAAGTTTAAAATTTTCACCAAACTTCAGTGTCATTCCACATAAATTTTCCTAAATTTCCACCCATGAGCCAACGATGGGCGCATGCCAATTTTTTTATGGTGGTTTTATGACACAAAGTTTAATTATTTTCATTGGCATACAGTATGAAAACGCCGAAAATCATATTTTTTTATTACAAGATCACATGACCGTTTGAGCCCTTTGCGACCATGCGAATCGCATGCCTACGATTTTCAAGACTTTTATTTTAACTATCTTTTGCTAAAAGGGCATGCAATATTAAATCAGAGAAACACCAATTTTTTGTGAAAATGGAAATGCAATTTTCCATATGATCGGAAAGCGTGCAGGGGTTTAGTACCCACTTTTCTTTGTTCTTATAGGGTAAATATTCTCTCCTCCAAAAGGCATGCTGTATGAAATCGGAGACCAAAAATGTCGCGAGCTCCCGGTCTATTTGGCCAAGGTTATAAAATTTTTAAAAAAGTATACTTCAACACCCTTTATTTCGAAAATTGAGCTTTTTGGCGACTAAATAAATAAACTTAGTCAAATTGCTAAAAATTCATTTTTTCAAACTACAATTAAAAAAATTACTAAGATATTGCAAAACTGTTCAATGTGGTTTAATTTTCAGGATAAATTTTAATTAAATTTAATTAAGTTATCCAAAGATTAAAGTTTAATAATAAAGGTAATAAGGTAGCTATAAATAATTTAAAAGATTAATCTCATTTCCTGTTTGAATAACGTAATTTATTTCTTGTTCCAATTTTTGTTTAAGGATCTCATCCGTGGTGGCAAGTTTGGCGGCGCCTCCGCCGAGGTCTGATCCAAACGGCAACAATGATTCTGGCTATGCAACGAGTCAAGTGGAGAACATCGTCGTGGAAACTCCCAAGAGGCCACGTACCCAATCCAAAAAGAACGGCGCCTCCATCGAAACGGAGCTTAGGTAAATATGATTGTCGTACTTCTTCAACTCGTTTATTCAATTCTAACGCGCCCTCACTAAATTTTCTTTAAACAAATATCCCATAAAAGCTTTATTTACAGTAACATATTTTCAACAAGTTTAAATCCCCCGCAAATTATATTCCTTTTATCTTTTTGGTTGACAGCAGGTATTTAAAAGCTTTATTTTAATACGAAACTGAACTAGTTATTCATTCTCTTTTTCTGGACGTTTTTACCTTTAACATAAATAAACATTTATAAAATAAAGAGAAAACCAATATTATCACCCTTACAATGTATCCAATAATTCAATAATCTCGCAACGCCACCCGTTAAAAACTTCGATTTCTGAATTTAATCCAAAATTACAATTTTCATGAAAAAATAATAGTTTGGCCTTGTAAAGATGACTACGACTTCATGTGAGTGATACGGAAAACACCCCGATGTAGTAAATGAAAAGAAAGTTTTTGCTCATATACCGGGTGTAAACGAAAAATATGGGTCACCTCTAGAATTTCTTTATTTATAAAAATAAAAATTTGCAATTTCATGTTGCATAGTTCAAGAAAACACATATTATTTGGTAGTAACAATTTTTTTATTATCACTTCCGGTTTTGTAGAAAATAACATTAACCATATGTTAGTCGTGTGAACCTTGAAGATGTATCAATCTCCATTTTTAAATCACTCTGAGCCAAGATATAACTTTATACGGGCCGATCTACATGGTTTAGAATCTAAACAATCTAAACTTTAGATGATGAACTACTTCATATTGATTGGACATTAGTGCTTAGTTCGGTATCTGTTAATTGTGCGTGTGAAGCTTTTTATGGAATTTTATATGAACTCTATGAATTCTGATATTCCCAAGATTGTTTAGAATGCAGATAGTCATAAATACCTGATCTGGTTCTCTAAGGATATTATTAACGATATTAATCTGAAAATTAGATATCATATACGTTTTTAAAGCACTATTGTGAGAACCATAAACAACTTTTTGATGAGATAAAATTAAAATAAAAGAGCCGCACAGGAATTATATTCTGGACATGGAAAGATATTTAAATACTGACCCAAGTAAATTTTGATCGTACGTCAATTCAATGAGAAAAGCCTCGCGGTTTTCTGGTAAAATGAGATACAAGTAGTGCTCCTTATCATTGCCAAAGACACAATCAATGGTTTCCTGCTTTTCTACTAAAAAACGGTTCTCTTATTCTAACCAAACCTTTATGTCACCTATATAATTGATTAGTTGGTTATTTAATAATTAAGTTAAAATTGATCTATTAATTTTATAACGTGGCCTAAATTCTAAATCTTAAACCATGTTTATTAATAAATAATAAAACAAAAAATTATATAAATAAAAAGTAAAAATTACAAATAATTATTATAAATAAATAAAAATCTAGTAGTTCCCTTCCAGCTCATAAAATAATATGTATGCCTCACCACTAACTGTGTTTTTCGCAGAAATGGTCGTTACTCTTGAATCATTATATTTATGCCATTTTTGTGAATAAGAGTGACGACAATAAGCAGTGTAATGCCCACTGTATGTTGTGCCGCTGTGGTTACTCAGAGCATATAAATTGTATCGGCATTGTGTATGTGGTTCAGCAGCGTAATTCGTCATATCCAAACTCTCCAGAGGAAAATCAACTGTAACATTCAATTTTCTCCTAAACCTTTCTGTTGGCGAAAATTTTTTCAAATGGATTACTAATATTTTAGGGAACTTGTGGATCTTAAAAGATTTTGTACATTTTCTTCGCTTTTTACACTTCAAACATGCAGGTTTTTCATCACCATCCAAGGTTTCCTCTCTGGTAAAACTATCAAGGCACTGTACAAGTCCTATAGGCTCTTTTTTTTGAGGTATGGGAAGCGACAAGTCCCAGAATGGATCAAATGAAACTGAACAGTGACCACAGTGTGTGCAGATAAGTGTCGACTTAAACTGCCCAACAAAAATATCCACCACCTTAGAATTTTCTCTTCGTAAATACCTTTGCCAAGACTCTATTGCTTTCTCCGAATCATTTAATTTTTCATCAATTTCAGTGTGAATAGGTGTTAGTTTGGTGGTGACCCTATTGACATCTTCGTGTAAACCTTCTAATAAATTCCTGAGAAATTCTTGAGCATCCTGCTGTGAGTACCCTATAAAGCGAGGTGCAAAACGTTGTATTTGCGATTTTAGGGATGTTGTATTTACAACATGATTCGATGAATCCTCTGACCACAATTCTTTTATGACTTGCGCGAATGCTTTGATCAATGCTCCTTTCATCCCCGAGATGGTGGTGTTAATATCACTTACATATATATCTTTTTTAAGATATTCTAGTAGGGGCTTCGTATTGGAAAGGCACTGAATGACAGAATTCATGAAACAGGTATTTCCGATATTTTTTAAACCATTTAGTCCCATCTGATTCATTGGACTAGCGCGGTTATTTAGTTCTTTCTCCTCGTCCAAATTCCTCCTGCTTGACAGAATATTAAAAGCTTCTTTCTCAGTTGAATTTCGCTGGGAACTTTCAGTGTTTCTCGTATTTTGGGATATTGATGAACAATTTAGTCTTGGAGATGATAAAAGATCCTTAATTTCTTTAATTGAAATAACACCATTCGCATTAGGTTTATTAATTTCTTTGATGTCTTTACTCTTATTTATATTTAAAGAATAAAATATTTCATCTAAACCTCCCGAATTAGGAATAGTATTTAATATAGATGAAGCATTTCCTCGTTGAATTTCGATTCCGATTCTTTGACGAAGATATTCCGTGGCACGATCTTCGCCAGTTCTTTTTGAAATTAATTTTCCTATAGCAGTAATTAAAGATTTTGAAGAAGAACCCCAAGGACCAAACGTTTCAAAACCAAGAGGATAAAATATAAATTTGCCTTCCAAATCTTTATATTTTGAAATTTTTCGTTTTTCAGCTTCTTGTGCAGCAGAACCAATAGAGGTAATTGAAGACGCTATATAAGAATCAGCTAAAGAGTTAACGCAAGTAACATCCCAAACAAGTGCCTTTCCATTTTTCCACGGCATTAAAGTCATACCATCTGGTCTTTTTCCGTCATTGCGTAATAATCCTGGTGGTTCTAATATTGCAGGTATATTGCAAGAAATAAAAGCGCGTTTTATTATATCATTTAATGCAGAGTGTCTACTATATCTACCACAAGTTTTATTGCAACTAAGACCATGATGCCCAAGCTCATCAACTAAAACGCCACATTTGCATTTATATTGACAACATAAATTAGTGCCAAGACGTAAACCAATTGCAATTCTTAAACTGTCATCATCTAAAAAGTTACCCACACTAGCAATAGGAAAGGCATGTAACCAGGATCCAGCTTCTCTAACAGTTAAAGCTTGTAGTCGGGCTTTATCTTCTAAATTTGCAATTGAAATTATTTGTTTACATTTCCTATCAACTAAATGAGTATCCCATTCTTTTTGTGAATTTTTATTTTTAGGAGCAACCAAATCAGTTTTTAAAAACCATTCATTTATAGCTTCTGATGTTAACTTATCCAAATCAAATTTAGGAACAATAGTTAAAACTAGATTATGTACAGAGTGAACTGAAGCTAAAAAAGCTGGGAGAGCAAGTTCAACTGTACTTCTAATACCAATTCCACCTAAATTTACTGGAAGAGTAGTTTGACTCCATTGAGACTCGTTCAAATTACAATTTGTAATTCCTACAAAACTTGAACGTAAAATCTTATCAAACTCCAATAACTTTTCTTTTTTTTTCCAAATCTCACAACATCTTAAAATATGTAAAACTTTTGAGACTCCCAAGCAATTTTTTAAAATGAAAAGACTATGGTGTGCATTTAAGATAAACAAACGCTTAGTAAGCAGTTTGATAGCTTTGATCTTTTCATCAAATATATTTGATATTGCTTCATCAAAAATGGGGGAACCTAAAAGTGAAAGATCTTCTTTCTTTGTGAATCTTATATCAGGAGCAAATTTTCTAACATCATAAATAGCTTGATTCGTTGAAATACTATTCCCACCAAAAATATAAGCTTCACATTTAGACATGTTTAATTTTAAACCCATTTCCTGTCCCAAATGAATAATTTTCGTTAAATCCTCTTGAATCATATTTATAGGACCTGCTATAGTTCCATCATCTAAATACCAAATATTAAGAGGCGACTTTAAAGAACCAATAATATCCTGAATTGCAAGACAAAATAAAAGAGGACCAATGGGATCTCCTTGCTGAACACCAGATGATGAATCAAGAAAATTATTTCCAAAAAGTAGTTTCGATTGGTTTCTGTACATTTGCCAAATAAAACTATAATACTGAGGTAAATATTTATGAGCAGTAATTAATAGTTTATTACGACAAACACAATTAAACGCATTAAAAAAAATATATAATTTGATTCGTAGAACAGGTTGTTTACCGAAGAGGTTGAAAGAGGTTAAAATTACATTCGTTTTCAAATTAGGTGATAAGGTGGATATTGGAAACTATCACTCAATTGCGATCCTTTCAAATTTTTTAAAATTATTTGAATTCATAATTATAGAAAGTTATTGTGATACAACTTACAAGAAAACCTTAAGTCCACCGTGCGCTTATTAAGGAAGTTACAGACTCTTCAAAATCAAGTTAAAACTGGATTTTACACAGGCCTTATAACATTAAAATGCGTTTTTCTCGAAAGTTGCATTTTGTGACTTAGTGGGTTCTCCTTGTACGCCCACGATTTATACATAAATAAGTATCATGTGATAACTTTTGATTACAAATTTGATAATTCAACTTTGAAGAGACATCTTACGTTTAAGGTTCACACTGGCGATAGTTGTTCCGAATGTAATAAAATCACAATTTGTTTTCATGTGTTTTGCATCATTTAAATTCGCCTATGAATAGTCTATCTAATAACTTTAATAGATTTCATATTTTTTTTACTGGTACTGATTATGACTTTGTTACTTTTAACCTAAGTTTTAATTACTTCAAAAGAATTATAGAGAAAAACCTTGTACAACTTTGGGTGTTTGTGGTATATGCTCAAAACTACAGGGTTTCCATTCGTGGAACATCAAATATTCAGGGTTAGAAACTAGTGCAAACTTAGTCGACAAAAAACGAAAAAATTAGGAGTCTATCTTTCTCAGTTATGAAGCTACAGCATTTTGAATTTTAGGTCACCAATTTTGGAAATAATCAAAACATTGCTAATTAGTTTTTAAGCAATATACGTAGAATTAAAAAAGTCGATAGAAAGCTGAACTATCCTTTTTTAATTGGGGAAAATAGTAATATAGAATAGGTTGATAAAATGTTAAATAAAAAATAAATAGTTATTTTTTAGTTTTTGTACTTTTTTAAAGACTAGACCCATTTTGATGTATTTTTTTTAAATAATCTGAAAGTTCTTCATACTTACAACAAATCATGGAAGAAATTGAAACCATTACTTTTTTCGTTCTCTTAGTATATCCTTCTGACTTCTGAAGTTACTCCTAGAACAAGTATTCTAAGCGCAGTCTGTTACCATCGGCAGGTGAACTGGCGTGAAACTGTTACTGGGCTGACACCGTTACAAAATATTTGGTATTCCATCAGATATCCCCTATAGCCTAATTGACACCCTTTGCACCCTTTATGATATACCGTACAGTCTATTCGACAAATTATGCTCAGGACTACTTCTGATAGAAGTAACTTCAGAAGGCTTTACTAAGTCAAGGAATAGATCTACGGTTTAAAAATTTTCCCTGGTTTGTTGAGTATATGAACAAGTATCAGAAAAATAAAGGAAATCACAACCGTAATGGGTCATATCTAGGAGAAACTTCAAACAAATAAAAAAATTAGGTTTTGTTTATTTTTTTCTCTTTTTGATTTTTTTTCAATATATTAATAATTGTTTTTGTATTACTGTTATCTATAAAAAGAGGATGGTTTTAGCTTTATAATGATAATTTTTTTGTGATCTATACACACATTGGTTAAGATATAATTACAGAATTTTTTATTTGTTATAAAAATCGGTGACCAGAAAATTCAAAAGGCTATAGGTCTAAAACTAAAAAAATCTAGACTTCCAGATTTTTGTTTTCTAACCCCGACGTTTAGTGAACTTCTCTTTTTTAGGTATATGTGTTATACTTTGGGATTGTGTTCTTGTTAAATTAGTAGAAACCTATATTGTAAATTTGTCAGTAGTTTGTTACTTTTGTTAGGCTATAGATGCTTTCTGTTGCCGCCTCGGTCGCTATAGCTGTAATGTAATGTATTTTAGATAATTATATAAACCTATTTTTTAATGCAATACCCGTTCATAGTTAAAATTAATTCAAAAAATAAGAATATTGGTAAAAGAAATAATATACAATATACAAATACATAAAGTAAATTACAATTTATAGAATTCATGCGTTTTTTCGCAAATATCTTAAATTTATTAAGGGCATGATAGTGGGGCCAATACTCAATAAATTAAGTTTTTGCCAAAATATTTTGTGTGTAAAAGTCTTTAAATAAAAAACTTAAATTTAAATTAACATGAGTGAGGTGCTTTTGTTCACGTTTTTCTGCTTCTAAAATTAGTTTTTGCTTGTTTTGTTGTCATTTTTATAGAGTTTTTAAAAAAAAGGGAATGTAATTCAGGCTAACACTTATACAAACAATTAATTGGTGGATATTTTAATAGTTTATGGTGAATGCAATCAACATGCGAGCGCTACCTCACATTTGTATGTATGCAGAGCGTTTCGGAGAACGTATTCACCCAACATCACGAACAATCCTGAATGTTGTTCAAAGGGCACGGGATATGCGAAATAGCGAAATTTGATGAAACAACTAGGGGCTGATTGTCTATTTCTCCTAAATAACATAATATATTATATCTAACCTAATATCTTGCATTTTTTTTCTCCCGAGGTCTTAGCAGGTATAAATTAGGGATATCCTTATTACTAAGTTGATAAGGTTCACTTATGCTTTAGCGTTGGGAGGAATCCCAGTTTACTTACTTTAATTTATTTTGTTAACAGCAGATAGCACCTAGTAATAAATTAGTCTACGATTTATATTGGGTATCAGTGTAATCGGAAAAAATCCTCTGTCTACATATAGGCGATAGCTCCACTGTCAAATTAAGACATTTGCAAAATACGCAACTTAAAATTTATATATCTAGCATCGTCGAAATAAGTTCATAATAGTTATTTATGCAAAATCGTAATGTCAATCATTATGGTTCAAGTCGCAAATATTTGCTAATTCGACGTGAATCATAATGATTGGTTACGATTCGAATTTGATACAAAACTTTATCTGCTTGCATAAAACATGAAAAAATTAATTGACAGTTTAGTGTTTAGTGTCATCAATTTGGAGCCAATAAAGTAATAATTATGGATGTATTCTATGATTTGGCGCCTATAACGAAGTCGTTACCATGGTGATTTCCTTTATGGGCCTCAATTTGATGAAGAACGTCATTATGTCATTTTTGAATTGACATACGTAAAGGTGACCTTATGGTATGGAAGCAGATAAATTACAATTTATTTTAGGTTTTTGTATTATTTAAGAGCAGTTTTAATGTTTCAGAAAATAAAGTAACAAAAAATACAAAAAACATAGTTTTGAAACAGAAATTTTTGAAAGCACGAACTTACTGCAGACTTAACCATGTTTAATAATATGTACAAAAACTAAACTTTAAATAAAAATTTTATGTGGTTTCCGGATAAACCTGAAGTGATGTTGATTTTTTTAGTTTATTAAATGTTATTTCTTAGCCCTTATAATATAATAAAATTTAAATTTTTATTTTCATAAATTAAGTAATAACAGGGGTGGAGGGAGTTTCGTGTACACCCGGTATATACAAGTAAGAGGATTTTACTAATAAAGGTTACTTACTTAGCGCTAGGATTTCTACTTATTTTTAGTGTTTATTGCTAAACTTCATTTTATGAGCTTATTGTAACTGTCCAAGTTAAAGCATACATGAATACTTTTAATATCTGAACAAAAAATAGGTGCACATAAAACCAACTTAACTATAAAATATTCATAACTAAAATTTTATTTTGACGCTTTTATTGCATATTTATTATATTTCATTTTAAATTGAACATTAATACGAAACTATAATTTAAATTTAACGTTTTATAAGATAATAAAAAGGATTTTCAATTGTATTTACTATAAATACAATTATTCGGAATTGGTACCCTTCATATATCAAGTATTGTATATATTAAACATGTAAATACTGTGCATTTATAAATCCCCACAATATACATTTCAAATTGCAATCTGCGGTCTTTCACATGAGATTGTAATTAAATCAGGTAGAATTTAGAATTCCTTTCAAACTACAAATCGTAGCATGAATTAGTAAAGAGTTATATTTTATGTTCTAGATTCTAGAACAAGTAGTTTGTGACACTAAACGCAATTTAATTCCATACTTATAACTATAAATGATAAATTTTCTATTGACAATATAACTATAACGCACTGATAAAAATGGAAGTGTATCCAGAGGCTATTTCTTTTGAGCATAATATTTTGTGGATTGTGGTATGGTAGTAAATGAGCAGTAAGTATTTTATAACGTCGTGATGACGTCAACTACGATAAACTAACTAAGTAACCGCAAACGAAAACAAAAATATAATATAACCTCACTTTTCAAATGTTTCACATACTACATTAGACTAACCACATGTGGAGCATGGTTACTTACATACCACGAACAATCCCCACTTCAACTTTGACGTCATTAATTCCAAGCGATATTGAATGGTATGTCAAATTCACTTACTACTCCGCTTACCTCTCCAAAAATAAATAGCCTCAGTTCGTTGCATAATGTCATTCGTTAATTAAATTAAATAGTCGTTCAGCAGACATTTAGCCGATACCAACCGCAGCGGTTACAGTAGATCACCTACCAGTAACCTGCTGAACGCGCACATTGATAACTAGGTTTATGGTGCAGTTCTGGCCAAAAACTTACAGAAAATATCTCAAAGATTTGTTATATGGGTTGTAATCGACGGTTTTCATGTCTACTTTACTGATATTTCCTATAGCAGCACAAGGAATATATTCTGCGTTAGGTTGTATATCTTTAATTTTTTATACTCTATTATACTTCCGACCTTTTGAAAAATCCATATTTTGCTCTACCTAAACATTGGAGATTAATGGTGCATAAAACCCTTAAAATGAAAATCTGTAAGGTTTATTAATTGAAATTGGGATTTCTTCGTAATTTCTCTCTATCTCTACATACTGAAAAACTTGACTAAGTTGGACAATTCTGGTGATGTTGAGTAGTATCCATAATAATTGAATAAAACAGTGCTGATTAGTATTGTTGTTGTTTTAAATATGTTTGGCTGTTGTATTAATTAATTCATTTTGAATTCTGGGAAATTGTCCCTTTTGGTTTATTATTTCATTCTTGCAAAACTATTGGTGCAATTTTGTGTAAATCTATAAGTCCTTACAGGAAAAATCTGTAAGCTTTGTTATATATGGGTTGTAATAGAAGGTTTCCATAGTTATCTTACAGATATTTCCTGTAAGGGTTTACAGATATGCTCGAAATTGCACCATAAGTCATATTTTGATAGAGTTCTAACAATAGACCATTGTAAGTATTTTCCATATTTTCAGTGTGTTCTCTGAATTACAAACAATTTTCAGCAAGAATAATGGTAATATTTACTACCCTATCTAGCACTTGCACCCAGAAGATAGCTTCACTTGTTATTTTTTCTTCAATGTCACGATCGATTGTTTGGTTATTTTTCCATTTTTCATGGACACGCTTGTGAGGATAGTCTAAGTATTCATGATTTTTAATTTTCAAAGATAAATTCTTCCATGTATAAATTCCTCTAGTAAAGTTGGATAGGGTTGAAAATAACATTAATTCAATGCAAATGAGAAACGATTGATTCTTTTCTAAACATTATAAAAACAAATATATTTCGAAAACCGTGACAAATTGTATAACAGTATGACAATAAATTTGGTTAAAATGTTTTGGTTAAGATCCCCAATCACATCTTTAAATTAACGCATTAAGGTGATAGGGAGTCAAATGTTGAAAAAAACGACGTACATATCTTTCATGAATTTTTTAAAGTGTTTCGAATTGGAAAGTCAAAAAAATAAAGAAATACCAAACTAAAGTAAGAATTTTACGTTCATTTGCAATTTTTGTTATTTATGTATCTTCAACTATATTTGTGTAATTTTGCAAGAAAAACTTCTATATTTATATTTTTATTTTTGCAAAACTACGCTTATATAAATCTAGATACATGAAAAACAAAAATTGTATATAAAAGTACAAGTCTTACTTAAGTTCGGTATTTTGATATTTTTTTTTATTCCAATTCGAAACACTTTAAAAAAATTCGGGATAGATAAAAACATCGGTTTTTCAATAAATGACTCCCTATCACCTTAAGCTACCAAACACGTTGCGTTCTGAATGTGCAATTAATGGGAATGAAATATAGAAATGAAATAATGATGAATAAAATATATCTATTTATATCTATCTACTTCTACAAATTTTATTAAACCATTGTTACCTGGTGATGAGCCATAATGTCTCGAAATCGATAGTAATAGTAGGTATATTATTATTCAAACGTAACGACAAGTACTACTAATAAAGTTGAATAAGTATAAGATTCAGGAGTTCTACTTTGTAACCCTTAAGGGTCATTTATTTTACTCGCGCCCCGCATCGATTTAAAAACTAAATACTCAATTTAAATAAATAATAACAATAATATACACAGTTTTACATAATAATTGAAAACTATTATACATATTATTTATGTTTACGAGTATTTTTACAGAAGTGAATCGTACCTTTAACTTAATCTGTAAAAAGTTACATAGTGTAACAAATTCAATAGAATTTCATTATTTTCCTTTTGATTTTGTTAGTTAAAACTAATTTAGCTACAAGTTTCATTTTATCTACTTGATTTATTTTTAGATTGAATTTTATCCATTAGCATTTAAACATAAATCTGATTATACCCAAAAAAGACTACTAAAACTTCTTCGTAAGTCAATTTTCATTAAAAGCAGACCACTCCACTAAGCATTACGTGTTTTAATTTTGAAGTGAATTATAAAACTTTTTTATTATTTTTTATAGCTATAAATAAATGAACTTTTATCAATTTCGAAATTACTACTTTTAAGTGTTTTTGTTAATCAATTAAAATTATTATACACATATGGCTCCTTCGGGGTAGAATGTGGAATGATGGAGCTATATTTTAATTTTGAAAAGGCCAACGAAACACTAAATATCAATAATATTTTATCAAGTCATATCTTGGTATACAGGGTGGTTCATTTATCCCAAAAAATGAAAATATCTCCAAAAGTAAACAGTAACATTAAAATCATATATTTCAAGTAAAAATTGTTTAGTTTGAAAGGACCCAGAGATTGGGTATAATTATTTTTAACCTGAAGGACTTCTACACGGTTATTCTAACCCCAAATCTTTTTTAATGAAAACCTGAAACAAGTAAAAAAATAATAACACTTTTGTCTATGTTGTTTACGTTTTGATTGATCTTGTTTTTAGTGAGTTTGGAATTGAATTTATCATTACAATATTTTCTAGTAATGTAAAAGTGACAAACTTAATATGAATACTACTGCAATTATTTATTTTACATGAAAACAGAGTATGTAATACATAAATTAATTCATTATGAAAAAACTATTGATAAAGTAATTTTAAATACAAACTTTTTTAAAAATGTACCGCCCATTAAATACAAAGACATCATATTTTTTAGAAAAATTTAAATTAAATGATGAATCATTGTTATTCACAAACAACCTAAACATTATACAGCTAAAGATTTCTAATGGTGAGTTTTTCAAGAACAAATGTTACATTTTGAGGTTATAAACTGCAGCGTTATACAGGGCGTACAAGAAGTTCGACAACGCCAATTTATTTTTTAAATTATGCATTTTTGAAAAAAACTGTTTAAAATAAAAACTTTACAATTCTTAGTGATGCATTATTTAAGAGTATCGCAACAGTATTTTTAAATAGCAACTACCCATATTTAATGCATATTACTATAGCTTATTTCCACAGGTTTATATATTTTTTATTTATTTGGTGAATAGTTTGGAAGTTCAAGAGTTTAAATATTCGCAATATACGCAAAGTTCGGCAACGACCACTTAGTTCTAAAACGAAAAATGTTTCAAATTAAATTTGTACGACTGTTTGTAACAAATTATTTGGGAATATTACCATGACTTTAAAAAAAAGTTGAAGGTCAAGCGATAAGCATTTAACCATCTATTTTTAAAGTATACTATTGTAACTTCCGAACTATTTTCTTACAAAAATAAAAACTTAAGTGATTATCCTGTTACTTTCAACCTGGTGGTCAAGGTCATTGTAATATTCCTAAATAATTCATCATTAAGAATAAAAGAACTTTTATTTAAAACTTTTTTTCAAAAATGCCTAGTTTAAAAAAAATCGGCGTTGCCGAACTTACTTATTGATTATTTAAGCCCATGTAACTTTTAAACTATAAAATTTAAATAAATTAAAAAATATCGTCCACAAACCTCTTTTCATTTAAATTTAAATATGATCTGTCACTTTAACCAAAGCGTCTCTCACTAGTTTTTCTTCGGGATTTTTTTCAAGTCATTTCTCAGTGTTTTAAAATACTGTGCTTTTTAAAACTAAAATTAGTGCAGTTAAAATATTCGCGATGGTGTTTTCACCTAAGCACAACTCATTCATTTTAGTGTAGCCAACTGTGGGAAACTTAGGTTTCATACCTAGCAATGTCAATGGTTTCAATCTAATTTGAATCGTATAAAATGCAATTAAAATGTGTGGTTGCTGTTTAAAAAAAGTTAAGTATATATCGCGTGACCTTCAACCTGTAAGTCAAGGTTATGGTAATATTACTAAATAATGAATAACTTAGAGTCGTAAAGTTTTTGTTTGAAAGATTTTTTCAAAAATGCTTCTTTTCAAAAATAAATAGGCTTTGCCGAACTTTTTGTTCACCCTGTATGTAAAAACTTAACGCAAGAAAGTGCTGCAGACATATTGTTTTTTTGCTAGATTGAGATTCTATAAAAAAATATGGATTTGCATTTGCAAACACTAAGCTTGGATAAACTAACCATAAAGAACTCCTCCAGGTAAAAAATAACTATGCCATTTCTCTGACAAATTTTACTAAAAACATTTTTTTTCTAAAAAGCTTACTTTTACTAGCGATCACCATTATACACATGCAATTTGTATGATTATACTTGTATTACGGGAATTGAGAATAATTCAAATTATTAAAACAAAGAAGAAATTTTTGGGTCAGTAGTCAAAAAAAATTCCCAAAAAACTAAAATTCTGAGCGGGTTAAATGGACAACCCTGTATAGCAATTAAAATCAAAGCATGTGAGTACGGAATTAATTTCACCGTGGCGAATCTTTAGATGATGCAACCCTTTAAAACAGATGAAATTCTCACCATATTCGAAAATTAAATTTCTGTTATGTAAAATATTTATGTAATGTCTCGCTATGAAACACTCTCAATATGTATGTAAGATTTATGTAGCTTCAGTAAGCTTTAAAACGTGCACAAAATTTTAAATTATATTTTCCATTTTACGCTAAAACAAGTAGCACAAGAAAATTAAAAATAAATTATTTATCAATGTTTTAACTATTTCTAATTCACATAAAAATTCAATCTTTTACCTGAAAATTTTGCAATATTATACGAAATTTACTAGAAAAGTTGAAGTTTCAGTCTTACATTTTATTATGCACCATATGAGTCGAAAGCTTTAAAATTTTTTAAAACTTACGAAGAACGTATTTTACTAAACTTTAACCCCAGTAAAATAACCGTACTTTACATTTGAGGTGTACTTTAAGCAGCGCCTAAGAAATTCACGTTATAAAGTTTACTTTTAGTACCTAGGTATAAACATCCTCATTTTAATATTATATTTGAAAGTTAATTCCACAGCTTTTTGCTTTTTATATTGTTATTTATTAGCAGGGGCAATTTATTTTTAAATGACTTTTCCAATCCTTATTTTCTGAATTACTTTCTCAAAAGAAGTAACTTGCGCGCTCAAGCATTATTTTCTAAAAGTGATAATATGGAACTAATCTTTTGTTGCAGGGTTGTGACAACTACGTCGAGTAATTTGGGTCCAGATAACGGATCGACAGGGTCTAAAAAGGAAAAGAAGGCAACAGCAGCCGCTCGATTTACTATATACAAAGTGAACAAAGCTAGCAGAAAGAAAAGAGAAAAATCATCAGCAAAGAAAGAAAGGAAAGCTACAAAGACTTTAGCTATAGTACTAGGTAAGAAGAAGCTTATTTATTTGGTATACACCGGACAGAGATATTTTTTTATTATTTCGTAGGAGAAAGTAATTTCTAGGTATTTTCATATAAAATATATTTGTTGATAAAAATTTATTTAATATTAAATTTAATGGCTCGTTAAAAATTGTACTAGGATTTATTAAGTTAAGGGTTTATTTTAATTGAAATTTATAATATCAACTGAAAATACCTTACTTTCAGTAATATTTCGTTAAGTAATTAATTCATTTTGATTAACCTATAGTTAAAGTGTTTCAAAATTTACGAAATTTTCTGGAAAATTAATAACGTCAACTGCAGTAACTTTGGCCCATTTTATGTGTTTTTCACATAAATTGCCTTATATTCCCCATATATGGATATTTAATTAACTTCCACGTACTATTTGTTATTGAACCCTGCGTATTTCAAAGTAAATACATATAGACTGTTTATTAAAACTTGAACCAATTTAATTCTTTTCTAAGATTTAACCTCATGATCTTAAATTCTATCTTCAAGGTCTAATAATGTTTCACTGACTTCAATATTTTTGACCCTTTGACCCCAGTTCCATCTAGGTCCAATACTTATCAGAAAAGACACACTTAAAATACTATGAATACGTGTTAAATGAAAGTAAACATTTGTCATCTACTTATCATTCAAAAACCATAAGTAGTTCTGGATCGTTGGTTTGTAACAAAATATTCACAACAAGTAATGGTGAAGATGGAGCACCACTATAGCGGTGGAAAAAGATAGAACTACAATGCTCTTGGCATTGGAGTCTACCCAGTGCTGTTACTTGTCGTTTATTACAAAAGCGAAGTCAATAGCTCTATTTGGTAATTAAGAGTAGATCAAACTATTTTTATTGAAGATTTGGGTCAAAGTTACCCTCAAGGACCAAAGTTACAACAGTTGATGGTAATTTTAAATTTTCCCGTTTGTCACAAATTGAAATTTATTACATCTTATAAATGGTCATTTATAAAATTTCCAAGAACTGCAATTATTTGCTTCTTTATTCTATATAATGCAAATGCCTAGTATTTTACCTCGAAGGAGTGTTTTAAAATATTTACTTTACCTCCACTCCACAATCATCCATATAAGCGGTCAACGAATATGCCAGTATCTTTGGGTATTACAAACATTCATTATGAAAATATTCTAGTGGAAAACCATCGACATTCGCGCGGGCAATGTGATATAATGGCAAATATAATGGCTCTTACATTTGTAAAACAATAATCCATTTTGGACCAATCGTACCCAGTATGCCATTTATTTAAATAAATGACCAAAAACCTCTTTTTTGTCAACACCTTTGAAGAACTACAGCTCCCTTATGAAACGAAATCGGGCATATGTTTATATAGGAACTTTTTTAGTAGTTAAGCAACTATCATAAAAAATAATTGTCAATAATTTATTCTAAAAATAAATAAAAAATATGTATATCTTTCTATAAATAACATCAATTATCTTAAAAAGCGAGTACCTTCGAATCAAATCGATTCATCAACAGGCTAAAAAGCAAATTGTTTAATGAAGTATAAGAAAAAATATTTACCAAAAAATATTTATAAAAAATGTATTCAGGAATCAATAATTGATTGAAAATAAAAAGTTCGTTTTTTTAACATTAAAATCAGACTACTTATGGATTAATATTACTAAAGAATTTGGTTGAATAAAAATCTTTAAACGATTTTAAGTTATTGCCTTTGCGCTTTAATATATTAATTTCGAAAGATTCAGCTACATTTAATTTCTTTCCTTTGTTTAAATTATGTAAAATAGTACAATATGAAATTAAAGCACGTTAATATAATTATACAAATAGGTGAGTTGCTTTTACACCTAGGGTAGAGTTCAAAAATATTATTAATAAATTAAATGATAGTTTCTACAATGAACTATTTTATAGAACACTTGAGTTTTTAGTTCATTTTGATGAGCGTTGAAAAGTTTAATAGCAGTTACGCATAATTTTTTTTCGACCTTCAATGATTTAGTGAAGGGAATGGTAGGTTAGGTTAGGTTATCATGGCAATGCTTTTTCGATATGTATAATAGATTCCTATACAGGGTGGCCCAACTAATAGTTCCCACTCAGGTTATTTCTAAAACCAATAATTTTTGATAAAAACCCTGAAACAGGTCAATTTTTATTTGGCGGGGGACCAATTTTTATGGTAACGCAAAGGACAACCCCTCACCCGGTTATGCAGGGAAACTACCCCTTCAGAAATCTTAAATGGCAATTGGGGTCTAGTGATACATCATTGTAAAGCTCCTACTATTCTCTATACAGGTGTCATATTTTTTTTTAATTTGATGGAATATTTGAGAAGTTGTCAAATTTTTACGTTAGTCATCTAAAACGCGTTTTTAACAGGTAACATGGGTTTAAAAGGCTTTTAAAGCTTGATTTTGTTTAAAGTTACAATAAAAATAAATACAACTATAATTTGGTCCCCCACTAAATAACAATTGGTCAGTTTCAGGCTATTTTTCAAAAATTGCTTGTTTCCATAATAACCTGGGTGGGAACTAAAAGTATTTTGTAAAAAGACTTTGAAACCGGTCAATCCTTATTAAATGGAGAATCAAAGTATGATTTTAATTATTTTTAACAAAATCAAGCTTTAAAACCCTTTTTACCCCATTTCTGTTAAAAACACGTTTTACATTTCTAACGTAAAAATGCTATAACTTCTCAAATATTTCATCAAATAAAAAAAAATATGACAGTTGTATAGAGAATAGTAGGAGCTTTACAATGATGTATCACTCGACCCCTATTAATATTTAAGATTTCTGAAGGGGTAGTTTCCCTGCATAACTGAGTGAGGGGTTTTTCCTTGCGTTACCATAAAAATTGACCGGTTTCAGGGTTTTTTTCAATTATTGGTTTTCGAAATAACCTGGGTTGGAACTATTAGTTGGGCCACCCTGTATGTATAAAGAATAGACAGTTAATATTCCATGTTCTTTAAATATGGGCCTAGTGCTTGAAAGGGGATATTAAACACTGTTATTACAGAACTTGTTTGAGCTATAAAGATGATTTGGATACCTATGCTGTCTCCCCATAGAACGACTGAATACAAGCGAAGTAAAAGGTTTTTAATGTGCTTGGGTTAACGGCTTTTCTTAGTAGTAAGTGAGCACAATTTTTAGTACCCATTTTATTAATTATGTCTTCTAGGTTTGTTAAAATTAAGATCACTGTCTAAATAAATTCCTAGAAACTTACTTGAGCAATTGATTTATTTTTTTGCCTAATAACTTGTTAATGGGGTTTTTGTAAAAATAGTATAAAGCTTATCTTAATTACACTTAGAATTATCCTGTTTTTTGCACTAAAAGCTCATGCTTTTAGTGCAATTGTTTGCTGCAAGTGTCAGATCGGTTAGATTATCCGATGCCACCAAAATATTTGTGTTATCTGCATAAAGGGAAATTAATGCGTTTCGGGAATTCCCAGTCAAGTCATCAATAAAAAGGATAAATAGAGTTGGGCCGAGGGTGCTGCCCTGAGGGATGTCGGAAATTGCTTCACACGAACTGTAGTAGGTGACAGATCAGCTACTACCTGATGTATGCCCAACAGATATGACTAAATCCATGCCAAAGCAGGACCCTTTATATCAAGTTTTTCAAGCTTTAGTAGTAACAGGTGGTGATTGATTACGTCAACAGACTTTGAGAGATCGGAAAAAGTGCGCTCAGGTTTGTAATTATTACATTTGAAGTCATTTAGAACCTCACTGCAGAAGTTGATAAGTGTATCCTTCATTAACAATCCTCTCCCGAAGCCATACTGTTGGTGGAAAACAGGTTATATTTGCATATTGAAGAGGAGAGGCGACTGTGAAAAGCCTTTTTAAATATTTTTGAGAAAATTGGAAGCAGTATTATTAGCCTGTAATTTACTATTAGTGAATTATCGCCCTTTTTGTGGAATTTTTTTAGGGTAGTAGGAACTACCCAATTTGAAAGGAGATGTTAACTATGTAGGACAATGGAGGTGCGAGGTAGGTTGCACTTTACGTCAGAATGGAACAGGGGACAACTTCAAGCCCGGATTGGTTCTTTTCTGATACCGAAGATATGATATAAACATTTCTAGATCAGTGAAAAAATAGAGAATCTCAATAGTTTTATTAAGCGTGCAGTTTAGGACGCAATCATTTGTGTTTTGGTCCTCAGTAAGTTTCAAATTGATTTTTATCGTAATTGGCAAAAGCATTCGTATTTTCACTTTCTTTCTAGTAGTGCTCATTCTCCAAATGTAGAACATCTGGGATTTTAAGGTTAACATTTGCTTTATGACTATTTATAATGTCCCAACTAGTCTTGCTAACGTTGTTTGAGTTGTTGATTTGATTGTCAAAATATTCTTTTTTTGATTTACTTATTAATTGTGTGTTTCTTTTTTAACTGTATGTATTGATTCTTTAACGGGAGGTTTAAATGGTTGTATACTGTCAATAGAGGTTTACTCAGAATGCGGGGTAGTCTACAACAAACATTTGTGATACACGAAAGGTCATACCTGTAACGATCCGAAAAGAGAAAGAAGTTCATGGAATAAAACACGAAGAGGAAATCATTGACTTAGTAAGAGAGGTCTTCTCTGCAAGTCTCTCAAGATCTTTTACAATTTGAAGGACAAATAGCGTATTCAGACTTGCCCACTCCCGAAAAACAGAAAAGCACTATTCTTTTATGCATACACCAAAGAGAAAGTTTCCAGACAAGAAAGTTTAAAAAACTGTGTCCACCTCGATGGATTGAAAAACACGAATCTGTGTTGATAGTGGAAATATTTTATTTATTAATTGATGCATTGGATCTAATTGAAAATATGAAACATAAGAAATCATCATCAGGTGCGTGTATGCTGCTATATTCCATTGAAACTCCTAATTTTGTTATAACAATGTTACCAACTGAAAACGTTTTTCCCAATAACTTGTCATTATGTGGAATTTTGCAAAGAAAGTCACTTGATATTGTAACAGCTATTAGAAGAAGGTATAGGTTGTCAAATTAAATCACATTTAATATTAAATGACCGTTAAACGTGTTTGACAATAATAGGGGTAAGCGATTTTTTGCTTTTCTAATTTACTGTCAACAAACATGATCTACTTATTCGAAAATTTGTTGGGTGCAACCGTCTGTAATACATTTAAGCAGTCTTAAGCTTCCCTTAAAATTAGGTAATAAAATTTTTGACAACACCAGTTATAGAGTGTTTGTTTTTTTTATTTAAAAGATGTCCTTAAAAACAATAACAAAATCTCATTTTTTAAATATTGTTTTTAGTGAACGGACCAGGAGATTTCTTTCCTTTGACCTATTGACAATAATTGTAGGGTATGCAGCAAAAAGGAGCAAGCTTCATCCTGCGGAAGTTGGTGTTGTATATTTTATGTCAAAAAAGAATTTTAAACGTTTTATAAATTTTCTGTAAACTTAAAAAATGGAGTTACCTACTAATTGAAGCAAAGTCTTCAATTGGATAACTATATGAATAATTAGTTTGATTGAAAATCAGTTTTCTTTTAATTTCCAAAACAAAATAATTGGATAACTTTAAGGATTAACGTATTAAATAATTAATATTAGAAATTACGAAATAACTCGATTTTGCTTTCAGGAGCATCAAATAATAGCCTATTTAGCAAAACATGTTGGTAATTTAAGTTGATCTCATTACTTTTGGGGAATTTTGTTTTCTATAATGAGAATTTGTACTACCTTATAAACGATTTTTAATGCGTCCTCCTTACTTCCTTCACATAAAAAGAGTTATTTGGGTTTACTTTCTTGATTTATATTCTATGGTCATGTACTTAGTGCAGAAGGAAGGACTTATTTGCTTGCCACACATTTTATTTCATTTTTTTATTCATAAGTTGAAAGCACTTCGAATGGGGATTGTGTCCTAATGAAATAAGAAAATTAAGCATTAGTTAAAAATGTTTACTTATATTTTTTATATAAGTACATGGAAATAATCTAATTAATTTTCCGATAGATTTAGCACATAATATATCTAAACTTTGTATCGATAAAAAACCGTTCTATTACTGTATGTTGTATAATATTTTAATATTGTATTTTTATTTAAAGGTGTATTTTTAATATGTTGGGTCCCGTTCTTCACCTGCAATATAATGGATGCTATGTGTAGCAAATTGGGCATGTCATGTCAACCAGGCGTGGCAGCGTTTTTATTAACAACCTGGCTGGGATACATGAACAGCTTTGTAAATCCTGTAATCTACACTATTTTTAACCCGGAATTTAGAAAGGCATTTAAAAAACTAATGAATATTGGCTCTTAAAAATTTATTTAGTAGTAAAAAAATATATTGGAAGAAAAAAACGACCATTCTTTATACCTTTGCTCAATTTATAACATGTTATATTAAAATGCAATTTACGGTAAAACCATCAACCGGTTAAAAATCGATCCATTTTTTATAATTTTAAGTAATAGTTAAAATAATAACTTTTCGAATTTATCTTGAACATATCGTTTATAAAAAGTTAACACTGTTTAAAATTTGTAATTAATGAGAAGTAATTTTAATGTAATAACTTATATTTGTAAATAGTTTACATCTAAAATAAACGAATAGTTTTACAGCCATTGATCATCTTTGTAAATAAAAGCTTAAAAAATAATCTATTACTGCTATTTACTTATAATATAATATAACATCGAATCAGTTTCTTAACTTTGATAAATTCTTGTATAGTTACCTTTTAATAATTAATCAGAATTTACAATTTTTCATAAACTAACCAATAATACATAAATTAAAACAGGAAATTCGATAAGTATAAAATAAAGAACGGGACTAATAAATGTTATGATATAAGTTATTCGGAAGATTTGGATAATTTTACTATCCTACTCTAAAACGATTTTTCATTTTTTCTCATCAAGCTATACGACGAAGAACTATTTCCTTAAAGGACAATAAAACCGTTATCAGCTAGTATATTAAATTTGTTCATAATATAATACTGTCTATTTATGACTCCGACTGTTTCTATTTTTACATTTAAAATAAATCCACGAAATGTCCCTTTTATCTTTTAATAAAGGCTTCAAGGAAATAAAACATAAATAAACCCAAAATAAATATAATTTTTTCTCTCAAATATGAGTTTGAAAACATTTACAAAGATATATACTGTTTTAATATTATTCTTACAAAATATTCAATTTTAAATATTAAATTTACATTAAACCTTTATTTTCTTTATCCTTATTACATCCCCGCATTCTTTTTAAGGATAATGTAAAAATGTTTCGTCAGCCCTCGTTCCCATTTAAGTTCATGTTTTCAATAAAAATTTAAAAAATTGTTTTCTTTGTTTCCCTGGGCATTATCGATGGATTGACTGACATAAAATTAATTATCTAAACTTCAAAAGTCATTTTTTACTTAAAAATATAAATTATGAGTAAACAAAATGATTATTTATATTTCAAAATTACTTTTATTCTTAAATCTATTATTTAAGTAAATAATAAATTGAGATGAATGCTTTTGTAAAAGTACATAAATAAAAAAAAATTGACAGTTAAGTAATGAATTGTAAATTTTGGATAATTAATAAAGTGAAACTGATTTTAACTTTTCAAAACTAAATTACTTGTCCTAAGAAACAACTCGCTCAGGACCGAACTATAAAAGCTACACTAATGTTCTAAAATTCTAATACTCTTTTATAAACTTGTCAACTTATGTAAATACTATGTAGTCGAACAGCGAAATAAAAATATTAGAGCATTATATAATTAAACCAGCAATAAATGTTGGAACAAAGTAATCTTTGTTTTTTTCTCACAGTATTATACAATAAAGTAACACAAAAACTATTGTAAAATTATGTACATACCCAAAATATACTCTGTCGATTTATTATCTTGTATAGAAACTTTTTAAAGCAACCTGCATCGTAAAAATTGTGTGTAAATATTGGCAGATCATCCATATTTAGACACCTTGAGCCCCTTTTTACGAAATTGCATTGCTTTAAAGTAAGTCATACCTTACATACGCTTAATAAATTATGTAAAAATATGTAAAATATATAAATATAATACATGTAGAAACATTATGAGTTAAATAAATTTATTTATGTTAAATATGTTTTAAGTTTTTTATCCTTCTCATAATAATTACCTAGTAGGTACAGTTGGCTCCAGCTGAAAGTAGGACAAAAGTCACGATCGCATATTCTTTGTCCTAGTTCCAGCAGGGAGCAACTTTACCTAATGCTGTCTAACCTGGATATTACTTATTTAAGGTAAGTGGATATTTGTTTAAAATAATTAGGTGTTTCAGTAATAGTTTAAAATTTGAACAACGTTGTAAGTTAGTAAAATTTGAAGTTAACCTTTTAAAATAAATTTCCCATGCTTTTTGAGATTCAAAATTTCATCGATCAATCCAGCGGTGTCGTCAAATATTTCTTCGTAAACGTTAAAATAGCGCGTTCTTATCGGCAAAAGGTGAAACACCACACCGGAAAACCGGAAATTGGCCAAAGAGAAAAATTATCTATTGACCGTTTTGAAAGGATAATTAACCAAATTAGTTTTAATTTTGAAAACTCTTTTTTATGAAAAAAAATTTATTTTTAAATTTATTTTAAAATAAATTTCTTTGAAAATTTAAATATTTCTAAAGAATTTTTATGATTCACGCTTTATTGTTGGAAAAAAGTACAGAAACATGCGCAACATTTTATTATAATACACAAAATAATGAAACATTTTACTTCACATTTTACTCAAATACTTAGTTTATGCTTAACCATCTTGCCGCGTGGAATAAAAATTTCAAAAAAAATTAAAATTTTGATAGTGATTTTAATAAAAAAAATTTCACAAGCTGATATTTCTAGAAAGTATTCGCTGCATAGATGCATTATATCCAGAATTATAAAAAGATATAATGAAAATGGAACAGTAGATTTAAAAAAAAAAGTCTGGACGGCTACGAAAAACAACATTACGTGAAGATATAGCGCTTATAAATATTTTAAGACAAAACCCATTTTTATCTTCAAACCAAATTAAGGCCCAATTTGATAACAATCAGTTTTCAAATATTACGCACTGTCAGAAATAGACTAAGTGAGAACAATGTTATGGCTAGAAGACCAGCAAAAAAAACTCTACTTTCAAAGAAAAACAGACGTGCTCGAATTAAATTTCCTCAAGACTACATTAATTGGACTTTGGAAGATTGGAATAGGGTAATATTCAGTTTAGCTAGATAAGTAGTGATGAAATCCAATATAAGAGACGTCCTGAGGGCAAAAGATTACATCCCAAATATGTTCGACATACAGTAAAACATGGTAGTGGATCTGTAATGATTTGGGGATGCTTCTCTGGTTTCGGAATGGGCCTTATTCATCGTATAAATGACATAATGGATCGGTTTGTGTATAAAAATATTTGGGAGAACGTTATGGTCCCATATGCTGATAGTACTCTCCCCTTACGTCACTTTTTTAGCAGGATAATGATCCGATGCATACATCAAAGTTTGGAAAACAATATTTTGCGGAAGAAAACATTAATTTAATGAAA
The DNA here is from genome assembly GCA_963971135.1 of Stenus bimaculatus. NCBI lineage: Eukaryota > Metazoa > Arthropoda > Insecta > Coleoptera > Staphylinidae > Stenus > Stenus bimaculatus. The sequence continues at coordinate 20,935,322 of OZ020180.1, forward strand.
TGGCCATCACAATCGCCGGATTTAAAGCCAATTGAAAACCTTGGAGTAAAACTCGCTATAAAAATTCGTAGGAACTCTTTTTAGCGCTTCAAAATGCTTGGGGTGAAGTAGAGCCAATTTTAATTAATAATCTTTTAAAATCAATGCCCAGAAGATGTGCTGATATACTTAAGAACAACGGGTATTGGACAAAATATTAGTTTACACTTTAATTTTTGTATTTTTATATTGATAAATAATAAGTTTCTAATTTTTGCTCTACTTTTTTCCAGCCTTATTACTAAATTATCTTACTAAACCTGCAATTTTTATTTAATAAAAAAATTATGAAATAATGTAGATTTAAAGCATTTTTATTTTGAAATATTAAAGTTTTTTATTACAGAATATTATAACCTATACATATTAAGAAATAACCTAAATATATTAAGAAAATGTAAATGTTGCTCTACTATTTTCCAATACTGTACATACAGTTTAAGGTTACCTAAAATGATCCCCTTTAAATCCCCCGTAATATACGTGAAGCGTCGCTACCGCAGCCTTATTCTTGGGCCGGGCGAGATCGTGTCGTCTCTGAGACTAGAAGGACAGACTCTTATTTTTTCATGTGAATGAAAAGGACAGAATGATGAATGTCGTCGACCAAACGATCTCGACCGGCCCAAGAATAACCCTTCTGAGAGTACTATGGACAAAATGCCGAATAGCACAAAAGGCTGAACGATAAAAGGTCCACCAGATACAAGGAAACATGGACAAAAGGAAGAATGGCAAAAGGCCGAACGGTTAAAGACCGAATATAAAAGTTAATGTACACAAAACTATAAAAATGTTCATCTTACTGGAAATATCTGTAAGGTATGTATGCTAACCGTCCATGACAACATATATAAAAAAACCTTACAGATATTGCCTGTAAGAAATTACAGTTTTGCAAAGAATTGCACCATAAATTTTATAAAATAATAGAATAGAGGCCATTTTGAAATTTTTTTATAAAATTTAAAATACAGTTTTTTTGACAATGTTTATACGGGGTGTCCCAAATTGAAGTGCATTACATGGGTATCTTTGTTATTAGTAAAGTTATAGGTTCGGTTAAATTGATTGTTTTGAACTTTTTTATACTCATTTAGATATCAACTAAAAATCAAAATTTTCGAGCCATTCCGATAGATTGTAATACACCGTTGAAATTATTAAAAAATACAACTTAACTGTTGAAAAATTCAATATGGCGTTAAGTCAAAATAAGAATGTTGCTATCTTGAAAACCGAGTTTGTGATATGTTTGTAAAAAACATATTTATATTAGCGTTTGTCTTCGGAATGACTTTCACTGTTTTAAATGGCATCTCAGTAAATATAAAAAAAACTTCTTCAATAACAAAATTACCCATGTAATCCAACTCAAATTGGGACACCCTGTGTATTTAAAACACTAACTAAACGCTTTACCAACTCTCGATTATTTGACTTTAATTTCCTAAAAATTGCAAAAATTTGTTTTATTTTTGCAAGAGCACTAGGTTATACATATACAGGGTGTCCCGTAATAACGAGAGGACAGACATAGTAGAACGGGTTTATCACCTCAAATTACGAAGAAAAGTTCCTCTAACATTTTGCCCAAATGATCCCTTGTCATCTTAATTTGAGGTGACAAACACGTTCTACTATGTCTGTCCACGTTATTTCGGGACACCGTGTATAACGAGAATTTTTATACAGGATGAGTCGGGAGGACTACGTCAAACTCGGGGAGTGTAATCTACACATCAATATAAGGTAAAAAAAAAGAAAATGTTGTTATCCAATTTTCATTAGTTTTCGAGTTACAGTTTTTAAAAAATTAAAGTTAACAATACTTGCATAATGCATAACTCTTTTCTTGGACCATTATCGCGGTAGTTTTATCTTACCCTCAAGGTTCTCAGATCTTGAATTATTAGATTTTTGCTTGTGGAACTGTTTAAAAATTAGGTTTATAAAGAAAATGTTGGAGTTTGAAATGTACAAATTCGACGTATATTGAATGCTGCCGCTTTACCAAAAAGAAACTATAACAATTTGGAAGAATAATAGCTAGAACAGCGTAAAACTGTGAAGGTATCTTTCAAAATATTTTATGAATTAAATTTAAGCCAAATGTACTCCTATTAAAAAATGAAATAAAATTGGTAATGCCATTGCCAAATTACAATTTTATAGCCCAAATAGATAAATATAATAGGAAGGTTATGATTAAGAAGATAGTCGGTAATATGCCCGCAGTACACAATACATAATATTTGCCAAAAATAACTTCTTGTCGCTTTAAAAACATACTGAGAAAAGGAATCTGTAATGTAATTATCTATACAATCGTATATATTTTTTATATGCAATTTTTCTTGTTAAAATAAAGTCCACTGTGTGGGAGAAAGCAGGGTACAGTCATTTTTTATAATCGGTTTAAATCAGTAAATAAAAAAATCACTTCAAAGTTTTGTAACTGTATTGGTAGAATGGTATCTTGACTAACGAAATTCGACTCAGTTTTGGCAAAATTAATTATCAATAGTTTTCTGGTACCAAGGTTATTTTCAAGAAGTGGGAATTGGTCCACTGCGCCCTGCATTTGGCTTAGGCTGGATCAACATGTGGGAAACTGGGGATCGTAGTGGAGCACAACGAATTCTTTCTATTGGGTTACAGTCCCATATTGGGCTAATGACATACCGGGAGTTTCCTGTGTCCTGTGTAACTCTGCTAGTTACAGTGGACTCATTCAATGTAAGTATTAAATGGTATTAGATTCAAGAGGATACAAGTTATCAGTATCAAAGGTTCTCTATTTGCAGTTCTGTCCGTACTAAATAATAAAATAAATACAATCCACTGTGTTCCATAAGCAAACGGCCTAGTGTTCCCGAACACACTACATTTCAAAATTTATGCACTTCTACAATTAAAATAACCGATACAAAAAGCCAAATTATTATTCGAGAGTTTACTAAATCATTATTTAGGGAATACAATAATATTAACACAATTTATTGTAAACGGTTATTAGGTACTAAGGAACATTTAATAAATACAAGAACTAGATTAGATTTGGCACCTATGGGCAGTAAAATGGTGGCAATTGTTTACAGTGTGATTGTATCAACCACTGGGAGAAGGAAATGTAAGTACTAGAACAAGCGAATTATCGATATTCTATATTTGTATAGTCAATAGACGAAAAAATATAGGCATTGATCCACTGTATTCTAGAGTCCACTGTACCCTCCCAAATAAAGAATAATGGATTTTTATGTTTCTATTGCAACCTGTGTATGTTATCCAAGAGAATTTAGTGATAAGGAAAAGCTTAAAATAGTAATAAAATTCCTGAGCTAAAAATGTAAGAAACTTGTCTTTTGAGATTAAATGTAACAATTTTAAGAGTTCGTTGTAAGTTATCATATCTACTTTTTTGGAGAAATGTTCATAAAAGTGACGCGTTTCTTAATTTTTCCGGAAACTTCTTAAACAATAAGCGATAACTGCGATATCTAAAGATACACAGGATGTCCCAGAATTCGACCGACAACGATTAACTGGAAAATATGTTGATATGACCGTATTTATCTATATCCAAAAATGCATCCCTCGGGCTTGTAAGCCTCCAAAGTTGATTTTTTAAAATGGAATTTTTTTATTACAGCTAAAGCAGTAAAGATTTTGTAATGAATTTTTTATAAGGAATTTTGAATATTGGACGCTCAATTGGTAAAAATTTGGCCAATACTCGACTTTTGTAAATGGTGTTGGATGGAAGGATAAGACAAAACAGACAAAAACTTTTTAAGTATTTAGAAATTTTATTTAAAAAATATTTTTTCATGTGGAAAACTGAAAAACGAAGATTTTCTGTCCCCATTGAATTTTTCGTAAGCTGAGTAGTTTTAGAATAAAATTAAAAAAATGGTAGGAAAGGCCTAACTTCCTACCATTTTATCAACTTACATTTTTAATAATATACTTTTCAAATTACAAAAAAACCATTGTTATAAGTTTATGTTGAAACTGTAGCATGTTACCATGGAAACGACTAAATTCTTACCGTTTTCCAAATTATTTTTTTAAATTTATTCAAAAGCGGCACAATCTACCCAAAATTCATCTGTCAAAAAATCTTACACTTGAATTTCTCAACAAAAGCTAATACGTTTTATATAAAAATTTTAAATACCTAAAAAGTTTTTGACTGTTTTATGCTTTCTTCTTCCATCGAACACTATTTAGAAAAGTCGAGGTTTTGCCAAATCTTTACCAATTCAGCATTCAGTATTCAAAAGCACGTATACAAAATTTCATTAAAAATGTTTTACTGCTTTGGCTGGAACAAAAATATTTATATTTTAACAATTCAATTTGGAGGCTTATAACTGCTCAGGAGTACATTTTTGGATATAGATAAATAGGATCATATCAACTTATTTTCAGGTCTACTATCTCCAGTTAATCGTTGTTGGTCAATTTTGGGATACCCTGTATATAAATTGGTGTATGGTGGGTTTAAAAAAACTTAAAGTAAACTAATTAAGTAAATCCCAACGATGTTTCCCAGTAGCCATTAAGCAAAGATTTCTAAACTTTACCTTCGAGCTTTTTACACAACTACTCAATAAAATTGTTTTGGGGTCGTTACATTCCTCTTTCGCAATATGCTACACGTGACCAAATAAATGTTCCAAATAGACATATCCCCCTTTCATTCAATAAACAATCCGGTCCGATAAGAAGTGCCTTTATAGCTTCTTATTTAAATTTAAAATTTAGACTAAATGCACCATTTTCGTCGATTTAAAGGTTTTCAGTACAAAATATAGAACGAAACGTGTAACCTCCTGGATGCGTAGCCTAAATTTCAAATTTATACAATGAGCTGTACCGGGATTGCTTATCGGTACACGTTCCATCCGCCTATTCATCAGTACCTCCCCGGTGTGCTTTACATTTTTTACTTCATCTTGAATACAATACAATAACATTTGCTTCCCGTAAATTATTGAGTAACTGCCTTTCGCTTTTCCATATCTAAAAAAATATGTTTGTATTACTAAAATTTCTTTAAAATACATTATATGATTTTATAGCAACCTAAAAATATATAGTATAGTCATATATGTATTATTCCATATAATAACCAATAGCACTAGTATTATTATAAAGATAAATACTCGTAAAAAAAAGTTTTCTTTTGTACTTAAATAAATGTGACCATTATTTAAAATAATAATTCACAGTCGTTCTTTTTTTCATAACAGTTTCTATTTGTAATCTGCTCATCAATATTTATGTTATAATTAAGTGTGGTAAAACACGGTTTGAATTTTTATTTTTTTAATCACTTTTCTCTTCGATGAAATATTATGCAAATGTAATTATGTCTTTTACTTATTCTAGCGTAATTGAAAATTAAATATTTAATTTGCATCCGGGCACCCGTTTTATGAATAATAAAAACCTAACTCTTTCCAATACACTTCCCTCTTAATAATTTAAACTAGTTCATGCAGCTACAAATTGATCCTGATTTTTTTAAAAGATAAATAATAAAAATGGTTTGTATAAAAAAAATAATTTATTTATTTTATGTATAAAATTATAAAAATTGCTTAAAAGAGAAGACTAGCATAGCGAAAATTATTTACAAAAGAATTAATATTTATAAAAATTAAAAATGCGAAATTTTTTATGCATATTGTATTCCTGCAGTGGCGTATTTAGCAGGAGTATAATATTGGGGTTGAGCAGCAACGTAAGAGGCTTGAGGAGCTGAATGAGCTGCAGAGTATTGTTGTTGTACGTATGCAAGCTGTTGAGGTGAGTAAGTGGGTTGAACGTAAGTAACTGGTGTGGCAGAAGATTTTGTGTATTCAACTTGTTGTGGTGCAGCAGCATATGCTACTTGTGGTTGATAAGCAACTTTCTGGTAGTTAACTTGAGGAGCTACTTCTTGGTATGTTACTTTTTGAGGAGCTTGAACGTAAGCGACTTGTTGTGCGGCTTTGGTGTACTCTACTTGTGGAGCAACTTTGGTGTATTCATATTGAGGAGCAGCTTTAGTGTATTCGTATTGGGGAGCAGCTTTGGTGTACTCAACTTGAGGAGCGGCTTTAGCGTATTCTACTTGTTGTCCACCTCTGGTATATTCTACTTGTGGGGAGTAGGCAACTTTTTGTGGTACTGTGATGTAGGCGTATTTTTGAGGAGCAGTGGTATAGGCTACTTGAGCTTGTTGTGGAGCTGAAGTATATTGTACTTTTGGAGAAGTGTATTGAACAGGTGCGCTATATTGGACTTGTTGTGGTGATGCATTTGTGTAAGCTACTTGGTGAGCAGCTGCGTGTTGGGCTGCTGCCTGTTGAACTGCTGCTTGTTGAGCTGCTGCTTTTCCTACTGCATGAGAAAGTAAGCCTAAGTTAGAGTAAGCTACCAAAGGACTATTGTAACTGAAGGTTGACACGTCTGAGGCCAATGAGTAATGAGCTGGGGCTGGTGCAGCAGCATAAGCAACCTGAAAACAAAGAAAAAATATGTATAATAAAAATTGTAGAGGATATTTAAAAACTAGAGCATAAATTGTCAGGCTCTTTTGGTAGAATACCAATATAGTATATTACGTAAAGAGCTAGAATGTGACGAATTTTGTGCGAGCCTATTACACGAGCACGAAATTCACTTCCTTGCGAGTTGTGTACGCTATTTTTCCGACGATCATGGAGATTTTTCGTATTTTATAGTAACAACAAAAATGTCATAACATAATTTGTGTTCACATCAGCTGACATTGAAGTTAATGATTATTTTTAGTTGAATGTATCTAATTGTAGGTGGCGCTGTTTTGACGAAACCAACTGATCGAATCGAATAAAAAATATTCCAATTTTATTTAAAATTTACACAAAAGTTAATTTAAAAAATCTATGTACAATATTTTTATGTTAAGCAAAGAAGAAATGCGCTATTTGGGAACATCTAGTACCTGCAGCACATTCACGAGGTGCGGAGGGTATTAATTGTAATTTTTACTATGGAGTCAAAGTCACTAATGCATTTTGATGGAGATTGTAAAAATAACCCTTGACAATTTTAACAATTTGACAGAATTGTCATAAATGAAAATAACATAGGTGCCAGATTCCTTCCTTTGACATGTGTTTGTTTTAAAAAATCCTTATTCCTTAATAAATTTCAACATTTTATTGACTGTTTAATTTAAAAAATTTGTATTTCTTTATGGAAAGAGTGCTTCTATTAGCAATGATTCTAGAGAATTTTAAAGATTAAAATTTCTAATTTTCCCATAGAAAACAAATAGAGGAATTTTTTTAAACATTTTTTTGGTATCTAATAAGGGTCACTGACGAGAGTTTATGGACAAGTTTTGGGATAATTAATCAATTACTTAGCTATACAGGTGACTCTATAACATGGAATAAATTTAAAATGTTCAATTTTAAAAGTCAAATTTTGTTTGCAACTGCAGACATTTAGCGTCATTTAATATTTAAGTTACGTCCTACGTAATCGCCTTTTTTAATGAAAACCCTCAAAAAGAAAACAATTTAAAAGTACGTTTAAATTTGTGCACCCATCCATAATTTCATTAACTTAACAGGTAAATATGTTTCGGTTCTTAATGCCATCTTCAGGGGCAACTAACATTACAAATTATATTAATTTAAAAAAATTTTAAATATTTTGAAATACCAAAATCCGACAAAATACAGAATTACTCAACTACATAATATTTAAAAAAAGTGATGTCAATAACAACGTTAAAAGATTAGTTACATCAGAAAATCGATAAAATTGGGTTGCGTTGTTGACAAATAATAATTTTAATTAAAACTATTTTTAAAATAATGTACAATACCTATACTAGAATTTTCAACAAATGTACAAATTTTACTAGAATTTTGTGAAATCAAAATTAAGGTTTTGAAAATTGGTGTATTAGTTTGACAATTTAACAAAAACGTGTTTTTATTTTTAACCTGTCGTTGAATTCCTAAAAACTCCAACAAATCCATCTTATAATCCTTGATGAAAGTTTATATACAAGTTCAACATTCTTTGGGGAGAACTTATGGCTGTTGATATTTAAATGTTCGCCAAAGTGGGTATTTTTGATGTGGTCGTTAATGCGGATTTTAATTTTCTGCAGGCTTTACCTATATAAAATGACTTGCAATTATAAGAGATAAGTCATTAAAATTTAGTACCTATGGATATAATTATGTGTTTCCATAAAAAAATGCAATGACGTCATTGGGACGTTGTGAGATCACATTAATTTTTCAATACCCATAATTACTAACATTATTTCACTTGAGCAGTCATTTTTTTGGAAAATTCAACCGTTCTTCCCTTCATGACCTCTTTACTTATTACAGAGTCAATTTAATTTACTTACAATTTCTTATTGATCATATCTTTGGAACCAGAGGAGATAAGTCAATGAAATTTTGATTGGATACACAAGTTTAGACGACGTTTCAAAGTGAAAACTTAAAATATTGGCTTCCCATTAAAAAATATGATGGCGTCATGTGGGTATTATACGATGACGTCACATAAATTTGAAATAACCAAAAATATCCAGAACTACAAACATAATTTTATTATTGCAATGTTTTTTTGTCTTGCATCCCCCGATTTTTATAAGATCAAGTTGAATATTATACTGAATTTTTTTATTCTCAAGTTAATAAACATAAGTAAATGATAAAAATGAAGAAATTTTTTACCTTTTAAATAAAAATCGGCTAGGTGAGCTTCTTATTGAAAAAAAGAAGTTACCTATAAATATTATTTTTCAATACTTTATTTTATTTTACAATAAGTATAATTTTTCTTGTATAAGTTAAATGATTTTTTTTAGTCAAAAACTCTTCTACTAATAATTCAGAATAAAAAAACTTTATATTTCGATCTGTTATTAACTGTTTGAACATGGGCATAAAAAGTTTGTGGACAACTTCTGATAAAGCTGAACAAAAATTTAATGAGTTTGATTTTTACCAGACATATTGAACAACGATTAATTAGAAAATTAATAAAAGTTTTTGTTTATTTTTTGGATACAAATAATAATAGCATTTGAAAGTTTTCCACACTCCCGAATTTATGGCATGTTGTTAAATTAATATAACAACGAAATTAATCAGTTACAAACAAGTTTAAGCATACCCGTAACTCAACTTTTAAAATTGCATTACTTATAAAAAATTTAAACGATTTGCTCTCGACAGGGCAACATCGCAGATGCTTTAGCTTAAGGTAAAACTTTTTGAAATTTGTTACAAAAGTTTCCCGCGTCAATTTAAAACCTCGTTATATGGGCTTCTTCCACAATTAATAATTTGTACGTATACGAATAAGAAAAATAACACTTTTACTGGCAATTTTCCACAAGTAGACTTTCAATTATGCACAATAAATTAATGCGCCGTGATTGCATTAGAAATTTGTCGGGAAAGTGTGGGTTACTGTTAACATCATTAATGTCACACAACTCAATCACGTAAAAAGTAAAACATCAAACTATAAACTGGATGCATCTAATTGTATACATTTAAATTTAAAAGCATTAAAAATAATTACAACTAAAATTATGTAAGTACATTAATCTAAATAAAAAACAAACTACTCGTTTAAAAGAAAGCGTGCACCTAAAATGATGATCAATTAGTTAATAAGGCAGGTTGTATTCTCTTTGGGTAACTTTAATTACTTAACTTTCACTTAACATTCACCTTATGTGGCACCTTAATAACGTAACAAGATCAAGGTGAGTTAAGTCAGTGACCGGTCCACTCCCTTTTTTGTCTTGTTTTGTCCACTTTTACTCTCTGCATTAATTTTTCTCATGAACTAAATAACTTTTCCTTAATGAAATGCATACTATGTATAGCACTAATATTATCAGCTAATTAAAATTTAAGAGTGCTTGCTTTCTAATTTAAATATCGTCCATGAAAGCTAACGCTCCTTTTTTAGGCTAAAATAATTTTACCTATTAATAAGTTAAAATTAAAAAGAAATTTTCTTAAAATTATCAGTTTATTTAAAAATGGTTGTATTTTGCTTCATTTAAGGATTGCAACGTATATAGGAATATTTATTCTTCAAGTTCCAAAAATTAAATGATACTGATTCGATTTTGTTGTATATGTTACCCGAAATCAATGAAAACTAGTTTTAACTAGTCAAACCAAAAAGTAGGTAATTGAAGGCATTTGTTAAACTATAATCTAGTTTTCCCTGTTCATAAATTTTATAGAACTAGTTTTGACGTTAGAAAGGAAAAATTTTCAAACTAAAACATAACCTACTAGAGTGGATTTCATCTGAAGTGAACCTTTCCTGCGCCGCGAGCACTTTTACCCGAGCGATTATTATTAAAACTAAATAATGTCGATTCATACATTACAGGAATTCAGATTAATTGAGAAACCTTAATTCTATATGACCAGTACATACGTACACACGTACATCAATCAAAAACTAAGTTAATCTAAATATTCTTAAACATTGATTTCTGAGCAGGGTTCTCCTCAGATGAAAACCACTCTAGTTAACTTTGCAGCAATAAATAAAATGCTATTTTTTTTTCAAGTTCTTACAAAAATTATTTTATTTTTATTAGGGATTTTTAAGATTTATATTTGAAAATTTATATTTTAATAAATAAATCTTATTTATATTTCCTTATTTTATCGGGCTTTTTAATAAACAGAGTGTTTTTTAATATCCGAAGGTGATTCCGGACCAATTTTTAGATAAAAGTTAGGAATAAAATTTTTCTCACAAATGCTTCATTTTTTATTTACGAAGTGTAAATTTTTTTATATATTTTTCATTTGTTAGTATATTTGATAATTTTATCTCATAGCAAATGCAATAACTAGAGTTTGTCCCAAATTTTATCAAATTATCAAAACATAAAAGAAGTCATGCTAAAAAAATAAAATACTTTTATCTTATAATTGGTCAAGGAATCGCCTCCTTTTTTTAGCTTATACAGTCGAACTTCCATAACTCGAACTTCTATAAGTCGAATTTTTCCATAACTCGAATTTTGTTTGTAATGTGTTTGTCAAAATATTCGTTTATAACTTTGCGAAATAATTTCTATATCTCGAATTTTTTTAAAGTCCCTTGAAGATTTCAGTTAGGGAAGTTTGACTGTATTTATAAACACCCTGTATAATTCAATTCATCTTTTTACTGATTTTTCTGGTCTTGTTCTAACACATATATGATGAGGTAAAACTAGTTTTGACTGAAACTTCAGTTAACACCCGAAATGGTTAGTTCACAATTTATTTCGTTGAAACTACTTCTAACAAACACCTTTAGTTACTCCTGGTTGTGACTAGTTAAGACTAGTCGATTTAGTAAAGTTTGGGACAGAGAATTTTATTGACAGTGGCATATATTATCTTCTATCAAACAAAACGTTAAAAATTTAGGGTATAAAGAATATCCTACTTCATTTTCAGCGTTTTTTAGAGAAATATTTTAATCTGGACAAAAAGAGCCCTATGAGACATCCACCCTCTTTACCCTCCCATTTTTTGTGCTACGGCATTAACGACGCCATCAATAGTACATTATAGTTATTGGTGTCGTTATCATAAAAAATGTAGATGTAATATTAAAAAATAGAAAAAAAATAGAGTAAACTCTAACATACTATTGTTCAAAAATGGAGCTTATGAGTCCAAAAAGTTAATTTTAAGTTAATAAATTTAAACCTAATAGATTCATATTTTGTACAGACGAAGCTTTGGTACATACAGAAGACTTGCAGTACTTCTTGAAACAATTTTTTCCATTCCAACATTTTTAGAAAAACAAAACATACTGCATTGAGCAATTTGCAAAAAAGTATTTTGGATTTTTACTGTTATTGAACTCAATAAATTTTCAAGTTATGAATATATTATTTTAAACTGTATTAAGTATATCAAGAAAAATGGTTGGGTTAAGTTAGATTTGATATTACCACAAAAATTAATAAAACTCCAGAATCTCGCCTGCAATATATTGCATGACGTTTTTGAAGTCATTTACCATATTTGGGTTACTTTAGTATAATATAAAGGTCTTAAGTTAAAATTTCTTATATGAGTGGTAATGGACCATTTCCATGGTAACCTTAAATGTTTCTAATTAAAGGTCTTTATTTTTGACCAAAATCTGCCTATAAGTCAATGACTCATACTCTTCTTCTGCTCATTTCGGAAATTTTAGTGAGATTTTGCCTTTATGATATTTAGCATATTATTTTTAAGCTCATGTTATTTAGGAACAAATTTTATGTACTTAGGTTATTTAAATTACAACCACAATTTTTGGACTACTACTATTCTTGGACTCACCGATTCAAATGTATTTTTATTATTTATTTATAAATTAGTCAAAAATTCAATTCCTAAGTTACCGACACTTGGTTTGGAACAAACTGTTTATTTCGAATTAGAATAATAGTAGCTTTTCTTGGTTATAACGAGCAAATTTTGTTGTCCCTTAAAGCTCGTTATAATCGTGTTTGACTGTATTAAGTTTTATGCAACAATATTACCTTCAATTTGTTATGCACAAATATGAAAAATCTGTCATTAGATTATTTATTGTTTACAATCTTAAACTTTGTTTGTTATTATACGGTGTGTGCTAAAAGAAAGAGTAGCCACCAGACTTTATAGTATATCATAAAAACAAGATTTATTGATAATGCACTAAATAAATAAATTTATACAAGTATTTTTTGAGTATTTGTTATTTAAACTGAAATTTTATATAATTTATGTGATGGCAAAAATTAGAATCTTGTTTTTTAATAAATTTGGAGACTTAGAATTTTACAAGTCACGACTTTAAATTACTTCAATTGGTCGCGACATCTTAAACCAATTGCAACATTTAATTTAATTACAATAGTTACAAGTTTTGTTAAAATAAAATTAATCCAATCTCATTCTATTTGATATTTAGGTCCGTTGGATGAGTTGCAAGAAGAATGAGAGTCGTAAAATTATTCGTGACTTTTATTATTTGTGACATTTTATTAGTAGCTCTTTCTAATGAAAATGATTTTCAAATAATCGCGACTTTTGACTACCAATTTGCTACAGCTATTCTATTTTTATATTTAATTTTTGTTTTTCGCTAACTTATTACTCATAAGTATGTGCATAATTTTAGAAAAATTTATTTTTTCATAAAATAAGACAGCTTATTTTCATAAAATTATAATTTTTTTTCTTTTAGAAATTAAATTTAGCTTTAAATAAAAAATATATAGTCATCAAGCTTAATTTAATTTCGCTTCATTTTTAATTACTTTAACTTTAAATAATTGAGAAAGACATTATTTAATTACTTTTAGTCGCTGTGTTTCAAAAATGAAATCCCTTCATCTTTTCATTTAATCAAGTTTATATCGGACGTAATTTTTGCTTACCTTAGCAGGAGCTAATTTAGTAACTGATTGCTGTACGTAAGTAGGCTGTTCATATTCATACTGTTGTTGATACTGCACAGGAGCTGATTGTACATATTTTACGGCTTGTTGGACTTGTTGATGATATTGTTGCTGTTGCGGTTGAGAATAAGCTACTTCTTTACTTTGAGAAAAAGTTTGCGGAGTCACTTTGGCAGTAGCATAAGCTACGTCTGGTGAAGCTGTGCCTCCTGAATATGATTTCGGAGTGGTGTAAGATACAGCACCGCGTTTTTCTTTTTCAGAAGCATCTTCCTTGGCCGCAACGAACCCAACCACTACCAATAATACCTAAAACAAGCACAATTTAGAATTAAAATAGTATTTTTTCCTAATTATATTGTAGGAGTATTTTTAATTAATCAAAAAGTATTGAACTATTGTAAAATTGAATAAACTTCAATGAATAGTCCAAGTGGGCACTTAATTTCACAAAGTTGTAACGTTAAAGCAAATAGCACGTATTTTTAATTTAGCACGATCACAATTTGGGGAGTTTTTGTAATTGATACTCACTGTTAAAAATTTCATGTTGTTTTTTAATTGTATAAAACGCAAAGCACGTACGAAGAGTGTGCTTAGAAGGTGCTCGCACTCGATTTTATACCTACAACTTCCTGGTGATCTCCTTTCTCCATCAACCACGCCTGAACCCATCGCCCCTCTACACATACAATTGTTTTCAGAATTAAAACTCTTATTAGTCCACCGAAAAAACTGACGCGATCGAAAATGTCGGCAATTAAATAAAAATCTGCGAAATTTAATGATATAAGAATTGAATAAATTTACATGACAAGGAACGTATGAAATAAAACGCCCACAAAAATTTTAAAGCGCTCAAATAATTAGATGTTTTCTTTCTATGCAAAGAATTTTTAATTTTCTATCTCATGAATTAAATCAATTACATGGGTTTGTAAATGTCATTTTCATAACCTATCTCGAATTATAAGAAATTTTATTGTGCAATAATTTAAAAACCAGGAAAAATTATAAATATCATAAAAGTTAACATAAATTCATCAAATTATAAACGAACTATAGATTAATCTTGATATCCTATTAAAATTTACTTACATGCTCTTGATATGCTATTAAGTTTGATAATCATTCACGACTTCCGCTCCAATAAAATATTTGTAAATGTAAGTATATTGCTAAAGTAAGAGGCAAGCAAAGTTTGGAAAAATCAGGCACAACTGCAAATAATACATTTAGAATGTTAAACTATTAGTTTCCCTAATGTCTTCTGAAGAAATATTACCACATATTACTTAGGTGTATTTTACAGATACGTACTTGTTAAAATAGGTATTCAACCGGAAATTTTGTAGACTAACCTAAAATACAGTATAATTAATTGTACCTTAAATTATTGTAGGTCTTTTTATATAAAAGTCCACTTTATTTTGCTTGTATAAATCCAACTCTTTTTAAGTACTCGAGGTTTTTAAAGTGAGAGTGTGACATAGAAATTCCATTACGTTTTAACTTTTATATTATAAAGAAAATAAAGCTGAAAAAGTTGCGATTCCAATCCATAATGCTTCTTTATGCAATATTCAAATCTGTTTAAATTGGTTGTTGTTACATTATGGTAAAGATGTTAATATTATTTTAACGCAGTTAAACCGTTAAAACCTTTTTAGTGTAAAATATTTCAAAATGTTTTGGTATAATAAAAACCAACCAACAAAGTTCCATCCTATAATAGCATTATCTAATTAATTTGAATAATATGGGATTCATAGAATTATTAGTGTTTAAAAAAATATTATTATAAAGTGAACTAAAATTATAAGAACCTATATTTAATTCAATTTTTAATGAAAATTTCTCATTATAATTAACTCAATTTACTAAAGTGGAATTACTGCTATAAACATGTCATCACTGTAAAATATATCATTAGAGAGCATTCTTAATTTATTTGTATTACATAGTATGTACATATATGCTCTGGCGCATTACCATATAGGCAAAATAGAGAATTGCCTCAAACAAGGAAGGGGCCTCCAAATAAGTTAAAGAAAAATAATATTGTTTTCCTCAATTTTTTAATACTGATGAAGTTGGTTATAACGAGCAAGGATTTAACGAGTTCACGGATATATCGAGCAAATCCGGATTCATGTTGTGGTTCAAATTAATTTCAAATCAAAAATTCACGGTTTTTACAATTGTTTTCGCGGATATAACTAGATATGTTGTCGTAAGTTCCCTTTTATTGTGGTTTTCCAACCCTGGGATTCGAAAATAGTAATTAGTATACATTCTTCTTCTTACAGCGCTCTTCCTTGGTCTCTGGCACGAAGCCCTGTTGACCAATCACGAGTATAATTAGGGATTAATAAACAAAATACATCTCATTAAATATTTACATGTTAAAAAAATTTAAAATAATCGGTAAACTTCGTGTTTTTCGAAAATGGAGCTTATGAACAAGTATATTACACATATTTTTGTTTTTTCTTTAGAAATTGCTCAAAAACTAGATTCCAAAGTTACCGACTCGTAATTTGAAACACCGTGAAGAATAATGTAATAATAGGGAAGAACCTTCTCACGTTTATAACGATTATCGGTTATAACGATTAAAATTCGCCTGTAATTTCAAAATCCTTCTTAGAAATATAATATTTTGGGGCCTCAAAATTACAAATTTGTCTAAGACCTCACAAAGACATAACGCGCTACTGCATGTATTATTATGCTTAATATTATTATAGAAAAAATTTATATTTTTATGACAGATTAAATAGAATACAAATACTATTCACTTATTGTTCCGGTGCGGCACTATATCTTTTGAATGTGCCAACAAAAAAATCATAATTTGTAAATATGTACAGGAAGATAAAAACTATATTTTGTGATATTTCTGGAATTTTTTTAGTTAAGGAGGATCCCAGGTGAAGAGAAAAATTCATTTCAAAAAACAAGATGTTGATATCATAACTATTTTAAGAATTACAAGCATATAAAGTATCAAATAAGAAATTGGATATGTTGGAATTGTTGGTACTTTTAATTTTTTTATTAAGAAACTATGTAAAATACAAATTTAAATAGAATATACAAAAAGAATCCAATACATCCAGTCACCTGTTTGATACTTTAAATGGTTCCAATACTTGAAAGAATTATGAATATGAGGGATACAATTTAAGAAGACTCTCTTTATTACAAATATTCAATAAGTTATAAATAAAAATATAAAAACAATGTATAAAATTAGAAAAGGACAACTTCCAAATAATGAATGAGTTACTGATGAACTAATAAAAATGATAAAAACAAGAGAAAAACTTTATAATAAATTTAAAAACAATAAATCGAATCAAAGTTTAAAAACTCAATATAAAAAATTAAAAAACAAAACAGTTTTAAGATAGAATATTATAATAATAAATTTAATTTAAATATTAACAATCAAAGAAAAGTTTGGGAAATACTAAAATACATTACTCATAATAATACATATAATAAAAGTGAAAAATAATTACAAATTTAAATGATATTGACTATGAATTTAATATTTTTTTACAAACATTCCAATAGAACTTAAATCAAAAATACAAAATAAATCCATTTTTATAAATGACAATAAAAATTAATGGTTAAATCATTTTTTAAACCCTGTAACTTCAAATAATGTCGAAAAAATAATAAAAAAATTTACCTATAAAAAATAGTAATGATCATGATGGAATTTCACCAAAAACCTTTAAAAAAATATATTTTCCTATTCTAGACATTTTAACCTTTCTTATAAATGAATCGTTTGAAATTGAAGTTTTTCCAGATATATTAAAAATTAGTGAAGTAAAACTAATACATAAATCAGGAGATGAAACATCATTAGATAACTTTAGACCTATTGTAAATATTTGAACCATTTCAAAAATTTTTGAAAAAGCAGTTTAAAATCAATTATTAGACTTTTTAGAAATTAATATTTTTTTCTACAAGAAACAAAATGGTTTCAGAAAAAATACTAATACCGAGTAGGAGTTATGTTCCATATATGAAAAACCAATTTAGATATTAAAAAAATAGTTGCATCCTTATCTTTAGATCTTAAAAAAGCATTTGATACAATATCACATAAAATTATTTTAAAAAAATTAGTAAATTCTGGTGTAAGGGGTCATTCTCATTTATGGTTCAATTCATATTTACATAATCGAAAACATCTTACTACAACTACAACTATTAACATTACATCTAGTCAAACTATGAAAATTAAACAAGGGTGCAATTTTATTTCCAATACTATAATTTCAAAGATCATACAGAAAAAATTAAAAAAACAGTTAACTTCATTTATTGCCATTTTAAGACATATAAGTTCTTACATACTTAAACATATTAGAAAACAATTTTATTATTCTATTATTCATTCAAATTGTATTTGTCTAGTATATAGGGACATTCAAATAAATCAATTATTGAAGAATTACAAAAAATTCAAAATCAAATCATTAAATCTTTATATAATCTACCATTTAGAACCTCATCTACCTTTTTATAAAACAAATTTAAATTTACAAAAATTAAAGAAATAATTAACATTCAAACAATACATAAAATTTCCCAGAAAATCTAATATAGTTTTGATAAAAAATTAGAACATTCATGAATATTGCATCAAATCAAATCTAAATTTTCATGTTATAAATGATACACTCAAAAGCACGGTAGAATGAATCCAATATTAATTGGAATAAAATTCTATAATAAATTACCAAATGACATTAAGAAAGAAAACAATATTAAAAAATTAAAAACAAAAATTAAATAATTTATATTAAAAAATGAAGATTTTTAAATTTATTATTGTATGATTAAATTATTATAATTGTTTATTTAAACGAATACAATGGTTAAGTATTTTTTATCACAAGTAGTTTCACTTATTGTTACAATTTTATTTTATGTTTATTATTATTTTGTTATAATTTTTATTGTAATTTTTATCTCTTGAGTGAGATTATTCACAAGAATAATCTCGTTGAGATTTTTTTGTTAATAAATAAATAAATAAACATTGATAACATTTTGATATTCAACTTTAACTTTTACAATTACTTAACATACTTATATTATTGTTTTTTGTTGCTTTGTGTTCATTTTGTTTTAGTTTTGTGTTTTAGTTTCATTTTCAATGTTGTTTCAATGTTTATTGACTAATTTTCTTTCTGTTAACATATCATAGAAGGTTTATTGGGATTTCTCAGATTCATGCAGTTTTTCGACCACCCTGTATACGAAAACTTTTCGTTTTTATTTTATAAGTAGATTAGGTTAGCTTAGGTTAGTATGTATAGTTAGTAAGCTAAAATATGCCACTATTAAACATAAAAAAATATATTAAATATATTTTTATTTCTTCCAACAAAAAAAAGCACCAATTTTTCATAACTTTCATGTATGCAATTATTATAGCTTGCGTTTTACTAAATTTAAAAATAAAATATCATTTATGTAGAAGTGAATAATTTAATTCCAAATTTCAGAATTGTCCACAAAGACGAAGTTTATTTATTTATCATTTATTTATTAACAAGGAACATAAATACACTTTTAAAAGACTCATTATTCATCTTGGTGTTGGTGTAAGTTGAAATCTTATAGTACAAAAAAATGCATAGATAAAATACAAAAACAAAATCAACAAATCGCATTAAAAATAACTCTTTTCTTCTGTTTTTAATATCCTTATAATAATTTTTTTTTAATTTTTAAAAGATTATATATGTTTTGAATAAATATCTAATATCTATTGGTCAATTATAAAATGTTGTTGTATAAGTCTAAAGAAACAATAATTCATACCTTTTTTCTAATAATTGAATTTAAATGAATTTAATTGGATATTCTTGTGTTAAAGTTATTTTAAAAATTATAAATATTAATTTCTCAGAAACGATCGAATTAATTTCATGACTTAAAATTTATTTTACATATTTATATTTTAATATAAAAAAAATTGTTTTTGTCACAAGTATACTTAGAACTTACCAATGTTTAACAAAAAGTTTAAAAAAATAGGGTGTTACATTTAAAATAAGAAAGTTGATGAAAATTGTTTTTTTTTAGTTCAATTATTGCTTTTTCTTATGCCATAAAACATACAAAAAATTGAAACTTTTATTTTTATAAATAAAAAAAATACAGGGGCGGCCCCAGTTTCGTGGACACCCGGTATGTATACGAATACTATAATAAATAAGCGATTTTAGCTGAAAATGGTTCTGATCTTCTAAAGGCACCAATCAGTGGAATATAAATTTTTTAAATCTTAATAATAATTTTTTGGAAATTTTTGTTTATTTTTAGAATTATATGGTAAAACAGTGCCTTCATCAAACATACTAGCGTGTATTTAGCGACCGTGATGAAAAATTTAGAGACGTCGTTATCGTTAATCACATGATTAAAAAATATCTCTTCATAAGAAATATTTTCTTAAAGACGTGATTAACTTTAACGACGTCTCTAAAATTTTCATCACGGTCGCTGAATACATGCTAATGTATTTACCTTTAAATTCACTATACATATTTTATATTTTGAACTTATAATATGTATAATAATGGTCCAAGGATTGATCCGTGCGGTACACCAAGAGACATGTATACAGGGTGAGTCGAAATTAAACCGCCAAATTTTTTAAGCCGATTCTATGACTAATTTTTTAATTTTTAAAACTTTTCTTTACCTCACCACCTTTGAAGGGATGTAGCTCCCTTAGGAAGCGAAATCGGACATATGTTAATTTGAAGTTTTTATCTTAAAATTAGTCATGGAATCGGCTTAAAAATTTGACGGGTTAATTTCGACTCACCTGTATCTTAAAAGGGTCTTACTCCTTATGCCTATTGATCCACTGTATCAAATATACAAATTATTATATATTATAAATCAACGAAAACTGCTGCGGAATATTTGTCAGTATCTAATGAGCTATTAATTTTTTAATCAAGTGACTTAAAAAGATAATTAGTTTACAGTAGCAAAATGCTCATATTTCATCTCTCTTACTTTTAATATTTTATAATAGTTACAAACAACATCTCGATAGTTGTAAAGATATCGATTAGAGCTTAGGGAAGCGTTGCTGCTTGGAAATCTCTACAGTTTTGCCTTTAGAGAAGCGTTTTCCAGAAACCTTTAAAATTTTATACTCTGATTCTGGTGACATCATTTAAGCTAACGTTCTTTAAATATAAATTTGTTATAAGGATAGATTGCAAATGACAGTTTCCATAGTTATATTAAAGGAATCTACTAAAAGATTTATAGTCTTCATCAGAATTTACTCTTTAAAGTACACAATTCTTAGAATCTTCATGTAAAACTGTATATATATTTTGTTATAATTTAATAATTGAAAAATTTAATTTAAATTGTATACATTAAAATTGAATATTTATGGGAACTAAAAATTTGATGTAAAAAACTGTTGGAATTTAGATGAGCCGCAAAAAATGTTTTCTCTAAAAATATGTGTCAGGTCTGAAAGGGACTGTAACTACTTTCGTAAACAATTTAAATTTATTTAGCTCCTGAACTTACCCATATCAAGTTACGCACTTTTATAATATCATGGATAGTTCAAATCAACTTTCAGGATTTAATTTCAAAATGTCTTCTCCGTATTTTCATTATAGTTAAGTATGTGCTAATATAACGCAGTTTTCAAAGTTGTACTATAGCCCATAGCATAACTATCAGCAAATTTGATAAAAAGTTTTAATATTTCTAATTAAATTCAATTATTTTTACTACGATTTTTTATTTCGTTTAAAAGTTGGGTACGTACTAATTGGTTCAAATTAAGGATTTTTATTGATAAACATCTTGTTAATATAATCGTGAAGTACAGTAATATAGTAACGTACTCGTACCTGCTGATCTAAGCATTTTTATTGATCGTACTATAATTTACCACATTATTATAAAAAAATAAGTATTTAAATAAATATTTGGAAGTACTAATTGTGTGATGTTGATGAGTACTAATAAGCACGAAACGCAGCGTCCATCACTCTGCAAACCTGAGAGACGTCTTTAACGTTAAAGATTTCATCACGGTTGCGGTTGCCGTGTACGAGTTTTTCTGTTTAATAGTGTGACTAAACAACGGATTTGATAATTTTTAATGTAATTATTATTTTAGATTTTGACTTATGGACAGATTCTGGTCCGAATTAAAGGCCTTTAATTTAAAACAAATAATGTATCCACGGAAATTGTCCATTACAACCCATATACATATAACAAAAAGGCCTTTAAACTTAAATGATTTGACCAGAATCTGGGTATTAATGAGACATATCTGAGGATATTTTAAATAGTGTAGATATGTGAAATAGTTGTAAATAGATATTTTATGTAAATTTAACTCGTTCCACGTTTTGATAATCCAGTTTGTGCTAAAATTTTTAAAATTGTTTTTAAATAATAACGTTAAATTGTTTTGCATTGTTTCTGGTAATCACTAACTTATGACCTGTATATTTTTGCCATTTTAATTTTCAAGTTAGATGTCACGGCTCTTTTTATTCTCTTTTTTAATGTTCTTCGTTGTGCGTAAAAAACTTTTAATTTTGGCGTATGGATTATATTTTCTGACTAACTTGTATTAAAATAAAAAGTCGACGTTTATGATACTTTAGTTAGATTTAAAAGTTGAAAGAGATGAATTGATAAATTTCGAAATTCATCAGAATAAATTTTATAAATGACTAACTGCTTTGTTTCGTTTGGTATATAAAGGTTCTTCTCTTTATATTAAAATGGATCAATCTAATGAAAATTTTGGGTTTGAAATTCTTATATTCTTTGGATTATTAAATGAAAATAAAAAAAAAACTTTTTTTCACTTCTCTTTATAAGCTTGTCTATATTTGGGATTATATGAATTACATTCTGAAGTTGCAGCCATTGTTAAAACACTCCATTGTCCACTTATTTTTTCTTATATGAAATATGAATTTATTTTGGTGCCGATCTACATATCTTCTGAACATTTATTTATCCAGATGTTCATTCTAGGAAACTTTTTTAACGCGTGTATTTAATGGTAACAAATAAAAAAAATAAGTTGCTCTTTTTAAATTGCTAAAACGTTTTTTCACTATTTTTACTTAAATATGCAAATTGATTTGAACGGTCTATTATATTTTATGATTTTCTAAGTAAATTGATGACTAAAAAGAAGGTAGTACATATAGTTGCGTAAATAATGGCCAACAAAGCCCGAGGTGTAGGCGTTCACCAATAAAAATGTTTCCTCAAGGATAGAAATCTGGATGATTTTAAAATTATTTTAATAATTTTATTTGCTGCAGGCATTGCTTCTAAGTTATACTACTGGGCTTACATACATACGCCTTTTGAAATTGTAAACAATAACTGCAACTAATTTCAGAAAATAACTTCCTTAATAAATTAATGTTAAGAGTGCTTTCCCAAAAGCAAAAATAACCTTATATGGGTATCACTAGATACGCTAGAGTCTACAATATTTTTATACATTTTTTATACAGGGTGTTCCAAAAACAAATCCTAGAAATAAGAGGAGATTTCATCGACAAAAACCCAATAGTCAGGGTCAAAACAGCCCACCGGAAATGTTGTTATAGTTCATAAACTATTTGGCTTGAAGTTATAAAATTATTTTCAAAAAAATAATTTGATAGAAAAAAATTCTTCATTAAAAAATTAATAGCAATTCGTTCTTTTTCTTGATATATTCGCTCATATCTTTGAAATAAGCACCCTAAAGGTACCACTTTTTTATGTCCGTAAAACTTCAAAGTAAACTAAAAAAGATTCAGTATTCTATTTTATTTTAGGCGCAGTGCTGGTACTTTAAAATTTTTTTCATTTAAATTGACCAAAATCGTAGAAAGTAGACGAGCTTTTATCGCAACATCCCCTGGTTTTTTTTCGAAATCATAAACTTTGAACTAAAACAGAATTTCGAATTTACGACATTTTCTGTGGGAAAAAAGAGCCGTCAAAAAACTGGGCTGTTCCGAACCTGCCTATTGGTTTTTTGTAGATAAAATCTTGTCTACATTCTACGATTTTCTTCTGATTACGTCTAGATACAGACTGATGGGATACCCTGTATAAGGTTTTAAAGTCATATTACTAAACTGGAGAAGAGGAAAAAATCCAGAATGCATAAAAAAATATGACTTAAGAGTGTCCTAACTTTGAGCCCCTATAAATAATTTTGCATAAAATTGCAACACATAAACAACCGGTTGATTATTTCCATCTTGTATAAGAATCCATCACATAAATTCGAAGTCCAATTAATCTAGTTTATAAACCAGAAGATAATTTGAAAATTTCATAAGAATTAGTTGAAATATTTTTCTTCCCTACCTCACGCGTGCTCTAGCGGTTCGGATTAATAATGATTTGGTAATAATTTTCAACGCTGTTCCAGAAAAGTGGGATGGATTTACTAATCTCTCTTGGGATCTCCGACAAAAAATATATCGCAGGCATCTAGAAAGATGCTCCTTAATTATCAATGATTACTTAAACATTTAGAAATTGTTTTAATGTATGTATCTGTCATCTGTCAAAACCTTTTTTCTTCATTTCTTCATTTCGTTATTTATAATTTTGAATATTAAAATAATATTAACAACTAATAGTAGAATATTGGGGTCCAAAATTATTTTGGTAATGTAACAAGTAATTAAGTATTTGCCCAAAAGAGCAAGAGAATATCTAGAAATAATATTATGGATCCTCTTAAAATTATAAATTAATTAATTACGTATCAAAATCGTAATAACAACAAACAGTAGGATATTGGGGTTATTAAAAGTTTACAAAATTATTTTGGTAATGTAACAAGTAATTAAGTATTTACCCATATGAGCAAGAGAATACAGAATTATTATTAAGGAACCTCTTAAAATTATAAATAAATTAATCACGTATCAAAATAAAGTGATAAAGTTTTTGGCTGAAAATCATAAAAACTTCGTGTTTTTATATTTAAATTAATAAAATTTACATTTCAAATTTGTAAATATTCATAACCTTATTTTTCAAAAAAATACTTTTTATCGGATTTGTGATTAATTGTACAACACTTATAATACTAAGCTCATATTCCAATAAAAACAAATAGTATCAATTGTTAAGAAAAATGAGTTAAGAAAATAAGAAATTACAAATTTTACCGCTTACGTTTTTCTTGTTTGCATGCTATATTTCATTTTAATTATTACCTTTATACTCATATTGATATGGCACCTAGATATTCGATTTTTTGTCGTTTCATTCGAAAACATCGAAATAATAAATTTAATTGAAGTAATATACTTAATATTTTATTTTTTTGATATTCAACGATATTATAGGTTTTATTTGTATGAGTCAATTAAAATTATGCATAAAATAAATATAGATTTAGACTGATAAATAATTAATCAAAGATAATCTAAGCTATTGTTTGATTTCCATCATGATTTCATCATTACTCGACTCAAATCTCTAGCCGTCAAAACACTAAATATTTATAAGATATTATTGCAGTTTTGGATGAATTAATACTCACCTTGGTCTTTTAAAATTAATAATTGGTTAAGAAATTATTTAATTAAAATATTACAAATTAATGACGTAAAAGGTTTAGTTGTAAATTAATTTGTCATCAAATAATAATTTAATGAGTTTAATAATGATAATAAAATGTGAATAATTTGTAACGGATCTAAATATATCCGGAAAAAATTACAAGAAAACTAGTCATTCGTAACAAAGGCCTCTCACTTATTTTTAGTTATTTTAAAATATTTAAGTAGAATTATTTAAAATAATTTTGGATTATTTCGTAACAAATGACGATTTTATTTTCAAATATAATATTAATCCCACGTGAGAAAGTTTAAAAGAACAATTCTAATTTGAAATCTTATCGCACAATTTTACAATAGTTTACATAACAATATTTCGCACATTAAATTCTGAAAAAGCTGTGCTAATAAGTAGTCTAGTGTTATCGATTAAAATCCTAATTTGCATATTAAGGAGAATACGGTTGGTTGATAAAATTTCACTCTCGCTAACGATACAAGTTTATTTTGCCCGAAATGATCGGAATCTCTTTAGATGGAATTACATTCTGTTCCTGATCTAAGATCAAGCTTGTCAAGAGTTTTCCTACTAGATTTCGCTTTCGTTTCCAAAGAGATTTGTTGTTTGGTTTTATTAAAGGAGTATATTGTATCCAGTCAGTTATAAAGACACGCAAGTCCGACAAAGAAGATCTACCAACTATTTCAACTAAATTAAAATAACTTCGTTGAAGTATGTTCCTCGAACAATTAAGTATTTTCCTTTGACGTTATTCTCTTGTGTACACATGTTTATAAAATATTTCTGAAAATGCAACCTTTAAAATTTATAAAAAAAAATTATAAAAATTATACTTGTTAGATTTAAATTGCTGATCGTGTCTAAACATTTTGAATGATATATAACGAACATAGTTTACATGATATCAGCCTTAAGGGCCGTCGGAAGTTCCTTTAATTGGATCATTACAATATTTATCCTATTTACCTTGATTGATTGGATCCAATTACCGAATACAATAACAATATTTAAAATTGAAATATTGCAATTTACTAATAAATGGTTTAAAGCTAAAAAATCAAGGAGAAAGTTTGTGTGCAATCGGTAATTTCAATCATTGATTTTGTATTAAACAGATTTTATCTATAATAAAGCATATGGGTTCAAATTTGCATTACTAGTTTAGATTATTGTTTAATAAAAATTTCATACATTATTTAATAAATAGGAATTATTTAGGTTGTAAAAATAAAGCGCTAGTAATTAAATTCTGCTTATTTGAATTTTAAATTTTTAAATAATATTTCAGCAATGAAATTATGAATTCCCGAATTAGAATGAAGCCCATATAAAGAGAAATTAATGAAATATGTTTTTAGTAAATAGAAGTAAATTTTGAAATATTTCCAACGGTGCAAATTTGCATTTTAATTTAATTATCATATTAGGATAAAAAGACTGAATAATTAAAAGACCAGCAGAAAGTCGTATATGCACCATCGGCATGCACGTTTTCATACATACAATTGCAAATGCAATCCCAGTGTTTGTTGGAGAACTTAAATTAGAGGTAATTTAATCTGGCATCGAATTTGCAGTCATAACTATTAATGGAGTTTCTGAGGCATTCTCTACTTAAAAGAAATTCATCTCTAAACTCCCCAATGAACTGATGGATATTCCTAACTAATTAAAGTTGCACCAAATTAACTTGTATTTAACGAAATATAATTTCTAATCGCTAAAGCTTTTATGAAAGTTTCATATTATGTTAGCCTTCTAGATTGAGAACTACAGGGTGATTCATATTTATGTTAAACTTACTTACTTACTTAATTTGTCCATGACTCTTAACCATGCGGTGTTATTTTACTAAGTATAGACGCTCAGCGCACCCGATTTGAAAGGTCATAAAATAAGGGATGAAACTGGCGCATCAAGAAAAGCAGAAAGAAAAAGGTGTTTTGGGTTGTTTCAGCCGATTGAAATTTTAGGAATAAAATTATAGAACGTGTTTACGGAATAGACCAACTCATTTTAAATTTAGAAA
Source organism: Stenus bimaculatus (assembly GCA_963971135.1). Classification (NCBI taxonomy): domain Eukaryota; kingdom Metazoa; phylum Arthropoda; class Insecta; order Coleoptera; family Staphylinidae; genus Stenus; species Stenus bimaculatus. Next base: position 20,962,546 of record OZ020180.1, read on the forward strand.
ACAAAATTATAAATTGGAGAATTTTTTGGCGTTGCACAAATAAACAATTTAGAGCTAAGGTGTACACAATTAGAAAGTCTCATGAGGTAACAAATAAGAAGATAATAAGGGGAGGTCTTAAATAATATAAGAAGAAATCTATATTATACCCGAAAAAAAACGTTCGATCACAAGATTCCAAAATCCAAAGAGTACGATATTTGACATAAAAATTTTTGGTGCGCCATGTGTCTATACCATAAAATGGTAATTATTTTGGGTACGCCAATTACTTCCAACCATTCTTTGAATCAAACTAAGAACTAAAATTCACATAAATTTGAATATTGTTTTACGGTATTAGTTAGTCCTTTGAAATCATCCATTATCCATATTACCTTGAGTTTAACTATTTTTAATGGTTTTAACTTTGTGTAATAATTTTCGATCATTTCTCTACAGAAAAGGTCTCTTGGCTCTTATCGGTACTATGCTACGTTTTCTGGTAAAAGTGAATTTTATTCAAAAATTTTGCCATATTTTTAGAAGATAACAAAATAGGGCGTCACATGAATATAATCCCTGAGACTTAACTTTAAAATTAATCAATATACTAGAATGTGTGCACAAATTTCAGAAAATATTTACCAAGTTTTCAAAAAATATTGTTTATAATAACTTACCTTATAGAATTAAATTTCTTCACCATTGTAAGATGTGCATAGTTTGTGTGGCAGTAGATAACACCACACTTTCCAAAAAAAGCTTGTATTCAGTGACCGTGATGAAAATATTTAGAGAAATCTTTAAGAATTGAGGTAGGCATTTATTCTAAATATTATCTTTAACTATATTTTTAGATCATTAATTCCTGCAATTGGAGTGATTGTAGTATTATTTTGAAATTATAATTTAGAAAATTAAATATGCATTGTATATTATAAAGAAACAGGTAAATGATTCTATACTAAAAAAGAATCTGAGACTGATAACGGGTATCCAGTTGAAGATTCTTTAGATAATCTGGATTTTTAAGCCTTTAATTAATAATAGAAGAAATACATTTTCATTACATAAGTGAGGGTGATTTTGTCGTGATAAAATTTCACCCTAAATGATCAATAAGACATTATACAGGTCAAATTGAGAAAAAAAAATTAAAATCTGGAAGGGAATATAAAGCAAAATACTTGAAGCAAAGTTTTATTTTTTACTCTATATTCAAAACCACGCCAAGCTTGTTCTAAAATAGCACATATAAGTCTACTCCCTTGTTCCCCGAAACAATGTAATTTTATTTGTACAATTAGTGATTTTGTCACAAAAATTTAATATTAATTTTTTTTGTAGTACGAAAACAGTTTCCAAAAATGTGCAGTTTTTTACGTCATTGCGCTTCTAGCTTACAACAATCTTTATAGAAATTATGTACTTATTCACAAGATCTAAGAGCTACAACCTTCCATGAAACCGTATTTTCCTCAAAAACGACAAAATGCTACATATTTGGCAGGAAACCCAGAAATTGTCCCAAGGAAAAATTATTCGTTTTAATTAGACTAATTTTATTAGGGCTAAATGACTAAAAATTAGTGGATTAATCTAAGCAGTTAAATTTTAAATTTGGTTGATACTTTTTTACTCATAAAAAATTTTCTTACCAAACCATTTTTGGTTTACTAAAAACGTTTGTAGCTTTCGTTCACAACTAATTTGTTTTTGTGTAATGAACCAAACAGTTCTACAGGAGCAACAAATGAGTGCTTCGTAAGAATTGATGGCGTTTTACTATTTTAATAATTAAGAATAAACAAAAACTGGTCATTTACTTTTAGGTACTACTTAATAGAAAATTATTGTTATCTTGGCTCATTCAACAAAAATATTTAAAACAAAATACGACTACTCAAACTAAAATTTTAAAGTATATTTCCTTTTTTTATTTCTATTCTTAATTATTAAAACGTGCTAATTTTTTTCAATGTACTCTTTTTGTAGCTCTCATATGCCTAGCTGTTTCAAAGACCAAAAATACCCACAGGACTTCTTAGTACACCAAAATCAGAAATTATAATATTATAAAAATTAGGAACATGACAAAAGAATTAATTTTAGAAGAGATAAACAGGGGTAAAAAATATTAGTATTGTCCTTATTTATATTTCTTTAAATATCATGTTTACGTTCCGGCCAGCTAATAAATATTTCTGATCCAAGCCTCAAGTAAAAATGCTTTAACTAAGCGAAATGTACTTCGGTTGTATGTAGGTTTTTAAAAAATAAATAAATTTAATGAAAAATCCAATTAATTAATTTTAAAAGGAATCAAATGTGTTAAAAATAAATTCCTTTATCCGTTCTAACTAAAACATGACAACCCCTTTATTCCTTTATTTGTAAAAATATTAAATTGAAATTTTTCAAAACTTTTAATATACTTTAATACCCCAGATGTTTAAGTGTCCAAGAAAACGTTTCTGTTAATAATAAACTTCACTCATCAATTTTTAATGTTGTAAAAAAATTCATGATATTATATTTAAAATAAAATTGCGATAGTTTCTAATTCAAAAAAGCGTTTCAGTAACTTTAATATAATACCCATTTTTTATTTAATAATAAAACAATATTACCTACTGTATCAATGATAATCTTTTATTCTGTAAAAAATTAATCTTATTGTTAGAAAATTACTCAACAAAATTTTTAAGTACACGTAACTATAATTACACATTATATAAATAAAAAATAATTCAATTATAATGACTCATAAGCAATTGCTAATATTTAATCAAAATTTAAATCAAAGTTAAAACAACAATCTATTACTAAAAGGTTATTATCAAGGGTAATATCACAAATTGTAAGAATATCGAAATTCTTTTAGAAATGCACGAAATTCAATTCCAACGACACTACGCACTTTGCATTTTCTAAGATTGTGATCAAAATTAGTTAATTAAAAAATTATCGAAACTAATTTTATCAGCGAGTAATACATATTTGGAAACTGAATATAATGACTGGAAATGGTGTTTAACTATCAATGTGACACTTGACTTTAACTAGTTTTGAGGTTATTATTCAATTTAATAATGAAAAATGTTTTAAAATATTTGTACGAAGATCCCATTTGATCGGACCCAAATTCAATTTTCTCCAGCTATTTGGGCATGGCCGCTTTGGTTTCATAAACAACAACCACCTTGTATAATCCACGGCATTAGGTGTTGAAAAAAAACAAGGTTTTCGAAGTCGGTGAAAAGTACCAAAACTAATTCTAAATAATTCAAATACCTAAATAAAATTGTAATTTGAAAAAAAATTTAAGTGGTTTTTGAACTATTAATTTTTAAACTTAGTTAATGAAGATTTTATCAAATATCTCACTTTTTTTAAATGCAATGTTGTCGGGTCATTCGACTTTTTAAAAAGAGGATTTTATAACGATTATTTATTTTATGTATTTGAATTATTTAGAATTAGTTTTGGTAATTTTCACCGACTTCGAAAACCTTTTTTTTTTGAAAAAATTTCGCAAAAAATAAAAACTAATATCTCAAAAATACTTCTTTTTTAAAAGTATTTTAAGCCATGAATAAAAATATGGGATGTTACATTTAAAAAAACAAAGTTCATGTTTCCGGTGAAACCGGAAGTGATTTCGAAAATAAAAAATGCACATAAAATTTGTTTTTTTGAACCATAGAACATAGCCAAATTTCAAATTTTTCTTTTCATAAATAAAAAAGTTATTTCTACCCGGTATATGAGTACATTTTCGTTGAAATTATAAATTGTGGTTCTTTTATTACCAATTATCATATAGTTGCATTTTCGTTTAAGAACATATGGAGTCTACAAAATTATAAGGGTTTTTACAAACTACGCGAATATGTATTGAGCTATATAAAAAATTAGAATATCATATGAAAGTATAACCTCTACTTAAGACTTATATGGGACAGTTTCTTAATATTTTACATCCAAAATGACCAAAAAACATTATTAAAAATTCTTAAAATATGACCGATTTTATACTTATTTTTTGAACTTATTAATGTATTTTTTAAGAAAATCGTCCTTTAGAAATCTAGTCTTGAAAGTTATTTAAACTATGCAATTATAAAACTGAATTTTATTTATAAAATATGGCAGTAGTTTGTAAGAAATGCAAGCCATGTTTCGTAAATTTTGAACGCGCAATTTAACTTTAAATGCAGGTAATATCATCTTAGTAGACATAGAGGTGATACAAATTTTAAAATATAAAAAAATGAAAATTATTTCAACCCGATTATGCGGGGTATACTGTATGGTTCTTAATTTCTTCCCCAAATTCAAGAAGAAGCTCAAAATATCCGTTTACTGACGGAACGCGGTCATACTTAGATTCCCAATTCTCTTAAAAGTTGTTTTTTATTCTTTGTCCAGGTTATTAGTTTATTGATGTCTGATTTAATAATAATGAGGGATTTCTCAATAGTTCCTTCGTAGAAAAATGACGTATCATTGACGTAGATCAAATATAAGATCGGTCCTAGCGAAGAGCCCTGTGGGACACCCATGTTGGTGACATATTTGTGTGGAAATTTTAAATATGTCTATTTTCATATATTGTTTTCTATAGTTAATGGGTACAGGGTGAGCTAAAATGATTGTGGTCAATTCAAATTTCCTCCCGAAAGATCTGGGGAATTTGTATGCTCCAAGTTCATAGTTACACAAAATCATGTCAAAATCAAAACAAAGTAACTACACTTCACAAAAGCAGAGGCGTAGGTGTAATTTTTACGGATGTGTCAAAACTTCAGATTTTTGTTATTGTGCCTTCTATTTCATAAACGTCAGTTTTCATCAAAATTAATTTGCGTAAATTTTTGTTTTGTGTTAGCATCTGCCTCGAAAATGAAGAAAAACATTTTCAATATTTGACATTTGCTGTGAAATTAGAGATTTTGGAAAAAAAATTTGCTACGCCATTGGATTACTAGGAGATTTTCTTTTTAAGATTTCAGTTGTACCAACCTGCGTATTTGGTTGCCTACATATGAAACCACAATAATTTTAGCTCACCCTGTATAATATATATCAATTTAATATTTCGTAAAATTTTCCTCCAATTCCTAATGTTTTTGAATAGGGGTTACAGTTATTATTTTTAATTCATCATCGAATATATTTTTCTTTATGTATGTATGAGTTTATTATATTTATAGATATATAAATATAAGATGTGCATTAGTTCTTTAGTTGTTTTTGCTTTAATATTGTCATATCAAAGTGATGTGTCAGATTTTAATTTTTTAATTATGTTTTTTACTTCTTTTAACTGTGATGATTTTGAAATACGGTGTATGGTTGATAGTTCTTGTTTTTTAGTTTTTTGTTTCATACATGTTTTGGTGAGATTATTTCCAATTTCTGAGTATCTTCAACTTTGCTTTTGTTTATATTTTTATTGTGATATTATTTATGGCGTAATTTTTGCAAATAAAAAAAAGCTTAGATAAACACAATTTAAATATGATTTTATTTTATGAAATAGATCACAAGATTAAATTAAATTTATTGCTTTTTAAAAACTCATAATAATAAAGCCAACTCTATCTTTTTGTTTCTTGATGAAGAGGATTTTGTTTACTATTTTTAGGGGATTCCTGAAGAGTCCCTAGAGACATACTGGATTTTGGAACATTTTCCTGTATAATTAAATACAGTTTTAAAAAAATACAATATTTATCAATGGTTTATTTTTAGTAAAATAATTAGAGCCTAACATAGGATAAAATGTTTTACAACACCCTCGCATAATATAATAAAATACTTTTGAACTTGTTGATTATGAAACTAAAATTAAAGTACAGTAAAAATTTATATAATTTAAAACATTCCAAGAAAATTATTATATTAAAAATTTATACAGTGATCTGTGATTATGAAACTTTCCCTTTTGGCATTGCAATTACATCACTGAAATTTTTCTTAACACAACATGCAGACACAGTATACCGTAAACATTCATGCCCTTTAACAATAAACTGTTCGTGATCGAAATAACCTTTAAAGACGCAAAGATAATTTAAAAATTTTTTACGTCCGACACAAAAACGTATAATTTGTCGTTGCGCGGAGGTTTTTATATTTCCGTATTTATTTACCTTCATTCACGAAGAAATTGACATAAATCATCTCCTTTTTAACATAAAAGCAGAAAGCACTTTATAAGAAAATTGAAGTAATACAGCTTTTAAATTGACCTACAAATTTTGATGAATTTTATTTTAAGTAAAACTTAATTATTAATTTATTACGTAATCAAATACACACCTGACATCCCTTTCATAAAAATAAATATTTTATGTTTTAAAAGCGGTACGAATAAAATGCTTATACTAAAAAGCTTCCTACCAAAATATAATAATGACGTAAAATAAAATAAAAAAGGCACCAAAGTTTCGTTTATGGCTTTAAATATTCGACACTAAGGAAATGAGAATATTTTAAACGCCCCATAAAAATTAAAGTTACCTTGAAGTGAATGTATATAAAATCTATATTTAAATAAATAACGTGAAAGGTAATAAAATATAAAAGCGTATTTTGGAAAAGGGTTTAAGTAACTATATGATGTGGACTATTTTATGGTTGTTTTTGAATTAAACATAATTAAATTTTCTAAAACAATCTGGATTATTTATATTATATCAACAATTAAATCTTTAGAAATTATAGTTAATGTACCACTAAACATCTATTATCTAATACAGGGTGTCCTGACAATGGAGTGAGCTATCCAGTACTCTGTTCGGGACCATTCGGGGATCCCAAGTAAAATATTCTCTTTACTAATTGAACGAGATATGAAGACAAGCAGATGGGAAGTCAACTTCTTTATTATCAAGATTGTGAAAAACCAATTATTGTAAAGTTGGAATTCTTTTTCGTTGTTGGGTAATAAATTAAATTTAAAATTACCTGTAATAAGCGCTTTTTTCAGGTCACTCTGTATATTTCATAGTAGTTTCACTGTAAGTGAGATTATCTTTATTTTAAATAGAACGCTATGTTCTCTAGTTTTTATCTAAAATATATACATTTTCTCTTTACAATCAAATGGGATATGGACAAAATTGTATTTAAGATAACTTAGTTATCGCAGAAACTACGATATTCTAACGAAATTTGTTTTTAATTCATCCGATTTTTCAAAGCAATGTTATTTAATTTAAAAAATCTGCTTATAAAACATTAACTTAATTAAATTTTCGAATTAAAACTTTTAATTGGCTACAATATTTTAAGATAGGAGTGAGTTCTTGTAAATTTAATTGTATTTCAATCCCTATTCCTCTAGTTCAATTATTGTAGACCTGCGTCCAGTGTCTATTTACCACACTTCCAAAGCCTAAAATTAAAAATATAGGCTCTGCAACTCTCCGCGCATGTCATCAGCGCCAGCGCCAAGCCGTTCATTCTTGTTCTGTGTGTCGAGCATACTGCACGCTTCGCTCTCCAAAATAGCAAAATGGGTAAACGACGCAACATGGAAGAAATAGCGCGCTTAAGCAAGAAGTTAAAGAGATTAGAAAGAAAAGTCACAAGAAGACATAGCACAGATTCTTCAATTAATTCAAATTCGTCTCCAAGTAAGTGACTAATGTTTTTGTTTTCTCTTTTTAGAAATGCGAAAAAACTGCAAAGTTCTGTGAAATAGATTGTTATCTTTTTCACAAAGTCGGCCTATGTGCCGAAACCACTTACGTGGTTTTTTATCCGTGAATTAGATTTTTCTCTTTTCATGAAGCTAGACTATGTGCTAGATTAAAAATGTTAAATGTATTTTAACATTTAATGCAAATGGCGTATCTAACAAGGGACGTTTTTTCTTTAACGCAGATGTGACGCCAACGCACGATTCCTTACGGTACGCAGACACGCCATCCCCAGAAAATCAATACGAGTTCGGAAATCTTCGGACTGATTCGCCAGGGCGCGAGGTGGAATGCGCACTAGTAACTCAAGATTTGGTTCAGGGCGCAGGTTCGTCAAATCTTACTATGGATAAGGAAAATATCCAACCCCAAGATGAAAATATTGATAGGGAAATACTCGCACTCCTGGGGGATGATGTGATTATAAAGGACAATGTGGGACCACCGATTCAACAAAAATTAAGTTTGAATCTAGTCCATATTTTAAAATATGGTTTAAAAACGGAGGATCTTACCTCTATTATGGATAAATATCCCATACCAATAAATTGTGGTACAATTAACCCCCCTAAACTTAATGATTCAATCGTTAGGTGTACTTCGGAAACACATTTGCAGCGAGACAGCAAATTGTTGTCAAATCAAAAAAAGATAAGTGCTGCTTTAGCTGCCTCAAGCAGATGTCTAACCGAATTGATAAAAAATGGAGGGGGAGGAAGTGACAGATCAACAAATCTGAATATGATTGAATGTTTAAACGATTCAATTAGAATTCTAGCTGATGTGCAATATACTCAGAGCACAATAAGAAGGGCTTTATTGGCCCCGAATATAAAACAAAGTCTAAGGCAAACTTTAAATCAAACTTCAATTGATGAATTCTTATTTGGGAATAATTTGGAGGAAGAAGTGAAGACTGCAAAGAATTTAGAAAAGGTGTCCGAGGAATTGGCAATTCAGAAGACAAAGACGACTACTGCTCCTTCATCAACAAAGAAGTCAAAAAACTTCAAAGCCCCGTCCACTTCTCGTCAAAATCAACAACAGAATTGGGGGGGGCACAACTGGCGACAGACAAAGGTCTCACAAAAAACACGAAAAAACCAACAGTATCAGAAAACCAAACAACATCAACCATACAGGAGACATCAATATTAGAAGTAAGTAAAATCTCTGGTCGACTTAAACATTTTGTTAAAAACTGGAAGGACATTACCTCTGATCCTTTTATCATAAATCTACTAAGGGGATATAAAATTCCACTAATTTCAAATGTTTATCAAAAAGTCGTTCCACTTGAAAAGATTAGATCGTTGTTTGAAAATAATGAATGCAATCTTCACATTCAAAAACTACTAAATATGGGAGTAATTACTCCCTGCAATCATGAAAAAGGACAATATATTTCTAGTATATTTTTGGTCCCAAAACCCGATGGTTCTTATAGATTTATATTAAATCTAAAGAAATTGAATGATTTTGTGCAAAAGCTTCATTTTAAAATGGAGGATTGGAGGTCAGCCATAATTTTAATGACAAAAGACTCCTATATGGGATTGGTGGACCTCAAAGATGCATATTATTTGGTACCAATACACAAGTCTTCTAGAAAGTTGTTACGTTTTCAATTTCAAGGAACTCTTTATGAATTCACTTGTTTACCTTTTGGTTTATGTACCGCACCTTTTATTTTCACGAAATTAATAAAGCCAGTAGTGGGTTATTTACGTGAACGAGGGTTTCTTTCAGTTGCATATATTGATGACTTTTTATTACTGGGTAATACAATGGAAACCTGCAGGGATAATATTGAGACAACAGTAAAATTACTAGAACATTTGGGTTTTATAATTAATAAAAAGAAGTGTAATTTAATACCTTCAAAACAATGCAAATTTCTTGGATTTATGTTTAATTCCAGTAATTTAAGTTTAAATGTTCCCGAGGAAAAAATCATCAAACTTCGGTCAAATCTTAATTGTTTTAAGATCGGAAAAGGGGTAAAGATAAGAGAATTTGCAAGTTTAGTAGGTAAACTAGTAGCATGTTGCCCTGCAGTTAGGTTTGGTTGGATTCATATAAAACCCTTCGAAGTTGTAAAATATAAGGAACTTTGCCTTAATAAAGGAATTTTTGACAGCAATATGATAGTTCCTGCATCTTTAAATAAAGAAATTCTTTGGTGGATGAAAAATTTACAAGTTCCTAATCCGATTAGAAATTTCAGTTATGAATTGGTTATTTTTTCGGATGCCTCCAGAAGTGGTTGGGGTGTTTTTTGTAATGGGGAACGTATACATGGTTTTTGGAACCAAGAAGAACAAAAGTATCATATAAACATACTTGAATTAATGGCAGCATTGTTTGGGTTAAAATGTTTTACCAGATCTGTTAGTAATTGTGAGATTTTATTGAGAATTGACAATACCACTGCGGTAGCATATATAAATAAATGTGGAGGTGTCAGATTTGAAAATTTAAATCAACTTTCTAGAAAGATTTGGGAATGGTGCGAAGAAAGAAACATTTTTGTTTTTGCTTCTTATATTAGCTCGGCTGAAAACAAGGAGGCTGATGAGGAATCGAGAAGGGGAGAACAGGAAATTGAGTATGAACTTTCCGGTTTGATTTTTAAAAAGATTGTTAAGGAATTTGGATTGCCTGAAATTGACCTCTTTGCTAGTAGGTCCAACACAAAATGTAAGAAATATGTGTCATGGAAAAAAGATCCAGAATCTTGGGCAATTGATTCTTTTACAATCCCTTGGAAAGATATGTTCTTTTATGCTTTTCCCCCCTTTTCAATTATTTTAAAGGTTTTAAGGAAAATAGTTTATGAAGGATCAGAGGGAATTGTAGTGGTTCCAAATTGGCCTACCCAGCCATGGTGGCCCCTATTTATTTCAATTTGTGTTAATAAACCATTGATATTTGAATCAAATATAAATTTATTAACTTCCTCTAGGAAAGATCCACATCCGTTATGGGAAAGCATTTCCCTGGCTTCCGCCAGGTTATCAGGCAAGCTTTTGAATTAAAGGATGTACCAGGAATATCAATTGATCTATCTATAGATTCTTTATCAAAGTCTTCACAAAGTCAATACAATTGTGCCTTAAGGAAATGGTGGGAATTTTGTCTTAAAGAAGATCTAGATTTTTTCAATTCATCTTGTTTCCATATACTATTGTTCTTAACGCAGGAGTATGATAAGGGCTCATCTTACAGCAGTTTAAATTGTATAAGATCGGCAATCTCCTTACTAATGGGACCCCAAATAGGGGAGGACTACAGAATAAAGAGATTTTTTAAAGGAATAGTCAAAAATCGTCCACCAAAACCCAGATATGAGGCCATCTGGGATCCTAACGTGGTTTTAACTTTTCTACAAACATTACCTTGCAACACCAAGCTGGCTTTAAAGGATCTATCGATGAAGTTAATAACGTTAATTGCCTTAACTACGGCTCATAGAATTCAAACCTTAAAGGCAATCAAAATATCAAATATTGGTATACATAGGGATAAAATTGAAATTAGAATTACCGATTGTATTAAAACTTCAGGCTTAAATAAACTTCAACCGAAGTTAGTTTTACCTTTTTTCAAAGAAAAAACTATTTGCGCAGCTTTCACACTACAATCCTATTTAGAAAGAACCAAGAGTATAAGGAGCAACCTGGACTATTTGTTTATATCATGGAAAAAACCATACAAGGCTGTATCCTCTCAAACACTAGGAAGATGGGTTAAAATCATCTTAGGAAAAAGTGGAATAAACACAAGCATCTTCAAAGCTCACAGCACCCGACATGCAACTACATCAGCTGCTAACCGAGCAGGCATTAGCCTGGAAACCATTCGGAAAACAGCAGGCTGGACAAGAAAGTCAGAAGTTTTTACAAAATTTTATAATCTTGAACTAACCAATGAGGACGTTTTGGCGAGGGCTATAATAAAATCATAGTGGTTTGCAATAATTTTTTTTTTTTTTTTTTTTTTCCTATTGGATTATTTCAAATCCTATATTATTGTATTTTATTAACGTTTATTATGTTCCTAATGTTTAGAGTTATTCTTTGTTTTAAGAATTAAATTGTTTTTTATTTTTCTGTATGAATTTAAGAATATATTTATTTTTTCTTTTGGAATTAAGGTTTTTTATTTTTTCCAACTTAGGGTTACTTAAAATAAAATTTGAAACCGTAATCAGCTTTAAACATCTACAATAATTGAACTAGAGGAATAGGGATTGAAATACAATTATAAGATTAAACGAACTTACCTTAAGTGAAGTTCTGATCTTAATTGTATGAAATCCCTATTCCGAATAGTTCAATCCCTCCCTTCCCTTATTTTTCCCCCTTTTTGAATAGATTACGGTTAGGCTTTAAACGAATGAACGGCTTGGCGCTGGCGCTGATGACATGCGCGGAGAGTTGCAGAGCCTATATTTTTAATTTTAGGCTTTGGAAGTGTGGTAAATAGACACTGGACGCAGGTCTACAATAATTGAACTATTCGGAATAGGGATTTCATACAATTAAGATCAGAACTTCACTTAAGGTAAGTTCGTTTAATCTTATAATTATTAATAGGATTTTTACAAAAAGAATTCTTCTTGCACGAAATTTTCTTTTCTCTAACTTCTTCTGTACTTGCGTAATTTAATACACATTACAAAATGTTTGCTCTTCTTGCTTAACGCATCACTTACAAACAGATTATTTTAATTTGATAGCACAAAAATTTCACCTATAAACTTATATAATTTAAGAGTACTTAGGTGCAATTTGCCACTAAAAAAGTATTTCATGATACTCACTTAAATATACTACATATTCACCTTAAATTATTTGTAAGCTGAATACGTAAAATATTTAAATTATATTAAAGGAGTAAACGGAAAGTTTAACTTATGGTTGCACATTATAAGTATAAGCTCACGTTGGTTATAAAATATGTTGACTTTAATTAGTTGAAACGCATAAAAATGTTTAATGTAGGTAAATAAAAAATATGAAACAAAATTTATGATGATGACAAATTACTTTTTATCAATCAAAAACTGACCGTTGTGTTTAATAACAAATATTTTATAGGTAATGTTTACAGTTTGTGTAACAAATTCTCTGCCATTTTTCGACACACTCGTTTTATTTTTAACAAAATGTAAATTTTAATCTGCTTTGTTTTAAAAAAGTAATTTTTTCACAAAACCATCTCATTTTGCTTGGGAAATCAATTTTTCATGTGCCGCGGGAAAGTGCGTAGCGCCTCATTCCCGTACGCATAGTTTTTCCAACAGTCATAAATAAAATGAAACTTTTGTAATTATTCTTTATTTCCAGATGAATTTTTAATAGATTCAATTCAATTTACAAATATTTTATTATATTTGTAGGAAATTTATAGCTTTATAAACAAAGTTTAAAATGTTTTGAGTAAGAAAATGTAGGGATATATTGCTTTTTTTAAATTAAATTACTTGGGAATATTCGATGAAAAATTGATGATCGAAATCCTTTTGCGGGTTGAGATCGTATTTTTAGCCGCACATTATAAAAATATTTTTTCCGACAACCATATGAGAAAATCGTATATGTCATTCATATTAGTGGTTTAGAAAATCTATCATTTCAACACTAGTGACTTTGGTTTTCTGTTTTGTAACTCTGAAATACTTCTTCTAATTTTCGATAGAGGCGCTGCGAAGGAATTCCTAAAACCCTCTTTTGGATGTTTTTGAACTTGAAAAAACCGGACAGTCCCAAAAAAAATTATATTTAACCCCGCTAATATTACTTATTTTAGTATTAAAATCATTATATAATTAACTTTTTTCGTTGGTCGTTTATTAAAGAGTATTTTTAATGTATACTAAATCATTCATTAATGACCCCTATTAATGCATGATTTTTGTTTAATGAATGATTTTGGAGGTGCCCTCTGTTGATGACGTTTCTAACAAAATTTTCTACGAAATATACGACAATTGTGAATATAAAGTTAGTTTAATTTGTTTTAACCTAATTAAAATTATAAATAAATGTATGTAATTTTAAATACACTTTAAATAATTGGTACGCCAATAGATTTTAAATTTATTTTATAAAAGTGAGGTTATGTAAACATCATGTCATCATTAATTGACTATAGAACTCTCTGATAATAGACAACCCTATTCGTTAAATCCGACTTCGGTTATGATCGGTCGGGTTCGTATTTTCTAATGGTGACATTTCGAAAAAGTCATGTAAAAATGTTTTTTCTAGTTAATCAAATCCACGATCAACGAAAAAATATTGTAACCAACTCGTAGGTTAAAAAGCGATTAATAATCTCGAAAATTAACGCACTCGCGTTCCGCTCGTGCTTTAAAATTTAAAATTTCTCGATTATTAATCGCCCCTTTTAACCAACTCGTTGGTTAAATAATTAGTGTGTAAATTTTAAATAAAATAGGAACATTTTTTAGCTTCCGTCAAAACAGCGCCACCTACAATTAATACACTTAACTAAAAATAATCGATAACTCCAATGACAACTGATAAGCTGATGCCAACATAGGTTATGTTATGACTTTTTTGTTGTTACTACAAAATATTAATAATGGTCGCAAAATCTCCGTGGTCGTCAGAAAAATAGCGTACGCAACTCGCAGAAAGGGTATCTCGAAAAATTTTCAAATGCAACACATCAATCTTTGGCATTTTTACAAGCTTTTTATTGATATATTGTTTTTAAGGTCGCATTTAAGTGGTTTAGGATATATTAATATCCAAACAGAGAATAGGGGAAAAATAAAAAAATCGCGTTTTTCATGACTCTTTTTGTTTTTTTAATAATGCAGTTTTATGTGTTTTAATAATTTAACAACTGATTTTAACAAGGAATCAGGATCTGGATATTTTATTGATGGTTGAAGAAAATCCGACGATTAGTACGAGAGAAGTATCCTCCCAGACTGATGTTTCAAAATCTTTAGTCAACCGCATTTAGAAAAAAAAAACATCGGTTTCATCCACATCATGTTGAATTGCAACAGCCACTGTACGGTAATGACTTCATAATGACGTAGCCACCTTCAACAACAGTGGACCTGTCAACAGTCATAATATGTACCATTATGCAATGAATATCCCGTACTAAGTGCGCAATATTGATCATCAAAATAAATGGTGCTTAAATGTTTGGGGGAGGAATAATAGGTAACCATGTTATTGACCCTCACTTTTTAATGGAAGTCTAACTGGAGAGATGTACCTCGAGTTTTGTTATTTATTTATATATTTAATGTGGTCACAATCTACAAGGAATTTAACACAAGTCAATAAAAGAACACAAAAAAGCGTAATTAAACATAAGAAGAATGGTGTCGTCACAATTTATAGCTCTAACCACAGTTCTTTGTTGGGTGAAAATTCTATTGGCCGAAGAACTTTGTCTCCAGATATTTGGTCAATAATTTATAAAAGAGTAAGACAAACCATAATAAGCTGGTAGTAAAACAATTTGTCAGCAAGGAAACTTATGTGGTTTGAACAAAAAGTTCCGCAACCCCCATTTATTTTTGAAATGTAGCATTTTTGAGATAGATGTTTAATATAAAAGTTGTACATTCTTAGTGACTCTTAGTACCATTGGAGAATATTGCCATGACCTCGAACCTCAAGTTGAAGGTCAGACGATAACAACTTTTTTTAAATAGCAACCCCCACTTTTATTGCATATTATAATAGCTTTCTTATTTTTCTAAAGTAAATAGTTTTAAAGTTACAAAAAGAAAAATGTTTCATATAAAAGTTATACCATTCTTCGTGTCGCCCCATGCACCTTATGAGAATATTGCCATGACCTTGAACCTCAAGTTGAACATCAAGCGATAACAACTTATATTTTTTTAAATACCAAACCCCCATTTTTATTGCATATTATTATAGCTTGTTTTTAGAGGTTTACAGGCCATATATTTTTAAAGTAATTAGTTTAAAAGTTACAAGGGTTTAAAATTTTAATAGGTAAGTTCGCCAACACCGCCCCGATTTTTTTAAATAACCACTAACCGTACAACTTTTATTTGAAACATATTTCTCAAGAAAGCTTACTCTTGAAATAAGTCGGCGCGGCGTAACGGAATTTACTTTTTAAAATTTTAAACTCCTGTAACTTCTAAACCATTTAGTTTAGTAAAATAAGTGATTATCGCCTGACCTTCAACTTGCTGTTCAAGGTCATGGCAATATTTTTTAAAAGTGCGTCACTAAGAATCGTATAACTTTTATTTGAAACATGTTTCTCAAAAATGCGTAGTTTCCAAAATAAAGCAGCGTTGCCGAACTTTACGTATTGAAAATTTAAACCCTTGTTTCTTCTAAACTATTCACTTTAGAAAAATAAAAAATATGTTCCGTAAACCTTTGAAAAGAAGCTAAAATAATATGCAATAAAAATGGGTTATTACCGCTGTTTAAAAAAAGTTAAGTGATTATCGCCTGACCCTCATCTTGCTATTCAAGCTCATGGGCAATATTCCCAGATAGTCTGTCGCTAAGAATCGTTCAACTTTTATTTAAAACATTTTTTACAAAAATGCTTTGTTTCAAAAATAAACGGACTTTCAGAACTTTTTGTTTACCCTGTATATGGTATATACAAATCTAAATCACTAATGTAGATAATATAAAAAAGGTGGCAGCGTGTATTGTAATACTTAAAGCAACGTTTTAAGGACTAAAAGATTCTCGTAAGATTACAACAAATTGTGTTCTCCCCATAATGACTTAGTTTGTCTACTCAAACGCCCATGAGACTGTATCAAAAGCATTAGACAAGACGCACTTTAGGGCACTTGCGTAATGACCCTTGTCAACACAGTCATAAACGTAGTTCGTAAGTTTGATTAAAGCAGAGGTTGCTGAAAGACTATCACGAAAGCCAAATTTAAAGTTCGAGAGGTGACTACAAAGTCTCACTATGATACCAAATTCAAAACTATTGCCAGGCGTTGGAATTATGAAGGTAGGTCTATAGTTAGAAACGTCATTGCGATTACCTTTATATAAATTAAGGTATTACTTTAGAGGTTTTGACACAATGTGGGAAAATATTTTCGTCTATACAAAGCTTGATAAGTTTTGTTGGAGAATAAAGTATTGCCTCTCTATTATTTTGATATTATTGGACAGTCAGAACTTATCGGTGGCATTGCTATATTTTAATGTTTTTATGATGTCTCATACCTTAATATAGAAGAAGTGACGAATGGTGCATGTTTCAAAAATATCAACTGTAGGCAAGACTTCTACTGGTCAGAGTTAAAAATACGAGCATTAGTTCTCAAGTCTTAAATGCGATATTGGCAAAATTATTTTTGAAATCTTCTGGATTTTTGGGCCTTTTCCTGTTGATAATGAACTTTACATTTGCGTTTACTTTCTCGTTATCGATCTCATTTCGATACGAATATGTTAACTAATGATCGAGCTTCAATTGAGGAACCTTCTAACTGAAATCGTTTAACAAACTTAATTTTTAGAGATACACTACCATTATTGTAGGAAAATATTGACTTACAATTAGAGACAATAAAAGGCATGTGGCTTCAGCAAGATGTAACCCCCTGTGCGCTTTTATCGGATTGTTAGACAATTCTTAAATAATTGGCTACCTGCCCCCGGACTCTGATAAATAGATATCAAGAATTATATCGAAACGAAATGATGCTGTCGCTCTCATACAATGTTTCAATGAAATCTACCCATCTCTTTTTAACTTTTGAAAGCGGTTCGATACAGGTTTTTCTATTTATCAGAGTCCGGCGGCTGGACACTGAACTCGCAGAAAGTCTGTAAATTAGCATTGTATGTTTAGTGTGTCAGACTCAATCTACAACTTCTGATGACATGACCGAATAAGACGAGCATCACACCGGAAATTCTCGATAATTTCAGACGTTCATTTACATACCTAGACTTAATGTTTGTAGTGATCAAAATGGACAGATTTTTGAACGTCTAGACAGGTCAGAAATAGACAGATTTTTTTTTGTTTCTCTATTTGAATATTATTATCTTCAAAATTTTAACATGCGACCATACACGCATTATATTAATAGAATGCATGTAATAAATACCATGAATTTATGTTAAAATATACAAGGTATTCGATTTTGAAATTTCGTTTAATTTGTCATATTTCGTTTCAAACAAAATCTCATAAAAGTTTATCACAAATTTAAATATGACATAATAGCTGCAAATTATACGATATTGATTTTTTGTCAACATTTCAACCCAAAATTTTCATTTGTTTTAGAGCAGTGATTTTTCAAAATTGGATGTTTCTTTCGTTTAAAAAATGGCAAATATCAGCAAAACGAGTGAAGGTAGGCCCATAAAAGGTTTTACAAAGTATGATTATTTTTTGATATGGAATTCTAAAATGTCATATTATACTGGAAATCCAATTAAAAAAAAACGTAACTGTTGTCCGTCATCTTGGAATGGACACTTGGTATATTATTAAAATATTTTTTGAGTGTGCGGCTGAAAGTATTGTATATTTTGTGGAAAACCACATGTCGATATATTCTTTCATTTTAGAGTAATATTACTTCCTCATGGTACATCCTGTATTTTTTGTTTAGAAAAGATTTTTATAATATTTTTTCTCCTATGGTTTGATTTTTATTTTAATAAAAACTAATCTATAGATTGAACTAAAAACGAACACTAATGAATTTTTGTTTTAAACACCAAATAATCTAATTATATACAAATATATAATCAATTTTTATTACTTATAAATCCTTGCACTAAATCTATCCATTTTAATTAAAATACGCTGGCGCTGTATATAAATTTAAATAACATCAATTTTAATAAAAACTAATTAATTTTATTTAAAATATTGAAAAAATTTATTTTATTTATTTAATTAAGTATATATAGTTTAGCACAAAATTGTACTCCTAATTAAATATTTTTCACTTTATTTTTAACTATTTAAGTGACAATTAAAGTTTGAATAAAAGAAATGTTTCATCATTTTATTCAAAAGTTAGATAACAAGAAAACTCACATTTCGTTGATGATAAAAATAACGTTTATTACTGCTACTAAATTTATAAGTAATTCTATTCGCACAAAAATATTATTCTTTGGAACGCTACCGGTAAAATCGTATTATCCCAAAATCCCTACGAATTACAACAAATAAGTTCCAGTGATTGCGATTCCGGAACCTTCTAAAATTGCATCCATTTAAAATAGGAACGAAGTAGATTACGGTGCGGAAAACGTATTTATGGATGCGGATAATGAAGGCGCTTATTCATGGGGAAAACATCAAGAATGGGCGCGCAAAAATTGACATCTAAGGGAAAAATAACCTTTCGGGGCACGGCCAACCGTCCATCCAAAAAGAGTGATGACTCAAAACTAATTTTCTTTTTGATATATATCTGCAATAAAAATAAATAGTTTTAAAGGAAAGGTTTTATGGCTAGTTTATTTAAATTAAATGTAAAAAACTTTTACTTACTAATTAAATCACTCAATCTCGCTCTAAATAAATTTTATTTTGGATTAATTTATACAGGTGCTAGACGCTTAATTTGTTTTATGTTAGGGCAACGACATCAAGGATAGTCGTCAGATTGAATTTAAGAAAAGAAGAAAGTGCTCGATTTTTAAAGTATATCTGCCAAGCCCACTTTGTAAGCTGACATGTAAGCATCGAATGTTACACTTTGTTCAAATGCGATTATTTTAACATGATGCACAATATCGAGAAATTTCCCCACACTTTCGCGGATGTATTTTTTAGTATCTTACGTTTTCGAGAATATAAATTGCCTAATTCCAATCACCTGTAACCTACATTAAAAAACTCCATTCATAAATTTTATTAAATACTAATTTAGGCTATTTATATTTATCTCAGTAAAACAAAATATTTATTGTCTTAAAGTATATTCCAAAGAAATGATTAATGCCACAAACTTTCCGTTGTTTGGAACATTACTGTGAAGTCAAACGATGGCTATTTAATAATTAATTACCTGAACAAACAATAATATAGCAAAGAGGAAGAATTTTAGAAGTAGAGACAGATGATCTAGGGAAAAGAACTTTTAATGACCATATATTTTAACATACCTAAATGGCTAAAGACAAACTACGCTTATTTAACCAATATACCTCGAATTAAAAGAAAATTATCACTAGAAAGCTGAAAAACATGCTCTTTCAACTGGTAACAATAGTAACTCAGAAATGGTTCATATAATGTTGAATAAAAAATCGCAAAGAAAAAGGAAGAAAAAATAATAATTTTTTTTTTCGATATTTAATTTTTTTTTCCAAGATAAGACCCGTTCAGGCTAAGTTTTCTTTTAATTTTCTGAAAGTTCATCATATTTACAACGAATAGGGAAGTATTTTGAGCACAGTCTGTTACCATCGACAGGTGGACTTGCGTGAAACTATTATAAAATATTTAGCATTCCATCAGGTATACCTTATAGCCTTATTGACAAACTATGCACCCCTCATAATATCCCATACTGGCTATTTGATAAGCTATGCTCAGGACTACTTCTGATAGAAGTAACTTCAGAAAGCTTTACTAAATGAAGGAAAAGAGCTACAGTTTCTCTAGATTGTTGAAAATATGAACA
The DNA here is from genome assembly GCA_963971135.1 of Stenus bimaculatus. Taxonomy (NCBI): domain Eukaryota; kingdom Metazoa; phylum Arthropoda; class Insecta; order Coleoptera; family Staphylinidae; genus Stenus; species Stenus bimaculatus. The sequence continues at coordinate 20,982,922 of OZ020180.1, forward strand.
AGTTTCAGGCCTGGTTGCACGGTTGAAGCTTAACCTTCAAGTGACACTTAAACTAAAAATATGACAGAAATACAATAGGAAATCTGTCCATTTTTTAGTTCAAGTGTCGCTTCAAGCTTAAGCTTCAACTGGCCCTCAGAAAATTAAGGAAGAACAAAACTGTAATGGGTCTTATCTAGGAGAAACTGAAAAAAAAATAATATTTTTTTATTTTTTTCCCTTTTTGATTTTAACAATTGTTTTTGTATGACGATTCAACCTATTAAAAGAGGATAGTTTTAGGTTTTCTATGATAATTTTTTTTGATCCCTACACACATTACTTAAGCTGTAATTAGCGATTTTGTGTTTTGTGATAGAAATCGGTGACCTAAAATTCAAAAGGCTATAGCTCTAAAACTAAAAAGCTGGACCACCACTTTTTTGGTTTTTTGTCGATTAAATTTGGTCTACTTTCTAACCTAATGAACGAACACCCCGTATACTTATTTCTACGGGGTGTCTGTAAAAGGTCTTTACAAAGCTCACCTCATATTTCTTAGACTAAAATAAATAGATTTAGCTATCCCAATAAAAAATAATCCATTTTCGTTAAGTCAGCAGATCGTGCTCTCCAATTTACATGTGCGTCATTGCCTCTACCTATCCATTTGTTTGGGTACTGTTGATTTAAATGATTTCGAACATCTAATGTAAAATGTAGTGGAGCTCCATCGTGCATAAATCACATATCTCTCCGAAGCTGGAGAGGTAAATCTTCTATCAAATCTGGTAATGTATTTCGTAGATGTTGCAAATAAACTTCTCCCAATAATCTTGGTGGTAGAATGACAGGACCAACAATAAAATTGCCAATTATGCCAGCCCCCACATTAATTTTAAATTCGTGTTGAAAATGGTTTACCTTGATTGTATGCGGATTTTTTTCTGCATAAACATGTTCATTGTGGAAATTTGTTATCCCTCCTCTTGTAAAACATGCTTCATCCGAGAAGAAAATATTGTTGCCAAAATTTAAATTTATTTCTCTTTGGATATTAACGAACCGACAAAAATCAAGGCGTAAATAATTCTTCAAAACGTCTTATAATTTCAATAAAATTTGTGAAACAATTTGTAATGGTAAAGAAATTTCCTATTTTACAAGAGCATAATTTTTTTAACACAAATCTTTATTACAGTTAATTTATACAAAATATGACCGTCTAAAGCAGCCTTAAGTTAACCTAAATAAACCCGAAATACCTAGAAAATTTACTTTAATAACTTTAAAAAATCCATTGTCTTTCTTACTTAGTAAATTATGGGTCAATTAATCGAAAAATTAAGTGTAAATGAAAGTTTATAATGCAAACAATGCATTGTATGATATTGTTTCACATGGAACTTTTAAAGAATAGTAAAAAGCTGCTTCCGCTTCTTTAGATGGTTAAATAATTATGGTGCGGAACGAAAGGAAAAAGTGATAGCTATCGATTTAATTATAAATATTGGAAAGGACGACATATAATGCTATAAAAAGCCAAAAAAAAACACTAAAAATGAGGAAAACGTTTTAAATCGTAAATCAATGCCAATTAAAATAATTACTTCCAAAAGTTGTTATTTGCATTTTTTATATTAATTACTACTGTAAATGTAAATAAAATGATTTTTACTATTATTATTTAAATAAAATAAATGAAACTACTAATCAAGTGAATAAAAATTTAATTTATTTTTTATACGGTAGTTTTCAACGTTTTGTATTTTTATCGAGGTTTGTTTTTGTCATAAATAAGTACCAAAATATTTTATTCAAAAATTATTTAAGATTAATTTCGCAGCTATTTTGAAAAAAATTACATACATGAAAGTATGGACAATCATCGATGATATCATAATTACTCTCACCAAGGTAATTAGTTCAACATGTACTTTTCCTTGTGTAGCCTTTTGTTCTATATTAAAAATATTCATTACAATATTTATATTGATTAATGTATTATAATAAGATAATATAATCTGATTTTTTCTCATGATTTTAGCAACCATCTGTTATTTTATTTTTCTTGCATAATAACCATTAACAAAACTAAACAAAATATACATGGTCTTCATCCTTATAAATAATTCTTTGAGTTTCTGCATATTTTTTTGAAGCAGTGCAAGTTGAAGCACGTTTTTTTTTTATTTCATCGTATTTATACGCTTTCTCGGAAGAAAAATTAGGTAAAACTTAAGAGCAATTTCCTAAACGGAAAATATAGTGGTTTAGTTTTGCAGTCATAAAAGCTAGTACGAACAACATTTTTGTATAATTTTTTTTGTAGATGATTAGAAGTCATTTCTTTAATTCCTGCCAGAAGGAAAAAAAAGTGGAGAATGTACAAAAAAATATAATGATCTAAAAGTACCTTAATTTTAGAACCCTCTAATTAATTTTGTGCTAGGTTGCAGAAGGTAACTCTCTGGCAAGATTTAGCTTAATCAATTTAGATTATAAATCTAAAAAAGTACGCTTTTCAAACATTTCGCCGAGTATCTTCTTAAAGAACTACTTATAGATATAAGGATCGCATATTAGACAGTGACGGGGTGGAGTACCTTCCATATAATAAGGGTCGTCCGTAAGTTTAAAGGATCAATAATATGTGGCACTATTTTATTAGTTGTTAGGAAACTTTTTTACCAAATCCTTCCCCTCTATGCTTCCCCTTAATTAAAAGATTCAGTAATTATAAAGTTCTCTACGAAAATAATACAGTGGATTCCGCTTAATCGGACCACCGACTTTTAGACCGAAAAGCGGCATAATTTTACATTATATCCATAAATTGGGATCGGGACTTATATTTTGGTCCGATTATCCGGTGGTCCTATTAAGAGGATAGTCGGCAAATGTGAGCGCTTGATCTTGAAATTCGCTTTGTATTTCCGGTTTTGCTCATATTTTCTTTTCTGTTGAAGCTTTTTTAAAATTTCTTATTTTGGTACACAGAATAGTCTTATGGCTACCAATTTCTTTTTATTTTTTTTTGAGGGTCAAATCAAATACTCATACTGCAGCAGTAAAACGGAGTCTTTTCCAAAAACGTTCGCTTAGCGACGTTTTCCCCAAAAATAAGAGAGTAATTGAAATAATATTTTTTTCCAACGCTAGCAATAATTTAAGGTATAAGAGAAGAGTTCGACGTTGAACTTTTTGTTTTAAGTATATTTTTAAAGTTTTTACAGCATCCCAAAAATTAAGTAAAATTTTAAGAAATTTTTGGACTAATGTAAAAAGTTTAAAAATGTACTTAAAACAAAAAACGCAACGTCGTACTCTTCGTTTATACCTTAACTTATTGCTAGCGTTGGAAAAAAAACATTATTTCAATTAGTTTCTTATTTTTGGGGAAAACTCCGCTAAGCGAAAATTTTTTTGAAAAGAGTCCGTTTTTCTGCTGTCGTATGAGTATTTGGTTTGACTTACTAAAACAGAAAAAGAAGAAATTGGTAGCCACAAAACTCATCTGCATACCTACCAAAAAAAGGAAATTTAAAAAAGCTCCTCTGGAAAAAAAGTTATGACCAAAATCGCAAATATATATCAAGAGAATTTCAAAACCAAGCGCTCAACTTTGTAGACTATCGCCTTAAGCGGAATCCACTGAAGTATCGTCATCTTAAAATCATGTTTCCTCTTATTGTTAGTTTTGGGCGTTTCAGCGTGAAATTTTGTGTTAATATTTTAAGTATTAAAACCTTAGTATATGGCTTAGCACCTATTTTTGAGTTTTTTCAAAATATGGCAGCACGAATATTATTCCAGTTCTGATTCAACGGATTGGCTACCACAATTTTCTTCTTACAACCAGCAGCTAATGGTGCTAAAAAACAAAAACTAACAAATCACCTATTCGCCATGTAATAGTAACTACCTAATTATGCAAATAATATGATATATGCAAATTGTTTATTATTATAATATTTAAATAAATGGAAGTCTGTGATAGTATTCTATAATGAGGAAGAAAAACGAAAAAAATAATTAATATTTAATTAGCTTATCCTTTTTTAGAAAAATTATAATTATAAATAAGTTGTTTTTTGTTTCAATTCGATACGGCAAATATTAACGTAAATATAAGCGTTTGACTTTTAAGAAAATTAGCCCCTCCGCTTCAACTACTGACGTCATTTCTTCCGAACGCTGTCCGTTCCGTACACGCGTATAGTGAAGTTGATTGTTTGTAGACGTTTTTATAGTTATTATCTTTTAATACTCTGATAAAATTACTATTTGTTATTAATTAAAGTAGGAGAATTATTTATTAATTTAAAATTTACTCCTTTATAATTTTTTACTTATGAAATTTCACTTTAAATGTTATACAACGTTAGTGTGGTTTTAACAAGTGTGTAGCGTTTCAAATAAAAAATTTGAAAGGTAATAATTTTGAGTTCTAGTATAAAGAAATAAGAAAAAATTAAAAAAAATTCAAGGCAGTACGACTTTTTGTTCAAAAGATATAAATTTTTATATAAAATATGGCATTATAACAAATGAGTAAAGGTGTATTGTTAAAAATTCATATTTCGCTTCATAACTAAAATTAAGAAACGAAAATTCGTACAGATAAGTTTGTAAAAATTATCGATATTATCTTATTAAATTTTTTAAAATTGAATTATTTTTTAAGGTACATTACCTAGAAAAATTTAGTTTTTTTTTTACTTTTGGGGTGTAAAATTTTTTAGGGGGGGGGGGGCAAGTGACCCCCTACATTTCATCTATTTTCTATCTTTCATTTGCGGGGTCGATTTTGAAAAGATTTGAAAAAAAAATTTTTGAGATTTTTTTAAGGCTTAAATTTTTTCATTAAAATCGATTTGTATTGTTTTTCTCGAAAACTATAACAGTTAGAGTTTTCAAATTTTTGCCAAAGGTAAACACCATAGATAGACGCGTTTTGAAAAATATTTGAATAAAATCGGTTAAACAGTTTTTTTGGAATAAATTCGCAAACTTTGGATAAATTTTGGTGCAAATACGGGCCTGGACGACGTAATTTTATACCGACAATTATAATTTTTACGGAATTTGGTGGGGGAGGTAACGGTGCGAATTTTAAGCTATTACTCGTCCTGGTGGTTCTAATAGATTAGAAGATATTAATTATTTTGTGAAAAGTGAAAAATTTCAGACCGCAGTTTTGGCTGCAAACAGAGATTTTGCATATTTTTGCTACATTTTCGGCCATAACTCGATAACGAAAGGAGATAGCGAAGTGATTCTTTTTTTGTCGTAAAGTGGACCATGTAAGCTTTCATAAAATGTATATTGCGTTAGGGTAGAATTTGAGGGGCTGATTAGACAGAAACTCGAATAAAAATGCGACTTTCATAAATGCGATCTTAAAAAAATTAAGATTTCGTTGTTTTTTTTAAATTTAAAAAAACCCTTTCCGTGGGCGGTTTTAATACCAAGAGTAGATTTATCAGAATTTTTAAAAATGAAAATCCGTTAAAAAATAGTCCTACGGGAGCCGCCGACCCCTAAATTCAACATTTTTACGCCATAACTGTTTAACCGCGCAAAATTTAAAAATGCACTATGCTCATTACACCACAAATATTGTTGTTCTTTGATAATCTGATGTAAAATTGAGAAAATTTTAAAAATTGACGGCTGCAGAGGGGGCCGACCAAACCGCGCGTTTGAGCTATTTTATTAACATTTCACTTGGGATTTTTTTTCCAAGTCCAGGGGTAAAATATAATCGTGCTGATTTTTTCTCGCATAAATAATATAGAAAGAAGGGAAATAAAAAACATTGGAATATTATACACGGTCGGGATCATAAGTTACGAATTTTCAAAGTCGGCGTCGAAAAAGCACTAATTTCAAACTACAAATTCGAGGGCGACAAAAGTACAGAAAAAATTAAGATATCAAAAAAAGCGCTCGTTTCCTGGTGTAGCGCGGTATGTAGATGGCAAATCAAGAAACCGTGATTTTTTCTCACCTGCCGATCTTCTAATCGAAGTTTTAGCACTTTTGCCGACCGTATAACCCGTGCGAGGCGACTAGGAAATAATGACGTCACTCAGCAGCTAGTCGCTCGCAAGGAAAAAAAGTTGCGCCGCGCGATTTCATAAACTTTGTTAATTAATTGTGAAGCCATTTTAAGTGGTAGACCAAGAATTCAAATTGCAGATTTCAAGTTAAAAGGTACTCTTTTATATAAAATTATAAAAAAAATGGTTTACAGACTCATTATTCATTGATAATAATTATTAGAAAAATGTTAAGTGCCACCAGATCTGTTTTTTATATTTGACGGTAGACCATAAACTAAAATCGTGCTCGTATTTTTATATATAGACGAGTGCAATAAAACTAGACTAATGAAGCTGGCTGCATAATCTACTATTATGCAACAAATCCAAAAGATGGATACTATTTGCACGCGTCATAAAAATTGTACAACGAAGTTGTAGCTCGAGTTGAATAATACGTTAAATCTGTGATAGATAAATAATCATCAATCATTGAAAGTTCCATAATAACATGAAATTAATGGCAGATATTACCAGTTCTAAATTTGTCCTTTTATGCACTAGAGCAAGAAAGTATGATTTTATGCACTGACTGATCATAAATGGACTACTGTTGGCACGATCATAGAAAATAGCTATTTATGTAACAAGTGCGAAAAATAATATATAGTAGCAGCGGCAGCGACACTAGGTCTAGTGTGATAAAACTTTTCAAGGTCGTAAATATAATTCGTTACGTCATTGAGGGGGGAACACAAAATGGCACTGCTGCCACGTGTAGACCGAACGCCACTATATTTTTTTTTTAAATTGTTATTTTTTTTAATATCTAGTATCATAAAACTTCAGGATTATGATTATTCCTCGCGACAGGGCAGGGTTTTAGGGCTATAATAAATGTCCCCAAGCCTGACAGAAACCAGGGCAGCAACACGAAAGTGGGAATCATTTTCAAAAATAAGCAACAAATTTTACGAGATGTCAGAAAAAGTGATTGCCATCAAAGAATCTATGATGTCGTCATTGCTAAATCACCAGTGACGTCATTAATATTTTTTTATACCAAAAGATGGCATTTTAAAAACTAAAATTGACCTGTCCGAGCGATTTTTTCAAAACAAATAAATACGGCACTGTTGCAAACTTTATCATCACCATGTATATTTTTAACAATACCTGTTGTAAAATGTATATTATTTGATTTGATAAAATTAATATTTATGTTATTTATTCTAAATTAATAAATTATTATAATGAATAATTTTAAAATTACGTAACTATAAAAAAAGTGTTATAAAAGTTCGCAAAATGTACGAGTACAATTACCACAAATTTCCAGTAATCGCTTTGAGTCTGCAAAAATGTGTGAACGATCAGATGCAATTTTCCTAAATGTCGTAGGTTAAACTAATTTCAGAACCGAACTACCTATACAGGGTGATCATATTAAAACTATCCACTCTAAATAACTTTATTTTTGTTTACCATTTTAATCAGAAAATATAATAGTTCATCATTTCTTGTGGTTTAATTATAATATTTATGAAATAAGTTTCAATTTTTAAATAACAACTTCTAAAAATCATTGATTTTCACTTAAAGCCATTTTACCAAACTTCAGAGATTTAATGATAATATATATAATTTTTCCCTAAATGTCAACCCATTTGCCAACCAATAATAAATAAAAAATATTATTTTATCAGCATTCAAATTACGTTCTTAGTACTTTATGAATTAGTTGGGGTTTTTTCTCAATTAATTTCGCAAGTAACGAAAAGTGTTTTATTTAAAGTCCTAATTGAGAATAAACCCAATCAATAAAATAATATTATATTATTATTTTATTTCCTTGCCATTGTCATTGGCTAAAGGGCTAAATGGTTCTTTTTTAATTTAAGTCAGCGAAGGCAGAAATTAATGCTTTTGAATATTTTAACGCCTTAGTTACTTTCTATTTACTTAATCTACATTTAAAAATAGTTTTTTGCGTGTAACTTTTCGACATAATTTATTGTTACAATTGAGGAATAAAGACATCAGCAAGTTTATTCCCACAGCGACTGTGTCCAAAAGTATTTAACTAACTTTGATATTTCAGTACACGAATTGCATTTGATTTAAATTTTCTACATCATCGTCCCAACTGTTGATAAATAATAATCTTTTCTCTTAATTAATAACTCTATGCAAAATATAAAAAAAATTAAATCACAAGAATAACATTATGTAACTATATTTTTTACTCGAAATTTAGAAAGGGGCAATAAATAAAATGTTTGTATTTCATTAGATTTTCATGAAAAAAAGTTTTGCTTTTATTCAAAAATACTATAAAATTTACTATTTGAAATTACATTCCTTCTGAAAATATTAATATTTCTTTGATCAATTGATCTTGTGGTCATCACTCGAAGCATCCTTCAATAGATTTCAACAGTAATTACCTGTTTCCTTGATGAAGCGTTCTCCTTATTCATCGCTAATAGCGACCATATTTTTTGGGAAAAACTTAAATGGACCTTTTGCTTTTCTTAGTGCTATTGTGCATTTACTTACGCGTAGTTTCCCCAGAAAAGTATAATTTCTTAGCCACAATAGAAAAAATTTTCCGATGCACATAAGAATTAGAAAATTGCTTACGGAATTGTAATTTTCGTCGGTATAGAATTGACAGTTTTGTTCTCACAACATTTTGAATATTTAAAATAAGTCATTTGATATACGTATGTATTTTCATTGAAGTCCAAAACCTCAAAACTAGAGTCAAATATATATACAACTTCTTATACACGTAAGAGTAGTTGCCTGCATGATGAACCTATAATCTTTTAACAAATGTTCATAAACCGGCTTTACAGTGACTTACGATTTAAAAAATATTCTTTTATTTCCGATTTTTGTTTTTTTATAAATTAACACTTACCTGACGGTAGTTTGTCTAAAATACATTTCTACATTAACTACATTTATATTCTTATTTTAACCAAACTACGTTATGGAGTAAATTAAACAAAAATTCTTTTATAACCAAAAAATATTGAAAATCCTTACTAATATATTTTAAAAAGTAAATAGAATATTGTATTTTCTAAGCAGAAAGCAGGTTTACTCTGGATTACTCAAATGTCATTTTCTGGGACCCTCAAGCACGTGGTTTTAGACAGGGTTTTACAGTGCAATTTTCTACGACCATCTTTCTATAAACTTATATCAGTACAGCGGGTCAAGAAAAATCGATTTTTTACATTTTTGGATTCCTCAGACATTCCAACAGACGGGACATACCTTCTTGTACTTGAATCTGATTTTCTTCCCGCTTGTACGGGCTGGCAAAAAACACGTTGCAAAAACTTAAAAAGCGTTTTTCTCGAAACAACCGTTATCAAACTGGTGGGCCTACTCAAGATCATACCAATATAATGGGTTGCCATTTGGTACTAGGATTCCTCAAACATGTTGTTTTCGTGTGAACTTCACTCACAGATAGATTCAACATATGAAGGTCGTACTTTGGCCGTTTATGTTCCAAATTTTAGTGAAATTTTCAAGAAGTCAAACTTTACGTGCCCTTTGAATGACGTTGTCTCAGCGAGATTTACACCTGTATTACATCTTTTAAGATTAAAAAACCAAACCCTATATTTTTCAGACGTTTTTTTCTTCGGTCTGAAGAACGCTCAGCGTGATTTGATAGATTTTCGTGCAGACCTATCAAGGAGAGGCCAGAGCACCTGGACAGATTTTTTTTTCTTTTTTTGAAATTTAAAGACTAATAAACTTTCATATCAGCTCAGATTTTTATTGTGGTACACCGTTTACCTACAAACTTACCCCAAAAAATCACAATCATTTTAGACAACCCTCTGGTAAATGTCATTCTGAACTAAGAAACTTATATGGCTCCTTAAAAGGTTACAGCAATTGTAAAATTTCAAAATGTTAATGATTTTTTGGGTCACCCTGTAAAAATTTCATTTTATTTTGAATTATTTTATCAATCAAATAGGTTGATTTTCTCGAGAGAAATTTTAAAAGGGTCCACTTAGTTTAAAAACTTCCAATAATATTTAAAATGGCTAAAGTTGACAAAGACAAAATCCAAACCATAATTGAGTTAAATAAAAAATTCTAATAGGAAAGAAAAAATAGACAAAAATCATGGATTTGTCTAAAATTCCACAAATTTGCTTTAAAATCAAGATACACATTTCTTTCAATAAAGGACAACATTTCATATTAAAAAAATACAGTTCCACAAATATGAATATTTTCAACTTTTTTGTAACCCCTATGGTTGTAGGTAGGTAGGTATAATTATGTAAATTTAAACAATGTTATAAAATATATTTTATTCAAAAATCTTGCTTTTACATCATAATGAATTTTACAACTTAACATACAAATTTGAAAATAAAAGCGTATTTTACGAGTTCTCTTATTCGACTGGTCTAAAGTAGGCTTTATTTAATATGTTTTACATATATCCTTTATACAGTGAATTCAAATAAGATTGAAACCATTGACATTGCAAGGTAGAAAACCTAAGTTTCCCACAGTTGGCACTGAAATGAATGCGTTGTGTCCGATGAAAAAACCATGGCGAATATTTTAACTACACTAATTCTAGTTTTGAAAAGCACTGTATTTTATAACATTTGCAATACATTGAGAAATTACTTGAAAAAGTACCCGAAGAAAAACTGCTGAGAGACGCTTTGGTTAAAGTGACAGATCAGTTTTAAATTTGAATGAAAATTAACAGGTACACCAACTTAGCAAGTCTAAAATCACTACAGAGTATGTTTGGTTGCATAGTTGCGGTTTCAGTCTTTTTTGAATTCACTGTACATCAAAACTGCTTTAAATTTATTTTTGTCTATAAAAAAAATAAAATGATGTTTTACAATAATTAATTTGAGTAAGAGATACCAAAACATTGAATAATTTAGCGCTTGTAGTACTATTAGCATTATTTTTGTAGAAATATTTCTTAACCCTTTCGGACCAGCATTTTTGTTTTTAAAGAAACATATTTTAACAGCTGATACACATTTCTGAACTTTTTTTAATAATTTTACAATAATTATGACCACTAGGCCTGAAAAAGGTTACCGTAAACTGAGGTAATTTTGGCCCTTAAATGTGACTTTAGCCCAAATCTTGGATTTGATCTACTGTAGGCTACCAACTTTCATTTAAAAAATATTCTAAGTATTTTAAGTGTGTCTTTCAGTTAGTATCAGCATACTAACTGACTACTAACAGTAGACCTAACTGTATTATTCAAAAATTTGGTAAAAGTTACATTTAAATTACCTCAGATTACGGTAACAAAATATTTAAAATTTTAATATAAAATCATTTTTTAAAAATTTATTCAATTACACAAGGAGTCTACAAAGAGCATTTAAAAGTAATTCTAGGAATATGGAAGTTTAATATCGCTCTGTTTAGTCTAAAAGAAATCATCAATTTAATTTTTGGGTTTCCATCTGGCGTTGTACATTTCTGATAAAACACTCCGTAATAAAAATGTCCAAAGATTTGTTACCGCAAATAATAAAATTACTCACATCTGTGTTCTGGGACAAATTTGTTTGAAATCAGCGGATATAAAGTCAAAAATAAATATATGAAATTGTAAAAGTTTCAATCCTGAAAATAAATAACACCAAATATTTTGAGTTGTATAAAAATTATTTTTATTTATTGTTTATGAACACATGGACACATATATTACAGTTGCAGATGAATTTTAAATTTATTTAATTAATATAATCCATGATGGCCATATCCGCCATAACCTCCATATCCTCCATATCCCAATCCATGTCCAACTTTGTAGCTTGGATAATATCCTCCTAAATGACCTCCATATCCACTGTAATGACCTCCATATCCTCCGTATCCTCCATAACCACCATAACCACCATAACCTCCATAGTGTCCTAAGCCACTGTAGCCAGAGTAAATTTTAGAAGAATAGAGTGGGTAGCTTGAATATCCACCATATCCGTGTCCATATCCTCCATATCCTCCATAGCCACCATATCCTCCATATCCCCCATAACCGCCGTATCCTAATCCTAAACCACGCTTAACTTGTTTTTTATCTTCCACTGCTTCTACTTCTGAAGCTGCTACTGCCTCATCTTCAGATCGAGCTACAGCTACGAATGCCACGAAAAGGAAAGCTACGGCCTAAAAAATAATAATATCAATTAAGTTGTAACTAAATTTTCTTCTATTTAAATTATTAATTAGTTATATAACTGAGTTTACTAAATACGCATAATTAAAATAAAATTATTTAATTGATGTTATTTTATAGTTTCTAATAAGTGCTGGGAAAAAATAATAAAAAAACGCGCACTATATCACAAAAGTTTTCCTCCGAGACATTGGAAATCTCGAAGGGACGCACTTATAAATCTTAACTTATTCACTTATTCTTATTTATGAACTCACCAAGAACTTCATATTCTTCGATGGTTGCTTGAAATGTTTCTGCCGATTCGGGGTTTGTGGCACAAATTTATACTATCGCAAATCCGAGGGCCCCACCCTCAATCCGCGACTGTATTGCATCATGAAGGTTACAAGGAAGCATGGGGCATTGTTTATTTGTAAGATATCCTCGCGTGCTTAATCGCCGGAGCGAACTTGATTTCGCCATAATTTCGGAAAAAAAACGGGCCACCTGACAGTAACCTTAAAGTAATTGTCGCCTCTGTTTACCATTACGAAAGGTGATTTTGGTTTATGAATAAGACTTGAGATGGTTGAGTTTTTTCTTGGGTGCTATTAACACCTGCACGGGCGACCGCAGGTGACAAACATTTGCAAATTGAAGTCATTAAATAAATTTAAAAGTTTGTGAAATAAGGTTAAAATTTTAAATATTAATTTAGTTGATCCTATTGCTACATATGTACATAGTATAATATTTGCTTTGTTTGTTACTAGTTCAAAGTAAATTTTATTACGGACAAAAATTAAATCAAATATTTGTTTTCGTTGTTTTGTATTTTATATTACAAAAAATATGAAAAAGTTAACACAAAAAATTAATTTTCGTGGTATTTGTTTTAAGTGATTAAAAATTTCGAATTCGAAGTTTATAATTTATTGATTTTAGTTAGCTAGAGCTTCGAGATATTTCAACGTGTACGTTACAAAAACGAGTAATTTAACAAATTGAAAATAGTAATGTTGTGAGTATTCTGAAAAATAAAATGTTTTAATTCTCTAATATACAAAAGTATGAAATATATAAAATGTGGCTATACAAATGTAATACTGCACACTTTAGCAATTGACATATTATTAGGATTTTTATTTTTTACATTCGATTTACGATAACTGAATATTTTCTTTTGAAAAATTGAAAACCATATTTTATTTTAATATTGATTACTATTATTGATAGTATATTATTCAACGAGCGAGAAATGATAGCCGAGTGTCGTAATAGGTCTGATGAATAATGGCTTTATTTATTTTTTGGTGCTTTTATGTAAATATTTGAGTTTATTTTTCGCATTTTTGACATTTCTTGATTTCTTTTATGTAAATTTTATTCTGTGGTTGAAATTACCCATAATCCATTCCCCATTACCCAGTAGGTTACCCAGTGATTAATTAAATTACCCATAATCAATTATTCATTACCCATTAATCCTTTTTTTGTCGTAAAGTGGATCTAAAGAGGTTTAAGGATAGGTATAATTAGTGAGGGTGAAATGGAATTTGAGTGCTTGATTAGACCGAAAAACGTCAAAAATTGATTATGCGTGGGCGGTTTTGGTTCTAATTGTAAGAGTAGATTCAGTAGAGTTTTTAAAAAGAAAATCCGTTAAAAAATTGACGGACAGTAGCCGACCACTCCTAATTTCAAAAATTCTGCTTTATTTTCCCAACCCCTTTGAGTATAAAAACAAGAATAGCCCTTACAATGTAGAAATTACTCCTTTTAAAGAAAATGAAGCGAAATTAAAAAAAATTAAAATATGTGACTTCCACTTGGGTTCCAGTCCGACCGCGTTTGGTGAGATTTTTTGATTATTTTACGTTCGATTTTTTCCTGAAGCTCAGGGTGAAAATTTAACAATGTTGATTTTTTTGCATCTATGGATCTTGAGATCGAAGCGGTACAAATTTGGTACTTTTGCCGCCCGATACGCTAAATTTGCAGACTTAAGTCTCGGCGCCGTGAAGTTACACCGTTGCGCCTGGAGACTTAAAAATTGTACCGATTAAGCCTCAGGATGTGAAAATAAATAGGACTAAATTTTGTTTCTACCCATTAAAACCGGATAGGGGTGCGATTTTTCAAAGTTGACGCTGACGAAAACCGGAATACCGACTTTGGAATTTTTTTTAGAGTGTTAGGGTAATTTGAAAAATTTGAAATTCGAACCTAGCTTAGAATCGACATCCCTCTTCACTACGCACCCAGAATTTTTAAAATCTGACGAAAACAACTGTCCCGCACAAAAATAGTCCAATTTCGGGCTAAAAACACAAACGAGGTTGTAACTTCGCCCCTTAATAGATAGGTCTGTGAGAGTCAAAACCGCCATCTTCAGAATCTGGTCCTCTATAACAGTCTAAAATTTGATGTGATTCGGGGTGAATTTCGGACACATTTTTCGGGGTGGTCCGAGCGAAATGTGACATTTACAAATTTTTCTCCTTCGTACACCTACAAAACTCTTTACGAAAAATAACACCTTCCCCGTTCCTTACGGTTTTAGTATTATTGAAAATGAAAACTAATAGTTCTTCGACCATTCTGAAATCATGACTGTAAATTAACGAAAAACAAAAATTTAGTACACCAAAAAAATATTTGAGGGCAGAGAGGTATAACTTGAAAAAAATGTTGATGATGCGATACCATCAAAATATATTGCATTTTTAATGTAATATCAACCATGTTCATAAACTTAGAACGAAGGTATCATAAAATTATTTAATAGGTTAAAACTTTTATGTTTACATCAACATTTATTAATGCTTACAATATTTGTTATTTTTACCCAAATTAAAGAAAATATAGATTTCTATTTTAAAAAAACTTTGTTGGAATTAAAAAATATTTTAAAATTGATTTTCTACTATTGTATATTATAATTTTTAAACTAATTGAGTATAATATTAATTATTCAATTCAATACGCATCATTAATCTTCAGCCATTTCATATTTTATTTTAATTAAACAATTTATAAAAAACACTCATTACTATTTTAAAAATTAATTAAAATATTATTTCAAAATAAGAACATAAACTATACTAATAGCGAATCATTTAGTTAGTATATTGCGAAAAATCGTCAATTGCGTGTCATTACTTCAATACTGTACTACTCAATGCATTCTCTATTTATATTTTTACTTTTTTTATTTTGGAAAACCAAACAAACCTTAATTGTTTCGTTAATTATATTAAAAGAAATAATTTTTTTCCATAAACTAGAAGAGCAACTAAATTTGGTAAATGGCTATTATATGTTCAAGGAACATATTTTGACATATAACTCACTTTCGGTCAAAATTAATGAGGTGTTAAGTTTTTAATTTAAAACATTAACCTATAATTGGACATTACTAAAATTTTTATTAAAACTAAGAACAAGAATCTTCTGTTTTTTTTAATTGACTTTTTTTCTGAAACGATCAAGTTGATACTATATTTGATAAGATGTGAAATAAAATAAAATAAGTCAGTTAGCATAATATCTTGTATGAAATTGTATTTTTTATTAAGTGTGAAAAAACAATTTTTTATAAAAATTTTAAAATTTGAAGACCTGTCAAATAAAAAAATGATTTAGACAAAATGTATTTCTTTTTTTAAGAAAATTTTGAAACTGCTAAAAAATATAGGTTTTCTTTTAAAAAGTTTGATTATCAATAATATTAATACAGAGATGGTCAGTTCTTGACTTAAAAATACACTCAGACCATTCTGTTACTCCTTTTAAACCAAATACTTTTCTCTCTCATCCTTTAAGTCTCTCAGAGATTTATTTGTCTTAAGTTAAATCATTCACCCTGTAAATCTTTATAGAGAGTGTTTCAAAACATATGTACCTAATTATGGGAATTGATTTTTTTATCAAATACAAATAATACTGAAAACTAGTGCTGTATGAACTTGATGTATTTGTAAGATCAAACCGTTCGAACATTAAACAAAAGTTCGAATAAGTTCGGGTTTTAAAAAGTTCGGATTCATAAAAAGTTCGTATTCGGTAAGAGTTCGGGTTCGAAAAGAGTTATGTTTTGAAAAAAGATTGATGTGCGCAATATAAAATTTATCTAAAGTTATAACGCTCCCATTATCATGTTTTATTTTAAATGAAAAGCCACAAATTAATTGAAAGGACGTTTATACTTCGATAGTTATGCAAGAATTCAATGAATTATTTCCGGTGGATCAGAAGATATGGTTAATCAAAATAATTTTATTTAAATCCTTTGCGCAGTTCTTTAGGTTAAAGTCGCCATTTTAAATTTAATAAGAATTATTTAAAATAATAATTACTTAAAATGCTCCTGCTACAAGCTACAATAAAGTAAAATTCATAGGTTCGGTCTACATCAAGTTATAACTTATAAATTCATCGAGTAGGTTCGAACTTTACCGAGTTCAAACTTCACCCAGTTCGAACTTTTGTTTCATATCGAGCTGTAGGAATAGATTAGAACCACAAAAAGTTCGAGTTCGGTGAACAGCACCAATAAAAAAGCTGAATACATTTTGGCTCAAAAAAATCCATCTCCCACATGCAGTGTTGAAGTTAACTCATATTTTTTTAATTTTTTTAACATAAGAAATGGTAAATATGCACTCACTACTCGATAACTCAACTCAACAAACTAACAAAATTATATGTGCTTCATTTTCTTTAAGTAATTATTCATTATGCTTCTGGTATTATGCTTCTGGTATCTTAAATATTTGTGATAATCGTTGAAAGATTTAAAATTTATTATTGGGAGAATAAGTCAGATGAAGATAATTTTTCTTCAGTATTGATAATTTTATCTAATGGGGAATACCAAAAGAAAGCGAAAATTTAAGCAAAGTATTAAAAATATAGATATAATTAAAGAAAATTGAAAAAAAAATAAATAACTTTTCATAAATTGAGTTATTTAGCGAATAAATTAATTTTTCCTTGATTTAAGGGATATTTTTAATGTATACAAAATCATTAATTAATGATCCCTAATAATGCATGATTTTTGTTTAATGAATGATTTTGGAGTGCCCTCAGTTGATGACGTTTCTAACGAAATTTTCTACGAAGTATACGACAATTGTGAATATAAAGTTAATTCAAATTGTTTTAACTTAATTAAAATTATAAATAAAATAAATACATGTGATTTTAAATACACTTCAAATAATTGGTACGCCAAACATTTTATATTTATTTTATAAAAGTGAGGTTATGTACATATCAAGTCATCATTAATTGACTCTCTGATAATATACAATTTTTTAATGGTGACATTTCGAAAAAGTCTTGTAAAAATTATAGTTTTTTTCTAGTTAATCAAATGCACGATCAACAAAAAAATATTGTAACCAACTCGTAGGTTAAAAAGCGATTAATAATCTCGAAAATTAACGCAAAACTATTAATCGTTTGTTTTTAATTTTAAACTTGATGAAAAAAATAATTCCTGAAGTTACGGATACTTGTTTAAAAAGACTCCATATAAAACGGATATTTGGAATTTAAATCAAAATGTACTGTCTTAAAAAATGTTCAAAATTGGCACCATTGGCTTTTTTTTGTTGATAAAGCAAAACGTAAACAAAAGCAACGAGTTTTACATACTGTCAAACTGTCAACTTCAAATTCATCCTATACATTCTTTTGGAATTAAAATTAATAATTTATAAAACATAAAACATACATAATAATTAAAGATAATAAAATTACGTTATTAATAATTGACAACAATTCATACTTGATGTATATTTTATACACAGGGTGATGAGAAAAAGTTTGGAAAATCACTCGGACTGGTCAATTTTAGTTTTTAAAATGCCACCTCTTGGTATAAAAAATATTAATGACGTCACGAATTTTATTCCAATAAAATTACTTAGAACTTTTTAATATTAAAAATAAGTGATAAAAAATCTAAAATTACCTTTTTGTATTTCGAATCGTTTATAAACAATTTAAAAAATATTAGATTAAAGAGAAAAGTAACTGAAAAAGCTGCTTGCTCCAAAATTACATCTTGTAAGTTTGCTACTTCCCTATTTTAACGGAAAAAGCTGTCTATTGACATCTGCTTTTCTCCCACACGCATCACTAAATACTTTGCAAAATTGCCCGTGCTAAAAAAGATTTACGTTTGTTTGATGGTTTATCTATAAATTTTCATTATACAAGGTGGTCCAGTGAAAACTTCAAAAGCCCGATTTTTATATGTACCAGTTTTAACATAAATATTAATGATTTATTTTTATTAAATATTGGTTTTTATTTTCAATAATCAAATTTATTCGCAAAAAACTGGATTAGCTATGGGTAATCCATTGTCACCACTCATGGCAAATATTTTTATGAACAATTTAGAAAACATGTTATTTCTAAACAGTTATTTTTCTCAAAATTGTATTTTTTGGGTAAGATATGTAGACGATTGTTTATGTATCGTTAAAAAGGAAGCCAATATAGATGTTTTAATGAATATTCTTAATTCTTTAAACAATTCAATTAAATTTACATATGAGTTAGAAAAAAACAATAGCATTCCATTTTTAGATATTTTAATTAACAGAACACAAAATAATATTTTTTCATTTGAAATTTATAGAAAACAAACTCATACAGATCATTGCATTGATTTTTATTCGAATCATCCTTTGTCCCAAAAGTTGGCTTTTTTCAATTCTTCTTTTTATAGATGTTTTTCAATTCCATTAACATATCAAAATTTTAGTAAAGAAATTGAAAATATTCTTCACATTGCATTTAAAAATCATTTTTCAAAATTAACCATTTTTGAACATTTTCTTAAAATTAGAAGTAATTGTTTACATAAATATCTTAATAATGGATTATATTCCAAAATTGAAGATAAGATATATTTTTCGATACCATTTATTCCGAAAGTTTCTTACAAAATTAAAAATATTTTTAAAAACATTGACGACAAAATTATAGTAACTATTAAAAAACCAACAAATTTCCAAAATATTTTCGTTAAAAACAAAGATCCCATTAGTTGTATGCAAAGAAGTGGTGTATATAAACTTGTTTGTAATTGTGGTAAAGAGTATTGTGGACAAACTGGTAGAAAAATTGCAACAAGAATTAAAGAACACTTGAGCAGTATACAACTAAATAAAACAGATTCAAATTTCGCATTGCACATTAATGATAATAATCATACATTTGACTCTAAAAATTTTTGTTCTATTTTGCATTTTTATTATAAAGGCAAAAAACTTGATTTGGCAGAAAACTTAGAAATTTGTTTTTCAAAAAGAAAAGGCCTTAGCGTTAATGATATTATTAATTACAAATGCACAAAATTTTTTGATAAAATAAATTTATTATAAACTTATTATATTTTATTTTATATTTTACATCAAGATTTTATTTATTTTACTTTACTTGTTATTTTAGTTTATAAAAAGTTTATTTTTTATAGTAATCTTTGTGAAACAAAATTTAATTTTATTTATTTATTTACAATTTTTTACATAAGTCATTTTTATTTGAATTTTTTAAAATGTTTTTCAAGGTAATTTCTATTAATACTTTGTTATAGTATTATTTTTATTTTTATTTAATGTTTTATAGCCTGATGATGATCTAAGGATCGAAAATGCATTAGCTATTTTTAATAAAAAAATTGTATTTCAAATAAAGGCTACAATTGAAAAGAAATTGATTTGATTTTTGGTTTTAAAATATTAAAATTTTAATAATGTTTTTTGCTGTAGGTATGAGATAATTTTATTAATAAATATGAAAATATGAACTTTATATTTATGACTTATATAATAGTTATTTAATATTCTTCAGGTATAAGAAACTTAATAAATTAACATCAATATTTCAAGATTTCCAATGAGCAATTTAAAATGATACAAACGTGCTATACTTAATATTAATTACACAAAAATTAAAATCTTAAATAATCGAAAGTAAAGCAGTAAAAGTAGGGAAATGAATATTGTTATATTACATTATTGCAATATCAATTTTCCTAATAAAAATATTCAATAATTATTTTTTAATGTTGCATGTTGCAGCTTGCAGCACGTTTTTACTTTCATTATAATTTCATTGGTGTGTTTCACAATTTTGGTGACATAAATTTGTTTCATTAATAGCATCAACTTCCACAGGATAAATCTAGTAATGTACTTGAAACAATGTAATTTATTTTCTCACATATTGTTTTTCCGCCTAATTAAGAATGAACTTGCTGCAACTACGAGATCGTTCGAGTTCGAGACGTAATAATAAAATCCGTCTAAACACGTCTGATACTAAAACCTAATAATTATCTTATTTACCAATTTTTCTTTATGCTTACACAATCTATGCCCACAACATGACGAATTTTTTTAACAAAAAATATTTCCTAAATCAGATAAAAAGTTTCCAATTGTTTTAAAAATTATTTGTTTATTAAAATCCATGAAGGACGTATTGAAACCTTGTTTATTATATTTTTTTTCTTTCTCCCTATTATACTCTATCAATAACATAAAATTATCTACTAACTAATTATAGCTCCTTTGGTTTTAAAAATATTTTATTACTTTTCTTACAATAATTATTAATTTAAATTATTTAAATCTCTAACATTTTAAGAGATTTACTTTCATGCACCGGAAGTTTATAGTTTATATACGTCTAAAGTTTATTAATCCAAGACCTTATCACATTTTAAATACCCAGATGGTTAAAAATAGGAAGGTAGATTTATTGGAATAATTGAAAAAGAGGGCACTTCTTATTTAATGTCAATACTTTCATTTTAGTAAATAAATAGTAAAACAATTAAAAATTCAATTTATTAAGTAGCAAATACCAAACTAACATACATATAGAAAATACCATATATTTTAAAAATACCATTTAATAAATTGTAATAATTAAACAAACTAAAAATTTTATTTTTATTATTACAAACATATTTAATCAAAATCTAAAAATAATTAATTCTTATAGAAGGAATTTAAATAAAAAGTAGCCGTAGTTTCATTGACAAAAAACCTAATATTCAGGGTGTCAGGGTCGGAACAACCCAGTTTTCTAATGGGTCATTGAAATTTGTTCCCACAGGAAATTTCGTTAATTCGAAATTCTTTAATAGTTCATAAACTATTTGGGTGGAACACTGACTATTGGGTTCTTTGTCGATGAAATGTTGTCTACTTTCTATGATTTTCTTCTTATCGCTTTTTTGGGACACCCTGTATATAAGTAATCTTTTAGATTATCTCTAATATTTTATTTAATAATCAACAAACAATATCCTTTACTTGTTCATGTTTCGTAACATTTTATATAAATTCGTATTATGATTTTGCATGAAAGTCTGCCAAGCATAATAATGATTACTCTCCAATTTACAAATAATTATCAAAAAAGGTCCTCAAAAAATTCGTTGTGCAATAATCGGCTCAAGTTCACAAGAAGAGACATTGTCCTTAAAATATGTAATAACACGAATTATATTTCACTTAACGTATACAAAATAATGAAGAAAATATTCCAGCGACCATATTTTTATTAAATTAACAAACTGCTTTGTTTACTTCTAGGTATATTAATTACTGAGAATAAATCTTATTCATGGGCTTAAAATTAACCACACCATTATATTGCCACTTTTAATTAAAACCAATGTTTACGTATATAAAAAATTTAATGGACTTAATTAATTTTTATGAAGTTACAATTTACGTAGGTTAAATGATATTAAAATTTAAACTAAATAAATTAAACCATTTCAAATGGATTTAATAATGTTGAAAATGGGCTATAAATTTTATACCACACATTTTTTATTTATAAATGAAATATTGCAACAAAAAGAAGTTAATAATTTATTTTTAGTGCATATTAAAATATTATGTGAACTATCAAAAAGTCAATAGGCATAAAATATTTAATGTATTATCGTCCGATCCTCGTAAAAAGTACGTGAAATCGTATTTGATGCAAAACCTTTCAAAGTAAAGAAAAATCTGTTTTTTTCAAGGAATGGTTGTAGTATAAGCTTTGTTCCAACAACGAGTTCGTATCCAATCTGCTTGAATCGAGTATAAGCACTTACCTACCAAAACGTAACTAGTCCTAAGGTTAAATATGATTACAAATTTATATTTTATTTATATTTTTATATATTTTTAATTTATCAGTTTGGTGACGGTCAGAACTCGTTGTTGGAACAAAGCTGTATTTTACTTCCTATGATTCTGATATATTCTTATGTACAGCAAATAACACTGGTCTACCATAAAATTAGTTCAAAAGATACTATAAAGGGTGTCGCAAAATTCGTCCAACAACGCTCAACTGGAGATAATAGTAGACCTAAAACCTAAAAATAAATCGAGTCACAATTAACAGAGCGTTCACGAAATAAAAGTGTTTTTGAGGCACTCTGCATATTTGAAACAGGTTATTTTTTAACGATTAATGTATTATTAGCGTTACCACCACTTTTATATTTACCTTATAAAATATGCATAATTTAAAAACTAATTTAAAATCCATTTCTTTTTCTAAATTATAATATATGACATAAACCAGGGATATAAAATTATTTATAGTCTGTCTAATAACGTTGCTCTAGTCATAAAACTATGTCCATAAATAAAATAAGTTTGAAATTAAGTACACGATTAATATGTAAATGCATTATTCTGAAAATCAGTGCATTTTATCCAAATCCTTTTATGTACAAAATTATTTGGAGAAATGTATTTTCGTCAAATAAAATATTAAATACATCTCCGGAGTCGTAACCTTTTAGCCCTAAAAGGTTACGACTAAGCCCCTTCAAAATAATACTGAAGGACGATTTTATGTCAAAAATTTAAATTGATAGAATTAGCTCGGGAGCTCGTGACAGTTACGGTTCAAAAAAATTTAGGTGTTTCCGTTTTTGGGGCGGTTTAGACCGGGAGCCAGTGACAGTTTTTGGTTTCCGATTTAAAATTTTCACAAAACTTTTCCTAAATTTTCCACTCTTGAGCCAACGAGGGGTGCATGCCAATTTTTTTATGTGGGTTTTATGACACAAACTTTAATTATTTTCATTGGCATGCAGTACGAAAATGCAGAAAATCATATTTTTTTATTACAAGATCACATGACCGTTTGAGCCCATTGGGACCATGCGAATCGCATGCCCATAATATTCAAGACTTAAATTTATTTTAACTATATTTTGCTAAGAGCGCAAGCAATATTAAATCATTGAAAACCCCAAGTTTTTTGTGAAAATGGAAATGTAATCTTCCATATCATCGGAAAGCGTGCGGGGGTTTAGTACCTGCTTTTCTTTGTAATTATAGGGTAAATATTCTCTCCTCCAAAAGGCATGCTGTATGAAATCGGAGACCAATAACTGTCACTAGTTGAAATTTATACAGGGTCCGCCAAAAAAACGGAAACACCTAAATATTTTTTGAACCGTATTTAATTAAAAAAAAAGTTTAGACAAAATTTTATTCAAATTAGGCAAACTACAATTTAAACATATTTTTAATGTTCAGGGTGGTAGTTTTATTAATGATACTGCACCTAACTTTCGTTTTTTAAATGCAACACCCTGTATATTTTTACATCTTTGGATTCTACGATTAATTTGAGTAAACTTTTATAAAAATCATTTTTTATAAAACTCGTTGTTATTGAATTAGAAGCAATAAGTTGCGTCAAATAATAACTTTTTTTAGTTAATAAAATGCACGTTCAACGAAAAAGAAATTGTAACCAACTAGCCCTTTTTCACCAACTCGTTGGTTAAATATAACTATTAGTAAACTTGCCATGAAATCGGATTATAGCATAGTTTTTAACACACTCTGCCAGCACAAAATTTCATTATTTTTAATTTTTGCAAGAAAAGCTTACCAACAAGATTGAAATTTTCTACATATATTTTATAAAGCAAAATTTATTTTGTTTTTTTTTGCGTAGTCAATGGTGTATAATGAGAATATTAGTATCGTCTTCATTTAAGATAAATTGTATAAAATCAAATCATATTAAACATCTTAAATGTATTATCTATATGAATCTATTCATTATAAAATAATACTATCCCTTTTCCGGTTTAAAGAGGTTTATAATTAAATTTTGCCTATGTTAGGTTTCCTCCAAGTACTCGTAACCATATAGTAATCCAGTAAACATGCACCCATTGTCGGTACGTTAGACGTTAGACCTTACAGAATTCCACCTCTGGAAAGGAAAAATTTCAAGGGATTAGGGTTGTTACAATCAGCGTTGTAATCGACTTTATCGTTGTCATGTGGGAAAATTCCCAAATGGGTGGAATTGAAAATTAAATCTAACTTACCAAAACAAACTATAATATTTTAAATATAAAATATCACCTTCAATTTTGTTTAGAAGATGCTGTTAAATAATTAAATAATGTATGGCAAATTATATTATTAATCTGGCAACGCCCCTTTATTTCAATTTTAAATTTTGGCAAGGGTGGTAATTATAGTAAAAAATGATATATGCTAGTTACCTGTAATTTCGATTTAAAATTATAATATTCCTCTTATTAGTTGTTTTTGATGTGAATTTTACCTTAGAGATCGATTCCTCCAAAGGCCAAAGGACCTTATCGTTCTCTGGGTGGCAAGTGTTGGAAAGTTGATACTCAAATAGTGTATTCAGCCAAAAAAATAGCATTTCTAACCTAACATGAACTGAATCAAGTCAGCGACGCTGAAATTTCCCATTACTGCTGGAGAGTTGTATAAGGCACCCCCGGTACTACACCAAATGCTAACACAAAACAAAGACTTATGAAAAGTAGTCTTGATAAAAACTCATGTTTATGAAACAGAAGGCACAATAACTAAATACAAACATCCAAAGTATTGACACAACGGTAAAAATTCGACCTACGCCTCTGATTTTAAATTTTGTGTAATCTAGTTACTTTTTGTTATAACTTTGACATGATTTTGTGTTACTATGAACTTGAAACGAATAAATTCCCCAGATTTTTTAGGCGGGAAATTTGAATTGACCACAATTATTTTAGCTCACCCTGTACCTGCTATGATTTGGAGAGGAAACATTTTAAGGGATTG
The DNA here is from genome assembly GCA_963971135.1 of Stenus bimaculatus. Classification (NCBI taxonomy): domain Eukaryota; kingdom Metazoa; phylum Arthropoda; class Insecta; order Coleoptera; family Staphylinidae; genus Stenus; species Stenus bimaculatus. Next base: position 21,008,298 of record OZ020180.1, read on the forward strand.
GGGTAGTTACAACCAGGGTTGTAATATTTCAGGAATCATCAAGCAGCCAAAAAGTTTATACTACGTTGAATTAGTATATTAAAATATAAGTATCATAAGTTGCATATTATATTATACAATCGATTTGAAACGAGTTTGTTATACTAATTTTTTTCAATTTTACGCTTTTTTACCTTTTATAAAAAATAGTAACTAACCTATACTTACCGTATTGTATTAAAGTCTTATATTTTTAGAATATAGGAATTTTAAGAAAGTTATTAAATAAAATAATATAATTTGTCGAATAATCAAATCAATAAAAAAATGGGTTAAATTTTTATAGAGGTAATAAAATCTTAAACAATAATTGAAAAATATTTTTCATTAATTAACATCATCAAAAATATTATTATAATTATTAAAAGGATTGGAATCTTCACCAACTAAATTTCTTCGTCGCTTACTTCTGTTGATAGCATACTTCTCCTCGATTCTCTTCTGCATTTGGTTGTTATCTTTCAAAAGTTTTTCCATGTGCTTTATATTTTCATCTCCCTCAATAAATGCAGTTATAAAATTAGCCAAATCACTATTACTTAAATATTTACTTAAATTTAATACGGAATCGTCGTTTAGAACAACTTTCTTTGGTTTAGCAGCTTCAGTGGTTTCTTTCAAAATCGTATAAACTACAATCTCATCGACTTTATTTAACAAATGTTCTCTTTGGGATATACTAGACACCTTCGTCATTATAATATCATAATAAATCGGATACATATTTAATATTATGCTTTCTTGAGCAAGTAATTTATTTTTTACATCGTGCATTACTTTTGAGGTTAAATTTTCGATGAACAAAAATTGATGTAACGAAAGCTTATCACAAACTGGATTCAAACTCATTTGGAGAATTTCAGAAACACAGTCATCTACATAACGAGAAAGTGGATATCTAATACTTTCAGAATCCTCTAAAGCAGGGTCCGGTGTTATTTCTTCACAATCTTTTCGAAGAAATTTCAAAAAAAACATTTTAAATAAAACATAGGTTGACGTTTTTTCTTTTTTATGACAAACATCGAAAGGATGACAAAGTCTTTTGGGATTTATCTTCGCATCTTTTGTTAACAGTTCCTTGATAATATTCATATTCTTCAAAGAATTTTTGATCGCTAAGTTTAAGGGCGTTTTTCCTACATTGTTTTCTGAATTTACACTTGCCCCAAATTTTAAAAATAACTTTACCAGTTCTAATCCATTGGATTTTCCTACTGCGGCATGTAAAGGAGTTTCGCCATCCTCATTTTTTCCGTCAACGTAAGCTCCATGTAATAAAAGGGTTTCTAATATTCCAACCGAGTCCGTCCAATGGAGAATTTCACCTATCCGTAATACTTCTCGAATTTCAGGGTCCCGATTCACACTTGATTCTAAAACACTTTTGACTATTTCCACACTTCCCGTTATCAAAGCTAAATAAAGCTCGTAAAAGTTAGAATGCGACATGATGTTAACTTTTATTTAGTTTCACTGGATGCTTAAAATGAAAATTAAATTTTCAACCTTTTCGCGTGTCGAATTCTAAATGTTCTAGTTTCTTCAGGTAATGGCCAGGCCAAAATTCTATGAAGGGTCCTAGTCATTAGTGCAAATAATTGGCTCTTATTTGTAAATGGGTTTATTTCTCTAAATGAAGATTCTCCAAATTTAATAACTAAATGATAACAATTCCCAAAATTTAATTAAGATCTTAAATAGAATAAAGGTATAAAATCTTAATTTAAAATTAAATTTGTACCTACTTAAAAAGTAATCAGAAAATAGTAAAAAATATTAAAAAATAGATTATTTTAACTTAAATTTTATAGTTTTTAAAACATTTAAAAAAATATATTTAAGTGCTTCATGTTACCGAGATATAAGGACTTAAAATGGCTTTGCATTTTTTTCTAAATCAATTATAAAAAAATTAGATTACTTCTCATGTCTTTGGTTATTACTTTATCTTCATTTTATATGCCAGTATATATTTGATACACCACTGTAAACTTTTACAATTCTACTTGAATTTCTAAGATCTTCATTTAATTTACTACAAAAAAACTACACCTGTTGAATTCTGATAGGATTAGTGGTATTTCTGTAATTTCAATTTTATTTTGCTAAATACAAACTAATTTTTAAATTTTGAATTAATAAACAAACTTTAAGTTAATAACTCTTAGTAAGACTTTTAGTTGGTGTATTAAATAAATAGTCAAGAAAACTTTATTTTAAATTTAAAAATTAATGGAGGTATTTTGAACATTTTCCTAAGATTTAAATAGAGGTGTACCTGGTATGTTTCTTATTCATATGATGTTTTAACTTGATAATAATTTTATTTGTCATTATCGATCCAAGTAATCACCTCGCATTCACTAGATAGTGAGGACGCTTGCGAATTTTGTTTTTTTTTGTATAGAATGGTTTGAATTTTGATTGCTTTCTTAGATTAAGAAGTTTTGACACCAAGTTAACATTTGACGTATAATTGAACATGGAAAACTACACCTTCTCCAATTGTGTTTGAGAAAACATCAATTCAATTTCAGAAATTATGAATTGACTTTTAATTAATATGTAATTACTTTTCTTATATATACGCTAAAAAATTAAAATTTAAAATTTCGTGACGTCATATGTAGATGTAAGTAAGTGACCTGGCAACGTTGGTTCATTCCTCTGTCGTCTCAACTACCGCGAGGGCCCCTAAACTCATTTGGCAGCTGATAATATTTATGTCATACTATTGATAAATAAACTGAGAAAACTGAGAAAACCGAGAAAACAGAGAAAACTTTAGCAAGAACTGATTCAAACATAGCCTAGACCCCAAATACTTGTCGCAAATGTTGAAATAAATAAAATGGCATCCTAAATTAAAAAGAACGTGTATATTCAACGTTGCCATCCAAAATCTCACAGGTATGACATCACTAATTTAAGAATATTAAAATAAAAAACTTTCCGCAGCACTAATTAATAAGTGATTATGTATATTAAAATCATCTCCCTTAGATCTATGTATAAAACAAAAATCATTGAAATATATTCTTCTTTGGAAAGGTCAATTGTATTTCTGAATATAGTCAATTCAGTTTCAGAAATCATCAATCATAATTCAGAAAAAATCACTTGTATTTCAGAAATTATCAATTGTATTTCAGAAAAATTAATTTAATTTTAGAAAAGACCTTTTGTAAAATATTGAGGAAGCCAAGAGTTTTTAGGTGTAACATTGGTGAATAAGAACCTAAGCCTGATGTTACAGGTGTAATTATTGTGGTTCACGTACACAATCACCGCCAAAAACTCTTGACTTCCTCATTTTCTTATAATGGGCCTTTCCACAGTAAAATATTTTTCAATGAATTTTATATTATGCATAGCTCTTAAAAAACCTAATTTAATGGCCTTGTTTGTTTTTTAATAAGGGAACCAAAAAAATTTAAATTAATTTATTTAGAAATTGTGTTCAAAAAAGGGGCAACGTTGCTGGCTCCCCGTCGTATGTCCTCGTGTCCAGTCGTCTCTATCAACTCTACCAGCTCTAGGTCTGTGATCGGTGATGACATATTGCAAATGTCAAATTTATTTCCTTGTTGGTTAGCTTGTGTAACCGTCATCCGTAATAGGGGATACCAACAACGTTGCCGGACTAGAATTTTTGAACATTATGACGTCTCGGATTAATAAATTCAAATTTTTAGCTCTTACACAAAAGATATCAAAAAGTTGATTGGATATTATCTTTTATTTTAACTTTATCTTTAAGACAAAATAAAAATTAAAAAATCGGGGAAGGCCCATTGGTCCTTTCTGAAATTAAATTGATTTTCTGAAATACAATTGATATTTTCTGAAATACAGTTGATTATTCTGAAATACTATAATTGACTATTCTGAAATTGATTTAATCTTTTCTGAAATACAATTGACTATTATGAAATCGAATTGATCTTTTCTGAAATACAATTGACTGTTCTAAATTGGATTGATCTTTTCTGAAATACAATTGGAAAAAGTGTAGTCCGTTTTATTTCCAAATATGATCAAAATTGTCGTATCAGTACCAGTAACTGATAATTTATAAAATCAAATAAAACACACCTAATATTACTGCAATCGCAAATCTAAGCGTTTTAAAAAAGGTACAAGTATTTTTTCAGTTGACTTCACACAAGAAATTGTTTTGGTTTCTGCACCTACAAAGTAAGATTGCAGCAAAGTAATCAGTGGTAATAAGTAATAATAAATAATATGTTGAGAATCAAGTAACATAGTGTATTTATCCGAAGAAACGAAAAACTAGCACACGCATGTGCTTCGCAATGCAATTCCCTTCCACTCAGGTACACTTTTATACAATTAGGTACTTTATTATATAACAGTTAATAAAATTGCTTTTCGTTAATTACTGCGTTACAAAATGTTAGGAAGGAAATGTGCTAAAAAGTCGCAGAAAATACGACACATGTCAATTACAAGTTTGCGCAAAAGATTAGCCTTCCCGTGCTCAAGCATCATAATATCTTAATTAATTAGAGTTATCACACACGGTTTTAATAATTATGATTGGCAATTGTTATACAGTTTAATCCGTTTTATGTTTTAAAATGCAAATCCCCGACAATTGTATCATTTTCTCCCTGACACCGATCCTTGCGTTATGTTATTGGATTTTATCTTCGTAAAATTAAGTTTTTGTTAAATAATAATTACTTTCATTATGTTTTAATTCGTGTCATAGTTCTAAAAAACAACTTTTTCACATTAAAAAATAAAATAAATACAAAATATTTTTGCAAAATCTACTTTAATGTTTGTAATGTGACAATCAGCTTGAATTAAAATAATAATTACCGACATATGGTAATTATAATATTTAAATTATTAATACAATTTAAATTATTATTATAAAAACTATTTTGGCGCAAAACTTTTATTCATGTAGCATGTTTGATCGAAGGTCGACTGTATGTATTATGGATATTTTATAATATAATTACCTCGCTAGTTCGCAAATTATACGTTTTTCGCATAAATTTTTTAGATATTAAAGGTAAAAATATTTCGTAGTGAGGGTATGTGACACGATGCTTTGGACCAGTGTTGTGTGTTTTCTATAACTCATATAAAAATGAAACCCCAGTGTAGTTTTTTTCTGATGTTCTTTCAGAAGATTTGAGAACAAGAATGTTTTCCATATATTACCTATAAATACAAATTGTCCCATTTTATCCATTGGGCTAAAGGGTGCTGGGCACACGTTGGGGTTCTTTCCACAGAATATGGCTATTCAAGATTTGCCAAATAGTATCAATTTATTTTAAAACTGGAATAATTCTAGACAGATTTTTATATGGTTTAAGATTTCCAATTCATCATTTCTTATCTTAAAATCTTATTGTATACTGTGTACAAAGCATCTTTACCCTTATCAGTTATTTTTCTAAACCATTGTGGATTTTCATGTGAATCATTCATTTAAATTTGTATGTAATAATTATTATTTTCTTCACTTCACTTACATTTTTGTAGAAGTAATTTTTAATTGTAATGAGTAATGAAATGTTTGCTAAAAATAAAAAAACAACATTATTTTATGTTGCACGCTTTACTTTTATAATCCGGCCCTTTATAAGATAGAGGTGCTTCATTTTTATTACATTTGGCACAAGCATATAGCGTATGCATAATCAGAATTAATTTCATTATTGTAATAAAATTCTTTACATTACGAATATTTAATTTTTCTTTAATACAGGGTCTTCAAACAATAATGTTACGGTGATTTGGATGGTAGGAAACTTAAATTTGGCACAGTTGGCCAGTGTGAAATTAAAAATAAGTACTTAAGTAACGTTTAAAAAAACAAAGTAAGATTAATTCTAATATCAGTTTTTTTTTTATTATTTAAGCAATGGCCAAAAAAAAGCTCCTGAGAGCTCGTTTGGTTAAAATAGAAGATCAGAAATAAAGTTTGGTTGAATTTCAACAGGTATATAAACCTAGTAACACCAAAATCCATAAAAATTAGTACCTACACCCTACACAGTTTATTTAGTTGCCAGTTTTAGTAACTGTCCTAATTAAATTCGACAAATTTAGTAATGTGTCTTGAATATGATGATTAACACAAAATTTGATATGATAATGATGATTCCAATATTAATGCATGGTATTAGGAAGATACGCTTTAGTCTTTAGTCATTAAATTAGTTCAAATCAAGTCCGTTTTTTATTTTTATGTGTATTGAATTTTGTGTGTATGTATTTTTTTAAAATAAATTATCGAAACCGGTTAGGGTTGTCTCAGTCCTTATCTCATGTTGTTTGGAAAAGTATTAGCTGGGGAGGATCACACTATTTAGTTAACAATTATATTATGTTATTTCGATTACCAAGAGATGGCGCTGTTTGCCCTCTGTGGCAGTTTTATGAACTTTATGATAATTAATTTTTAACATAAAGTAAAGTATAATAATATGTAACCATTTAAATTTACAGGGAATCAGTGGCGGATTAAGCCATTTGGAGGCCTGAGGCGCAACCTGATTTTGAGACCGCTATTTTTTAGAAATAAAATAAGATGACCATTATAGTTGACATCAGTTTCAGACGTTTCAGGGGTTAGTTTAAGGAAAACTTAGAAGTGCAAAATTTTAATATAGCGCCATAGGTGAAATTTAAAAAAAAATGGAAGGTCAAGCATTTCCAGATACTTTGGAAAAACATCTCGTTTTTCTCTTTTTCAAAAAATTTCATGGAATTTGATGAACTGTAAAATATAACCAAAAGTTAAAATTAAAGAAGAAACTAAATTATACAGGGTGTTCCAAAAAGAAATGTTCAGAAGAAAATCTTAATTGACAGAGTTTAATGTGAAGTTTTACGGATATAAAAAATGGTACCTTTATGGGGCTTGTTTCAAAGATAGTGAAAATATCAAGAAAAAGGTGAAATCTCGTTAATTTTTAGAAAGAAGAATTTTTTTTCGATCAAAACATTCTTCTGATGATATTTTTTAACTTCAAGCCTGTGCGATAATCCGCCACTGCAGGGAATTCATTTAGAACTTATTACTATTAAGGTTGGGTAATAGTATATTAAAGAACAGCTTCATAAGGCGGGTTCTTCTAACGAGTCGAAGTTTAAAACGCAAGCCGCGTAGCGGGGAGTATTTTAATCGACTAGTTAGAAAAAAGCCTTATAAAACGAGTTCTTTATACTATTTTTTATAATTTGAATTTTTTGTATCAATTCGAAATTAAAATTAAAAATTCCTTGTCGTCCTTAAAACTTCAATCCCAGTTGACGTTGGACTGTATGGACAAAGTAGTAAAGATTTGTTCATATATTAATACTTTGTTAACAAAACATTTGAATATGGCATCGTTCGTGCGATATTTTAAAAATACAAGAAATTCGAATTTTATATAACTGATAGGTTACATTTATAGATTTCGGTCTGCTGATTACGGAGAACTAAAAAATTTTGAGTTACGACCACTAGTTTAGAAGCTACACCCGTTTTCATGGGCACCAAAAAAATGATAGAGAAGGGTCCCCCCTCTTTGCTTTCAACTGAAATTTTTTTTCACGATTTTTTGACCTTATCTTATAGATTTGGGTTCGCTGATAACGAATCAACCATTGTTGATGCGATCCGAAGCGTACTTTTTAAACTACAGCGTTTTGAAAATTGCAGAAATTTAGAAAATTTGAAAAATTTCTTTTTTTTCTAATTTTATATAATTTATATTTATAGACTTCGGTCTGCTGATTACGGAGAACTAAAAAAATTTGAGCTGCGACCACTAGTTTAGAGCTACACCCGTTTTTATGGCCACCAAAAAATGACAGAGAATGGTCCCCTCTTTGCTTTAAAACTTAAAAATTTTGAAATTTTTTTTCACGATTTTTTGACCTTATCTTATAGATTTGGGTTCGCTGATAACGAATCAACCATTGTTAATGCGATCCGATGCGTACTTTTTAAACTACCGCGTTTTGAAAATTGCAGAAATTTAGAAAATTTGAAAAATTCATATTTTCTTCTAATTTTTTTCAAATTATATACAGGGTGCTCAAAAAGTCGCGAACACGCTCCACGCTACGTTGTTAAGAAGCACTCGTTAGATAAGGGAAAACATTCAAAAAAATCCTTCTGGCTGATTAATTAAGATATGAGTGCTCAAAGTTAACAATTTTATTTGTACATGTTTAATTATTTTTGCTCTTTATAGTACAGAACATAAAGATAATTGTGTTGTTATCGCATTTCTCAACAAAAAATATTAGTTTATGTTGAGAATGTAAAGATATTTGCATTTTAAAATTTAAAATTTATCATATAATTGACAAAAATGACATATGGCAACAATGTATAAATATTACAATTATTTCTTCGTTTCCTCGAACTTTAATCTAATAAAAATAACTTCGAACATCTTCTTAAAATTTAAATTTTTTTATTTGTTTTAAATAAAAATTACTAATAATAAAATGGTCTATATTTTGACTAATTAATTCTGGCACTTTTAAAAAATGTCATGTTAATTTCAACTTTATCACCTTTATTAGACTGTTATCATAACATACCAAAAATTTGAATTAAATATTAAGAGGTAAATGGTATCTTCAAAGTCTACTTTGCAAACAATGTTGCCAAGTTTACTTCTTTAAAATATGCAAATAACTTCGGAATTTCTATCCAAATATTTTTTTAATTATTTTACCCATGTTTAACGATTGCTTCCAAACAACGTGCCCTGGAGCGTGTCCGCGACTTTTTAAGCACCCTGTATAACTGATAGGTTGTATTTATAGATTTCGGTCTGCTGATTACGGAGAACTAAAAAATTTTGAGCTAGGACCACTAGTTTAGAAGCTACACCCGTTTTTATGGCCACCAAGAAATGATAGAGAAGATTCCCCCCTTTGCTTTAAAACTGAAAAAAAAAATTACGATTTTTTGACTTTATCTTATAGATTTGGGTACGCTAATAATGAATCAACCATTGTTGACGCGATCCGACGCGTACTTTTTAAACTACAGCGTTTTAAAAATTGCAAAAATTTAGAAAATTTGAAAAATTCATATTTTTTTCTAATTTTTTTCGAATTTTATATAACTGATAGCTTATATTTATAGATTTCGGTCTGTTGATTACGGAAAACTAAAAAATTTTGAGCTACAGCCACTAGTTTAGAAGCTACACCCGTTTTTATGGCCATCAAAAAATGATAGAGAAGGGTCCCCCCTTTGCTTTAAAACTGACAAATTTTGAAATGTTTTTTCACTATTTTTTGACTAATTAAGCAATATTAGCGCTATCCAATGCGTACTTTTTAAAATTTGGCGTTTTGAATATATGGGAAATTTTCGAAAATTTCAATAACCATACTTTTTTTTTAAATATTCGAGTTTCATATAAAGAATATGCTACGATTATAGATTTGAGACTGCTGATTACAGAGAATTAAAAATATTTGGGCTACGACCAGTAGTTTGGTGTTACAGCAATTTAAGTGGCTCTAAAAAAACGATAGAGAAGGGTACCCCTTGGCTATAAAATCGAAAAATTTTCGTCCTTTTTTAAGCGTTTTCCGATAGATTTGGGTTCGCTGATAACGAATTAAGCAATATTGGCGCGCTGCAATGCAAACTTTTTAAAATATAGCGTTTTGAAATATGGGAAATTTTCGAAAATTTCAAAAAAACATACTTTTTTTTCAAAAGTATTAAAATTTCATTATTGAATAGGCTACGATTATAGATTTAAGCCTGCTGATTACAGAGAAATAAAAATATTTGGGCTTCGACCAGTAGTTTGGCAGTTACAGCCATTTAAGTGGCTCTAAAAAAATGATAGAGAAGGGTACCCCCTTTGCTATAAAATCGAAATAGGGATAGCGTAAACAAATTTCAAGTGTCTCAAGTGTCGACGACAAGGAGATATTTAATTTCATTTTTCACAAAAACGACATGTACAGCTTCTCGTGAATAATCTTGGAGGGTAACTAGTTTTTTCGAAAAATTGCATTAAATGGGGTAAATTTTTGGGGAAATGTATTTTTGCTGTTTTGAACAAGTGCGAATAGAGGGGGTAAAAGTTGGAATTTTTAAGTTTTTTAAAAAACGTCATATAGATTATCTCCTTCGGATTCTGGATATGTAATTTTTTTTGTCAAAAATTTCCCGCAAGTGGGTCAAATTTTTGGGGGACTTAAGCGCCGCGGAAACTAACCTCAAAAATATATGGTTCAGTATGGTATAAGAAAGCAAAGTTGCTTACATTAATCTGCAGTGGAACTAAAAATCCAGAATTTTTTTATTTTTAAAGCGATTCCCATATGCGACATCTCATTACGATTCTATGGGTATAACTTTTTATTCAAAAAAAAAATCTACTAAGTCGGTCAAATTTTGGGGGAACTTAAGCGCCGCTTCAAAATTACAACGTCTGAAAGTGGGACGAAAAATTGAAATTTTTTAAATTTTTAAAGAACGTCATATAGATTATCTCCTTCAGATCCTGGATATATATTTTTTTTTGTCAAAAGTTTCCCGCAAGTTGGTTAAATTTTTGGGGAACTGAAGCGGCGGGAAACACCACTGAGAATTGCTAGGTCAACCTAACCTGCTATTAGCGAGCTACACCCGTCATTGAGAGAAGTTAGAATTTTCGTATTTATTTAATTTTATGTTCGAACATGTGTAAATAATCATTTTTTCGAATTAATAAAAGTGTATTAGATATATTTTTGTATATTTTTATTCAATTTATTCAATTTAATCAATAAACGGTGAACACGTTTTGACAACGTGGCACTCGCTGAGTGACACTTGTAATGCAACCAACCATACACCGCGACTTACAGTCGCGCCCCCGGTTGCACCGCTGGAAGAAGGCACCGCTAACTTCACATCGGTGTTGTGAAGTGCGGTTAAATTTTTGTGTTTCTTGTATTTAAGGTTAATTCGATTTGTTAAGGAAGTTTGTTGCTGGAGCTATAATGGAGAAAATGCTTTATTTTTAAATTTCCCCAATATTTTTGACCATAAATGTAGTGAAAATTTTTATGCTGACTATTATTGGGTTTAAACGAAACGAAACGAAAAAGACGGCATAACAAATTAAAACTGAGGTTGCTTGTGGTTGGAATATAAGCCGACTGCAAAATGTGGCCGAATAAAATATAAAAGGAAGGAAAAACACTCAAGAAAATGTTTCCTTTAAAAAATAATAAGTAACTTTAGATTATCCAAGGAAGCAGAAATGCCATCTTATTTCAACAAATCAGTCTTCTAAAACCGACAAGCTCAAACATGACCTTTGTGCAATTTTTACTTCATATTTTTACTGTTTTTAATTTTTGATTTTTTTGTTGTGTGTTTCATTCTTTTAGGATTTCAACTAATGAAACTTATAGTGAAACAGAAGTAGTAGCAAGATTTGAAGCAGTTATTACTAAGAATCAATCCAAAAATAAAGTTTTAAATGAACTTTCAACAAAATAATCACATCAGGCCTGGAATAAATATTATAATAAAAATTTTACTTTATATTATATACCAAACTAATAATATAGTAAATCTTATATGCTTTTTGATTTCTGATTTTTAACCGCTTTCTAACCGTTTACTAACCGGTTTTTTACCGTTTTACTAACCGATTTTTAACCTCTTTACTAACCGGTTTTTAACAGTTTAACTATCGGTTTTACAATAAAAATTAAAAAACACTGGTAAAATACTTTTTTAAACTATAACCGAAACCGTTTATTTTCGGTTACTGGAAACCAAAACCGTTTTTTGAAATTTTTGAAAACCGAAACCGTTTTCCGAAATTTCTAAAAACCGTAACCGAAACCGTTTTTAGAAAAAATTATTAACCGAAACAAAAACCGTTTAGAAATTTGAAACGGTTAAAATCCCTGCTTTTATCGCTTTTATTCTGCGCTTTGCGCCTTTTACCTCATAAGATTCTCAAGGCAATTTATAAAATTTTGTATCTCTGTATCTTGAAATAGTTTTTTTGTTGTCTTTTTGGTATCCAACAACAGAACAAGAAGTATGAGGGATGCTCATTTATTGTTATTTGTATGTAGTATTCATAACAAGAATTTTGAATAAATACAAAAAACTTCAAAAAATTCAAATATTTGACGTTCCCTGCAGTATTTGCCAATTACTGCCATAGGTGGGCGCTGCAGTAAAATAAGCTCATATTTCTAAAAAAATCTATTGCCCTGTCATCTATACGCCGCCGTGTTAACTAATGTTTGTGCAGAGGTACTTAAAGTATTCGCTAGATGTCAGTTGTAAATATCTACAAATTGAATTTGCATCCTAAAATACTTACGAAATAATTTTAAAAATTTAATAATAGTATTTAACAATAATTTGTAAAATTTAAAAACATTTTTTTAATGTGAAATTATTCTTTTCGACACATTCTAATAACATAACCTCACTTTTTTTGTAAATTTTATAAAACTTTTAATTTTCAATCAAGTTGATTGAATCAACTATAATTTACGAATCTTCTATTGCCAGATTTATGGTTCTCTGCTAGAAATATATAAAAAGGTAATTTTCCTAATAACTTTTTTAATGTTAAATCTCAATTTGTTTAATTTTAGCCTTAAACGATGAATTTTATAAGACAAATCATTACGAGGCTTCCCACCAGTGGTTCATTATTATGTACACCTCAGCCACATATTGGCCCATTATTATCTAAGGTAACAAATATGTTTGGAGGATTTGCGATACAAGGTAAATTTTATTAAAACATGTCAAGATAGGGTACAAATGGTTGATTGTATAATTTTTTCGTGTAGATCAGTTACCGAAAAGGAATTTTGCATCCAAAATTTAATATTTTATACATACATATTGCATCAATTCAAAGATCGGAAATTACTATTAAAGTTGGGGTAATTCACACACCTGTGCCATCATTATATTTTGAGATTGCTTGGTCTTACATGGAAAGGATAAAAGTTGAAAATGTAACAACTTATTCAAAATAATTTTTTAAATTTTGCGTAGTTTACAATTTATTCGAAAAATTAAAATTATGGTAAGTAAATGTATACCGGGTGTCCACGAAACTAGGGCCACCCCTGTACCTTTTTATTTATGAAAATAATAATTTGACATTTTACTATGATGTGTGGTCATGGAAAAGGCATTTATTGATGAACTAAAGAATTCAATTTTACTTTTGGTTTCACCGCAAATGACATCAACTTTCTTATTTTAAATGTAACAACCAATTTTTTTGTACTTATTATAAAACATTGGTAAGTTCCAAGTATGTTTGTGACCAAAAAAATTTTTGTCTGAACTTTCAAAAATATTTTGGATTTTTTTTTTTGGTAATTTTTTTAATAAAATCTATTAAAACTACTCTTAAATAATTGAAATAGATAAAATAAATTGTAAATTATGAAATTCATTCGGTCGTTTTTGAGAAATTAATATTTATAATTTTTAAAATGCGTTTTTTGCTAATATCTTAATTTTTTCAATGAGCATGATAGTGGGGCCACCCCCTATTTAGATAGAGGATTTTTTTCTGATTACAGTGATACCCAAGATGTAGGTAGAATCCTTAAGGTGATAGGGAGTCAAATGTTGAAAAAACGACGTACTTATCTTTCATGAATTTTTTAGAGTGTTTCGAATTGGAAAGTCAAAAAAATAAGTATGAATTTTAAATTCATTTGCAATTTTTGTTATTTATGTATCTCCAACTATATTTGTGTAATTTTGAAAGAAAAACTTCTATTGGGGTAATTCTGAACAAAAAATGTTAGCCGTAACAGCGATGCATATGTATTATGTTATCTATGCAGCGATGTTAAATTTGACAGTCATTCTGATGTCAAAAAAACGCTATTCTGTAAACTTTACTTTAACTTTAATGGCAATGTAAAATAACAAATTCTGTGTTAAAATGCATTGTATATCTATATAATGTATTATTTTGATCAATTATACATTAATGTATTATTATTATTTTTGTAGATGTTATTTTAACACCGAAAATGTTATTTTAAATAACCGTTAAGTTACAGTAACGTTTATACAATAGCGTTTTTTTTTACCTAAAGGTGACTGCCCAATTTAACAGCGCTGTTACGGCTAACATTTTTGTTCAGAATCACCCCATATATTTATATTTTTATTTTTGCAAAACTACGCTCATATAAATCTAGATACATGAAAAACAAAAATTGTATATAAAAGTACAAGTCTTACTTAAGTTCGGTATTTAAATATTTTTTTTGTTTCCAATTCGAAACACTTTAAAAAAATTCGGGAAAGATAAAAACATCGGTTTTTCAATACATGATTCTCTATCGCCCTAAGTTTATTTACTTATTTATAAAGCTGTTGATAAATTGATAAAATAAAATTTTTTTAAATAAATGAGTAAGTACACTTAAGGTCTATACCTGCCTTTTATACAGGGTGTCTCACTTTTTTTCCAGCAAGATTTTTTTTAGATAGTAAATGTCATTCTGAACAAAAAATTTCTTATGAACTATTATGTTTTTTCCGACTCCTTAAAAAGTTACAACCATTTTAAAATTTCATAAATTTAATGATTTTTGTGGGACACCCTGTATAAATTTCATTTAATAATGTTCAAAAAAACCAATTTGGCAAAGAAAAAATCCAAATAATAATTGATTTAAATAAAAAAAATATAATAAGAAAAAATATTACAGGGTATTCCACAAAAATCATGAAAATTTATCAATTTTTAAATTGCTTTAACTTTTTAAGGAGTCGAAAAAACATAATAGTTCATAGAAAATTTTTTTGTTCAGAATAACATTTACTATTTAAAAAAATTTGCTGGAAAAAAAGTGATACACCCTGTATTCTCAAAAACTGCCAAATGAATTTCATAATTTACTATTTATTTTACTTACTTAAATATTTAAGAGCAGTTTTTATAGATTTTATTAAAAAAAATTAGCAAAAAAAATCCAAATTTTTTTTTGAAACTTCACAAACACACTTGGAACTTACCAATGTTTCATAATAAGTATAAAAATAGGGTATTCCATATTATAAAAGAAAGTTGATGTCATTTACGGTGAAATTTTTTTTAGTTCAATAAATTCGAATACCTATCGACAAATATTCTACAGGGTGAGCTAAAATGATTGTGATTTGATATGTAGGCAACCAAATACGTAGGTTGGTACAACTGAAATCTTAAAAATCTCCTAGTAATCCAATGGCGTAGCAATTTTTTTTTTCCAAAATCGCCAATTTCACAGCAAATGTCAAATATTGAAAATGTTTTCTTCATTTTGGAGGCCGATGCTAATTAATTTTGATAAAAACTGACGTTTATGAAATAGAAGGCACAATAACGAAATTCAAAAATCTGAAGTTTTGACAAAACGGTAAAAATTACACCTACGCCGCTGCTTTTGTGAAGTCTAGTGACTTTGTTTTGATTTTTACATGATTTTGTGTTACTATGAACTTGAAGCAAACAAATTCCCCAGATTTTTAGGCGGGAAATTTGAATTGACCACAATCATTTTAGCTCACCCTGTATTTAAACTTTTGTTATTATATGGACCATGTACCTTTTCAATTTTAAATATAAACATCTTTTCCTAAAATAATTCTTTTTCTTTAAAAGTCATTAAAGTACAGTCTTCTGTGACGTTTGACAGGCTTTAAAATGTCACTTTTTATGTTCGCTTACTCTATGGGCACTTTGTACTGCCTAGGAGTAGAAATTACTACTTTGCACTGACAAGGAATAAAAAGGTGGAGTAGAAATGAATTTTAGGCAACCCAATATACACTAAGTTAAGTCTCTTTTTACTAATGTAAAGAAGGAATTGGTTCTTGAGGTGTTGGAGATGAAATGGTTAAGCATTTGTAATTTCACAACGATCAGTAAAGATTTATTTCTAAGGTTAATCGAACACATGTTCGACTCAAGTTATTTTCTTTACAAAGATAAATTTTATGCCCAAGTTTTTGGGTGTCCCATGGGGGCTCCGTTAAGCCCTGTTTTGGCCAACATCGTTATGGACCACATCATCGAGACAGCTCTTTCAAAATTAGATTTTGCAATTCCAGTGTTTGTCATTTATGTGGATGATTGCTTTGCATGTGTTCCTAAAAGCAGAATAGATGCGGTACTCAATATTTTCAACAGTATAGATGGTGATATCCAGTTTACGATGGAGAAGGAGAAGGATGGTATGCTTCCCTTTTTGGAATTATTATTAATCAGGAACGAGGAGACAAATAGGATTAATTTTAACATATACAAAAAACCGACTGACTCTGACAGACTTCTTAATTTTCATTCTAACCACCCCTTGTACCAAAAAATAAATATCATGGTCCAAGGTTTGAATAAAATTTATAGATTATCAGATCCGAATTTCCATGCAAAGAATTTGAAACTGTTATTCAACAATTTAAAATTGAATGATTACCCTACCAAATTAATAAACTCAGTGTTTAATAATTATAATAGGAAAAATTTGACCACCACCAATATTAATCAGGTTGTTTTGACAGTTGAACCAAAATGTTTTTACAAAATTCCTTACATCACCTCTATATCCCATCAACTCAAAAGGGCATTATCCAATAACCACACTAATATTTCTTTTTACTCAACGTTGGGTAATAATATTTTGTTTTCTAAGTTAAAATCGAAATTGTCTAGTGATTTTCAGAAGGATGTTGTTTACCGGATTGACTGCAAGGATTGTGATAAATTTTATGTAGGCCAAACTAAACAGTATATCAATACAAGATTACAACAACATAGCTATGATTGTAGGCCCATTAATAGCACTAAACTAAATAAGACTGCTCTAAGTTCACATCATTTTGATTCACAACACAATTTCGATTTTACTAATTATACTATTTTGGATACAGAATCAAATTACAGGAAACGACTAACAAGCGAAATGATTTTTATTCAGAAATTTGAAAAGAAAGTTGTCAACTTAAAAACCGACACTGATAATCTGAGCAAAGTGTATTATTATTTAATTAATGAGAATTATGCTTGATGTTAGTTATGTATTGTGTTTTTTAATATTGTTTTTAATAACTTCTGCTGTATATGCAACCATTCATAGAATTATGATGTACTTGATGTTGCCACCATCACCTGTGAGTTGTTTATTGTATAATTTAAATATTTTTATTCTAAAAATTGTTCCTTTCTATGTTTCTTTTATATGTTTGTCAGTTGTCAATTTGCTGTCTGATGCAATTTTGCAATTTGTTACTTACATGTGCTTGCACAAAGTTTTTCAACTGAATAACGAGAATATCCAAGATTAATCTGTTAATCCTCGAACATTAGAGGTATTTATGGTTTTTGGTGTTATCCATATAACTTACCTGTGCTGGATTGCGAAGTATTTATGTGGACCTTTAGTCTCCTCATGAAGGACTCTAATAAAATAATTTTTATCACATGGATGATTTAGATCAATTAGGTAATTATAATCCTCATTATTATTGCGACCTGTATTTTAATTTTAGTGTTTTTGTAAATAAATTGTAGCCTTGAAAATGATGGTAAACCCCATCGAAACGTCGGCAAAGTTATTGAAAATATAATCGTCTAGTACACTGTGTTCGTTAGCTGTTTTTCTTTCTCATATACACTAATATTGTATTGTATGTAAATTAAATGTCAAATTTTAAAATTTTTTATTATATTACTATTTTAAAACTGTCAACGTTTGAAGAAAAAATAGCATGTTTTATTCGGAGTAAAAGAACTTGTTGTGGCTCGCATGTATCCGCGGGACTCGTCCCGCAAACTTACATGCTCGCCACAAAAAGCACTTCTTTTACTCCTAATAAAACAATATACATACTATTTAACTAATATACAATTTATTTGAAAAGTGTAAGTAAAAAAATAGAAGAAAAAAATATAAATAAAAAAATAGTTAATTGAAAATCAACATGCGTTACATTTTCGAGTACAGTGGGATGGGATTACCTGATTTGGTCTCATTGGTTTTCTATTTATGGGGAAAAATAAAGTTTATTGACAAGGAAGAACATACAAGATTTGTGTGAAACTAGCAATAGATTCCAGCAATATTTTTTTTCCGCAAACGCGCATTTCACGTCGTGCGTGCCACGAGCGCGTTAAATTTTATTTCTAGCGTGCACGAAATGCGCACATAGCGCGCATTCTGCGAACCGTTCGCGTGCATCAAGTGCGCGCGCCTCACACAAACATAATTTCCCGTCGCAACTAGTGCAACGTGTCCCTTTGAGTGCGCCCCCCAAACCGACAGAAATCGGTTCGCGGCGTTTGGCATGTTACGTGCGCATTTTATGCCCACTTCACGCGCGCGAATACGCATCCACTTCCGTTTTATGTTGCATTACACGTTGCATGACGCGTTCGCGATACGAAGCTTAAGGTTTTTATGATTTTTTTTTCTTGAATTATTACCCTCTAATCATAAAATAAGGGGAAATACAAAATAAACAATTTTCTCCCTTTATGGGGGTAAAAACTACCCCTAAAACATTATCAAAATAAGGGTAAGGCCCCTGTTTTTTAAATTTTCTTCTTGTAGTCTATATTTTCAACAAATATCAAATACCAAAAATTTGGAGGACACATTTTTTAAATTCGAATTAAAGACGGCACGCAATGATTATAAAAAGCAAAAAACCTTATTTGCAAATTTTATGGTTTATATCTTTAGTTTAAGTTATTTTAAATAAAATATTAAAATATTATTGGGTGCATATTTCTTATAATTTACTAAATATCAATTAAAGACATCGCGGTTGGCGCTCTCTACCATTCTGAAGTCATTCACGTAAAAAGGCCAAAGACCTTTGCAATTTTTTATTTACATCATTTACCACATATGAACAACTTATTAAAAAAATGGAGGGCACAAATTTTGTAATTTTTTTATCTGAAATTAAAGACGTGGAAAAATTTTTTTTCTTTTTTTATAAAGTTTCCTTCCAGTTCCTAGTACTTTAGTAAATTAAAAAGTACGCCAACATTTTTTTATGCGCTCAACCGTTTTTGACATAGAGGGTGGAGAGCAACAGAGAGCAAATTGTATGCTCACTCACTCACTCCCAAGGAACTAGGATGTTTTATCTCTCTTTTTAATAACCGTAACGAATCCGTTCCATCAATTGTGCACCCGCCTTAAATGAAGATTCCAGAGCAGAGGTGCCAGAAATTACCAGAGGCTTGTAAACCCATGATAAAGTGACTGAAAGAGTGAGATAAAGCATCTGGCATAGTGCTTTTCCTCACTCTGGCAGTCACTTTCTCATGGGTTTATACGCCTCTGACAATCTCTGGCAAAAAACTCTGGCGTGTCCCAAATGAGATGAAATATGATAGGGATAGCTCTAAAGGCCATTTTAGACAAGCACATAAATGTTGTACAATATTTTGGAACCAAAATGTGCTCGTCTAAAATGGCCTTAAAGGCCAGTTTACATTGGTCGAGTAAACGGGCGAGTAAGTGGGCGAGTAGGAGGACGAGTTCAAAAACCGAGATATACTTGACTAATATAAACAGTAGGGTGAGTAAAAAAACGCCTTATTTACATACCCTACTCTTTATATTAGTCGAACATATCTCGGTTTTTGAACTCGTCCTCCTACTCGCCCTCTTAGTCGCCCGTTTACTCGACCAATGTAAACTAGGCTTAAGGAATATAATTGTAATAAGTGATTTTTTTAATAAGTTTACCAACAATTTTTTCAATTTGATAGCAAGTCTTTTGTTATTAAACTAACCAGACCTAACCTGATTATTATAAAGGCCGGGTGCATATTGATACGCAGTTAACGCAGTGTACGGCAGGGCAAAGCAGCTCAGTTTTTGTGAATAATATATTTTTAAGGAACATCGCACACTAAGACTCAGCACGTGGTAGGTCTTTACTTTTCCTCTACTTCTTCCTTGACTTGACATAAAGTAATAATAGTTACAAAATTCGGCATCACAATCTGATTCAGAGCTCAAATCGTCATATTCTGTCATCATTAAGCGTGCTGGAGGCTTATTCTTGGGCCGGTCGAGATTGTGTCGTCGACGAGACTAAAAGGAGAGACTTTTTCATGTGAATGAAAAGGACAGAATGATAAATGTCGTCGACCACTCAATCTCGACCGGCCCAAGAATTAAGCCTCCTGCACTGCTGCGCAAACCTGCGTCCCAATGTACGTTGTTTAATCGTGTCACATAGTTTTTTCCAGCAGTCCTGCACTATCCTGCCCTGCTCCGACTGCGTCCTTGCGCCACAATAAAAGTGCCTTGTTAAATGGGTAATTGAAGGTAACTTTAATGTTATTCCTTTTGTCCCTAGATTAAATTTCATGTTAGTTTCAAGGTCACCTAATAAAATGTAGAAACAAAATCCCACCTTGCGTGAGACCGTGATCAACAAATGGCGCAGGCCAAAATTTGTAATATGTTTTTGGAGACTGTAGGAATTAATAGTTTTTTACTGCACCGATATTTAAAAATTATGTTAACAAATTATGTTTGAAAGGCTGTAAAGTCTAAAAATTAAAATATTAGAATGTTTTGTAAATAATCGATTGACCGACCAACCTACCAGGAAATTTCCTATTTTTTATCAATTCCCAACAAGCCAATGGGAAATTGTGAGAAAGAGAAATATAGAATAGTATATTAAAAAACAAGTTTCATATGTCGAATAGTGTAGCACGCGTCCAACTTTAAAATAGTCTGCAAAAATTCGCTTGATATTTGCGGTTTTGCTCATAATTTTTTTTGTATTGAAGCTTTTTTAAAATTTCTTTTTTTGATACACAGAAGAGTCTTGTGACTACCAATTTCTTCTTGTTTTGTTGTAGTAAGTCAAACCAAATACTCACACGGCAGCAGTAAAATGGGCTCTTTACAAAAAACGTTCGCTTGGCGGCGTTTTCCCCAATAATAAGAAACTAATTGAAATAATATTTATTTTCCAACGCTAAAAATAAGTTAAGGTATAAACGAAGAGTTCGACGTTTCGTTTTTTATTTTAAGTATATTTTTTAACTTTTTGCAGCATCCCAAAAATTAAGTAAAATTTTAAGAAATTTTTGGACACCCCCAAAAAATAGCACAACTTTTCAGGGACACCCTGTATACGGTAGTGTAAAAATGTTTTGATATAATTTTGTTATAGAAGATTTAAAAAAACAGCAATTCGAACACAAATTTAATAAACTTTATTAAACAAAAGGCTTTTGTTTTGCTGTTATTTTTCCTCCACACTACCTCTGACGAACAAAAAATCTTCCGCATCTTGATTTAAAAAAACTAAGTAAAATCAAATATATGAAAAACAAATTCGAGAATGTAAAAAATATAATGACCTAAAAGTAGTACCTTAAATTTTGACCCCTCTAATCTCTAATTAAGTCAGCGCAAGGTTGCAGAAGGTAAATACATATACATTTGATTGTAGCCTAAAGAATTTAGCTTATAAATCAGAAAAAATTGAAAATCTGATGGAGGAAACTTGAGATATTTTGTCTCCCGTAATGCTCGATTTCATGATCTTTCACAATTTTTCCTCTCTAACTCGCGTGCCCTCTAGCGATTCGCATTAATTATTGGTGATTTGCTTATAATTTGCAAAGAAGCTGCAGAAAAGTAGGATGTATTTTCTATTCCCTATTATTATCTCCGACGGAAAATTTATCCCTGAATCGCTCTTCAGTAGATTTTACACCACTATACACATATTATTTTTCATACATAAAAAACATAAATTGTATATGAAAGATTCTTTTTAGGTAAGGCTATAATTTATCAAGTATAATCAAACCAAAAAATTTTTTATTGACAGATTTTTGAACATTTTACCCTCATTTACCTAAAAACTATTTCAACTTAAACATTTTTGATATTATTGGTGTAGGTATACTAAAAGTACTATTTTAACCCGTCAGTGGGCACGCTTCTTAATGAAACGTTAGTAAAATTCACCCATCCAGCATTCTTTCATTTTTTGTGTTTTAAGTTACAAATTAATTCAGGATCTTCAACTTCATCATCCGCAGATTGTTCCGTATCACTATCGTGGTCACTAATAAAGAGTTCGTCAATTTCTAAGTTCCCAGATTCATGAGATAATATTCCATTATCATCATCCAGATCCGAAATAGTTCTAGTTCTTTTTGAGAAAGAGGACGAAATTTCTCAGTTTAGTTTTTTAGTTGTTTCACATTGTTCATTCATGTTCACAAATATACAAAAAAGCAGTATACAGCAAAAACGCAACTTATAGCACAAAAATTTATTAACATCTTCCAACAAATTATAATTTAATGTGTAACGTAAGAGCGCGCGCTTAGGTATATTTTACCCACGGACTTGCAAAACCACTCTAATCAATTAACAACTAAAGTTTCAGGGATAAAATAGGATTGGTAATTGGTAATTACAATTACAGGTATACCGAACAGCAATTAGACGCTGTGTAAAGCTAGTATGTGGATGGCGACCGGACTTTGGTTCAAATTAACACGTTACCATTTATCGTGTCTCCTTCTAACACTAAAACAATAAAGGAGAGTGTATTATACTTGACTTTTATAAATGTTAGAAGCAATCAGAATAAAAAGGAACGTCGTAATGAACCAGAGTACCGTTGCCATCCACATCCTAGCTTTACACAGCCTGTACGAGTATATTTCTTGTAAATGAAATAAATTAATATTTTCTGAGAGCTGGGTGAAAAATACCCATAGCGCGCGCTGTTACGGGTTAATAGCAAAAAAATCGCTACTATTTTTGATACTGCCATACTGCCTTAAAAAATGGATAGGTGAAAAAATTGACTTTTTTTGGCAGTATGGCGACTATTTAGATCCGTCGAAATGGTATGGCATAGTGATTTTTGTGAATGGCTATATGAATATAATTAGTTGGTAAAAACGCGAACCTATAAAAAATAGTTTCCCAAAGTTTTTAAAATTAACCTGTTTTAATTAGTAAAGTGGGCTATCAGCCCCAAGCGATCAGTATGGCATTACGCTTCCTCCGAATTTTTCTTTTATAGACTACCTGAAAATACAACAATATTTTTGTAAAAAATCATTTGAAATCCGTAATTTTCCGACAAATTTGATTGCTTGTTTTGAGATTAGGCCCATTTTTCTGTCACTATCTCCCGGTGTAATATGCATATTTTTATTATACCTAGGTACTCATACAGATTTTACATCGGTCTATTCAATAAATCATAATTATGAAAAATCAACATTATTTTCACACCCGTTTTTAATTGAATTAGTACCCCCTGTCAAAATGATAAATATGTGTGTGGTCATGCATCGGTCAAGCGAGAGCATCTTAATCCTCCTATTGGCATATTTTTCTATTTCCTAGTGTAATATAGCGTGATGTGAACAACTTATTGTGGCTTGCGCTATTCAGGCGACAATGGACGCTGTCCAAAATGCGTCACCTGCCAGTTGGTCCCAAAGGGTAGGAAGACTCGGGGGATTAAGAACAGTACCGTATTTCAGAAATTTGTTCCGTTACTTCCAGGCAAATAACAGGATTATAAAAAAATTCATAATTATTAATTTGCCAAAAAAATTATAAAAAGCAAAAATTTTAGGAATTCGTTTCACTATATTTTTTAAGAAACAATTTTTGTTTACAATTTTATTATCAGGTTGTTATCAGTAGATGCTTTACCGGTAGACCAAAAGTACCACACTAAATAAATCGTCAAAATAATGTTTTAAATATACTTTGAAAGTGTTTTAATAAAATCAGTATTCTCTGTCATAAAATGGGCAACTTAATCGACTTAATCGAGATGGTTTCGATATAAACAAATAATATAGTCTCTTGAGAACTACATACCAACTTTTGTTTAAAAAAATATAATTCTCATTAAATTAAAAGTTTTAATTAGTTTAATTGCACCTTACGTTTTAATTTATCTATTGTTTCCAGTATTTTTTAAGTATAAAGTAGGTACATTACATTGTTATAATGGAAAAATTTTGTATTACGTAAATTAAGAAATTTTTCATATGTTTTTCGTAATTTTTGAAATCAATTCTTAAGTCTTTACTTGCGGAAAAAATATTTCAATACGTCCCTGTATTGTCCGGTTGTGTCCAGCACATGATTATAATCTTGCAGATTTCGCTTATTGCATTTCGGTAATTGTATAGATCTGTCAGTTCTGCTTTGTCACGTCCACGTCATTCGGAACAAGCGACCAATTCACCTTCAAGATTCATATCTGCCTTCTGTAATCTCAAATTTTAATATTTTTTGGCTATTGTTAGAGCAAACTAGCAATTTGTAAGAGTTGCCCATTCATAAATCACAACTAAAGGCGAAAGGATTGTGCGATTTTTTCTTCACTTTATGTAAAGTAAGTTGGTCATTTCCGCTCTCTTTGCTGCTTAGTTTTGGATTATAGTTAACAAAGAATTTTTAAATAACAAAATTAGTCGTAGTGTTTTTAATCACTAACTTTTTTAGTGCACATTTATATTTTCTGGACTTAAAAATATAATTATCAAATGGCACTGGTCTACAAAATTTTAACTTGTTTCAAGAAGTTTAATTATATAACTATGTAAAACCTTTCCTAGTGTTCGTCAGCGATAGTTCATTTATTAAATGTTTGTAACTTTCTGCCCTGAGGTTACCGAAAAGAAAATTCATGACATTCACAAAACTTCCCTAGGCGGGTTTTTCGATTTTATTCAATTTTTGCTCAAAACAATTATCCTTGTTTAATAATAAAATATTGAGGACCTACATCCTTTCTTAAGTTTTGTGTCGCTTTTTGGGATTGTTGGTGTAACTATAATGTGACTGTCACAAAAAAAGGATACACATAACAGAGTTATTATGATAAAAACAGAGTTGACCAGTGCAAATTGCAAGCCGAGTTGCAAGCATTATTTTTTTATCCCAAAAGTGCGACAAAGACGATCGTTCCTTTTTTGTTATATAAAAGAAGGGCCCATTTATGCCAAATGATGTTGTATCATCATTACTTCTAAATACAAAACCAATATTTTACAATTGCAAATTCTTTTAAAGTAATAATACATAATTTACAATTTTTGAAACTTAATACTTAAAAACACATAATAAAAAACGTGAAATGTTTACATATACATTTTTTCTGATAAATGAATTAGTATGTCTTGCTTTTGTATTCAAATCTTTAGAAATCTTTAGAATGGATTGTTGTCACCTTTTATGAAAGTTGAAGTAATGGCTTATAATTTCCGAAATTCGGCTCATATTTTGTATAATGTATAATAGTACCTAATAAAGTTTTTTCGTAGCTTTTGAGCAATTTATAAATATTTCATTACCTACGGCAAATTACGTTTTTTTTTTAAGTATTGTTATGGTACTATTGAACAAGTTATAATTAAACTTTCTTAAAATTAGAGACTAAAAAAATCGTTTGACATAGATATAATTTTGTAAATTCCTTTTAATAACTTTATTATAAATACTAATTACCAAATTTCAATTTCAGAACGATTTAAGAGTTCACTTCTTCGGATTCATCGAGTGGGACCTTATAATAGAGTCGTCAAGAAGAAGCAACCACTTGATGGTAAACCTTTTATGAGAGGAGTTGTCTTAAAAACGTTAATTAAGAAGCCCAAGAAACCAAATTCTGCAAATAGAAAGTGTGTTTTAGTTCGACTTATCAACGGCAAAGAATTGGTTGCTTATATCCCGGGAATAGGTCATAATTTACAAGAACATAATATCGTCCTTTGTAGAGTTGGCAGAGTACAGGATTGTCCTGGAGTAAAAATTAAATGCGTGAGAGGTAAATACGATCTCTCACATGTAATTAAACAAAGAAAATAATTTCCTATTGCAACTGTAGCTTAATTTAATAAAGTTTGTTTTTAAGAATTTTATCTTTTTTTGTTATAAAGATTGAAAATTCCATATTATGTTATTTTGAACAATAGGTGGTAAATCAAGCCGCCAAAGAAATAAATTGAAATCAGACATGATTTAAATAAAACAAAATTATACAGTTTGTCTCACAAAAAATAGATGGAAAGAAAATGGGACTATGTAAAAATTAATTTTTGAGTTACCTAAACAAAAATATGAAATATTTCATGAATGTAGTATTTCCGAAATACGTATTGGTTTTTTTTTAGATTGGAAAATATTGAATTGGCTTTTTACTAAAATATTTTACAGTCAATTCTCATGTTGTACTTTGTATATACATACTTGGTTATAAATGGTAATAAAGGTCATGGCGTTTATTATTAATATTTTTTAATGAATGTAATTCTGAAAAGCAGATTGTAAATTTTTGTTAAATATGTATGTTTTATTAATAGGTACTTTAAAAATATTTTAGTTTTGCCCTAAAATTTTATAATAAAATAATTAAATTGTAAAACCACGTAATTTCTCGCAATACGGATTCATAAATCGTAAAAAACTTGCAATTTTATTATCGCAGTAAATTCTATTGAGAGTAAAATTTAGCAATAGGGTGCCCATTTAAGGCGCACTTTTTCCTTTATTGGGGGAGGTAAATAAAAAACTGGCTCTATTCATGTCGTAAAACACTGTTTGTTTGCAATTTTGCCGAATGAAGGTCGGAATATTGCGCTAAAAAATGTTTCCTTGAATCCGAGAGCCCGCAATAAAACTTTTAAATTTGGCTCCGAATTATTTCTGGTAGAGCACGCAAAGTACCGCAAATATAGTCGCAAAAATCACAGAATCCTTTTCTATTACTGTGAATGGCAGCTGCTTCCCGTTTTTAAGAGAGATATAGGTCAAAACCGCGTACACAAAGAGGATTAAAATATGGGAGAATATGAATTTTTTGCTTGGAGCATTTGACATAGACATCAATCATAAGTTTTACAATGGAGTGCGGGCAGAGGCCAGTTTTGAGGTTTTCATGTCGTAAACCCTTCCATAATGGGTTTATTTGTCGGGGCGAGCACCACCAATGACAAGTGACGTGAAAAAGAAAAGCACACAATGCGCAAACTTGTCTTGTGTCTTGTGTTGATAATTCTTAAACTACTTTCAGGAAATATAATCAATCATGAATATAATAACGGGACTACAATTTATTCACTTTAATATGGTTTTTATCTTTTATTAATTAACTTTACTTTGCCACTAAGTCAAGACCAAAAATAATAATTCTTACACTATAACAGTGTAATATAATATAGAACAATTTTTTTTATTTTCATTTCAACAAAAATTTAAAAAAAATCTTATAATATAGAACGTTGTAAGAAGTTCCTTTTTTAAAAGAATTTTCTTATACCCAATTTCCCAAATTGGCGCTTATTAAACCAGAATATATGGGCTTGCAACTCCAGTGGTTAGGATATCAAAAGAATAAAACACTTTAAATTTTTCATTAGTAATATATTAATATGTTCTTAGTATTTTTTCCCAAGATGCTGATAAAGAGAAATTTTATTTATTTATTTGAGCTAGAGATATGAAATAAAAATGCAAACAATTTGATGAATACTCCTAAAGGCCGGCGCAGAAAAATTATTTTATAATTTTCAAGGCGTTTCATTTTTTTACTATTTTTATTTTGCTATAAAAAGTTGTTTTGGTCAATGAAAACTTAATAATCTATTCTGAAATTTTGATATACAGGGTGTCCAGAAATTAAGCGGCAAAATTTTAGAAGGCGATTCTACAACTAATTTTAAGAAAAAACTTCCTATAAACATATGATCGATTTTCCTTCCTAAGGGAGCTACAGACCTTGAAATATTGTGTCTAAAAGTAGGTTTTTCGTCATTTATTTGAAAACGGATTGTAGTACAGATTAGAAATTTGGTGTAAAGCATAAGATACAATTTTATGATACTCTTATCCCAACTCGATAGAATGCACCATTTTCGAGAAAAATACACTTAAGAGGATATGGAGTTTACAAAATTATATGGGTTTTTTCCTGGTTTTATATTTCAAACTTCTTGAATATTTATTGAGCTATATACAAAATAAGAATATCATATGAAAGTAGACCCTCTGCTTAAGACTTGTATGCGACAGTTTTTTAATATATTATATCCAAAATGGCCAAAAAAAAATCATTAATAATACGTAAAATTTGGCCTATTTTAAACTTATTTTTTGGACTTAATAATTTAATTTTTGAAAAAGTCGTCGTATAGAAGTCTAGTCATGAATGTTATTTAAACTGTGCAATTATAAAACTTAATGTTATTTACAAAATGTGATTGTAGTTTGAAATAATTGCAAGCCATATTTCGT
The DNA here is from genome assembly GCA_963971135.1 of Stenus bimaculatus. Classification (NCBI taxonomy): domain Eukaryota; kingdom Metazoa; phylum Arthropoda; class Insecta; order Coleoptera; family Staphylinidae; genus Stenus; species Stenus bimaculatus. Next base: position 21,036,678 of record OZ020180.1, read on the forward strand.
AAATTTTGAACGCGCATTTTAACTGTAAAAGCAGCAAATACTTTCAGCCTAATTATGTGGGATGTACTTTGGGTGAAGATTTCTTCTCCAAATTCAAGAAGAAGCTCAAAATATACGTTTACTATCGGAGCGCGGTCCTACTTAGACTCCCAATCCTCTAAACTATTCACTTGCAGAGTTCCAATCATATTTCACTATTTTACCATAATTTATAGGAAGTTTTTTTTCTTAAAATCAATTGTAGAATCGCCTCCTAAAATTTTGCCGCTTAATTTCTGGACACCCTGTATATCAGCCAAAATGTTAAGATAGATCCAGAAACGCGTCTAAGCCAATTTTTTCTTGAATTCCAAAGGATAATTTAGTAAACAAAAAAATGCATGGTTTTTAGAGGATGAATTTCTTTGCAATAGATTGTTTTGGCACTGACTATGCGTGATTTTAATTAATTTGTGTATTTTTTAATAAAATTACCTTTTGTTACAAAGCAAAACCTGTGTTTAGCTCCTTTAAATTTATAATCAAATGAACATCAAAATTATTCCTTACAGCAAGAACGAGCCCTTTCCTAAAATCCTTAAAAAAGATAATCCTAAAAATATTAACAATTATAGGTAAAAGTAATAAAAAAATAGGTTTTGAGAACTAAATACCATTTTTTTTTTAATTTTTACATTTGGAATATATTAGCATCTTATTTTTGAAATTATTTGTAAAATCAAAATACAGGGTGGGCTAACGAAAACGAAAAATACTAGTTAAGTTTGAACATGGCACGATTCTTCGTATATTTCACAATATTTTCTATCCTATAGGATATCTTATACCGGAAAGTTTTAACTTTGCCCCTGCACGTTTTTTGTATAAGAGGCTTACGTTTAATACATGGAATATTGTTTTAAAATACCAATTAGAGGTACTTTTAGAGGGTAAATCTGTTTTTACTAAGCTGTTTTACCTGTCTATTTAAAGTATTTGCATACCGTTTAACCCACTTTTGCACGAAAGCCTATTTACAATTTACTCAGGATTTATTGACTTAGGACCTTTTTTAAAATAAGGTTACAAAAGAAGAAATCGTTAAATTTTTAAAGCAAATAGTTGATAGTTTCAAATTTTTGACCTTTTTCTTCATTATTTTAAATAATTTTCGGGTAATAACCTAATTTTATTGGATTCTATTCTATCTTTTATAATTGGAGTTTTAAATACAGGGTGGTCAAGTTAAAGTGAATAGTCGAAATATCTCCAAAAGTAGTTTTCGAAAAAAACGTTTTAAATAAAAATTATTTGGTCTTAAAGGGGCCACAGAATGAAAACAGTTAGTTTTCACCTGGAGGACTTCTCCATGGTCATTTTAACCCTAACTCAGTTTTTTCAAATGGAAACCCATTTTTTTTTTATTTTAATCTGAATCCAGCAAAAAAAAAGAAGCAATTATTGTCTAAAGCATTTTTCTTTTTAGCCCTTAGTTTTAGCACAATTTGTGTCTTAAGTTTTTCTACTTTTAGGCTTATTCCTTACATTTGCGAATATCTAGTTGAATACATTTTTTATTGTTATTTATTACAATATTAAATATGCAATTTTGGAACTTTTTCATCTTGTAATTGCAAATTTAATGACGGTGATAAGGAGTCATTTATTGAAAAAACGATGTTTTTATCTTTCCCGAATTTTTTTAAAGTGTTTCGAATTGGAAGCAAAAAAAATATTAAAATACCGAACTTAAGTAAGACTTGTACTTTTATATACAATTTTTGTTTTTCATGTATCTAGATTTATATAAGCGTAGTTTTGAAAAATATAAATATAGAAGTTTTTCTTGCAAAATTACACAAATATAGTTGTAGATACATAAGTAACAGAAATTGCAAATGAATGTAAAATTCTTACTTTAGTTTGATATTTCTTTATTTTTTTGACTTTCCAATTCGAAACACTTTAAAAAATTCATGAAAGATAAGTACATCGTTTTTTCAACATTTGACTCCCTATCACCTTAAAACTAGTGTTCTTTCATCGACATTAGATTTAAATTGAAATGGCCAATTCATTGATCGATAAAAAGTTAGGTCGTTTTATTAGTAATCGATAAAACAGCTTTATTAATGATAACAATACTTTCGAGAAAAATGGACTATTGATGAAGGGTAAAAAATATACTCTGATTAAATGTTTTTATACAACATTTTTTATTAGAAAATCGATAGGTAATAGATAATTGGTTATAGTTGCTAAAAAGAACGAATAAATGCTGGACTGTTTTTTGATTAAACGGTATATGGTTTGTCAATGGAACAAAATTAATAAACTTAAAAATATTTGGAACGGTGCTTCAAAACTTTTAGTATTAGTCAGTAATGCAATACATTGAAAATTATTAAATTAAATTTTTGTATAATTTAAAAATTAAGCAATATGTTCTATACCAGCTCAGAGGCCAAATGAGGATCTTTCTTTGTAGCAATTTTGAGTTTATTACACGTGGACCAAACTTTTTCTGTTAGGATAAATAGTATAGTATACATATGTTAGGTGTATCCACTGAAATAGCAAAGCTTTCAAAATAGCGTTTTTTTATGACATCAGAGTGACTATCGAATCTAACAGCATTGTTACGGCTAACATTTTTATTCTGAATCACCCCACAATTTGGTTTATCCCAAAAAAATTAATAAATTGTAATGCAATAATAACTTAAGTATGTTTGACTTAAAGCTCACAATGATCATCCCCATGATTGCTGTTTATACCGTTGCTCATGAGGAGGCAAACGTTACCATCGAATTTTTAAGAAGAATGGGGAATTAGGCTTTGCTTCTGAATGGTAATACCTATTTTATAATCCTAAAGAATTTTTTATCATGTGAATTGTTAAAATGTTTGAAACTTATTTTAATATTGAGAATTCGACTAGGACATAAATATTGTAACAAAATGTAGGAACACGAGTTTATGCTTTGTTGTGCTTTTAGTTTTTGTCAGTTTTGTTCAATTCACTAGCGTTTATAGCATTTTTAGTGACTTAAAATTGACCCCATCCTCTAGCTTTATCAAATGACTATTACAGAGGTCGAATCTCATCTTCGAAATCGCAAGTAGTAAGTAAATGCACCACTTTTCCCAAAAACCACAAGTTACAATTAAATTCAAAAGTATACTTTGAAATAAAAATAATTTTTGGGTGTAGAGAATGCATATACAATTTTTGTATATGTATACAGGGTGCTGATTATTTTGATGCTCACCATTGATATCTTTTAAAGTGGAAGAGATACGAGGTTGGTTAAATTGAAAGAAAGTTGCGCATTTTTATGACCATAGATCCGATAGAAAATTTAAGATATTTTAACTCATTGCAAATGGCCATAATCTAAAAAATGTGATTTTAGAAACTAATTTGTATTTTCCAAACCATTATTGCTACATCAATGAAATTTGGTACCTTTAAATTGTTGACTATTCTGTTAAATGACGTCAAAAAATAATTTTTTGACGTCCTAGATTCGAAGCCACGATATTCAACTTTTTTATTTCTTACGGCCGCCATATTGGATTTTAACCTCGTCAGATAACAAATAATAATATATTTTTAGACTGCTAATTATCATTAATGTTTTAAATTAGAAAATTTGTAAAAGAAAACAAATGAAATCAATGTTTTATGGACAGTTTCCATGGTTACCATAAAAATATCGCCTGCAATAAAACTTCAAATTTTTTTACGTTATTTAACTCAGAACAGTCAACAATTTAAAGGTAATTTCATTGATGTAGCAGTAATGGTTTGGCAAATATAAATTATTTTCCCAACTCACATTTTTTGTTTTTTTGGCTATAACTTTACAATGAGTTTAAATATTTAAATTTTCTTTCAGATTTATAATGGCCATAAAAAAACTTCTCCACTTTAAAAGATACCAATGATGAGCATCGAAATATTCACCACCCTGTATGTTTCGTAATAGAAACACAATTTCTATTTTTTTTTCATTACCAAAGCGAACTTTATTTAGTATTGATTTCCATGGCTAACTTGATCTTTTTTAAAATTAAATAAAGTCTTAAAGTTTTACATCTTCATAACTACAAAACTTAAATGGATCCAATGTGTGTTAATACATATCACACTGTATAATATGAAAATTTAATAATAATAAACATTATTCTAAAGTAAAGTATTTCTACACAACTACAAAATACTATATTCATAAATCAGACAATTTTTGGAAAAATTTTAGTTATGAATAGAATTTCAGGTTCTCCTTTTCTCACGGCTTAAAGATGATGTTATAGAAAATTGATAAATATAGGAATTCTGAAAAGTGTGGTAGTTCACATCAATAAACGGCTTAATGTAACTGTAAATGGTCAAGCTTACGGTGACTAGGGTTTTGTGGAAGTGCCAGGTGCCACGCGCTAGAAGGGTTCGACTCCCACGCATTATGTAGGCCAAAATACGTGAACAATTGTTGCGGTTGTTTGGTGTATAAACGTGGGATCCTCGATCGATGTCCAATCGCTTCCTTATGCATCCTTTGTGAAAAGTATGTCCACCGTTCCCCAAAATCACCTCTTTATTTGCGCATCGCGTGAAGTGTTTGCGCTAAATACTTTCGCTTCAACAGACTTCATTTGGTTCCTGCATCAGAAGGATCAGAAGCCAGGACTTTGATCTTACCGAAAAGCAAATAAAAAAATCATTCAGATGAATCAATTTATCCAAAATCACCGTTATTTTTTTAGAAATTGAAGGGGCGATAAGATGAATGTGTAATATTACATTTTAAATAATTAAATTGTACTATACCTTTTAAACTTCACATTCCGACTAATCAACTTCAAATAGAGAGTTATCAATTTCAAAATTAGAATAATCAATACTGAATTGAGAATAATCAATTTCAAATTGATATTTATTAGTTTCACCCAAATGGATCATTCAAATTTCAAGAAAGGACGAATTGTTGCAAAATTAGTTTACATAGTCTATGAACGCTCTAACAATAAACTCGTTGTTACTTATTATTGTATCAATTTCATTGCTCACATTGAAATACTATACATTATTTATTAAATATGATAAACCCAATATTTTGATTCACAAATATTCATAGACTGTATAAACTAATTTTGCAATAATTTGTTATATCTTCAAATTATAATGTTTTTTAGGTTAAACTTATAAATCTCAATTTGAAATTGATTATTCCCAATTTGATTTTGATTATTCTCAATTTGAAATTGATAAGTCTAAATTTTAAATTGATTATTTTTAATTTTAAAATGATTATTCTCAATTTGACATTGATAAGTCTCAATTTGAACTTGATTACTCTCAATTTGTTGAAGTTGAAATAGTATAGAAAAAAAATGTTTTAGAAACCACACTATAATTGGATTTTATTACAAGTCTACTAATAGTATATTTTATTCAATGAGCGTGTAAAGTTGCTATTACACACGAGGATTAAAGTTTGCGTTTATAGTAATTAATCCGTGTGTGTAATTGTAATATACGCGAGTTTAAGACTATACTTAATCTAAGACTTAATGTTTGAACATAATCTAACTTATTTGCTATTTTATTAATAACAATTATTTTCAATGTAGATGCTATTGGAATTTCCTAAATATGCCTTTTAACAATAAATAATTGCATTGAAATTGTTTTGTACACTCAAATGTCCTAAAGTTATTAATGTTAATTTGCCAGTGGACAGGGTTGGACTCGAGTGAAGATAGCATCGTCTTTTTTTCGATAAATTTCGACACATGTCGGTTTTAGCTTACTTCAGCTTCAGTTTACTTTACAAATAGAGCGTTATCAATGGCTGCAAGCTGCAACCTACAGTGTAATGGTAAAGTAAAGTCACTAGTTGTGTAATGAATTTCAATACATGCCAGAAAACGCATATGTAATGAATACTTTGCTTGTTAATCGTATACATATAATAGATAATAGTATATTATTCAACGAGCGAGAAATGATTGCCATTATTCACGAAGACCGAAATTGTCTAATAGGTCTGAGTGAATAATGGCTACCTTCTCGTGGGTAGAATACTATACTTTTTCCACCACTTTTATAAGAATTTTTTAAGATGACAACCGCCCCTCCCCCCCCTGTCCGTCGTTACGGGTTTTTCCGTCGCCCCCCCCCCGGAAATAAATCCTGGGTGCGCCACTGTGTTGCAAGCTTAACTAAAATACCGTGTCGGAATTGCAGCTTTGTGACTGGTCCAAATTGCGGGAAATCAAAACAGTGGCGGAAAGATAGGGTGTGTTGTATGTTGATAGCGTTATTTTCTAGAAAACAAATAATATACGTATTATTTAATGGTCGTGGAAAAACTTTTTTAATACCTGTTTGCGTTTAGAAACATTTATTAAATTTCTTGAAAATAAAAATAAACTTTTTATTGCTCCACATTTTCAACAATTGCGTTGTTCAGACATTGAAAGAACAGAGATACCATGAACTTTCGGCATATCTCTTTTGCTCTGCTGTAAACAGCTGAGTAAGTGCTGCCAATGTGTAAATCATGCAACCTAATAGTAGAAATCAACTAAGTAATAACTAGAAATATTATTACAACAAAGTACTTTTCAATTTAAACCCTTCCAAAAATCATTTTATATTTTTATTAACAAATGCGCAAGGTTGTTTTCATTTTATATCCTCTAAATAACTTTTTGGTTAGGTGTGTACTCTACGGTATTTTTGTTCTATTGTGAAATCAAATAAAATGTTATTTGGAAGATATAAAATGATAACAACTTTGCTCATTTATTAATAAAAATATAAAATGATTTTTGGAAGGCTTTAAATTAAAAAATACTTTGTTATAATAATATTTCTAGTTATTATTCACTTTTTTTCTACTTTTAGGTTGCATGATTGACACATTGGCAGCACTTAATGACAGAGTGAGAAAGTATGCTAAAGTTCATAGTATCTCTGTTCTTTCAAGGTCTAAACAACGCAATTATTAAACAAAGTTATACATTTTGTCTTATAAGTTTTAAACACAAAAAGATAGCAAAAAGTTAAGAAAAGATAACACTTTTAGGAATATCCAAGGAAGTAAAAAGTTGAATTTCTATTGGAATATTATTATTATTTATTATTGCTATTATTTATCGATTTTTAACACGTATACCTTTTTCATAGTAAATTATCTGTCTTATGAGAAAATAAGTTGAAATTGCAAAAAAAGTAACACTAAAAAAAGTTAAACTTAAATTATAAGTTTAGGTTTAACTGGTAGTAAATGAATGCGAAATGGTAAAACTACAGTACCAAATTATAAATAACTTAAAAGTAGCCTCCTATGGCGATTTTTGTCGAGTTACCTTCATAGAGCGAAAAGTTATCTGGGTTTTTATTTTTTGAAAAGTGAACTTTAACTGGCTGTAACTTTGCAGGGAAGCATTTGAGGTGATAAACCCGTTCTTCTATGTTTATCCATGTTATTACGGAACACCCTGTATACAGGGTGGTCACTCTTAGGGTGCACACCATTGGGATCTTGTGAACCTAAAAATTGAAATCTAGTTAATCTAAAAATCTAAAAATCTAAATCGATAGAGAATGTCAAATTATGTAAAACTGCCAAATTGCAATCGATAAAGTTAAGCGATTACAAAAATATGGAAGGAAGACGAAAATGTTAAATTTCAGATTTTTCATAATATTTCAGGACTACAGCAAGATATCTCGGATTTCTAAATAGATTCTAAAGGAGTTTCAAAAGGGGCAACTTTTTTGTAATTTAAGCAACTTTGTAACTCTTTAGGTTCACAAGATCCCAATGGTGTGCACCGTAAGAGTGACCACCCTGTATACAGTCTTTTTGGCCAAAATATGGATTCATTTATGCAAAATATGCAAGTTTTATGGTAAAAAGAAAACAATTAATGAATACATTAAGGTATATCGGGTCTACACGAAACTAGCGTCATCCACCCCTGCAATCTATTAATTCAATTAATGTAATTTATGAAAATGAACCTACATGTTGGGTATTGCTGTAATCGGAAAAAATAATTCTCTATCTAAATAGGGGGTGGCCCCACTATCATGGCATTTGAAAAAATGTAGTTATTTGCAAAAAGCCCATCTTAGACATTAGAAAAATTAATTTCTTAAAAACATAAGAATGATTTTCATAATTTACAATTTATCTTATGTATTCAAATTATTTAAGAGGATAGTCGGCAAAATGTTACACAGGCGTTTTTAAAATAAAAATATCTTAATTAAGAATTAATTATATTCAATTTTGTAAATTAATACTGAAAGTAAATTAAAGAGACTACGACCTTTGGAATTTAATTTAATTTAAATAGTTTCATAATAAGGTTCTAAATTGAGCCTAAAAGTTATAAGCATATTTTTGGACGTTTTTAATACAACAAAAACTAAAAATTAAAAATTAAAATATAAAAATAAAAGGTCGTGAAAAAAATATTCGATTTCAATTACCCGTTCGTTTTTTCTGTTTCTTTAAAGACATCGGAATTTAGATTACAAAGTCCTATACCTAATTCCACCGGCTATCTTCTTATGAGTAGTTTCAATTGATTCAAAAGTTCAAGAATTTTTTTTTGCCACAATCGTACGTTCATAAAATTTCCGGTGAATCCGGGAGTGAAATTGATATTATTTTAGATCAATAAATGCGTTGTTTTATCCCATATAATCAGGAAAAATTTTAATTTTTTATTTTCATAAATAAAAAAATTACAGGGGAGGCCCTAGATTCGTGGATTGGAGTAGACTAGGACGCTAACTTATGAATTTCTGAAAAATCATTCCATCCTTATTTTGAATTGAAGGTAGAATTGGACGCTTACTAAGGGTAGGTGGTAGGAAGGAAACCTATCTATCGTCCAAATATGCCTACCCCTTTTTGTGGCGAAAGTAGTCAGCGTCCAAAACTGCTGAATCATAAAAGATTTATTTTATTTGGCGTATAAATTTGTGCCAACTGTTTCATGTACACCCGGGTGTACATAAAAAACGGTCAACGAAGTAACTTATTATTTTATCCGATTTTAATAAGTGATAATTTCATATTAAATGATTCAAAGAATACTATTGGTTATTAAAAGATGGATATTTTTCCAAAAACGTCCGTAAAATTACAAGCAACTTTTGTTTTTTGAATGGCAAAATGAGTACAAATTTTTTTTTTCAAGAATACTTTGAGTCCATAATACAAAAACGTTTTTTCTTAATATCTAAGAAAGTAAATTTTATATTTTAATGCAAATAATAATATTTTTTAATGTTTCTTTTGCTTTTTGTATTTTTTTCAATTTATAATATTGGCTATTTATAATAACTAAATATGAAGAGGAAGAAATTTTTAAGAGGTAATTACCTAATTTTGAAAATTATGCAAAAATATGAAGATATGCAAAATAAGCAATTGGCATAAAATCCGGCCTTTCGTTGTAAAGGCTGTTTTAGACGGGCACATTTCTTACAACAAATCTTACTTAAGATTTGTTCTAAAGGCTGTTTTGACGGGCACATTTCTTACAACAAATCTTATGTAAGATTTGTTATAAGAAATTTGTGGTCGTGTAAAACAGGAAATTTTAACATAAACACAATTTGTGTCAAAATTGTGGCCAAAATAGAACCTGCTCTATTTTATTTGTAACATAAATTTCTTAGAACAAATCTTACGTAAGATTTGTTGTAAGAAAAGTGCCCGTCAAAAACAGCCTTAAGAACAAATCTTACATAAGATTTGTTGTAAGAAATTTCTTATAACAAATCTTACATAAAAGATTTGTTGTAAGAAATGTGCCCGTCTAAAACAGCCTAAAGATTTGGTGTAAGATTTGTTGTAAGGTTTGTTGTAAGATTTGTTGTAAGATTTGTTGCAAAATATAAGTAATATATGTTCTAAGATATGTTATAAGAAATTTATGGCCGTGTAAAGCAGCAAATTTCAACACAAATACTATTTGTGTGACAATGTGTTGATTGATTGCGCTTTTGCGGACGACATGTGGAGTTCAAATGCTGATTTGTTTCTTATAAAATAATAAACGTCAACTATTATAACATTTTTTATAATTTATAAATGATTTAGCGTTCAAAATTAATATTGATAGTGCTGGGATTTTGGCTTTAACGCCTGGTTTACATTGGTCGAGTAAACGGACGAGTAGGAGGGCGAGTTCAAAAAGTGAGAAGTACTCGACTAATATAAACAGTAGGGTGAGTAAAAAAAGGCGCTTTTTTTACTCATCTTACTATTTATTTTGGTCGAGTATACCTCGGTTTTTGAACTCGCCCTCCTACTTGCCCACATACTCGCCCGTTTACCCGACCAATGTTAACCAGGCTTAAGAACTCGGAAAGTAAATCTAGTTTTTGTTCACATACAGCTGACCGGTTTCAGTTATCACTTTATTAACCTTCCTCAGAGCTAAAATATCAAGAACAACGACTTCTTAGGTATCATAGATAACAATTAATTCATTATGTATCGATTAACTTTTAACAAAGATCAAAAAAAATTTAACATGTGTGATTATTTATAATTAAGGTTGTAATTACCTTTATGTTAAATTTTCATAGTTTTCGTCATTAAAATTAAAAAATACCTATAGTTATGTCTCGAAAAATAATACATTATATTAATTGACATGTCAATGAATTAATTGTTATCTATGATACCTAATAAGTCGTTCTTTTTAATATTTTAGCTCCTAGGAAGGTTAATAAAGTGATAACCGAAACCGCCGGTCAGCTGTATGTGAACAAAAACTAGTTTTAGCCCTTTAAGCCATAATCCCAGTGCTATCATTTTTTATAATATTTGTTTTATGACCGTGTAAGACAGAAAATTTCAATACAAATACAAATTGTGTAACAATGCGTTCCAGGAATCCGTTTTGGAGTTCAAATGTCAACTGATTTGTCTAAGATTTATTTTTGTCATAAAACTGCAAATACTCCTAATACTTTGCCTTTCTCACTTCATTTATAAAAAGAGCAAATATGGGATGCGATTAACTTCGAATAAATATAATTTTTAATACCAGAAATTTTCAAAATTTTATGAACTTTTCTGGTCAAACGAAAACGAATTGAACATTTTTATAGATATTTGTTTTGGGCACGACAATATAGCAATACACAAGAGAGTATTTTGTAAGAACTAAAAAAAAAGATTTGGGTTAAATATCCCTTATTATGATAAATACAATGTTACATAATAAAAAATATTTATGATTTTACACTTTATAAATCTTTATCGGAAGATAACGGTTTTAAGAAAGTGACATTTGCTTATTTGTAGATCTGCATTAGATCTAAAGTAACATGCATTATTTAGCACACACCAATATCAGAAAAGTAATAATAATAATAATAATCTTTATTTATTTGCGGAATTGGAATATCAATTCTTGAAATTTTGTAATTCGGGATTTTTCTTGGAAGTACTTTAATTTAAAATGGAATAATTTTAAATTTTAAACCACCATTCGATTTTGAAAGTATTTATATAAATCAAATTCAATATTTATTTTAACATTCCTTGACTTTACTCTGAAATTTACGTAACTTGAATAAAGTCATTTTCGCAATAATAAGTTTAAATATGCAAAATACCTACAACTCTTTTATGACGGTTATCAAATATTCCTAGAGGTTATTTATAAGCGTGCCACGGGATTAACTCTAATTGTTTATTTTATAGTCCGGTAGCCCTTTTGACATAAAAATCTACATTTATGACCTTAAGGTATTGAATACTCTAGTATTAAATACTAAGTCTTCCGACGAGAATAAAGTGCCTGTCTGATGTAAATATTGATATATAACCCTTCCTGGCTTCAAGCAAGATTTTATTGTCGTAACTGAATTTCGGCCGAAAGTCTGAATTTTTGGGTCACAATTACAACCGATGTGTGTCAACCCCTTTAGGGCTGTGAATCATCTGCCACAATATTTCGCACCCCCGCATTTTCAGATAACTGTAAATGGAATAGCACGCACCCTTCCGCTTCCGCAAATCTCGACATGTGCCCTTATTTTTATTAATGCTCGCTCCATGTATAGTCAAAAATTAAGTTTCATCAAAATCAAAAACAACAAGAGAAATATATTTAATAACAAATCTGAAACCATAATATTTTTGATTATTTGCATATTTTAAGTTAATTGGCAAAATAAATCTGTTTATTGTTTGTGATAATCACAGGAAGCTCTCAATTAGTCAATGATATGTATTTCCAATAATTATCAGCAAATTGATTATTCATTCATTATTCCACGTTAAATTTTAGCGAAATTCTTGTATCTGTAATGTAAACTGTAAACAACACGTTTTAATAATTAAAGATAAGAGAATTTCCATTATTTATCATGATATAAGAAACTTTATTCATTATTAATTCTTATCTTTTTTAACTTCCCAATTTTAACTTATTTGCTCCGTGCGGCATTTACAATTTTTAAATAAAGATAAGGGGGATCTTAAGAAGGATTTGCGTTTGTGAGTGAAGTCGAATGTAAAATTATGTAAAGACGACCACCTTTGCGACATCCAGCCTATACGAAAATCTGGACCTGTCACGGACATTTGGGCATATTCCCAGAACTCGCAATCCCAAACCCTTTCGGGCTGTTAGAAAAGTTGCAAAGTTGCAAAATAACTTATAATTTGCATAAAGATGACAATGGAAGATGAATGAATATACTAAGTGGAGAAATCTGTGCTTATTTAGGATGTATTTAGGTTGGCGACTTTTCTTCGCATTTGATAGAAGGGCAGTTTTAAACATGTGTTTCTTTTTATGTAATAAATTTGAGTATATGTTATCAATTCAAAAGTTATCTAGTAGAGACGAAATTTTAATTTCATATTTGCTAAAAAAAGGCTTTACTTCTTGTAAAGATTTAAATTCCGATATGGATAAAATCAGTTAATTTGGAAAAGTAAAATTTAATAAAAAAAAGGTGTTCTAATAATTAAATTTTAAGAATTACAATTCAGTTACAAGTTAAATGTAATAGTTTGTTTTTATTTTTTCAGGTTAAACCGGAAGTGCGAGTAAAATGAAATTGGTAATTAAAAGAAATTATATGGTGGTAAACAAAACTTAAAAACAAATACCGATAAAGAAATTTTCTAAACAATGTGTGATAAATACAATTGTTTGAGATATTAATTAAATAAAAGTATATCTTAATTAGAAATAACCATTTTCATTGATATTTCCCATACTTTTTTAAATGTCAAAATGTTAAAAATGGTTGAATGTATACTTATTCCTGCAAAATATCAGGAACCAGCATTTAGAAAAATTGGAATATTTTAAAAATATATACCTACGAATAAAAAATCAAAAGACCAAAACTTTCTAAGTAATTTTATAAATTTTATACAAGTGTTTGTGTAAATGATTAGAATTGGTTTTTGTAGTGGGTATGCCAAAAAACTAAGAAAATACATGGTTTCTTAAAATTAATTATTATTGTCTTTACTTTTTAATAAAACAAACCAATTTCGTAGATTATCCAGTACTTTTAAATTATTCAAATTGAGAAACGTAAAATTTAAATGAGAATCTTTCCCATTTCCCAGTTCTGCAAATTAATAAGAGAGGATTAAATTTGTTTGGTAAATTATTCTTTATTCGGTATTTTTAATTTGTGAAATATATTATTTCATAGAATGATGTAATTAAATTCTATTTAAGGTATTATTACATAACGAGACCAAATTTTATTACAGTAATACATGAATTAATTAGCCTCAAATTACTTCTTTATAACTTGGATTTTCTAACTCTTTCTACTGAATCCCAAAACCGAAATAATGAGCCGTATGAATACAATAGAGCCAATGCTATTACTTCAATTTGGACCTATATTTTTTTTTTAAATTTTATTTTCCTGATATTTTTCTATTCTATTTAACTTCGAGAATAATCCTTAAATCCTAGTCTTACCCAATTGTTTATGATATATCTGGGAAAATAATTTCAATTTCATGGAATTTTAAGTTAAAACTTAAGTAAATGCATTTACTTCGTTTTATTCAGACAGTTCAATATTTTGGATAAGGTTTTCCCTAAATTTTAGTAATGATGATATTGGCCTCGAGACAAAAATAATTGTTGAAAATAATAGATCGTTTTCCCATTTTTGGGACATCATTTAAGACGACTACTTTAAGTTTCCTCAAGGTAATTAACTAAAAATAAATCCTTTAAATCTATTCCTCAAAGGGATAATTATGTTCCACAAATTCGTAGATTGGTTCCTCATAACCCAAAAGCGATAGTGAACCTTATCGACTTAGTAATAAGGATATGCCAAATGTATACCCGGTAAGACCTTGCGAGAAAAAAAATGAAGGGATTAGGGTAGTTCAGCCTTTAAAACCAATCCGCCTTTCGTGACGTCATATATATCGCAAATAGCAAGGTCTGATTATTAGGATTCATATTTCAATAGTAAAAATAATTTGTATGAGTGTAAGGGGCACTAATCCGCTCCCACTTCTCAGCCGAAAATAAAAACCTATTAGCGTTCAAAAAGTCCCTTGGAACTCTATTATTAATAATCTAAAAAAAAAATGAAATTTTACAAATACAAAGATGAATATGAGTTCTTTAGAAGGGTCAGACTACTTTTTTGATATTTGGACTTTTACTGTCTTAGTTTACACTCCTAAGATCAATGAATGCATTTATAAAAAAAAAAGAAAACTTGAAATATTTAAAAATTGTACGTCCAGGGGACTCTAGGAAACGCCTAAAAATGCATCGCTATGTGTTATGATAATTAATATTTCAATATTAATATAGGTATAATATTTCAAGTAGGGGGTTGATATAAAAAATGGTAATGTCATATTTGAATATAAAAAATATTGTATTTTTAAAATAAATAATTTATAGTAAATAGTAAATACCAAGACATTTTTTTAAAATAAATAAACTTAACAGTATGATTGGTCATAAGACGATATAGAAAAAGTATTTAAAAATTAAGATTTAGTTAAACTTCGCCTATTTCATGAAACAAAAATTAAAAAATCGGGGAAAGGTCAATTTTGAAAACTATAGTAAATGTACTGGTAATCAGCCCATAAGTCCAAAATCAGCCGCATTATTTTTAACCGTTTTTTTTTCAAAATTTTCTTTAAAGCACAATCCGTGGAAAAAAACATGACCGACTATTCGTAAGTACAGCAGTGGAAACTACAAATAACGTTGTTAATTAGTATAATATAAGATATTTATTTTAAAAATGGCTGACAACTAGATCTGGCAGGGAATTGACAAATTTACCCCATTTTTTTAATGCGTTGCTATGTTAATAAGTTTCGAGCACTCCATGAAATCCTTTATGCGTCTTATTAATTGTCCCATTTTCCATAAAATATTTATTAAATGTGACATGTGGTATATCAAAATTCTCAGAAAAAACACTGATTCCAAATATGTGTAATTCCAATATGGCCGCCATAAGATAAAACAAAGTTTGGATTATTTCCTGGCAATCCAGTGACTTAAGAAAAAATCTAATTAGCTTATTAAATTTTAGATAAAAAACTGGCTCTATGTTGTTAACAAAGTGTTTTGGTATGGCCTACAATAAAAGAGTTTCAGTCATATTTTGAAAATGCCACTTTATGGTTTTTTCAAGATGGCGCCCAAACGATGCGAAATTCAACTGCTTTGTCAACGAATTATTATTGGAGATACAAAAGTGCACTACTTTGTCTATTTAACCGACTTTCTATCTCCAATAATAACAAAGATACCCATAGAGTCCAACGTCAAATGGGACACCCTGTATATGGATCACTTTTCCTCTAGCGTTCAGAGGAACAGATCTATTTTTGGACTCCCCGAGAGGAATATATAAAAGTAACGCATAATAGCTGTAACTTTAATATAATGATTTACATAAAAAAGTGAAATACAAAAAATTTTTTTGGTTAACTTTTCTATTTTATTGTTAGAGCAACCAACTATTATTTTTAAATAGCACTAGTATTTTTTCTTTGTACCTTTTAAAAGAGTTTTTCTTCAGAATGATATTTATTATCCAAAAAAATATTTTTGAGTTAATAAAAACAACACCTTTTAATGTTTTTAATTTTATTTTTTTTTTATTATAAAATAGCATTGCCAACATTTTTCTGTGTTTGGCTTTATTAACTCTAAAATATTTGTTTGGATAATAAATATCATTCTGAAGAAAAACTTTTCTATGTACCTTTACGTTTACTTGATTGCATAAAAAGTTACAACAATTTTTTGGGCTTATAAATTGGACACCCTTAATTTTTATTCAAAATTTTAATTTAATTAATTTTTTTAATTTATCATAAAATAGCATTTCCGATAACAAAAAAATGCGTTTTTTTTAATTTACAAAGAAAACATATTACCCATATTTAAAAAACAATAGTTAGTTGCTCTAGCAAGAGAATGGAGAAAGATGTAGGAAAACTAAAATTGCCAAAAAATGCACTGAAATTAACTGAAAAACTTTTGTATTTGACTTTTTAAATGTAAATATTTAAATTAAAAAGTTACAGCTATTATGCGTTAATTTTGTTACACCCTGTATATGAGCGATTAATTTTTAGTTAATTACTCGGAAGAAATTACACTTAACCCCAGTTTTTATAAATCCAAAAAGAATCAAGACTTGTTTTTAGAATACAATATAAAAATTCTGATAATTTTTTTTTTGTTTAAAATATCTAAAACTACATTTATGTAAATCTAAAAAATACTCATTTTGTGTATTTATTTGTATAATAGTTTTTGAATTTGGGAAACAATATAAATGGTGGGATAATGTTTTATCTAAAATATATGATTTGAGTGGCTCGTTATACCTTTATAAGACCCTAGGTAATTTTCTATTTTAAGGCCCGAAAATATTGATATTCTTGAAGAATTTTGCAATTAAAAAACAATGAGAAAGTTAATGTAAAATATGTTTTTTTTTAAATTTTTTTTGAAGACCCTATATGGTAAAACGCCACTGGCTTTTAATTGTAAAAGATCGTTTTAATTAGCAATTTTCAACCCACTCATATTTTGTGTCTAAAATAGGAAATATCTTTCTTTCATTATAATTTGTTACACAACCACAACTATTTTAATTCAAACCTTCTATACGATTTGGACAAATATTTGCTGTCTAAAATAGCCTTCATAATATTTTTTATTATTTATTATATTGAAGTTCCAAGAATTTTTTTAATATGTATTAAAATTAATAAAATCTTTCTTCTCAAAAGTAGTCATTGAGCACGTTTAACTCGAGTATGTTAAGTGAGTTTGAATTCGGACTTGATTCGACCTTTTACATGCACTTCAAATGGTAGAAGTCAAGCCAAGCCGAATTCAAGCTGGGTTGAGTTGCTCGAGATAAACGTAGTCAATACTTTGGGATTTCGAATTTGGGTAATTTAAAATTGGAATTATGTATCGTCATTCAAGAAAGTTAACTTTATTATTTAATAATAGATAACAGTTAAGCATCTTTTACCGGGAAGATAGAATGGAATAATCCCATTATACCAGTCAGGTATGAGGGGATTATTTATTATATTAGAAGTTAATTATATAATATGATTGATATTTCCACGAAAATCTTCTAATGTAATAAACATTACATAATTTGTTGTAATAAATTTCTAGGTAATAATTTTAAAATATTAATCCTTCAGTAATAGTCCCCTAGTTTTTTTTTAATTAGAAATCTTGTGAACTCAATCAAAATACATCAGTTTAGTTAAAAGTTCCAGTTTTTTAATAACAATTAAGTAGAAAAGTAACATTTTTACCTCATTTCACACACCAAGTTTTTATCAAAAAATAGCCCGTGTCCTGAAGGGTTAAAGATATGAATAATATTATAGCTGTGGTATATAATTGCAAAAAGACTTTTAATAATCATTGTTTATGTAATACATATCAATGTTTACATTTATTTTATATGGAAATTATTTGCTACATATTTGATTTAAAACAATGTAAACTTTTAGTCGTCGAACATTGATTCATTGGCGGATCCTTAAACTTGTTTTATATAAAAATTCGTTCAATACTATTAAATATTATACAGGGTGTTGAAATCTATTATATCGTTTGTTGTTAAGAAACTCAGTATAAATAAATATTCAAAAAATTATCCGGTTAATTCTTTAGATTAGAGTACGGGATGTAAACTAGGTATTCGAAAAAGTAATGTCTATTGCATTAACAAAACTTTTTTTTTGTTTCATTAAATTGTTTGACTAAGTCTTGATATGTAATGACTTACTCTTTATATGATTTATATAAACGCTAATAAATTAAAATTTCGTGACGTCATAGTTTAGATTGGCAACGTTGGTGCATTCCCCTGTCGTCTCACCCACCGCGAATGTCAATAAACTGATAATAATTATACAAAATAATTTCAAAAAGCAAAGATTTCTATGTTTTCTGGTTTTATAACAATAGAAAATATAGAAAACTTAACCAAAAAGTGATTAAATCTTAGAGTAAAGACGCCAAGCCAAGGGCGTGTAGCAAATGTTGAAATAAATAAAATGGCATCCTAAATTTAAAACGAACGTTTATATTCAACGTTTACAATGCAAGTTCCAAGATGTGATATCACGAATTTAAAATTATTAAAATAAAAGAAAATCGGATGCACTAATTAATAAGTGATTAGGTACAATAGAATCATCTCCCTTAAATTTATGGATAAAACATAAATGATTAAAATATATTTTTCTTGAGAAAGGTCAAATTTTGATTCATATCAGTTCCAGTTTTTATTATATCATTTGGTTTAAGGTAACCTAGTAATTGAAAATCGCATTCCAAATATTTTTTGTTTATTTTTCTTAAAAACCTACCATTGCTATTGGGCATCACTTTTTGAGCAGCCTGTATGTAATAACTAAATTTAAATGAAGAGAAATTTAATCATTCGGTCAATATAAATATAAATTAATATAACATAGAAACTATGAATATTTAAGATATATGTAATATAAAGTTTCGTTTTATAATAAATAATCAAAATATTTCTAACATAATCGTCAATAAAGTAAACAGTAAAGTCCTAACCATTTTCGGCATACAACCACCTTACTAAATTTACATTTTTTTAAATTTTTTATAACCATTGTGCAAATTTTTACGCCCCTTGTAAAAAGATACGCGCAATATTACTTTACAACTTTGCTGAAAAAAAAGTCATAAAATATGCAAAAGGTGTTTTTTTCCGACCCTATTGTAATGAACCATGCCTTAAAAATCCCTATAAAATAACAGTAATAACAGCGAAAAAGGAGCCCAGTAAATAACGGTACCCCCGGAAACTAGGTAAAAATCTTAAACCGCAAGCTTTCTGTGCAAATTTCAGTAGCACGTCTTTGGGGTGGTGGGGTATTGCACCTCCCACTCCAAAACTAAGTAAAGGGTTGGGTTGGTCATTGGTCATCTCTATAAGTACTCCGGTCAAAAACAACCCGGTTATTATCAGTTTATCTTTCCACCTTAAAGCTTCAAAGTTGAAAGTTAAATTTGTTTATATTTATTTCGTAAATTTTGAACATACTTCGAGTTTCATAAGTGACCTGTGCCTATCGGATTTAAATCAGCGAATAAATGTAAGTAAATATGCCAATATTTTTTTCCGCGCATGTCTTTTTTCATTAATATTCACAATTCGAGTAACATTGTAAATGGGTGATTACAATCCTCATTAACGCGACAAATATTCTCGAGTAAACACCTTTTTGCTAGTGACTAATTATTAAATATTGTTTAGATGGATATTGCCACTTCAAGAATGTTGATGTACCGCGCTGAGGTGAAACAAGATTTCGAATCTACGGATAATTCTACTCCAGATGTTTTGGACTTATGTGTCCGGAAAAGGGAAGAAACACCATCTCCCGATTATGGATACCATGACGTCAAGTATCCTGATCCTCCGACATCAAGTATTTGCTTTTCGAGCCCTGGATCAAATGCAGGAAGCGAAACTTCTGAAATGTCATGTTCCGAAAAATATGGTGCAACATATCCTTCAGGAACAGACTACCCAGTTATTCAAAAAGCGAAGATTCCTCGTCCGTTCAAAGCATACCCAAAAAATCCTCTTACTTTGGCCATTGATGTAAGTACCGCTGAGTCCATGCTAGGAAAAGACGTCTCCACAGATGCATATGCTCAATTTAGACATCGTATGCTTGCACAAGTGCAAAATCAAAATCAAGGTACTAATGCCAAAATGCGTAGGACAACAGTTCCTTCAAACAGTGCTCAAGCCTCCGACCCTACGTATTGGGAGAAGCGACGAAAGAACAACGAAGCTGCCAAAAGGTCAAGAGATGCAAGACGCGCAAAAGAAGATGAAATTGCAATCCGTTGTGCGTTTTTAGAACAAGAAAATTTGAAGGTGAAATTTGAAAATTCCGCCCTACGTAATGAAGTGGAACGCCTTCGTGCACTTTTATATAATTAGTTGGTTATGTGCCCGTCGCAGATAGTGATTTATTTTTTTGTGATTTTTATTTCTTGTCATTAAAAGTGTACTTTGTATAAAAAATATATGTATATATCATATTGACGCATAGTGTAACATTATAAGCTGTATAAATAGAGAGTATTTTAGCCTTATTGTAAATATTATTGTTCTTATTGTATTAAAGTATATAAGCATTTATAAAATATTACGCATTCTTTTTTATTCCATCATACATCACAGAAAACACGTAAGAATTCGGAATTTAACACCATTTTTAAGTTTATTTAGAATCGTGTTAAGAATTTATAACAAAAATATTTTTTCTTCTGATTAAAGTCCTTCTTATTATAACATAATTTTATAGAAATCTACTACTATTAATTAAGATTCATCACTAAAATTCAAAACGTAGATGATTCAAAATTTATTGATATTTTCGTATAAATGAAATTTTACAAAATATTTAATCATTTCTGTTGGAGTTTTGCAATAAAATTTGGACCTAATAAGTAAGTATATTTTTAATTTTATATAATGTGAAAGAATAAATAGATTTATTCTGAGACAATTTTATTATAATTTGGCCTACCTTTATTTTCAATAATAATACGTTACTATCTGAGTTTCTAGTTCATTCCGATTACTTAAATTTGGGACTTCTGCATTTATTAAACAATTAGCTTTTGCACAACTTCACCTACATATTTTACTTTTTTTCAAGCAAAAAATCTTTTAGATAATAAATGTTATTATAAATTCAAATTTTCAATGGACTTATATTTTTTTGACTCCGATTCATGACTTTTGTGAGATATTTTTCTTTCTTGTTATCATTTCCTTATTTAAATCAGTTATTGCTTGGACTTTGTTTTTGCCCAAATGACAACTAAAATTATAAGATTTTAAAACTTTTCGAAAAAAATTTTTTTCTTCAGAATTACATTTACCACCTAAAAATTTTGCTGGATAAAAAGTGACACTCCCTATATTACCACAAGAACAAAATAACAGATTTTAATTTAATTTTGATATTTATGTATAATTATTTTAAATACCTTTATAAGGATATCTTTTATTGAAGTTTCAAAAAAATATATTTTTATTAATAATAATTTATAGGATCTATATGTAAAGTATTTTCATAGGTATATTAAAATTATTAAAATACTAAAATAAAATAATTTTTTCCTATTTAATTATACCAAAATATATAAAGACTTCCGAAACTAGTAACTTGTAAACTCGTTAAAAGTCAACATCGTTAGTAAGATTTATTACATAATTAGATTAAACAGGTTAAATAACTCAATGTTAGGCAAAAATTAACAAAAATTATTTTTTTTACTTTTGGTGTACTACTAATTCTGCTAATTTACTAATTTCACTTTTAAGTAACGTATTTTTAGCAAACTTGATTCTAGAGTTTACCATGAAACTTTTCTACGCTTTTAAAATATGATTTTTTTAGGTTTTTACATCTTTAGACTAATTCTTATTATGACCTGTTCTAAGATTGATCATAATCTGAACTACAAAGGATTGAATTAGTGGTTTAAACAATAATATGGTGTATGGTCCATTTATGCAAACAAACAGTATCGGATTTGGGCATGGGGTACAGCCCAGTGACCTCCGGCCTGAGGGGCCCACAGTTGAATGTTACAATCTCGCACCTGAATCCCAAATTATCCAATTAGAAAAAAATCATCATTTTATTAAAAATCAACTAAACCTTAACTTTCATAATCTTATAGATATTATTTTGTTATGACTTTTATCGTTTAATATTACCAAATAAAAACTGTGAAGCTCAAGGAGCATTTCTAGACTTATTGTAATAATAAGTAAATACAGAAATACAATGGGCAATGATTGATTAAATCATTTACATTTGATGGATTTTTTAGGCAATTTGTTCATTTGAAAATTGGAAAATGTCACCGGCGCGGCGAGAAGTTAGCCATAAAATTTCCATCCACAGTTATTTACATGTATTTCTCCATAAGAAGAAAAAGCATTATAACTTCCTTATTTTACATATTATAACAAAACTAATTATACCACTCGAAAGCTCAAAGAATCTACATGACAATACTACTGTCAATGCTTGCTTCATAAGAATAAATCCGCAATTTGTAATTAATCAGATGACTACCTTAAAATATCAAAAACTTCTACTGAAATTACACTTACAACTTACAACTAAGATAAAATAATCAGTAGATTAAATTCCCCACATTTTCATATATAAAACAATGTCAGCCACTAATTATTAACCCAATATAATAATTAACCGAAAACTGTAATTTCTGAGTAATTTTTTATTCTAATGGTCACCAATGATAAGTCATAAAAAAATTATTTAGTTCATTTGATAGGAAATTTAATAAGCTTTCCAAAGATATATGACACAATGCCAACCTCCTCAGGATAATTGTTTAATTGAGCTTTTTATTATAATCACCGCGAAACCTAAATAATGCATTATGCGCTCTAACTTTTGAGAGAATGGTAGCAGAAAAAAACTAAAACCACTTTTAAAAATTTAAAATAAAAATGTGTAACACAATGCTAGCCACTAATTTTTGACTTTTTAAATATTCAAAAACACTAATTTTTTAGTAATTTTTGGATATAATGGCTACTAACAACCGGCCATAAAAAAGTTATTTGTTCCATTTGATAGAAAATTTAGTAAGCTTTCCAACGGTTCCACAATTCTAGTCTCATCACGATAATTAAATATTTGAACTTTTAATTAAATTCACCGCGAAAACTAAATGATGCATTATGCGCTCTAACTTTTTAGAGAATGATAGCAGAAAAAAACTAAATCACTTTTGGAATCTGTATTAGAAAATGAAAAAAATGATGTGGAACATAATGCTAGCCACTAATTATTGACTTTTTAATTAGCCAAAAACTGTAATTTTTGAGTAATTTTTGGTTATAATGGCTACCGAAAACCGGCCATAAATAAGTTATTGGTTCCATTTTATAGCAAATTTAATAAGCTTTTTAACGGTATAATATCACACAATGCAAAACGTTTAAAATAATGGTCGTCATCTTCGACTTTACTATCCCCGAAAACTTTTTAAAACTCTTTTAATGGACTAGAATATGCGCCTTAATATCAGAAAACAGTTGCCAAACTTTCAAAGTAATATGTAAAGTTGCTCCCAGCTCGAAGTAGGACAAAGAATACGCGAGCGTGATTACTTTTGTCCTACTTCCAGCTGGGACCAACTGTACCTCTCATAATAACTTTTTTATTAACAAAAATATCTCTCCCTAACGAAGCATTTCCGGACCCATGTTTATAAGAATATTTTTTCCTATTTTTATCCAAGGAATCACCACCCAAGAGATTTTAACATAAATGTGAATCACCCTGTAAAAATGAAATACCCAATTTAAATATACAGGGTGATGATAAAGTTTGGAACATAATTCATAACTGCCATATTTAATTTTTTTGAGAAAATCGCTCGGACAGGTCAATTTCAGTTATTAAAATCCCATCTCTTGGTATAATAAAAATATTAATGACGTCACTGCTGATTTAGCAATGACGTCATCTACGATTTTTTTAAATGGAAACCCCCACTTTTTTCACTCGTTTTTGATAGACATTTATGTCACTTAAACGATGATTTAAAAAAATGATTGAATTTGTAAACAAATTTTCGTTTAAAAATTTTTTAATATAAACTTAAAATTAATTTGTACTATTAAATTTGAAAAATTTGAATGTTGTATAAGATTTATTTTGGCCGCTTTTAAAAAATGGTAAATTTTAAATTTTATTTTTTGTAAATTTCCTTACATTTAAAAGGAATCAAAAAATTAGTTTTTCAAGACTATTTATTAAATTTTGTTAATATTTTACATTCGCATTAGAATGCGCATTATTTAAAAATTTACTTTCTTTTGTTATTATTAGTAACTTCAAATTCATTTTAATTTATTTTTATAAAACCTTTTTTGTTAAAATAAAAATTTCCTTTTTTGAATTAAAAAAAATTTAAAAGAAAAATATGTTTAAAAATATCAATAATATAATTGTCCATGGTGTATGTATTTCTTTTATAAAAATCAAATCAATTTCTTTTCAATTGTAGCCTTTATTTGAAATACAATTTTTTATTAAAATAGCTAATGCATTTTCGATCCTTAGATCATCATCAGGCTATAAAACATTAAATAAAAATAAAAATAATACTATAACAAAGTATTAATAGAAATTACCTTGAAAAATATTTTAAAAAATTCAAACAAAAATGACTTATGTAAAAAATTGTAAATAAATAAATAAAATTAAATTTTTAATAAACTTTTTATAAACTAAAATAACAAGTAAAGTAAAATAAATAAAATCTTGATGTAAAATATAAAATAAAATATAATAAGTTTATAATAAATTTATTTTATCAAAAAATTTTGTGCATTTGTAATTAATAATATCATTAACGCTAAGGTCTTTTCTTTTTGAAAAAAATAAATTTAAAGTTTATTTTTTATAGTAATCTTTGTGAAACAAAATTTAATTTTATTTATTTATTTACAATTTTTTACATAAGTCATTTTTGTTTGAATTTTTTAAAATATTTTTCAAGGTAATTTCTATTAATACTTTGTTATAGTATTATTTTTATTTTTATTTAATGTTTTATAGCCTGATGATGATCTAAGGATCGAAAATGCATTAGCTATTTTAATAAAAAATTGTATTTCAAATAAAGGCTACAATTGAAAAGAAATTGATTTGATGTTTAAAAATTTAATTGATTTTTATATCATTGTTTAAGTGAAATGAATTTCTATCAAAAATGAGTAAAAAAGTGGGGGCTTCCATTTAAAAAAATCGCTGATGACGTCATTGCTAAAGATCCAGTGACGTCATTAATATTTTTTTATACCAATACATGGCATTATAAAAACTAAAATTGACCTGTCCAAGCGATTTTCTCAAAACGATTAAATACGGCAGTTATGAATTATGTTCCAAACTTTATCATCACCCTGTATAATAACAATATTATATACACAGTTTTGCATAATAATTGTACATATTATTTATGTTTATTACTTCTTTTTTTGTTGATACGTTTAAATACTTATGCGCAAAAACAACGCTTCGTAGTGCCATATTTAAGGCCCTTAAAAAAACACATACTTTAAATATTTTTTAATTCATTTGCGACAATTTTGTCCTGATCAACTAGAAAGTGGCTAATGAGCTATAGCTTACCTAATAGCACCCTATTTAGCATTCACCAAAAGTGACTCTTATATTTTTTAAATAAATAAATATCCGTTAATTGTTTTGAGTAGTTTAGTAAGGCAGAGTAATGTATTTATTTGGAAACCCACATTTGGCAAGTTTTAGTCGCGGGCTACAGGGGTAGCTGTAAAATTATTTCTTTCTATGGATGCGGCTAACTTTTGATTTGTGCGGTAGATGTCAGGTCGTATTTTATGATATTATCTGCGTCTATTTTAAACTATTTCAAATTTTTCAAATTTAAAGAAAACATATTTTGGAATGTGGATAAAAAATTAACATTATTATACAGGATGCAGAGTGTCCCCAAAAGTTTTTTAATTAGTAAATAGGAATTGTTTTGTTCAGATTGACATTTACAATCTAATAATATTTTGCTGGACTAAAAGTAAGACCCTCTGTATTTCAATTTTTTTTAAATAACTAAATATCGGTTTGAACGATTGGGATAAAATGTGGTATGTGAATTTGAAATGGAAAAAGGTATACAAAGTTAATATAATATGTTTTTGCATTTGGACATTATGTAAGTGGTAAATAGTAGTAGTTCAGCGATATACAAAATGACAATCATTTTAGCTCACTCTGTAGATAGCAAAATTGTATAAGAGACAAAAAAATATAATTAGACTGTTTAAGCTACAAATAAAATATTATCTAATTTAATTCAGCCACACAAAAGTTACAAAACATTTTGGATGTTGATAATCAAGTTTTGATCACTTATGTACATAACGTGCAGAAGTAAAACATGCTGTTCAAAAATACCCTTTTCCTGTATAAATGTATATACCAAATTTTATCCCGATCATTAAACCGGTTTTTAGTAATTTAAATAAATCTTTGGTCTCACGAGTGCGTGGTATCATTTTGCCCAGACCTTTTTGGGACACCCTGTATTTCCATTATAGTGAATAACTAATTAGGCTAATTCTAATACATAATATATACTATAGGAAATAAGCTTAATGCAATGAATGGACACAACCACCCCTAATTTCTATTGGGATTTCCATGAACAATTTCAAATTAGAAAAGATCATAACCGCAATTAAGCTTTTCTTGGAAATAATTTAAAAAATAAAAGATGGCGACTAACAACTGTAGACAAATATTAACAGTATACTTATTATTTAAAAATTGTAAAAAGTTATGGCTGTAATTAGTTTTCCATTTAGTATTCATTATATTAAAAACTATTGTTCTAATTCGACGAAAGCTAAAAGATGAATTTATTTTCGACAAACAATTCATTTATCTTCGAAGCGAATACCACGTTTATGATTTACATGGTAATATAAGTTATCAAAACTACAGTAGTTCTTTTCTCTAGTTTAAAATATGATTATTTTATTAAATTTAAATTTGTATTAAATAGAATAAAATAACAAATTTATTTTTGTTATTATTTCATTACCTAACCCATTGAGACAGTATTTTTTTATAATGTGCTTAGACCAAAATGCAGTATTTATTTTTGATTAGATAAAAATTAAAAAAAGATGTTTCAAAATTTATTAACGAAAATTCACAAAATACGAAAATATACAAAAAGTATATTTGAAATAAAAATGTTGAAATGTAAGAAAATAATAAATTTAATGTTAGACCATTTTAAACCCAAAATTTACCAAATGAAAAACAACCAAAAATTAAATAAGTTATCACGTCTGAGACTCGTTATTTATACGTTTGGCCAAAGTTACATACCACGAGTCTGGCTTGTTATTCTGTCCCAATGGGTTAATATAATTTATACAGGGTGGCCCAGATTTTACTTCCCAGGAAATATCTCAGTTATTTTAAGAGATAAAAATATAACTCAAAAAGTGCTTTGGTCAGCAGCAAGCAGCACTTACACCTCATAATTTTATTCTAAAAAATTACTGGTATTTACCACACTTAAGACATCATCATCATTTTTTTATAAATGATATTGCATCTACAATTTAATATAGAAACAGTGTTATGCCACACTTAGTATTTTAAGTACATTTTGTGAATAAAAAAATTAAAATATTGATCGAAGTATGTATTATGCAAAATTATTTATTCAGTTTTTTTAACAAAAATTGTAATTTACAGTTAGGTTCAGTTAGATTAGATTAAGTTAAGTTAGTTTAGATTTAAAAAAATTTCTTAAAGAAACCAAATAAATAATAAATACTTCGATAAATATTTTAATTTTTTTATACACAAAACATACTTAAAATACTAAGTGTAGCATATCACTGTTTCTAGAATAAATTGTAGATGCAATATCAATTATAATAAATAGGGTGTTTCATTAAAGAAAAAAATGATGATGGCGTCTTAAGAGTGGTAAATACCAATAATTTTTTTAGATTGAAATTGTGAGGTATAAGTGCTGCCGTTTAAAGTACTGATTAAAATATTTATTGTATACTTGTATCTAGTAATTTAAATTAAAAAATATATTCTTAAAATCTCTTAAATTAGTGAATTAACAATTAAAAAAAGTAATTTTATTCCAAAATTTTTGGTTTAAATGTCACCGCTTCCTTCACTTAAGTTTTTTATCTGAGGGTAAGTTTAAACCAAAAACCTGACCTGTACAACACATAAAAGTTAAGTAAAAACTTAAACTCAAATTTAAGCTTAAGCTTGAACTGTGCAACCGGCCCTTATTCGTTTCGATCAGTTGCTTCCGTCAAAACAGCGCCACCTACCGTTAACTAATTAATGACGACCACGGAGAATTTGCGACCATTATTAATGTTTAATGTAGTTACATTTAACTAAAAATAATCGATAACTTCAATGTCAGCTGATGTTAACACAGGATATATTATGACTTTTTAGTTGTTATTACAAAATATTAATAATGGTCGCAAAATCTCCGTGGTCGTCGGAAAAATAGCGTACGCAACTCGCAGAAAGTGAATTTCGTGCTCGTGTAATATCCTCACTCGGCTGGTGCCTTGTTCGACTATTTTCACACTCGCACAATATTCGTCAATTTCTAGCTCCTTGCGTAATGGACTACCTGACAAAGTGTGCGTTTGGAAAATTTTTAAATATTTTATTTTTTTAGTATTAAAATATTTCCAGAATATGTTCTTTTCTTCTTATTAAGTACAAATTTAAGCATAGAAAAGCATGAGTAAAGCCATATAATGGTTTAATTTTTGAGGATGTAGGTTTTTATGGCAAATATTACCTAAAATTAATTAGCGTTGTAAATCCTGCTTCCTTTTATCCAAATAAATAAGCTAATATTCGCACCTAAAATTTAAAACGCTCTTCCTAATTTAAAAATTAAGTATACTTTTTTAAATTAGTTATTTATTAACATTTTACAGTAATTATGTTCATAACTTCTTTATATTATTTTTAACTCTAATAAATAATAATACCAGTTGAGTAAAAAGCATAGTTTACCTTTCTATTAATCAAAGCTCTCACTCAACGATAAAATCTACAATGGAAGCAACTTAACATACAACTGTTTGTATTATTAGTTGCATAGAGAATTTTAAATTTATTACAGAAATTGTAAATAAGGTCTGGTAGTGTTTGGTTTAGTATACGTATATTAGTAATGCCTTCTAGGAAACAACAAAGTTTTCTAAAGATTCTAACAACGTTTCAAGAATTACTTTCACATTTGCAATTAATTATTGCATTATTCTTAATTCAAAAAAGCGCAAAAAGATACACCAGAAAGCCTTACGAATGTATTTAAAAATAATTCCTAAAAAATCATAATTTTCAATCTTTCTCTAATCAACTTAGTTCTTGCTGTAGCCCAATAATTAAGAAAAAATGCGCTTTTTATAGATGTTCTCTTAACGAAACAGCCCCCGGACTCTTATAAATAGAAATCAAGAAATAAATCAAAACTAAATGATGTTTTAATTTTTTAATTAGATATTTTGGTTAGAACTTTTGATAAAAAACGAATTTTCAACTTCGATTGATATCGATGTGATCCCCGCGCTTCAATCTTCAAAATTCTTCGAAATTTTCAGATATCCTCCATGTTTTTAAATCTTAAACGGCGTTTGCAATAAATACATACACATACAAACTTTTAATATATTGTAAAATTCGTATATTTGAAAGCAAAATATTCATTTTAACGCATTTATGGCCTTCGACACTACCACTGTATATTTATGGCTTACTTTCAACCAGATCATCCTGAAAGTTCACGATTATTTATGATTTGAATAGTTTCCAAAGAAGCAACTATATTGCCTTAACAATGTATTCGCGATTCAAAGTAAAACATTTGTCGCGCAAATGTATGTTTGGTTACATATTCTAGTGACGTCAGGTACGTGACAAAATAAATGAAAATTTAAACTTCCAATGAAATAATCAAACGCATTTAATAATACAAAGTAAATTAGGTAAACTGAAGTTATTTACTTTACTGTAACAGACGTTAACGCTAAATTAGTCTGCACAACTATCCCGCAGGTGACGTCATTTCATAGTTCCACGCTAGGCCGTAAGAGGGAGATCGCTTAGCTAGAATCGCCAATAGTGCTTTTTTTTAATTTTCAAAAATTACAACAAATGTTTAAAGATGTTAAATATGCAAAAAGGAAACAATTTATTTTATTAAATCAAGACCGTTCACTCTATTGGAATATGTTTATATTTTTGAAGGTGCCGACATCTGTTATCGTGACTTTGATATTTGTAAAGAAGACAACTGTAAAATACACGCCAACAAGTTATGAATTTCTCCATTTCCTGATTTGCATTGGCGCGCTAGATTTGAAAGCTCCAGAATTCTTTCTTTGAGTTTATCTGAAGTATTGCATTTATGCGACAAATCTACAGGCCTTGGTAGTCCTAAAAGAAAACATTTAACAAGAAATAGCAAATCTATCACCCAACGTATTGAAAAATGTGATAGAAAATGCTCTAAAACGCTCCAAAATGAATATCAACTTTGGCGGATACCACTTGGTCGATATTATTTTCTCGGTCTAACAAGAAAAATGTAAAGGTCCAAATAAACATATTTCACAAACCGACCGGTTTTCTATATTAACAAAAAAACTATAGCCTTAAGAAATCGGGTTATTACCTTTGCTCCAAGCTGTACTACAATATCAGATAATAATAAATTTTAAAAAAATTTTTTTTTTGAAAATTTTTTTAAATCCATCTTTGTGTCCCTAAGACAAAACAATAAGATATCCAAAGGTAGTAATATTTGTTGGTAAATTAAACAGTTTTTCTTACATTAATACCTAAATAATCGGAAGTGTTTCAAGGGTTTATTTCTGTCTTCCTCATTCATGACTACTAAAACGAACACCAAAACTTATTTATAAAAATCCTGAAACACGTAGAAAGCTTAAAAGGTTCACTCCAATTATAAAAAATACCTGAAATTTTTATTTTAATTATTACAATACAGAGCGAAGAATGAATCAAAGTCTATTTTGTTTCAATTAGAAGTTTTTGTAGATAATTCCAAGATAAAGATTTTTTATTTATTTTAAATTTTTGCACATTATGCTTCTTATAATAAATAATCTTTAGGAAATTTAGGAAATTTCGAAAACCCAACCTACTTTTTTTAACAAGTAATATAAGCGACAAAATTGCAATTAGATTTCATAATTTTAAAATTTAAGTTCAAGTTTAAGAAGATAGTCGGCGAAATGTTTAAAAAGCGTACTTTTCACTAGTAAAAATTGATTTTTTGGGCATTTGTAATCAAAAATTTAACAAAAAAGATGACTAGTGCGTTTCAAATTGAATTTAGTTTTCATATAGAATTTTTGTTGTTCATGTAGAGTCTATAATAGGGGCGTACTTTTTGAATAAAAATAAAAACGCATTTTTTTATCATTGTTTAAAAAGTACGTCCTTCTCATAGACTCTACATGAAAAACAAACATTCTATATGAAAACTAAATTCAATTTGAATGGCACTAGGAATTTTTGAATACAAATGCCCAAAAATCAAATTTTACTAGCGAAAAGTACGCTTTTCAAAAATTTCGCCGACTATCTTCTTAATGAGTAGCTTAATATGTACTACATATTTTCTAAAAAATGTCGTTAAATTCTTTAATATTATTTTAGTGCAAACATCAAAATGTACACTTACCGGTCATTCCGTGTTCCATTAAAAGGGTGGAATACTTTTCACTCCAGCTACAAAACACCCTGTACAAACAAAATAATTTCTGATTATGCGCATCAATAAACCATGCAATTTAAATAAAGTTTTTTCTCATCTCTTAAAATAAAAGATATATCTATCATTTTCGCACTACAAACTCACGCTATAGATTGAAACTTTGTATTTTTAATCGGGAAAATCTTTAAAATAAGACCTATGAAATTTTACAATAAATATGTAAGATTTATTTAATTTTCTTTGAGAATAACATATACAAATTTTGCCACAAAATTATAATGTCAGTAAATTAATAATATTAAAACTTGTCATATTTCAATATTATGATTTAAATATTTAATCGATAATATCATGAATAATTTATTATGACATAATGTGTTAGTAATCTGAGAAGAAATGTAAAAATGTGCGCATTAAATTAATATGCATCGATATGATTATTTTATAGCGTTGTGCACGAATGCGTTTAATAAAAACCACGGAATATTTAATAATTTTTTAAATAATATTTTATTCTAATAGCTAATTAAACGAAGATCCTTTTATTCCCATCATTGTTTTTATATTTTGTAAAGAATAACAATCAGTTTATCAAATATTTACATAGATCATTTAAAATTAAAATTAAATGAGGTGTACTATGGAAATATATGATGGATTGTTTCACGCCATTATCCTGACAAGCGTCCTGATTCGTTCATTTTCCGTTGGATTATCGTGACTATTCAACTAACAAGTTTTTTTTTGACAAGTAAAACGTCAGATTAGCGATTTGTGACGTTTATGTCAAATTTCAAACGACATTCGTGATAATGAAAAATATTCGACTTAAATTTGACCACTTGTGATATTACATACCGGGTGTCCACAAAACTAGGGCCACCCCGGTAAATTTGAAATTTTAGTATATTATATGGCATAAGAAAACGAATTTACTGAACTAAAAAAATTTCAACTCAACTTTTTTTTAAGTTTAACACCCTATTTTTTGTACTTATTTTTAAACACTGGTAACTTTTAAGTATGTTTTTGACAAAAAGAATTGTTTTTAAGTTTAAAAAAAATTGGATTCTTTTAAAAAGTTTTTTTTAATAAAATCTAGTAAAAATTCCTACATACTACATACCTACACGTTAGGTATGACTTTAATTGGAAAAAATCCTGAATCTGAATAGGGGGTAAACCGACTATCATGCCATTTAAGAAAAAATTGCAAAAAAACGTAATTTTAAAATTATAAAAATTATTTTCTAAAAACGGCTGAATGAATTTCATAATTTACAATTTATTTTAGTAGATTAGTAGATAGATTCAATTAAAAAAAAAAACAAAATTTATTTGAAAGTTCAAAAAATTTTTTTTCATTTGTCCAAAACATTCTTAGAAGTTACCAGTGTTTAAAATAATAAGTTCAAAAAATAGGGTGTTACATTAAAAAAAAGTTTATGTCATTTCCGGTCAAACCGGAAGTGAAATTGAAATTTTTCTAGTTCAATAAATTCGTTTTTTTGTGCCGTATAACATATTAAAATTTCAAATTAATATTTTCATAAATAAAGAAGATACAGGGGTGGCTCTAGTTCCGTGAACACCCGGTATACAGTGCGGTCATAAAGTAACTACCCCCCCCCCCCCCCCTGTTAACTTTTGAACGGTTATGTTTTTTATTCTGAAAATTTGTCTACTGAGGAATCTAATTGCGAACTTTCTAATAAAGGTATTTTTGATTTTGTGGAAGTTCCGGTTATACCAGAAGTGGATGGCAACTTTCTTATTTTAAATGGAACACCCAGTATATTTTTGCAATTTCGTGTTTTCCATAAAAATACTATTAAATAGACCTAGCATAGTGTGGTCTAGGATTAATACTTTCGGAATTACGCCCATTTGAAAATCGCATTTTTATGAAACTTCATTTACACCAGAAGTTGGAACCAAGTGCCCCAACTTCCTTATTTTAAATGATTTTTTTTCGCAATTAAGTTAATAACATTAAATTTAAACAAAATTTTTATCCAAGAGATTTCCTGTAGATTTTATTACTGTCAAGAGGTTTAAAGGTGGTTATGTTAATCAGCAAAATTAACAAACTTACTATTAAACATAATTTTGTTTAAATTTAATATTATTAACTTAATTGCAAAATATTTCATTTAAAATAACGAAGTTGGGGCAGTTGGGTCCAACTTCCGGTGTAAATGAAGTTGCATAAAAATGCGATTTTCAAATGGACGGAATTCCGAAAGTATTAATCGTAGACCACACTATGCTAGGTCAATTTAATGGTATTTTTATGGAGAACACGAAAATGTAAAAATATACTGGGTGTTCCATTTAAAATGAGAAAGTTGCCATCTACTTCCGGTATAACCACAAGTTCCACGAAATCAAAAATACCTTTATTAGGAAGTTCGCAATTAGATTTAGGAATCTACCTAGGGGTAGACAAGTTTTCAGAATCAAAAACATAACCGTTCAAAAGTTAGCAGGGGGGATTTACTTTATGTCCGCACGGTATTATGATAATTTGAGTCCTATTTAAATTTTCAAGTTATACGATATCGACGTTTACATGACGTTTCTTTAAATTCCAAATTAGACATTTAAATATTTTGCCCCATGCAACTTTACCTATAGGTAAGGGTAGGCTTCGTATTCGTTTGGATATCTTTGCCCGCTTTCCTTTCTTCCTATTATGCTGTTTTTTTTATAAAATTGATGAGATGTTAGCTTCTTATTTAAAAAAAACATGAACAACATTTTATTTGATATGAATCTCTATGGACTAATAAAATTCCGGATCGTCGTGAAAAATCTATTCAAAAACCCTGGGATACTCCTCTTTGGGACTTACCTTTAAATAATATTTTGTCAACTGCTAACAATTCTCATAAGAAGGCACGTCTTTTTGCTTCCTTGTCTAAGGAATCTGGTGCATGGCTCAATGATCTTCCTGTTGCTTCTTTAGGATCATTACATTCCTTGTAAATAGCAATTGGTCTTCGTCATGGTACTTCTCTGTGTATCCAACACACTTGTTCCTTTGGCGCTACTATCAATGAGGATGGACATCATGGATCAAGCTGTTTAGAGCAGGATGATTATCTCGAAACAATGAAGTTAATGATATTATTAAAAGAGCATTATCTTCCGCAAATGTTACTTCCATTTTGGAGCGTTTAGGAAAAAGCAGAGATGATGGAAAAAGACCTGATGAAATGAGTATGATTCCTTGGAGTTGCGGGAAAGCTGTAGTTTGAGATTTTAGTTGTGTCGATTCCATGGCTCCTTCTCATTTATCAGGTACTTAAATTTCGTCTGGAGTTGCATCATTAACTGGAGAAAAGATTAATATTTCTAAATACAGAAATCTTGAAAAAAAAATCATTTTTTTCCCATTTAGCATCGAAACTTTTGGTGTTTGGGGTCCTCTTGGTTTACGATTTATTAGTGAAATATGAAAACGATTAGCAAATGTTACCAAGGAACCAAGATCCACATCTTTTCTAATACAGCGTATTAGTATTGCTATTCAGAGGGATAATGCTGCATCTGTTTTGGGAAAATCCTTTGATGAACTTTTCTCAATTCCATATTCCGATGTTCAGAATAATTTGTCTTCCTATGGCTATTCGAAGAAAGAAGATGTTTGTAATTTATTATTTGATAGCTCCTTTGTTCCTTAAGTAGATCCAGTTATGGATTCATCGGAGACATCAAATAATCAACACCAAAAGAATATCTCAACTGGTGATGCCAAAGTTGAAGACCAGGTTGAGGAAAAACCTGAAGATGAAGAAGGAAACGGCAATGAAGAAGAGGAGCCTGAGCCTGTTATGAAAGGACGTCGACGTAAACCGAAGACCATTCCTGCAGAAAAAAAGGAACCACCTAAAAGAGGAAGACCTGGTAAAAGGGCCGCAGGAACAAGAAGAAGTAGAAGTTCCCGAGCGTAGTATGAAGAAAGCAACTAAGAAGACTGAACCAGAGACTGATGATTACAACGTAGAAGAGGACGTCAAAGAAAAGAAAGAAGATGCTGAAGAAAGTCCTAGACGTGGCAATCGGGCACAAAAATCAACTACAATGAAAATACTGGTAGCATTCGAAGATGATTTTTTCAACTTATTTTTTATATTAAGTTGTACATTTCGACTACTTCTAAGGGGCGTTCCTTAGACAGAAACAGCTTATCCAAGTAAGCAAAGAATCCAATTTATTTATAATTTACATAAAAAGCAAATAGTTTTCCGAAAACGCAAATTTTGCTAAAATAAGGCTTGAATAAATAATCTAACCAAAAACAATGCGCAGGTTGAAATCACTCATAATTCTTTCGCTTTATTGGCAATTCAATTGTATTGCATATTTAAAACACCACGAGTTTGTTATACCATATTTATAAGCGCTAAGCGATTTACACAAAATCCAGCTTTAAGTTAGAATATCGTATTTACGACAATGGGCCTTTTCACGATTTTTTAATTTTTTTTTGGTCTTAAAGATAAAGATAAAATAAAAAATAATATCCAATCAATTTTTTGATATCTTTTGTGTAAGAGCTAAAACTTTGAATTTATGAATCCGTGACGTCATCATGTTCATAAGTTCTAGTCCGGAACGTTGTTGGTATCCCCTTTCCTCTCGTCCACCGCAAAGCTCTATAAACTCTTTTTTGACAGATGACGGCTACACAAGCTAACCAACAAGGAAATAAGTTTGACATTTGCAATCTGTCATCATCGATCACAGACTCTAGAGCTGGTGGAGTTGATAGAGACGACTGCACACGAAGACACACGACGGGATCAGCAGCAACGTTGCTGCTTTTTTGAACACAATTTCTAAATAAATTAATTTAAATTTTTTAGGTGCCCCAATTAAAAGACAAACCAGCCCATTAAATTAGGTTTTTAAGGAGCTGTGCATAGTATAAAATTCATTGAAAAATATTTTACTATGGATAGGCCCATTCAACCGATATAAGATTTAATACATTTTTTAAGATTGAAGGTGGCTCAGATATTGTGATATATTTAGAAATCAATTTTGCCATTATTATACATAATCCAGTTTTAATTCTTAATCAAATCCTAATCCCAATCCTAACATAAAAATGAAATGTTTGCAGAAATTTAAGTGATCATTTAATTTATTTATTTACATTTAATTCAAAAATTTAAACTATGCTAAAACTAGTAATACAACCGATCTTTTCTATTTAAGATTTATTGGCTCATGATAAATTCGTGATTTCATCCAAAACTGGAAAACCATGAGTGTCAAATATGACGGAGTATTCTAGATTTAATATTATTATAACAAACAAATTTTTGATAAAAAATTAAGATAACCCATTTAAAATCATGTGAAAATATTTGTGTATTTTACCCTGCTCGATGCCCTGTTAATCATTTAATAGTACTTGAAATTTACATGGTAGCCGACTTATTATAAAGTACTATTTAACTTAAATTTATCTAATTTCCTCTGATAAATACTCAACTAAAATTATTCATTAAGCTTTCATTTTGATATAACATTAAGCCGGATTATATACTTTTCTTCGTAATTTATCTTGGTATTATATAAATTTTAAGAACCACCTTGTATGTATGTGAAACTTACAAAAAATGTTTTCATCTTCATTATAATTTTATTTATTATTGAGAAAAAGTGGGCGTTTCTAAACAGCTAAGCCATATTTAAGCCTCATAAATTTTATAATTTATTTATTGTTTTTATTTTTAATTATATATTAATTTTTTTAAAGCTAATAAAAATAAAAAATTTACATTGCAAATAACTGACTTAATTAAACGTTTTCTAATAAATCGATTATAGAAAAATAAATCTCAGCAGCTAAACACAACTTGTTTATTTATTATGTAATTAATATAACTGTTTAAAAAAAAACTTAACCACTTAGTACAATATATCTTTAATCTGGCGAACTATAAATATTCTTGTGGTCAAGAAAACCAATTTTAAAGAATCGAATAAATTTTTTGCCCTTTTAATTATAATTATTTACTGATAATAAAACAACAAGCAAAAAAATAAAAATGGAAGCTATCTAGTTGTGTGCATACTTTATTAAACATGGCCTCGAAAATCGAATTAGCAATAAATTATTATTAGTGCACACTTTCGATAAACACGACGGTTCGACCCTCTAAGGCGTTAATATATAAAAAAATCAATTTGTAGATCAGTTTGAAGATAAGAAGAAGAACGCACATTGCATTTGTTTCAGTTAATTGTTGTTAATTCTTAATAGGCACGTAAGAATTATCCAATTCTATTCTAAATTATTTTCAGCACGTTCAATTGTGTTTGGAAATATTTTTATATTCCCAAGAATATTTGACATTTGACTTTACAAAATGCTTTTTTAATTTTCTGGGAATAACATCAACTTAATTTTATTAGTCGCACGACGATTTTATTTGGCGGAAAATTTCGAACAACCGATTTGAATCCTTGAGTGAAATGTTAACTATGTTTATAGTTTTAACTGACGTTAGCTTTTGTTTTATTATTCAGTATTAAAATGAAGTAATTGGTCTTACTTGCCATTTGTTATACGTATAAGTCAATTGCTATATTTATATAGTAAAGACATTGAGATGATTCTTCTAGACAAAGGAAACTTATTTTATTACTAAATTTGTATAATTAATTGGATTTTACTAGTCGTGTAGCGGCAATAGAAATTTTCCTTTATACGAGTATAGTTAGTTCATTTCTTTTATAAATCATCTTTTTCGTCTTGCTCTTACCCACTATAAGTATTGACTCATTCGTAAGTGAGAGTGAGACGAAAGGGTGATTTATTAGAGAAGTGGTTATTACTTATTAATAAAGAAAAGTAAAAATTATTTTCTTTCACACCATAAAATACTTTTACCAGTAATTTTTAGCTTCTAAGACAAACATAATAAAACCTTCACATGTTTTTATAGATCGAATTAAATTAAAACTTATGCAATAAATTTTCATAGTTACTACCCACTTAGTAAAAAACATGTATTATACTTGACATTGACTTGCAAGAGTAAAGCAAAAATTGTGTTACTTGTTTAAAATGATGTTTATTTCCAAATATGTGTCTCTTCTTTTAATTAAATTGTATTTTAGGTAATTACGTAAGAATGCAGCTATATAAAAAAATATGTAGGAAAACATAAAAAAACATTAATTTATATTTTTTTAAATCAAAGAATTACATTTACATGTGTACATTAAATATTTTCAAACTTTATATGAAATTATTATTAAGAAGACAATTTTTTAAATGCTAGAAGATTTAATTGATTCTTTATAATAATAATAATAATAAAATTTTAAAATGTGTGCATTATTTCTTCGGGCAATGAAACAGATCAATATTGAATTGAATTGAATAAATAAAATCAAATAATATTCTTTGTGGATTAGGAGAAAAACTCATGGTGTACTTTTCCTTAAATTGAAAATTAAATTCTCATTTGACCTTTTTCGACCATAGTCATCTTCAGAAGTGAACGTCAAAAAAACTATAGAAAAACAAGATGAAACATCAACAAGGCAACCATTTTGTAAAACACTTGCCGAGAATATTTTATTGGTAGGACATCTTGAATTTTTGAAATTTAAATTAAAATATGATGATGCATGTGAAATTTTGAAAATAAAACAATGAAAAACAATGAAGCTAAATTTAGGAATGAATTTTAGTTTTTCGTTTTGATAGTATGGTTAAACGATGATGAACGACTCATCATCATCACAAAAGTTTATAAAGAATCAACCGTTCTACGAAATTATAGAATATTCACAAAAAATATTAATTATGTCATTAAATATTGAAACTACTAAGCATTATTAGTATCCATTAAATTCTACAAATTTTGCTAATAGTAATTTTTTACATTTTAGATAGTTTAAGGATTTATTTAAATGCATTTTAATTATCCTAATTCTACTAAAGTTCTTAGTTCTTTTAAATGTTTCAAGCGAAATTCCCCAGAGGAGTAAAATCTAGAGATCGTACCTTCAATCGGATCTTCCAGAAAACCTCTACGTATAATAATTGGTTACCCAAAAAACCGGTTGTTGGGTATATTGTAGAGGTCCTTTTAAAGAGTCATATAGTTTTCCAACTACTGATTTTTATATTCAATGATATCAAAAAAAGGTATAGAATTTTCCAGAAAATACTTGTACTACTAGATATTCTTCTTAAAAATAAGGATAAATCAATCGGCCGAATGCACATTCCTTTTTTAAAGACTTTGTTCAGACCGATGTTTCTTTCAAATAAACTCTGGAACGACAATATATTAAGAAGAATTATAGTTCATTCGTTAGAAAGAAGAGTTTCTTCATACCACACGCTAAATATGTATAAAATTTAATTATTTGCACAACCCTTTAGATTTTTCTCCGAAACTATTTGGGACGTATATAATGAATACGGAGAAAGATTACATCAAGATATTATTTCAATGTAGAAACCTTATAACAGAATATAGACAGACTCATATTAGCTGAATAATGCTGGAAAATAAATTCTGCCAAAAAACATCCTGTACAAAATATAAAAGGAAATTGTTATTAAAATTTG
Organism: Stenus bimaculatus; assembly: GCA_963971135.1. Classification (NCBI taxonomy): domain Eukaryota; kingdom Metazoa; phylum Arthropoda; class Insecta; order Coleoptera; family Staphylinidae; genus Stenus; species Stenus bimaculatus. The sequence continues at coordinate 21,077,251 of OZ020180.1, forward strand.
AATTGAATTTATTTATTTTATACTAAAATAATTATTACAAATATTCAAGCGAAAATATTTCAAGAACTTAATGTGCTACCGCATACTAAAGAAATTTTGGCCCAAATTTTGGAAAATTATTTTTTGATCTACTGTTACTTACCAAATTTCATTTAACACATATTCTAAGTATTTTTTGTGTGCCTTTTAGTTAGTATCAGAATACTAAAAATAGATCAAACTATATTTTTACAAATTTTGGGCCAAAGTTACATCAGTTTTCGCTAGAGTAAATAAAGATGTGAATTCAGATTCAAAATCTTAAAAGAATTATGTAGTCTTATTTCAGAGCCAGATCTTATACATTTTTTTTTGTAGAGCTCTATAATTAGAATATCTAATAATTGGATATTGCTCACTGAATAAATTTGCAGTGAGATTATCACTTACAACTTACAAGATATTTATAATAAAAGATAGAAGATAATTTGGTAATGAAGTCCCTATTCACTTGACTAAATCCAAATATAATTATGTCGACTAGACTACTACTACACCTTTTCCAATTGTATTTCAGAAAAGATCAATTTAATTTAGAAATCATCAATTGTAATCTGAATTATTCTGAAATAGTTAATTGTATTTCAGAAAGCATCAATTGTATTTAAGGATAATCAATTTAATTTCAGAAAGTATCAATTGTATTTCAGAATAGTCAATTCAATTTCAGAAATCATCAATTGTAAAATACTGAGGAAACCAAGAATTCTTGGCAGATTATTTCAATTGGGTTTAATATTGGTGAAAAAGGACCTAAGCCTGGCGTTACTGCTGTAAATTTGGAAAGCACGTTTTTTGTGTGCTGTTGTGGTTCACGTGCACAATCACCGCCAAAAAACTCTTCACTTCTTCATTTTTTTATTAGTGGTCCTTTCTGAAATACTATTGATGCTTTCTGAAATACAAATGACTATTCGGAAATCGAAATTCAATCGACTATTCTGAAGTACAATTGGAAAAGGTGTAGTTCATAAAAAATACTTAGCTAAATATTCAAACTAAATAAGAACATCATCTAGTTTATAGCTATCATGTCAAATTTAAAGTTTTTATAAGGGTGCCCATGAAACGCAAATTGAACAATTAATCGACAATTTCAAATAGAACACTCTGTATATTTAAACATTAATCGATGTTATTTTATACAAGCTTCATATTGATATGTTTGAATAGTCACATGTCAGTGGTTTAGGAGATCTAAACAGTGAAAAATAGACAAAATAGCGCTTTGGATGACTTCTGTTGAGGATTTTTTTTTAAATTTGCCTAATATTTGTTTGATTATTTCTCTATTTTGCTTTTTTATAATGCAGTTTTATTACAATAGTAGTTTTTGTTGTTTTAGAACAAAAATAAATTCGAAACTTGCAATTGTCAATTTTAGGTCTCTAATGCCCGTTTTCACCAACGATTCCTAAAATTTAGGCATTGCTTATAGCGCTAGTTGCCAGGTATTTATAATCATTTAATAAAAAATACCTAGCAACTAGCGGTATAAGCAATGCCTAAATTTTAGGAATCCTTGGTGAGAAAGGGCATAAGTCTCAGTATGCTTTTAAAATTTAACAACTGATATTACCAAGGAAAACTTTATTTTGATGAATTTCGTTTTTACTCTCCTTTCTGTACTTTTCATAATAGCTAAACACCATATTAACAAATTCTTCTTTAGAAAGGTTCATTATTTTGGTTTTGCTATTATCAAAAGAACAAAAAAGACAAAAAAGAGTATATATTATATAATAAACATAAGGATGATTTTTCCTAGAATTTGGCTACCTGCATGACCGAATTAACCACTTGAGGATTAATGAGGTATTGCTAGAATTCAAGTTAAGGGTTTTGATAAATAACAATTAACTATATAAGCAAATAGTTATTAGTAAACTAGTAGTTAGTAAACTTCAGTTTTGTTCAAAATATGCAAGTTATGCAACATTTTGGAAAATATGCAAAAAAATTAAAAGTTAATCAATATATGCCAAATATGAAAAAAATTCGGCCTTTACTTATGAGTTAATAAAGAATACAAAAAATTCTTCTTACTTTTAATTTTGATAAATTGGTGAAATGAAAATTACATTGCTTCTAAATAATATTGAGTGTCTTTAAACCAAATCGATTTCACTTTTGCTTTTAAATATTTTATCTGATTAAAAAACATTATTTTGCTTCCGATGTTTAACTTGCTCAAGCATTTTAAATTTACCTTCATACGGGGTGATTTTTGAGTTGATACTTTTCTTGGACGGAATGTAAGACTCAATAAAACAAGTTGTTTGGCAAAATATTTTATATACAGGGTGTCTCGCTCTTTTTCCTTCAAAAAATTTTTTAGATAGTAAATATGAATCTGAACACAACATTTTTTTGGGTCCTTAAAAAACAGCAATTTTCAAATAGTAAAATTTAAATAATTTGTGGTTCACTTAGTTTAAAAACAATCAAAAAACAATTTAGCAACGACAAAATCCAAGTCATAATTGATTTAACCTTAAAAAATGATAATAAAAAAGAAAAATATGCAGGGGTACCTGCGCTTCGAGGATGTAACATTACTCTAAAATGAAAAAAGGTATCGACATGCGGTTTTCGATAGAATGTACAATACTTTTAAGCGCACATTTTCAAAATATTTTAATAATATACCGGGTGTCCATTTCAAGATGACGGAACAAAGTTATGTTTTTTTTAAATGGAACACCCAGTATATTATGACATTATTCGATTCCTTATCAAAAAATAATTACACTTTCTATAAACCTTTATAGGTCTATCTTTACTCGTTTTGCTGATATTTGCCATTTAAGCCAAAAAAGATCCATTTTTTTTAAATCACTGAAAATTTTGGGTTGAAATTTTGTCAAAAATTCTTCAACATCGTCTAGTCAACAACTATCATGCCAAATTTAAGTTTGTGATAATTTTTTATCAGGATGCGTTATGAAACGCAAATTGAACAATTAAACGAAATTGTCAAATGGAACACCCTGTATATTTTAACATCTTTCGATGGCATTTTTTACAAACTTTCTACTGATATAATGGATGTATGGTCGCATGTCAATGGTTTAGGAAATATTAATATCCAATCTGAGAAACAATGAAAAATAGACAAAATAGCGCTCTGGATGAATTTTGTTGGGGATTTTTTTTTTAATTTGCCTAATATTTATTTCTGTCTTTCTCTATTTTGCTTATTTATAATGTTGTTTTATTACAATAGTAGTTTTTATTGTTTTATAACAAAAATAAAATCGAAACTTGCAATTATCAATTTTGGTTTTCTAAGTCTCAGTATGCTATGAAAATTTAACAACTGATGTTACCAAATAAACCCTTATTTAGTTGAATTTTGTTTTAATGCCTTTTTATGTACTTTTGATATTAATTAAACCGAAATAGTGAACTCTTCTAAGGAAGAAATGGTAAATATGCTGCAAGCGCTTGGTGAAGCTGAAAGAAATCCGCTTCTAGCTATCAGAAGAGACATAAAAACGAAATTCAACAAAATAGAGGTTTCCTTGGTAACATCAGTTGTTAAATTTTCAAAACATACTGAGATTTAGAAAACCAAAATTGATAATTGCAAATTTCGATTTTATTTATGTTGTAAAACAACAAAAACTGTTATTGAAATATAACAACATTATAAAAAAAACAAAATAGAGAAAGACACAAATAAGTTTTAGGCAAATTAAAAAAAATCCTCAAAAAAATTCATAAAGAGTGCTATTTTGTCAATTTTTCACTGTTTCTCAGTTTGGATATTAATATCTTCTAAACCATTGACAAGCGACCATACAAATATTATATCAATAGAAAGCTTGTAAAATATGCCATCGATTCATTTTAAAATATACCGGGTGTTCAATTTGAAAACTTCGTCTAATTGTTTAATTTGCGTTTCATAAGGCACCCTGTTAAAAAATAATCACAAACGTAATTTGACATGATAGTTGTATACTAGACGATGTTGAAAATTTCTTGACAAAATTTTTAGCAAAAATGTTCATCTGTTTTAGAGCAGTGATTTTTCAAAATTGATCTTTTTTGGCTTTAATGCCAAATATGAGCAAAACGAGTGATGATAGACCAATAAAAGTTTATACAAAGTATAATAATTTTTTGATAAGGAACCGAAAAATGTCATATTATAGTGGGTGTTCCATTTAAAAAACATAACTTTGGTCTGCAACCTTGGAATGGACACTCGGTATATTACTAAAATATTTTGAAAATGTGCGCTTAACGGTATTGTATATTCTGTTGAAAGCCGCATGTCGATTTCTTTTTTCATTTTAGAGTAATGCTACTTCCTCGCAGTGCTGAGACACCCTGAATAGAGCATCCCACAAAAATAATTACAATTTTAAAATTTCTGTAACTTTTAAAGGAGTCAAAAAAACATATTAGTTCATAGGATTTTTTTTATTCAGAATGATATTAACTATCAATAAAAAATTGCTACAAAAAAACTTTCGATGCAGCGCGATTTGATCCAGTAATATTTCAACCCAACGATTTTCGGTCCAGCAATTTTTGATCCAGCGACTTTTCGATCCAGTAACTTTTCGACCGGGCAATGTTTCCATGATACGAATTTCGACCCAGCGATGGTCACCCTTTTTGCCAAAATGTTTTGTTCCTTTCCTTCTGATGATATTTAACTTGTGAAACTTCTTATTTTATAATTGTTTCATATTGTTATTAGATTAGTGGTCCCAAGCAAAAGTTTAAAATATTAAATTTTGTGATTTAAGTAAAAATCAGGTGAGAAGATAAGATCAATATCATTTCAATCTTTTAAAGCAAATTAGCTTATTTCATAATTAATTGACTAAATCACGTAAACGAAGATAAGTATCAAATAATGTACTTTATTTATGTATTGTTTAAAATATTGTTAATTATTTTATTATCACAATAAATACATATGTACTGAGCGTTTGAATTTTTATTTAAGAAACCTTTTTGATTCTGTTTTTTAAATAAAAAATTTCCAGTATTTTAATATTATATTATAAATTTAAATGTGAATATTTCTTGTAATTAATTTTTTTATAATCTTATTAAATACAAATTGGATGCATTGTGACAGATCAATTAAAATTATTTTTAAAAAAACCAGATATTTCACACCTGCTTAAATAGTATAAAAATAAATAAAAACAAATAAGAATTAAAAAAACACTAAGAAAGTGGTTGAACTGGTCGTGTTCAGACATTTCTGAATCTTGTCCAGCCAGGGCCGTTTAAGAACTTAGCAGAAGTTACTTAAAATCAAAAGAGTTTAATTAAAGAAGCAATAAGCAATCAATATTTTCAAAGGGACGTATTTAAGCGCAATATTATTAACATAAAAAATTAAATAATTGGTAGGTATAACCGAAAAAATGAGCAAACATCTCCAGGAACAAAAGCGTTTTAATTTTTTGCTACACATTGTGCTGAAAGTTTATTTAGATCCTCCTTCTTTCGTATTAACGTAACCAATTTTAAATTAAAGGGCATACGGATGTTTTGTGTAATTTTAAAAAGGGTTTTACATTATTTTAAAAATTGTATTATTTTTTAAGTTCAAAAAATAACTCAGATAAACAAACACTTTTATTCCTTACCTGTTTTATTTGTTTAAACCAAAAACTCTTTTTCTAAATTTTTTTTCTAATTTAAAATTTCTTTACTATTATAAAAAAAGTGGTATCAAAATATTCCAACGATTAAATAAACCAAATCTAGTTGACTCAGGAACAAAACAAATCAAACCTGAACAAAGTAAAAACGTCAGATTTTATTAAACAAAAATGTGCAACCATTTGACACTTTTACCTTTACCTTGATGGCAAAACAAAACTTGATACATATCACAAAGTTACCATTGGATTAAATAAACTAAAACCTAATGAAAATTGTTCATATTACAAAAATATAGCTAAAGGTACGATTTAATATTTTTTAAATTATAAAAATTAACGATTCGGGTATTATAAACAACTTTACTAATATAAAACCCTGTTCTAAGTTTTGTTAAAAATCAAAATTAATATTTAAAAATCGCTACAAACAAAAAAAAACTATTCTGCTTTCTTTACTATTTAAGATTTAATGTTTTACATCATAAACGGATAAATAAATTGTATGCTTTTAATTTTTCTAAAAGATTTTATGCCAAAGTTTCGAAATAACTATAAAAAGTAACATAAAAAAATAATATAAGCTAAAACTTTTGTTCGGGTACTTGAAGAGGTACTACTGGTCTTGATCCCCACCATCAGACAAATCAGCTCTTATATATTTATTTAATTGTCACCGTTAAGGCTCACAATACCTACTCATAGATCCTTGGTGATAAGAAACGCGATCTTAAAAAATTAGTAGTGCCTCATCGCGGTGTCAAAGTATGTATCAAATATTGTATAAACCGATGTATGGACAGAATGGATAGAAGCTACTGTAACAAAATTTGCTCTAAACACACCTCTGACTTTATACAAAAAGTTCTAACAATCGTTTTATTGTTGATGTTGCTATTATTACAAATGGACCTACCTGAAAACCAATCCATTTGACGAACGTTCTTGTATTCTAGAGGCGCATAAGTTTTTGTTAGTGCGATTTTCTTGTGTTTTTAATTGAAAAGTGAAAAATATTTAAGACTGAATTGTGGTAAGTCTTTTTACATTTATAATTCTTTAATTTTAAATCATTCAGTTTTTCAAAAAGAGCTTTTTTAGTGCAAATCTTTTAAAGAAATTATAGAAAAGATTTTCTGACTACGTTTTATTTTAGATTAAATTAATACATAATAGTTTTTGATTTTTTGGTGTTTTTAAATTTATAATCTAAAGAAAATTATTTGAATTCAATAATTTCCTAAAAAATATAATTACATAAATATTTGGGTGTTTAAAAATATTTTTTAGAATATTATAAAAATTAGTTTTTGAATTTTATATTTTTTATATATTTTTAAGTAATTTCAATCTATTTTTAAGCAATTCCTTATCTCTTGTAAAGAAATACCCTGTTTTTACTGCAGAAAAGTTGAGATAAATGCTTAAAAATTACGAATAAAAAATATTTTTTAAAATAATTTGGTTATTTTTTATATTACTTTATTAAATAGAATATATTTTCGCCCTTGAACTTAATAATAACAATATCAATTCTAATCTCAATTGATATTTAAAAATTACAATTTCATTTAAGTAAATTTATTTAAATTTTAGAAATTTATTTAGTTCAAAATCTTTACTCAAATTGAAGTTGGGAATATATTTGAAATTTAAAGCTTTGCGATGTCATAAAATTAATTTTTGTATAATTCTAAAAAATATTATAGCAAAATTGATAGTTCAAAATAAAAACTTTTATCTAACTCGTAAAGATGTATAAGATAAATTTATATTGCACACTTTTTATAACTTTAATAATACAGTTCTATTTGAATTTGCATGTTAGTTAACTAGGGACATAAAATTAGAAAATGATTCCCGATTTTTTAGATATTTGTATTAAAAATGATGTCCAAAAAACAATGGTTTGTGCTTTTGTGTCTTCTTGTTATATATTTATTGGTCGGAGCTTCCTTTTTTTACACAATAGAGACGGCCGAAGAGACTGCTAGACATCAATTGGAAAGACAAGAACGTAAAGAAATTGAAGGTAGGATACAATATATAACTTCAAATCTGGTTTTTAGTGATTCTCATGAAAATACATCGCTTTACACTATAATATCATAATAAAAATCAGTTAAATTTGCTAATTTTTTTATCGAAAAATCTGCATTAAACGAAATTTTAGATTAGACCATATTAAACAAATATGAAAGATTTTAGGTAATATTTTATGGATTATTTAAAATTTTAATTCATAAATAAATAGGTAGCAAGTACCGGTAAAATATAATAATTAAAATGAAATAAAAAAAATATTTCTGAAATAAAATAAATGAATTTTTTTAACTTATACAGGGTGTTCGGAAAATGGCAAATGTTAGAAGGATACTTCAGGGATCCTCAAAAATAGTTAAAAATCAATCCTCTTGCCCAATTAACCGAGTTAGGAAGGAAAAAAGTTGGGAATTCAATTTATTTATTATTACAAATTTTGAAAATTCTTATTGTTTTATAAAGTTTGGCATCCCTTTTGTCGTTTTGTAACAAATAAAACTTAATTCATTCTTAAACATTAAAAAGTACCTTGTTTATTGCTTAAAATGAATCTGCCAACAATGATTTTTTGTTTTTAATGGCCTTGTCTGCATCTTTTCCAATTGTATTTCAGGAAGCATCAATTGCATTTCAGAATCAGCAATTGTATTTCAGAAACGATGATTTTAATTTCAGAAAGCATCAATTGTATTTCAGAATAATTAATTAAGTTTCAGAAAGGACCAATTGTAAAATATTGAGGAATCCAAGAAGTTTTGGCGGTGATAGTGCACGTTAACCACAACATACATTGTATGTACAATCACGCGCAAAGATATCGAGGACACAGAAGAAATTTCAGACCCAAAAACAAGGTTTCGCAAATACGAGATCACATGAAATTTGAAAAGACGCCGCCCACATATTAGGTTTTATTAATTTCTTTCAAATTTCGAGTCTGTAATCGCTTGCTATTGGGTCATAATGTTTCTTTTGTGTCCTCAATATCTTTGCCCGTAATTGTACAATTCATCAAAAATTTCCTTTGGCAATTTAACATTACACCAGTAACAATATTAGGCTACTTACCAATGTTAAACTCAAATGAAATAATCTATTCTAAGATAAAATTGGTATTGTTAAAAGACAACTTCGGAATTCTCCTGTTATGACTCCTGGTATTATGGAACAAATGTTGGTGTACTTAGAAATAATAATTATTTATGAAGCCAAAGATTTAATAGTTGGTGGTGGGTTGTGTTCGTGCAGCAAAACACACTAAAATCGATCAAGTAGTTGCTTTAGGAAAACATGACTATTGGTAGCTAAAATAGTATATTTATGTAATCCAAAATTTCTGCCAGAAAATTTATTTTGAATGAAACACAAATAATTCTTTCTGTGATAAAACTGTCTCCTTCTGTAATACAAGTCATATTTTCTGAAATTAAATTGACGATAGGAGCCATTACAGTAGATTTCCGAAGTTGTCATTTAACAATTCTACTTAATACATAAAAAGTTTATTAGAATATGTGGTAGCCATTTTGAACAGATTATTTCAATTGGGTTTAACATTGGTGAAGGACCTAATCCATCTTTTCTGAAATAAATTTGACTATTCTGAATTACAGTTGATACTTTTTGAAATACAATTGGAAAAGGTGTAGTATATTTAGGTAATCCAAAATTTATGCGGTAAATTTTTCTTCGAATAAAACACAAATACATAATTCTTTTTGAAATTGAATTGATTAGGTACTTCTGAAATACAAATCATATTTTCTTAAACTAAATTGACGAATTATGATTGACAATGGTACTTTCTGAAATACAATTAACTATTCTGAAATACAATCGATACTTTCTCAATTGATTATTCTGAAATATTGAGTATTCTTAATTACAATTGATGATTTCTGAATTCAATTTTTACATTTTATTAATGAGAAGAGATAGGCAATGTTTTATTTGCAATATGATATTTCTTAACACCAAAAAGTATTTTTTAACCTTTTTTAATTACACTTTATCTTATAAAAATACACTTGGCAACCATGTTGAAATTTAATTTAAAAAACTCTTAAAATTATTTATCATTACATATTAAATATTTTTCAAACAAAATAGAAATCATCTTTTTTTCTAGTTAAATGGTTTCAAAATAATTTTCATGCATTGCGTTTATTTAATAAATTTGTAATTGTTAGTAATATTTTTAACACCTTTTATGAGATGTTACCAATATAATTTTTTTTTAAACTGCAATTCATGGCTTATGAAGAATGAAGACGAATCCAGCATTTTCGTATTGACATTTAAGCTTATAGTTATTTAAAAGATACTCCACCAATTGTAGACAGGAATTTATACACACCCTGTATTTATTTCGTTGTAATTCTTTCGTTTTTGTTGTTTTGTGTTCATTAAGTTTTTCCTAGTTTTTTAAGGATTCCTAAGGATCCTAAACAACGTACGTTATTATGGACATTTTAAAAAGGAATTTGAAATATTAGTGTACAACTAACCATAAAGAGTTTATTGACATCAAAACCCATATAAAAATTTATAAAAAAACAATAAATCTGTCTAACTTCTCGAACATAAACACATATTTAAATTTTGTTTATGCTGAGAATTTATTAGTAAAAATAATCCTTAAATAAAAATAATTGCATTTTTTACAATAAAAAGTTGTGTGGGTATAATTTATTATTAGGTGTGACATGTTAAGAAGATTTTTGGGCATTTGTAATCAAAAATTTTACAAAAACTCAACTTGTTGCCCTTCAAATTGAATTTATTTTTTATATAAAATTTTTGTTTTTCAAGCAGATATATTATAGGGCCGTACTTTTGGAAAAATGCAATTTAATCATTTTCAAAAATTCTATATGAATAATAAATTGAATTTAAAGGGGATTTTTCTAAATTTTGGATTAGAAATGCCCAAAATTACGCTTGTCGAACGTTTTTCCGACTAACTTCTTAACATTATTTGTTAATAAGTATACTTAATACTCGCAGATTTTATAACAAATAATTTAATAATTAACAATAATTATCAATGTGCTTTAATTTGTTTACATGAGATAAAACATAGGTGAACGAAAGATTATGTTTGAAAAATTATTGATACGTAAATATTTTATCGAGAATTGTCTAGAATTCCTATGATTTTTATAGATATTATTTGTTCAAAAATAAAATTAAATATTTTTTTATAATTCGTAAACGCAGTAATTATATAACAAAGTTACCTTAATATTCATGATAATTATTTATTTATAGAAAATACATTACGTTAATAAAACACAATAAAGGTGAAGTAATAAAGAAAATAATTAATAAATAAAACATTCGCTCACTATTTTTTACGGTGCAGTAGAATGCGGAATTCTCAAGAATAAAGTTTATTTCTCATTTAAATCATCCATATAAATATCAAAATAAATGCGCATAATTAATATGTTGTTTCGCACGGGTTTTCAATTAATAAATTTATGATATCTTATCCAATTATTAGTTACTATTGCGTATTTTTCTAATATGTAAATTACCAAAATTAATCTATTCTAAATGTAAATGAAAATTGTATTCAAACAATCAGTATTTTTATACCTGCGCTCAGTTTAACACGGAGCTTAAATTATACAAAATTTAATGGAATAAATTGGCAATAAATTAAATAAAATATGCTGATTTTTATAATAAGATAATATAATTAGAGGTTTGAAAAAAATTAAAAACACCAAATAATACCCACATTAAGGATTTTAATGCAATGTTTCGTTTTTTTTTTAATTTTTAAATTCTCGAATTACTTCCTCAAAATTTATGATACTTCATAAAATAACAATGAAATTGGCGATTAAGGCAATTAAAGTTGCTTTACACCAATAAATATGCGAGAGCCCAAGGAAATCGAAATGGACAAGTTTTTATTAAAACAAGATTAAATCTTAAACAAATGCTTGGAATGTTTGTGGTGGAAATTTTTGCAATAAACCGAAAATTGAGCACCATTACGAGTTATGTAATAGCTCACATTTTGTATAAAAAGATATTCAACATTTTGGCAATTTTGAGTAACTATTTGATAAAACTCTGCTTGATGTCGCGACTTTCATAAGGATTTTAATTGTAACTTGCAAAAAAATAGTTGGAAGGCGAGAGGAGATCTTCAAAATGACGATCCTTATTTTCTTACATAGTAATCATAAAATGATCCTTACAATTATATACAAGGTATTAGCAAATGTATGCAAAAAACACCAGGAGGCGATTCCTTGGATAAAAGTAAAGAATATTCTTTTTGTCTATCATGTTCTATTTTTGATGGGGAATATGTCAAAGTTTCTTTATCTTTTTCCTGTTTTTAGCATAACTTCTAAACATTTCAAGCAATTTTTTTGAAATTTGAAGGAACTCTAGTTTTTAAATTTGTAATGAGATAAAATTAGTATCACCTCTTGATTTTTTTGCATACATTGCTGACACCCTGTATATGTAAAAGTTATTTATAGTTTTGTTAATGGTTACTATGCAAAAAAAAATAAATAACAACTAGCTGCTATACTTCACTCTCTTTCTCACAACTTGCTCATCTTAAAAGTGAAAAATTGCAAAGCCACTTGAAGAGTCTGGAAACTTTAGGTTCAGATTTTTCAATAAAACCATCAGATATAGTGCCGAAAAGATTTGTCTTTGAAATTCCTTTTAAGTGATAGTCGAGGACCTCCAAACGGTAAAACATATGTTGAGTCACTTAGATCTTAAGGTTCACGTACGAATCCAAATCAATTGAGCGAATAGGTATAGACATCCACCTACTCAACTATAGGGTCTCTTTGGTCTTAGTAACCTCCTAAACCATTACACATGCAGAAACTCTGGCTGTGGATTTATGTATCCAAGAATTAACCAAAAGATCACATTGATCGCAGTTTGGTAATACCAATTCGAAGCCAATCGTTCTCCTATACATATAATATTCAGATTATTATAAAAAAATACCGACGTTTTTGACGATCAACGGTTGACTTTAGAAATAAACTACCCTATAATTAACAACTATTTCTATGCCACGTGCTTGGGGGAATTGCAAGCATAAGTTGGATCATCACGGCTACGGGGTTCGACGTTGCTACTATTAATAAGGGTTCCGCTTCCCTTTTATGGAAAAGAAAGAAACCCATATATTCATATATACATTTTATTAATTACAGCACTTAAACTATTCAGAGGTATTTTACCATATAATTAAGCTCATCACTGATTGACTGACTCTGTAACGCTGGATTCCGTATTTTTCGAAGGACGCCTTAAAGCCGGCCATACACGTTGAGGTATACCGTAGAACTAAACCTATTGGTTTTACTTCAGGTATACCTGCACAAGTTCCTTGGGCATACACGTTCCGCTATACCGGAGAGGTAAGCCTGTTGATTTTACTTCAGGTATACCTGCACACAGTAGGATCGACCGTACTGGATTTTAAGTTCCGGTCTCAGTTGCCCAAGACAAGAGCTACACAAAACAAAATTGCGATCATTGGTTTTTTGCTTTCTACTTCAACGCGAAGTTGATAAACCTCAATGTATCCATATACATGTCCCGGTTTACCTATACAGGCCAACTGCACAGGTATACGTCTCCGGTATGCCGCAACGTGTATGGCAGAGTTTACCCTGAGTGGGTACCACATCCAAACTTTACCGCGTTAGTTTATAGTTCCAACACCACGTGCTAGATACCTAAATTTTAAGCACATCTTTTCTCTAAAATCTTAGTGGATCAGCCAGAAAAACATCATTTTCCGACCCATCCGCAGGAAGCACTTGAGTAACGAAATTGATTTAACAAATATAAAATCAGCCAGATTTTATACGTTGTAGTAAGGTTTTATGATTCGCTAAATAGTTATTTTGCTATTATCATACTCGCTAATATACATGTTTTGCTTTTTCTTTATTACCTGATCATATAAAAATCCAATATGGCGGCCATAAGAAATAAGTAAGTTGAAAGTTAAGTATTGTCGTTTCAAATTTAGGAGAGCAAAAAACAATTCTTAACGTAATTTAACTTAAAATAGTCAAGAATTTAAAGGTACCAAATTTAATTAATGTAGCAGTAATGGTGTGAAAAATATAAACTACTTTCAAACTCTGAAACGACTTTAAATAACTTGAATTTTTAATTGCCATAAAAATGAGCAACTTTTCTTTAATTTAACCACTTCGTATTTCTTCACAAGTACATGGTCTTCAAAAATGAGTGATACTGTTGACATTGCATGGTAGGAAACCTAAGTTTCCCACAGTTGGCTATACTGAAATGAATGCGTTGTGCTCCGGTGAAAAAACAATCGCGAATATTTTAACTGCACTAATTTTAGTTTTAGCTTTTTTATAAAATTTGCAATACACTTAGAAATAATAATAAATACCTGAAGAAAAACTAATGAGAAACTCTTTGGTTAAAGTGATAGATCAGATTTAATTTTGAATGAAAATACACCAACATAGCAAGTAAAAAATAAGTACTGAGTTTGGTTTGGTTGCATAGTTACGGTATCAATATTATTTTAATTCACTGTATAAAACCCCGCTCATTTCGTTTTTGTTGAATAATTGAATACTTTTTTTAAAAAGTTCATGTTACTGACTTTATCCTAGGTGTCTTTGAAAGATCTGTATAAACTGATACCACACATACTCCTGAGATCATTTAACTAAACTTATCTCTAAACAAAAGTGCTTCGTTAAGTTGCTAAAAGTTCTTTTAATTATTTAAAAATACTAAAAACAGTGTATTTATAAACTTTCTTTTCTCCTATACAATTTTTCTATCTAGTTAGTTTAGTTTAGGTCTAAAAAAATGATTTGATGCATAACCTAATTTTAAAGGATATTTCAAAATTCTCTGCAGACCTGTAAAAAACACATAATTCAGAGACCAAAATAAAACGATTTAACAAATCCCTTTTCTTCCCAAAGCCTCCATTGACCATGACAGAATATTTAAAAAGACAAAAAATACGAAGTACTTTTAGATTTAGGCTGCGATATTCGGATCAAATCCCAACCTAACCTTTAATAATAGCTATTACTATTATATTCCATTATAAACAATTTCGGTTCACAGTATAGATGTTTCATAAATCATATATCCCTTAGCATTATTTTAATTTATTGTGCCTTATATTTCTTTCAGAATTACTAAGAACTCATTATATACCTCTATTTGGAGAGCCGAGAAAAGAGATATTTGAAAAGTTAACTGCTTATTGTGGAAAACCCATACACGAAAATATGTCGGAAATACAACCAACATATAGATGGGATTTTTATCACTCGTTATTTTTTGTTATTACAGTCGTCAGTACAATAGGTAATGTAATTGTTATTATGCTTAACTATTTATTTACTGATAGAATTATTGATCTCAATAATAAACATATGGCTATACTTTTAGCTCGAGCAGGTCAAGCCAGCTTGTATTCGGGCTTGATTTGACCTTTTACATGTACTTCAAATGCTAGAGGTCAAGCCAAGTCGAATTCAAGCTGGGTTGAGTTGCTCGAGATAAACGTAATCTATATTAATGTCCATAACTAAAAGTTGGAAATATTTTAACAAAAAACATAAAAATTGGTTTACGAGTACTATTTTCTTGAAAAGTTTTAGTGTATATTTTAGATATATTTTGTAAGAAATAATTTAACTAAAAAAATTCTAGGTTATGGTAATTTAGCACCTACTACAATGCCGGGAAGAATCGTAATGATATTTTATGGACTTGTGGGAATACCCATCAATGGTATTGTAATGATAACACTTGGAGATTTTTTCGGAAAAAAGGTAACTTGTTAAGTAGCTTAAGTAAATAGAAAATTGTATCAAAACGTTTTTAAATAACAAACTTTGCATTTATAATTATTATTATTGTGCGAGGTTTTGTCAGCAACGTCAACATGCTTATTGCTCTCGTATATGATGCAAAATTAAAAATATAAATTGTTTCTATAAATATTTGTCAGTAATATTTATGTAATGATTTTTATTTAACTTTTACATTTAATTCTTTGATATTTAAGGTGTAAGTATGATATATTTTATGGAAAAACGATGATTTGAAATAAAAATTCTTATTTCAACGTCATAAAATTAAACCGAAATGAAATAACAATAGGATAATTAATTAGATTTTAAAATAAAAATATTTAAAATATTATTTTTCTGTTTCTGTGCTAAAAAGTACCTACTTGAAAATACATTTAGTAACACATATAAGTAGATCTGATGCGTTTGGTAAATACTTATCTTATATTTTGTTTTTAAGTACACATGTATATTCAGTTATGAATACAATTATTCGGTTGCTATCTTAAACAATAAGCATTTCATTAGATATTTTTAATAATCAGTCTGTCGATAGCATAAATTAAAAATCTATTAAGGTTTAATTATTATTAAACACCAATTTAATTTCTATTATTTTTTGGCTTCTCAAACCATAATTATTATTTAAAACTAATCATTTTTTATAAAAGGTAATATTATACTTTCAACGTGAAACCATTTTTGTAAATTGGCAATATTTTATAATTATACAAAATTTACGAAAAGTACAGTAAACTGAGGTAACTTTGGTCCAAATTTTGGAAAATGATATTTTGATCTACTGTTAGTTATAAGTTAGTATTCTGATACTAACAGAAAGAGACACTTAAAATACTTAGAATATATGTTAATTGAAATTTGGTAACTAACAGTTGTTCAAACTACCTTCTTCCAAAATTTAGGCCAAACTTATCTCAGTTTACTACTACTATCGGTTAATCTTCATGAATTTTTTATTTCATTTTAGTTCACCAAACTTTATAATCACTACAAAACGGATAAATTTCACGATATTACCTCAAGACTTGGACTAATTGGACAAATAACACTATATCTCATACCAGGCTTTACTCTCTTTATTTTCATACCGTCTGTGATAATTATGATTTTCGAAGGTTGGGAATACGACGTTGCAGTATATTACGCTTTTGTAACTCTTACAACTATCGGTTTTGGAGACTATGTTGCAGGTATATTGTCCACTATTTATTTGAAAATAATAAAAACTATTTACATTTACTTTAAGGTGTTAACGATAATGGTTTTGGAACAGCTTTCTTTACTTCCTACAAAATCTTCCTTCTAGTTTGGATAATAATAGGTCTAGGATATGTAGTAATGTTAATGGGTTTTATATCAAGAGCTATGCGAAGTAAGCAAGTACAAGCGATAGAACACATGCTTGCTGAAAATATTAAGCGAACACCTAATAGATTAAAAGCCCTTAAATCAATAATTCATGAAATTATGTTACTCAAATTGCGTCCAGTTTACAAAAAGCAATCTATATTTGTTCCACATTATAATGGTACCAGAAGTCAAAGTTGTCCAGATTTACGATTTTTTGATAAATCTGACTTAAAAGCTTTAGCAAGAAAAAGATGCAAATCAGAAACATTCGTTCTTAGCGAGTTACAAAGAGCACACTCTGATACCAATCTCGATCAAATCGATAAGGAACTTACATTTAGTTCATTACGTAATCAAAAACAAGCTGAGTTACTATTAAGAGTCTCCAACGTATTGGGAGATATTGCCGATGGATCTCAACAGGGTATTAATTGCTTTAGTGATAGTCAAATTTTGGAATCTGAAAAATATTCGTCTCAATGGACTATTGGTAGTTTAGGTATTCCACAGCGACCGAGAGCTAGTAGTGAAATAAAATTACCATTTTATGATAAATCCGTGTATGAGTCAAACGATAAGACTTGGTATGGTCAAACTGCATCAATTAAACAGATTGAAATGTTTGAAAAATTAAAACATGGAAGAACCAGAAGCAGAACGTTACCAACACAAGACGACTTTTTGGACACATCTGAACCCTCAAATATTTTTGCACGTATACGAAAAACGTTTACTAGAAGTAAAGAAAGGGACATTGAAAAGCAGGAAGTTGTTGAGCCCAAGATACCTAACCGTTCAAGAGCTTTTAGTGAGTGTCAAGATTACATAGAACACACGGAAGGTGGTAGACCTTCGGTGCTTTCTCTTCAGGAACAAAATAATGTAGAGAAGATTGCTGAATTATTATTAGAATTAACAAATATGCCACCTGATACTCCGAAACGTAAATTAGGCACTGCTTCATTGACACCGCCTGAATATGAAGATGATATTCCAGCACCCAAACGAGGAGTTACCAAACCAATTTATCAATCTAGACGGTTATCATTTGTTCCACCAACTACCAGCTCTCGTAGATTTTCTTTAAGGCCGGTTATAACCACCGAAGATGGGCATTTAGCTCCACCTCCATATACGGAAAAACCAGAAAAACCCAGGAGGTTTTCGCTTAAGCCCGCAACGATTGCTAATACAACACCCAGTCCCATTTTGCGACAAATTTTAAAAACAACCAATAAAGATCAAATAAAAGAAGGAGAGGCTAGTTAAATACTATCATCATTTTTATATTTACAATAGGTTGATTCTGTGTAAAAATATAAATACCCACATAAATAAACTGTAAAGTTAAACAAGAGATTTTTTCTGAAACGTCTTCCAATTTTGTACAGATTCGATCTATAATATGAATCAGCACTTGCTATGTAAGTAATTTAAAATTAAATAGTTGATGAGTTTGGAAAAAACCTTGCTAATTTTAACGAGGTTTGGAAGTTTATTAAAATATAATATGCTAATAAAATTTAATGTAGCTTTAATATTTTATTGGAACTAGAAAATAAATCAAATTTTGATTCCTGTTATTTTCTATTCCAAATAGAATAAAATCGTGGTCTTCCAAAATGAAAAATCAACTTTAAAATAGATTTAGAATATTGCATCAGCAATAATATATGAGGTGATTTTAAAAGCTAAGCTTATGTTATTATGAACTAATAACAATGGTTAAAGTAGTCTATTATTTAATTTGCAATCTGTATTTATGTTTAATATATTATTTGTATGTGTATTAACTCGTATTATGTTCTAGTTCCTTATTTACTACTAATATTTTTTAATGATTTATTTATTAATTTAAGTATAAAATAAAGAAAAGAAAAGAAATGAAAACTTTTTTATTGAACAAACTTCATCATCTTCTCTAACTTATTAATAGGGAACTTAATTGTAGAAAAAAAATATGAATTTTATCAACTTTATGTTCTCTGACCAAAGGCAAAGGAAAGATTTATTTCAATTGTACATACTATAAAGGAACTTTCTACTCACATCAATTACAATTTTGCTTTTATTATTACTTCTTCAAAGAATATAGTTTAAACTTTTTAATTTAAATAATTTCTTACAGAAGAAATTGGATAAAGCATTGATAAATCTACATCAATTGTCTTTGTTTTTTGGATTGTTTTTTAGAATATTTTTTGAAAAATCGTCAACAAATATCTTCCTTAAAGGGTTAGCATAGAAATTAAAAAAACGCTACTTGTTTAATTAATATCTTGATGATTTTTGAAATCTTACAACTACTAGTAATAAACATTTAAACAAAAAAATCTAATTTAGAAGACATAACCGAAAAAAATATCAAAATTGATATAGTTTAGTTTGCTTGATCCCAAAAAAGTGGTAGTCTTCTACGAATATAATTTTTTTAGCCTTAAAAAATAGCTGTAAACTACTCGATGCAAAGCAAACATTTTTAAGTTCACAATATTCGAAATTTCAATAGGTTTATTTCTATTTGAGAACTTTTCTAAATTTCCATTAGATAGGTAGGTCAATCAAATACAAATTGCCTACAATACCATTTTTTGAAAAGGATATTTTAAAAAAATATTTTTTATTAATATATGTTGTGATTTAACAATAAATTGAAATAATATTAGTTTTCGAATAAATCTGATTAGGTTTCTACTTACCTTTCCTCAACATCTACTAGAAATCACTGAAAATTATTAGGTACTAACCAGTTGATTTTTTTACTGGTGCTTAGTAAATGTTTGTATAATTAAATGACCACATTGTCCTACAAATTAAATGGTATGAATACCCAGTGCTAGTACGCTCGGAATTATACCAACATTTACTAAGCGCTAGTAAAAAATCAGCTGGTTGGTAATAATTTTTATTACTGCGTTATTTGGACATGTTGGGAGTGGGCGACGTCGTTCAAACCATCAATTTTGTAGGACAAACCTTTTTTCGAGTATTTTTATTAAATTACCTCAAGATTTACCTAAAAACATTAACTGTTATTAATCAAATTTGGTAAATCGCCTAATCGACATGTTTTACTTCTAATTTTCGACAGTAGTAGCTAATAAAGTGCTTATCAGCTACTACTATTGAGAATTTTCGTACATAAAAATGTTGGGCGTCTCGGCAAAACGAAGCTACTCATGAAAATTCAGGCTGTTAGTAGGTAATCATTAATAAAAAAGGGTGTTGAACTGTAGACTATAACTTATAGGCTACGTTTATAGATTTGGTTCTGCTGATTTTGGTTCGCTGATAACGATTCTAGCAATATTAGCGCGACCCAACACGTACTTTTTAAAATACAGCGATTTGAAATATGGTATAATTACGAAAATTTCAAAAAATTATTTTTTTTTTCATTTCGGTCTGCTGATTACGGCGAATAAAAATTTTTCGGTTGTTTGGAAATTACAGCTATACTTTAGTTAAAGGTCCAGCCTTTTCTGCAAACTAACTACTTAAATTTCTATGTTCGTTACTAAGAGCACTTCCTAGATGTCCGCGATAAATTTTCATTCACAAATAAAAACAGAGAATAGAAAATCCATCCCACTTTTCTGGAGCTTCTTTGAAAATTATATCCTAGCGGGGTAACAAAACAAAAGGGGTTGCCACTTCCACCCTTAATAGATAGTTAAGATAGGTAAAGGCGAGATAAAATCGTTGTTTTCAGAATGTTGTTTCCTACAACATACGATTGGTACGATTTTGGGTAAGCTTCGAACAGTTAGGTGGGTGTAAGCAATTTTCCGTTCGTGGTTAAATAACTTTTTTCTAGGTAGTCAGGGATAAAACTATTAGACGACATTAATCTTAAAATTTCCTCCTCCATCCACGTAAAGATTTTGGTTTTCCAAAATGAAAATTGCCGTAAAAAAAAGCAAACATTCTAAACGGACCACGTATGTATAAACGGGACAATCAAAGTTCACCTTTAAAATTTCTTTTTTTTTGCTCAACTAAAAATCTTGTGGCTATTTTTTTTTATTTCAAACACATATTACATTTAACCTTATTTCCAAAAAACTTAGACTTAAAAACAATTTACTTAGAAATAACTATTTACAAAAAAACATTAACCTCCCCTTATTTCCTGATATCCTGATATTTTTTCCAAAATTTCCTATCCTGATCCCCATTAATTCATACAATATTTCCAATTTCTCATCCTCTCCCTGTCCTGTGCACTCCAATCTACTTGGAAACACCCACTCCAATGTTCCAATACATCCTTTCCCTTTTCGCAGAATCTATATTTCCTGTAGCTTTCACTCATCCAATACTTCATTCCTCTCTCCTCATTTCCACATCTGAAGCTTGCTATTATTCTTGACCATTTTTGTGTTTCTTCCTTCTTTACGTATTTGTGCACTCCTCCATACAGACATATGAATTTATATCCCTCATTATACTTGCTGTTCTGTATTTTCCCATAAACCTTCTGCCCTTCCAACTATCCTTTCTCCCTTTCCACTTCTTTGGCTAGATTACCCCTCCTTAATCTTCTTCCAACCTCCTTTTCCGACCACCCTACTTCACTGTACATCTCTCTTCTGTTCTTTTCCCATGTGTTCATATCACTTTCACTTCTATTTCCTCTACATATTCTACATACCTCCTGAATCATTCTCCCAGTTTTCCTTATATAAATTTTTTGTTCAAAGTGACTTTGTGACTTTGTGGAGTGACCCAAATAATAATATCAGTACAAGTTGACGCTTGCGGATAAAATCGATTCAAGGAGTTCCTTGGCGGTTTCGTGATTTTTCTGCATATGGAAAGAAGCTATAATTTTTATTAGAAAAAAACTAAATTTCGGTTTTTTTTTAGATTAATATTCCTGAAGAAACCACCGAGAAGCACATTTTAGAATTAGAATCTGTTGAAAGGTTCATGTACAATAAAGAACACGAACTATGCAGGGCAGAAGTCTTCAGCAAACTACAAAAGTTTGATCCGGCAACAAATTTAAAAAGTGTACATAGTAAAGTTTTGACAAATGTACTTAGTTCTGGTTTTCGACATAAAATATTTATTAATTGTAATATTTTTAGCTTTTAATACATTTCTCTCACTTCGGCAAGTTTGCTGCCTTCGTAACTCAATTAAAGAACCTTATTTGGTAACTAAAAATACAATGAATTCCATGCAAGAAATACTAGACGCACTAATTTCTAAAAACTTAACGGAATGTGAGGAAGACTTACGTTATTTGGTTTCCTCCTTTAATGGTTATATATTATTTTTATTAATATTTTCTTTATCATTTTAGACCAATCTAAGTTGCATTTATTAAATAATAATCTCATGGAAGCCGTTTTATGTTATAGGAAAGTCTTGCAGCTAGCTGCTAATTTTAGTGAGGAAAATAATAAATTAAATGGAACAAAATTAAATATAGATAAGCTATTCTTAATTCACGCCATGCACAATTTGGCCGAAACCCTTGATTAAATATAATGGTTCATAAATTCAACCATTAGAAAGAACACTACGCGATGAATAATTAAGAGATGATTGCCTGTCACTTGAAAGAAAATATTGTGCCAGATTTGGAAAAGAGGTAATCAAATTGGAAATCATTTTATCAATCATAATTATTCCTATTTTAGACCATTTCAGTCATTACCATTACTGAGCAAATCACAGAGAAAGTTAATGATTTACTTAAGAAAAGTACAATGTCTGAAGGTCAATGGTACTCTGGTATTTTAGAATATATTATTGGTACTCATAACAGTGGCGTAGCTATGGCCCCGCAGACCCCGCGGTGCGGTGGGGGGCCGTTGATATTTTGGGACCCAAGCCGACCAATTTGCGATTTTCACATACACAAGGGCCCATTTTTTACCTAATGCGGGGGGGGGGGGGGCTGAAATTTGACGCTACGCCACTGACTCATAATTTAAAGGATGAACTTATAAATAAAATTTAAAATTCATTTTTAATTGTCGGGTACAGGATGTCTTATAATCACCAATAATTAATGCGAAGGAAGGAAAAATTGTGAAAAATCGAACATTACGTGCGCCCGGATATTTTTAGTTTCCCCTGACAGATTTTCAAATTTTAGATTTATAAAGTAAATTCTTTAGACCGCAACTAAGAGGATATTTACCATCTGCAACCTTGCGCTGACTTAATAAGAGGTTCCAAAGTTAAGTTACTCTTAGGTCATTATATTTTTTTGTACATTCTCGATTTTTTTTTCATCCGTTTAAATTTACTTTAATGACTTTAAAATCTTCTATTAAAACATTATATAAAATACTTTTAGACTAGCGTATATGTTGCTAGATGGCGACAACAATTTCAGTTAGGTTGGAATTCCTGTTTGCTGGCCGATCCTACTATATCTGCAACCACAGTGGTACAACTTACAGTAGACATACTTTTTTCTGTAAATACCCTTTCTTACAGGAATGGCACAAATACAATGATTATGATATCTGATGTAACAACAATTTTCGAGATGGCAGGGAATTGCCAAATTGAATTTTTTTTATTTCTTGTTTAGTTTTTACTTGTTTTCTTGTATATTTCGAATTTTTCTTTTTAATTTTATGTCATGTATATCGTATATCTACATGGTCTAAAATGTATAAAACAGGAAAATAGCAGTTTTTGGTTGCAAAACAGTAAACAATTTATTTTGTAAGAATGTATTCACTGACGCCTTTTTTGGAAACAAAAATTTTATGGAAAATAACTGAAGATTTAATTAAAAATTAAATAATAAAGAGAACTTTTCTGTCCGCAATTTTATACAACCCAAAAATACGATATATTTCAAAAACTAGCAAGTGATAAAAATTATATTTTCTTTTTAAGGTCTCATGTCACATCTTATTTTTAAGTCCTTTAATTTACAAGAATTATAGGTACTTAGTAAAATAATTAATTTTTGGGATGTACTCGGCAGACTAAAATAATTTATGACTTAATAGGAACAAGTCTTAAAAGAAATTTATTTGATTTGAGGAAAAGATTTCGTATTAACCTTTAGTCTTTAGACTAAAATGATTGAGTAATTCGGGGTTTGAACTAACAAATGCATAGATAACATGTGTACAACAACCAAAACATTTCCTAGGCAACATTAATTCTGGAAGAGATCCACTTAATGTAATAAACAATAATAACAAAATTTGAGAATTATATACTGTTATAAACATAATTATTGTACTTTAATCCTTATAGCTCAAATGTTACTTCTGATTTATTGCATGTATAAAAGATATACAGTATACAGGGCATTCTTTGCAATATTAGAAGCTTAAAAAATATTTACGAAAATTGTCGAATTTAATAAAAATAATATACTAACAATATTTACAAAAATATTTTATTTAAAAATATCATTTTTCATTAACAGAACGAAACATACTTCTTTATAATTGTTACAACAAAACTAATCACTTAAAATAATAAATGCATTAAAATGCATTTAGTGCATTGATAAGCATTGCTATATAATTTAATAAAAAATATGGGTTACCCTTAAGGCAATATTTCACATAACGTGTGTAGTTATAAATTAAATAAATAATGGCATATTTACAATATTGGATACACAGTCAAAATTTAAAGTTTTTTTTATATAACTGGGCTCACATTCTCCTTAAAGCTATTAGTCTTTCATTCGTTCAATATAAATTATTGATTTGGATTAATTTTCATCTTTTTTCTTTTGTTCTGATGATAAAATTAAAGGTGACATTCCTTCTATTGGTCTTTGCTCAACTATTGTCATAAATATTGAAATTATATTATTAATACCAATAAGATAACCATCTTCGTGATTTCCCACTTTCCATTTCGATTTATGATCGGTTTGGGTATTGTCAGGTAAGACTACTGTTTTAGCAAAATCTATTAACCACACGTTTGCATTAAAACGATCATGTACAAAAAGTAATGAACTACCAATCACCTAAAAATAAAAAATAAATATAATTAGGAATTTATGTTTATATTTTAGTATAACAAACTTCATGAGTTTTAAAAAACGTTGATGCTTCTAATGTTGCTTTGATCGCTTTTAGGCGTTGGATATATTTAGGCTGTAAAAGATAACAAACTATTATATTAAATATATTGCAATTTTTAATTTAATTATGCCTTAGATTACCAAGAGATATTTTATCGCATTGAACTTAATAATAACTTTTAATTTGTGAACGGAAGGAACAAATTATATTGTAACTACTAATTCCTATTTACCAGAGCGTGAGGAAATCCTTCAGTAAAATCAATAAATGCTTTCATAACATTATCTCTAGATTTTGTAGTTTTAAAATCTTTGCTGGAGGTTCCATCTGCTTTCCGAATTCCCTCAATACGAAATCCTAGTGTTTCCGTTGAAGAAATTGTTTCCCTCCAAACCATGTATCTTGGTTTTGTTACACCTTTTAATCTATTTTCTTCCTCCGTAGGTGCATTTGGATCTATTTGACACATCTTTTCATACATATCCTAAAAAAATATACGTAGGTGATAACATATTTTCATGAAATGTAAAAGTATTACTTTTCTCAATTTTGGTTTTTCCTTAGCTTTCGCTAGTTCCTCTTCTAGGTAAGTGCGCACTCCAATTTTGCAATCCATGACGCATGGTGTATGAAAATCTCCTAGAAGATCCTGAAGTTGTAGATAGGAACACTCGCCATCGTCGCTGGTTACAAGGCCTTTATATTCTGGAACGTACGGCCTTAAAACATCTTTCATTAATACCTAAAAATTTGCGTATTTTATAAGCACCATATTTATGTTTCTATTAAAACCTTAAAACATTTTTCTTCCTTCTCGCACAATTTCTTGAGTATTGTCCCTTGATCTGGACCAGCTTTGAAGTTTCCTTGGTGACCCGCAAGTTGCACCCAAGGGTATCTCTGTTTTTTATAGGTTTGGAAAAAGGGGGTCCATTGAACGATATTACGAAGTTTTCTCCATCCTGAAGGCTGAAATTAAACAAACAAATTAAATACTTTTTTTAGATAATTTTAAAATGTAAGTACATATTTTTTGCCCAAAATTTTAATTAAATATATTTAGGTAAATACAGTGTATAGTAATTCAATACTGTACATAGTTGCGCATCATGGTAATTAACAACTCATCCTGTCTAAACCTGATTATCCAATTGACGTCAACAAGCTCACTCACCGTAAAAGGTTAATAACTAAAATGTGTAGTTCAAAATTCGATATTTCCGTTTAATGACCAGTTTTATCTGAATAATTTTGAATGTAACAGCTAAAAAATGTGCAATTGTTAATGATTGACGCAAACAAATATTTTGGTGAATTTTTAGAGTTTACTTGAATATTTTAAAAGATTTGTGAAATACTGACGTATTTTAAATATACCAATTTTTTGGGTCATGTGGTTAAATAAGTCAAAACAAAAAATAAAATTGATGATAGACAAATTTTTAACTTCAAAATAAATAGAAATAATGTCGACTACGTAATGACACAATTGTATTACTTGCTGTTTTGTTTTTACACTGAAAATTAAACATTGATAACATTGATTTATAGACAGACATTCATAAAAAATGAAAATGTTTTATAAATTCTATAATTAAAACCAATTCAAATTATTGGTAAAATAAAAAAAATGTCAATTATAAATAAAATAAACGTAAATAATAAAGTTTAATTTAATAAACATAGAACTGATTATATGATAATGATGAGGATAAGGCAGTTGGGTGACGTAGTATTTTATCACTGAAAGATAACAGTTAACAAGGAATTCTGTGTAACTCATGGCATTTAGGGAAGTATTTAGGTCTTCATCCAAAAATAAATAAAAATGAAGCAACCACATTAATTTCTTAATAAAAGCGAATAAAATCGTTTGACGCATGTTGATTTCATAAAAAATAGGCAAGCTTCGCGCTTTCATTTTTAGTTGTAAAGGCGAAATATAATTATTGTTAAGCATGATTGTTAAATTTATTTATATCTTAACAATTACGCAAGCGATTACTAAATTTATTACAAAAACCTTTAAGTTATTGGTGTTGTCTTCTTAAAATTCGAAATTTCTTCCATGGTGATGTCAGAATAATTACGAAACATGCCTTTCATTAAATTGTATTTAAATTGGAAATAAAAATATAAATATTTGTTATATATAAAGATTTTAAACAGTATTTAAAAGTATTGATTGTTGGTAATTTTTTATAAAAAAATATATTTTAAATCAGAAATAAGTTAAGTGTCTTATTTTTTGTATTCCAAAGAAATATGAATTTTAAAGATAAATAGGTAATTATTAAAAATGCATGTTAAAATATAACCGTATCTGTCAATAAGGTGTTCTAGAATTTAAGAGTAATATAATCTAAATTCAGTCAAGCAGTATAGTTTCACTTTCATAAATCAAAAAAATATTAATTAATAAAAACCAAAACGAATTAAATAAGGCAACGTTTTCATCTAATCTTATGTAAAAATATTATTCATTCGTTAAAGAAATTAAAATATAAAATTTGTATTGTTATATCCGCTATATTCGATTTTTAATTATCAAGGGATTCCCACTTCTTTTCTAAATAAATGTTATTCTGCAGTTCAGTTCAAAATCTGAACAATAAATAAATCATCGCTCTAACGCAGAAGACTTACATAAAAGTTATTACAATAAAAACTAAAAAATGTTAGGTATGTAGCCTGCTAAAAAACCGAAACGACACAGCAAAAACTACTACCTATACCAGAAGCAACTTAAAGCTCCAATGTGTCTGATGAATCAGAAGAAGCAAATAACATATTGTTGATCCTGATTTTCAAGAAGCTTCCTCATCTAACGGGCCACATCCACTAATCTGTGATGCCTAGATTAAACCACAAATTAGGCAATTAATGAGGCAATATATATTTAAAGAAAAACTTAGTGATCTGGAAAAACCAGCTTGGGAAATTTAGATCATAGGATATTTTCTCGGTCTATTGCAGATCTATCCTATGCCAAATTTTAAATAAAATGGGTTAAAGCTAATTTAATGTTCAAAATATGACGCTTTTAATGCAGAAACGTCCAAACTTAAATTCAATAAAATAAACCAATCTGGTTAATGTCATTAGAAAGCATAACTTTAACATAATTGATAAAAAACAAAAAAATTTAGGAACCTTTTTACTGTTTAATTCAAGCATTGGAATCCATAGTAAGCAAGTAATAAGAAATTAATTTATGATTAAAGGAGCATGACGACTATATATGGGGTTTTGGGCCCAACCTGCATCCCTAAATGGAAACAACGCAAATAATACTTAGTTTTCCAGCTGTCAGTAAAATCAAAATTTGAATTTAAAAAATTAATTTTTAAGTCTTTGTTAAATAATGATAAAAATGCAAAGAGATTTCAATTTAATTCATAAATTAACAACAAATTCCATTCTCGACATACCTGTAATTAGGAAATTTTATATCTTATGTTTGAGTATACCACCAATATGACAGGAAAGTGACGATTACGCATATTTTTGGAAGATTACAAATATTAATATCCCAAAAAGCGTTTCTTCCAAAACTAAAATTTTGCGAAATTCCTAAATTTATAGTTATCTACAATCTACAATTGTACAAACGGAGAATGCTGTGAGTGAAAATCGATTTTGGGTCCATAATCAGACATGGAGCTTTATGGCTATTCTATTAGAGACTTAATTTGGACTTATAAATTATAGAAGTCGTCTTTTTTCAAACAAATTTTTTAGGTAGTAAATGTCATTGTGGACTACTTTTTTCGACTCTTTGGAAAATGATAAATTTTCATGATTTTTGTGAAACTCCCCGTATAATTTTTTAACCTTCGTTGTGCTGACTTAAACAAATTACATAGCATATTATCTGGGGTACATGTGTACCCCAATATAAAATTAATATTTCTTTTTGTTTTTGTGTCAATTTCTTAATTAAACATTAAATGAACCTAATTTAAAAATAACGTATTTATTTTAATTAAAGAACAAAGTTCAAGTTAAAAGAAAACAAAATTTAAGAAGTAGTATACCGCCCAAATTTTAAGCCTGGGGTAAGTTTGTACCCCGCTCAGTTCGAAGAATTAAATCAATGTTTGGATTTTTTCTTCCAAACCACACTTGCAATTAAAAAAATAAGAACAAAATGAAATTTATACAGGGTGTCCAACAAAAACCTTTACATTTTTGAAGTTTTAAAATTGCTGTAATTTTTTAAGAAGTCGAAAAACATTAAACATAACAATAAACTGATCATAAGAAAATTTATGTTTAGAATGACATTTTCTATCTTAAAAAAATGCTGCTAAAAAGTGGGAAACCCTGTGTAAATAATAGTAGTTGTAATGGTGTAAATGGTAATGTGAAAATTAAAATGTTGTTAAATGCACTTGATTTAAGATAAAGTTTAAACTATCTATTGTTTCATTTTAGAGTGAAGAATAGAGAAGTACAGATAATATATTTCTTGCTATTGTATGCATATCATATTATTACGTTTACGAAAGCTCATTAGAAAGTTCTTGTACATACCAATATGAATTACTGAAAATGGTTTCTAAATTCTAACGAAGTAGATACATTTATAACTGTTGATTGAGTGATCTATCAATGCAAATTTAGAGGTATATTGAGAAGCCAAGGAAAAAGGTAATTTATTAGTCAATAAATCAGAAGTAATAACAACCGACTGGATAGTTAGAGATTTGGCTTAAGAGGTGACAAAAATTGTGTAAGATAAATTGAGTCTTATTCACAGATTTGTTTGTTCGGAATAACATATTATTCCATCCAAAAAAAACAATTGTGGGAAAACAAAAAGTGGGAAACCCTAAATAGGTACATTGGAAATATCTAATCACATCAGGTCACATACTCAATTAGAACATTTTTAATAGGTAAACTAAGTCAAACAAGCATATGTATAAATATAATATAATATAAGATGAAAAAAGATATCGACATGCGGCATTCAACAGAATATACCATACTTTTAGGCGCACACTCTAAAAATATTTTAATAATATACCGTGTCCCCATTCCAAGATGGTGAATTTCAATGAAACACCCAGTATATTATGACATTTTTGGATTCTTAAAAAAAAAATAATCGTACATTTTATGGGTCTGCCTACACTCGTTTTGCTGATAGTTGCCATTTAAGCGAAAGAAAGATTAATATTTTAAAAATCACTGCTGTAAAACATATGACAATTTTGGGTTGAAATGCAATGAATAAAATATTCGAAATTTAACACTAAAATTTAAAGTAGGTATTTAAAAAGTCTATGTGCAAATGAACGTCTGATAGTGAAGATAGACCCGCCCAGACCCGCCCGGACCCGCCATAAAAGCTTATACTAAGTAGGTATGACTACTTTTTGAAGGAATCCAAAACTCTCATAATATACTGAGTCATCCGTTTAAAAAACGTAACCTTCATCCGCTATCTTGTAATGGCACTCGGTATACTATTAAAATATTTTTAGAGTGTGTTTATATTGTTTATTCTGTCGAAAACCACTGGTGGATATCTCTTTTTTTATTTTAGAGTAATGTCACTTCCTCGCAGCGCTGGGACATCATGTATATACCTAATTATAATCTAATTTTAATACAATAACAAACGAAATTGTAGGTGGTGTACTTTTTAGAATTGTATCTTTTAAATACATAACAAATAAAAAAATAAATGTTAACCTTATTATACTAAAAAATCGGAGAAGACGAGTTCTCACCCAAGACCGGCAGGTATATTTTTAGCACCTAATTCTCACCCGCCAAGAGATGGAATTCTGTAAGGTCTAACATACAGAAAACGGTGGATTGTTTACTGCGTTACTATGGTTACGAGTTATGTCTCACTTCAACTTTATGATCGTTGTTGTGTTTAAGAAGGAGCAGAAAATATCAAACGAATAAATTTACCACCGATATCAACTTATAGGCTTACAGAATTCCACCTAAGGGCCGAATTTTCACCCATTGGATTATAAGATTACGGGCGATAAAATACTACACAGGTAACGAGAGGATTACAAAAATTAAAATGCACTCTGTGTTGGTCGGGTTAGGTTAGGTTTGGGTAGAATGTGATACGTTTTGATGCGGAAAAGGTGTTTGAAATATACATTGTAATTTGGTGAGGTTATGATGTTAGAAAAATTGGGTTACCTCTATACTATCTTTGTGTAAATTAATTAGACCCTACAATAAAGTACTAATAATTTTTATACAAAAAGAGAGATTGAACCAAAATCCTTGCTTTTAAAAATAGTATACTGTTTTATTAGGAGCTAAAGTGACACTTTTCAGCGGCGAGATCTTCAATTTTACGAACGAGGTACAGGTAAAAGTCGTTTTACGCCTGGGTTCCGTTTCGAGAGATACCGGCGTAAAAAAAAATCGGCGTAAATGGAACACACATTTTTCGTGCTTTTTTCGTACAATGTTTGGGTTCTAAATCACTATTGTCGCCCATAATGAAATTACAAATTGAATATTCTTTTAATTTTATAATAAAATAAAAAATATAATCATATCTTTTTATTTTTCTTAAAAACAAAACGAAAACCAACTCGGAAACTCGGAAAATCCCACGCCGGCACCAACCGGCGTAATTGTGAATCGGCGTAAATCGAACCGGCGCAAAAAGACGTTTACCTGTACTGAAAAGCACTTTTACTTTAGCTCCGAATAAAACATGCTATTTTTTCTTCAAACGTCTAACATTCAAATAATTAACATTTTCACTACATATGCTTGCATGGTTCAAATGATCTTTAAAACAGGGATTTTGTCCGATTATTACCGAATTATTGGTGTGTACTTGACAATTCGATTTAATATATCATTTAAATTTTACATTTTCTATGATAATAGAAGAAGTAACATAACCTCATTTTTTCATCAATCAAATTCGCAAACACATGATTTCTATTTTTGAGCACGATTTTGAAAGAAAAATTTAAAACTCAATTTTTTTTTATTAAAATAAGGTGTTTCTGTAAATTAAATTCAAATTATTTTGCTAAAATTTAACACAATAAAAATATTAAATTCAATTGATTTGAAATTTGGTATAAATATTTAACATATTTGAGTGACAGAAAAAGTACTTTAACAGCCTAGAATACATGTTTAACCATTTGTATTGAAGCATATAATGACATGTTTTGCTGACGTTTGAAGAAAAACTAATTATTTGCAAAAATGTGTTTTGGTAGTTTTCATTAACTTCGAAAGGGGAAAATGTTTAGTTTAATTATCACAATCAAGCTTTATTTTTACAGGTTAGTCAAACATTTATTTTCATAAATAAAGATATTTTGTAGGTAACTCATGTTTTGAGCATACTTTAACGCGGCAAATACTAATACTTAAGAAAATTTAATAAATTCATGCTTTGTTCGATAATCTTACGCCCATAATGTAATTATTGTGTGGGAGAAGGAACCATTATTGTTTAACATGACCCGCAAGCAAATCATAATACCAGCCCTATTCGCCGAAAAAAAGATATGTAAATGAAAAAGTTCAAAATTAAATTTGTGATTATTATTGAACCTAACTTTCCTAGAATCCCAAGCCAAGTCAATTTAGCAATTTTATATTTTTGGTTTCTATTGACCGATTTTTTGTATATTGAGAAATTTTTACTATTGACATATTTTATATTTATTATTTTATGGAAATCGGTTTTATAATTTTCCTGCATGTAACAAAATTTGTCAAAAAGAAGCTACAAATTTTACAAATAATTATTATATAATATTTATTTTTATAGATCAACAAAATATTAGTTTTAAAATACAATAACCATGTTATAAATATAAACGTAAATAAATAATTTTTATTTTTTTTTAATTTAAATTGAAATGTTGAAATATAATTTTTTTATAATTTATATATTGTATTAATTATAAAAAATAACATTTATATATACGTAAACAATTGGGTATAAAAAACCTGTATTATACAACTTAAGGAAACAAAAATTGATTGACGTGCTTTTTAATTTTTATTGGTCGATATACCCTATAAATAATATTTAAATACCTATTAAATTTTTTAATTAACAGCTCCGTTGTTTTTTTTTTCGATTGCATAAATTAACAAAAACAACTATATTCAACACGTAACTAAAAAAATAAATTTATTACCGCACGTTAACGTTATTATTACTGTGCTAAAAAGGCAAATTAAATGAATTACTTTATACCACTTTCCTACGAGGTGTCATGATAAGCACGTTATGATAAAAAGTTTATTTTAGGTTACTATACATATTTTATCATATTCTAATGAAAATAAAAAATGTATGATAATTTCAATGTGCGTCAATAACCATCGTAAGCATTTAAAGTGAAATCGTACGAGTTCTTTCCACTTTTAATTCCAACCTTACAAATGAATGCACTAACTTATACAGGTATAAGTACAAGATGAAGGAATTGCTAATAACTGTAAAAGAATTAAATATACAGCAACTTTAAGCTCGCCTATTAGATTTTTAAATGAAAGAAAGGTGATTTAGTAAGTTTGCTATGTTTCTTGTTTTCTTTAGAAAATAGGATGTTGCTAATAAATAAATATAATTTATAAAGAAAATTTCTTTTTAATATTGATCAATTCTACCAATTATTTGAAAATAAAATATATCATATAAGGCGAAGCACTTTTCTTTGATTTTCTTCGAGTCATATTCATTGATTTTAAATTAAACGGTTCTTATTAGAATATTGGGACACCCTGTATGAACTTTAAGATAAATGAATTTATATTTGTAAATAAGTTAAAGGCATAAAAAATTAACGATTTATTGAATTGCTTATTAAAATTTGAAGTTGCTGGTTTTCCAAACTTAAGTTTTATAAGTAATAAAATAACATTTGTAAACTTTAAAATTACATTACATTATTGTTTAAAATAATGTATTTTATATAAGGTGTTTCAATTTGCTATTATTTGTGTATTAATTAAGAAAGTAATATGGTAGAAGTAGAAACTCGGAAAGTCATTTTTAGTCTTCAATTCGTGCATCGTAGAAGAAGAAATTCAAATTAATACTTTTTTATTAAATAAAAATAAATAGAAATAGTTTTTAAATGTAAGTTTTAATAGCATAAAATATGAAAAAAAAAATGTATTTTTAAACAAAAAAAATTACAAAAAACTTTACGGGGATATTTTGAAGTTTTTTATACTTATTTAGATGCCTTTTAAAATAATCAAAAATTCCAAACCATTCCGTTAAACTGAAAAACCCTAAAAAGGTGGCGCCCATTTAAAATAAGAAAGCTATTGTTATTTTGAAAATCGAATTTGTCATATTTTTTTGAAAATCATATTTAAGTTCGTCTTAACAAAACACAAAACTTTTATAAAAATCAAAAAAGGATATCCTTTTTTGATTTTTATCAAACCAAGATCTACATCATCGATTGCAACTTTGTTACAAAACTTTTATTCAAAATATTTTTTTGTAAATTTTCTAGTTAACGAAATAATCAACATTTTCAAAAATTGCATTTTTCGGTTTATTTCGTTTATCTTTGGTTAGCTTGGAATTTTCGATTATTTTAGATGGCATCTAAATAATGTATGTATAAAAAAACTGTAACTTTATTAACGTCAAAGATACCCACGCGAAAGGCCTTCAAAAGTTCTCATGGGATTTTCTCCTATTTTTATATCTTAATTCCCTTCAAGGTTTTTAAATATTTAAGCATATTTTTATTGCCCAATACAAAATTTGAAATATAAATTCCAATTATTTTAATGAATCTCTTATGACGGTACTAGATTTTCAAGGCAGAATATTGCGATCTGGCTTAATTAAAGAAATGGTTGGTTAAAATTGTGCAAAGTTGCGTTTTTTTATTTGATTATTCGAAAACCAATCAAATGGGTAAATTCTAACCAGAATATTGTTTAAACACTTTTTATCGAGAAATCCAAAAATGATATTACGCTTGCGCTATCACTTTAGAACCAAAAAATATTTAAATCATATTTTCTTCGATTTCAATGATTTTATAACTCGTTATAATTATTTTTCCTTTTTTTGCCATATTCTTTTAGTTGTAAGCTTGTCAATAATTTGCTTTTGGTAATAATCTAAAATCTAATACAAATTATTTTAAAGCAAATTTATAAATTATATTCTATGTGCTTTAATAAAATTTGATTTTTTTAACAAAGAAATAAAAAAAAAGAAATAATGTTGTCTCATTAAAATCACGAAAAGGAACTTCATTCAAATATGGAAAAAAATATCCTACATAACATGAAAATGTTGACTTTCAATTTTTAATTTCTCCTTGAAATTTTTAGATTATTTGTGATATTTGGGCATCTTACTGCCTTTTCAGGTAATTAATCACCACAAAACTAAGACACTTATCCCCAATTTAACCGATTTCCTACCTCTTTAAGTAAGCAAAATCACAATAGCTCCAAAAATACGGCATTATACTTCCCAGGAAATATCTCAGTTATTTGAAGAGATAAAAATATAAACCAAAAAGTGCTTTGAATGGCAGCACTCATACTTCATAATTTCATTCTAAAAAAATTATTGGTATTTACCACTCTTAAGATGCCATCATCATTTTTTTTTCTTTAATGGGACACCCTATTTTTTATAATTGATATTGCATCTACAATTTATTGTAGCAACAGTGATATGCTACACTTAGTATTTTAAGTAAACTTTATGAATAAAAAAATTAAAATATTGATCGAAGTATGTATTATGGAAAATTATTTATTTAGTTTTTTTAACAAAATTTGTAATTTAAAAAATTTTCTTAAAAAAACTAAATAAAGAATTTTGCATACTACTTCGATCTATATTTTAATTTTTTCTATTTACAAAATGTACTTAAAATACTAAGTGTAGCATATCAATGTTTCTAGAATAAATTGTAGATGCAATATCAATTATAAAAAATAGGGTGTCCCATTAAAGAAAAAAAAGATGATGATGGCGTCTTAAGAGTGGTAAATAAAAATAATTTTTTTAGAATGAAATTATGAGGTATAAGTGCTGCCATTCAAAGCACTTTTTGATTTATATTTTTATCTCTTCAAATAACCGAGATATTTCCTGGGAAGTAAAATCTGGGCCACCCTGTATGTGTGTTAAAAATTTAAACATTAAAATTTTTAGATTTTCAAATTAAATAGTCGTTAACCCATTAATGCCCATCGGGTCGTTAGCTACCCAAAACAAACAAAAGGAATTTAAAAAATTACGATTTTTGTCTTTCTGGGCATTAATGGGTTTATTTCATAATTAAATATTATATATCGTTTAAATTATTTTTTTGAGAGTTACGGTTTAAAATAAACACCCTGTATAAGAAAACAACATACCATTTAATACAAAAATTATGTGCAACCTTTACTATTTCACACTGTGTAGATTCGTTTTAATTTCTACCAAAACAAAATTTTTGCGAATAAAAAAATTAAAACAAAACTGGTTCCGCCAATTAGAAATAGACCATTAGACTGCAAGTTTTTTTGAATCCCAAATCATAACAAGGTTAAAAGTGCTGGTTAGTTTTAAAATATTCTTCTGTATAAGTATACTATACGTTTTATAGCTACATGTATTTGTATTTCATAAGTCATAAGTCTACCTTTACTTATGAGTTTATAGATATTGTGAAAAACATTAATTTACAAGACTAAAGAAAGGTAGTAGCATTAATAGGTAATAATGGCTTTTTTCTAGGAGCACATGCTACATACCTAGTATATAATTATTAAAAATATTGATAATATTGACATAAATTTGTGTTTTGAAACACTTATCGCAAAAGTCATGTCTTCTTTGAAGTTGTGTTTATGTAACAACCTGCTTGTTTTTTGCAAAGTCTAAATAGAGACCTTGCATATATTTTCGTGCTGTATTTACAGGGCAATTATTTGGTTTAATAACAATGCGGGATAGTAATTAGCAAAGTAAATTAATTAGCATGGGTACTGCTTACGACAGTTGTATGCATAATAAGCACCTCCTACGATATCAGGTGTTCGTGCTTTTTGTTTAAGTATCGTGACGGTTCTCAGGGTACGAAAAAGTAAAAAAGAATAACCTTGGATTTAGACACGTGGGGCACTTCCTGCACATCAGAGTCCCATTCTGAACTAAGATCATCACTACTGGCATCCCCATATTCAGCGATAATAGGAACTTCTAAAAGACTTTTTTGGTATTGCTCGTAGCCTGAGGGAGTAAGCGAACCCTTGCGATTGGGCGATGCTTTTAGTTCGTATGGACTCAATGACCTTCTCCTGTGCCTACACTCTGATGGTGAAGCTCTTCGTGTACTTCCCGAAAAGTCATCAAAAATACATGGCGAGGGAGAACACGTAATCTCCGGTGAATTTGGACAACGAATATCTCCTCTTCCATCCACAATTTTCAGAACATCGAGATTGGTATCGGCATCTTCATAATGTTGCGACATGGTGATAGTTGGTAGAATAAACCGATTGTAAATTACACCTGCGCCTATGTGGCTCATCTTAATTTTCTTTTATACATTTTGAATGAACACGTTATGCTTTATTATTTAAGTCACGAGTCTGTAGCACGAGACATATCGTCGTCTTTTTTAAATTTTTTATGCGAATCCGTTTAAATAAAACGACGCGCGCGCGTCCTGAACCCAGACTTAAGCGCGATTAGAATTTTAAAAGCATGACATGCCCGTACGTCAGACCAAACACACGCACGCGTATAGAGTATACACAAACAGTACGCGGGCGATGTTCGAAGTACAGATCATCGGAACGGTCGGGGCACGATCAGTCTGATCCTCATTCAGAATTGTAATCCAAAGCCGGTTAATTCAGTGACGTACATTTCAGGCGGGGAATCTTATTAATCGTGCCTAGGAGTTGTTTCTCTTGTTGTCAGCCCACCCAACTCAGATGGTTTCTAAAATTTAATTATTGTCGTTTTCCAAGATACCAGAGGCAGAAAACTTATCTAGGACGGATCATCAAGCACTAAATATTAATAATAGTTTAATAACTTATTCCAATACATTTTTGGTCAAATAAAAAATAATCTCGATATGTTCGTTTAGATCCTATTAAGTAATCGTCTACATTTTTTAACCAAAATTTAAAGTTACCTCCTTCAACCACAAGGAACAAATCTTCCTGCATTTAACCAAACCTATCCTAAAAATAGCTTTAAAATAGAGTAAAACGATTATTCTATACAGGGTGTTTCGTAAGTAGCGTACAAAATTGAAACCCTATGTAGGAAATACTTTTTTAAGAAAAAAAGTTCATATGAACATGTGTCCGATATTGATTCATAAAAAAGTTATAAGCAATTGAAGAAAAATAAATTAAATCAATTTATTACTAAAAAAATATAATTTGAAAATCGTCTTTTTTTAATTTTGGCATTTAAATAATAAAGATTTAAACATTTATCGTATTTAAGTTTGAAACAAATAACAAAAACTACAAAATGTTTAGTAATTCTGAATATGCCGATATAATTTTTATTTATGGATTTTGTAATGCTAATAGTTTGCAAGAAAGTAGAGAATATCAACGCAGGTTTCCCAATAGACGTCACCCTTCTTACCATGTTTTCTCCAGAACCTTTCAAAGATTAAGGGACACCGGAAACATACATTGTGGAGCAAAAATTGGTGCCCCTGAAAAACATACGTTTGAAGAAGAAGAAGCAGTGATAGACGCCTTTATTGAAAATCCTCGTACAAGTATACGCAGTGTTTCTTCAATGCAAGGTATTTCTCAATCATTTATTGGGAAGACGCTAAAGAGGGAAGTAATGCATCCGTACCATTTTCAACAAGTACAAGCCCTTCAGCCAGGAGATGAGATCAGACGTTTAAACTTTTGTCAATGGTTGTTGGAAGAATGGCAGCAGATCCAAACTTTTGCTCAAAAATTATTTGGACGGATGAAAGTTAATTTGGCAGAGGAACTACACCAAATTACCACAATGAACATGGGTGGTCATTGGAAAATCCCAAGTTAATAAAAAGAAGAGGATTTCAGCAAATATTCTCAATAAATGTCTGGGCATGGATTTTTAATAATCAATTAATATGAATGCAAGTACTGCCTAATAGACTGACATCGAATGATTATTTGATTCTACAAGATATTGTTGATAACGTAGCCTTAAATGTCTTAAATCAGGTTTGGTATCAACACGATGGAGCGCCACCTCATAGGGGAAGAAATGTGACTAATTGGTTGAATTATAATTTCAATAATAATTGGATAGGTTTTGGAGGACCAATATCGTGGCCACCGCGATCTCCAGACTTAAATCCGTTAGATTTTTATCTTTGGGGTACTCAAAACAAATGTGTACACGATTGAGATAAATAATCAAGCACAATTACTTGAGAGGGTAAACAATGCGGTTGCTGAAGTGCAAAATAATTTTAATTTCAATGTTAACGAAGAGATGTTACGTCGATGCCGTGCCTGCATAACAGCAAGAGGAGGTGTATTCGAACAAAATTTAAATTATTTATGTAATTTTCAAAGCATGCTAAATTATATTTTTTTAGTAATAAAATGATTTAATTTATTTATTTTTTCAAATTCTCATAACTTTTTTATGAATGAATATTAGACATGTTCATATGAAGTTTTCTTCTTAAAACAGTATTTCCTACATGGGGTTTAAAATTTATACGCTACTTACGAAACACCCTGTATAAGAAATGTTTTATTCGATATGAACATAAAATTATTCCGAATAAAGAACATCAGTACGCTCAATTTAAGATTATAATCATGAAAGAATTAACGTTTCCTCCTACAAATCAAGATTAAAGATTAAAGATCAGAAATCTTTTAAGTTAGTGTATATTTTCAAAAAAAATATTAATAAACCTTTGTCTAATTATTCTTATTAAAAATAAAAAAGTAACCACAAAAAGCTGTTGGCTTCACAGAAAATATGTACAAGATGAATATTGGTTGTAATGGGCGGTTGCCTTAAAGAAATTACTGAAAGGGGTTACCGGAACTGCTAAAGATGGTAGGTTGCTTATGAATATTTATAGTATTACTTTGAACTATCCCAAAATTATAATCTTTAAATTGCCACAAAAGCTGTGTAGATGTTCTCTCCCAATATTTGTGAATTTTTTTTCTTATAACCACCATATTAATTAATGCAAAAATCCGGTAGATCTACAAACCAAATTTGTTGGTAATGTTGATTTTTTCCAGTTTTCTTCTAATTTTTTTGTAGAAATTATTTTTTTTGTAAATTTAAGTAACCAAGAGAAGAGAGAACAATGATTTTTTTGAGAGTAAATTCCGAGCGAAATACGCATTTTTCTATTCAGGGTGTCCAAAATTGACGAATAAACTGTTCGCTACGCTAGTGTACAACTATTTTTATATAATGATTTTCATAGAAGATCGAGAATGCACTAATAAATATAATGACCTAATAGTACCTAAACTTTGGACTTTAATGGTGCAATTCTATGCAAAACCATAAGTCCTTACAGCAAATATCTGTAAGGTAACTATGGAAAGCTTCCATTACAACCTATATAAAAAACCTTACAGGTTTTTCCTCTAAGAACTTATAGATTTGCACAGAATTGCACCATATAAATCAACGCAAGGTTGCAGAAGGTAAATATAGACTTGATTGTAGCTAGGGCTCGATACAGGGGTGGGCGAAGTGGCCGATTCCTACAGTGTGAAATTTTGGGGCGGCAAAATAGGCAAAAAGTTTACCTAAATTAAAAATATTATGGAAATTTCAAATTTATAAGACGTTTTTGCGTCGTAATTTCACAGCCGCATAATATCGGCATAACGATGATCAAGACATCAAAATAAACTTGATCAACATCTTTTAGATTTTTATAGCAAACGACTATGAAGCAAAAACTTGAAAAAGAATCAGATCTTCGGAAACAAGCAAAGACATTAGATTCCTTTCCAAATCAAGGACACTAGGGTTCTTCATCACAAAATTCGGAATCCCAGTCCAAAACTAAATCAAAACTAAGTGATCTTACACCCAAAACTTACTAAAATAAAGTATATTGCTTTCGGCGTTTGGCACAGAAATACATATTTCTCCCATGGAAGATCAAGCCCTAGTTACTGTTACTTTTCTGTAAATAATCAAAATGAACTCTTGGTTGTCTCCGATACTCAAGGAAATTCTGGAATTTTCAGAATAGATGATAACACGTCGACCCCAAGTTATGAACAAATTTTCAATTCGGACCCTGCGACCTGGTCTGCTCATATAAGAGATTCTGAAACTACATTTTTAGTTAAAATGGGGCCTCAAAATCCGCTGTATACCTATAATTTTCGTCGAAAAACTATAAAAGATGTCTAATTATGGAGAAGAAGTTTTTCGGGACAGGCTTGTTTACTCTATGCTGAAGGACATGCTTTTCTGCTTTTTTTTGCAAGCTATTTAAATCTGCTTCGTCTTCAAGCTTCAAGTCTATCAAAGGAAGGTTACAATAACTGGAAGCATATTGGGCATATTTTAAAATAAACAAAATTTGCAATCGATGATGTAGAGCTGTGACTTCAAAAATAATCAACTAAATGATAATTTCTTTGACCTACCTTTTAGTGGCAATATTTTAATTTCCTACGAAATTTCACGTGGAAGCTAACAAATCTTGCTGTAAACTGTACGATAGTCTTAAAGTTTCCAAACAATCGAAAGACTTATAGACTTTGAAATTAATCATTCGAATGCGGCATTGTCACGCATTGTATCTATAATCATAATGTTGAGACAAAGTTGGTTGGGTTTTGAGGGTTCATTTGTTTCATTGTTCATATTAAGAATAAGAAAAGGTTAATTTTGGACAAATATTAGATAAATAATTCAATTATAAGAGTTTCATTAAAATTGCGATAGACCTAATGATAAAATCACATAAAACTATAAAAACTACAAAAAATAACAATTATTTAAAAATGTTATGGACGGGGATGGGGCGGCAAAAAGAGGACTTGCCCCTGGCGTCAAAATAGTATAAATAATTTCGCATATAAATCTGAAAAAAAAAATTAAAATCAACTACGGAAGTTTGAGATATTTTGTCTCTCGTAGTACTCGATATAGATATTTCACGATTTTTTCTCCAAAATTCGATGATAATTTGTATAGTCTAGGAAATTACTCAAACCATAATTACCCTATAGATTTAACAAAAAGTCAGTTGTAACAGAATTTCATACGCCAAATAAAATTATTCTTAGATTTATTTTCTTTACACTTAAAAAAAATTAAAAATACATTTTTTAAGACTTAATAGACTATTTTAATTGATCAAACGATCCTTCGTTTAATTATGAAAACCAAGCTAGGAGTTTAGTTAACATAATATTTAAATTGGATTAACTTGGATATCTTTTTGGTTAAATTAATAACATTGGGTCCATTTTTCACATAAAAAATATTTTTCCAGTTTTCTACTCAGGGTTCTCAATAACGCACCGGAGACCTCAGGCGTCAATTTAGAGATACCCTGCATATAAAACAGTATATGCAACAGCTCGTTTTATTTTATTTAAACGTGATAAAATGTGGTGCCTTTTCCTCAAAAACCTTAGAATTGACTCATAAATGTGAGTCTAACAAAAGTCACATCCTTAAAAAATAAAATATTTTAATCAGAAACAAAATTTTTTGCACTTCCAAACAATAATGAGCCATTTTACTCTCTTAATGGCAGAAGTAAAAGTAAGACATTTACTACCAAGTATTCATTTAATCTCTAGGGATTAAAAGTCCCATAA
Source organism: Stenus bimaculatus (assembly GCA_963971135.1). Lineage (NCBI taxonomy): Eukaryota > Metazoa > Arthropoda > Insecta > Coleoptera > Staphylinidae > Stenus > Stenus bimaculatus. The sequence goes on from OZ020180.1 coordinate 21,120,058, forward strand.
CGGTTCATTTAATCCCTAGGTATTAAAAAATTTCCGTAGTTAGATATTACAAACACAGATGGCGCGCAAGTTTTTAAAAATAAATATTTCTAAATTCTGAATTGTATTTGATAATTTAATAGGTAAGTATATTTCTAATATTACTACAATAATTTTTAGGGTTTTTTTTATTTGGGAAAGGAATCTATTATAGTTTTTTGTCTTAAATTCGAAAAATTTAATTGACAAGAAATTCTAACCTCTAAATTGCCTTGTATTATTTATTAAGATATCTAATGGTTTTATCTAATGTAGTATGTTAAATGCTTATATTTATACAATTTAAAAGATTTTTGTTAATTGTTTAAGTTTCTACAGGATAAACGATAAACTGTTTCATCATCACTCGGAAGTTCATGCAGACTGATCCGTATCGAATCATGGTATAGGTACATAAATTTTTAATAATATTTAATTTATCATAAATTAACCGATCAATTGATTTTAGGTTTCCGATGTGCTTCAAAATTATACAAGATTGGAGAAAACAACACAAATTTATTAATAGATATGTACATTTACAAATTACTAAATATAAATATGTACGTTTACTCTAACATTACAATCAATACAATTTGTTAGACCAAATAAAGGAGGTACAACTTGTTCAATTATTTTTTTTAATAAGGTGACGGTTTTATGTCTGGCTCAGTGATTATTTGCATTCGAAATAACCATTGTCTCAAAATTGAAAACGTTTGTTCAAATAATTAATTGGAAGTGCAAAAAATTTAATATGCACTGCTGGAGCAAAGTGCATTTAATCCTTCGTGTGGTTGTTGCCCTCGACTACGTCTCGGGCAACAATTTCCACACTCAGGATTAAAATACTCACTTTACTCCCTTGGTGCATAAATAACTATTATACTCCTCAAATATAATTTGATCTCAATTTTTGTAAACTAACAAATCTGTAGTAGTTTTCCTTATTTGTATCAAAAGTACATATCCTTAAGAGAAACGTCATTCCGAAATCTTCATTGGTTTCGTATGTTTGTGACAAAAAAAAGTTTATTTTCAAGATGCTTGAAAAACATGAAAAATTCAAAATCCCTACCGTGAAGAAAATTGTATTAATCAGTTATCATTGAGCACAAACAATGAGTTATACAAAAAATATTGAAGGCGTAGAAATTCTTTAAAGTATATATAATCCCATATCATCGTCAATCATTCTTCTAATTTATTTTCAAGACTTAAATTTTTTTGGATTTTCTTGATTTGAAAAATTTTCTTTTTGTCAGAAACATACATTAAACTTCCCACTGTTTAATAAATTATTGTTTATATGTTTAATAAATATTATTATTCTGACAAAAAGAAAATTTTAATAATGTGTACATTTTCTTGTAGATTAAAATAAAAAAAAGTTGATGTTATTTGCGGTCAAACCGGAAGTGAAATTGAAGTAAAAATAGTTCAGAGAATTTATTTTTTATTCTCATATAGTAACTTAAATTTTATATTTTATTTTCAACTAAAAAATCACAGGGGTGGTCCTAGTTTCATGTATTCCCGGAAAACTATTTTTTGAGTATTTTTTTTCTGTACGATTAATTGATTTGATTTTCTTTTGTGGTTTGTGGCATTTCCTCCGAAGTAAACATTTTTTGAAGACAAAATTGGTCACATATCCAGAAATCTTATTGGCTTCTATTTTTTTATTGTGCGTGAACATTCATACAGGCCTTAATTTGGATTTTTCTTTTCAAAAATTGCTTTTATTTCTAATAATTTTTAGGAATAGAAATTTTAAATTTGAGTTCTTTTATTACAAGGAAAATACTACATATTATGATTAAAAATCTAAGCAGAACAGCTCATATAAGGAAAATACTAAAGAAGTATAAGGAAACAAAATTACATGAGGACAAAAACGAAGCAGATTTTTGGAGAAAACTTTTACCATGAGAAAATCTGCAGACACAAAAACTCATACCGAAGGCCAAAAAATATAAGAACATACAATAAATCTTGAATATAAGTTTTAAGTCATTTGTTTAGTTAACCCTTATTCAAATACTCCTTTAAACAAATTGTACCTTTAATTTTACTATTAATAAATAAATTAATATTCTTTCTTCAAATAAAATGTTTAATAAAATTAAAGAATGAATTCTTATATCGGAATTAAAACTTGAAAGAAATTAAAAGTTGCGTTATTTAATTTTTAAGGTTAAGATCATAGAATAATAAGATTTAGAAGTGCAAATTGTCAAAGCAGTAGTGGCGCCACCTCTTATATTTAAGTCAAACTATTTCATAACGAAACACTGTTCTGTTATAAATCAGGAAGAAACTGTATTTTTTGGTTGCCATAGTAATCAATCTTCGTTTGGGAATTTCATAGTAACGCGTTTGCAAACATGAACGATAAGTGTACAAATATAGGTTGGTAGCGCAAAAAATAATTTTTTTTATCCATGTTTCATGGTATGTTCAATTCATATACAAACCTACTTGAGCTTTTATCGGTATGGGGTTTCGTAGATATTAGTTTTTATTTGCTGTGGTATTCTTTATCTGTTTGGGTTTTCTCCATGGACTTTTAACTTTTATCTACTTGCGGTTTTATATTATATTGTGGGTAAATATGCATATACAGGGTGAAACAAAATTAATTCATAATAGCTAGGATTATAACTTTTGAATTTAAAGAGTTACATAAGAAAATTAAATACAAATTTTTATTTATGGTGCATATTTTGACTGTCTAAGTTTTTGCATTTCTTTCTCTATTTTATTAGTATCCCAACCAACTATATTTTTCTCTATTTGGCAATGCTATTTTATAATAAAATAGAAAAAATATGGAAAAAAATAAAAATTAATGGTGTTCCATTTATTACACTCCAGAAAATTAGTCCACTTTTATTCGACTCCTTAAGAAGTTATAGCAATGTTAATAAAATTTAAAAAGTATTGACAATAAAAAAATAGTAGTCCATAGGAAACTTTTTTTCAGAATAATATACATATTATTAACTACCCCAAAATAACTTGCTGGTTAATAAATGGAAGACCCTTAATTTTTTTCCAAAATTTTTATATTTTTTTATAAAGTAGCTCTGCCAAATGTACAAAAATTGTCTTTCTACTTAAGTTTTTTTTAAGTAATTCTTATTATGCATTTTAAATGATTCGTATTAAAATACTAAAAATTATACGTAATTAGTGTCATACAAAATGTGAAATTCATTGTTTAAATTTTGATTGTACATTCAGAAAGATCGGTAGTAATTAAGAATTATATTATACATTAGTTTAGTTTAATGAAGAAATATATTACACCTACATATTTTTCAGTTTTCTTTCGAATTTCTCCTAATTAATTTTAATATTTCATACATTAATTATAAAAATTAAATAAATGTAACCTGTATTCTTATCATCATTAATAAAAATTAGCTTATTTAGATTAATACTCAAACTAAATTAGTTATATTTCTACTGCATATGTAATTGGTAATAATACTTAAGAAAAAGGTTGGTCGCTCAAATGAAAATTAATAGCCACTTGAATTAAAAAATTTAAATATTTAAATATTAGGGCCCAATAGATCATTAAATAATTTAAGATCCATTTTTTGTTGGGACCAATCTTCAAAATAAAAGTGCTTTTAAGTTTTTTAGGGTCACTGTGGCAATGACCGACCGACCCGAAAGTATAACAGCTCTCAGTGGCGTTCGGTGTGCAATTTATCCTCCATAATTAATTTAAAAAATACACATTATAAATTATTGTATGTTTTTTGTAATTATTAAAATTTAAATTGTATTTAATGAAAATGATAATTATATGAATTATTAATTTAAACTGTTTTTTCGGTTCGAATTGATTTAAATTTCAATAAAACTTTCTTTAAAAATATTTACATTAACAAAATTTAATAATTAGGCAAAAAAGCTTTTCAGGAATAAATTGCTCCTATTTTTTAGTTGTATATTAAATTATATTACTGGCATAATGGACCAATGAATTTAAAAATACTTTTTATTATGTGTTAATTAAACCTTGAACAAGTATACGTTATGAGCATATTTATAATTAAATTCTAAATTATTGTATAATGTTTCTATTTCGTTAAAGTGTTATTAACTTAACTAAATTCAATTCAATCACACATGAATGAGTCGACTGAATGTTATTAGTTTACAACTGACGTCATTGGTGTACTAATAGGCTTGCATCTAATAAAATAATGTTTATAAATTGAAGATAGTAACACTTTATTTGTCAGCTTATTCAAAATAAAAAGTATTATTGTAAGTATTACATAATTAAAAAAGTTTATAGAAAGCTTTAACCACAATCGCATTAGCTAATTTTTACACTTGATTTACGCGCAGTTCAAATTTATTATAAAAAAAACCTGGACATTTGGTATAAATATAGTGACAAAATTAGATCTAGTCAGTTAATTCCAAACAATCTATTAATAATGCTGCAAAATAAAGGTTTCTTTCTGCTCACATTTTTAATAGTAATTGTATACGTTGTCCATTCAAGAGAAATCCAAAAAAGGAGTCTACATGATTTAGAAACAGCAGCATCTGGCCACAAGTGGGAAAAGGGTGGTGGTAAAGATCATCATTCTGATCATCACGAAAGTAAGGGCGAGAAGGGAGATAAAGGTTACAAAGGGCATCACTCAGACGAAAAAGGTAAGAAAGGACATCACGATAAGGAAAACAAGAAAGGGCACTATGAAGAACACGGCGGTCATAAAAAGAAACACCACCATGATGATGGATATCATGCCGAACATCATAAAGGTGAAAAAGGCGAAAAGGGTCATAAATATTCGGAAAAGGGAAGTTTCAAGAAAGGACACAGCACTAAAGGAGGACATGATGTCCACAAGAAGGACGAGTTTAAAAAGGACAAGCACTTCTTTGATGAAGATCATGATTCCGGTTATCATGAAAAACACGGAGCTTATCATCATGGAGATGAATATAAGAAGGGCGGTCATAAGAAAGGAGGACATCATAAAGGAGGGCATCATGAAGATCACTATGGCAAGAAGGGGCATCATGAGCATGGGTCCCATTATCACGAAGATGCAGGGCATAAGAAGGGCGGAGGCCACGATTCGCACTACCACAAGGGTGAGAAGCATGGTAAAAAAGGAGGACATGATGAACATAAGAAATGGGGCTACAAAGGAGGACATCATTAATGTTTTTGTTATATTTGTTTTGTTAAAACGTGCTTTTATTAAATAAAATTGTTAGATAAACTGATTTTTTATATTTTAAATTGTTGTTGGGCGACAGGTAGGTGTTTACAAGAACTATTATTTTATTATTAAGATCGACCTTTCGCTTTAACACGTTTGTCACGTTTTCTGAATGGAATATCTTGGAAAGTTATTAATACTTTGGTAATGCACGTCATGAAAGGCGGGAAAATATGAAGACGTCATCATTATATCAATAGTTTATTTCCATTAAAATTTATCATATCATACTTTGACCAAATACTGTAATAAGTGGATAAATTGTCTAAGGAAATATAAATATTTAATTTACGTTATAAACGATCCCAAGAATATATTTTTTATACGTTGTTGGTACTTTATTAAATGCTTACAAATATTTTTCCTCGTTTTTGGGTTATTCCTAAGATTGTAATAAGCAGTTATCCAATATTAAAGATGCCATAGAATTCCTTTTTTAAAATAATAACCGAGGGGAACCATTTGATATTAGGAAGCTAACTTCTAATAAAGATGCTGATTCATAAGGTTTCAGTAATCTTTGATTTTTAAGAAAAATTATGACTCCCCAACTTTCAGCGAACCCAATAAATATAGGGGACTCGATCAAATCATTTTCCTAAGAATGTTGGTATCTTATCAAGTATCAATCTTTTCAAATATTTCAATGAAGTATTAATATAAACATTTACTCATGTAAAAATTAGTATATTAAAAACGAGTTTCATAAGTCGCATATTGTAGCACGCTTTCAATTTTAAAATACGAGTCGCGTAGAGACGAGTATTTTAATGAACAAGTGCTACTATCGACTTATGAAACGAGTTCTTTATACAAATTTTTCTATTTTGCGCCTTTTTATCTATTCAAAATAAAATATTCTAGTTTTCAATTTTAGTAAATTTTCTGGTAGTTGGCAACTCTAACGTCAGGTTTGTCAAATCATCAAACAACCTGTAAATCGCTTGGAAACTGCCACTTTAAAATCAAAAAAATTCAGTGCTACCAGCTTCGAAAAATAAATTTTACTACTCAGTAACGCACCGATAGCAGTGCGGTACTAGCTAGTAACGCACTGCTGTCGGTAACGAACCAAAATAGAAAATAGTATATTACGCAACGAGCTGGAAAGTGACGAATTTTGTGCGAGTGTGAAAATAGCCGATCGAGCACGAAATTCAGTTGCGACCATTATTAATATTTTGTAGTAACAACTAAAATGTCATAAAATAACCTGTGTTAACATCAGCTGTCATTAAAGTTATAGATTATTTTTAGTTCAATGTACCTAATTGTAGGTGGCGCTGTTTTGACGGAAACAACTGATCGACACGAATATAAAATGTTCCTATTTTAATAAAAATTTTCACAAAAGTTAATTATATAATGATTTTAATAATAACATAAGTAATATTAGCTGGGTTAAATATAAATTTTTATTTGAACTGTTATTTTTTGCAAGTTCAAAAAAATCCAAGATAGGGCTTTCGGAATTCCTTCGCAGCGCCTCAATCAAAAATTACAAGAAGTATTTCCGAGTTACAAAACAGAAAACCAAAGTCACTAGAGTAGCAATGATAGATTTTCTAAATCTAAACCACTAATATGAATAACATATACGATTTTCTCACATGGTCGTCGGAAAACTTATTTTGTAAATGTTACGGGAAAACTTGGAAAACTGTCAATTTGTACAATTCCCGGATAATGTTAATAATGTACAATTAGTCTGTGCAAGTAATTTTATAAAACATATTAAAACTCTCACTTTACTTGGACATTTTATAATACCCATGGAATTTTAGACATAACAAGTAAATATTGGAAATGTCCTTTTCTAAATAAACATATTCGGTAAATATAATATTTTACTACCAACTTAACTGGCAAATAATTGAAATAAATGAAAAAAAATCATTAAATTCACTAAAATGAATGAAGTTTTGTTTGAATGAAATTATGAAATAAATAATACATTTGTTTTTTTTCCTTTTCAAAAGTGCACCCGCCATTAAAAATTTCTGGATCCGCCAAAAAACATTTTCGATATTAATCTGATAAAAGTTAAGACGTGATAAAAAAACTTAGAATATGTTTGGAACCTACTTATTATTTTATTTATATTAAAATAACTCATCCAAAACTGATAATTCTACAATTATGGAATTCTTTAGCTTTCAGCAATTTCAAGTTTTCTGTCCTACAGAAGATTGAGTAAATAAACCTTTACAATTTATTAAAAATTCTAGAAAAAAATTTAAAAATAAATAAATCTTTTCACAGCTGCCTTTCCACCTTTTTATTTTAATTTTCCGTTACTATTAGGCCACGTTTATAGTAAGGACTAAAACTGATGAAAAATAGCCAAAATAATTTAGTTCTAAAGGACATATCTACTAATTTCCTTTTGATCTCATTTATGAAATATAAATTTAACAAATTAACATTTACTTTAGATTGTAATTTTGAAAAGGCGATTTTTTAAATTACCCCATTTATTACTAAATTATAATTTTATTTTCTTTTATTAATTGCGAAAACCTGTAAGGCCTTACAAAATATAACCTAAATTAAAAATATAAAACAAGCATTTTAGATTATTCCTGTAAGAACTTACAGTTTTGCACAAATTTGGTTATAATATTAATGTTTATATACATAGATGTAAACTAAGCATTTTAAAATAACTTTGATGTATAAAGCTATATACCTTCTTTCTTGGTTTTCCATCTCCAGCATTTTGAACATAAAGATCCGCAATTCCTAATAGACAATCATCACAATGACACACATCACTAGAACCACCAGAATTTATTGATCCCAATGAACTAGCACTGTCAACACTATCAGTCCTCACCAAAGGTCTAGCTAGTGGTCCTACTATATTAACTTGCTCCATTTTTGCAACCAATAGAGATTCCATTAAGCTTTTAGGACGTGAAGAGTTAGTTTGTGTTGACAAATGGATAGAACCCCCTGGAGGAGGTGTTGAAGAACGTAGATGAGATGCCATGATGTGAAATAAGAATCTATTTGAATACAGTCATGCAATTTTGCAATAATACTAATTATTAAACTCGATAGTGCCAATAATAATTGCTTTTATTCCATTCTTGATAAAATAATGGATCAAGATCCTGGTAACATTTTTTAACCTAAGTATTATTAGGAGGTAATAAATTGAGAGTAAATTTTTTAGAAAATTTGTTGATTTAAAAATAAAACGCGAAATCAAATCTTTTTGCCACTTCTTATATTACCTACATACGAAAATATAGTTTTAATATATTGAAAAAATTAAATATAGCCTTTTATTTTTCAATATTCACCAAATTGTATTTTAATTTTTATAAAGCTTAATTAAATTAGTATATCTTTTTGATTTAAATCACCAGCTATTTAACGATAATTTAATAAAATAAACGTACTTGATTATATATAATTATTAAATGCATATTAGGTAGATTAGAAAACTTAAATTAATTAGTCTTAAATCAGTATGCGTATTAATTAAAAAGCGTTCCTGTTGAAGTAAATTTTTATTAGAGTAGTAAATTTCGCTCCGGAATCTATGGTATGCAACCAAATGATCATGATCATTAATAAAACAAGGTGTAATTTAAAGCAGTTACTTTCGTAATTTACCGTATTTTCCTTTTTAGTGTAAAAATGTTACTTATGTTCCATTTAACTTGAAAATGATTAGAGCAAATCTTTTCCGCTCTTTTGTTTACTAACAACAAATTGGTCATTGTACTAGATTTAACCGATGTATAGTATTTGTAAAGTAATGAAAATTCCTTCAGATTAAGTTTATTTTAGTTTAGATTTTCTTTTCTCTAAAATTAGGTCTAAATTATTCTAGTTAAAAAAATTTACTATTCTATCAAATGTGGTGAGTATTGGTAAACTTACACTTTGGAAATCACTTTAATTCTAAGATAAGACACCCCACAGTGGTCAAAAATCCTAAAAAATGGCCATAATTTTCCACGAAGTTTTCCAAAAAACGAATTTTAATGTCTTTCTTTCAAAAGTTATTAATTTGGGGTTTTTGGGGTCACAAATTAATCTTCCAAAAAACAAAATAGCGGATTCAAAATGACAAATAATACTCATTCATTTTATAAGAATTATTCAAGGGTTTTAGGGCTTTCTTAGAATATATTCCTCCTGAGTATTGCTCTCTAACTAGAGAAAAGAAGTATTTTGTTCATTTACCAAGTGGATAAGGATTTCGTTGATCAGAATTGATGAAACATCGAAAAAAAAATTACTATGTTACATTATTTAGATAACATACATACGTTTCAAACCGGCAACTAGTGGTAGCTAATTTACATATACTAAGAGTTTCCACCCACGTTAGGTTGGGTTAGGTTAGGATAGGTGCAGGCAAACTACCCCTTCAGATAGCTTAAATCGCAATGCGGGTCGAGTGATAGATCATTATAAAGCTCCTACTATTCTCTAAGCAGTTGTCATATTTATTTTTAATTTCATGGAATATTTGAAAAGTTATAGCATTTTCACGTTAGACATGTAAAACGTGTTATAACAGGTGACATGCCTTTTAAACCTTGATTTTGTTAAAGATAATCACAACCATACTTTGATTCCTCACCAACCTGCTTCATAATAGCCTGAAACGGATCAATTATTATTTTGTGAGGGGTGTATGGTTGTATTTATTTCTATTATAACTTTTAATAAAATAAAGGTTTAAAAGCTTTTCTAACCCATGTCACCTGTTAAAACACGTTTTACATGTCTAACGTGAAAAAGCTTTAACTTCTCAAAAATTCCATCAAATAAAAAAAATTGACAACTGTATAAAGAATAGTAGGAGCTTTAAAATGAAGTTTCATTCGACCTCAATTGCCATTTAAGATTTCTGATGGAGTAGTTTCCCTGCATAACAGGGTGAGGAGTTATCCCCTACGTTACCATGAAAAGTGGTCCCCCACGAAAAAAAAAATGACCGGTTTCAGGTTTTTTCAAATATTATTTGTTTTCAAAATAACCTGGGTAGAAACTCTTAGTTGGGCCACCCTGCATGTTTTACCTAAAGGTATAATTTACCATTAGAATATTAAAACAGGGTAAAATAATACAAACTACAAAAAAAATCACAGTAAATTGTTTATCAATTCGTATTTTCATGATTATCATATATGTTTATAATAAGTTATTTACTAAATTACTTAAATTCACGAGGAGATCCAGTATGTTTTATCTATATTGGTCACTCCGTAAAAATGGCCAGCTTTTAGGGATTTTCGACCACTGTGCACCGTAGGGTGTAAGTGCCTTATTTTACGAAAATTTAATAATTTTTTGTAAAAGTATCTCGAAGATTTATTATTAGAAGGCAATAAAATAATTTAAGATAATAGGAGTTGTAAACATACACCAATTTCTTACCCCCGAAATCTTCTTAAGATGCGATTACACATTGGACGTGAACAATTAATAAGAGGCGTTTTAACCATTGGTAACATCTTATGTGTAAATATATAAGGTATGTAAAAATTAAAGAAAGTTATAAGTAATTTTTCAAAATATCGTTTTTGCAGCAACTTATTTAGTAGGTACTTTATGAGATGTATTTTCATGAAAATATTTTTTTATTTTTAGTTAAAGGTAAAGACAGCCAAAATATTTAAACCTAAGTGAATGTATAAGTTTTTGATGGGAAAGAATAACAGTACAAGACAAAAAAGATAGTTTTGCAAAAGAGTAGGAGTGTTTTCTTAATAGGCAAAAATAGCAGTTATACCCAGATTCTGGTCAAATCATTTTGGTTTCAAGGCCTTTAATTTTGACCAGAATCTGGCTATTAGAATCATTCTACTAAATCTGGACAGTAGAAAAAGAATACGAGAATGTATACAAAATATAATTACCCAAAATTACCTTAAATTTGGTCCCATATAATTAATTCTGCATAAAATTGCAACACAAAAGCAGCAGACCGGTTTTAGCTTAATTAATCTAGTTTACAAATCAGAAATAAATGTAAAAATCTGGCAAAAAAAACTTGAGATACAGTGGCAGGCGTAATGCTCGATTTCATGATTTTTCCTCCCAAACTAACGCGTCCTCTAGCGCAGTATTTCTTAAACTATGGGTCGCGACCCCCTGGGGGGTCGAGAAAAAAATTTTGGGGGTCGCAAAAATATATTGTAAACTGATAAATTAGTTCATTATTTTCATTATACCAACCCAAAATTAACTCTACCGAGTTTTAATTTTTCAAACTTTATTTTTTCCTGTTTAAAATATTCAGGGATAAAATTAATTCATTATATGGGGGTCGACTAAAAATTTTTACTTTAAAAAAGGGTCGCAATCTCGAAAAGTTTAAGAAGCACTGCTCTAGCGATTCGCATTAATTATTTATCATTCGCTGATAAAAACGCTCCAAAAAAGTGGGATTGATTTTCTATTCCCTGTTATAATCTCCGAAGGAAGTTTTATCGTGTGTGTTTAGGAAGATGCTCTTTTTACAAAAAAGGATTGATACAATGCGGTTCAATTTTTTAAAAAGCAAAATTAAACTTTCTTGAAATTTTTTTAAATACAAAAACGCAGTGTTAAACTAGTGTAGCCAAAAACTGTACTGTTATTCCCGACCATCAAAGAAATAATGTCCAATATGAGGTATACATTGCAATATTGCCATCATTCGCATATTATGTAACAATGTTTTATTAAGATAATTGTTATTAACAATAGTATTTTCATAGCTCCATTTATGAACTACAAAATATTTGACTATTCAAATTACTAAAAAATAATCGAACATTATTTTTATTTAAATTTGGTGATTTCCACTTAAAATCTTACAATTTTAGGAATAATGAAAATCGACAAAAAGTGTTCATCGTAAGGAAAGGAATTGGGAAATTTTCTTAACATTAACAGTTCTTGTTTAAAAATCTATATTTTTTTGTTAATGCTCCGAATTCTCCTTGAATAAATTTTTTTTTTCTCTTTTCAAAAAAACATAAATGTATTTACGAATAAGGACATTTCTAAATCGATTTAAGATGATTTAATAAGTTGTGATTTTCAGCAAAATTTTTACCATAACTTGTTTCTCTTTTTGTAAAGAAAATTGTAGGTTTCCTTTAAAAAAGAAAGTTCATTTTCAATTATTGACCTTGAAAACCTTTAAATAATAACAAAGCAATTACGCCCCTCACTATTTTTCATTAGTTAACGATTTTTTTTATTCGTAATTTTTGAGATATCATTTAATTTATAGATTTTATATTATATTATAACGCAATTCTAAGCAAATCTGTAAGCTCTTACAGGAAATATCTGTAAGGTAACCAAGGAAATCGTCCATTACAACTGATATATCAAACCTTACAGATTTTTCCCGTAAGGACTTACAGATTTACCCAGAATTGCACCATTCATTTTTGCGCAAAACCGTGAATCTTTACAGAAAATATCTCTAAGGTTTGTTATATCGGTTGATATAGACGGTTTCAATAGTTATCTTACAGATATTTTGTGTAAGGTGTTACAGATTTGCACAGAATCGGTCCATTCGTTTCTCCTACAGATTATAAATTAAAAATATAGAAAATGGGTACGAAAGTACTCCTACTTATTTCTTCAATATCACAGGAAAAAGATAGGTATTATATAAAAAAAAATATAATAATATTACCAGAAAACTAAAGATTTTAAAATCAAATTACCTTATCCTTACTTCACGTGTCCGTATATTTTAGCACATTCTCATGGATATAGCACCCATTGTTTGTATTATAGAAAACTCATTTTAATGTCTATTGTAAAATTATCAGCAAGTGTGAATCTACTAGCGAAGCATTTCAATTATAATTAGCAAACAATGTGAAAATAAAGTTTAATATAGGTGTAACTTCAATTTGACGGTTACTGCAAAAGTGTTAAAATGCTTGTGTTGAAATCCCGCATGTTTTGCGCCTTGTTTGCGTCATAGAGATAACGCACATGTTAAACCAGAAACATATTCAAGCAATTAAAGAAAATATATTTTAGACGGGTACAAATGAGTAATTAATCTTTTGAATTAAATTAATGATAACATAAATTATTGATAAATAAAGGATCCATCGTGTACTAAAAAATATAAAAAAAAAGAAATTTAAATATATTAAATTTATTAAATTTATTCTGAGGTGATTAAGTTTTAAACTTGCCCGGTTTCGGTTTTATACAATCATCAGAAGTTAATAATAATCTTTTGTTTAGCTCTAGATTAACTACTCATCAGTTTAATTTATTTAATGAAAAAAGAATACGCTTAAAAATTGTACAAGCTACAAATTGTCAAAGTTTTTCTGGTCTTTAATTGTAAATAAACATATTCGTGTTTATTTTCATATATTCTCAACTTTACTACAAAAATTAAAACTTATTTATAGAAAATTTATCTACATAAAATTACGAGAAGACAGGAAAGGTTTTTATAAAACTAATTATTGCTGTAAGTGTTGACATCAAAATTAGCGAGTAATTATGAGTAATAACTATTTTGGAAGCTGTATTATTAATTATGTGAAAATCATAATTAAATATAATCAGGTATTTATACTGCCTACTACTGTTGTTTGACATTTTTTGTTATTATGCACGTTTCAGTAACACTTAAAATTATTTTAAATATATCAATTTTGAAAGTACTTTATTTTAAAAATATTATATTTTTAGTAAAAAGCTTCGGAGTAAATATTTTCTTTCATTTTGTAAAAATATATCTATTTAAAATATAAATGACGCCACTTTTTTATGAAGGTAAGTTGTAGGAGCTATTCATATAATTAATGGTTTTATGTTTCAGAATGAACTTATACAAATACAGTAAATATTTTAAATTAGTAATCAATTTGCGTTTAATACTATAAATAGATATAATTTAATCAATTATTACAATTAATTCTAATTTGAATGAATTATTAATTTAAAGCATTTATAAAACAAAAGCATTTTGTTACGTTTGGTAATAATTATGATTTTAAACCATTACAATCACGTAAAACAAAATTTATTTATTTAATTAAAACTAGAAATACACAATAATTAAATTAGCTTTCTGTTTTAATGAATTTTATAATTCATTAGCAATAAAACGTGCAAAATACTTCTAAGCTGCACCCAACTAATTTAATCTCGAAATAGAAGACAAGAGCAAACAAATAGAATTTATAAATATACCAATGCATGTTTCATTTCTTTTGTTATTTAGATCGCAATGGAATTATAATTCATCTAGTATTTTCATAAAAAGTACATAAATCATGTAATAATAATTATGGTCACACCAGGCTGAATGACGTCAATGCATGCCTTTTTTCTATTATTATTATTGTAGCATGCTTTAAAAACATTTTAATTTATAGTAGGTTTAATTTATCCTTTATTCATACATATCGTTTTTTCTAATTACATATAATGTTTTCAATAATTACACATTATCTCAGTTTGTTTATACAGGGTGATTCTTTTGCTCTGCGACAATCTTTGCCATATGAAATCTGTTGCCATTTTGAGAAAAAAAATCCTATGGACCTATGAACATATGTCCGATTCATTTCAGTTTTGGAGTTGTAACAATTTACGACTGAAAAGTATGCAGATATAATTTTTGTATATGGATTTCGTAGAGATTATCAACACAGGTATCCAAATAGACATCAACAATTCCGTATTGTACTTAGTTGTGGATTCTGTGAACACCCTCAAGATAGCATCAATGGTTGGAATTTTCCAATTGGGTACTACAGTATCAAGTTCAAAACAGTGACTTCATTTCAAATGTGCTATGGTCAGATGAAGGACGGTGTAAACAATTATCACAATGTCATTGCAAAATCCAGATGCAATTAGAACAACTTTTTGGTATCAAAATTTAGGCTGTTATATTCAATAAAAATTGTTACCTGTACATGTAATAAATGAAGACAAGTGACAAACTGGTTAAATGGATTGGCCATGGAGGTGCAATACGTTGGCCAGCAAGATCACCGGAATTAAATCCGTTATACTATATTTCTGGGAACATATGAACGATCGTGTATACCAAGTAGAAAGGCTACTCATCGAAAGTTATTAGAAAGGTTTCAAGATGTGACAAATCACATACGAAATAATGGAAAGATGGAAATGTTAAACGTCATGTTTGATTTGTAGATGCGAGGTTTGCATTTAAGCCGATACTGCTCATTTCTAACAATTTTTGAGATTTTTTTAATTTTTTTTATTTTCTGTAAATTAAAGTATTTTAAAATTTTAAATACTTTTAAATTAGAGGTACACCGAATAGTGATTTGCCCGAATAGCTGAATACGGAATGTTCGTGTAGCCCTTCACTTCACAATTAATAAAATCTTTGATTTATTGACGTTTACTCAGCCAAGTTCAACATAGCAGTGGCTTTTAGTTATAAAATAACTAAAATTGTAATACCACACATGTTTGTATAACAATGCTTTAAAATCCTAAGGATAATATAAACGTAGAATTATTTCCAAACTTAAAATATATATTAAAGCGTATATTCGGCGAAAAGTTGGCCGAATATTCGGCTTCCCCTCCAACATCCCGCTTTTTAGGACCATTTTCCCAAAGGCGATTAAAGGTTTAAATTTTGGTATAAAATAAGTGACCACAGGCATACTAAAATATGGAGCTGCTTTGAAATTGATAACAACAAAGTATTTATTTTTTAAAATAATATCGTTTCATTTTCGCCAAATAAATATATTTTTAAAAATCAGCATATTTATGAAATAAAGAAATTAACATTGTGTCTATAACTTTTTTAATATTGGTTTGATTAAATAATGTTATTTTATAAATGTTGTTAGGTTTAAGAATTGACATTTACTTGTAACTTTGCTTTTTTATTTCTATATGCCATGACTGTGATGAAACTGTCAAGTTTTAAATTTCAAATAGAATAATCAAACTTTTTTAAAATAATATGAAGCTTCATAATTTTCTCAATCCAACGATACCTCATAAGTCAGATTTTTGCTTCAATTTAATCTTAAAAAAAAATTGAAAACAAAAATTTTTGTTATAAAATTCACTTTACTGTTTATTCTATCTTTTTTTGGAGTTGTTTATGAATTGTTTCTTTTCAATAAATCACAAAATTGATAAAATATTTTTGAAAAAATAAATTAAGATATTTTAAAAAATGTCACTTACTACGTGTCGTTGGATTCAGAAAATTATGTAGATTCAAATTATTTTAAAAAAAGTTGGATTATTCCATTTGAGATTTAAAAGTTGACAGTCTTATGTCATTCAAGTAATGTATGAAAACAAAATCAAGCTCACAGATACATATATGTCAATTTTTAAATCTTACAATATTTATATGAAACATTTTTTGAACAAACCTATATTAAATAAGTTAAGGCCATTATACAGAACTTTTATCGCACCCTGTATATATTGAAATTAGCCAAAAGATCAACAAGGGACTGGGAAATTTTTCCGCCTTTTTCAAAAATTTTGTTTATAAATACAAAGAATAAAGAAAAGAGATTTTTTTAAACAATTCTGGGAAATAATAAATATAAAACGTAAGCAACCAAAAGTCAAAGACCTCATGATTTACCTAAAATAATTTTTGATTGTTAGATATTTTTAAAAATAAGCTAATATCAATAAATGATTCGTAAAACATACAACTCTGTTGTACAAAGTGAAAACACAAGAATAGCTTGGTTGTACTTCCTAGAGCTGCTCGTCAAACAACATTATAAAGCAAGCGCGTATACATATAGCAATCAACCCACTTAACATAGAACATTACAAACACTTCGACTTTATTGAGTTATTATACCAAATAGACATATATAATAGTTAATGAAAACTATTCAAGGTGTCCTAAAGCTATATTAGGCGTTGACCAGCAGTAAAAATGTGAACAATCGCTCTCCATCTTGATTAAATTTTTGACGCTCAGATTTTATTACCCATATAATAATATACGTAGCTTAAGGTGCAAAAATCCAATTATTAACCTCCTCATGCTGTGTCCCTATGTGGTAGATGGTTAATCAAGATCCTGCATTGTAATAAACATGCATCATGTAAATTTAATGTTATTAGCGTACCAAAAAGCTCGTTTTTTGACTTTTAATTTGCAATTTTCTGAAGTTTCTGATAGTATCAGGATCTTTATTTCCCAATTCTTGCTTATTAATGACAACCCATAAAATAATAAATTAAGTAGTAAAAAATATAAAAACGAACTTTCAAAACTGTTAATACAACCAGATAATCGATGACAATATTTTAAAAAAATTAAAGTTTAGAAAAAAAAAACAAAATAGTTTACTACTTCAAATAAAAACCACTTTGCTAAAACCTATTAAATCCTGAAATGCTTAGTTTTTGGGCATATTTTGAATGTAGATGATTCACGCTATATACTAAAAAACATTGGATAATCATTCAAATAAATTACTTTTAAAAGCACTTTATTTAAAATTGTAATAAATTAATAAAATAATATATAATTTCATTTGCAAATGTTTTTTTAATTGTTAGCTTACGTACGTAATAATCATTTCAATTGACGTAGTTGTGGTCAATTCACGCATGTCGTAGAATACCACAATAAAAATAATTTATCACCCGGCGAGGTTTTGAAAATAATTACTCAAAGAAATCAGTTAAAGTGGGCGTTAATAAGAAAATATTTGTACAATTGTCAACTTAAAAGCGCTTAATGCGTTATTCAACTTCGACATAAATTTTGTTAAGTGACTTAAATGGTGACTTGTGCAAAACTTTAAAATGTTTTGTAGCTCACATGAAGAGGTATTTGGGCGGATGATCTCTAAATGTGTTCTTGGTTTTAAAATAAACTACTTTTGCACGTATTGTAAACATGTTTGCAATAAACAGAAACTTATCAGTTGTAAAATATTTTTAACACATCAGATAGATGTCTTGCATATACTTCCTAAAGACAGAGTGTGTATAAATACGTGTATATCATTCATATTTGGAAATATCTAGGCGCTCCAATTGATAATCAAAGTTGAAAATTTTTGGTAATCAAAATACAATTTATTCAAAGCATAATGCATCTAATGCTTACTTTTTATCAATGAGAAGAGAAAGGTAAAATTTAACGCTCAACTAACTCTAGAATCCGAGATAAACAAGTACCCCTATATTTTAGGGAATGTAGACAAATACAAAAATTATAGCAATTTTGCACGACTTTTACCGCACCCTGTATACTAATTTCTTTCTAAGAGGATGCATTTTACCCTCGATTTTATCATATACTGTAATCAAACCCATCGGGCGATAAAGAATGTACATCAAAAAGTATTTATGACTTTTAACAATTTCCTAATTACATTTTTTTCTTATAAAAATACTCATGGTAACAATGTTCAAAATTAAATTTAAAAATTAATTTCAAATTAAATAAAACCCATCATATTTTCAATACATAAGTTTACTTAATTGTTTTTAACTCATTTAAATGGATTGGATGCACTGTATTTTATAAATTTGTTTTTTTTTTAATATTTTTTGAGATGTCTCCAATTATAAATTGAAGGGTTATGAAGACAAATCCAACATTTTCGTATTAACATTTCACGCTTATAATAATACTTGGCTTATAATAATAAAAAATACAGATGCAGAGTGTTTCTAAACATGTATATCCCCAACTTTGGGAATTTTTTCACTAAGATCAAAAGTAGGAATAAATTTCTTCCCCTAAAATGCTCAATTTACCATACAGGTACAGGGATCTCAGGTTTAATTTTTTGTTGTTTTTCAATAGCAACATATTGTGCTCAACAAACTAAAAATAAGAACTATTATTTCATTTTTCTTAAAAAAATACATCATTAAACTTCAGATCTTATTTGTGGATAATTGAACGATTACACGACGCTGTACATTTTGTGATTTAATTTTTAAATGCTAAAAAATATCAAAAATATTTAAAGGAGCAAAAAGTTGTGAAACCTCCGAAAAACCTTGTCTTAGATATTAAAAATTTTATTTGTGCAAATTATCACTAAAAATATAGAGGTTATTTTAAAAAATTGAAAAAGCGGTCTTTATTTCGAAAATGGACCTATTTACGAAATAAATGTAAGTATTCTTAGTGTTAACACTAAAATTGGTCAAAAAAATCAATTCCCGTGTTACGAACACATGTTTAGAAATACTCTGTGCACATATTTTCAAAATTTATATTTTTTATTTCCTACATGTAAATCTATTCTATAACTTCGACATTATAAGTGAAATGGTTTATTGTTTATATTCTTTTTACTCGCTTTAGAAACACCTCATATAGAGAAAATAAGAAATGAAAAGGTTATTTGGCCGAACTTATCCAAAAGTGGTTCCACAAAGTTCTAAGGACCAACTTCTATGCGACTACGCAATGGAAGACAGATTTCAAGGTAATACGTTTTGTTCCTTGCATTTAGAGTAAATCACCATCGACATCCAAAATTTATTCTAACTTTTTAATGGCAGTATTAAAAGGTATAAAACCTCATTTTTATGTTCCTTATAAAATTTTTAAAAAGTACCCAGCACCAAATCATGAACTATGCGAGATTAAAAAAGATGTTCCAGCAAGTACAAGTTTACCTGATTTCTAGGTTCGTACTTTTGCCACCAGAAGGCGAGCATAACTCTAGATATCCCAGTAGGAAATTAAGAAAGGCAAGGCGATGTGTAAATATTCAATTATTATATTTACAGTAGGTGTTTAATTTTTCAACAATCTGAGGAGTTGCAATGCATTAACATTAAACAATTACGGAATTTTGGACATCCAGGACCTAAGGATATGGAGCTCTTTTTAAATAAAATGAAACTGTGTACGAATCCTCCCCATTCGGTTTGATGAACTACAAAGTTGTCTTACCTGGTAGGTGCCTACTATCCTTTTCATTTTCCATAATATGCCATTTAATAATAATTGATCTAATGTTAAGTAAGAAAAGAAAAATCTCTTAATAATTATTATAGTATCGTCTATCGTCTCGATACTATTCGGGATTTCTTTGTTATGTTAAAATAACGAATGTAATATTTAATTTACATATTACATCCAACAACTTGTATTAAAGCTATCAAAAAAAATTAATATATTGTTCTAAAAAGTTATAATTAGGAGCATGAGAATGATAAATGCATATTAAACATTTGGCTAAATTGGGCTTTGTTCATATAATTGCAATTGCAGTAGACTGCTCAATATATGGTAAAAGCAGATACAAGAAATGAAATTGCAATTTTCATTGAGTATTAAAAGTTCTTCTCTTGAAGGCCTCAATTGACTTGTTCTAGAGCTTTTCCAAAACCCAAAAAGTATACAAACCTGTACTTACGAGTAGGCAGATATTACAAATTTAGGAATAGTAATTTATTCAGTATCGAGCATTTGTTCGTTTGGATTTTTCCAATAAAGCTTCAACGATATTCTAAATTATCACGAAAAATATCAGAGAATTGTCTGAAAAAATACTAGAATGCTTAAAGATATGATGATCTTTCAACCAATCTATTGACAATATTGATTACAAACTTTTGTGCAAATATGAAAGGAGGTCTACCCCAAAAGACCGAATCCCTAATGGCCGAAAGGGACATAAGGTTGAAGGAGAAAAGGCCGATCGATAAAAGTTCGACATGGATATAAGATCGAGTAGGACAAAAATCCGAAGAAGAAAAGGTCGAACAGTAAAAGGCCCATATGGACAAAAGTCGAAGTCGGCCTTTTGACTACTTAATCAAGGAAATTCAAGTGGAAAAATATAGAGTTAACCATATTTCGCAAATACGTTAATTTTAGTAGCTGAATCTACTTTAGAAAGTCCAGCACAGTACGTTCACTCGTCGGAACTTATAAGGACTTTAATTCACCACAGTACAGATGGTTTCGAACATTATTGAAAATATATATTATAGCTTGAAATACTTTAAAACTACTCTCTCTTCTATAAGATAGTTTTTAAGTTGCTAATATTAAACGTTTTATCTCAAATAAGTCATAAAATTCTTTAAAATTATCTGATTCGTCGTAAAATACCTAATTGTAGATAGCCTGGCTGCAAGATGTTTACGAAAAATCGTAAAATATTTGTAATCCCATAAGTTTTTAAATTAAGTGGTTTACAAAATCCATGTGTTATTTGCACGATTTGGGAAAAAGCTCAGAAAAAAGTAAATGTCCCTTACTAAAACATGCAATAATTCCAAATTATACCTTGCAAATCCCATCCCGCAAAGGATATAAGACGTTTTATGGCCAATGAAAGTGCAGATTAAAATTCGCGCTGCCGATACGATGGTAGAATGACATTTACAACTATAAAGTTAATGATATTACAATATTTTTACACAAACTAAAACAATTTATGAATTTATTTAAATTCATTCAACATAACCGAATCCCAAAAATCTAAAAATTACATTATTATTAACGATATTTTTACTACTCAATATTTAACGTCGAGCTTATTCACATGCGAAATTTTATATTTTTACGATTTGAGTAGTGTGTTCTTGCAAATAATAAAAATTTGCTAATTTCATGAAGCAATAAATACTGTAATGGCAATTTTATGATTTTCTTATGTTATATTGACGTCAATGTTTAGACTAATAACTAACTTTGGCATTGAACAATATAATTTTGATACGCGATTTAAATGATGGGATAAATGGAATTATAATCCATAACCCCTTTATTAAGGCCGTTTAATGGTATGCTGATTGTTATGGATGTGTTTAATAAGTATGCATTTAGATTATAGCCTTTTACCTGAGAAGTATAATAAACTAAGTGAATAAATAACAAAATTATAGATAATTTTGTTATGTTTTTTATATTAAAGAAAGTACAAAAGTCCTTTTCCTATTGAAAAGAGCAATTTAATTATTTGAAAAATCATCAATTGTAATTCAGAATAGTCAATTGAATTTCGAAAATCATCAATTGTAATTCAGAATAATAAATTTAATTTCAGAAAGTATGATTTGTGTTTCAGAAGTAATCAATTGTATTTCAGAAAGAATTATTTGTGTTTCATTCAAAGTAAATTTTGCCACAGAAATTTTGGATTTTCTTCATATAATATTTTAGCCACACACACACGTCTTCCATTGCAGCTTGATCGATTTTAGTTTATTGTCCAGTTCGAAAATAATCACCAACAACAATATTGTATTTTTGCCTTCATCAAGAATACCAGGAGCCATAACAGTAGATTTAGGAAGTTGGCTATTCACAATATTATTTTAATCTTAAAATAGATTACTTCAAATGGGTTTATCATTGTTGAATAAGAAGATAACCGTGATATTCTTATTTGCGTAATGTTAAATTTTGATGAATTAATTGTATGTGACTATAGTGGTTCACGAGCACAATCACCCCTAAACACTCATGGCTCTTTCATTTTTTTACAATTGGTTTATTCTGAAGTTAAATTGATTTATTTTTCTGAAATACAATTGATATTTTCTAAAACATAATTGATGCTTTCCATAAGAAAATGAGCCCAAACTAACATTCATAGTAAAAACAGACATAATAATAATAATGATTATCCAAAATATTCTTTGTTTAAAATTAAACGTGTTGAAGGAGTCGTTATATCGATCTGATATGTACCAAGGGCATGAACATATGTATTTTGCAATGTTCATCACTCATGACTTTATACTCATTGACCTAATGAAAAACCAAACGCATTGGTTTAACTGGGCATAAACAGAAAGTATACCCCTCAAAATGATCACCCAAAACCTTTTTGAATTTTGATAAAGAATAAAATCGGTTTGATTTTGCTGCAATTTGATCACAGAGCGCGACGCAGTGATTGGTCCTTTGCTCTTCGTTATCATTGTTTACTGAATTCAGAGATTCGGCATGTCCTTACCACAAAAACAAAAGCACGAAATTGCAACGCCAATTGCTTTAATGCTTTAATGATCATGACTTTTCAATTTTGGTTAATACAAATTGAAACGCTCGGTGCAAAAACCACAAAACTCAAAAATTTCAGTTCCTCTGATTTTTTTACCAAAACATACGTATAGCCCAGTCAAATTAGCGTTTCACTTCGAAATGAGAGATAATTCAAGGTCAAAGGTCACAAGAATCGGTTTTTCGCGATTATCTAGGTGTCTATAGCTCCAATGATGTTAACATCTATTATAAAAATTGTAGAGCATAAAATTTGTGACAAATTTTGTTTCAAATATTTTTTCATGCGCTCAACCGTTTTTGAGATAGAGGGCGGAGAGCAAATTGCTTGCTCACTCACTCAAAAGGAACTAGGATGTTTTATTTCTCTTTTTCATAACCGTAACGTATCTGTTCTATCAATTATGCAGCCGCCTTAAATGAAGATTCACAGTTTACCTTGCATTAAGGGCATGGGACACGCTAGGGATTTTTTGCCAGAGCAGAGGTGCCAGAGATTGTCAGAGGATTGTAAACCCATGACAAAGTGACTGCTAGAGTGAGAAAAAGCATCTGGCATAGTGCTTTTCATCACTCTGGCAGTCACTTTGTCATGGGTTTATACGCCTCTGACAATCTCTGGCAAAAAAAACTCTAGCGTGTCCCAAACCCTTTACAGTATCTATGGCTGAGCTCTCCGCCCTCTATCTCAAAAACGGTTTCACGCATGAAAAAATGTTTGGAACAAAATTTGTCACGAATATTCTCTACAATTTTTATAATAAATGTTAAAATCATTGGAGCTGTAGAAACCTAGATAATCGCGAAAAAACGATTTTTGTGACCTTTGTCCTTGAATAACTGACGATGCAGAAACGAGATTTTATGAGACTTTTGAGACAACTTGAACAACGCCACAATGAAGGTGTACACGAGATTCCAGCTTATTATCTCTCATTCCGAGGTTGAACTTATTTTTTTGCTTAATTGACTAGGCTAGTAATAATCTATTCTACATAAACTAAAGCAGAACAAGGTTTCGTTAAAATTTGGAGTTGTCCGGTTATTGCACCCACAATTGAAAATGTTCTGTTTTTTGTATTATGTAGAATAAGTTTTTTCGCATATTTTGGTACGAAAATTAAAGAAATTGAAATGTTCCTGTTTTTTACCAAGACCTTCAATTAGAATTTAATACTTTTGCAAAATTGTACTTGCGTTTAAAATGGGACCAAATAAAAAATTATTATTTAGCTACGCGTTTATGAAGCTTGTATCAGTAAAACTTGCGTTCTGAACATTACAGAAATGACTCGAAACAGAATAAAATAAAATACTCATAATGGCTAGTGGAGAAATACTCATTTCATTTATTTACGTTTAGAGAAATTTGGTAAGTGTAGTATTTGAAGCCGGAACTAATAGCCCGGTCATGATAAAATTGTTTCCGTCACATCCTCCTTCAAGTTATGTATGATAATTACATTTTTAAAATTCAAATATTAATTTATATTGAATATTTTGGTTCCAATGTTTCAAAAAAGTCTTTACTATTTAACAGTCAAATTACATCCTTGGGTTTTAGGTACCACAACCAAACATAAAATATGAAAATTTGGTGGATATTTTTTATATTGTTCATTCACTTGCGAATAATTTAAATTTCCATGCATTTATTCTGTAGGTTTCAACCCTACCAAAAGTAGTCCCCTCGTATTTGATTTGATCCATATAAAATAATAGAGTAATAAAAATTTCCAGGAAATCTTCATTATAATTCCTCAAAAAATAAAAGTTTTTTATCAAGTAAGTGCAGATTATTTATGAGGCCGAAGTTGAAAATACCAAAAGAATATGTATTAATAATATATTAATTTAATCATCTAGGTTTACATCCAATTCTGGTAAAAGATTAGTTTAATAATGTCAGCTAAGGTAACTTCGGCCCTTAAAGGTAACTTTGACCCAAATTTTTTAGAGGAACATAGTTTGATCTACTGTTAGTTACGTTTTGAGCTATGTAGAAAATAAAAGTATCATATAAAAGTAGGACCTCTGCTTAAGACTTGTAAAGGACAGTTTTTTAATATTTCATATCCAAAATAGCTAAAAAATTATTAAAAATACGTGAAATATCGCATATTTTATACTTATTTTTTGGCTTAATAATTTAATTTTTGAAAAAACCGTCCTTTAGAAGTCTAGCCTTGAATGTTATTTAAACTATGAAATTATAAAACTGGATGTTATTTTCAAAATATGGCTATAGTTTAAAAAAAAATGCAAGGCATATACCGGGTGGAAATGAAACTAGGGCCATATTCTATGATCTAAGAAAACAAATCTTATGGAACGAATAAATTTTTAATTTTACTTCCGGTTTATCAGGAAATGGCATCCACTTTCTTATTTTAATGATAACCCCCTGATTTTTTCTACGTAAAATCAAACATTGGTTAATTTTAAGTATGTTTATGACAAAAAAATAATTTTTTTAAAACTTAAAAAAATTTTTTTTTGGTAAAAAATTTGAGTAAAACCTACAAAAACCATTTTTAAACATACATATGGAATATCACAGTAACCGGAAAACCCCCTCTATTTAATTAGGGGGTGGCCCTTATATCATCCCATTTAAAAAAGTAAAGATATTTCAAAAAACGCTTCTTGAAAATTAAAAAAAAATAATATCTCAAGAACGGTGAAATAAATTTTATAAATTACAATTTATTTTAGGTATTTGTATTATTTAAAAATATTAAAATATTAAAATTTTGTAGGTTTTACTCAAATTTTTTACCAAAAAAAAATTCAACATTTTTTCTTAAAGTTTTGAAAAAAAATTATTTTTTGTCATAAACATACTTAAAACTAACCAATGTTTGATTTTACGTAGAAAAAATCGGGGGGTTACATTTAAAATATGAAAGTGGGTGCCATTTCCTGATAAACCGGAAGTAGAATGAAAGATTTATTCGATCCATAAAATTTGTTTTCTTAGATCATATAAGATACTAAAATTCTAATTTTTTATTTTCATAAATAAAGAAATGCCACCCGGTATATCGTAAAATTTGAACGGGCATTTTAACTTTAAAAGTAGGTAATACCATCGTAGTCTAGATGACACAAATTTTAAAGTATAACAGAAATACAGATTTTTATTGGTACTTTAAATCTGATAATGGGGGGGGGGGGGGGGGGTGTAGTGTAGGTTAAAATTTCTTCCCCAAATTCAAGAAGAAGCTAGAAATATACGTTTACTATCGGAGCACGGTTTTTTTAGACTCCCAATCCTCTTAACCCATATTCTAAGTGTTTTAAGTGTGTCTTTCAGTTTATGACTAATAACTAACAGTAAATCAAAGTTTTTCCAAATTTCGGCCAAAGATACCTCAGTTTAAGGTACATACATATTCAGATTAGTGCTTTTATCCAATACAGTCTCGAGTCTCGACTACACTAGAATAATATTATTACATTGGAAAACCGACCAAATCTATTTGAAATATGCAGTTAGTTTCAAAAAAAAACGAATCCAATTCATTTTGATACCAAATCAAACATAATGAAAAAGTTTTTTTTGTAATTTTCCATTATTTTACCAGAATGGACATGTCGGGTTTTGAAACTAGGAGTTTCAATTTAAAGAATTTAAGTTAATTGGGTAAACTACAGCAGAGCTTTACAAAAAAATTATTTCTGACGAAAGCTCAGATTTTCATGAAAATCGTAATATTGATAAAGTAATCTACAAAAAGAATTCACCACGAGTCCTCTTCAACCTTCAACTTCTTATATGAAAAAAGTTTTCCAACTTTCTATGGGCCTTGTGCTTTTTGTATTTTTATTTCTTATACAAAGTCGAAAGTTACAAAGTATAGTTTAAAAAAATGAGTTTCCATGCACGTGTTTGCCAATAATGTAAATCTTATTTATAAATTTATTACCGTTAAAAGCTTTTAGAAATTACGTTTTTCTATTAAGTATTATTTGCTGATCTTAATTTACAATTAAAGCGTGACGAGAAATTTAAATCACGAAGTTTAAGCCGGTATAACAAAATTAAAACGTGTTTATAAAAAATATGCAAATTTAAGTAAAACTAAGGACTATAGTTCAACTGATGTGTAAAATTAGAATAAAGCAATGATTACTGGCACCATGAGCTTATTTAAATAACATATCTCATTTATTTACCTTTAACTGCTTAGAAGCCAATAAACTCACTATAAAATGAACGCGTCAGATTTTAAATTCATGTTTGTCTCATGTCAAAAACAGGAAAAAATATATAAAAAAGAAATACGCGTGCCAGCCAATTTGGGAAGAGCGCTCCTAAAAAGCGGTTCCGTACAAACAAAAGCAGGAGCTGGCAAGTTTAAAATTCTGCTCAGAATTTGGGTCTTGTTACAGGTCGCGCCAAATTCCCCTATAAAATTATTTCGATATGAAGAGGTTGATTTAAATTGAAACGAGACAAAACGTGCGCATTATATTTGCGGAAAACGATTTTCGAACCAACTTGAACAAAGTCACGCCGCGCACTGATCTCTCTGACGAAACATCCAGACTTCCCGCAGCACTTGACTGAGTACTCAGTTACTAGTTTGCGTTTTGTTTTAGTTTTAGTACTTTGTTACTTCGTTAAAATGTAAACATTCTTGTATTTTTTTACATCCTAATTTGGAATTTTTATTATGAAATAATTTTCTATTTTAGTTTTTACTGTTAAATTATCTTTACAATCGCCTGATATGTCTTACTTTTTTGGTTTTGTTCTTTTACCATTTTATTTCACACAAGGAATGTTATCATAGCACGATAACGTTCGACTGAAACGTGTTTCGAAGCGACAAAAGACAGATCATTGATCACTGAATAAATCGAAATGATAACCATGGTTTCGAATTTCTTTATTATATTTTTAATCCTCTCCTGTGAAGGTACTAATTTAGAATTTCAAAATTATAGCAATTGATAATAAAAAATAAAATACTTGGCTAATTTTTTAACAAAGCAATAAGCAAATGGCATATGAATATATTCAGATAAGATAAAAAGAATGTTATGGCCCTCTTTTCGTTGTATAAAGTGGGCTTTTCCTTTTCAATTCACATTTCAGTAAAATTATAAAAAAAACTTGTATAACATTAAAACAATATTACGAATAATCGATTTGAGATACATATAGAGGGGTGCACAAAAAACGGCCAACGATGTAGCTTCGTTATTTCTTATCCGATTTTAATAAGTCATATGTCCAAATTAAATGGTTTGAAGTACAGTTGCTCCCAGCTAGAAGTAGGACAAAGAATACGCGATCGTGATTACTTTTGTCCTACTTCCAGCTGAGACCAACTGTACATATGCTACTATCAGATAATAAAAAATTAATTTTATTTTTGAAAACATCAGAGGAGGAGGGGGCTAATTTTCTTTTTCAAATGGTAACATATTTTTTTCGAATGAAAAAAAATCATTAACAAAAATAATCTAAGCCTATTATACCAATATTTTTTTTTAATTATTTAAAAAAAATTTTTGTTCTTATATTTTTTTTTAATTTTATTATTTTTAATTTTTCTTAATTTAATTCAATTCTTTTTTTTAGTTTTTGAGTTTTGAGTTTTTTATTTTAAATTAAATTAAATATTATTAATAATGAATTAAAAAACAAAATTTAAAAAAATAAAAACTCAAAACTCAAAACGCAAAAACAAAAAAAAAACAATTGAATTAAATTAGAAAAAATTAATAATAATAAAAAAAAATTAAAAAAAATAATAAAAATTAATTTAAAAAAAAATATTGGTATAAATCAGCGTTTCTCAACCTTTCAGTATTTGCGACCTAATTTTCTATCAGGAAATTCATCGCGACCCCCGCCCCTAAAAGATAATTTGGTAATAAATCGCTCTTTGAATTTTGGGCGGAGGTGGATAATGAATTTTCTGCACTGAAAACGAGAACATTTCGTATACTATTACCATTTTCCACATCCTACCTTTGCGACACTGGATTTTCTGCAGTGGCTGCTTTGAAAACAAAATATAGATCTCAGCTAAATATAGAAAGAGAACTCCATTTCTAATATTAAACCTTCTTTTGAAAAACTTTGTTCTGCAAGACAGGCCCAAGGGAGTCACTAATAATTATAAAACTTTTTTTATGTAGTGGTGGTATGTAATAATCAGTGGTGTGCTGTGAAAATTTTAACAAGGGGCTCGCGATTTTTTGGGCGTTTCTAAAAATGTGTTTTTTTAACGAGGGACTTCCCAGTATGCATTTTTTTGCAATTTTTAAGGACTTGTATTATTTTGATATAAAAACAGTAGCTCTCAATTGTTATTATAAAAAATAAATTCAATACATTAAAAAATATACATATATTATAAAAAATAACATTTTCTTAAAGTACAAAAGATAAAAAATGGAACAAAAAATAAATACTCAAATAAAGAAAAAAAAATCTGAAAATTATCATTTTAACAAAGGGCTCGCAAATTTTCAAAAATTTTAAGAAGGGGCTCTCGCGAGCCCCCTACAGCACACCACTGGTAATAATTAACTAATGATAAATTGATTATTAAATATTAAATACATTGTATAGTATTTATAAGTGTATTATATGAGTATTTTTAGTTTTTCATTGTGAGAGAATGTTTAATATTTTACGTTTCTTTCAGTAAATTACATTAAATACATTTCTTTGATAGTATTAATAATATTTTATCTATATGTTCGCGCCCCACAGGTTGAGAATCGCTGGTATAATTGGTTTAGATTATTTTTGTTTATGATTTTTCTCAATCGAAAAAAATATGTTGCCATTTGAAAAAGAAAAGTTGCCCCCCCTCCTCTGAGGTTTTCAAAAATAAAATTAATCTATTATTATCTGATAGTAGTATTCTTAAAACCATTTAATTTGACCTATAACTTATTAAAATCAGATAAGAAATAACGAAGCTGCATCGTTGGCCGTTTTTTGGCACCCCTCGGTATATTTGTTTGCACAAAACCTTTTTAAACAATAATATTAATAAAAATAATTTTTCTATGATCGTGCAAAAAATAAGCCATTTATGATCAATTGTCGGTGATGCTTTTTTACTCTAGTTACAAAACCATTACTTAGTGCAAAAAGGAATGACTTAATTAATGCTTTACGCATAGACAATTAATCGTAAATGACAACTTTAAAAATGCCAATATCGCCCATTAATTTCATGTTTCTATGGATTTTTATTTTTTTGAAAGATCAATGATCATCGATCGTAGAAAAACAGTGTATGCAACTCGTGTTAAAAGCATATTTGCACTTTACGTATTGTCTAAATGTTATCCACTTTTTGCACTTGTTGCATAAATAACATAATACGGTATATCTATAAACTGAGTGGCGCAAACAAATTTTATCTTTACCTTAAAAAAATGTAAAACCGAAACTGTTAAATTTTGTATCAAGTTCTTAAATTTTGAACTCATATAAGCAATCGGATAAAAACGAATACAATATATCCTAAGAAGTTTAATTAAATCACATTATTAACTTCATTATGCTTATACTTAAGATGTGAAATATACATAATAATATGGCGCCTCTGTCAGTACCCATTCGAGCATGAAAATTACTAATCACATATCCTATTTTCCGACGACCGTTGTAACATAATAAAAAAATATTGTAGGTAAATAAAACTACTATTTTGATAAGCGGAGCAATATTTACGTTGTCGTCTACTTGTTTATTTAAAATGTATACTTTCTTAGTGTAAATAAAATGTTGATTAATTTAAACTACGTTATTTTTTTCAACTTAAATTTTATAAGCCATTGCTTATTGAAATTTAAAAACCCTGAAAAAGATTAAGTTAGTGGGGTTCAAAAAAAACATTAAACCACTTTTATTCAAAATATCGTGGGCTAAAGCAAAAGGCACCAAGTCTAAAAAAAAAGAAATTGCGTAATTTCAATTTTAAAGGTTGGTAGCATTCGAAATTCCAATTAATCTAGAATCTATTAATCTAGCTTCTAGATGCCCAATAAAAACTAATTCTTTTTTATAAATGTAAAATAGTGAACAAAAATATATTAACGGTTTTGGATTTAAGAAGATATTCGGCGAAATGTTTGAAAAGCGTACTTTTCGGTAGTAAAAATTGATTTTTGGGCATTTGTAATCAAAAATTTAACAAAAACGATGCCTAGTGCCATACAAATTGAATTTAGTTTTCATATAGAATTTTTGTATTTCATGTAGAGTCTATGATGGGGTCGTACTTTTTGAATAAAAATAAAAATGCATTTTTTTATCATTGTTCAAAAACTACGCCCCAATTATAGACTCTACATATTCGCGTAGTTTGATAGATAAAAACAGGTACAAACCCATATAATTTTGTAGACTCTATATTATATATCCTCTTAAATGGGTTTTTCCTGTACAGAAAATTAAGGTCATGGGTGCTTATTTTTGAAATTGTTGACACAATGTCGCATTCGACATTTGAAGGACAGACTCTTATTTTTTCATGTAAATGACAAAGACAGAATGATGAAACTCGCATGCGACATCGTGTCGGGTGATTCAAAAATAAGCCCCCTGTAAAAAGTAATTTTTTCCACAGACCAATAAAATGAAAAATGTGAACTAAAAAATCGTTCGGCTTATCGGGAAATTGTCAATTCTCCAAATATAAAATTTTTAAATGTTTTCCAAATATTTCACCAAAATATTTGACCTGACGCTGGGTTCTGTAAATTTAAATATTTTTGGATTGGTGCTCGACCCTCATTCATTTTAAAAATATCGAAGGGATTGTTCTGCGGAAAAAGGGGTTACAAACACAACTTTAGATTTATTTAGTTTTATTTAGGGGGATTTAGTTTTATAATTTCAATAGAAATTTTATTATAGTTTGTTTTTATAGATCATTCATCCATTTTCCTTATGATTTTTAATTTAAGTTTTTTTTTGTTATTTTTTTTAAGTTTTGTTTAGGTATGTATTATGTATATCTAAATAATTTAGTCCAAAAATGAAGTATTTTATTTTTATTATACAAGGTATTTCTAAACATGTATCCCTAATTTCAGGAATAGATTCTTTGACCTATTTGAAAATAAAAAGTAAGAATAAAATTTTTCTCCAAAATGCTCTATTTTCGAAATACAGGGTGTAAAAATTTCTTCATTTTATCATTTTTAATATAACATCTATATTTCTAAAGATAATTTGATGCAATTTTGTTCACCACCCCCCATTCTTTTATTCGACGTAACTGTCCACTATAAGTTTTTTAGGTCATATTCTTTATTTTTTAACGTTAACTTTTTTAGTAGTTCTTTGCGTTTAGAATGAATCATTTAATATTTTGCATTTAAAGATATTATTGGTGAAAATTTTTAACAATTATTAAACAACATCGTACGTAAAAGTATCAAAAAAGTTAGAAGGAGAAAAATGTTTTGGGAATATTCAAAGAAATAAAAAATGAATTTTGACCTCAAATAAAAAAGTGGGGGTGAGGTTGAATTTTCGGAAGTTTATTCAATGGCGTTTGGCAAAAGAAAAGCAAATATATATACCTTGTATTCCGAAAATAGAGCATTTCGTCGAAAAATGTTTTTCTTACTTTTCATCTTCAAATAGGCCAAAGAATCTATTTCTAAGGTTACGGGCGCCTGTTTTGAAAGAACAGGGATTTGGCAGGGACCATTTTGGTGACCTTGAACAAAATATAAATATACCGGGTGTCCACGGAACTTGGGCCACCCCTATAACTTCTTTATTTATGAAAATAAAAATTTGAAATTTTGTTTTATTATATTGCATAAGAAAACGAATTTATTGAAATAAAAAAAATTTCAATTTTACTTCCGGTTTCAACGGAAATTACATCAGCTTTTTTTTTAATTGTGACACCCTACTTTTTTGTACTTATTATAAAACACTGGTAACTTCTAAGTATGATTTTGATAAAAAAAAATTTTTTTAACTTTCAAAAAAAATTTAGATTTTTTTTTTATTTTTTTTAAAATATAATCTATAAAAAATTCCTATATATCTACATGTTAGGTATGACTGTAATTGAAAAAAATCCTCTACCTAAATAGGGGGTGGCATTTTTAAATCATAAATATTATTTTTTTAAAATTGGCTGAATGAATTTCATAATTTACAATTTATTTTACCCTTTTAAATTATTTAAGAGTAGTTTTAATAGATTTTATTTAAAAAAAATTTAAAAAAAAATCCAAAAATTTTTTTTTAACTTAAAAAAATAGGGTGTTACATTTAGAATGAAAGTTGATGTCATTTCCGTTAAAATCGGAAGTAAAATTGAATTTTTTTTAGTTCAATCGCTTCGTTTTGTTATGCCATATAACATCGTAAAATTTCAAACTTTTATTTTCATAAATAAAGAAGTTACAGGGGTGGCCCTAGTTCCGTGGACATCCGGTATACTCAGATGGGCAACAGAGAAATATAATATCGTATTTCGTGTCACTTTTTCTAATCATAAAATATACCGGGTAGAAATGAAAACCGGGTCACCTCTATAACTTTTTT
Organism: Stenus bimaculatus; assembly: GCA_963971135.1. NCBI lineage: Eukaryota > Metazoa > Arthropoda > Insecta > Coleoptera > Staphylinidae > Stenus > Stenus bimaculatus. The sequence continues at coordinate 21,153,881 of OZ020180.1, forward strand.
ATTTATGAATAGAAAAATTTGAAATTTGGCTATGTTCTATGGTTCAAAAAAACAAATTTTATGTGCATTTTTTATTTTAGAAATCACTTCCGGTTTCACCGGAAACACCATGAAATTTGTTTTTTTAAATGTAACATCCCATATTTTTATTCATGGCTTAAAATACTTTTAAAAAAGAAGTATTTTTGAGATATTAGTTTTTATTATTTATAAAATTACTTCAAAAGATTGAAAGATACACTTTGGTGGTAAAACTTGGTTTCCCATCAATGTACGACAAAGTAAATCGAAATAAAGAGGTGGTACGAGTGGTCTGGGACACCCTGTATAAGTTGCATTCATCCTGCATAAGGTAATGATAAAATATAAAAATTTAAGAAAGAATCAAAAAATTAAAAACAGGCTTATTTTAAAATTTAAAAGACCAAATTAAAAGAATTTATTTTAAGCAAACCTAATAAGTTTATTTAAAAACCTATAAATAAAAACCTTAAAAGTAATAAAATACTGCACAATTTATTTCAAATATTTTGTAGGTATAAAAGAATACTATGTTTATTCCAAAAATGTTATTTGTCATTTATAATCCAAACTTAATTACATTTCTAGTAAATTGTGGTTAACATTTGTTATTATGTAATTTTATTTATACCAATTTAATAAAAGCGTATTTTTCATGTTCATGGTCAAGTTAGTCACTATTTTGTAGTTAGTACTATTTTTTATGAGTTGTATATTCTAATTTTCATTTTGTTTATGTAACGATTAAATTCAGATGTTTTTAATTAAAATTAAACGAACTCTAAAGGTTTCCTTAAAAATTTTTAACATGCACAAATATTCTAGAGAAATTTTAAAATACAAGGAATAAAAATACATTTTGGCATTTAAATTAAGTGAAATTCTTACATACTAAACTTCCAAGTTAATATCTTATTTTTTTTATAATAAACGGCTAATTACAACCTTTTAAGTGTTTATTTTCGTGTCAAAACTGGGAATCTGCAAATTATTTTATCTGAAGCGATTCGGCGCAGTTTTAATTAAAAGGATTTAATGAACTGATCTTGTGGGTCCAGGCGCGGAAATTTAAAAACGTGACTTGCTTACTAGCAGAAAAAATCATCTTGAAGGATCAAAAATCACAATAAGATTCTTTTCCTTGTCCAGTTATTAAGACGAAAAGGTGTAATTTGTTCGTCAAAAATTTATAATACAGTTTTCAGAATAATAATAATTAGACGCTTTAAGTATGGAGAATTAAACATTATTTTAATGAATGGTTTAATTTAGACAGGTGTCTTTTATCCAAAGCATGATAATTTTAGCAGTTCATTTTAATTATTCATTTATTAGTATTATTTGCAATTAAAAGATTTTTAATGATATATGAAGAACTTTTTAATTTGCTAATAATATGTAAATAAACATGTATTTTTATCAAATAAAGTAAACTACTCGTTTTATACTTGCACTATAAAAAGAAGGATTTTACTTTTGCAATTTTTACTCGCAAAAATCGCCAATAAAGATTATTTGTACAAACTTTATTTTTATTGGAGTTAAATATTGGTGGACTAAATTTCTATAACCTTTTTTAAAAATAGTAATTGTACTAGAAATAAAATATCTATACCAAGCATATTGTCTATACAATTTCTGATGCAAAAAGTTACATATTTATTAAATCCTAATTTATCTCCTAAAGAATTCATGCACAAAAAGCAACCCATATTCGGAGTCATATACTTTATGTTTGAAACCGTCTTGCACCTATCAATAATCAATGTCTAAAAAGTGAAAGATTTTGATTACTATAATTTTTATACAATCAAATTTTATTTATGGCTCTGGATGTTTAATTATTTTTCTTGCAGACTTGTATTTTTAAGGTTGGTAAGGAAGTATTTACCACTATGAAATTAAATGCAATAATTTATCATCATCTTGGAACACATTTGCATAGTTAGCGTTGTTTTTCTTTCTTCTTGCAGGCAAGACAGTAAGAGCTATAAATTACTGTGTTGTGATCAATCAATCAATATCGGAAAAAAAATATTATTGATATTTATGAGGTAATGATAGAAAAAGTTCGTTTAGGAGACCTCAGATCAGAAGCCTGGATTATTACTGAAGTTATATCCACACAGTTATAATATTATTTTTTTTTAATTAAAGGTAACTGGACTTCTTAAGTACCTACATATTTTAATTTAGAAGATATTTTAACTTAGGGAATTATAAGTGGAAATTCGATTGAGCAACCAACGCAGGTAATAAATATATAATAATAGTCAAATAAAACTGCTCCATATAATAACAAAAGTACAAATTCTAAATTATAATCCAGGTTGCTCTACCCTTAATTTAAAAAAATTGTATATGGCAAGTTAAAAATATAACATTGGTAATTCTATATAATTACTAGTTGATGTGTACATTCACTGAAACTTAGATCTCCGCTTTGGTGAATAATGCTTACAACCAAAATTTATGAAAATGTGTTACTATTTTTTGAGTATCCTAAACAAAAATTGGATCTTGTATAACCGAAATATAACCACTTAAAATATTTACATCTTAAAAGGCCAACTGTCTCCCAGCTGCGTTTAAGCACACATTATTAAGGACATGAAAAGAAACCGCGCATAACGTGCTTAAACACTGTGCTCCCTAATTTATAGCTTAAATAAATAAAACGAATTTGAAAAGGTTTCAAACACAAAGTGGGCGTGTGTTAGCATAATTCCATAAAGAATCCGCGCCTGTGTTGCCAAGTGTTTAATTAATTTGTAGTTAGATAAATAGTTTGATAAAGATTAAATAATCAAGTCCGAGTGTAAAATCGATTTGATTTTTAATAAGAATAATTAAAATGTGAGTTCTGCTATTTAAGCGGAGTTAATTAAATTATTGCGTCTATTTAAGTTCCGAGGCCAATCCTTTGCATTATTAACAACTTCGTTTGTCCGTTTTCGTATATTAAACCAGTTTAAAGTTTATCCACATTTATAGTCTCAACTAGTGTTTTAATAAAGAAATGTTTGGTGATAGAATTTAACTACTTAATAAGCGCTTTTATAATGAGCTTTATCTAAAAATAATGGTTAAATTTGTGATAATAGTATTTAAATTAACTATTACTTGAAAAAGTATTGCTTCTAGAAGAAAATATAAAAGTCTACCAATTGCACCTAAATTTAATATAAATCTTTGTTCAATGAATTGAATCAAAACCTCCAAATTAGTACTTTGAATTAACTCATAAATTATACTTAAGAGTTTGGCATATGTAATTTCATGAAGTTATTCACAACAAATTAGTACCTACTTATAACTTAACTTATAACGTTTAACGTTAGAATTAGTACGTAATGTTAAAATTGGTACGAAACGCAAAATCTTGTGTCGAACTACTAAATTGTCGAACCCCAAATCCGTAAATTTGCAGAACACAAAGTACTATTTTGGAAGTTGTGAATGTAACTTAAAGCTAGCTTACTCAATAATTATATTTTTAGTTGAGCAGAAAATAATATTTGCTGCACTATATAATATAAAAAATACCAAATTCATATTTCAAATTTAATCTGCTTTTAACAAATATTGACGACAAAATAGCAATCAGCAATAGCAATAGGGTTTATCCCTTCAATCCCAACTTGTTTGTTTTATTTTATGCTAAAGGTAGGTGTCTTTCCTGAGAAAGTAAACCCGGTTTAAATAGTCCCAACCTATAAATCAGGCAATAAGTTCAATTCTGCAAATTATAGGCCAATATCGATCCTCCCAATATTATCCAAAGTATTCTATTAAATGATAGCAATTCTAATAACTGAATATATGGAAAACAAATGAAATTTTTCACGCAAAGCAATAGAGAAAAAGGCCTTCGGATGCAGCTATGGACCTACTACAGAAAATTACAAGTGCCTTAAAGGAAAATGAACGCTATGTCAATTTCTTTTTATCTAATGTCATATAGCCTTCACCTGTAAAACTCCAGTTACAGGGTTTCAGAGGAACATCATCAAAGTTTATTGATTCATACCTCAGTAATAGTCCTGTATATACCAAACTGGGATTCTCGAATGTGTGCAATTTTTATATCAAAATTCTATTAGTCAAAATTATTATCATCAATTTCGCAAATAGAGTCAAATACGATAAAAATGTCGTGTAAGGCGAGCGTCTAGTTCTGTGGCATGCGAAGGAACAGTTCCTAGATAAAGGTAGATATAGAATTTTCACAGAAAAAGTGTGCGATAGTTTATCGCATAAATTCGAGAATCGCAGTACTGATTATAGGACTAAGAAGCATCCCATCCGCAATAACACTTAGTTCCACAAGGGACTATCCCACCTGGTTCGCAACAAACAAAATAATGCTAAATCCGAGTAAAACCCTAAACAAATAATCAAATAGGAGGATAACGATTCAAAAGCCACAGCTAAATTCTTAGGTATAACTGTTGACTCACTATTCACGTGGAAGTTACCTGTTGATCTACTAGTGAAAAAAATTCTACCAGCAATTTTTGCTATAACAAGAATTGTTAAGATTCTTGGAAAAGCACCTGCGTGCCTCACATAGTTCACTAAGTTCCACTTGGGAAATTCAGCTCATATGAGGAAAATGTCCCTTTAACAAAAGAAAGCTATGCGAGCTAACACTGGTACCAAACCTTCAACCTTCTGATTCCTGCAAACTGCTATTCAAATTTAATAACATCATGATGCTAACTGCAGTTTTTATATATCTGACTCTTCATCAAGTACATAAAAATAAGCATATGATTAAGAAAAGGAGTGATGTTCACCATCATACTATCCCCCAAGCAGATCAAATGGATATCGACTTCATCCGGCTAAAATATAGAGCTTTAAATTTATAACAGGCTTCCACAGGAGTTTAAAAATCTATCAAGTAACGAGTTCAACAAATCAGAATCAGAGTCTACTAGAATATATTGCATACACCATGGTGGAAACGAAAAATAGGTCACCTCTATAATATAAATATCTTTATTTATGAAAATAAAAATTTTAAATTTCACTATGTCCTGTGGATTAAGGAAACACATTTTATCACTAATTTTTTTCAATATCATATCCGGTTTTACCGGTCATCAACTTTGTTTTTTTAAGGCCAAACCCAATTTTTTGTTCACAGTTCAAAACAATTTTAGAAAATAAGTATCTTTGTGATATTTTTTTAAATATTTTTTGAAAATAAAAAAAAAAATTGTTAATCTCAAAATATATAAAGAACATTTAAAATAAAAAAATGCATTTGCTGTCTTTTAATAGTAGTTTTTATCGGTTTTAACTTAAAGAGCCTGTTTATCATAATTAAAAGCGGAGAAATGATTGTAAAAAGTTCCCGTAAAGAAAGAAAACTCTCAATTGCTTTAGTTGTAGGTGATAAGTTTTGATCCAACATAAAATTTAGTCTTACCAATCTGGCGAACCATTATTAGATACACCTCATTTCTATTGACTCAATAAAAACTCATCGCAGAAAGATTTAAAAATCCCCTTGTATTTTGGTGATAAAATCATTTCTACAGGTGGTTTTAAAACATTAATTATATAATCCCCATTCAAGGTGTACCGTGTATCTATAACTTATTTATTAAAAACTATATTTTTCAGCTCTGTCACTTTTCTTGTCGTGCTGCCATAAGATTTTGATAATATGTATAAGCTCTTGCTACATTATCATGGATTCTTGGTAGAATAGCGAAATTTAACTTGAGACAAATATCTAACAAACAAAATAGCTTAAAACATTAAAAAAATATATCTGGTTAAAAGGGAAAAAATACTAAAGAAATCAATTTTTTCATCGAGTGTCAGAAACAATTTTATATAGAAATTGAAATAAAAAATAAAATGATGTAGATAAAAGTTTTTTGAGCAGATTCGAAAACTGCTAAATTAATTAGCACATTGGGACAGAATAACGACCCAAACTCGTGATGTGCATCCTTTACCAAACATAGAAATACGAGTCTCAGTCGTTATAACTTATTTAATTTTTGGTTGTTTTCCATTTGTTAAATTTTGGTTTTAAAATGATCTAACCATATTATGGAAAAATGCTGTCTTAATGGGTTAAAAAACTTGGTTATTATTGAAATAAAATAACTTAGACCATCCATTTCCTCCTTTAAACCAAACAACTTTGTTTGAAAGGTTTATATGACTCAAGTTAAATCCTGTTAAATAATTCACCGTGTATATTTAAAGACCAAAATAGTAAATATAAACTATTTTCCCGCGATAAATCTTCTCGCGACTAAATTAATTAAAATGAGAAAATAACAATATTAAAGTATAATAAAGATCATATAATGTACATTATATGATCTTTGGTCTAAGTCAAAACTCTTTCCATGAAAATGTTTACAGAGTACATATGCAACCAAAAATATATTTCACTTGTAATATTGGTTGCCATATACTCGGGCGCTCTAAATAAATTTTATTTTCACAGTACATATACGATTATGTATTATCCTTGTTTATATATACTTAAGTATACAAGGGTATTATGTAGAAAAAATAAATAACAGTCGCACTTCTTGACTGCTTCGTATGTACAGGGTGTTCATTTTAAAAGGAGCCACCCTTAATAAAACTCGAAAAAATAATTTAATGTAAAAATGCCGTGACAGGTCAATTTTTATTTTTAGGAGGACATCTATTTACAATGAAATTAAACTTGTCTTTGCAACCCCCTTCCGCACAGGACCACCCCTTTGATTATTTTAAATGAGAACGCGTCATTTTAAAGGTCTTTTTATCCTGAAAATATGATTTGTTTTCGCCCTATTTTAATTTAGTCTTTTACAGGACATGATAAATGAGAAAAGGAAAAAGCAGTTTATAACAAAAAAAAGTTATAAAAAAATATGGTAACTGATAGGTTTTTCAATAATTATAAATAATTGGCTTTTGTTAAGTTAAAGGACATGTTTCATGGTCAAATTTTAAAAATTTATCCAAATGTAATTTAAAAGTACATAAATAATACCATTACTTTTTTAAAATTTTTAGGTAGGTTAGGAATCAAAAAGTTGCCAAAAAAATTATGACTGCCATTATCAGGGTTAAAATGCTTTCAAATGATGTATTACTCGACCACTATTCCCATTTAAAAAAATTTAAAAGGTGGCTCCGTAGGGTTGCAATGATAACTCTTATTTTATTGGAAAAGATGACCCCCTGAAAGTAAAAATCGACCTGTCACGGCATTTTTACATTAAATTATTTTTTCGAGAGTTATTTAGGGTGGCACCTTTTAAAATTAACACCCTTTATAATATATTAATCATTGATTTAAGCTTTAGAATAAAAGAAAACAATTTTTAAGTTTTAACGAAGATGAAAAAAATCATATTATTGCTAATTGTTATTGAAAAATATAAATACTACGTGTCTTTTTTATAAATAAAAACGGTTCCATTCAGGAGGTACAAACTGGTAAATATTACTACAAAGCTTTTGTCCTACATTTACATTCCTATAATTTTTTAGATTATTTCTAGAAATATTGTTTTTCCAATTATTAGTTTTTAGAGGATTGGGCGTCTAAGCAGGACCTCGATCTGACAGTAAACGTATATTATGAGCTTCTTCTTGAATTTGGGGAAGAAATCAAGAACCGCAGCACACCTCATAATCGCATTGAAAGTACCAATAAAAATCTTCATTTCTGTTATATTTTAAAATTTGTAACATGCCTTGCATTTCTTACAAACTACAGCCATGTTTTGTAAATAACAATCGGTTTTATAATTGCATAATTTAAATAACATTCAAGACTAGACTTCTAAAGGACAATTTTCTCAAATATTAAGGTTTTAAGTAAAAGAATAAAATAGGGCATATTTTACGGATTTTTAATAACTTTTTTTGCCATTTTGGATATAAAATATTTAAAAAATATCTTCTATAAGTCTTAAGTAGAGGTTTTACGTTCCTATGATATTCTAATTTTCTATATGTATAGCTCAATACATATTGGCGTAGTTTGTCAAATAAGAAACATATGCGGACCAATTGCGAAGCTGTATTCTCATTATTAAATGGTTTTGAAGAATAACTTATTGAATAATGAGCAATGGATTATGGATATTTTGAATAAGTTGACAGAACAGAGTAACGGCCGGCTGAAGTTATGTTGTACTTTTCACTATAGAATAATATTTACATAAAAGAATTGTCAAAACTACGAAATATAACCTCAACAAATATTGTTAATATTTGAATAATGGTGCCATCAATAAAATAGTCCTGGAAAAGTATAATATAGTACCTACATATATACTATTATCGACTTTGAAATGATTTTGATAAATAGGCATAAACTACCTTTTATTCATAACCTTTTCTTGGAACTCGATTATTTAATTGTTAATTTTGGTTTGGCTGTACCACCTTAGAAATATACTCTAAACTTTTTAGAAAATAAAATAAATAAATAAATTTAGAAAACAAATGCTTAAAATAGTGTGAAGAACAAACCTGTAAATTGAAGCCAGAATCATTTTTATATCTGTTATAATACTTAATTTTAATTTCCATACGATAGTTAAATAACTACCCATATCAATATGCATAATTTTTCAATAATACAGTTTAATAATTGTATTTTTTGATTTAATTATATTTATATTGGGCAAACAAGTGTCAATGTTGATTTCATTGTGTAAGATTTTTGTAATATCTTTGCGAAACAAGTATTTTTAATTCTTTAATACCCAATAATTTATAAAGTATTTATGAAAACATTTTAAATGGAAAATTAATAGCGTTAAAAATTACACATTTTTATGTAAAACCCAAAATTTATTACAATGTAAATTAATAAGCAAATTTTATTACAAAATTAAAAATAATTAATCGTGATCAGCAAGCCAGAAAATTCAATAAATGTTTCTGGAAAGCGGTTATTAGTAATAAAGTCGACCCATTTAAAGATAAACTGTTACATTTATGGTCATTTCGCAGAAAATTATGGGTACAAGCTAGTGGCAATATTGCCAGATGAAAGTTATTTTGGGGTTTACTTGTTTTTATACCCACAGGCAATGCAAACGAAGGACATAATCATCGCCCTGTAAATACCAATATTTCTTAAATGGTTGGAATTACATGCCTAAGAATAAGAAATTATGATACCGTCAAGAAAGCAACATGCAATGTGTGAAGAAATAACTGATAAATTTCGAATAGCCAGAAGCAGATGAAATTTACAATCGACACCGATATTCTTCGTGATAGAAAAGTTGTAGTCATAACCATAAATTGTATATTGGTAATGGAGGTTATTAAAATGATTGATTGCCGAATCAATAAATCTATTAAACTAGGATGAAATACGTTAATAATATTTAATTTCTTGACAAAATAAGTACTAAAATTAAGAACACAAAATATAATTGACATAAATTAAAACTGATTTTATTGTGGAATAAGTAGTATTTACTGTTTATTTGCGTTCTAAAAACTTTTACACTAGATAAATATCGCAATATAATTCATATTCATAAAAGCGAGCATAAAAGTCTCAACTATTTCTATTTTAGTATTGTAACAAGTAGAATATTTTAGAAATTTCTTTGAAATGTTTTTATTACCTATAATGTATTGGCAACCCAAAAACCAATAAACTACTCTATATTGGTAAAACATGTTGGTAATTTAAAGTTGGTTTATCAAATATTATATCATAAACAATGCAAGAATGATTATCAGAAACTTACCTTGGGTTTAATTAAAGTTTGTTTTTCATGCTCCTCTATATCCTCGTCTCCACTGAAGTTCGAGTAGAGTGAACAGTCTGAATTTTTTCTATAAGGAAACTTAATAAAGTCACTATCCAAAGAACTAATAGTGGATCCGCAATAGTTTAAATTGCTGCAGGAACTATGCACACTAGAATCTGGTGAAGAACCTTCCCTACGATGTCTACGAAAATATTCAATATCATCCAAGGTGATGCCGATAATATCATCGGAATAATCACTAACTACTACACTTGGTGTTCTTATATACCTATATCTTGCTTGTTCATCACCGTCATCAGTAAAACAACTTTGTCTACGATTGTCGAATTGTTCAGACTCACCACCTTCACTAAAGTAATCACTATATTTTTGATCGATCGGATAGGGTACGCACTGTGCTTCTATAATGGTACGCGATGGTACACTGTCATGATCAACAGATCCTCGAGGGCTATACGGGCTCGAAACTTGATCATAATTAATATCTCCTTGGGATTCACTTTCTGCATCAAAATTCCATGGAGATTGTTGGACTTCATCATCACTTTGTCCTACTGCTGAATCAGAACTTCCACATCTTCGAACCGACTGTTTCCAATTTCTATCTCTTTCATCATCACTATTTCCGGATGAGCAGTAACCACTTGTGGCGGGTGGTGCTAAATATCCTTCGTCACTACATGATCGTATTAACGGTAACGGTTTTTCTTTTAACTGCCTGCTTGTCTCTTCTAACATTTGTTGATATTTATCACGCATTTGTTTAACGCTCTTAAATATTGTCCCTTCTGTATCTAACTGCGTTGTCATCTTGCAAACACCAGCACGGCGCTGGCGACCCTTCAACTTAGAGGAATCTTCTTCAATGGAAGCAGGTAGTGAGATATCAGCACCCTCTTCTAAACCTTTAAATGGGTTTTTACAGAATGCACCGCATCTTTTAGAACGTGGTATTACTTCATTTTTATGATAAACTTTCTCTTCGTAGTTTACGGTTTCATTACTAAAATTGGATTTAATTACTTTATTTCTAAAGAGTAGGTTAATTAGAAGTTTCTGGGAATCGAGTTGTTGAACGGGAGGAACTATTTCCGTGGTTTCAGACGTAAGCGCATCCCATGGTGATTTTTTTTCGGTTTCTTCTAGGTGACGTACCCAGAATCCACTGAAACTAATAATAAGAAAATGTTAGTTACGGTTTGTTTATTAAATTGATTGGCTACATGTAATAAAATATTTAGATGCATAAATTCTTGTTATTACATACATATTAAGGTCCAAAAGAAGTTTATTCAAGGACGTACGTTTGTAAATGGGAGTGCAATGTAGGTGATCAAGTATGTTATAAATAAAATATTTTACCTATGTGATAACGTAATAAATGATCTCTACTTATTTATTAGGTACGTAATTATTCGAAAACAGTTTAAAGTCATTATACAGGGTGTTTCATTGAAGACTTCAAATGTAGATTATTTGATAACTATTTTTTTTCAAAAAAATAAACGAACACGTCGATTTTTTTTGGGGGGGAGACATTATAAGACCAGAAAAATAGGGAAAATAATTCGGGTAGTCGCAAATGTACGGTACGGTAGTAGGGAGGAGCGCCTTCAACAACTCACTAAGAATCCTGTCCACTGGGGGTTGAGCGGGGTAGTTAGAGGTCCTTTAATGGACAGTTTTTCACGTTTTAATTAAACTGCTCCTAAACTGCTGCTTACAGCCCAAAAGTAATTATGTAAAAAATTAAACTACATGAAATTACCTACAAAACGGTTAACATAACTATTTCTCTAGGTTAAATAGTTTGTGGGATACAGATAATTGAAAATCTGCATATATCGTTTATAATAATCCCCAGTTTTTTTTCCATCCCTTATTTCTAAAACTATTTATCCTAGAGAAAAAATGAATATAAACTTTCTTGTAGGAATTTTTGTGTAGTTTAATTTTGCATAAACACTTTTTCACTAGAGGCAGCGATTTACGAGATATTAAGGAAAAATGTGAAAAAGTGACTTCAAAGGGGTCACCCACCCTCACGTTCAACCCGAAGCGATCAGGATTGTTCGTATGTTGTTCAAAGCGAATCAGTTTCCCTATTTAACCATTTTTGGTCTTCGTTGACTGGACTACACTACATTTTCATCGACAAGCCTTTTCTTTGATAAGGACGTTTTATCGACACTATTTTATCATCGGCAATACGTTTTTATCAGCATTAGGTTTTCATCGACAATGGTTTCATCAACACTAACTTTTCACCGATAAAACTTTTCTTCGAAAAGGACGTTTCATCAACACTAACTTTTCATAGACATTAACATTTCTTCGCCACAGGCGTTTTATCGTCAGCAATTTCAGCGACAAATCTTTTCTTCAACAAGAACATTTGATCGACACTACTTTTTCATCAACACAGACGTTTCATCGGCATTACGTTTTCTTGGACAATCGATTCAACGATACTACCTTTTTAACGACAACATTTTTCTTCGACAAGGACATTTCATCGACACTGCCTTTCCATCGATATTAGCATTTCTTCAACAATGTCGTTTCATCGACACTACGTTTTTATCGACAAAGACACGTTTCTTCGCTAAATTTATTTTTTATTCTAGTTTAAATTTACATTTGTTGTTTAGAAATGACTTGGGAAAGCGCTACAAAAAGTTATCGTATTTAAACAAATATTTATTTGTTGATGAAACAGTAGTCGCAGAAATGGTAAGGTCTATAAAATATTTTTTTTAAATATCACAAACATACTTATTTTCTAAAACTGTTTTAAACTATTAACAAAGAATTAGGTGTTTTATTAAAAAAATAAAATTGATATTGAAAAGATTTGTAGCGCATAAAATGTGTTTTCTTGAACAATAAAACATCAAATTTCAAATTTCAATTGTTGTAAATAATGAAATTATATGATCCATGTTTCGTTTACACCGGGTATTAATTAAATTTAAATTATCGTAATGTTGAAATCCCCAAATTGGCTTTCCATGATGTAGTGAGATGGGAAAGGTAAAGTCTTCAAATTTTAGCCAAAAAAATTCAAAAGAAAGTTGTTACTATCTTTATTAAATAACTTCAATAGTCCTTATGCATTTCGCAAACAAAGTTGCATCATCAGAGGAACTCTGTTCAAGTCAACACTTTAAAAAGATGAACAAAATGCTGGTAAAAACGTGGTTAAAAAAGAACAATCCGCAAGGATACACTATCATCTTCTCCTTTTAAAATTTGAAAGTAAAAATCCAAGTTTAGCAAAAAATGTAGAAAAATAAAATATATAACTTGACGACTCTATAGGTTAATTAACAAATAACTTTTTGGTTTTTTAATAATTTTGCTACATGTGACGGATGTTATTCAAGATGGCTTATTTTTGATTAAAAACAATAAAAAGTGTAGTTGATCGAACTAGTATGTAGCATCATCCTGAATGTCACTTAGCTAGCTTTTTATATTTACTTAAAGCCAATTAAAAGGTGAGAATGTAGATCAGCTAGCGTTAAGGTAAAGGGAACGCCTTTCCTTTTTGTGGATCACTTACAGACTGGTCTGTGGATCACTTACAGACTGGTCTGTAAGTGATCCACAAAAAGGAAAGGCGTTCCCTTTACCTTAACGCTAGCTGATCTACATTCTCACCTTTTAATTGGCTTTAAGTAAATATAAAAAGCTAGCTAAGTGACATTCAGGATGATGCTACATACTAGTTCGATCAACTACACTTTTTATTGTTTTTAATCAAAAATAAGCCATCTTGAATAACATCCGTCACATGTAGCAAAATTATTAAAAAACCAAAAAGTTATTTGTTAATTAACCTATAGAGTCGTCAAGTTATATATTTTATTTTTCTACATTTTTTGCTAAACTTGGATTTTTACTTTCAAATTTTAAAAGGAGAAGATGATAGTGTATCCTTGCGGATTGTTCTTTTTTAACCACGTTTTTACCAGCGTTTTGTTCATCTTTTTAAAGTGTTGACTTGAATAGAGTTCCTCTGATGATGCAACTTTGTTTGCGAAATGCATAAGGACTATTGAAGTTATTTAATAAAGATAGTAACAACTTTCTTTTGAATTTTTTTGGCTAAAATTTGAAGACTTTACCTTTCCCATCTCACTACATCAATTTAAATTACTTTTAATTTTTTGTTTATAACAAAAGAATTAAAAATTATACGGGGTGATTCACATTTAGGTTAAAATCTCTCGGGTTGTGATTCCTTGAATAAAAACAAGAAAAAAAATTCCTATAAACATTGGTCCGGAAATGCTTCATTAGGGAGATATTTCAACTCAAAGATGGACGCAAGAAATGTTATTTTTAATAATAAAAAAGTTATTATAAGAGCTATTACTTTAAAAGTTTGGCAATTGTTTTCTGATATTAAGGTGCATGTTCTAGTCAATTAAAAGAGTTTAAAAAAGTTTTTGGGGATGGTAAAGTCGAGTATGGCTACCATTTTTATAAGGCTAACAATTTTCCTCCAACGTTTTGGAGATTTTAACTTTACTAAAATAATCCCTGCTCATTTCTCCACAGAAAAGGTCTTGTCACGAATTTTCTTTTATAATAACTTTTTTTATTAACAATAATAACATTTCTTGCGTCCCTCTTTGAGTTAAAATATCTCCCACACGAAGCATTTCCGGACCCATATCTATAGGAATATTTTTTCTTATATTTATCCAAGGAATCATCACGCAAGAGATTTTAACATAAATGTGAATCATCCTGTAAAGTAATATTTTTAAAATTCTGAAAGTATTTTACAATTTGCAATCCTACTAATATAAAAAATTCTATTCAATATTATATTACTTTTAAGAATCGACTATCACTAGAAAATAGATAAACAAATTTCTAACAATTTTTCTGTTAACCTGCTTCGCATACAATAGAACAAAATTTCAATAACATAAGATAAAACTGTAATATCAGTATAGTTAATTGCCTGAAGCTAATACTGTTGAATTTATTTTTTATTGATATTAAAATATAAAGAGCACTAGTAGAAATAATTCCACATTTTTGTTGGACCTTGAATATATGAGTATAATACAACTATAATACAACCCAAATAATTATAATATTTTATAGCTCATGAACCAAATTACATAATTTATAAATTGACTATTTTTAATTTTTAAATAATAAAAAATGTTGTTATGTTATTAGTTTTGAAAACGTATAAAATCACACAAATAAAGAAATTAGTTTCATATTATTATTTTGAATAACTTAAGACACATTTTTATTATAAAAAGTATTTTATTTATTTCCATCCATAAAAATGATATTGTGACAACGGAATATAAAAAGTTATTCAACTTTATCATTATTTCAATCATTTCATAAAACAAAGAGATTTATATGAATGTTAAGTAAGAATATATAAATTTAGAAACTTACGATTACATCCAAGACTTATGATAAACTTCAATAAATCAAAAACAACACACTTGAACTTTTCCTGCCGAACAAACACAAGTTATAATTCGAAGAATTTCTTTTACGAAGTATCAAGTCTGACACGGTACAGTCTACAAGTCTACGTAACGTTGCATGCAGACCATAGGTTGAATTACCTCTGACAATGAACCGTAATTCACATTTTTTTGCTCCTAGCTCGTTTCAGACTCTTCCAACCATTTGCAGTTATTTCGGTCAGAAAAATAAAGTAGGTTAATATACAATTTGGGATTTTTGCATCAGAAGCGCAATTTTAATTATAAAGGAAGTGTGGTCATCAGAGGAACAATTGTTTAACTAATTGTTTCTTGGGCGAGCTGTGGGCGCTGCTGCTGCCCGAAATGGATACATGTTATAAATTATGGCACATCCTACGCTTTGTGATTGCTAAGTGTGCCGGAATCGAGGCGATAATTACAATTTGACGCACTTCTGCATCTGGAAGGGAAACTTAAAAAACAATAAGTATGATACATTCCATTTTTAGTGAGACTAAATTTTGACATCTTCAATAAACAAAATTAAAAAAACTTTCAAGAAAATGTTACAGGATGAGTCGAAATTAAATGTCCAATTTGGTTTTCTAAGGCCTCTAAGCACATTAAAGGTAATTCCAAAAGCTAAACCTTTGTTGGTTAAAATTAAAAATTTTGAAATTATTTTACCTGATCTACATTTTTCATCCTTCCCCCGAAGGTCATTTTAGAATATTGTAAAAATCTAACAAACATTTATGATTTTTTTATATTGGTCGAAGAAGTCTCTCCTAGACCAGACTGTTTAATTTTATTCTCCATATACAGGGTCACAAGGTGGACAAAAAGTAACACCTATTTATTTTTGACACGATGAGTTTTTCAGAAAAATGTTTTATTTTTTAGAAATATTACCCTAATTTGAAAACCCAGTTTAAGTCAAGCAATAATAACTTAAGTCTTTTTAACTAGCAACCATTATTCAACTTGCTTTTCAAGGTCATAGTAATATTTCCACATAATACGTCACTTAGAACTGTACAATTTTTATTTAAATAATATTTCTCAAAAACTTCGTTTTAAAAATAAATGGACGTTGCTGAGCATTTTGTCCATTCTGTATACCGAGTGTAAACGAACCATGAGTAGCCTCTGCATTCATAGATGTATTCAGCGACAGTGATGAAAATTTTAGAGACGTCGTTACAGTTAATCACGTCTTCAAGAAAATATTTTATATGAAGCAATATTTTTTAATCACGTGTTTAACGTTAACGACGTTTCTAAATTTTTCAGCACGGTCGCTGAGTTCACGCTATAATCTTTATGAAAATAAAAATTTGAAATGTGACAATGTTGTAAGATTCAAGAAACCACCTTTTATGCACTTAATTGTTTTTCAATATCAACTGCTTGTTTTAGATATCCGAATTTGATAAAAACATTCAAAACTGATTGTTAAAAATACAAATACCTAAATGAAATTGTAAAATATAAAATAATTTTTGAGGTTATAATTTTTGAAGATTTTTTATAATATTCGATATGGTACTTATTCGAAAAATAGGCACGTGGATGTAATATACAAATTTTAAAAACTTGTGATCTTGAAGTAAACTCATAAACTGTATTTATTTGAATAACCTGTAGAATATTATAAGCCTGCTTCATTTCAGAAAAATACAAACTAATTTTAAAAGTCTTTTTTTAAATTTAATTTTATTTGGTGAGAGTTATTGACTGGGTAGTATTTATTTGAATTTCAATTATTTTAATAGGACTGCTTAAATTAATTAATTAATCAAACTTACTTAATATAATGATGCAATAACAGCCATTCCAAATTAAATGTCACATTTTCATAAATGTAGACTAAACTGTCTGGGTTTCAAAGTTGATTATCGTTATCGCTTTTATTAGTATAATCAATACATTATTCAGCATAATAAATTTCTACCGAATGATTGATTAGGAGGATAAATTCCAAAAACAAACATCAAATTTAGAATATCGGTGCAAAATTATGTTTCATATCAGATACTCATGTGCGTACTCGACATTGTGTAGAGTGTAGCGTATAAGCTTGTGCACCTTTTCGATAGCTCCTTATTCCAGAAATAATTTATGCACATTTTTTTCGCACCCACAACAAAAGAAATTCATCAAATAGTAAATATATAAATACAACTCCCAGTCACTGTGTGGTCTTTCCAGCGAAAGCCAAATTCGCCGAAAAAACACATGCATATGACTAACCCACCTTCCGTCATAAGAAATTTCCGATAACTCTGCTAATTTTAACACAACCAGATTTCTTACGTAGTTTTATTTTTCAAATATTTTAATTTTAAGTTCATAAAAATAAAAGTGTGGTTTTTTCCACTCAAATATAAATACATCTTTCGATTGCGTCTTCATCTAACAATATACAGGGTGTCCCAATTTTTTCCATTATTTTAGATAGTAAATGTCATCTTGAACAAAAAATTTCCTAAGAACTATTATGTTTTTTCGACTCCTTAAAAAGCTACAGCAATTTTAAAATTGATAAATTTTCATGATTTTTGAGGAACAGCCTCTATAATATTCCTTCTTAGTATATATTTTTTTATTTAAATCAATTATTATATGGATTGTTTCTTTGCCAAATTGATTTATTTGAACATTATTGGCTGTATTTAAAATAATTGAACGACGAGGTTAAATTTCTCTTGGTAAAATTTAGCATCTTATTGGTTTAAAGATTAGCATAATCCAAAGCATACTTGTTTTAAATAAAAAAAAAAATTTAATACAAAACATATCATTAAATTTTTGAATTTTAAAATTGCTGTAACTTTTTAAGGAGTCGAAAAAACATAATAGTTCATAGGAAAATTTTTGTTCAGAATGACAATTACTATCCAAAAAAAATTGCTGGAAAAAAAGTAGGACACCCTGTATATTATACTATAAATAAGGAAAGAAAAGGAGATCTATTAATGAAATTGATTATACCCTAATCCCTTGGGTTGATTTCTCTCAAAGTGTTAGTAGGTAAAAATTGAGCATAGACCTTATTGCATAGGTTCATTTTGCTTTAGCGTTGAGAGGAACAGATCTATGATTTTTGGCCCCAATTATCCCCAAAAGGATTTGATATAAAGGAGTAATTTTTAGTTAATTGCTGAAAGGTACTGCTCAAAATTATAGCTGCCATAACTTTAAGAACGTTTTGTAATAATGTGTTTAATATTCTTATTAAAAATAATATTCACATATTTTATGGTACATATTTTGTACTCGAAAGTACTTTTATACTGCTTCTTAAAGTTATATTTCAAGGGTAATATAACATATTGTAAGAAGTAAGAATATTATCGACATTTCTAAGAAATACTCGAATTTTAATCCCAACATACATTGGGAAAAATGCCTTTTTGTATTTCAATTTGAATGAAAATTAGTGTACACATATTTTCAAGGTCACCGATTTCGAATTTGAAATTTTTTTCCAAAAACACAATTTTCCAAAATTACCGACTTTTTTTATTAAAAAATTGTTCAAATTGCAGAAATCAGTAGATGGGGGTTTTTATGGTTTATTTCGAATTTGACATTTTCTTAAAAAAATAAGGAATCTAAATTGGCCGAGTATATATTATATTTCTGAAAATCAGATAGTTTTTTTTAAGGTCGCTAATTTCGAATTTGACAACAATGGCAAACCGTTTTTATTAAAATATAGTTGATATTGTTCGGTTCGTTTTAGGTGGTTTTAGGTCTCTGATTTCGAATTTGATGTATAAATATAATTATTTCGTTTTTAAAATTGGAAACATTGAAGAGGAATTTATAAAGGAAAATAAATCTATATATGTATAAAGTTTATTGTCCTCACTCACAAACTGATCTATCAACGCAGACCTAAACCACAGCAGATAGGAACTTAAAATTTTGTAGTGATACCATAGATACCACAACCCCCGACTAAATTTTTTTTTTCGAAACCCCCCTCTAAGTGGTAGAATTCAAATTTTTTTTATATCTTGTGGTCACCTACGTCATCAACGTCAAAAATGTCTCCTACATAATACCTCATCGTATAATTCCAATGAGAGGTGATGGAAATTGCGCATTCTACTCTATTTTTTATTGTATGTATTTTTAATTCGCTAAATCAAGCTAAAGCGGTTCTTACTTAATTTTTTTAGTATGTTATCGCCAATTGGAAGAGGTTTCAAACATTGACCCATAATGAAGATGAAGATAACTATACTAATGAATCTATTTATTCTACGGAAATGTTAAAATCCAGTACGTATGGAACAAGTTGTAAATGAATGACTGCAGGAGAGATATTCGTATTTAATTTTCAAGTTTTTCGAAACAGTATTTTGTATGCACAGTTTGGTTTACGGGGTCAATTTGTTCCTAAACTTTAGTTCACAGGAAATTATTATTATTATCTTCAGCTGCTGTAGAATCTAAAACTAAAAAATGAAAACGTGCTCGCTTTTCTAATAGTACTAGAAGAACTTAACTCAAAAAACCTCAAACAGAATATGTGTCAAAACACCTAGAGCATCATAGAGCTGCCATTAAAAAGTATACACAAGCAAATCTGAAATTTACTACAGCTATAAAAACAACTTTGTGGTTTTTAACCGGAACAATTTATTAACTATTAATTTTCATACATCGGAATGTATAGCTTGACACTTTCACAAATTCGCCGACAGGGGGAGAGCTCATTCCTAAAATCGCGAATAATGTAAGTTCTCTCGGGCTGAAAATTTCGTTTTTTCTGCTGGTGAAAAATATCAGACTAAAAAACAAAACGTCGAGCTCGCTTTTCTGATAGTACTTAGTACTAGAAGAACCCAACTCAAAAAATCTCAAATAAAATGTGGGTGTGAATATAAAATTCGTAGGTTGAGCAAACGAAGGGTACTTTCCTGGTTAAAGAAAGAATTCTCTGGGTTTTGATATTATTCACATATCGCAATGAAGATGATTTATCTATACAAACGGTTGCTATTATACTAATTTTTTATTTTATTTTGGGATCATTAGTCCCGGGCAACGCCGGGTAACTTCTGCCAGTAACAAATAATATGATTTTTATACAGACTTATTAAATTATATTTCTGAGCAGAAATGATGAGCATCCCCGGTTTCATCTTCCAATTTGAGTGCTATAACAATGTTACGGGTGGTAGAGATTTTATTTACGTAGACTCGAAATGAAAGTATTTGACAACACTATGAACCTCGAAAAGGCATCTTCCATGATTTCGGATTCGACTAGTTTTTCGCGCAAAACCTTGTAGATACTTAATGTATTTATTTTCGTATGTATTAATAATAGTGATTTTGCAATAATTTTTGGGCTATGACTTTATGTACAGTAGTTGAGGAAATAGGCGAGGTGTTTGTAAGCAATATTCTTCATATTAATTTACATCAATCTCAAAACCACATGAAATTACTTGTAAAATTATGTACCTTATGTAACACCTGTTAGCATTAAATATTTGCATTTTCAAAAGAAAAACACGAGCAGTTTTATTATCGTTTCCAAAACCTTGTTGTTAGACGATCTATTTACTTAGAGTCCCAGTTGTTGGTGAAAACCTTTCTGAATAGTTGTCTTCCGAGTCTTTACATTTTTTGAGTTCAAATTTATAGGAGATGTACAAAAAGCAATCTTGAAAACTTGAAATCCCGTACTCTTAATTATCTTTAACTTTATCTACTTTGGTAAAGGAAGTATCTTTGACTTGAAGAAGTACTAATTATTATTTATTGAATTGCAAACCTTTTCATCGATCATTTTTAAAGCTAACTTATAAGATACGTTAATTATGTTTCCATTAAAAATTGCGATCAACTGAATGATAAGTGGCTATGAACCAGAAATAAAATTTTTCAGGTGAAGCAATTTTCAAATTCGACGAAAATTTCAATTTCATTTCTTTTATGTTTGTCGTGTAATTAGCCTGCAAAATCCAGGGGAAGAAGGTCGTGGATTATTCCAAATAATACCTCCATTTTTGTTGGATTTATCAAATCAAGTAAGTAGAAAATTTTTCGTATCATCAGTTTAGTCCCGAAGAAGCAGTCAAATGATCTCCGAAACGTTGACGGTGTTTTTAAATAATAATTTTAATAAAACTGTTAGCAAGGCTACTACTTTCTCAATCCTTAATCCAATACGAACTCTAAACAACAACAATTATTAGCATCATTATCATTAAACTTTTACCCGAAAGTGCTTTCTTAAATCGCTAATTTTATCAAAAGAAATTCTGGAGATAATGTATTTCTGAGATAATAATAGTATTCGTTCAACTGTGTGATTTAGCAATGTATGAAGTTTAACGCTAGATTCACTAATGGTTATATCATCTCTATATTATCTTCTTATGAAAAAAACTACCTCAAACATTTCAAAGTAATGTCTACCTTTAATAGTTATTTTATTATATTAAAAAAAAAACAAATTTTTTGAAAAATTCTCAACTCTTTCAGGAACCATTTTCGGATAAAACTTTTTACCTATTTCACTCCTTTAATAACCTCAAAAATTGGGAGAGTTATTCAGGGATACCCAGATACTTAAAGGTATTTCACGCTAAATTAGTCGCAACTTTAACTTTAACTTTTTATTGGTCGAATCTTTGAAAAAATCTTCTTACATGAAAATTTATTTAAAAGTAATTTTCGTATGATAATATTAAAATACTAATCGATCAGCAAGTATGGTAATTGGAGATATTTCATTCGAGCACATAACCTTTCATCCACAATACACTTATTATTGCTATATCCAATATCCTTTTCATCGAATTTATATTTTAAGGTATTATCAACCGTTTTATCGACACGACTAATTCATCAAAATAGCCTATATATTGACTTAACTTTTAATAGACTTTAGCTAGTTAGGTTTTTTATTGAAAAGTGGGAACCATATTTTTCTCCCGACATCTTTGATTTGGTTTCCATCAGACTCTATTTCGAACATCTGAATGAAATGATAATTTTGATTCATTACCAAATAAACAATCCTACCAGTGCATTATTGTTCCATTCAAGTATTCTAGTTTTCACCGTATTCAAGAAACATGATGCTATATACTTATGTAAACATGGAAATGTTGTTGAACTTCTGGATTTCATACTCCTGATATATCAATGTATATGCAAGTATTCTAACCACTTCATATTGTGATAAACTATTCGTATGTAACCTAGAAGGATTTGAAGTTCAAAAGATGGTGTTTATCAATAATTGATCGTCTATCCATTGTTTGGGACATCGTCGTATTAACTTAAATTGCTTTACAAAAGAATTAATCTCCCAAAAAACAATCGATGTAACATGTAACAACTTGTAAAAGAAAGATTTTTACAAAAGGTTTAACATATTTATTTCTTCTCAAAAATATTGGCAAAATATGGGAATTTTATTTACTTATAAAATATATAAAACTCGTAACAATGCAATATTTAAAATAAATAAATGAAAAGTGGTACGTATGCCATTTTAAAATATAGCTGTTTGAAGCCTCTAAACCAAAATTGTTTATTATTATTATTATTATTATATGGAAGTTGGAAGCGTTACATTCCTTAAAAATCAAGATTATTTTTTATTGTTTACAAAAGTCAAACCTGTTTACTTTAAAAACGAAGCGATAAAAAATATATAATATTTTTTGTTTAGACCGATGTAAAATGCAAAACCACTAAAAATTTTTCAAAACTTTTGGCCACCTTAAATTTGTCAACTTTTCCAAGTTTTAGTTAATCATAAAAATTAATTTCGTCTTTGTAAGTCGAAACGCTATACACGAATTTTAGTGTAATTGCCGAATGTGAGCAGGAAAAAGTAGATAATTGGTATTTTTAAAAATTTAATAAAGAATGTAATTTAAGAGTTAATAGAAGTCTGTAGGTTTTTTGTTAGAGATTTTTAGAAAAATTATGGCATCTAGTGTAAAAGCAACATTTCGGTAGTTGCAAATAGTGTAAAAAATATATTGCAAAAATTTTATGATACTACGGGTCCGTTTTTTTCTTAACCGATAGCCTTGCAAGGTTTATCATTGGCCTCAATACATTTAACTAGCAAATCTGATTTGGGCGATTTATAAAAATGTACTTACAAGCTAATTAACTTCTAGATTAATTACTTTGATAAAAAATTTGCAAATATTATTTATTACACCACATTAAAATATAATCCTCTTTAAAATTAATAAATGTTTATGCTGTGAAATTTATTAAAACTTGCAGGAATGTATCTATTAAGTTGAGCCTTATTTTCCCAAAGAGACACTTGAAGGACGCCTTCATTGCTTTGCTAAGCCGTTTTTTAGCAAAGCAACTTTAAAAAACTTATGGAGTATTATAAAGCGGTTTCTTTTCTTGATTATTAATATTAGATTAGAAATGTGTAGTTTTATTAAAATTGCGCAGTTGAAATTTGAATTTGAATTTAGTATACTTATATTTGTGTTGTCAATAGATTATTTTATTATCTTTACTTCTGGCTTTATGAATATTAAACGTGTGTTTTTATTTGTATTATTTTATAGCCTAATAAATGACGTTTACAAAAATTTTAAACATGATTTTAAAACCAAAAAGCAGGTTTAAAAATGGCATCATCACACACTAAAATGTGTTTTGATTAAAAAAGTTTTATAAATCACACTACTAAATCTTATTTATATTATATTTCCTTCGTTTTAATTAATATTTAGCATAATTATGTAATGTAGTAAATAGGTAACCCACAATGTGAATAATCGAACATTATTGTTTGCACACTAATTTACCATTTATTTCAATATTTCTAAAAACCATAAACAAAACAACTTTTAGAAATTTGACAACCATTAATTTTAATTTTGTAATACCACAATTTACATATGCAGTTATATGGTATTAAAATTATAAATGAGTTTTATGGAACCATGTACCAGGTATGGGTATATACTTAATTGAGAAATAAGAAACATTAATGCAAGTTTTAATTACTTACCACTCCATTTCATTCCATAAATTCTTCTTAAAACATTCTGAAAATAAAATGAAGACATAAATTTACTTACATTGTAACTTTATCGTACAATTGAATAAGGCTAAACTACTCTTGAAACTCTTACATTTAAATGACAATAAACATAATTGTTTTAGGTATTAAACAAGCAATTTAGATAAGAATAAATGTTTAAGCCTATCATAATTATATAAGCTAAAGAAATCCATAAAAACGGGACTGTTTAAACTGAATTAAAAATTTAAAATATTTACTCCAAAATAATTAACGTCGCTTAAATGGGTAATTACGTTCTTCACGACAGTACTTTTAATTAAAATTTATTATGGGTGTGATATTTTACACATAAATCAATTAATTATAAAATTATAATTTATTGATTATTTTGTTGCGTTCAGCCTAATTTCAGAATAATTAAATATCATTACACTCTTTAAATTTCTTCGAAATAATATAACTGTTTAGGTAATTTAATAAGATTTTAAAATGAGGCTTAAAAAGGAATGTCTCGTAATGGGTATTTAATCTGTCGCGTTTTGTTGCGCAAACTAACACCTGAGCTAAATAATAAAGTCGCAGAGATATATAAATCACAATACTTCATAAATAATTATTAACTGACAAGTTTTTTAAATGGCATTTCAATTACTAAATACAAGTTTCTTTTCACCTCGAAAATGTTTATTTTAATTAGATTAATATTTTAAAAAATTTCGATGAATTAAACAAATTCATAATACAGTTCATTTTAACAACCACAAAAGTCAGATGTGGACACAAATTTCTGAATTGATTACATACCTAATTAAAATAAAGAATTTATGGTAGCTTTTTTAATTTCCTGCAACCTTGACATTTTGATATTTACAAAAATTAAAATAATACAAAAGTCTATACCGCATCAAAGAATTTTTAATGTTTATAATATCCTAGAAAAAGAAGTATTACATTTGGGAAGTTTTATTTCATAAGACGTATGTAAAATATAGTTGAGCTACTGGGTCAGCTGTCGCCTAAAATTTTAACCAAATCATTACCAAAAAATTTTTGTATACGACAACTAATAATTTTCTTAAACATGTATCTATTTTATTCAGGATATACGTTTTAAAATGATCCACCCTAAGTAACTTTCGAAAATAGTTTTATAAAAAAATGGTGTCAGAGGTCGATTTTTGTTTTCTGGGGGCATCTCTTTTACAATGAAATTAAAGCCCCCTATATTTAGAACAATCCCTTTTATTTTCTTAAATAAGAATAAGGGTCGAGTAATGCATAATATTTGAAATCCTTTTACCCTGATAATGATAACTTTTACATATTTTGACAATTTTACTGATTTTCAGGACTTTCAACACAGGATAAAAGAGACTAGGTAAAAACCAATTTGAACAAAAAATTAAGGCGGTTTAGTTTGTGATAGAAATATTTTGACGTACAAAGATTTTATTATTCGGTCTGTGTATAGATACTATGTAGGTAGGTATCGAATCATACAGGGTGTTCCGAAATTAAGCACCCAAATTTTAGCAAGCGATTCTACAATTAATGCTAAGAAAAAAACTACCTATGAACATATTTCAGAATTCGCTTCCTAAGAGAACTACACCCCTTAAAATATTGTGTCTACAAGTAGTAATTTCATGATATTTTTGAGATTTTTCGCCAGCTTCGAAGGTACTTTTAGGGAAGATTGGGGTTAAAAAGAGCGTAAACTTTTTTATGGTTAAATTAAATTGAACTTTTTTTTAATATCTTTTGCCAATTCAGTCAGCTTTTTTTATTTCGCTCTTAGTCACTAAAATATAGGACTCTTGAGTGGGAGTGAGATGATAGTGAGACTTACTCGTGATATTGATTTTAGTTACTTTTGTTCTGCAATAGTCGTTATATAATTTTATTGTTTTTATTAAAAATAAGTATATTTTTTTTCTATTTTAATAAAACTAAAATTGCCTATAAGAATTAGTAACCAGGAAGCAAAATAGGATATACATATGTTGATAGGAAATTATTCTATTTCAAATATTAATTGTCGTTAAAACTTAAAAATTCATCCGAATTTATTTAAGTGCGTGAAGTTAGCGACAGACTTGAAGCACTATCGTTTTTTTTTTCAATACATTCGTTAGTGCTCTTTAGTGCAACAATTAGTAAAATTAGCTAAATATTAAGTGAGTAAATAAATGTTTAATTAATTTTTGTCGCTTCACGCTCAGCGACAACGTTTTTATTTACCACTTGTATATAAATTTTCTTTTGTATTTCATTAGTGCTTCGTTAGTGCATCAAAATCATATACTATTTTTGGAAAAATACGAAAGTTACAGATCTTTTACTCTTTTACTTTTTTCGACATACCGACAATTTTTTTTATTATTTTTTTCTTCAAATTTTCTTTTTTATTTCGTTAGTGCTTCGTTAGTGCTTGTTAGTGCATCAAAATAACAAACTATTTTTGAAAAAATAAGAAACAGTTACAGGTCTTTTACTTTTTAAAATTTTTTATTTATCATTTTTTCAGATATGCTTTTGAAATGGTTAGACCTTAAGAAAATCACTATACATATTTCTAGAAAATTAAGAAATTTACAGATATCTTACTTTTTTCGTCACAGCGCCAATTTTTTCATTTATAACTTTCTTATTATTTCAAAAATAGAATGTTTTTTGGAGAACGATATACTAAAATGCACAAGAAGAAAATTGAAAAAAAAAATATATGTTAAAAAAAATTGTCGTTTGGTCGAAAAATTATAATATCTGTAACTTTCTTATTTTTTAAAATATTTTGTTTTTCTGATGCACCAACAAGCACCTAGCACCAAAATTTGTAAAAAAATGAAAAATAGAAAACCTTGTTGCTGGGTAAATAAAAAACTAAAAAATCTATAATATTCGTACTTTTTCAAAAATAGAATGTTTTTTGATGCACTAGCAAGCACTAATGAAATTCAGAAAAAAATTTGAAAAAAATATAAATAAACAATTGTCGCTTGGTCGAAAATAGTAAAAGGTCTGTAACTTTCTTATTTTTTCAATTATATGGTTTTTTTGATGCACTAACAAGCGCTAACAAAACACTAATGAAATTCAGAGAAAAACTTGAAAAAAAATTGTCCCTGGGTCGAAAAAGGTAAAAAATTTGTAACTTTGTAACTTTTACATTTTTTTAAAAATAGTACGTTTTTTGATGAACTAAAATGCACTAACTAAGCACCAATGAAATACAAAAGGAAATTTAAAAAAAAAATAATAAATAAAAAAATTGTCGCTAGGTCGTAAAAAGTAAAAGATCTGTAACTTTCTTATTTTTCAAAAAATAGTATGTTTTTTTTGATGAACTAAGAAGCACTATCAACATGCAAAAGTAAATTAAAAAAAAAACCATAAATAAAAAAAATAGTCGCTAAGTCGAAAAAAGTAAAAGATCTGTAACTTTCTTATTTTTTAAAATATAGTTTGTTTGTTGATGCACTAGCATGCACTAATAAAATTCAAAAGAAAATTTATAAAAAAGTGGTAAATAAAAAAGTTGTCGCTAGGTCGAAAAGAGTAAAAGATCTGTAACTGTCTTATTTTTCAAAAAATAGTATGGTTTTTTGATGAACTAAGAAGCACTACCGAAATGCAAAAGAAAATTAAAAAAAAACAATAAATAAAAAAAATAGTCGCTAAGTCGAAAAATGTAAAAGATCTGTAACTTTCTTATTTTTCAAAATATAGTATGTTTTTTTGATGCACTAGCAAGCACTAATGAAATACAAAAAAAAATTATAAAAGAAGTGGTAAATAAAAAAGTTGTCGCTGAGCGTGAAGTCAAAATTTAAATAAACATTTACAAAGACATTTACTCACTTAATACTTAGCCGCTAATTTTACTAATTGTTGCACTAAAAAGCACTAACGAATGTATTGAAAAAAAACGTTAGTGCTTCAAGTCAGTCGCTAACTTCACGCACCTAATTTATTTTAGTATATAAATGCACTATTAAGCTCATTTTTTTTTTATTTTTACCAAAGTTGGGAAATAAATAGCTTACAAAAAAATTATGACTGCCTTTAGCAGGGTAAAAAATGTTTTTAAATCACGTTTCTCTCTCCCAATAAAATAAAACTGTGGATCTGTAGGAAATATGGTTGCAAGTATAATTTTTTGTAAAAAGATTTCCTATTTATAATAGGATTAAATTAAGAAAAAATATTATTTATTCCATAAATTATTATTATCTAAGTATTATTAATGGACTTAAAAATTTTAAGGATTTCTGAAAAAAATCCATTTTTTTCTAAGAACTAGCTTAAACAAAAAAAGGAACATTCTTTTTTTGAAAAGACGACATTTGATATAAAAAATACAATTTTCAAATAGTTGAAAATTGTCAACATTTTTTGCGCCGATGGCGCAGGGGTCCTAAATTTTTTCAATTATTAACGATTTATGGAAAAATCGATTTTATTCTAAAAACTTGCTTAAATGAACGTTTGTTTATTGGAAAGGAAAATATTTAACATAAAAAGTACCATTTCCAAAACTTTGAAAAATGTTTTACCACCCCGGTCGATTTCTTTTATTAAAACTTAGTTATAAATTAAAATTAATGTTTGTTTCTGTAAAAATACTACATTTTGAAATTTATTAACATTTTTGGAAAAATTTATTTTGTTTTCTAAGAACTTTTGCTTAAAACCAAAAATGAACGTAAAGTAAAACTTGAATTTAAAACTAAAATACATTTATACATAAAATAATAAAAATGGTCAGAAGAAAATCATAGAAAGTAGAAGAGATTTCATCGACAAAAAAAAACAATAGCGAGGGTAGGAACAGCCTAGTTTTTATTACAGGATCTTTCAATTTTTCCCTGAAAATTTCATTAATTTAAAATTTTCTTATAATTCATACAATTCCTTCAATTTAAATGAAAATAGTTGCAAAGAAAAGTTAATTTATCCTACTTTGGCTTGATGTTATAAGATCATTATCAAAAAATTATTTTAATGGAAAAAATATTTTTTTCTAAAAATAAATAAGAATTCGATTTTTCCTTGATATTTTCGCTCATATATTTCAAATATGCCCCATAAAGGTACCAAATTTTACTATAGTTATCTCTATCAATTAAAAAATATTAAGTTTTCGGTCTTTTATTTTAGGAGCAGTGATGGTAACAAAAATAACATGCAACATGCAAGTGACTTTACGTATGGGGTCAAGTAAGAAGTTAATAGATAAGGCAGTGGTTAAGAAAAATTAAACAAAAATAACTCAAAAGCTGTATTTATGAATTAGGAACATTAGTTAATTATTTAACTGTTTTAAATGTTGACCATTCTCTGACCCACGCATCCTATTTTTCTCACCATCACTGCTCCTAGGTTAGAAGATTTAGAATACTGATTTTTTTAATTGATGGTGTTTACCTCGGTGTTTACTATAAAGTTTTATAGATATAAGAAATGGTACCCTTATAGGGTTCATTTCAAAAATTATGCAAAATTAAAAAATTAAATTTTTATTTTAAAAGAAAGTCTTGTAAGGATACCATTTCTTTAAGTCTGTAAAAGTTTAAAGTAAACTCCATCAATTAAAAACAATTCAGTGTTCATTTATTTTTGAAGAAGTGATGTAATAAAAGATAGCCTGCGCAAGGACTAGGAAACTAATATAACTATGTGGTAATACAACGAGTGGATAGATAAATGGAAATTTTTTTTTTGTTTAAAAAGTTATTATCTTAAAAACAAGTGACAATAGTTTGTATACTAAAACTAAAACAAGACACAAATGCAAAATTTCGTTTTTTTAGCAAAAAATATAGGTAAAATTTGACTTATCAATGGAATCACTGGCTTCCAAAAACCAGATGCTCTGTAGTTATATCCCCTATTTTTACCAGTGTTACTAAGAAGAATAATGGCAGACACAAATTTCAACTCCGGAGGTGCAATATGCATATGTATAAGATATTTTTTATTTTGAAATTAAAAGCATTAGTTAGAATATTGTACTTGATAAAGAATTTAAAATGTATAAAAAAGTTTTAAGTGCACTTTTACAACAAAGTACATATTTGTACTTGGACTTAATTACAAATAATTCAAAGTAATTGTACTTAATTACTTCTATTTTGTACTTTGCCCAGCTCTTACGTAGCTCTTGTAAATGCCCAAAGAATAAGTCAATAACATTATAAATTTTTAACCAAAATTTTAAAACCTAAATGTTCTGTTTTAATAGTAAGGACTTATTAAGACAGCATTATTTTCAAGAAAGCTATAACTCAAAAACAACTATACCTCAAACCTAACATTAGTAATACGACCGTACTAAAGTATAATTTTAAAAAAAGGTAGTTACTTGATATTTGCTGCTTATTAAAGTTATTTTGCATCTATTCTAATTTTCTAATACTTAATAATGAAATAACTGCACATGTAGATTTTATCATATTTAAACGGGTCAGATAAAAACTAATGCAGGTTTATAAATCACTACTTCATTTTTTTAACTGTAAATTAAAAAAATTAATAAATTTACATATTTTCTATCTATTTATTAAAATGCATTGGCTACAAAACATTACAATAATTTCAAAGATCTTTCGAAAAATTTGAGAAAGAAAGGAATTTCATTAAATTATTAATACATAATAGCCAATTTCTTTTTGGGATTTAAATGATCCTGAGGTGTTTTCGTATTCGGAAACAATTTAGTTGACTAAGTTGCTTGGTGACGGATTTTCTATCTCTTTACCTTATGCACGTTTTGTACAAGTCGAAATGAGATAAAACCCGTCACCATGGTAACTTATTCAACAAACGAAAGCAATCTTCACTTTTACAGACTTCCACCTCTGAAGTAATGGGTCCTCAACTGTTCCCTTTCTAAATTAACCTACAAAATAATCAAAATAAATTGAAATTTTGGATTGTTTACTCCCCCTTCTCTAAAAGTTCAACTTGTGCCAGATTTTGGGTATTAACCTGGACAACAATAACGAAAAAAACGCTCGGAGAGGTCAAATTTAGTTTGAAGGGGAATATTTTTTGCCAAAGAGCTCACGCACAAGTATTTTTATCCCTGGGTGTAATTAACACAATCCCTAAATTTTTAAATGACATTATAAGGTAAATGAACCTCATTGGAAAGATCTTTTAATCTAAGTAACAAACAAAAGTTTCTGGCATGTAAGGTCGACTTAACCGGCAAATACATCCTTCGTCTAACATATACAGGGTGGACCATTAAACTTGAGGCAAATAAATTTGCAACAAACTAAAAAGTTTAGAAAAAAATGGTTTAATGGGGAAAATAAAGAACATACTATTTTTTTCGTCAAGCGTTAAAAATATTTTTTTATAAAAATGTTTGAAATTTAAAATTTGCCAAATAAAAAAATGATATATGTAAAAGTTATTTGATTTTTGAGTAAATTTTAATATTGCTAAATCAATATAGGTTTTTATTAAAAAAACTTACATTGAAATCAATACAAAGATGACCCTCAACCTTTTTATGGCGTTGATAACAGAATATTGTTGGAAAAACTTGTATTATGTATACGTGTAATTGCTAATAAACAATTGAATCTTACTAAATGCATACAATATTCAATAAATGATTCTACCTCAGAAGAAATTATCACGAATCTATTAGGAGACTTCATGAATGGTGCAATAAAATAGAGTTTTAAGTAAAACGGACAAAACAGTATTAACAAATCTTGGTGCATCTTATCTAAATGACAACCCAATCGAAAATAATGGGATTATCTCTTCGGGCGATTCCAAACTCCGCCAATAATCAGGTAAAGGGATTAACGATGCGGTAAAGTCCGCCAGTCATAATTTTGACCGCAAAGGGGTAAGGAAAAGTCCGCCACACTACTACCTGAATATATAATACTCCTAATATTTAGTCAATAGTTAAGTTTGTGATTTATTTACAATATCCCGTAATTTCAGGTGATTCGGTTAGGTTATTGTATTTTAAAATACACTTTATGGTGGTCGGGTTAGGTTAGGTTTGGGTAGAGTTGGTTAGGTTTGGGTAGAGTTTGTTACGTTTGGATACCGAAAAAAATGTATAATATACATTGTAATTTGGTGAGGTTATAGTGGCCGGTCCGTCATCCCTTCGATTACCTGGAACGGGACTGGCGGAGTTTACCTATAGGATTAAAATTTTGGATCTTGGACCTCCCCTTGTTTGGGATTACGTGACGGAGTTTGATAATGCCCATCTCTTCCTCGTCAACCAAATTTTTAGGCTCCTATATAGACAGTAGATTTAACTGGAGTAATCAGGTAGATTTTGTCTGTAATCCGAGGGTGTCTGTTTTTCAAAAGATTGTAATTAGATTAACTTTTGGTTACCGTGAGTCATGTAGGAAGACTTTTAGGAGTAATTGAATACTTACAGTCACTAGTGTCTACATTTATAAGCTACTATTATTTATCTAAATAAAGGTCTTCTGCTGTGCATAGATATCTTATACGTCATGGTGACAAGGTGTATATGAAAAATACCAATTGACGAAATTTAAAAGTCTCCTGTGTGTGGAGGAAGTTTATATATTTAAAATACATGATTTTACCTTTATGTACAAATGTTTAATTGGAATTATATGTATAAGTATACCTTATTTTATAATTGCTGCTTATATCGGCAAGCATTTTGTCAGTACTGAATAAATTGATTTGATTTAATTTAAGTTAAACCGATTGATTTGTTTTAATATATTCAAAATTTAACATACACAATCTAATATGTTATATGTATTTTTAATATCGTTAAAACAAATTAATCGATTCAACGTTTGTGTTGTGTTTGTGACTCAAAATAAAAAGATCTTTCCAAGGATGTATAATACTTACCGTATCATGCCATTTAAAATTTTAGGGGTGTGTTCAAAGCGCAATTTAAAATAGCATGATAGGATGAGTAGTACCTCGTTGAAAAAAACTTTTTACCCCAAATATAAAAAACAAATGTTAAGTCGATAGATAAATTTTCAAAATTTAAGATGTAGAAACTGTCTTGTTAAATTTTGAATATCTTTAAAACTAAAACCAATCAATCTTTCCAATGAGGAATTACTTGCCCTATCATTTCACATGCCATTTAAAATGAGTCTGTAAACCATTTTTTTATGATTTTATATAAAAGAGTACCTTTTAACTTGAATTTTGCAATTTGATTTTTTGGTCTAGCAATTAAAATGGCTTCGCAATTAATTAACAAAGTTTATGAAATCCCGCGGCGCTACTCTTTTTCCTTGCGAGCTGAGTGACGTCATTATTTCCTAGTCGCCTCGCACGGGTTATACGGTCGGCAAAAGTGCTAAAACTGTGCGGCTTCGATTAGAAGATCGGCAGGTGAAAAAAAATCGAGGTTTCTTGATTTGTCATCTACATACCGCGCTACATCAGGAAACGAGCGCTTTTTTTGATATCTTAATTTTTTCTGTACTTTTAGCGCCCTCGAATTTGTAGTTTGAAATTAGTGCTTTTTCGACGCCGACTTTGAAAATTCGTAACTTATGATCCCGACCGTGTATAATATTCCAATGTTTTTTATTTCCCTTCTTTCTTTATTATTTATGCGAGAAAAAATCAGCACGATTATATTTTACCCCTGGACTTGAAAAAAAAAATCCCAAGTGAAATGTTAATAAAATAGCTCAAACGCGCGCTTTGGTCAGCCCACTCTGCATCTCAATTTTACATCAGATTATCAAAGAACAACAATATTTGTGGTGTAATGAGCATAGTGCATTTTTAAATTTTGCGCGGTTAAAAAGTTATGGCGTAAAAATGTAAAAATGTTGAATTTAGGGGTCGGCGGCTCCCGTCGGTCTATTTTTTAACGGATTTTCATTTTTAAAAATTCTGATAAATCTACTCTTGGTATTAAAACCGCCTACGCATAGGGTTTTTTAAATTTTGAAAAAACAACGAAATCTTAAATTTTTTAAGATCGCATTTAAAAAAGTCGCATTTTTATTCGAGTTTCGGTTTAATCAGTCCCTCAAATTTTATTCTACCCTAACGCAATGTACATTTTCTGAAAGCTTTAGTGGTCCACTTTACGACAAAAAAAGAATCACTTCGCGATCTCCTTTCGTTATCGAGTTATGGCCGAAAATGTAGCAAAAATATGCAAAATCTCCGTTTGGAACCAAAATTGCAGTCTGAAATTTTTTACTTTTCACAAAATAATTAATATCTTCTAATCTATTAGAACTTAGAACCGCCGGGTCGAGTAATAGATTAAAATTCGCACCGTTACCTCCGGCACCAAATTCCCTGAAAATCTTTATTTTCGGTATAAAATTACGTCGTCCAGACCCGTATATGTACCAAAATTTTGCCAAAACTTTGCCAATTTTTTCCAAAAAAACTGTTTAACCGATTTAACCCAAATATTTTTTAAAACGCGTCTATCCATGGTGTTTACCTTCGGTAAATATTTGAAATCGCTAACTTTTATAGTTTTCGAGAAAAACAATAAAAATCGATTTTCATGAAAAATTATTAGCCTTAAAAATATCTCAAAAAATATTTTTTTCGAATCTTTTCAAAATCGACCCCGCAAATGATAGATAATAGAAAATAGATGAAATGTAGGGGGTCACTTGCCCTCAACACCCCCCCCCCAAAATTTTACTCCCCAAAAACTCAAACAAAACAAAATTTTTCTAGGTAATGTACCTTAAAAAATAATAAAATTTTAAAAAATTTAATAAGATAATATCGATAATTTTTACAAACTTATCTGTACGAATTTTCGTTTTATAATTTTAGTTATTAAGCGAAATATGAATTTTTAACAATACACCTTTACTCATTTGTTAGAAAGCCATATTTTACATAAAAATTCATATCTTTTGAACAAAAAGTCGTACTGCATTGAATTTTTTTTATTTTTTTCTTATTTCTTTATACTACAACCCAAAATTATTAACTTTCAAATTTATAATTTGAAACGCTACACACTTGTAAAAACCACACTAAAGTTGTATAACATTTAAAGTGAAATTTCATAAGTAAAAAATTATAAAGAAGTAAATTTTAAATTAATAAATAATTCTCCTCTTTAATTAATAACTAATAGTAATATTTTATCAGAGTATTAAAAGATAATAAGTATAAAAACGTCTAGAAACAATCAAGTGCACTATACGCGTGTACGGAACGGACAGCGTTCGGAAGAAATGACGTCAGAATACATTGCATCACTTGTTGAAGCGGAGGGGCTAATTTAATATTTGTCGTATCGAATTGAAACAAAAAACAACTTATTTATAATTATGATTTCTAAAATATAAGATATAAAAATATCAATTATTTTTTTCGTTTTTCTTCCTCATTATGAACATATTTTTGAGCCAGTTGTGTTGTCAAAAACGTCCCCCTAAACTGTCCGAGCATTTTTCCAAAATTTTATATTAACTGATTTAAAATTCGTTCTTTTCGTTTTGCTTGGCTAACCAATGCATTAAAATTGCAATTGTATAATTGGTTAGGTTAGTTTTCATACTTTGATTAGAAGTCACCCTGAA
Organism: Stenus bimaculatus; assembly: GCA_963971135.1. Classification (NCBI taxonomy): domain Eukaryota; kingdom Metazoa; phylum Arthropoda; class Insecta; order Coleoptera; family Staphylinidae; genus Stenus; species Stenus bimaculatus. Next base: position 21,189,768 of record OZ020180.1, read on the forward strand.
TTTGCTAAATATATTTAAGCTTAAAATACAATTCTGAAATAGTTGAATATTTAAGTATGTATTTTTTATCATATTAGTTAATTTCAGCGTGTTTTTAAAGTACTTAAGTAATTTACTACGTACTTAATGCTTTCATTTTTATTAATGTATGATTTATGATTTTTTATATTTACTTATTTACTATCAGCAGCAAATTTTTGAATCTATCAAAAACCATAGTATAAAATACGTAGATAATTTAAGCAAATTAAAATTCAAATTTATTATTCAAAAACAGCTCATTTGCAAAATAATTAGCAACTTATTACAAAACTGGTTTTGCTTTAGTTTGCAACAATTTTTGATAAATGCCTTACGCTACAATACGCAATTAATATTATACGCCTCATTGTCAATGACCCAGATTTTTACGCATTGCAGTTTGTTAATGAAAGGAATCGCAAAATCAAAACTATACTAAGCCAACACTTTGCCAATCAAAACCCTGAATACATAAGAACTATATGATTAATAAATTTATCCGAGTCAATGTTGATTAAATAATAGCAATGAACCGAATAAGATAATTACAAATTAATCTAAAACTACGCAAGTTATTGTATTGTTTTGCGCGAAATTTAATCACGTTACCTTGGAAGAGTTATCAAAAAATACACAAGCGAAGCATGATTATTATTTGGCAATAAAAATTATAGGTGTTTGCAGTTTAATTAGAACCTAGGGTGTGGTGTAAAATTTGCTAAGCAAATAACTTTCGGTTATCAAAACTCACCATTTAAATATTACTTTTAAGGACCATTTTTTAAAAAATGATGAACTAATAAATTCTCAAACGCTCATTAATTATTTATAATAATTACAGTTTTAATAAAACCGGCAAAACAATGCAAGATTTGAAAGAATAAATCGCCGGCTGTTTCGAACCGCACGAACAACAACTAAATTGATAAACATTTACGTTCTCGCGCTCAGTAGCATGCGCCTGCGCTTAGCAATCTTACTTTTATTGGTTACTTTATTATTTAAATAATTATATTTGGCTATTTGTTATTATAATTGGTTTCTATAATAGCTTTTACAGCCCTATTTATGATTTACATGTATAATAAATTTACGTCTACATAAAATAAATAAAAGTTAACTAACTGCCATAATAAATAACAGTAAGCTGACCATAGAGAAAAGTGATGGTTAAAATTCTACGTCTTATATCTGCAAATCTTTTCAACCAAGATCGCAGAAGAAATTCTGAAAATCTTTTTGGGATAAGAGTGATGATATATAATTTTTGATTTGATCATGATGGGCTGTAAAATACAGGGAGGTGATAATATTTCTAACCAAGGTCATAACTTCCGTAAAAAATTTTTTTGTAAAAATCGCTCGGACAGGTCAATTTTTGTTTTAAAAATGCCGTCTTTTGGAATGAAACAAATATTCATGACGTCACTGATAACTTCACTATGGCGTCATCATCAATTTTTTTAAATGGAATCCCCTACTTTTTTTACACATTTTTCATAGACCTTTTTATCATATTAATGATCACATAAAAATATTTAAAAAAATTTCAACCATTTTTGAAAAAAAAAATAAATTTACTCAAAAAAAAAATTATTAATTCTCAAAGAAAATATTACAAAAAAAAGTAAATTTTTAATTTACAAGTAACAAATTTTAACGAAAATGTTCAAATTGTTCCCCATTGACCATTTGGCATTGTCCCATTCGAGTGTAGACACTCTGAATACTATTGTTAATAGCTTCTTCGTCAATTTGTTGCAATTCCGTCCTAATTCTAAGCTCCAATTCTTGTAAATTATTAGGTCTATTGAAATAAACTTTTGATTTTAAATGTCCCCACAAAAAAAATCTAAGATCGTTAGGTCGGGAGATCGCGGAGATCCATTTGTTGGGAAACGTGGTGTTAAGGAATTCTCGCACCGCCCTGCCAAAGTGTGGAGGAGCCCCATCTTGTTGAAACCAAATGTTTTGGTTAGGAATGTTGCGATTTTCATAATTGGGGAAAATACGAAGTAAAACTGGTAGCAAATCAGTCCGCAAAAAATTCAAGTATCTTTCGGCAGTAAGGTTTTCATTAAAAAAGTAAGGTCCTATAAAACGTCTGCCAATCATTCCCACCCATACATTTAACTTTCCCTGTCTTTGACTATGGGATTCTACGGCCCAATGAGGATTTTCCTGTGACCAATACCTACAATTATGTCGATTCACTGATCCATTCAATTGATAGGTAGCTTCATCGGAGAAAATTATACTACTTAAAAAATTTGGATTTTGATCACATCGCGCCATCATTTCTTCACAAAATTGAAGTCGGCGATCGGGATCATCTTCATTTAACTCTTGTATGAGTTTTATTTTGTATGGGTGATACTTTTCCTTTTTTGATCCACATTATTATTTCTTGAAATATCTCTTGTTGAAATATTGGGATTTTCTTCAATCGCAAGTAATAAATTTAATTTAGTTTCTTCATTCACTTGAGGCCGTCCTTGTCGAGGCAAATCTCCTACAGATCTTGTTTCTGCAAATTTGGTAACTAACTTACTTACTGTAGATCTTGAGATTTGCGTTCTATTTGGATATTGCTCATTAAACAAGGCACAAGCTTCCCCATAGGTTCTTTTTCTATCGCCGTATCCTACCATAATTAAAATTTCGATTCTTTCGCGTTCGCTTAAACGAGGCATTTTTAATTTCGCAAAACTTAATAATTGTTGATTATTATTAAACAAACGTAGTAAGCTATTCAAGCATTGGTAAATGGATTTAAAATTTTATTTGCCATACAAAATAACGTCAACTAAAGCACTTTTATAAAGGCAATTTTTATTTCAATAAATTTTGAATATCAAAAGCTTTTTCAAATTTATAATAAATTACAATTTTATTTAAAGTTTATTAATACTCAAACATTTTATTTTAATTACCTTTTTCATGAAAAGTTATTTAAAATTAGTTTTAAGAAAATTCCAATTGTGTAAAGAAGAACAATTCGAATATTTTCAATAATAATTTGTTATTTTTAAACTAAAAATTAGTTTAACTTATTTTTCTTGCCATATTTTCATTGAGAATTAATAATTTTTTTTTTGAGTAATTTTTTTTTTTTTTTCAAAAATGGTTGAAATTTTTTTAAATATTTTTATGTGATCATTAATATGATAAAAAGGTCTATGAAAAATGTGTAAAAAAAGTAGGGGTTTCCATTTAAAAAAATTGATGATGACGTCATAGTGAAGTTATCAGTGACGTCATGAATATTTTTTTCATTCCAAAAGATGGCATTTTTAAAACAAAAATTGACCTGTGCGAGCGATTTTTACAAAAAAAATTTTTACGGAAGTTATGACCTTGGTTCCAAACTTTATCACCACCCTGTATATTTAATCGTATAAAATAGTATATTAAGCAACGAGTTTCATAAGTCAAGTATTATTGCACGCGTTCAAGTTTAAAAAACGAGCCGCGTAGCGGCGTGTTTTTTAATGAACCAGTCCAATAATTGACTTATGAACGAGTTGCTTATACCATTTTTTATAATTTGCGCAAGAATTATATAATTTTGGAAATTATTCGACGTATAAATATTTCTTTATTTTTTTAGCAGTTGGTGACAATGATTTCTCATTGAATCGTTGTTATAACAACAGAAAACATAGAAGTCTTGACAGTGATAGTTTAATTTAAGATTTCAGTTTTTAGATTTTAAGTTGCAGATTTTTAGTGTAAAACTAGTGATAAGTTATCGTGTATCCTACCAGATATTCCGAAGATAGCAAAAAATAGTAACCCCTTAATTTTTCTGTATCCTATCAAAATTTAGGAGACATAAAAAACATAGCAAGTACTTTAAATCTTGAAATTTATTAACGATAATCAATACCACAAATTTGACAGATCAATGCTACCAACTTCGTAAGCGGGTGCTATAATGAGCGCGCTATGGCCCATTATGATACCGCTAGCGGTGTTTTAAAACCAATATTATAGACGCAAATTATAAAAAATATATTATAATTTCAGAATGCGAAAATGGATCCTATGTAATGCATAGTAATACCTAGGTAATGCATAAGGGCGAGCGATTCGATTGCGATTTCAGGTGCGGTCGTAATAGAAGCGCTACGACGGCGTACTAGAATGTTTAATAATTCCATGAACAATAATTATGATGAATAATAATAATTATGCTCGGTGGTATGCACGAATTTGAGAATTCGTAGCATTCATATAAATTGATTGTAATATACCATATTAGCATACCGCCAAGGCCCAGAGCAAACGATAACTAAAAAATAGAATAAAGTAGACCACACTTTACGTAGTGATACTTTTTGTCGTAGTTTGGGGAAAGAATAATATAAATAGCTCCTTACAACTATAAAACACAGTTTATACTTCTTGGTTTTTCAAATAATATTGCTAAAATTGCTCGAATCAGAAAACTCATTTTATCTGAAGAGTGGAAATATCTCCAAGAGTAAGAGAGAAAGAAAATGGGAAAAAATTGTTTGGTTTGAAACGAGTCTCAGACTGGGCATAGTTATTTTCTAGCTTAGGCATTTCTTCTTGATTTTTCTAACCCCGACTAAGCTTTTTCAAATATTTTAATAGAATGTGAATCTATCAAAAAAAAGAAACAATTAAATATTGTTTGAAGAATTTTTTGTTTTAGCGTTTCAGTTTTGATAGATTTTATTTTTAAAAACTTGGATTTTAAATTATCTTATCAATACTTTTATTGATATTGTGAAGATAACAAATTTAATATGAATATTATTACTTATTTAACAAAAACAAATCTAAAAAATAAATTTAAATAGACAGGCCCGGATCTAGGGATTTTCTTAGGGGTGGGGGGGTGTCAAGAACGCTTTTAGGCGCCCATACAGGGGCGTAAAATAAGGAGGGGGGTCCCAAATTTTCTTGCTGTGGGTGTTGAAATTTTTGAAAAATCTCCTTACACAAAAGAAAGACAACTCGGTATTACCACCTTTCTTAAAAAAGTAAGGTAAGTAAGGAAATAATGGAGGTTTTTTTAAAAATATCCAAAATTTAAAAATTTTTATTTAAGAAACAAACACTATTTTTCCTTCCTTATTTTATTTATGAGGATTATGTGTCAACTGGACTTTTTTACAAGGGTGGCGGGCGACCCATGTAAAAAAGTTTTCATAATAAAAAAAAATTAAAATATAAAAAAAATATTATTTCTTACAACAAAAAATGTAAAATTAAAAAGAAATTAAATATATATTTTTAAATAAAGATAAACAAATTATATATAATTATATAATAACTTTTCTCGCTTTCATGGCCACAAAATCTTCTATCACTTCCTTCAAAGTCAATTGATTGACAATTTCGTTCTCAATTCTATTCGCTACACAAAAATTTTTTAAGAAGATCGAAAGCACTTAATTTTTTAATTTCAACAAACAATAGGCCTCTGCAACGAGATAACTTCGTGAAAAAAATCTTCCGAATTTAGGTCATCTGGGTTTAAGGCTAGATTTTCCACAGATTTTTGTAAACTAGATCTTGAAACCATTTAAATACGCAAAATTTAGACTTCGAGCACATTCTACTCTTTTATCTACTTGACTTATTAAACAAAATTGATAGATTGTTTAAATTTTCGTTCGAAGGACAACGTTCTTACTTCGTCCTCAACCAATTCATCATGATATCTTTTTTTTTATATTCGTTTGTCTCAAAACTCTGTCTCAACTGATATTAATTTGGCAACGGCATTTGCTTTATCTAACCACTCTTGGAATGACTTTTTCTTCATTACTTGCAGAGTTTTTGATAAACCTTTCATTAGCTGCACGGATCGGTTCAAAATATTACCTTTTTTCTGAATTTCTTTGTTTCTCGTAAAATATCATTCTATATAATGAGATTCAAAACAAAATATAAATTAGTAATATTAGCAAAAAGAATCTTCATTGTTTCTGGGGTATTACCTTCTCTTTGTGTTACTGCCTGTAGATTATTCCGAAGGATGAAACAGCCTCGTATTTGGCAGACCACCTGGTTTGACTGGTACTTTTTCAATTGGATTTTGTACATCCCATAGACTTGTTGAGTTGACTAAAAAACAAAATATCTTTTGGACGGTTCCAAATAGATTTGTCGCATTCGAACAAGTTTTAAGTCGCATACGTATGAAAACTTCAAACTTCTTAAGAGCATCTTCCTAGACACCGACGATATATTTTCCGTTTAGAAAATTGCTCTTAATAAATGTCAATTGATAAAAAAATTAACGATGCAATTTTGGAGCCCCTTACCCTAGCGACCGAGGCAAGCTACCCCCCCCCCTAGATCCGGACCTATAAATATATAGTATGAAGAAGCGTCAAATTCGAATTTGCGCGGCAAACACTTTTTGGAAGGAAGGTTTAAAACCTGAGGTAGAACAAGGAACCGAAGACCAACTCCCCAAGGATAGACAAAAAACCATGACTTATACCCTTCTTAATCCTGTTTATTTTTTTCAATAGGTATTGTTGGCGATAAGTTTGTTTCTCATACTGACCCAAGTCAATACAGTGAAAAAATGGTGGCTTTAAAAAGACCTCATTAGCACGAAGTTTTCTATCTTAAAGTACAAGCATCTTGAATATTCTTCACCTGTTAGCTACCTCACAACATCAGACTTAATTGATGGACATATTGAGTACACCTGATGAAACCAAAAAATCTATCTACCCAACAATCATACTCCAAGGGAATCTCTATAAAGTACACTGACTTGCGCAAGTTACTGTGTTATATTCCGGAGCACATACCCTTTTACCCCTTTATGAAGATCTAGTTGCAAGACCAACAAGTGGTTCGAATCTCGAGAGTGGTAAAATTGCTCAATTTATATATTTGTTATTTTATACAATTTATGTTTATTTATTTCCCATTTCTTCTTAGGAATTTGACGAATCCAGTAAATTAATAAGTTAATATCTAACAACCGGTAATGAATTTAATAAAATAAATTGAAGGTTTTATTTCGTACCCAATCGTCTGAATGGTTTTATTCCTGACAACGCATTAAAGCAAAAATGATTTTAATTCCCACAAATTTGGTTTAAGGATTCGTTCTCTTCTTCCTTCTTCAAATTACCGATTCAATTATTTTATTATAAAAAAAAAAATTTTAACAAACTAATTAAATACAATATATACATATGTACACAAACAGTCAGTAAAAATGTAACGTTATAAACAAAAAACCACGATTAAGTCCTCCGGGTAGAAAAACCATACTGATTCTCTCACCCCTTTTATACTATTAACAAATTTTAATGGAAACATTTTTTTGTAAGAATTTTACTTTTGGAGTATTTTCACTATTCACGTTAAATGAACCATCTCGTATATTGCAATTTTTCATTTTATTTTCATTCACATTATTTTAAAGAAACAACAAAATATATTAAAAAAATATGTATATTTATTTTATTTTTGAAGAAAACATTATTTAATAACCTGCTACCAAAAATATTATATCCATTAATGAAAAAAAATTGCAACTTCTGGATAGCAGTCCTGCAAGTAAATGCCACTGCACAATAACCCGTAAACTGGAACATAAACATAAAATATGAAAAAGAAATTAAAATAACTATGTCAAGTATGTTATTGTGTGAGTAAACAACAAACATTGGGTTTATGTAGGCCGGGAGGAAAATTTGATGTCCGTAACGTACCGTATTATCATGCACGTGTGCAAGAAACTACCCAAATAAAATGCATTTATTAAAAAAAAATTAAACTAATTTTATTAATAAAAAAGTTAATGGCCATTCCACGAACTAATACTTAGATGGAAAATTAATACAACATAAAATGTAGTATCTTTAAGATTTATTTATACTACCAAAACGATATGATAATTTAGTTCCAATGGAGATTACAAAATTTTCAATCTTTTATTTAGAGTTAAGAATTGTGTTTACAATATTAATGGACCATCTAGTCTGTATATTTTGAAAGGATTATTGTACACATGTTTATCGAAGTATTGTCCTATTTTGAAACATTTGACACCGCATCTAAGATTTTTAGAAACTTTTGCTTTTTGATATAAATATTTTAGACGCTTTAAAATGTATGTTTGAGAAAAGAAATGGAAGCGCTAATTGGAAATTGGAGTATTTCATAAAATTGTCACACGGAAACAGAGAGAGATAGCAAAGTCCTACATTTTTTGTCCAAAGATGGACTTTGAAATCTTTTTGGGGAGGTGCGTAAAGTGGGGGTGAAATGAAATGTGTCAAAAATTGCGACTTATCGAAAGCGATCCTAAATTTTTTTATAATTTTATTTTTTGAAATTCAAAAAACCGTATGCGCGAGTGTTTTTGATTCAAGGGGTATATACGATTGGGGTTTTCAAATAGAAAATCCGGTAAAAATTGGCACGACACGAGTGAAGTTTTTTAAGAACTGTGGGCGCCAGTACCAGTGCCAGTCGTACAACAATCCGACAGAGATTTGTGCGATTTTTTAAACATTTTACGCTCGATTTTTTTGGAAGCCCAGGGTGATAAAGTAAAAGTGCTGATTTATTTGCTTATAAATATTAACGTAGAGACAAAAATAAAAAATATTCAACTGTCATAGTTGGCCGTTATCAGAAATTACTAATTTTCGACATAATATATCAAGAAGAACTTCAGGAACATGGCAATAATGTGTATGATAATTTCAGGGTAAAAGTATGCCGATTTCAGGGTAAAAATACAAAAATCTCAGACATTAAAGAAATAGGTCCATGCGGTTCAAAACTATCGACTTCAGAATTTGCTCCTCTATAACATACTAAAATTAGGTGCGAATCGGGGTGAATTTCGGACACTTGGGGGTGTAAGCGATTTTGCGTTTTGGATTGAATTAATCTTTACGGGGAAAAGATGGAAAAAAACTTTTCGGCACGTTTATTCTTAGACTTTTCTTCCATCCACCCACAAAATTTTAACTCTTTACCCATAAATCTTTTCTTATCGTTTTAGACAAAATACGCCAATTTTCAATTACAGCGCATGAGTCCAAGCGGTTCCTCGGAGAAAAAACCCTAAATTATAAAATTTGTAGGAAATTTTATGTGCCTTCATTTTAAATACAGAGGCTATTTAGGAAAATTTCCGAGTTAAAAGCAAAAAAGCATATAGATTGGAATAAATCAAATGCACCCCACAATTTTTCTGGTAAAAACATAATTTTACCGGGCTAAAGGAAGATTTGTACGTATAAATATAAAAAAATGTTAACAATGAACCTCCCATTATTTTTCCACTTCTTTTCTCTAACAAACATTTTAAAGCGTCTAAAATTTTAAGTAAACAAGATAACGTTTCTAAAAATTTTAAGCAAAATATAGGTATACATTTTTTTCTGCTTTGAATGTAGATTGTAGACACTGTTACTAGTTTAAAGAAGTTTTATTCAAAATTAAAAATCAGTCCACTTGATATGTTTGACTGATTCTTCTTATTTAATAAAGTAAGGCGTACGATATTATGTCACAGCAAAAATGGCAATAATCTTATGACTAAACCATTACATGATTTAAAGTCATATTTCTGCCACATTCCAAAATTTAATTGAAAAAATGTACACTGGCGTGCATTGAAAATGGGCCGCTAACAATTTTATCAATATTTTATTTTGTGACCATTGTATTTTGATAAAATTATGGTGATTTATAGAAAAAGTATTAAGCAATTAACCAAAAAAATAAAATATGGTAAAATTTCTATATTCTTTTGTAAAATAAATATAGATATGAAAAGTAGTAAAATAGAAATTTTACAAAAAGAAGGAAAATTGTTTTTTAAGTGAAATAATGAAAAATTATAAAAACAATTAATATTGTATATTACCACCTCTAGCCAGAATAACGGCTACAAGGTGGTTTCTCAAGGATTGAACAAGTGTTGAGATTGTAGCCTGAGGAATGCGGATCCACTCCTCCAAGAGTGCTCTTCTTAGCTCTGGCAAGGTATTGGGTGCAAGAACCCGAAGTCTAACACGTCTTTTCAGTTCGTACAATAGGTGCTCTATTGGAATAAGATCGGGGATAGGTGCTGGCCAGTCCATAACCTGCACGTTGGCTTCCTGCAAGTAGTCAACTACGACTCTAGCGATGTGAGGGCGGGCTTTGTCCTCCATAAGAACAAAATTATCACCAGATACGTTTCTGAAAGGCACAGCATGGGGTTGTAGGCAGTCTCTTATATATCTGGCAGCAGTCATGGAATCTCCATCCACAATAACCAGCTCTGTGCGAGCTTCGTAAGTAATACCTCCCCATACCATAACAGAACCTCTTCCAAAGCTAACACGTTCAACCCTCGTACACTGAGAATATCGCTCTCCAGGTCTTTTATACACTCTGTCACGGCCGTCAGCATAATGTAGGCACATTCTGGACTCATCTGTGAATAACACGGAACTCCACTGTTCTATAGTCCAGTTGAGATTTTCACGTGCAAACTGGAGTCGCCTAACTTGATGGTGCTGTAGAAGTCTAGGCCCCGTTGCCTGCCTGTAAGCTCTCAAATTAGCTTCTCCAAGACTTCGACAGACAGTCCACTGACTAACATTTACTCCACGAACCTCTTGGAGCCTGTTCCGTATGGTAACTCCGGTGCGGTGACGGTTTCTGAGAGCCAACATTCGAATGAAACGGTCGTCTATAATTATTGTGGCTTTCCTGCATCCTGTACCAGGTCTCCTGCTGAAGTCACCTCTCTCCAGGTGACGTCGGTACACTCGTTGCACTGTTCAGCGGCTTATTCCCATGGTTATAGCCACGTATCTTTGGTTTCGTCTATCCTCCAGTAAAGCTACTATTCTAGCTGCCTCCGCAGTTGTTAAATGCATTAGAAATGAATACTCGATGTTTATTTTCAAATCAACTTGACTCCTTAAAAATCTAAAGGCGTCTAGCAATATTACGTTTAAATATTCGTCACATTGTATTCATTGTTGTAAAATGTTTGTTGTGTTTTTTAACATCTTTATTTTTTTCTATAAAAACTAAACAACATTTTCAAGAAAAGATTTCGTTATTTGATTTCTTACTACTTGCGGTAGAATTTACCATAATTTAATTCAAATCTAATAACCACAAAAAAAATATTTACGAAAATGTAGGTGGCCCGTTTTCTTTGCACGCCAGTGTATATTAGATTTGTAGCATTTAAAAAATATCGATTTTGCTAAAAAGTGGCACATACTTTATACGGGCACCAAATCAGGTAAACGAATTAAACATCCTGGTGGAGCGCAAGTCATAAAACTTTGCCATTAAAAGGCTGCATTGCCTAGCGCACAGGTACCGAAAGGATTACCTAAATTAAAATATACTCTGTGGTGGTCGGGTTAGGTTAGGTTTGGGTAGAGTTTGATACGTTTTGATGCGGAAAAAGTTTTTAAAATATATATTGTAATTTGGTGAGATTATAGTGTTAGAAAAATTTAGTTATTTTTTGCTAATAAATAGAAATTTTACTAAAGTTTTGAAACGCGATCATTAGCGCCGCAGGTTAACCCCGAAAGTTGATGTGCGCTAACGAACTACCGGATTAAGGTTTCGGGATAGTTGGCGTCCTCTTTTCAGGTACAAGTGCGCTACCCAATGCTGCCCCTTTGTTCAGAGATAAAACAATATAGGAATATAGTGCAACATTGTAGTTCAATTCGATGTAGATAGTAACGGAACAAATGCCCGCAGTTGGCAAAAGGCCCACTTGCACAAAATGCCGAAAGAATAAAGACCGAACGACAAAAGGTCGCCATGGAAAAAAAGGCTGACTAGGAGAAAAGGCCGTGCGACAAAAGGCAGGCGATCATATGTACAAAAGATCGACGTGAACAAAAGACCGAAAGAAAAATAAACCGAAACGTAAAGGGCCGACTTGGATAAAAGGCCGACGCGGACAAAAGGTTGAAGGAGAAAAGTCCAAATTGCAAAAGGCCGACATTAACAAAAGGTCGAACGATAAAAGGGCTTTTACCGCTCGGCCCTTTGTCCAGGTGGGCCATTTCTCCTTCGCTCTTTTGTCCGCATCGGCCTTTTTTACATGTCGGTCTTTTGTCATTCAGGCTTTTTTTATTTCGACCTTTTGTTCACGTCGACCTTTTCTCCTAGTCGGCCTTTTGTCCAATACGTCCTTCTCTCCTTCCGCCTTTTGTCCCTTTTCGGGCTTTTAGGGTAGACCTAATGCAGATAATCAGGAAACAGGATTCATAAAACTGCAAGTCCAAAATTCTGTGTTCAAGCAAAATTTTTAGTAATGGAACAGTCAAAAATTATGTCATAGTTCATAGTTTAGTTGTATAGTCGATTATAGGAAATTAGATTTAAATTGGAAATTGAGGCGTTCAACGTGAAAGTGAACTTTTCAATTTTAAGTTAACCTCATAAAGTGAGTTTTTGCAACAACTTAAAAAAAACGCACAATCTTTTGCATCTGTGTACGAGGTGGAAGCACAATGAGATTTTTGCTTTTATAAGTTTTGTAAATACTAAATTCTTAAATCTGTAATAAATCCATCTTGTATTTTGTGGGTTCGTCTGCATTCGCGCTGAACGTCACAATTATGCATATGGGTTTTAGCAAATAAAATGAAATAAATACAATTAAACCTCTATTTTATTTTACACGTTTAATACAGTAAAACATTACACTCAAAATTACTAAAAATATCAAATTTATCAATACGTACGAAAAGTTTTTCAATAAATTTTCATCTACTCTTTATTGTAAATAACATGAATATAGAGAACGGCAGTGTTTCAGTATGGTATATAAGCCCAAAAATATAAATATTTCGACACGAATGAAATGGACATTTGAGCTTAAACTTTTAAATATTTTTCCACAAACCTCAATCCAGCCTATGGCACCTAAATTACATAAACTTTCTCTAGATGTTTATAAATATTCAAAAGCAAGTGTTTTTCAAAAATAAATAAGAATAAAATTTGTAAATATATTTGTATATACATATACGTCTAATTTAAGGTAACTATGTTATTTTTTGTTTATATAACAGGACTTATATTTACTTTAGTTTTACATAGATTTCTTTTTATGTTATTTTACGAGACAGATAAAATTTTACACGTACGGATTAATTGAGTTATCATATAATTATTCAGCGCCCTTAAATCTAAATTTAGATAGGTAAATGGAATCACATTGTTTTCTTTACTATGCAGTACAATAAATAAATTAATAAAAAATGAGAGCCTTTGAAACTCTTAAAAAAGGTTTTATTAATCCACCAATTGTACTTAATGTTAAGATGTAATAAATAATATAATAAAGCTATTTGTTCCTCACAAGTTGGTTTTAAGTACATACCGTTATTATTAAATTTGTTTGGTATGTGGTCCACATAAATTTCATAGACAGTACATATAAATTACTCTAAGGTTCTTATATAATTAGGTATGGTCTCTACTGGAATATGACTTATAAAAGTAGAAATAGCATGAATTTAGCATTGCAATATAATAATAAAGTTTATACTTGTTAAAAATGAGTGGTAAATAAATTTTCTTGTATGTTATTTTATAGTAATGTATTAATAAATATTACGTTTTAAAGTAAATACATTCATAATTATTATAGTTGGTATTATTTATAAAAGTATTTACTCTGTTTAATAAATCTACCCGTTTTAAAAAATCCCGCACTTGTGAAATGGAACGGTAAAAGAAAATGCAATGTACATTCAGCCGCTTCACAGAAAAAACATAAAACTTGATTGAATTACATTTTCATAAATACACATCTTTATAATAAGTACTATTTCAACAATTAGACAGGTTGTAATATTTGCTACAATGTGCGTATCTTTGTATTATAATAATAAACAAATGCTCTACGAAAATTCAACTGCTCTGTTAAAAACATTTTAATGAACAAATTTTCAAGCGTAAATATTTTGTATTATTTTTCTTGAGTCTATAAAATAAGTTATTTGGAATGTTATTTGGGAACAGTCAAGAAAACGTAGAGCAATCATAATTTGAGATATGTGAAACTATTTACAGTGTCATAAAATAAAAAATTAAATTAAGTTCAAACAATAAATAAAATTTTTAAACACAACAAAAGTAAAAAAATATTCTCTGCTCCAGCTGAGCAAAATATCAGACTTTTAATATCATTTTTTTGATTGTTTTTTAAACTTTATTTTTATATAATCACTTAACAAATTTACGATAAATAATAAACTTGTTTTTGGTATATGTGAGTAATTTATTCAAGATGCGCTTTGTAACTTGTCTTCCAAATTTCTGCAAGTGTAACAGCTGAGTGGAATCTATGAAAGATGCAGAGCGGAAGTGTTAGACGCTGTATAATCGCCCAAGCAAGAAATCCATAAAATTCCAATTGGATTGGATTTGCTTCCACTTTCTGTGTTTCAAAGGTGTAAATAATCCACATTGTTATGTTGCATATGAGAAGGAAGGTGACAATTTGACGACCAGGTTTTGATCGATCATGTTCTGGGAGATGAACGCGACGTCTAGACACATCTGCTATGAAGAGTAGTTGCAAAACAACCTAAAACAATTATGTATATAAATAATAAATATATTATGTAAATAGTAATAATTTAAATTGTACCTGAACCACTGATAGGATTCCCGTAACCATGACTAGAAGATTCGGTTCTTTGGTAAAGGCGTTAAGTGAACCAGCAATAACGCTAAATGTGGCATAAATAAATAATCCAAATGCTGAAACACGTAGTAGTATATCATTTAAATCGCTTTGTTCCTCAACTTTAAACTTAAGTGATTGCACTCTGAAAACAAATCAAATTAATTATATTAATGACCCAAACAACAATAGTTTTACCTTATAAATCCGACAATTATAGCAATTATGCTAAGCGCCATGAGAACACAATGCGATACGTCGGCTAAATATATGGCCAAAAGGCCGAGATCGGGATGATGAATGAGGACAAAGAATAGTATGAGACAAATTAATGACCCAACTAGCAGTAGTAAACCAAAGAATAGACCTTTAGATGCACCAACGCAGTCAACTTTGCCATTTTGTGCGTGGGCCATTGCTACTGCTCGTCGTGACAACATCACTTCCAAACGGTGTTCCAAATCTTCTTCATTGTAATATCTACATATGAAAAATTATTATTATATTTGACAAGATACTGATGAAAATACCTTGGATTTCTTCCGATATGTTTCCACATAACATATATTACTGCAGCTCCAATTAGAGAATACTCAATAATAAATGGGAACAAATACGGTGCCGAATCTTGAACAATCGTACCCATTATATTAATTCTCCCACAACTGGCTTGAACAAAGCTGGTATTTACTTCAAGTGTAGTTGTATTAAAATTGAAAAACCAAGACTGGGGCCAAATATTGTCCAGTAACTCTGAACCATTAATTCCAGCACCAACAGCTTCTTCACCTTTATTAGATGCTTCCTCAACGACTAAAATCAGTATTTCGTAACAACATTTTTTACAATAATATTATTTATACCATTAGCAATGTTAGATTCGAAGCTTTCAAACCCTTTATTAAAGCTAAAGAAGTTGTTAAGTGGGGTGCTTGCTAGGGTGGTTGTTATTGTGGTCCACATTTTCGTCGTTGTTGGGAGTGTGGTGGTTGGTAAAGTGGTGGTAGGTGGAGGGAACGTTGTTGTGGTAGGTGCAACGTAATAAGGACTTGGAGAAGCTCTAAATGATCGCCATAGAGCAGCGGGTGTTGTTGAAGCGGTAGTGAAAATACCTTATTTACAAAAGACAACTTTGTTAGTAATACTGTTAAAAACTACATACTAATTAATCTTACGTCTGGGTATAGTAGCTTGAGTGGTGGTAGTTAAAGGTGGAAGCGTTGTCGCGGCAGTTGTTATCGTCGTAAAAAATCTACCCAAAGTTGTACTTGGAGTTGTTACTGCAGTACTCTGCGTACTTGTTAGCATAGAGTCTGGAACACCAAGATGTGTTCCCAAAATAGTATTCGAATTTCTAAGGGTATGCGAGCGAATTACGTCTATAAAAATTATTTATATTATTTCTGTAAAAGCTGGATATAAAAATAAATTACCTGGGAAAGTATCGTTATTTCTTTTATGATAAACCGTAACTTCTTTTAAATATTCTAAGACGACAGTACGAATCCACACACATATGTTTGTAGCAGCGACATGCATTAAGCCGAATCTTGCAATTACTTTAAATCGGTGAATATTTAACTGCAAGAATATTTTTCAATTTAAAATTTAGTATGTTAAATTTAGAAGTCCTGAAAGTACTTACGCGAGAATTCATGAAAATGAAGTACATTTGCATGAAAGTGAACACCATTTGAAGTACGGGATTAATTCCACGCAATATCATATAACAAGGAGACGTGAATGGCACTTCGAAAAATGAACCGAATTCTAATCCATTATAAATCATCGTCCCCAAGCCAAAAGCTATAATTTGAAGTTATAATCATTTGTTAATTAAAATTTTAGGGTGTGCGTTTGAAAGCTTACTCACCAATTGCACCTATTCTTAGGAAAAAGCTACCATGGCTTTGATCGTTTTGTGTTGTTTTTCTCTTCCGCTTGATTATTTTTACGCCGGCTTCGATGTCTTGCCCTGGCTGGGAATTATTTGTTGTTTCCTGGGGGAGAACAGGGGGTTCAGATTGAGCTTCTATCTCCGCAACGGGCACCGGTACACCCGACAAACCGGCATCAACCACCCCTTCAGAGTTGCGACGATATGTGCTCTATACCCCCGTAAAGTAAATAACAGAAAATAATAAGAAATAAAGAAGCCATAATGGTTAATTTGTTGCTTTTGAATTATCTTGTTCGAACCTCTTTCAAATATACAAATCGGTGATGCACAGTCAACTTTTTTAGTAGAGAAAAGAAAAATAACTCACTTTTAGAAATTATAGATTCTTACTTTAGTAATTATTCCTACAGTTAACATGACGGTGAGAATTTTGGGACGTGCTAACACGACGTGAAGTAGGTATAATGATTGGTTACGATCCGAATTATCATGATAAAATTGAAATAAATTAAAACAAACTAAAATTTATTGACAGCGTAGTGTCATTAATTTCGTGCCCATAAAGTAATCATTATGGGTGTTTTCTATGATTTGGCGCCTATAATGAAATCGTTACCATGGTGATTTCCTTTATGGGCCTCAATCCGATAAAGAACGTCATTATGTCAATCAAATTGTCACACGTAAAGGTGACATTATGGTATGTAAGCAGATAAAATTGTATATAATTTCTACTAAAATGTATGAACATATAAAGGCCATAAAATATTTCCATTATGGTAGATCGCAATGATTAAAGTAAAGTAGATCGATATTAAAAAAAGGTTATGCATCCTGGGTTCAGTGTAAGTAATTTAATTTTTATACCAAATAATGTGAGAATTCGATGACTTTCGTTTTAATTTTTAATTATCGATAATTAATTGGATAACCTCGATAACATCGTTAACAAATTAACCTTTTTCTCTTTGTAAACAAATACCTAACTTGGTATTAATTACATTTAAGCAATACATGCCCGTTTTCACCAACGATTCTTAAAATTTAGGGATTGCTAGTTGCTAGGTATTTAATATAAAAGGGAATGCCTACTAATGGTGCTTATCTATGATGGTCCTATTCAGTACAAAACTTACAGGAAACATCTGTAAAGTAGCTATGGAAACCTTCCATTGCAAGCCAAATAACAAACCTTATCGGTTTTTTTCTGTAAGGATCTACAGATTTGCACAGACCTGCACTATAAATAAAAGTTAGCTTTATTACAATTCTGGTAGTAGCTTTGTGGTATTTCTTTTCATCAAACAGCTTTTGGGTCAGTTTTGAACAAAACAATGTGGGTACATTTGAAACCCCACCGTTTACATTGAAAAAAGAAGTTTTAATATTTGGAGCATCAACTGCATGCAAGGTTCCAATCCAATCTGAAGTTTCTATCACATCAGAAACAACAGTCATCAATTCCTTTCCCAAAAGC
Organism: Stenus bimaculatus; assembly: GCA_963971135.1. Taxonomy (NCBI): domain Eukaryota; kingdom Metazoa; phylum Arthropoda; class Insecta; order Coleoptera; family Staphylinidae; genus Stenus; species Stenus bimaculatus. The sequence continues at coordinate 21,207,861 of OZ020180.1, forward strand.
TCCCCCTAGTAAAAATTTAGATCACGTATCTTGACTGATATTCCGGAAAAACTAGAACAACCTTATCTTCATCGCATAATGGGCTTGAAAAGTCTTCAGTAAAGCGAGGTGGGTCGAAATTTCTTAAGAAGAGATTCAGAAAACGAAAGACAAAGGTGAATTTAACACTTACGGATATTGATGTAGACAAAGTATTATAGTTAGATTCGAAAGATAAGGCATCAGACATGATGCATATTGAAGAGATTTAAATTATTACTACATTAGACTACAAAAACTTAAAACCAAGAGATTTCATCTTGGGTCAGTTTAGGATAAAAGATATGTCTGGCTTCCGTAGAAAGACTTCAGGAGGAGCATGTCATTTTTTTGGGGGTAAACTTTTTGGAAAAGAAGGAGGAGTTTTGTATTTTTTATTTTTCCGAAGAAGGAAGATAAATGCCATATTAGACATCCTAGCCAAAACGATGCCTCCATAAATATCTTTTATTTTAGTATTTTCATTATTTTGAACTTGAAAACTGTGTTAAATTAAAAAGAACTAGTATTTTTTTGTTATTTCAAAAGTGCCCAATGGAGGTTTAACAATCTACCGTGTATGGGGCACATTTGAATATTTGGATTTCTCCGAAAGAACATAGATTCTCATATAGTTAGTAGAATTATTATCTCCGCCAAACTGGATTAACTTTGTTAAGTTATAACAACTTTCGTATGTTCTATTTAAAATATTTTTTAGATTACATCCGTAATCCTAAAAACCTTCTCTTGTCTTAAAATTTTCTGTAGAGAATGTTGAAATTCTTAGACAGGAAATGCCATTTGATCAGTTTTTTCCATTTCATAAGATGTTACAGAAATTTTAATATTGTAAAATTTTTAAGATCATAACATGTAACAATGTAACTCACTTTTTTCATCATTTATTTTAATTTAAATCATGTCAGCCTTAGATTTTTTTGCTAGTTTCTTTTCGAAATGATAAAACATAATAATCTTTAAAAATATGATAATTAGGTGAGGACGAAACTATGGTTCAAGAAAACACATTTTATGCACTAAAAAAAATTTAATATCACTTCCGGTTTTAAATGTAACATATTCATAGTTTAAAACGATTTTCGAACATAAGTATGTTTGTAATATGTATTATGTTTGAGATATTATTTTAATTTTTTTAAATGAAAAAAAAATTACTTTCTTCAATCGAAGTTGATAAATACTACCAAAACTCATTCTAAATAATATAAATACCCAAATAGTTTTTGACTTGTTAATATTTGAACTTTTTTCAAGAGCATTTTTGCAAGTAACTCTGTATATTTATATGCAAAGATGCCGGGTCACTCGGTTTTTCAAAAAATTAGATTGTACAACGATTATTTTGGTACCCCATATGTTTGGTCAAATTAATTTTCCTGTGCCTATTTTCAAACTTCTAGTTTGAATCAATAAAAATATTAAAAAAACAGGCACATAAGAGGTACCATTTTTGCATTAAAAACAGTTAGTTATTTACAAAAATGCTCCTCATAAGATTCAAAAATTTATATCTCAAAAACTATTTGAATAATTTTACTACTTAAAATTTTATTTAGGCATGAGTGTTATTTAGTAATGAGTTTTGGTATTTGGTTTTTATCAACTTCGAATGAAGTAATAGTTTATTTTTTATGACAATATTCTTTTTATTTTTTTGATTTTCAAAAGAAATTTAAAAAAAGTCACAAACGTACTTATTTTCTAAAATTGTTTTAAACTATTAACAAAAAAAATGGCATATTGTGTTTAAACAACACTGTTATTTGCGATAAAAAGGGAAGTGATATTGAAAAAAAATTATTGCATAAAATTTTTTACTATGATTAATAAAGAATTTCTAGAAGTGACCAATGTTTCGCTTACACCGTGTCAATTTTTAAATTTTACAACATTTATATGAAACATTTTTTGATTAAACCAATACTGAAAAAGTAATATAGGTCTTTTCCCATATCCTCAATTAAGCAGAGTTAGAAAAATGGCCGTTTTTTTTAAATAACTGCAGAAGGAACAGAAATAAAATTTTTACTTACTAACATTACGGAAAAGTACCTTTTTATAAATAAAGTAAAAAAGAGTTTTTAAAAGCGTGTAGTGTATGTTGCGTTTCATCTTCAAAATTATAATCAAAATTTTAATTGCACTACTACAATTTAACAAGAAGTCACAATAATTCTATAATCATAAGTGACTTCGTTCTTTAAGAATTAAAATGGTTTTATATCCATAAGAAGATTATGAATGGTTTATTTATTAGTTGGGTGTAAATTTAGCCTAAAAGAATATGTATAAAAAAATAAATTAAAATTAGATCGTATCTCTGTTTATTGCAACCTTGATAGTTTCTGTTTAATATAAAAATTCAAAAGCAACAAATCTTCTTTCATGTGCGCAATGTATGTGCGTGTATGGGTGTATGTAATGCATGCTTTGTGTAAAACAATTTTTTGATTGTAAAATGCTGCGTGTAAAATATCTTATCATTAAATTTTAAAATTTATTCAGTATCTTAATAATAAAAACTACATTAACCTAACAGCTGTTCATTTCAAATAAACGCCTAATTGGTTTATATGTAGCTCAGAAATTTAGCACTAACATTCAAAACCTAAACATAAAAGTGTTTAAAATAAACAACTTTACGGGCTGGCAGACTTTAAGCAACTCTTGTTTATGACTATTGGAAAAATAAGATTCATGAGCAGGAAATGCGAAATAAACTAGAATTAATTAGCGCAAAAAAGCTTTATAAGCGATAGAACAGTAGGTAAGAAGTGTTATGAAAAAATGTTAGATTTGTTTAGAACGGAGCGAAGCTCACCTGATGTATGGGGGTAACGGCCCTTGCTTGCACAACATCCCTCATCTTACGAGGATACACCTCCCTCTACACGCACAACATGCTCAAAAACATAAAATAAAAACAAAAAGTGACTAAAAACTAAAGCTTCCTTTTTGTAATGAAATAAAAAATAACACAAATAAAAAAATAAAGAAAAAACAATACAAACAATAATCCCACCCATTTTTAGTTTGATTTGTTATTAATTAGCTTACTGCGATCTAAACTAAATCTAAATTTTATTTCTATATAAACAGAAAGCTCACCTTTTCACCCTTCTTGTCCTTCTTTTTATCTTTTTCCTTTTCTTTGTCACCTTTCTTTTCTTTCTTTTTATCCTTTTCTTCCTTCTTTTTCTCCTTTTCTTCTTTTTTCTTCTCTTTTTCCTTTGCTGCCTTTTCCTTTGTAACTTTCGGAGGCTTTTCCTTCTTCTCACCATTGCAGCATGTGCTTTCTTGTAGCAAGAAGCAGAAGACGTATAGCAGAAACAGTATGCTTACTCCGTAAAGATACGTGAAGAATCCTTCGTAATACCATAAAGGTATATTATGCGTTACTACATCCGAAATAACGTAAGCAACGCACACCACGATGAGCAATTTTGCGTAAACGAAGCTCATAATAATGAAAAGAGACGTTCTGAAAAAAATAACACTTGTTAATTTCGCTTCACTTGTGATCAATGCGTGGGTGGTTCAGTTTTCATACTTTTTCTTTTTCGCGTCTTCCATAATTACGAGCGATGAATCTGACCAGAAAACGCGATTAAACTGAAAATCTATTATTAGGAGACGCTCGCTCCACTTTGAATTTCCCCAACCAAACTCGATACGCTTATGCGTACATAACTCTGGCTTATTTCATTTGGGTATTCTGGGAATAATAACGCATTGTGCGTGAGTCGTAAAATGTAATTGGAGATATAATATGCTAATTTAATATCTTAATAGATAATATATTTGCATTATTGGGTGTTTTGATGAATATTATAAACACGCTGGGATTGTAATCTGTATCATAAAAGATTTTGAAATAGATATTCAATAAAAGTTGAACACACAAGTATTATACAACTAATTAAAAGGCTCGCCCTGATTACCAAAACACCATAATATCTAAGCGAATAATTCTCAAGTTTTATAGGCTTATCTTTAATAGTTATTTATGCACCAAGGGAGCAAAGTGAGTAATTTAATCCTGAGTGTGGAAATTGTTGCCCGAGACGTAGTCGAGGGCAACAACCACACGAAGGATTAAATGCACTTTGCTCCAGCAGTGCATATTAAATTTTTTGCACTTCCAATTAATTATTTGAACAAACGTTTTCAATTTTGGGACAATGGTTATTTCGAATGCAAATAACTACTGAGCCAAACATAAAACTGTCACCTTATTTAAAAAAATAATTGAACAAGTTGTACCTCCTTTATTTGGTCTAACAAATTGTATTGATTGTAATGTTAGAGTAAACGTACATATTTATATTTAGTAATTTGTAAATGTACATATCTATTAATAAATTTGTGTTGTTTTCTCCAGTCTTGTATAATTTTGAAGCATATCGGAAATCTAAAATCAATTGATCGGTTAATTTATGATAAATTAAATATTATTAAAAATTTAAGTACCTATACCATGATTCGATACGGATCAGTCTGCATGAACTTCCGAGTGATGATGAAACATTCTATGGTTTATCTTCTAGAAACTTAAACAACTAACAAAAATTTTTTGAATTGTATAAATATAAGCATTTAGCATACTACATTAGATAAAACCATTAGATATCTTAATAAATAATACAAGACAATTTAGAGGTTAGAATTTCTTGTCAATAAAATTTTTTGAATTTAAGACAAAAAACTATAATAAATTCCTTTCCCAAATAAAAAAACCCTAAAAATTATTATAGTAATATTAGAAATATACTTACGTATTAAATTATCAAATATAATTCAGAATTCAGAAACAATTATTTTTAAAAACTTGCGCGCCATCTGTGTTTGTAATATGTAACTACGAAATATTTTTAATACCAAGGGATTAAATGAACCGTTATGGGACTTTTAATCCCTAGAGATTAAATGAATACTTGGTAGTAAATGTGTTACTTTTACTTCTGCCATTAAGAGAGTAAAATGGCTCATTATTGTTTGGAAGTGCAAAAAATCTTTTTCGAAATTAGTAATTAATAATTCCTAAATGGGCCACATTTAAATTTCAAGAAAATTTTGGTTAAAAATTATTCTTGATCTACAGGGTGTACGGAAAATGGCTCTCCAGTACCTTATTGGGGACACTTCAGGAATCCCCAAAAAATAGTAAAAAGATCCTTTGGACTAATTGACCGAGATATGAAGGGTCAATATTTGGAATTCACCTTCTTTATTATTATGAATTTTTGAAAACTGCTAATTATCTTATAAAGTTTGGCTCCTCTTTCATCATTTGGTAACAAATTCATTTTAATCCTCGTGCCTTTCTGCATTTATTACACAAAATGAATCTGGCAACAATCTTAATTCGTTTCCTATTTTTAATTAAATAATTTATCAAACTGGCTCTGTCTGTAGGCTCTGTTAATCTGACAATTATTCTAATTGTGCAATCCGAGTTTCCAAGTTTTACGAATTGTTCCTAAGTTTATACTTATTTCATTTTAATTAATTTTTCTTCTTTTGTGATTGTTAAGTTTGAATGCCAAAACTTTGAATAATTATTGCTGTAGATTTTTTATTTGAATGTAAGTCTTGTAAATTGAAAATGATTATTACTAGAAATACAAATATCTGTGAACGGACCATAAACTGATATTTTTTTGTTTCTCCTAAAATTTGTATTTAGTAAATTTTTGGTTTTTGTAACTAGTAACACTTTTTAAAATTTATTGAATTATGTCAGATTTGTGTTAAAATGGCTGTTAAATCATGCAAGGATAATGGAGGCGTTCAACAGATTGAGTTGTAGTACTAACCGGTGGATCTAACGTCAAATAATTGACACTGACATCCACCGGTCGCCATCAGTCGCCATATTGTCCACCGCATTTTAGTTTTAACAAAAATAGAAATAATGTTTTTAAATTGAAATATAATAAAAGTTTTAGTCTTAATTATTCTCATGAAGGTTTTGGTCATGTCTTTGAATATACAGACAAAAAACATGATTAATTTGAACGAAAAACTGAAAATTTTTAAAATTGATTCAGCGGATACCTATTGGGAATTTCGACTTGGGATACGCCCTCTGGGAGTTATTTGCTGAAGCTAGGAAAGGTCTACCTTGACATAACCTTTTTTTGTAAAATTTATTTCCGTGCAGTTATAAATCAGTTTCCTTGGGTTTATTATTACTATATTAAAATAATAATATTTTTTACAGGCTGTAATGTATTACTTACCCCAAAACAATGTACTTAAGGGGTTAGGCCACTCTAGGAATTTAAAAATATTGAAATTTTAAAACAGTCACGGATCAACTTAAAATCGGTTAGAAAAGAAGTACAGGAGCAGGATAGTAATGTGGAAGGCCAATTGTATGGTACAGGCATCGCAGATTGAATGTAGGTAAATAAAAAAAACTTTGAAAGCGTTTTTTTTCGAAACAACATTTCTCAAATCGGCCGGACTCTTAACTCATACATTTCTTTACCTATTGACTTCAAAATTTAACTGTATATTCAAAATTACATTCTCTATAGAAGTACGTAGGATTTTTTATTATTTTGAATAGATCTTTTGTTATAGGTAATTTTATAGCGATTTTTCATGGCACTTTTTTCTTTTTTACTTCAGAAGGGCGCCGTTTTTGCAAAAATCAATATATTAAAAAAATCCTACGTATTTCTATAGAGAATGTAATTTTGAATAAACAGTTAAATTTTAAAGTCAATAGGTCAAGAATTGTATGAGTTAGGAGTCCGGCCAATTTGAGAAATATGGTTTCGAAAAAAATGCTTTCAAAGTTTTTTTTATGTACCTACCTTCAATTTCCGATGCCCCTACCATACAATTGGCCTTCCACATTAATATCCTGCTCCTGTGCTTATTTTCGAACCGATTTAAGTTGATCCGTGCTTGTTTTAAAATTTCTTTTTTTTTTAATCCTAGAGTGGCCTAACCCCTTAAGCAATTATGCAAGTAAGAAATAACACACACTGGTCAATAAAAGATAAACACAATTTTTAAACACAAAAAACTTGATCCAAACAGAGCCGTAGTTACTAAAACCAATAAAAATTAAATCGGCTCAAAAATCTTTTATTACTTTTTCCTCCATGTTTTTTTCAAATTTACGTCAAAATAGCGCCATCTATCCGTAGTCGAAATTCCCAATAAGGTGTCCCAAAATGATTGGGGATGAATTTGGAAACTATGTATGAAAATTTATGTAACATAATGTACTTTTACAGTGTCGCCATATTTAATAGGTTGGTAGGGGGTCTGAATATAAATTTATCTACAATAAAATTATGGATTATTGAAAAAATATTTATTGATAAATAAATAAATTAATTTTACAGTAAGTGCTCAAAATGACCACCATTTTTATTAATACACATATTTACTCTACGTTTCATATTTAATAATAATTAAGCGAAATTCTGTAAAACACAACTGAACAAAGCAAGAGGTTATGGCACGTCAATGACCTGACCATAGAATGTCAAATTATATAGGCAATTTTCATACACAGTTGCAATTTTTATACACAGTTCCCAAATTCATCTCCAATCATTTTGGGACACGCTATACCTACCGGTAACCTTCTGAATACGACCATTGTCAAATGGAAAGGTGCATCTGACATTACCTTTAATTACAAATACCACATTTCAGGCAGAAAGGTTGCCAAATTTACCTTTTAGTTTTTTATTAATATCTAAAAAACGAAGGACGATAGAATTTTTTAACAATTTTTCTGGGATACTGGAGAACTTATCCGCCATTTTCCAGACATCCTATATTCCCAAAATTTAGATTAAAATTTATAAAAAATATGTTTAATACATTATTTTACTAGACAACCATTTGCTAAAATACATAAAAAAATTAAGTCAATAACCTTAGGGGTCTCTATCTTTTATAGTCTGAACATTATAGTACCTAAGTTTTTATTGTGAAGAGAAGTCCATTTGAAGATATGGTTTCTTTCTAATTTTCTAAATTTCATAAAATTTTCTTCATCTTTTTTAACCACTTTCCTTTGTCTTATTTAGTGTAACCTTAATCAAAATATCACTCGTCAGGGGTGTAATTTTAGCTAAATTGGTTTGTGAAGCAAAAGAAATACTTTCAAAAAAATATAAATAAGTTTTAAAAACTGATAAAAATACCCTTAATAATTTGAAGAAACTAATCTAACATTAATAAATGGTTTTCTTGGGACTAATTTCATAATTTTATGATCTTTTTAAGTGTATTGTGTGTAAAATATAGCAATATGAAATATAAAGTATGATGAATTTTACAAAACCTAAGATCATATGAATTTTGGTACCTACAACGCGTTTTTTTTTTAAATTTTAAAACAAGTGGTTTCTATATTATTAATTACTAAAAAACTGTTCTGGATTTTTAGTATATAGGTAATGAAAAACAAAGAGAAAAATGATGATTTCATTACCCCCACTCCAGCAGGAGACTTAATATTATTATTTTTACACTTTACAAGTATTTTCTTAAGATTTTAATCAAATAAAAAAATGATTACTTTTAAATTTTTAGTGTGTTATTAGATATATATATTATTGTATATTTACATAATGATTTTTTATACAGGGTGAGTCGGGAGGAGTGCATCAAATTTTTCGAATGTATTCTATGCGTAAAACTCTTGTTTTAAAAAAATTAAGTAGGCTTAAGTTTATTTTATTTTAAATTTATAGAACATTTTTAAAGATATCCCCACGTGCCTCTATACATTTTTACGATCGTCTATAAGCACTAGCCGTTGTTAGTGCCGAGTTGCTTTTATTAAAGCTGCAGCATTCAAAATACGTCGATTGATTGCATCCCGATGATTAACATCCTTTTCCTTATAAACCTCTCTTTTTAGCCAACTCCATAAACAAAAATCCAACAGCGTAAGGTCTGGAGACCTTGGGGGCCAATTAATTGGACCACCGCGACCAATTCATCGTCCAGGAAAACCAAGTATTGTGTTACTTGATTAGCAAAATGTGCAGGAGCTCCATCTTGTTGAAATAACATTCGTATTCTTATGTTTAATGCAACATTATCTAATAAATCTTCTAAATAATTTCTAAAAAATTACAAGTACCCATCTTCTGTTAACCGATCGGTCGAATTAAATAAACATCAACGATACCACAACAGATATTAAACAAAAATCTTAAACCAAAATCTATATTGGAAATTGGTTTCCTCTGTTGCGCGGGGATTTTCGTCAGCCCATGTTCGAGGTATTGTTTATGACGACTTCATGACGATTTACCCAATGAGAAAATCTCATACGTCTGGCGAGGTCCCTTGGTTTTAGCTATAACTACAGGAAATAGGTTCGAATAGTACGAACGGTGAACAGCACCACAACCAAACTATATGAAATATCAACATTTTTGCGATTTACTCAATTAAAGGGATTTAACACGTTTTGCATGTTTGCTCTTCAAATATCTGTAAGTTAACCATGGAAACCGCCCATTACAACCCATATAACAAACCTTAGAGATTTTTCATGTAAGAACTCACAGATTTGCACAGAATTGCACCATTAATATTATTATCTGTACAACTTTTCAAACATTTGACTCTTTGAAGACTGTAATGACCTCAAATTTAAAATACCCCGGATAGCTTTTATTGCGTTTTTGTCCTCAATCTAAATGGCAAATATAAAGGGATTTCTAATCACGAGTCCCTAACTTCACGTTTAAGATGACAGATAAGTAACCATTTTTATTAGCCAAAATAGGTACTCCATTTTCCAGGTTTAATATTTTTTTTTCCAATTTGTTTATCGGAAATCTAATTTAATATGATTTACACAATTTCTTAAATAAAGCTTAGCTTTAGCTGTCGTCATTAATATTATTATGTATATGATTTTTTAGATAGTAAATAAAATTTTAAATAATTTTTTTCCTATATTATAATGTCTTTTCAGCAGGAGTTCAAACTCAAATATAGACAATTCTTTCAAGCGTTTTCCTCTAAAAATTACTGAACTATCGAAGCCAGTATTAAACCTACATGTTTCTATGTGTGAATACAGGATAAAGTCGTCTTAATTATCTTTTTAGAAAGTTTATAATGAATATTCTTCCAATTTGTATTTAAAATCAATATTTATTCAAAATGTGCAAAGTTACTACTGACGTTTTATACTAGCCTCACAGTTTCATAAATTCGGCGACAGAGGGAGAGGTCTTTCCTAAAATCGCCAATAGTAAAACTAAATAACTAAGTGCTTTTAGTATTGTTATACGAAGACGCAATTGAAAGAACTGTCTATATTTGAGTCGGAATTCCTCCTGAAAAGGTGACCTATTAATGAAATTGGGGCCTATAACCTGTTTCTTAACCATGAGTAAAGTTTTAAATTTTCCGCGCTAAAATTAACGTTGTTCAAAATGGCATTTACTCTCTAAAAAGAAATTTTGATGGAAAACAGTTTTTACTTTCCGCACCTTTGTAAAACTATATTGATTCCTTATAAGTTTAGAAGTTATGAGGCTATCTGATGAACGCTTCGAGTCGAGTAATTAAGTAGTAAATTTATTTTTATTATTTTTTGTTATGGAATTATTTTTAAAAAATTTAGCATTTTGGTTTTTAGTTTATTTATTATAAAAATTTAAAATATTCCAACTTTTATCTTTAAATTGGTCGCAAAATAAATTCCTGATGAGAGGCGTGTTTACAAATACCCTGTATATTTATAATTAGTGAATTTGTTTTATAATTGAGTCTTTTTAGGTTGTGCCCCTACCTGTACAAAGCAATCTTAAATAAAAAAAAACTCATTCAAACAAAAGAGGTTCTAAATGTAACCTCATTTTGGTTTTATTCAAATAAGCTTGTTTTTTATTCTAAGAAATAATAAAAAATAATAATTAAACAAATAAAAACTTTAAAATGTAAATTATAGGTAAAAACTGTTGTATAAATAACTGATTTTATGAAAAACTAACGATTCATCTTGCGCATTATTTAGTAAGTGCCGCTTTTGTTTCTAGTTTTTATCTTTTAAAGTGAAACAAACTTAAAAGCTCGCATTGCTCTGTACAAATGAATATATTTATATTTACATATTTATATTAGGTTCCACAAAAAGAGTACCCTTAAATAAAAAAAACTAGAGTGATCTTTAAAGAGTATAATTAATTAATTATTAAAATCTTTTATAGCTGCACTAAAAGGATTAGTGTCTATTAGATGCATTTTTTATTCCGTAGATCTTAAATTTTTAATGTGTTATTTATATTTTTGCTTTCTTTTTTTAGTAATTATGATTAAAGATATGAAAGAATATTCATGTTTATCACGTTGGACTGCATATGTTTCTGGGCTATTATTCGGATTACCGAGTGGGGTCCAAATGGACCCCAGTATCTGTTTCCTATACCATATTTTTCGTAGAATTTATAACCGGGCTGAAGTTACATTTAAATGCATTCATTTTTACATTCATATTTTTTTTATTAGAAAAAAAATGTAGGGCTCAATTTTTTTATGTTTTGTTACAAATACAGTCCTTAGTAAAACTACATAAAAGTTGTTTCAAAATCAGACCATGAGTCAAAAAATTTTAAAAAGAATGAAAATGATTACATTTTTTTGTTTTCGATTAAAAAAATTAAATGTGAAAAAGTGACTGATTATTTTCATTCTTTTTTATATTTTTTGACTCATGGTCTGATTTTGAAACAACTTTTTATGTAGTTTTACAAAGGACTGTATTTGTAACAAAATATAAAAAAAATGAGCCCTTTTCAAATGAAAAAAATATGAATGTAAAAATAAATGCATTTAAATGTAACTTCAGCCCGGTGACTTTATATTCAGATTAACGCTTTTGTGACATTATTCTTAGATTATATTATATCGGAAACAATATTTAAATTACTATTTTGTTTGCCATAAATATTGAATTTGGACAAAGAATTTTCCTATACTAAAAAATTATCTTAGCAAAGTTTGCTCGTGGTAAAAGAATGTGTACCATCTACCCACGAAAGGATGATCACAAAACTCCCCAAACTTCTTATAAATGCAGTAAATACGTTTGGCTCCAACAAAACATTAAATTAGTAAGATTTAGAGTAGTTATCCAAAATAAGTGTTCTAAAATTTCATTATCTTTTTTAGTGTTTTAAACAAACATCTAAAGCACTAATTTGGAACCTTTTCGATAAGTTGCGTATTTTTGTCACGGTAGTCCAAAAGTTAAATGGGAAAGCTATGAAAATTTGTGGATATATTAACAATTTGTTGGGAAAACAGTTGAATTTGGCAACTTTTCTTTAATATCTTGAAAAAAAAACAATAAAATGCGATATATAAATTTCTTAATTTTGGGTCGTATCATTTGTTTTGACATTAGACAGGCACTAAACCACTATACTTTCCGTTTAGGAAATTGCTCTTAACTCTAAATGCAAATATTTGAAGTAAGTTTGACTATACCATTTTACAAACTAAAAATGGCCTTGAAGAAATGTAAATTATCGATAGATGTGATTAATTATTGTCAAAAATATTAGTTTATAAATTTTTTTGTTCAAAATTAAATTCACTATCTAAAATAAATATCGGCAAAAAGTGGACAATTTGTATCATAGCCAAATATGTATAAAAAGAATTAATGAAGTGTATATTATTAAATTTTAAACATAAAATTGGCAATTAGTTTTATCACAAAATAATAAACCTAGTAAAATATTTTCCTTGTTAAAATAAAATATTGATTATAAATGTAAACAATACAACTTTTAATATTAATACATTAACTTACATGTTTATAAATAAATTTAGTACTTTTCAACCCCTGTGGTCTATATCTAATCTTTATTTCATCACTGAAATTTATGATATTTCAAAACACTTTAAAGTAAGATTAAGCTCTTCGAGAAGGGCTTTCATTGAAGCTTTGAACTGTAAGCTACTTTTCGCCTTTAGAAAGTGCACCTGAAAATATGTTGACACAAGAAAACTCCTCATAATTTAATATTCCGTGCTTTTGTATAAAGCTAACCCCTTCATTTTAAATTGACGATCCCTACTATAAATATTATTTAAAGAGTATTATTGTTTAACAATTATAAAAAACCTTTAACTAGGTCATCGAAATTAAAAGAACATTGTACAGGGATAATATTAACTTGTATTTATAAATCTGATTATTTCATGCCTTCATCCTGACAAGCGTTCTGATTGGTCCATTTGCTATTGGGTTATCGTGATAATTAGGGTCCTACCTAAATTATCAAGTCAAACGTTTTGACGATGACATGACATTTGTTTAAATTTCAAATTTGACATTTGAAGTAAAGACTGACGTTAAAATTGATAATTTTTTTGTATTTTGCAGAAATAAGGCTTGAAATAATCAATAGTAATACCATGAGTAGGTTGAAATCTGCAATAATTCTGTCAATTTATTGACAATTGAAATTGTGTTGCTTAGAAACACAATTGAATTGGCAATAAAGCGACAGAATTATTATAGTGATTTCAACCTACGAATTGTATTTGCATAGATTATTTCAAGCCTTATTTCTGCATAACATAAGAACTTTGTGTAAATTTTAACGTCAGTCTTTGACTTGATAATTTAGGTAGGACCCGAATTATCACGATAACCCAATAACAAATGGACCAATCAGAACGCTTGTCAGGACGAAGGCATGAAATAATCTATCCAAATACAATTCGTAGGTTGAAATCACTATAATAATTCTGTCGCTTTATTGCCAATTCAATTGTGTTTCTAACCAACACAATTTCATTTGTCAATAAATTTACAGAATTATTGCGGATTTCAACCTACTAATATTACTATCGATTACTACATGAGTACTAACATATTTAAGATAATTTTGAATAAAAGAAACTTTAAAATATCACAAAGAGATCTCGAAAAATAATTTCTTAAATTAATTTGTTAGGACATGTTCTAAATCAAAAGATTTTCCTGTTTAAGAAAGGAACATTGAACTGAACAAAAGACAGGTATATTTAAAGATAGGTATAGTATCTGTGAGTAGTTATCAGTATAAAGAACTTATACTTTTATTATGAATATCTTCGCGTAATGGCTTTTAAAATTACCTCAAACATTAATATTATCCCGTGGTAGTTATAACAAGACCCTTAAAAAGATCACTACAACAAACACTGACATGCACTTTAGGAAAACAACACCATCTGCAGCTTTGTACTAAAACACATGGAAGAGCAAACATTAAAGCTTTATTAAAAAGCTATTTAATGGGTGAATTCGTATGAGTGTAATAGCAGACAAAAACGATCGTTGAATTGCGTTGTTAGTGTCATTTGAAAGCAAATGGGTGTACCCATAAGCATCCGCTTACAAAAAGGGAGTGTTTTGCGTTTTTTCAGTCAGGTGTATTATGTTCGCACCTTTTGTCCGGTTTCGGCTGAACTTTTTTGAGCTCCATCTCTTTGTTGGCAGAATTCTTCTCAGCATCACCTCCTCCGCCGCCTTGAGCCCTTGATACAGGAAGTGTCGCCATATTGTCTATGGACTCCACCTCAACGGTGGCGACCTTGACTTCGGTGCCCACCATTTTGTTTAAACAACCTCTTTGAGCACAATTTCAAAATATCACTTTGTTATGAAACCTTCCAGAGCTGATATTCGTTGTTCAAATCACATTTTTAATCTTCACTCGCGATGAATCGATGATAATAGGCCGGATAATTTTTGTAACTAGGTATATTTAAACTGGTTAAATGGTGATTTACGTTAAGGGATTGATGGGGGTGATGTTCACATTGTATCGCTAGATGTACATCGCCGAGGAGCTTTTTTCGCGTATCGCACGATAAAAGCGGTGCCTCGGATGACGATGTACAATGGGGGTTGAAGCTCTCGCTGGAGCGAGCGCAGAGAGAAGGGATGCTGCAGGAGCTCACGTGACTACCCGCCGAATTCGCCATTGGACGTTTAAGAGCTGGCAGCCCGGGATGCGACCCAGTGACCTCTTATGACCTCGGATAAAATCAACGCCTTTCTTAAGATTTGTTTAATAACAAAATAAACAAAACTACCACAAAATAAAAAAGGGGTAAGTACTTGACATCCACTTTAGCTTCTCAAAAACTAGTTGCTCAATCCTTGTAGCAGATTTTTTAATGTCAATTGATAATTATTTATTCTTTTTTTTTTAACTTCCCTTCGTAAAGATTAAAGTCTATGAAAATTTTGATCAGATGCTGCTTGGATGCAGGCAGGGTTTATAAAGAGGAGTCCATGTATTGATCGTATTCTGTTACCCCTAATTCCCCACCATGTTTTAACAAATATAGTGTATGAGGGTGTACACCCCTCTTAACTTAACCCAATAGGGCCTATTAATGCAGCACTGTGTAAAATTACATCAGAGGGTTCTTTTATAGCAAGTGTTGCTTTTTCTGTTAAATTTTAAAAGATGAAATTCGTACGATTTGGATTATTCACTCAGTAAACATCACCTAAGTGTAAGCAAAACGTACTCCATCTCAAAATCGGATACTGATAAACAAAAATTGAAATCCCAGAAACTAAGAACAATATACAGTCTTGATTATATTAATGAATCAACATAAAACAAATTAAGGTAGATCCTAATTAATTATGGACGTAGATTAATTCTCATAAAAACCCCAGTAAAATTCTGGGTACAATGATTCACGACAAGAATACAATTAGAAATCAAAAATCCAGTGAATATTGTGAATGCTTACACATCACACTTTGCAAGTGTCTATGATAACAATGATCTTCCCAAAATCCACATAGATTTTAATTGAAAAACACATGAAAAAACTTAATAATCTCACTAGTGTCCTCGATCTTATACCATCATTCTTTTTGAAAGACTCCTCATCAATCTTATTTAAACATTTGTCTTTTATTTACAATAAAATTAAGTAATTTTCGAAGAATTTGGCCCGTCTTCAGATCGGGAAATAAAAATAACATATCTAATTACAGATTCATCGCCATATTAAGTAATTTTAAAGTTCGAAATAATATTTCAACTGAGCAACATGACACAGACCATAACTGGATATCTAGATAGGTAGACGTCTTTTATACAGATGTTAGCAAATAGTTCTATAATATTCAGAAAAATATACTCCTGGATTAACTAAAGAAATATAACATAAATGAAAATATTATAGCAACAAGTTGTGGAATATAATGCGGTTCGTTCTTGTTACTTCTCTGCAACTTTGGAGCTTTTGGAGTAGATTTGGATGCCAAATAAATCTTCTAGGATAAGCTAGATTTGGACGCTGGCCATTTTCACCTCAAAAATTGGTGGGCATATTTACCTTAAGACTATCATCCATTTCTACCTTCGACAAGGATGGATTCATTTTTAGGAAGTGCATAAATTAGCGTCCAAGTCTAGTCCAACCCTTGAGGCCATTACTATTTCTATTTTTCATTAATTAGGTTGGAGCACAAGTGTCATCCGAAGACCATCTCTTTGCTGATGATACGAAATTATACCTTTTAGAGATTGGTGCTTAGTGAACGGATTATCAATTAAGATGGATTTTCGTTTGTTTATCAAACTTCTTGGAATTTCCTTTTTTATGTTAGCCCTCTACTTTTTTTCTTATCTTCTGTGTATATTTGAAAATGTAATCTTATACATTATACAGGGTGTCCCAGAACTACGAGGAACATTATTCTAAAATGAAAAAATATATCGACATGCGGTTTTCGATGGAATATTCTAAAAATCCTCAAAAAAGTCACGAAATTGTCATGACTATTAATCATTGTTTCTCTATTTGTATATTATCTCCTAAACTATTGACATGTGATCATACACACATTATTTCAATAGAAAGCTTGTAGAAAACGCCATCGATTGATGTTAAAATATACAAGGTGTTCCGTTTAAAAATTTCGATTAATTTTTATTTCATTATAAAGATCAATTCTAACTAAATACATATATTCAATCAGTTTTTTTTTATGTAGTTTCTATAACGGCCAAAAGTATAAATTTTATGTCGCTCTGACGTCACGCTTCCGAGAATCACATCTGGCAACATTGCAGTAAGTCCCTGTCATCTCAACCTTCGCGAAGCTCCAAAAATTTAATTTAGGTTGGCATCATTGTTAAAGCCAAAACACACCTGTCAAAAGAAGTCGCACGTGGTCGCACGCCGCAAATAACAAATGACGGATCCTTCGAGTCAGTTCGGATCGTTCTCATTGGTTGTTATCTCATCGTTAATATTCAGGTTCAGGTGCAACGTTGCCACTTCATTTAATCGGAAGAGTGACGTCACGATGATAGAAAATTTAAAATAAAAAAGGGCTGCACCAATTGAAAAAAGAATTGGTATTTATAAGTATCTGCTAAACAGCTATCTATAAAATAAAAATGATCAAAATTCGTTTCACCTGTTAAAAGCTTATCGCAAATTTCAATTTGACATGATAGCTGTAAACTAGACGGCATAGAAATTGGATCTTATTTTCGAAAAAATCATCAGTTATCGAGAGGAAATACGGGTTTTAATGAATTTTTCGAGAAGGTATTTATCTTTGTTAATGACTTATCCAGATCAATAATAAATAATCAGTAATAATAATATTCAAGTTATAATTCCATTTTGAAAAATAATACATTTTCTTTTACTGATTTTAACGAAATATACAATTATTTTTTAATGACATCAAATCGCCAGAAAAACAATGGAGCTTATTTAATTAAAATATAAAAAATAAAGTCCATTCAATTTAATACAGGGAATTTCGAACCAACTGTAATACCTTTTAATGAATAAAGCCAATCTGCATTGGAAATTGTTAACAAAACAACTTGGCGGTTTAATACTCGAAAGAGTTTGCAAACTTATCGAGAAATTGAAAGTTATTTAATTTTACTCCAAAATTACATAATGCCCAAAATTATTATAATTATTTTATGAAAATCCCTTTAAATAATGTTTCTTTTTTTAGGTAAAACTACTTAAAAAATACTTTTCATTTTTAACAAGTAGTATCTGTAATCCGGTAGCACCGTAAGCGGCGTACAATACCATAACGGAAAATTTTATGGTACTTAATATAACACATCTTGTGAGAGATAAGAGTTTAGGCAAAAGTGATAAAATTGAAAGGATCGAAAAGCAGTAAAATAATGAATTACAAAAGAAAGTGACTCTGTTTCTCACAATTTAGCCACTGATCCCCTTTTTCACAAAATCATACAAATGCAATATTAACAGATCTGCAAGGTGATATAAATAGGTATGTCATACAGGGTGTTCATTTTAAAAGGAGCCACCCTAAATAACTCTCGAAAAAATAATTTAATGTAAAAATACCGTGACAGGTCGATTTTTACTATCAGGGGGACATCATTTTCCAATAAAATAAGAGTCGAGTGATACATTATTTGAAAGCATTTTTACCCTGATAATGTCAGTCATAATTTTTTTAGCAACTTTTTGATTCCTATCCTACCTAAAAATTAAAAAAAAGTACTTAATAATGGTATTATTTATGTACTGAGTGTTTCAGTTTGTTTAAGAATTTAGAAAAATAGATAATTTTAGTACAAGTGTACAAAGGGTATAATTTAATCACGAATTTGAAAGTTCATCAATTAAACGAGGATTAAATTACTTTGCTCACGTGCTCTATTCCTGACTTTTTCTATTTTTGGTACAATTTCCATTTGTGGGGCAATTTTTGCACTATTCGCAATTTCCGAAATGTCGGTTTTAGTACTTTTGATCTTGTCATTTATCATTACTTTCATTAATTTCGATTTCTGTGATTATTAGTTATCAAATTTTTTTAGAAGAATGGTCGCGTAAATAATTTAAAATTTCAACTTTCAAGTGACTCTACTCTTTTTTGGTTAAGTCAATCTTCAATTTCGACAAATACATCAAAAATTGTGTTGCTTTATTGCAGGTTGATTAGCAAAAACCTTACACTTTTGTTCACTTGTGATTATAAAATCACTAGAGATTAAAGTCACAAAAATGGAAAAAAATGTTTTACTACACAGAAACTTTTTGGACACACTGCACATAAAATAAAAAGTGGTTACTCAATTTAGGCCCGCTTTGTTTAAAAATAAATTTAAACTAAAACTTACTTGGCGTTCTTAGGAAACAAAGATCTATCAACTCCAGAATAAAAATAATCATTTTCATGATGTGTCATTAGAGGCGTCCTGTCGTTTCGTTTGTGAGTCGGGGACGTGTGAGATCCATATCCGTCTGGATTTAGCTGTGAAAATAAAAAAAATATATGTATCTACATAAACGTACGTTATAATATGCGGTAGTAAACCAGTTTTAAAATTGCGCAATTCATAATTACGCACAGTTTAAATATTTACCAAAATTTGCAGATGTCTGCGCTTGATCTAAATTAATCGTCCCAATTTCTTGACAATGTTTACTGTACTAACATGGAACCAGATGCAAGTTGAAGAAAATAAAGTATTTTTATTTATAAGTACTAAAAATATTTAAAATGATAATTTGGTGATTTACATTTTTAATTAAAAAATTATTTTATTTAGTTATACGAAAAATTTTGGAATATTTCTTTATTGGTACGTATGCATCCAGCAATGTTGATGGTTAAACTAATAAAATGAAAATTGGTTTCAAAATGATTAAGCCAAAAATTCAAGTATTAAGAAACTGTGAGACCCTCTTGGATCTTCCCCTCCATTATATTTAATTATTTACAATTTACAAGTAATCATAGTGGTAATGTGGAAGACTTAAGATAGATATTTATCAAGGATCAGAACTTATACAGACAGTAAGGTAAAATGTGTTGGGTTTCTTTTAAAGAAACAATCATATTATGTTCTTTTGAAGAAAATCTACGCCAAACTACAGTTGCATGTGTTAACAATAAAAGACCTAACAACAAGAAGCATTTCTTCATCAAATCATGTACGCTGTGAGGTTGTGAGTCTTTCTCTTCAGTTCGAGTTCTATGATTATGTCTTGACCCAGCCAGTATTTTTAGAAAGTAAATTTTCAACTTAAAAAATATCCTTTCTCGCCCTGTGAGGGCGCATCGATACCTTCTGGCACATAATACAATACACATAATACAATACACATAATACAAAATAATTACTTACATAGGCTGTCAATATAAGCCTGTGATGACTCTGGATTTTCCTAGCAACATTAAACTGGGAACTAGGTTCATATTCTATTAGAACAGAATTTTAAAATTTTGGTATTTTAGTATTATATCAAGAATACTCATAGGTATTGGTATCTTTTTAGAATTTTCACAACGATGCGGCGCATAAAATGAGTGCGACTAGATCGTTTAGCTTTGATGTTGCCTCTTCTATCGTTGCGTAAATCCAAGAACAAACTGTATAAAACTAATAAGCAAATAATTTGACTTATAAGATAAATAAAAATAGTTTTACCACACATTTGTTTAAAGTTTTGTTAACATTTTTTTCTATTTGTCCCAAACACTAAAAAAACTACTATATTTAAAAAACCTAAATCCTGTTCGTTTTAAGTTACATTTATTAATTTTATGCGGCCTTTGAAAACAAATTCCCTTTAAAGTAATCAAAGAGAAAAATTAAACTATTAAATTATTATGTATTTATTCATAATTTAAAATCTATAATGCGATTTTAATTATTGTTGTTTATATATCTTATGTCAACATAATTTATCTAAACTAGTCTTGAAACATAATACTTTTTGGTACTAGCTTTTACGAGTGCAATTTTTTATAGCATTAAATGCAAAATATTTACTATTGACCTTGTATATTTTAATTTCAAACATAAATATGCAAATTAAACGTTGTCTTACCTGTTTCAAACAACTGCCTACTTATAAAATTTATTCTAGTTTAAAACAGATGGACTTCATTTTTTATCGTCATGTAGATATATAAATGCTTTTGTTTTTATATTGAATTTCTAGGTTTTTTTTAACGACGATGCTCCTATACCTCTTTTCAAAAATGCATAATAGTTTTTTATTTAAATTAAAAAAACTAACTAATTTTTATATTTTATTAATTATCCTATTATTACCCCTTTTTTAGTGCGTGTAATGGAGTTACTAAAAAATTAAAACATTTTTCGAATAAGTGATTCCAGTTGGAAAAATACTATTCCTTTTAAAAGCTAAAAATTACAACTAATAATATTATTGGTATTTATTTTGAATTAATCTTCAGTTTCGCGGTTTCAATTTAGAACTAAAAGAATGGAGTAAGATTATTTACTTCAGTTATTGTTTTATGAATTTGAATAGAAGAAAAAAAAATGGTTTCAATAGACAACAATCAGTTTAACAACTAAATTTATTGTTTGAAATTACAAAAAATGCATGTTATAAATTATTTACCTTAACTACAGTAGCTATAGACTTTGGTGGGTAATTTAGTTGCTCCATGATCATAGGAGGTGGATCTGGAATCTTTTTTGGAAGTACCTCTATGGGTACTTGGTCTCCTAGAAGCCGTTCCTTCATCTCGTAGATGTAGGGACACCGTTGCATATTCGACAATTTATACTGAAAAATAAAAAAAAATAATTTATGAAAGTATAACTAATCACTAGGTACTAAATAAATTTGGAGTTTTAATGCTTATCAAAAAAGATCCAAAGAAATAAAAAAAATCATGAGAATAATTCTAAAAACAATACAAGAAATTGTCTTCGTTTCTTCCCAAAAAAATAGTAATAAAGAATAATTATTTCATACTTTTACTACACCACTAAAAATTTATAGAGTTAGGTAATAGAACAAGGCTGTAATTTTTTTTATATACCATTACAAAACGTTTTTTTTTTAATTTTACTTGAATTTAATCTATATGTATCTCCTGTACTATTCCATTAATTTGGTTAAATACTAGGCCATGAAGTATTTATTACTTATTTAGTATAAAAACACTAATTTGTAGCAGCCATTTTTTTTGTTTGAATAAAAAATATTATAGAGAAAAATAATATTTTGTTATTATTATATTTAAGAAAATTAACATCCTTTATTACTTTGTTATCATTTTTACTTTATCATGTTTTAAGGTTGAAAATAATAAAAAAAAAACCTTTTAAAATAAAACAATTTCAAAATAACATATAAAAACTACATACAGGGTCCGCCAAAAACGGAAACACCTAAATATTTTTTGAACCGTATTGAATTTAAGAAAAAATTAGACGAATGTTTATTCAATTCAAAGAAGCAACCATTTGAACATATTTTAATACAGGGTGTTCGCTTTATTAGTGATACGGAACCTATAACCTTCATTTTTTAAATACAACATCGTGTATATTTTTATATTTTTGATTTCTAGGATTAGTTTGACTAAGCTTTTGTAGAAATCATAGTTCTAACACTTAGCGGTCATTTAATTTTAAATGAGATTTAATTTGACATATATACCCTATTTTGCAGCTAAATGTCATTTGAACTACTTTCAAACTTCATGAAAATACTATATATGTCAAATTAAAGGTCATTTAAAATTAAATGACCGTTAAACAGTTCGATATTATCGGCCGTTACTGTGTTTTCTTTGCAAATTTTAAAGATCAAAAAAATATTTGAGAGTTAGTAAAAACAACCCCCTTATTTATTTTTTTAAATTTAAATTTTATTATTATGAAATAGCATTGGCAAACACAGAAAAATGAGTCCTTTTAAAAGGTTCAAATAATAAAACGTACTAATGCTATTGAAAAAAGCAATAGTTGGTTGCTCTAGCAACAAAATAGAGAAAAAAATCTAAAAATGCCAAAATAAGTCCTAAAATTTACCGAAAAACCTTTATATTTAACAAAGTTTTGTTTAAATTTGATTTTGTCAATGTACACATTATTTTACACTTAAAAAATTGTACATCAAATTTATTACTATAGATATTCTTGTTTTTACCTGATGATGGAGCAAAATGCTCCGAAATCGATCGTATGTTAAACTCTAAGGCATATTCAATAAAAGTTGGACACACGAAGTTTTATCTTATTTTAATTAACATTAGTCCAAATAATCTGTCAACCCCAATTACTTTGTATTTAACATTTTCATGTAACTCTTTAAATTAAAAAGTTAGTTATTATGCGTTACTTTTGTTACACCCTGTATAGGTACTTATTTTCAAATATTCGAAAGTGGTAGGTAGTTATAACTTTTTAAGGAAACACTTCCGGACAATACTTTATATTTAAAAAATGGTTTTGGACCCTCTATCAGCCCAAAAAATTGGCACATTTCAAATTTTTAATTTTCATAAATGAAGAAACGGCATGGGTGGCCCTAGTGTATGAAATAATTCTAACTTGTACTTTTATTTAAGTACTAAATAAAAAATCCTATATTACACAAAATTAATAACTTATAAAAGAGGATGCAGAAGGAAAAAAGTCCTCTTCCTTCAGATAATAAAATATTTAAACCCTTTGTGAGTCTATTGCTCCTTTCGTTAGTTAAAATCAGGAAAGTACTTAAAACAATATTTATAAAACGTGCGGTTATAAAAGCGGAAGAATAGACCCATGGCCGATGCAATAAAATAAATTTAAAAAACTTTGAATACTTAAAAGCGATTAAAATGCGGAAAGGTTAAGCTGCAATCACTTATTTCGTGCCAGGTTAATCCAAATACCAATGAATTTGAATTATAAGGTCTATAGACGAAATAATTGTATTCATAATTGTTAAAACAATACTAAACATAAAACAATAAATTCTCAATTAGATACCAATCTTATACTCAAGAAATACTAATTTAGGTTTAGAAGTGCACTCATAAATAGCAAATAACAATAAACCTTAATGAAAAAAACGTGTCAAGCTTGTTATGACATTTCAAGGTGTTAATTCTTTAATTTATATGTTTAAACAATATCACTTAATTATTTTACTGTCTTCAATTTAAAAAATGCTTACGTAAGAAAAGTTACTTAAAATAAGTATTAACTCAGAATAAAATAAATGTACTTGTGAACATAATAGTTGGCACTAAAAGAAAAATAAGAATAGATATGATGATGAAATTTGGGAATACCGAAGTTTATTTAATTGAATTTTCTTATCGTCTAAAAACCAATACGTTAGTAATTCATTCTATACTTGGATGTGATTTTCGGACTCTTTAAAACAATAGTAATTGTGCGAAAAAATTCGTGCGTTACCAGTTACTGCTGCCTGGTAGCCTGGTTGTATTTCAAATGATTTTATTTCACTTAGAAGAAGATAAAATAGAAAGAAAAGCCTAGTTATAGTTCTTGTAGGTTTTTCCAAGTAGCACTGTAGTGTTTGGTACGATATAATAAACTCTTGTTTCTAACGAATGTCTTTAAGAAAGCATCAATTGAATTTCAGAATAATCAATTTAATCTCAGAAAGCATCAATTGTATTTCAGAAAAACCAATTTAATTTTAGATAGGACCAATTGTAGAAAATGAGGAGTTTTTGGCACGTGAACCACAACGCACATACAATTCATCAAAAATTTGATTTGGTAATTTAACATAACATCAGTAACAATATTAAGCTTAGGTCCTTATTCACCAATGTTAAACCCAATTGAAACAATCTGTTCTAAAATTAAATCAGTATTGTTAAAAGACAACTAATGCCGATAAATCAAAACCGCGACTTTTGGACAAATATAGTGTGAGTCGGGATGAGTGCGTCAAACTTCGGGAGGGTATTCTACACGTCAATACAAGGTAAACAATCCAAAACTTTGTTATCCAATTTTTGTTAGTTTTCAAGTTATGTCATTTAAAAAATTTAAGTAGACTTTGGTATAACAGCTCATATAGCTTATTTTTAATTCATAGAACATTTTGAAAGATATCTCTGCGTGTCTACTAACATTTTGACGCTCTTCTATGAACACTAGCTATTATACTCTACTAAGTTCTTATAGTTTTTTTTATTAGAGCTTCAGCATTTAAAATACGTCGAATTAGTACATCCAGAACTTCAACTTTTTCTTTATAACCCTTAATTTTTAACCAGTTCTTCAAGCAAAAATCTAATGATTGAAGGTCGGAAGACTTGACGACAAGTTAAAACCACTGCGACCAATCCATGGTCCAAGAAATATTGCCAACTTTAATTTAAAATGCTGTAAGCTGTAACTCAAAAAGTAATAAAAATGGGATAACAAAATTTTCGTTTATTTACCTTGTATTGATGTATAGATTACACTACCCGAGTTTAACGCACTCCTCCAAACTTACCCTGTTTTATATTGAATATTTGTTTTTTTGGCGACTGTTTCTGTTGTGCTTTTCGTTTCCTGATCGGAAGGTAAAGTCCAAAGATGTTGCTTGTTTTTAAATGTGGAAATAGCAAATTGGTATTTTGTATGTGTTGTGTGTTGTTTTTACGGTTATCTGCTATCTGTCTTCTTATATCAAGCTCTAGATTGGAAGTGAATCAGAAATTAAAAGAAAAATGAAGAATGTAATTTCTCAGTACCAGTGGGAAAGAAGAAACTTCAAGAATAGAAGAAAACAGAAGTTTGTGACGTAGTTATTGCAAAACTTATGCCGATTTTTCACCAAACGAACAAAGAGGAAACAAAACAGAAACTCACGTCGAAAAACTAAAGCTGCGACTTTTTACAAACTTTTTAAAGATTTACGTTTTCGGCGACTGTTTCTGTTGTGTTTTTCGTTTCCTCGTCGGAAGTGATAATTTCAAAATGTTTCGACATATCTGCTTTGTAGAAACAGCAAGTTGAAGTTTTGTTGGCATTGTGTTTACGTTTTTGTATCTGCCCTCTCATATCAAGCTGAAGATAGCTAGTAAATCAGATATTGAAAGAAAATTTAAGAACGTATTTCTCAGTACCAGTGGGAATGAAGGAACTTCAAGAAATTAAAGAAATTCGGAGGAGGTTAATAACGTCAGACTCCAGATTTTTTTGTTTGGACCTCCGATACCACAGTACAATCCAACCAAATCATTAATCTTTTTGGAGCTGGTTTTCTATAAATTTTACCAACTTTTTTTGGTGCTACCGGTAATCATATTTCAATCTAACTTGTGCGGTCCATTTGCACTGAAATATTCTCTTGTTCACTTTTATATATTTGGATCAAAAATAGTTCTAAATTATATTTAAGGATGTATTATTACTTGCTTGTATAAATCACCTCTTAATAAAGAATTTATTTATGTTGTCATAGATTCAGGTTCAGTGGTTAACAAGGTTTTTGTATTGGCGGACCTCCAACTTAAAATTAGTTATGAATTTGAGCGTGTCTTTTCTTAACTGATAAACTACTTTTCCAGTTGATTTTTTGCTTGCTTCACTGTAATATAAAACAATTCTAGGTTTTATACTCTCATTTATAAATGTTATAACCCTCTTCCTTTTTTATTTCGATAGCCCAAACTACCCTCTTTTTTATTTGCTTAAATTCTTCGTCCAACTTGATATTCTTTTCCTCTGATATTAAGTTCTTTGCGATATATGTAGCCACTTGCAATGATGTATTTTAAATTTAATAAAAAAGAATTCCTGAAATTTTATTAGAGAGGTAGCCTACATCATACATCAGTATGAGATTATACGCTTATGGCTGGAGTCAACCATGTAAAACTGCTAGTTTTGTGTGTTGGGATTTTTAATATTAACTAGACCAAGTACTTATCTTGTACCTACATGTATAAATGCAATATTACAAAAAAAAAAATATGAACGGTAGTTCATATACAACAAATCAACATGGATAGTTGTAAACGTGTTTTATGACTTCTTCATTAAAAACAAAAAAAGCATGACATAAATTTATTATATCTAGTTATCATCTAATAAGTCTTGGTATTTGTTGATTTTATAAAAAGCTCAACAATAAGTTCAGTACGATAAGTTTATTTAGTACAATATTTTTCTTATTTCATATTACAATAGTTTAAAGGAAATTTTATTTATTTATTTACGAAACAAAGAAAGCAGTATAAAGTTATTTTATAATCAATTTATAAATTTGTTGACATTTTTTCAAGTCAAATCTTCCCAAGGGATAATAATAAAAGTAGGTCACAAACCCCAGGGCGCTTTATAATCAATACAACAATAACACACAATAAGAGCACTAATAAAAAACCCTTAATAATTTCTAAAGAATGAAAACTCAACTCACCTACGAATAAAATGCTTATTTAACACGTGTTATTTATAGTAATCCGATGTCTAAGGGGTTGTTTCTCCTGAACGTGTAGTTGCATAATATAAAATTGGGAAGACCACGGAAAGGAAGTGCTTTCGCATTCACAGTGCTGAGCCGGAAGCAATATTAATGAAAAATAATAACACGTTTGAAATATGCAACAAAAGTGCGTGTACTTCTACAACTATTCTACAACGATTGGGGTCGACGTACTAAAACGTCGAAAATGTGGATGGCGACACCATGTCTGCGCAGGTTTCCACGCGCCCTACATTTTTCGCGGCTTTTCCAGTTCTTAGCTTCTTTACTGCGAAATTCAAACAGGATTTTCTATCACGACTATTTAAATCACAAACAACTAATACTTCAAACAAGGTAAAAGTATTTATTCCTTTTGCAAATTAAATAAACATTGTATTTTTTTTCTTTACAAAAGGAGACCTTTACTTGTAATACTCTAAGATTATAAGAGGATAATAAGTGGAATATAATAATTATGTAAGTAATTGTTAAAACCTTGAACACCATTACCAATGAAAGTTTATTGAAAACTTATTAATTAATAAGGTTTTAATAATTTTTAAGTATTTTACATTAAGAGAATTGGGAGTCTATGTAGAACCCGCAACGACAGTAAACGCATATTTTGAGCTTCTTCTTGAATTTGCTGAAGAAATCTTGACCCCCAGTACACCCCACATAATTAGACTGAAAGTGCCAATACAAATCTTTATTTCTTTTACACTTTAAAATTTATATCCCCTAGACTACGATGACAAGGTGGTATTAGCTGCTTTTACAGTTCAAAATTTACGAAATATGCGTGGCATTTATTTTAAAGTACGATCATATTTTGTAAATAAAATTCAGTTTTAAAAATGCATAGTTTAAATAACATTCAAGGGTGGACTTCTAAAGGACATTTTTTTCCATAATTAAATTATTAATTCCAAAAAAATTAATAAGTATAACATTGACCATATTTTATGTATTTTTAATTATTATTTTGGGGATTTTTGTGCATATTCGAGTAATTTGGTAAATAAAAACAGGTAAAAACCCATATAAATTTGTAGACTCCATATCCAGTTAATAGACATCATAATATAGTACCAAAATACTTGTAGAGTTTTTTGTTTAATACGAGATTTTTATACTTTGAAATTGAAATATAGCAATATTTTGTTTTAATATATTACTTATACAGCGTGTTCCGTTCGTGATTCACGAAACCTCGGTGGTTTTTGGTTTTGTACTTACAGTGATTTGAATTTTAGATCACAACTTTTTATCGAAAATCACAAAATCACATTGTAACCAATGTGCGTAGGGATTTAAAAAAATATGATTAGAAATTCTGTAAACAAACCAGGGAAATTTTGGCTTTTATTTTTACTTATTAAACCCTTCTATGAGAAGTAGTCCTGGGTTTTATCTATGGTCTTGAGCATAGTTAGTCAACTAGGCTGTACGGTTTTTCAAAAGGGGTGCATAGTTTGTCAAGTTGGCTATAAATGACCATGATGCCTGAATGTCATTCGTTAAAATCTTACCCGTGAATGAATTCGTATGGTCAGACCAAGTGAATTTGGATTCGCTTCAGGAAGGTGAGATTGAGATTTAGTGTGTGAGATTTCAGGAATTCTCGTCCTGAACACTTTCTATAGTATTTTCAGAAGCTATAGTAAATGAACGAAAGAGCTAATGTTTCAAAGTTTTCACTGATTTTTTGAGAATATGAAGAATTTTCAAGAAACTTAAAAAAATCGTAACCTTAATAGGTCTTCTCTTGGAAAAAAACTTCAAACTTGAAAAAAAAAGCAATTTTGAATTTACATCTTATTAACTATTTCTGAATAAATATTGTTACCAATAGAAAGGGGGTGGTTTTAGCTTTATTGTGACTGAATTGTTTTTAAATCTACGTAGAATTGGTTAAAATGTAATTAGTGTTTTTTGGACAAAAATTGGTGACCTAAAATTTAAAACGCTGTAGCTCCATAACGAAAGTAGCTAGACCCCTACAGCTTTCTTTCGTTTTTTGTCGATTAAAATTCCTGTAGTCTGTAACCCTGACGTTTGGTTAACCACGAATGGAACACCCTGTATATTTTTTTCAAGTGTACCAATTTCAATTAGGAATTTATTTTTTAAAGACACTAGAATCTGCAAAACATACAAAAATACAAAAATTAGTGAAGTGTCTCAATAACCGCCGGCGGTATCGTGTACTGAAGCAAAAAATTAAAAAATAAAAATTTTATCGACAAAAAACGAAAAAAAAAAGTGGTAGAATTTCATTCGGACGCCTCTGGTGCTCTTAAAAGGGGGGCGAGGGGGCTATCCCACTATATACGTTAGACGCAGAATTCTTTGGGCTAAAATTTGGTACCGGTTTGGGCAAAATCATCGAAACTTGTTTTTTTTAATTTTGACCTAAAGTGAAAAATTGAAAAATCCAAATCGGAAAAAATTTGATTCGGCTCGCATTTGGCCAATTTTTAAAATATCGACATCGCAAATAGATACTCACCGTCTCCAAACACGTCAGCTTGCCGCCACGCGTAGCGATTTTTAAGCTTATGTGCGGCTTCGGAGGAGTTCTTTAATTTATGTGCGCGCGTCGTCCGAAAAAAATTCGATTTTTTTGTTTTGACCCTGAATCCGTCCATGTGGGAATTTTTTAACGAAAAAAAATTTTATTCGGTACAGTTTCTGATTCTCTATAAGAATCCGAAGAGAAAATAAAAAAAAATTAAAAAATAAAAATTTTATCGTCAAAAAACGAAAAAAAAAAGTGGTAGAATTTCATTCGGACGCCTCTGGTGCTCTTAAAAGGGGGGCGTGTAAGATATGCCACTATATACGTTTGAATCAGAAATCCGCGGGCTAAAATTTGGTACCGGTTCGGGCGAAATCGTCGGATACCTACATTTTTAGATTTTGGCCTAAAGTCAAAAGTTTGAAAATCCAAATCGGAAAAAATTTGAGTCGGCTCGCATTTGGCCAATTTTTAAAATATCGAAATCGCAAATAGATACTCACCGTCTCCAAACACTTGAGCTTGCCGCCACGCGTAGCGATTTTTGATGTTACGTTCGGCTTCGGAGGAGTTCTTTAATTTATGTGCGCGCGTCGTCCGAAAAAAAGTCGTTTTTTTTGTTTTGACCCTGAATCCGTCCCTGTGGAAATTTTTTAACGAAAAAAAATTTTATTCGATGCAGTTTGTGATTCTCTTATAGAATCCGAAGAGAAAAATGAAAAAAATTGAAAAATAAAAATTTTATCGACAAAAAACGAAAAAAAAAAGTTGCAAAATTTCATTCGGACGCCTCTGGTGCTCTTAAAAGGGGGGCGAGGGGACTATCCCACTATATACGTTGGACGCAGAATTCCTTGGGCTAAAATTTGGTACCGGTTTGGGCAAAATCATCGAAACTTGTTTTTTTTAATTTTGACCTAAAGTTTTTGTAAAAAAAAAAATTTTGAAAATTGAAGTACGGAGCGAAAAAATTTTTTTTTTCAAAATTTTTATAAAAATCAAAAAGGTGGCGTCGGGAAGTGTTTTCGTAGAAAATTTCGTAAAAATCGTTCGACGCGTATTCGAGAAAATTGAAAAAAATCGAAAAACAAAAGAAATCGATAACTCGACTTGGAGGGGGAAATTTGAAAAAAACTCTCCGTTAAGGACTCCGAAACTGAATTGGGACCTTGAAACTGATTGCCGTCGGTCTGTGCGATCGTTTCCTGATTTTAGTCGGTTTCCCCCAATTTGCAAGTCCCGTTTTTTCAAAAAAATTTAAATCCGATCCTGTAAAAATTTGGCGCCCCGGAGGAAAAAATGTAAAGAATAAAAAAAGAAGCGGATAGGTTTGTAGAAGAGAACGGAAAAAGAATTTCAAAAATCGCGCGACGCGTTTTCAAAAAATTAAAAAAATTAACTTTTTTTTTCAACACCCTGTATATCGTACAAATTTATACCTAGCGATACGAAAAAAATTTCAAAAATTCTACTTTTTGGTCGTAAACAACTCCACCAAAGGAAATTTCTCTCAAACGACCGCAAGTACGATTTTCAAACACCCCGCTTCCTTTAAGTACCGCCGGGTGGTGTTACGCTTCCATATGGAATGAGAATCCGGTGGAAAATAATCTATACAAAAGTTTTATACAGCTAAACGTCGTTTTACAGCAGGGTTCCGTTCCAAGAGACACCGGCGTAAAATGAACATACCTTTTTCGCGCTTTTTTCGCACAATGTTTAGGTTCTGAATCACTATTGTCGCCCATAATGAAACTACAAATTGAATATTCTTTTAATTTTGTAATAAAATGAAAAATATAATCATATCTTTTTATTTTTCTTAAAAACAAATCGAAAACTAATATAAAAATAGTTTTATATGTACTTCAAAAAACTACGTAGTACCAGGAATACGGTGGCACTGTTGCAGAGAGCATCAAGCCCCGGGCCATCAGCAATTAATTTTGGTTTTTTTTTTCATTTTTTTTGTTTCAGTGAAATTTATACAGGGTGTCCCAATTTGAGTTGCATTACATGGGAATCTTTTTTTGTAGTTTTTTATGCTTATTCAGATGCCATTTAAAACAATAAAAAATTCCTAGCCATTCCGAAGATTGCTCTTTAATAAGTTTAAAAATTTGAGAATTTTGTCTTTTACGAACCCATTCAATTAAAAGTAAGATGCTTTACAATGATTTATTTTTACAAAAATTAGCACTAACTCCCTTGTTCCTAATGTAAAATGTTCCACACCCAAGATAATTAAATCCTGTAAGTTTCAAAATTCGTTGAGTAATAGTAATTCCACTTTAGAGATTCAATCCATACAAAAGAGTTGAAGTGATCCGATCTTCACGCAAACTTCATTTATCAAGTATATACCAGTTTCATCGAGTTTTTACTAGATCACGAGTTGCACGCTAACTCACCACAATATTGCGTCCAAAAATTGGTAAAAGTTGTCTTTTCGTAATCGAAACCACAAGTTTATTTTTTATATGTTTATATGACACTTATGTATTGCACTGTCTTCACTATACCTACACCATGGTATGATTAGTAATTGCTTGTTTATGTAAAAACATGGGACAATGCAAAAAAATTAATCTTTGCAAATATTTATAAAAATAAAAATTGAAATTTGAAATTTTACTATGTTATATGGCATAAGAAAATGTATTTATTGAACTATTCACATTCACTTACAGTTTCACCAAATCTACATCAACTTTCTTGTTTTAAATGTAACATTCAATTTTTTTTGTACATACCTACTATTAAACAATGGTAAATTTAAAGTATGTTTGCGACAAAAGAAATATTTTTTCAAACCTTTTTGGATAGGTTTTGGAAAAAAAATTAATAAGAACTACTTAAATTATATTTTGAATTTTTATTAGTTCAGTAAAAGTGTTTTCTTAGTCCACATAACATACTAAAATTTCTATTTTATATTTTGCTAAGCTTTCGTGTTACACTCGGTATAAACCCAAAATGTTCAAATTTTACCAATTTTTGTAATAAACATCAAGTACACAAATCTACAGGAGTAACCAAAGTACAAAGAGTACCTGAGTGTTGCATTTTATTGATGTTTTTTAAATCTTAATATAAGTTAAACATTTGATATCATCTAAAATAGTATTAAATTTATTTTTAATTTTAAGAAATGAGGTTGCTTCCCTAAGTGTTTTGAACACAACGCTTAAAAATTTAAATGTCTTGATTGGGTACTTACTCTTTAAAATGACCCCTTCACTTCAAGTTTAGTTCAAAAACCATAAACAAAATCGATGGATTTGCTTTATAAAAATATATTATTTAACTAATTTAACTTAATTTAGTTTTCATTGAGACACCCTGTATAACAGTTATAAATAATTTAATCAGCTTTATGAAGTACTTAAAGAATCAATTCAAAACTAAATTAACTTAAAGCTGTTCTTTATTAAAAATAAAGCATGGTAATCACTTTTTCCTATCCTATTCTTTTTGAAATACATATTGTAGTATACAATTTAAGCTTTGTGAATAGAAAATAAGGACTTGTATGGTATTATCTCATCGATTTTTTTTAATAACGAATTACTCTAGTTCATTCAAGGTAATTTATCTCCATGGTAAAACACTAGATCAATATGGAAATTTCAACTATTAATTTTTTAACGATTTTATTTAAAGTTACTTTGTTATTATATCATTTTAGAATATGTTAATTAATTATAATGATAAAGGATAAACTAAATTTTCTTTTTTGCAAAAAGAAAGTTTTGTATAGTAATATAATAAATATTAAAGAATTTTGTGTATTTACGTACAATATGGAACTACAATTTCTTTGATCCATTTCATGGATATATATTAAAAAATTATTTACCACCAATTATCTATTCTTAGGAAATAATAAATTTCTTGTATGTGTCTAAGCTCGAGAAATATACTTAAGTTTATTAAAACAAAAAGACATCACAGCTATTTTAAGAAATCTTTAAATCATGGGTGGCTTTTATATGTAGGGTATAAGTGCTAACCATTACCTATAAATACAGGGATAAAATTGGAAGCAAATGTGTACGTATTGTAAGAAGACTGTAGGGGAATATTTTTAGATGACCCAGTGTAACCCATAAATATAATATCAATGCGGAAGTTCTGCTATGAAAACATTATTATAAGTTACTTGTTTTCCTTAGATTATTAAATAGAGTTTTCCCAAAATAGTTGTTTATGTATGTAGCATACATGAAACAAGACTATTTAACGTTTAATATTTGAAGTACGATAAATTTATAGAACTTAATTTACAAACTTAAAATAGAAATTGGATTTAATGAATTTTGTTTATTTTTTTAAGTTAAAATAGTAATAAACAATAACCTAAACTGTTAAACTAAAGATCAAATAATTTTTACATTATTTGTAATTTCGTCACCTCAAACTTGGTTGTAATATAAACTAATGAGCTTTATGGATCGAAAGGATGTAAAAAGTTAATTCAAATACTATTTAATGGAAGCCTCGATATTATCCTATTAAAGCCTCCATAAAAAGGGGTTTAAATTAACGATTTGACATTCTTATAATCCATAAAGCTATTTATTAATCTTGGACCAAAAGAGGATATTGAACAAACCAATTTTCAAGCGAGAAAGATTTTTCATCTAATTATTTTATTTGAAAAAAAAGTTTACTACCAGAATGTGATATAGAAAGAGAATTTTAAATTACAGACGACAACTCGTCTTCAATGTTAACATAGGCGGGATTAAATTTCTCAGGCGAAGATCTTCGCCTAAACAACACTGTTTTCAGTAACGTTCGTTGAAGAGAACATTGAAGCAAAAAAGTGTAAAAGCGGAGACCCTTCATTGATCCTTTTGAAAATTGAAAAAAAATCTAACGTCTTTCGTTTTATTTTTCTTATTTTTTTGTGAATTTGTTTCTTTGATTCAGTTCCTACCTTTGTGTTAGGTGTTGTTAAAAGGATACGTGGAGCTTTTACATTTATTTTACTTCTTGGTAATATCTCAAAAAAGAATGACGCTAAAAGTCGATCGCTTGTTTAACGATACCCGAAGAGTCTCTAATAATGTACCGGATCCATTTTTTGGACACTGTAGATAAGGAAAAAGTCATTTATTTGAATGTAACGATATGAATTTAATTGGTTGGAAAATTTTTATTATTCACTTTCGATACAGAACGCCAAATAACTCTAGTATGACGAAATATATAAAATTTCGACGAAACACGTGAATTTTGTTTTCGACGGGGAAACTTAATTACGAATAAAAATAACCGCTAGATGTTTCTAGTTTTTTCATAGCCACCTCGTCTTCAAAATTTTAAATCGCAACCCCTAACACGCAATACCTCATTTTAAAGGAAATTAGAAGAACTTTAAATTGGTGTGCAAAATTTTGAAACTAAAAATGTCCGACCTGAACTACAATTTTGGGGTACAATTTGCCCCCTAGAAATCGGTATAAATTAGTATAACATATTCCTGAGACCAAAATTGAATTTTTTAGCCCATATTATCTCTATTTAAAAACGGTTTGCTAAGGCGCTATTTAAACTTTTGATAAAAAAATTTGCAGATTTTTATCATTCGATTGCGCTTCAACGAATCATTTTTGGATAAAGATAAGTTTGAATAAATCATCACATTTTCGTCTGAGGAATATGTTATATCAATTTTTACAGAAATGTAGGGGACAAATTTTACCCCCAAATTGTAGTTCTGGTCTGAATTTTATTGTTACAACTTTTGATGTGGTGATCCGATTCCAAAATTTTTTACACCAATTTAAAGTCCTTTTAATTTCCTTTAAAATGAAGTATTGCGTGTTAGGGGTTGCCATTAGGAATTTTGAAGTCAAGGTGGCTATGGCAAAACTAGAGACATCTAGCGATTACTTTTATACGTAATTAAGTTGCCCCCTCGAAATCAAAATTGACGTGTTTCATCGAATTTTTATATATCTCGTCATTCTAAAGTTATTAAGGGTGGATCGTTTTCAAATGATCACCCTGTATATAAACACCTGAAAATTTTAAGCTACTGAGGATTGAGGATAAAAATTGCGATCTTACATTTTTCTGATTTTGAAAATAAAATATCTGAAAAAGTAAATATTTACAAATTTTTATTAAATTTTTAATCGCAGGTTTGATTTTGAACATTTTTCTTACTCAAGACTGTATAGTATGTAAATAAAGTATAAAAAATATCTCTAAAAATATTTTGCTGTTATTAAAAAAACCCTGAAAAGTGGATTTTTAAATTTTGTTTTTTTTGCATCCAGGATTGATTTTGAAGTTTTCTGAATGAATAATAAAATATAAAAATGTATTAAATTAAATAAATAAAATCTAAAAATGTAATTTTGATTAATTTTCAAATTTTTTGCTAGGGGCCTGATTTTGAAGAAAATGTTTTTACTGATGACTGCATATGTAAAAATTCTTAAATATGCACCTTTATTTTTTTGTTGATGATTAAAAAAATTGAAAAAGTGACTACATACTTTTAGTTTTCATCTCTGGATTTTGAAGGGAATTTTTGCATGTTTTTACTGGAGGACTCTATGTGTAGTAAGATACAAAAAATGTGGCCTTTCAATTGTTTTCTAAGTATTGTAGTTTTGATTTCAATTTTTTTTTAATTTTTGACTCCAGCTCTAATTTTAATAAAAATGTTTGAATTTTTGTACTGGATTGTAAATGTAAAAATCAAAAAAAATTCAAAATTTTTAACTTTTTTCTTTTTGATTAAATAACTAAAACCGTGACAATTTTCTCTTTATTTTTTGTTTTCGGATCAGATTTTGAAGAAAAATTTGCATGTTTTTACTGAAGATTGTATGTGTTGTAAAATAAGCAAAAAAATGCGACCATTCATTTGCTATCTTTTTTGATTAAAAATAATAAAATATTAAATAGTAGGTACTTTTTTTAATTTCTATTAGGTTTTGACACCGGGTTTGATTTTGTACGAAGGACTATAAGAGTAAAAAAGTGAAAAAATTACTATTTTATTTTTTTTAAATTTTTTGTCTCTTGGTCTGATTTTAAATATAAATGCGATTTTTTGTTTTTATTGTGTGTAGTAAATTAGCTTTCGATTAAATAGTATTATATAAAAGATTATTAGTGATTTCGAAATTATACAAAAGCATCATTATTATTTATTATAAAGCACAGGTTATTTTATTAAAACCTACCCTTTAAAACACAAAGTTTCATCATTCAGACGAGATAGAATTTTTATGAAGATTTGTGAAGATGCTGAAAATGCTAACATACTACACTAGTTGGTGGAACTTAGCTTAGAATCATTCCATAAGTTTTCAATTTTTTCCGCTTAATCCAGATTTTTCGAAGAATTTTTCAGTTCATCTCTAAACTGGAGAGGCTGTATGAATAAAATACATGTGTACAACCACAAAAGTCGATGAAGGCACGTGTTCTATTGACCGAAATACCGGTATTTCTCTTCCAATACGGGATTTATAAACCGGATAAACATTTTAGTAATTCCGGTATTCGGAATTCTGGGATTCCCGGTATTTTAATCCCTAGAAGCACCTGATTTTTCATTGATTAAGAGTTGACTTCTCATTTCGCATATACGTTTTCAAACTGCACCAAAAGCGTTTGAAAAGATTCTTATTGGCATTTGTGACTACTAGAGTATAAAGTAATTCAAGACAGCGTTAGTTTCCGTTCTTGTGAGCAGGAAGAAAAAAAATCTTTGATCTTCAGACGATGGATCGATTTTCATAACATGTTATATCACAATATAAGAAATTTTCGACAGGTAGTTCCAGTTAAAGAGCATGATAGATAATATATCATCTATCATTGGTTGAATAACTGGTTCTTTGTGTAAATATTGCTTTGTTTTAATTTGGACTTACTTAGTAAAATTAGATCAAGGACCTAAAATACAATGAACAAATAAATTATTAACCCTCCGATAATTATGGTATTACTATCGGAATTATTGGTATATTTACTGCATGTTATTAATAATAAGCAAAACAACTATTGATAAATTTAAAAAAGGTTATATGAGTAGTTTCTATCAAGGGTAGTTTTAGCCTGGCATGTCATCAATCACCTGTTGTGCTTAATTAACCTAGTTCTCACTTACAATTTTTACTTTACAACGAAGCAATTCCTGGTCTTGTTCCCGATCGTGGTCGTGAATAACACGCTCATCCCTACGGTCGTCGATCGTTACCCGTTTCATGGCATTGGAAAAGGCATTCTGGTGAATTTAGGGAATAAGCATCGCGATGCGGACGGATAGAACACGAGAACGGCAGGCACCGAGATCGTTACGGTTTGATTTGAGCGGCGATACACGCACGCACGCATTCGCACGCGGATAAGTTGCGCCGGTTAACTTAGTAACTTCCTAGGTCACCTAACGAGGGCGCCACGAAGCATTTTCGGGATAAATGGAAAAGCTGGGAAAGCCGCCGCCCGCCCTCCTATCCCGACCTGCGCAACGTTATAATCCGGAGCTTTTGTCGAAATATGGATTTTTTATATGCAAGTTTTAATACCACATAATCTCATTTAATTACTTCTTACTGCATAATATGCACATAAGAAAGCCATATTTAGAGCTAAAAATGCATTAACTACAAAAAGGCTATAACTTGACATAGAATGTTCTTTTAACCCTTGAGCACCTTATAATACTACATTTTGCTATGCATTTTCTTCGATAAAAGAAACCAATGTTTCCTATCAATTTTCGAACAAAGATAAAAAAAACTGAAATTTTTTCTTGATGAAAATAAATATAAGTATTATAAATACAACTTGCAATACTAACGAGAAAATTCATAATTTTTACTTTGGTACATCGCATTCCTTAAAGTGGTCGTTAAGGGCCGACAAATGGAGAATAATCAATGAAGTAAGCTGAACTCCTCTGCACGTTGGAAGATAAAATCCAGAACGACAAATACAAAATTTATGGACTAAAATATATATTCCAATTTCAATTACTTTAGCAACATTTCCAATCATCACTTTTTCAAAAGCTTAAATGAACCTATATTTGGAAATCTCAGGCATATCTTTCTTGCCAATGGTATAGTAACTCCTAAAACGATTGATAAAAAGGATAAAACTTATGCTTATGTACT
Organism: Stenus bimaculatus; assembly: GCA_963971135.1. NCBI lineage: Eukaryota > Metazoa > Arthropoda > Insecta > Coleoptera > Staphylinidae > Stenus > Stenus bimaculatus. Next base: position 21,246,825 of record OZ020180.1, read on the forward strand.
TATATAGGTGGTAGGGGCTAGGTCACTAGAAAATCGAAGGCTATGGAATTCCTGACGAATTGATTTTACGTAAGGAAGAAATGCAGTAGAATTCCTTTGGTTATTTACACCAATAGGACAAAACCTTTAGGAATGTCTCCAAGGTGGGTAAAGATGAGAATAATTCGAAATCACCAACTCGGGGTTGATTATATCGCATAGTTCTTGATTTCATTCTTCAATGAATTTAGTGGATAAGCGTCTTCAGAAACCTAAGCCCTAAACGTAAGGAGAGACATGACGAGTGCATTTTATAATATGTATAATCTTTAGGATTGTTGAGATGTCTTTCTACTTAAGATATTGTTTCTTTATTAAAAGAACGAATTTGTAATCGATAATATTTTTGGATCTCGTTTGATGTAACACTCAAAATTAGCTTCTTGTTGTATGCATTCTATTAACTTATTACCACACTTAAAACTAACAAATTGAAGAGGTCCCCAATTAACGCCGAAACGTTTTTCCAATGTGTCAATTGTAATAAAATAACTTCCGGTAAAGGCTAAAGTTGTTTTTCTCCAATTATAAATCAGAAGAAGGAACCTTGTACATTTGTTATTTATCATATTATGGAAAACCAAACAATACTTGATTTCCGTTCTGAAAAATTGGAATATATTTTTATGGATATTCAGGGAACTAATTTTGGCAATCTCAGTAAAGTTTATTGACCAGAATTTACATTTTTTGTGTACAGTTAATTTTGTTATTGGTATTTATGCACTTGATTTCAAAATAAATTGTATTGTGCCAAATTGTGTTACCTATGCAAGTAGATTATGTAACAAGTGTAATCTTATTATACATTAAGTACATTTGCAGATAATTTATCTAATTAAAATAAACACGAATTTTATATTTAGTCATAAAACGTAAAAAATAAGTGAATAGAGTATAATAGAATTATGATGTACTATTTTACAATATAGGGAGAAGTTGTTGATATTTTTTATGTCTAGGGGAATTTTATTATACACTTGTTCCAGGTATCCAAATGTACTTTTGCCTAATGGTGCAATTCTGTGCAAATCTGGAAATCCTTACAGGAAAAATCTGTAAGGTTTGTTATATGGGTTGTAATGGACAGTTTCCATGGTTACCTTACAGATATTTTCGTAAGCACTTAAAGTTTTGCATAGAATTGCACCATTAGTGTCAATTTGACTTATGGAATTCTGGTAAAGTTTCGTTGCCTTGTATAATAATCATGTAGAGTTTCACCGATTGTACATACATAAACTTTTAAACGCTAAAGACGTACAACTCATTTAAGTTCATTATTCGCTTCGTTAAAGAATTCTGAGGTGGAAGTGTGTAACCTATACGATTGTTTTCGTATAATAAAAAAAATGTTTGTAGAATATAGAATATGTTGCTGTGGTGATGGATTTTGTCTTCTTTCTACAAATACAAAATGTGCATAAGGAATGTAATAGATACAAAATCCGTCCCCAAGCAACTTACAATTAGTCAACAAACGATTTTTTCGTCATACGAAAACAATTGTATGAAAATAATTTTGGTTTTGATAACATGACTTTTAATATCCATTTTTGTAAATCAATGTTGGAAGCACATATATGTTGAGTTTAGGATAATAGAGAGGTGCGGATAGAAACTATCACGACGTTTTTTAGTCAACTTTATTCAAACATTGGTCCATTCAACTTGAACCAACCACTTAAAAAGGCAAAAGAATATTTGTTCTCCATCTCAACAACAATAGTTTTACCTGACGATGAAACTGTGTTTCGAAATCAATCGCTATTTGTTGTAAGTGGTTGGTTCAATTGTTCTACTTGAAGTGACCGATGTTTGAATAAAGTTGAGTAAAGAGACATCGTGATAGTTGCTACTACACCTCCCTTATTATCCATGATTGTGATGTTATTAAAGACTTTATATGGCTTTCATACGTTCCGCCCCAAATAATTATCCAATAAGATAAAATAGATTCTACAAATACCTGATATGCTATTTTAATTTTTGGATTCTTTTTGTGATGTATTATTGAATATTATATGATATTATACATATACTATCTACATATAATAATTGCCAATGCTAGTAACCCCTGATATAAAGGATCTAACTTATGCTTATGTGACTGCTAGGCCACTAGAAAATCTAAGGCAAAGGAATTCCTGATGAATTGATTTTCTGTATGAAAGAAATGTCGTAGAATACATTTGCTCATTTGCACCAAGGGCACAAAACCTTCAGGAATGTCTGCAAGGTGAGCAAAGATGAGAATAATTCGAAATCACCAACTCTGGGTTGATTACATCGCATAATTCTTGTTTAATATGAAGATTTTTTTGTAACCTGAAGCCTAAAAAATGAAACCTTGAAAAATTTCCTTGCCATTCTTGAATCCAAATTGATTCTTCATAAAAATCTAAATCCTCAATATTTAAGATTAAGTAGAAGCGACGAATTTACAATGCTAATACCCATACCTGTATTTTAATGATCTTTTTTTGGATTTCTATAGAATCTTTTACATAAATAAAAAAATAGTTTAATCTTTTAAAACGACAACTGATTTTTGTATACGATTGTTTAGCTTCTTCTTCCTACAGCTTTAAGCCTATACATATACAATGAAATCATTTAAAACTACACCCGGCATGTTATTTCAGTTGCCTACCAATTAGGCGTTGTAGAAATATTTACTGAAAGTATGGTTATATCATTGAAATTGAAGTCACTTTTTAAGTGGAGTGCGTCTTTTCAATTTTCAATTCAATTTTACTTAAAACAGTATTTTTTTAAACCATATCCAGCTATAATCTCAGTGTCACATCTTCTCAATTTTTTAAAGTGGTCTTCGGGGACCCTTTTCTCATTTTCGGCATATATAAAAATTTTTGGGGATTAAATAATCCATCGAAAAAACAGCACTTTTCTATGAAAAAAAACAACCAATAAGTGATATAACAAGTATATTATTTGAACAAACTTTTTTCTTATAGAATAAGTACAGTTCTTCACGAATTCCCTGTAAGTTAAGTATGGAGGTAATAGAAAATATATAATGCGCTATCTTAACTTTACCTATTATCCTATTATTCATTTATCTCAAATGAGTTATAATATAACCTAAGACCTATGAAAAAATGGAGTATGTTCAATACTTCTTCTTATATGTTTGTCAATCCGCAAAATTTTAAATGATTCTGACACACACTTTCCACAAAAAAAATTAAAAAGTCTCACTTTCTTCCTATAAAACAATAAATATTTTGTACCTAAAAACCCTGGAAACTATTATAATGGCATTTCGTCCAATTTGAAATAAAAATTCATATGTTTTATCATTTTCTCGAAAGTTTCAAAAAGGTCGATATTTCAAAGATAACAAGTTTTAGATGCGATACCCGTACATTAAAAAACTAAAAATCATTTTGTGACTGTATTTCTTCAGTTATCCCTAAAAAAGAAAATATATCGAATCGAATTTTCTTTGTGTTTTTATTGATTTAAGAATATTGTGCATTTTTCGACATCATATATGTATGAAGAAATCAAAGAGTTGTTCGAAAAAAAAGGGACTAAAACCCTTCACAATAAGCCGGATGAAAGATCAGAGCTCCCCTAAACAATGTAAAAATTAGTCAAACAGAATGACATCAAGGTCTGTAGACGGGTATGGTTCTTGATGGAGATTTTGTATAGCGTTAAATAACCTTTTCACAAACTTTAGGAAGCAAAAAGAAAGGAAACAAATAAGTAGTAAATGTGGCTATATAGTAAAAATGAATTAATTTGGCGTGTTTACAATTAAAAATAATTTAGCAGTATACGAGCTCAATTTGTAGGATGGTAAGTTTAAATTAAAACGTATTCGCTTGTGAATACATATTATGTACCTTTAATTATGTTATTAGGGATTTCGAAAATTTTAGTTTTGACAATTAATTGAAAAAAATTGTAATAATTTATCTACAAAATGTGTTCATATTTTTGCTTCGAAAGTCCTTTACTTTCAGGAGCTTTGTTTCTCGCCAGTTTCGACGTCACTAAATGGTGATTAAAATCAAGTCTCTGTTAACTTGAGATGAATATTGTTTCTAACCAATAACAAAAATTAAAGTAATTGCCCACATCCTCAAAGATGTAATAATGGAATAATGAATGTGTTCTAGATTCTAGATATCGATACTGTACCTGTTTTAATTCCCCAAAAAACGCTAAGTCGATTAAAATTGATTTAAAAATCTGCCTGTTTTTTTCTAATACTAAACAACTTTTAATATTTAGCTTCACCAATTTTTATTATTGCACGCACTGCATTTTGATAAATTTTATGAAAATCATAAATAACTGTTAGTTTTGAATAAGAAAACAGAAACTATATAGTTAGTGGTTTTGCAATTGAAAGCTTTTGCGGTTCTTTGCTTTATGCCAGTGGCTATAATTTAAATTAATTATTTTGCCATACCATGCTCCTTTATAAAAGTTGATAAGATAACCAAAATCAAGATCAGAAAAGTTGTTTTCATTTGGAAAAATTATTTATAATATACTTAAAATATGAAATTTTGAAGGAGAATGGATATTTTTCCAGGTTTTTTATACAATTGACAATAGTTATTTTTGTATGAAACCTTGGATTGATTCTTGATTCATGTGGGTGTAGGTGAATAATAAATTTGGTGGTACGTAAGATTTTACTCACTTTTGTGGTAGTACGTTCTATGAAGTATCCCACAAATGAAAAGTAAACCCATCGTTGAAAGAATCCTGATAATATAATGGTAGAACGAAATATACTTTTTTCTTCTTTTCTTTTTAAAAGCTTTTGCAGATGCATAAATTATATATTTTAAATATATTTTACAGTCTAAAAATTTACAAATAAAGTTTTTCCAACTTTTGGTCCTAGAAACTCTTCTTTCTGTATATTTTATTCCTAATTTTAAAAAACACTTCAGTGGGTATTCATTTTAGGCTTCTACTGGTCTATAGTTTAAGAAAGCACGAATAAAGTTGGGAATAAACTACAGTTTTTTGTAAATTGTTCCAAAAAAGGACATAATGGATAATATGCATGTATTAAACTGCTAATGGCATTGTAATTATGTTATTAGTTATAATGAAACTCAATACCATCATCAAAACAACAATTAATTTTATTAAATAGCAATCATGCTTCTTTGAAATATTTCAACGGTGTATGGTGTATTATCTAGTTCTAGTTCATTAAAATATAAATTATGCAATTTGATCATAAAGTCTCTTGGTGTATGTAAATAATTTTCTTCCTCTTCGTAAACCCACTTTCGTCCTTAGGATTTATTTAACCTTGCATTTGATCTTTTGTGTAAAATTTCAGGTCATATTATAAAAATGCTATTAAACCGCTAAATGTGAGCAGTTTTATTTACACCTTATGACATCTGTAGTTTTTATATTGATTGCTGTTACTTTTGTGGTTTTTTCTGCATGTGCGCATATTCTCGTAATGTATAATGTTAACATATTATGTTCTTTGTTGGGGATTTGCACCCTTATTAAGAACTGTAAACTTAATAACCACACCTAGTTAAAAACAAATGAGGGAAACTAATAATACAAAATTTTAATACAAAGTTTTAAGTAGTTTTTAATTTTTTATTAACTTCTAATTTATAAAATTTACAAAGTTTATACAAAATTTTATATGTTAGTTAATTACTAGGGGAGGTAGAATTTGGATTCTGCAATTATGCGTTCATTTACCTCTTGAATTATAAAAAATCTAACCACCTGTTTAAATTTTGGCCGAACAAAGAAGCGTAACGACGCTCAGCGTCGATCGAAGAAGTACTACTCAAACCAAAAATATTGGACCCAAACAAACCGTAATGTTGGTAAACAAAACAGGTGCAAAATAGTATACACTAAATATAAAATAAAAATATAAATATCCGGTTAACTTACGTAATTACTAGTAAATAATTGTAGTCATTAAAACGACTTTATAACTTACCTATTCATATTGATGAATTATTAATCACACAAACGTAATGAACCATTTAAAAATACGCGCTGCGCAATTTTAATAATTACATGAGTAAAGTTTTTTTATTTATTTTTTTTTTATTTAAAACCCAAATATTAATGGTGACTAACACACCCGCACAACCGAATCGTTGCCAACCAAGTAAAACGGCCCCTAGTTGTAAATGAAAAGATGCATTGCGATAGTTCAGTGAGCGGTACACGTTTCGGTCCCCTCTTTTCCATCATTCCCTCACTGACGTCGCCATTCATTTCATGATTTTGAGCATTCCGTGCGCGCAGCATTATACCATGTTTGGTGCTTACCGTAAAAAAAGAACAAAAACATTAAAATGCGAAGCACCCGTGCGTGAGGATGATAATTATTTGTTTTAGTACTAGTACTTACGAAATGATTTTAGAGTTTTTAAAATTAGAGCTTTTATGTGATGCACTTGAACTATGTCTTATAAAAAGTTTATACATGTTTTACCGATTTACATAAATTATTGTAATTAAGTTAAAATTAATGCTCTTATAATTTTAAAATCAATGAGTAGGTATACAGCCTATCTCTATTTTTATACGTGTAATTCTATTTCATGGTCAATAAAAAAGGCAAAAAATGAGAGATGTTACATCCGAACATTATATTTTTCTTATTCATAGCTTCCCCTAATTAGATGGGGTGAGGACAAACAAACGTAAAGTCCGCAGATGTGGGGTGGACAAGAAACATCACTTAGGTTCACTGAAAATGTTTTACTTGTATACAAAATTTCAAGTTGTAAAAAGTAAAAAGTCAAATAACTCATATATTCCCTACATTTTTTCGGACACTCAATAATTTTCACCTACCACTCTTGGAATTTTACAACTAAGGAAGAAAACTTTAATGTTATTAAAAAAGTAAACAAATATTTTTTATAAAATATTAAAGACTATTCCCCAGGTTTCAACCATTTACGCGAAGTTACAACTCTAGAAAAACGAAAAACACTTAACTTTTTTAGTTTTTTAGAAGAACTACTTGGAAAATTTTCCGAATTTTAAAATACGCGAAAATAAGCCAGACGTTTTTTTACAGAAAATGTAGAAGTTCACAATAAAGAGTTCGTAACGTGATCGTGAGTGGGCATGCGCCGCACACGATTTTTTTTTAATTGTCAAGGCCAACGATTTTCCCGACACTCGAGGTACACAATTGGCTTTTTCAAAAAACTGTATGAACGTCTTTAAAAAATATCCAAAAGTTAAAAAGAGAAACAAACGGTCACCATTGGGCAGAAGCTCGATACCTTCATTTTCTTACACAATAATTTTTTTAATTGGCAAAAAATACTTATTCTTTAATTTTGTATTTTTATTCCACAGCTCTAACTTGTTTAATATAAAATAACCTTTGAAATAAGTTTATAAAAAGGGTCCAGTTTTGAAAATTTACTATAAAAATATTAAATAAATGAAATTTTCCAAAAACAACGAAATACTCGTAAACTATTAATAAATTCAATATATCTACAGTAGTGGAAAAAAGTAGAGCAACTTTTTATACAAAAATAAATAATCATACTGTGTACTTTTTAAACGCGAATTTGCGATAGTTTTTTGTATTTTATTAAAGTTTAAACATCCTATTATTCAGTGGCGGATTATCGCACAGGCGCAGGAGACGCTCGCCTGTGGCCTCCTAATTGAACCGGCCTCAAAAAACCAAAGAAAAATATGCAGCCTAATTTTTTTTTAATTTTTAACAGTCATGGTCGTTTTTGAAAACTTCTATTCAATTAAACCATAAACCTAATCAATTTTTTAATTGGTTCTTTCTGAAATTAAATTGATTTTTCTGAAATATAGTTGATGCTTTCTGAAATGCAATAGATCTTTTCTGAAACACAATTGACTTTTCTGAAATATAATTGATACCTTCTGAAATTGAATTAATTATTCAGAAATACAATTGATGCTTTCTGAAATACCATTGACTATTCTGAAATATAACTGACTATTCTGAAATCGATTTGATCTTTTCTGAAATACAATTGGAAAAAGCAAGCAGACTTTCTTGAAATTTTTGAGAGATTTCTCGGTTCGAACGAATCGGTTGTATATATACAGGGTGTTGCAAAAAGGAGTGCTCAGAAAAAAATTCTAGAAAATAGACTATATTTCATGGACAAGAAAACTATTAGTCAGGGTGGATCCAACCCAGTTCACCTTATTTCAAAAATATGAGCGAAAATATCAAAAAAATCATAATTTTTTTTAAAGACGAACCAAATAGTTTATGGGGTATATCAGAATTTTAAATTAACAAAATTTTTTGTGGAAACAAAATTCAAAGACCCGTCAAAAACGGAGCTGTTCCAACCCTGATTATTGGGTGTTTTGTCGACGAAATCTCTTCTACTTTCTAGGATTTTCTTCTGATGAGCACTTGTTTTTGGGACACCCTGTAGAATTTTGTTTCTTCCTTATTTTTAACTATTGGGTATTTTTCATAAACGTTCATCTAATATGTACCATGATATTTTTTGAAAAAGGGAATACAGAGTTGTGTTTCTAAGGTGTCTGGAAATTCTTGACCTTGCCATTTTTTAAAATTTCGCCTACTGAAATATATCAGCTGCAGCTACACCTTCCTTCTCAATAATGTCTAACGTCACAAACTCTAATTTTGCATCTTTAAGTTTTCCTTAAACTAACCTATGAACTAACCCCTGAAATGTCTAAAACTGAGATCAACTGAAAAGGTTATCATATTTTATTTCTAAAAAAATAGCGGCCTCAAAATAAGGTTGCGCCTCAGGCCTCAAAATGGCTTAATCCGCCACTGCTATTATTTGCAAAACCAGAAAATTGTACATAAATAATTTTGTAAGCATCTACAAACTCAATTGATAATTCATATAACTTTATTGTCTGGAAAAAAGCAAAGCAACTTATTTTTCTTTTAAAAATAAATATTTTAAACAGGCCTTAAATCGAATTAAAATGAAAATGTTTGCTCAGTATTACTTTGTTAATATGGCTCGTGGTTGTCCATTATCGATAGACTTAAAAAAAGTGTGATAAATGACCATAATAATGGTGTAAAACAATCAGTTACAGCAACAAAATATTCGCTAAACAAATCTGTTGTATCGCGTGTAATTAAAAGTTTTAGAGAAAGGGGTCATCTTCAGCCTATTAAGACTAATCGTACCCATGATTTTTGGCACTATTTTGAGGTTTGGTAGAAACATCCTAGAGCCTTTATTTATTAATATTTTTGATTTTTTTTTCTGAATTTAAAAGAGCGATCTTAATTTTCCATCATAGCAAAGGATTTTGTTATACTATTTGTTTTTGTTTTTGAAAATAATTAATGAAAATCGTCATTTTATGCAGTTTTCAATGAGCTATAAAGCACATTTAACAGATAAAATTTAGATTTTTTTTAGCTAAGATGGAAAATGATGTTTTATTAAAATATGTTTCAAATTTGAACCAATTTCATTAATTATCAAGGGTAGTATGATGTTTCTACTAATTGATGTTTTGTCGAAAATCGCATTTGCATTTGCAAGAGAGCATTTGAACTGGACTATAAATGACTGGAAAAAAGTAATTTTTAGTGATGAATCAATGTTTAATTTATTTAATAGTGATGGAATTAAGTATGTGCATCGTCCAATAGGCAAGAGACTCAACCCAAAGTATACATAACCAACTGTCAAGCATGGTTGAGGATCCGTGATAATATGGGGCTTCTTTTCTGGATTTGGGATGGGTCCACTTCATCGCATAGATGGAAAAATGGATAGATTTGTGTGCAGGAACATTATGTCAAATATTATGGTGCAGCACTTTTTTCAACAGCATAAGGACCCCAAACATAAATCCAAGTTGGTTTGTCAGTGGTTCAGTGATGAAAAGATACGCTTACTAACCTGGCCATCTCAATCTCCCGACCTAAACCCAATTGAGAATCTATGGGATAGTCTTGAGCACTCTATACGGCACAAATCGTATAAAAATTTAGCAATCTCTTTAGTGCTTTAGAAAATGGTTGGGCAAAGATAACACAAATCCAAATTGAGCGTTTGCTCGAGTCTATGCCACGAAAATGTCATGAAGTAATTAAAAATAAAGGATACTTTACAAAATATTAGGAGTATCTAATTAAATAATATTATTAAGAAGTACTGTATAAATAAATAATAAAGTTGCTCTACTTTTTTCCAACACATATCACATTTTTTTTATAAAACCTCGATGCATGTTACAATGTCGAAATAAATTGGTAATAGTAAATAGTTTTTAGAGTACTTTAATTCAAGCCATTGGATTTTGTTCTAGGTTTACTTACCTATTTATATAAAGTTAAAAGTTGCTCTACTTTTTTCCACTACTGTATAATAATTTAATATTTTTTATTAATATAAATTATAAACAAAAGGGAACAAAATAATGTTTGGATTTGTTTTAGTGATTATTGATCGATTTTTAATTCAAATATTGTATTAAATATATGAAATCTGAATATTTCCAACTAGACACCCTTTATAAAAGTTATCGTCATTTTTATCCTCGACTTTTGAAAAATGTTTCATTATAATAATAATTGTAAAATGAGATGTTACCCATTATCATGGTAATAAGATTTTATTGTAGGAAACATTTCAACCGTGTTTAGCTTGAAAAAGAGCGTTATAAACGTAAGTTTTAGTGGTTTTAACAGAATTTTTGTGCCTGATAAATTTTTAATTGAGGTAATATTGATAATAATTAAATTACATAAATAGTAGTTAGAATTAGAAGAAATAAGATAATATTTACTTAAATAATATAATTTTTTTATGTTTTATAAGTATTATGTATTCATAATCTAACATCTAAATAACCTAAAGTACTATAATTTAATTATCTAAAATAAGTTAAAACTAAAAATTTATTTTCTTTACTCCGCACGCTAATTTTAACTTACAAACACAAAATTTAAGTAAAAATGCCAAATGGATTTTTGCATACGAATTGTGCAATAGTTAGCACATAATAGTTTCATTTTTATGTTTTGTTCAAAATATCTTCCTTATTTTTATATACTTTTAATGGTATGAAATAGAATGGAATTGTCTAAACATACATAGTTTATTTTTGTTTTTTTTAATTTTTAAGGAAATATTTGGGCGAAAAGAAACAAACACAACTAAAATTTAAATTTTGTTACACGTATTTAGATAATGGTTTTTAGATTTGATTCTATTTTCATTGTATTTGAAAATATCAAAAAATAAAGAAGATATCTTGGCAGGGCAGTTAAAAAATTTAAATGTACGGTAGGGTCAATTTAAAAATTTTCAAATTGTTTCAATTTTTTATTTAATATAGAAAGAGATGCCCTGAAATTTCTTTCTGTTAGAAACAGACAGATAACTTTGAAGTTTGAAAAAATAAAAATATGAAAAGCAGGCACATGGCAGATGCAAATTATAATTTGAAACTACATACGATATACCAATATAATCGTTATAAAAATTACTTTAAAGAAAAATTCAAAATTATCATAAAACATTTTCTAAAATTATTTTAAAGTAAAAAATGGGGTATTGCAATAAAAAACAAAATTGGTGTTATTACCGGTAAAACCGGAAGTGATATTAAGAACATATTTGATGCACAAAATGTGTCTTTTTGAACTATACAACATAGTCAAATTTCAAATTTTTATTTTCATAAATAAAGAAATTATAGAGGTAAAACATGTTTCGTTTACACCAGGCGTATTCATATTATAAAAATTACTTAAAAGAAAAATTAAAAATTATCACAAAACATTTTCTAAAATTATCTTAAAGTGTGAAGTAAAAAATAAGAAACAAAATTGATGTTATTTCCGGCAAAACCGGAAGTGATATTAAGAATATTTTTGATGCATAAAATGTGTCTTCTTGAACTATACAACATTGTCAAATTTCAAATTTTTATTTTTATAAATAAAGAAATTATAGAGGTAAAACATGTTTCGTTTACACCAGATGTATTCGTACAATCCTCATATATTTTTGTCCTTGACAAAATTTGTTAGTAGTTTATAAATTTAGTTACCAAATTCATTCAAACCAATAGTAATTTATTGATTTTCTATAATTTTTTGTATGTTGGATTCAGTAAATACAAGGTTGATCCATTATATTTCGAATGGTACAATTAATTATGTTTGATATATGGGCTTGACGGTTTAAAAAGTTGCAAAATTTTGCTATTGTTTTGTTAAAACCCAATGTATGCCAAATTATGCCATAAATAAACCATTTAAAAAACGTAATACAATTTTTTGGAAAATATTGGTTAATAAAACAATTAAACATTAAACTTAACAATGTGTCTTAAATATCTAAGTAAATTAATTTGTTTCTCCATTATACTAAATGTTATTATTTGTCTATAACTAGAAAAATTGCTATTTTTAGTACAACTGACCAAAGTTTATGGTTTCTCATAAGTTTGATTGTTGGGCGACCCAATCAAACTAATGATATAATCATTTTGCTCACGTGTAATAAAACTGATTTTTTCCATTTATATTTTCATTAAAATAATAAATAATATGTATTTTATAATTGCATTATATAATTTTTGGAAAATTTTATTGTCAACCTATATTTTTTGCCATTTGCCATTCCCAAAATATCAGGAGGAGTAAGTACATTCAATCATCAGCATCACTTTCTTGAGTTTACATTTTTTATATTATTTAAATTTTAACAAAAAAATACCCTAATTTTTAATTTCAAAATTTTAAGTTCAACCTATTGAAAAAATATTATTATATTAATATTATAACTTGTTTCAATTATATGCGTTTAACATTTAAATTAAATGTTTCTAATAACTGATAACTAAATTTTACCATCCAAAAAAAAGTCGGTCACAAAATTCTTAAAAAATCACTGAAATCATACAGAATTTAAAAAGAGTTTTGGTTATTTTAAATTTCGCAAAAAGAACAAATTGAAACTTCAAATTGAAATTTATTTAGATATTTGATATTTTTCTAAATATTATTAAAACTAATGATATAAAAATGGAAACATGATAGTAAGCAACAATTTATTTACTGCCACGTAAGTTTAAAAATGTACCAAAAATGAAAAAAAAATCAAAATTTGTCACACTTGGGTATGTTGATTTAATAATTCGTTTGATTGAGCTTTTGAATTATTTAAAACTATTTTCAATATCGCGCTTAAAAATTAGGTTTGAGTGATCCATTATAAAGATATGAGTATAGTAGGAATTTTTACTAAAATTTCTACTAAAAATTTATTATTATCAAACTATCGTAATATAAGAAAGCCGACGTTGGCTTCAATAAAGTTTGTTTTAAAGTCTAGTACGTAAAAAAATAAATTTTTTACAAAAAATGGATTAAAAAATTTATTATTTATTTAGAGATTCATACATTTAATACATTATTTTTTTTCAGGAAGACGCAAAATGGGCGAAACATTAGTTATGTCACATGTGGTAAGTTATTTTATAATTTTCATTTAAAAGTAAAACTTAAAACTAGACCTATTGCTATTCATTATTCATGAATGTATGAACCACGAGTTTACCTACTAACATTTTTAATCAAGAAAATTTATTTTTTTAAGTTTAAGAAAAATCTGTCAGAAGCATATTTTAAACTTCCCAATGTTACATTTAAAATAAAAAAGTTGATGTAGTTTCCGGTAAATCAGGAAGATATTTTTATGGTAATAGTTATAATGTGTTTTCTAAGCCCATATAGATAGATTTTAATTTTTTATATTCATAAATCGCACATTTCTTCACAAGTCTTAAAATCACGAAATTTAGGTTTAAGTGTTTCCTGTTACTGCATTAAAAAATTTTCACTAGTTTTGCAAGAACAATTTAACTTGGGCTACATTTAACTGAGATTTTTTTAAACAGTAAACAGTATCAAAAGTTACATCTTAGCAACTAAACATATTGTCACCTGTCGAAAAAATTATCAAAACGTTTCTTCCACATAGTCATATATCAATTTTGTTTTTATTATTGCGAGAATACAGGGTGTCCCAGACCACTCGTACCACCTCTTTATTTCGAGAACCCTTTGTCGTACATTGATGAGAAAAAAAATTATCACCAAAGTGAACCTAAAGAATCTTTTGGAGTAATTAGTAATTTCCAAAACAAACTGGAAGTACCCGAAACCGGAGGTATTGTATTTTTGGAAAGATCTTTTAAAAAGAAACAACTTTTATTAAAATATTTTTTTAATATCTTGCATAATTAACAAATTAAACGAAAAAATTAAAGCAAACAAGTGACAAATGGACTACTATCATCCTCAATGGGTAAGGGTAGGGGCAATTATGATTTTTTAAATGGAAACTTGTATTTTTTGTATTTTTCACTTCGCTTGTTATAAATAATCAGCTTTTTTAGGTTATGTATTTTCCTTTATTCAAAAAATAAAAAAGTTTTAACGAATTAAGCGGTAAATGCAAAAAAAAAAAGAGTTTTTATTTAAAAAAATCTCTCTCGCCCATTTACAGATGATGGTAACGATTTAATTTTTCTATAACTAAAAAAACCAATGGTCACTTGTTTACATATTTCTTTTTCGTTTAATTTGTTAATTATGCAAGATATTACAAAAATATTTTAATAAAAGTTGAATCTTTTTAAAAGACCTTTCGAACAATACCATACTCGACCTAGGTTGTCATTTAAAATTCCAAAGCTACTTCCGGTTTGTTTTGGAAATTAGGAATTACACCAAAAGATTCTTTAGGTTCACTTTGGTGGTAAATTTTTTCTTCTCATCAATGTGCGACAAAGGGTTCTCGAAATGGTGGTCTGGGACACCCGGTATAGTCATATGTAGATGTTCTTTAATTGTTTCTGCAAATAAATTAAAGATTTTTATTTTTTGATTAGCAGTGGCAGTGTTTAAAAAGTTATTGAGATTTTATATTCCTAAAATATTTCAACCGCCATTTTCTCGAAATGATTTTTTTCAGTTGTGACGTTCTTGCCACAAATGTACGAAATAAAGAAATTACAAGGGGCTTGTTTTGTGCACTCTCGGTATAATAAATGAAGCCAGTATCACTTTATAAATTGCTCAAGATAAACGTAGTCTATTATTATCATTTTAACGAAGGACGGTTGTACAGTTCATTACAAACACAATAGGAGTGGTGATGCGCTTTTTTCGAATTTATTCTTGATTCTTTTTTGTCCTACTTCTGATTGCCACCAGATGTACATAGAGAAACATCAGTTAGTGTAATCAGTACTTATTTTATCATTTTTTGCGGACATTAACCTAAATATTGCGAGAATCGGAGCAAATACACTCAAAACAAACAGACATGTGCCACTTGTGCCTAGTCGAAGTTTGATAAATAGGCTTAAGTTACCTTTTTCTAATTTAAGTATTGCCTTTTTTATGTTTTTTTCGAGTGATATGAATTGGTGTTTTGTAACAAAAAGCTTTCAAACTTAAAACTCTAAAAATATTATAATGTTCAAAAATATACACTAAATTCAGGATGGGCACACAACAGCACAGATAAATCGAAGTTACACATTTTGGCGACTATCCTTTTTATCCTTTTTTAACAAACTTCCATCGTTTAAGCTGATGTGCAATGACGGAGGTGAAAAAAGACGTGAATTAAAATTATCACAGTCATTTGTAATTGTATTATTGTTTAAATAAATTAAAGAAAAATAATCTTAAATTTGTTTCGTTTTAGCTATTCCGCCATGGTAATAAACTTTTTGATAGTTGCCTAACTTATCCCAACGATCCACAGGGCAATATGGATCTATATCCCTTCGCAAAAGGAGAAATTACTTTGGTAAGAGATGCTTTACTTAACTGCAATATACATACATATAGGATGTCGAGGGAGGAAAAGTAGATTTTAGGTGGTAGTGTTGTGACTACTTTGAGCAAAAATAGTTTATATTAAAATGTATGGAACCTTGAATATCAGGAAGTACTTTTTAAATTTAGTGCACCATGAACAAAATATTTAGGAAATTTAAATTATTATAAATGTTAAACAAAAGTACCTAAACTAAAAGTATAACATTTCAACGCTAAGTACCTGCCACCACAAAAATCTGTTTATTATGTTTCTTAGTTATTTCAACCATAAACCAAAACAAAAATGATAGCCACAATATATAGTATAGTTTTTAGAGTACTTTAATTCAAGCCAATGGATTTTGTTCTAGGATTACTTACTTATTTAAATTTAAATAAAATTAAAAGTTGCTCTACTTTTTTCCACTACTGTATCTGCAATAAAATATTTTATTACTTAGCCGAAATATTCTTAGAATCGAAAATGATAACAATTTTGAATTTTTAGTACCTATAATGCATTTCCAGGAGGGGCATTACTAAAAATTGTTATCTTTTCACGATTCTAAGACTTATTTAATTATGCTAATCATTTATAGTCCAAACGACTTCCTAAAAATGACGCCCCTGAACTTCAGTGCTTCCGTGAAAATGCCCCTGCTGCACCTCCGTCAGGAACGGCCCTGCATAGACCTCTGGAAAATCTGTAACCTGAAAAAAAATTGCCTGCGGCGCTTTTATGTAGACTATACGCCCATTTACTCGCTTTCCTTAAAAACTTAACAAACATTTTTGTTCTGCAGGCGCCTACGATGTAGTTACTCAACAAAAAAAGTTTAGACAAGTACCATTTAAAAATAACTATGCTTGATATAAATGAAAATTAGGAAGAATATTCGTCATTACGATAAAATTCTTATTTAGTATTTGAAGTGAAAATAAGCAATTAGCAAATATTAATAACAGAAACAATTATTTTTTCCTCGCTTAATTCAAAATTGTCCATAAATAAGAGCTTATACTAACCGACAAGCGATAATAAAGGTTGTGATATTTAAACCGCTCAAACATCATCGCACTTATTAAAATATTGCTGGGTTCAAAATAAAGTTTTTCAAAAACAATGCGACACATCTTTTACGGATTTTAAAAATTTTAAAAACTAACGTAGTTATGATTTTTATGCGTTACTTTAAACTAATGCTTAAGGGGAAATTTAATATTATTTTTAAACCGGAAGATGGCGCTGGTAAAATCTTTTTGGTACCGTTGTAAAACAGCGTTAATAAGGTATTATTTTATGGTATAAAAACCATATCAATCCATTTAAAAACAATTATGAATTATGACGTCATTGTGACGTCATGTCAACTGAGAATAAAATATTGTTGGGTTCAAAATAAAGGTTTTTAAAAACAATGCGGCCAGTATTTTACGGTTTTCAAAAATTCCGAAAGAAAACGTAGTTATGATTTTTATGCCTTACTTTAAACTAATGCTTAAGGGGAAATTTAATAATTTTTTTAAATACCGGAAGATGGCGCTAGTATAATCTTTTTGGTACCGTGTAAAACAGTGTTGATAAGGTCAGTGAACATTCGATATAGTCAACTTGACTGACAACAAAATTTCATAAAAGTTGCCATTTCTTTAAAATTTTCTAGGAAAACTAAAATTTGCGAACATCGCATGACAGTCTTTCATCGGATATAGTTAATAAGCGAATGCCATGTCTTTTCTAAGATTGTTCACCCACCCATCACTTGCAAAAAATCCCATTTGAAGATAAATTTCCTTATCCTTTAATTTTGAAATTTCATTAGTGACGATATTTTTCAAGTCCCGCTGTTGTAAAAATGTATACAGGGTGTCCCTCAAATGGCGCATAAACTCTTCGTTACGTTGTTGGGGACCCTTCGTAGAGTACTGAAAAAATAGTAAAAAAATCCGTTTTCGCTATTTGATATGTATAATTTGTATAATTAATATTAGGAGTATATTAGTTCATTTTGATAAGTTTAGTTTATTTTTATATTATAACCCATATGAAAAAGATATTTGAAAAAAAATTTTTTTTGTTGATAAAAACTACCAAAACTCATTCAGAATAGTACAAAGGAAAATTGTATTTTGTAAAATTATTTAAGCAGTTTTTGAGGTATTAATTTATGAACTTTTTTGAGTACCTAACGTTTTTGCAATTTTTTTTAATGGAAAGATGCCGGGTCACTTGGTTTTTCAAAAAGAAGATTTTAATACGATTATTTTGGTATACTATATGTAGGGTGTAATCAATTTACTTGTGCCAGTTTTTCATATTTTTTGTACTCGGGATTTTTCAAAATTTCAAAAAATATAAAAAATGTATCACAAACATACTGCTTTCTAAAATAGTCTTAAATTATGAATAAAAAATTAGGTGTTACATTTAAAAATAAACTAAGTGATATTGAAAAACTTTTTACTGCCTAAATTGTGTTTTCTTGAACCATGCAACACAGTCAAATTTCAAATTTTTATTTTCATAAATAAAGAAGTTATAAAGGTGACCCGTGTTTCGTTTCAACCCGGAATATGACTACATTTATCTCGCGTAAGTGAATTCCCATGGAATTGAATTTTCTCTTTTTGAGTTCGTGTTATTCCATAATTATTATTTTTTTCAATTGACCATTTTTTCTCCTCAATTTTCGTCTATGCCTTACAAAGTATTCGTTTATTCACACTGGGCAGGTCGGTAGAGCTCCGGGACTATTAATTCTAGTAAACGAATAGAAATTATTAGCTCCAGAGTTGTACGGAGCAGATAAGTATGAATAATCGAAAACGGTTTACGCTAACTTACCAGTAGTCTGTTCATTCAAAATATCTTAATCCAATTCAGAAGACATTTCAGTAACCTATGTGTAAATTAACTCCAGCAATTCTTCATCAATGGTATCGAATGTTACTGTTGCAGGAGGACCACGTCCAGTAGCTTTGAGTAAATATTTTTTGTTTGCACCCGTTAACTTACGGCGTTGACCGGAAAGGAATAGGAAGACCGTAGTTTTTAGGAAATTTTGAGTTTTTAGTGATCGGGTTGTAGATAGCCAGCACATGTATCTGCTTGGGAAAACGTAATGCTATAGGTAATCCATGCGATCGTCCATCAAGGGTTTTTTCAATAATTAAAGAGATAAATTAATTACAATTTTTCATTCTACTTTTCTTAAAATATGTCATAGATTTCAGCTATTTTTGCGACTTCAAAAGTCGGCATATTTTAAAAATTTAAAAAAGGGAGATTTAAGTCCCTGCAGTCTAAACGAGTGAATTTCAATAAATATTTCATAGGGTGGCCAACAGAGAGAAATCAGACTTAAAAACTGAAAATAGTCCCATTAGTATCCGTAAAAATTAGTCTACCAGAACATACTTTACTCTTTACTATGGGAATACATAGTATATAATATAAGCTGAACCAGAAAAGCAAACAACAACAAGAATTTTAATACCACTACAAAGAATAAATATTTGAGGGATTTTGTATTAAGAGGATAGTTTGTGTATTTGTTGAGCCTTGTTTTTTGATCATAAAAATGTTACTTCCAAAACATTTTTAAATTTTCTTTTTTATGTAAAATTTGAAATCTTGTGGCTATAAGTTTTTGCAATGTTTGTCTTTCTGGAGTTTAAAACAAATCCCAAAAAAACTATAACTTATGTTTTCGAAGTTTATTTAAAAAAGGATACACTAAGACTGTAAAAGGGCCCATACACTAACAAATAATTTGCGCAACAGAGGGTGTTGTGCAAACATGTTGACAATGTAGGGCGATGTAAAGTTGTTGCACAAACTGTGGTGTAAATTCAAACATCCAATCTTAAGTTAGTTCTAAAAGCAACCTAGATAAATATAAAATAAACAAAAATACGAAATTCTCTTAAATATCTAGATTTGTTATAACCGATTTTGATTTTCTTGATTCATATTGCAGTAGTTTGTCTTTGAGATTTACCTGCTATCCTTTTAATTGTATTTCTTTCGTTACCTACTCTTTTACTAACCTAACCTATCATTAAAAAGAATAATAATTGAAGATTTAAATAAAGGTGATATATTTTTATAATAGTAAAATTCTGAGAAAAATCTCAAAGTTTTCGGGAAAGTAAGTAAAAAGTAAAAGTAAAATCCAAACGTACTTTCATATTCAGTAAATTAAAATTAGTAGTTTGTAAAATTTTTGGTCATTAAAACGTTACTACTTATTACACGGTTTAAATAACGTTCCTTCATTTATTTTTCTCACATTAAGTATCGTATTTTCTAAAATTATTTATACACCTTCAATTTCTTTGGAATGGATTTTACAAAATTTTACACAGCAATTTAAGTAAACGAAGAGTGGCCAATATGACTAATGACTATTCATTTTTAGTGTAAATTAAAGTTTTATAAGGGGATAAAATATAACATTATGATGATCAACTAGTAATATTTTGCTAATAACTAGGAGTATATTTTATTAGCAAATCTTTGATTATCTTGAATATTGCAATAATCTTATGCAACCAAACCCACAGTATAGTGTGTTGTTTTAGGAGGATACTATGCAAATTTAATAACTTTGTTTTGAAATCCGGTTAACCAAACAAACTGTTTGACTGTTTTAGATAAAAGTGATAAAATATTTATTTTGTGCTACGCTACTTTTGGGAAAATGCCTAAAATGTAAGCTGAACACCACCTTTCTTTGTTTTAGTGCTTTTTCTATTTTTATATAGGGTTTAATAAAAAATTAAGTTATAAATATACAAAAACTTATTTTAAGCATTTTCTACAAAGTAGCTCAAAAAGTATGTGAACAGTTTTTTTTCATAATTTCTAAAATAGTCAAAAGGGTGCAATTTTTACAAAATATTTTGTTAGTTACACCCTTATAATTGTTTGGTTTGTCCCACGAAGACAAACATTGCAAAAACAGCATGATTGTTAAAAGTCATTTCATTTGAAATAAATAAGAATTAATTTAACATTTATGGCCTATTTAGCAGTAAAAAATCGTTTAAATTATTTTGTAAGAGGTTACTGAACGATTAACGCATACCATCAGTGAATAATCGATTCACTGTTTTTTTTAATTTAATAAAGAAAAATTTTCACTCTTTCCAATAGTAAATTTTAAATAGCAACTCTACAACAAATTCTTTTCAAAGTGATTTTATGTAAGGTTGAATTCATTCACTTTCAACCGAGTATTTTTTTTTCTCAAAATCTAAACAACTAAAATGGTTGAAATTTGTTTTTTATTAGGGTTTCAGGATCAAAAATGGTCAAAGAAAAAATCTGTCCATTCGTCTTATAGCCAACGTTTCGAAATTTTTTATTTTCATCCTCAGGGCACTACAATGAGATTTTTATAATTACAAGACAATTACAGAAATTTACACATTAAAAATACAACGAATTTTACACAAAATACTCAAATATTTGTTTTTTAAAAAAGGAAAAAAATTTTAACTACATTAGGTATTTATTTTATGTAATTTATAATAATTACTTTTTATTTATCTAGAACAAGTATTAGCTTATGTTTGGCATATTTACATTAACTAATAATAAAAAAAAGGATGTGAATTATTACGACACTTACCAAAACTATTTGATCAGATTAGTTAGAAGAAATAAGCACATGATTAATTTTATAATTAATTTAATATTAATTTGCAAATTGTGTAAACTACGTCTACGAGTCACCAACATTAATACGCGAATTTTGACTTTATAAACCGCATAAATTTTTTTATTTTATTTAAATATTCACTTCTTTTATATTTCAACAAACAAATTCTACAATCGCTTTCAAATCAAGGTACAATAACTTACATACCCAAATAAAATTATAATCAACTTATTTTAAAATGACAAATTGCTTGAATTCATTTATGTTTTGTTTTGGGTAATTTCTTAATTATTCCATAATAGCATTTATTAAGGTGTTCGATATCTTGTTTTTATTAATAGTGTTTTCATATTTCTGAATATTAATCATTTCTAGAAATTTTCTTTTTTTCCTATTTTGTTGTGTTCCTAAAATAATGTGGTTTTCAAAGTCAAATGCGTGATTAAGAGAGGTAGCATGTTTTGCAAGTGCAGTTCTTTCTGATTTATTTTTGACATCCTTAATGTGCTTATTTATTGTAGTCTCTAAGTTCCTCCCAGATTGTCCTATATAAGTTTTTTTACAGGTTTTACAGTTAATTTTGTATACGATATTATTTTGTAAATTTTTTAGAGTTTGTGATTTATTGTTAAAAACACTTTTTAAGTTATTTTCATTTTTATATTATCCATTTCTTTTGGGAAAACTTTTTGGGATTCTATTTGACAACCCTTCAATATAAGAAATCTTAAACCGTTTTATATTACTTGTTGACTCTTTTTTATCCCCATTTGTGGAGTTTAAGATCTTATCTATCAATTTGGACGGATAGTCATTCCTTATTAATATTTGTTTGATAATATTTAAGTTTTTTGGCCAATGTTGTTCATGTGCCAATTTTATAGCTCTTTATTTTAGGTTTTTTATAACATTTATCTTATGCTGGAAACTATGACTCGAATAATAATTAATATATCTATCTGATACATTTGGTTTGCGATACCAATTTGTATTAATTTCTCTATTTTCGTTTATTATTACATTAACATCTAAAAATGGAATAGACGAATTAGTCTCTATTTCATGCGTAAAAGTTAGATTTTGATGAAAAGAATTAAACATATCTAGCATAACTCCAACCTTATCACTAGGTATTATGGTGAAAATATCATCTACGTATCTCTTATAAATTAATGGTTTAAAATCTAATTTTAACAAACATTCATTTTGTAATTTTTGCATAACTAGATCAGCGCATATAGGTGATAAACAATTACCCATACCTAGACCACTTTTCTGTTTGTAAAATGCATCGTTGCATTCAAAATAACTATTTTCTATAACAAATTTAAATAGCCTAATAAAATCCTCACAAAAAGATTCGTATGGGTTTCTATATAAATCCATCTATCTTTTATAATTTCTATTACTAAATCTACAGGAACATTGGTGAAAAGTGACTTTACATCTAATGATAACATTGTATGATTACTAGGTCCATACAATCCTTGAATTTCATCAACTAAATCAAAAGAGTTCCTTACATAGTGTTCATTAGTATGAAAAGCATGTTTGAGTAGTTCCGCTAGGTTTTATATATTGGCGAATTTATAAAGCTTACTATTGGTCTCAATGGCATATCCTTCTTATGCGTTTTGCATAGAAAATACATCTTAGGGTATATACCATTGTAACATTTTAAATATTGTGATTGTTCTCTACTTAGGATATTTGATTTTTTTAATTCATTAATTATAACATTCATTTTATTTTGAATGGTTTTGGTTGGGTCTTTGTTTATTTTTTGATAGATGTCAGTATTGTCTAACACCTCCCTAACTTTTCTATCATAATCCGTTCTATTTAATATTACAGTAGATTTTGTTTTATCAGACTTCGGTTTTTTCTTCCAATGGAATGGAAAGTGATCTAAAATATACTCTACGTCCACTAAAAGCTCCTCAATAGGTAACACCCGTTTATTTCCCTCAAAAATATGTTTGTCTCCTAAGCTAAGGATTGTTACAATTTCTTTGGGAATAACCAAATTTCACATATTTATTACCCAATTTTCCTCTAACGAGGGCCTAACCTAACCTAACCTGTAAAAAAACTTATATAGGACAATCTGGGAGGAACTTAGAGACTAGAATAAATGAGCACATTAAGGATGTCAAAAATAAATCAGAAAGAACTGCACTTGCAGAACATGCTACCTCTCTTAATCACGCTTTTGACTTTGAAAACCACATTATTTTAGGAACACGACAAAATAGGAAAAGAAGAGAATTTCTAGAAATGATTAATATTCAGAAATATGAAAACACCATTAATAAAAAACAAGATATCGAACACCTTAATAAATGCTATTATGGAATAATTAAGAAATTACCCAAAACAAAACATAAATGAATTCAAGCAATTTGTCATTTTAAAATAAGTTGATTATAATTTTATTTAGGTATGTAAGTTATTGTACCTTGATTTTGAACGCGATTGTAGAATTTGTTTGTTGAAATATAAAAGAAGTGAATATTTAAATAAAATAAAAAAATTTATGCGGTTTATATAGTCAAAATTCACGTATTAATGTTGGTGACTCGCAAAAAGTCCAGACGTAGTTTACAAAATTTGCAAATAAATATTAAATTAATTATAAAATTAATCATGTGCTTAATTCATCTAACTAATCTGATCAAATAGTTTTGGTAAGTGTCGTAATAATTTACATCCTTTTTGTTATTATTAGTTAATGTAAATGTGCCAAACATGTAATTATTATAAATTACATAAAATAAATACCTAATGTAGTAAAAAATTTTTTCCTTTTTTAAAAAACAAATATTTGAGTATTTTGTGTAAAATTCGTTGTATTTTTAATGTGTAAATTTCTGTAATTGTCTTGTAATTATAAAAATCTCATTGTAGTGCCCTGAGGATGAAAATAAAAAATTTCGAAACGTTGGCTATAAAACGAATGGACAGATTTTTTCTTTGGCCATTTTTGATCCTAAAACCCTAATAAAAACAAATTTCAAATATCAGCTCTGGATCCTAATTAATGTTAACTAAAATGTTCTTCAATTAGTAATTCAAGTTTATAAAGGTATAAGGCTTTTCAAACATTTTACCGACTATCTTCTTCAACATAAAAGATTGGATGAAAATGTATACAAAAGTTTGATTTTTAAAACTTAAAATGTAATTGAAATACAATTTGGTACTTGAAAATACAAAATATTTTTTAGGAAATTGAATTAGATCATCGAAAAAAATGTTTTGATATTTTTTAGAAATTACTTTGTAAAGCATTTTTAGTCTTATTGAATAAAGCTATTTCATAAGATTATAAGTTTGCAAAAATTTAATGTCGTTTCGGAGGTTTGTTTAAAAAAGTAACCACATGTTATCCTTATGAACTGTTGATTTGGTTGCCTACTATTAAAAATAATACAATTTAGAGTTTCGTCAGAACATCCATCTAGGCCTTAGTTTACTGCTATTTACATGGGAACAATGCCAAAATGATAAACCTATAATTCCCGAACATTAAAATGATGAAAAATGAATGATTTACGACTCTTAAATATTTTATCTTGGCGCTATCTAGCGTTTCAGAATGACACCCGTACTTTAGCATAACGCCCAACCAGGCCCTCTTAAGTACTCTTAAGGCTCTCTTTTCAGTGTATGAAAATTTGCATTACGATTAAAAATTATTAACAATATTGATCAATTTGAAATATATATTTGGTCACTTAAAAGATCTGTTTAGATGTATATCAGTAAAAATAATTTGCAGGAACCTGTACAACCTAGGTGGCGCAAATTGTTTTTAGTGAAATTATTACCTAAAAATATCTTTTGGGTAACCAGCAAATATATTTCAAATTGATCTTTATTCTTTATATTTTCTTATTGTACTTAATACAAGTTTTCTGTAATTTTAGTGCTTTAAAGAAAATTATCCCCAAACGTAAATAGCAATCTAGGTCGTTAAATAATACCATGATAATTTCACGTCAGAAACTAATTTTAAAATTCCATTTTATTTCACTTAAAATATTAAAAAATAAATAAATTTTCATTACAAACAGCCTTAGACAGTCACTGACTGATCGCGCTAATTTGAAACCAGTTGCCAGTAAGCTCCAAAAATTTGAATAAGAAATAATGTTAAATAGTGTACTTTTAAAACTTGAGATTTGCCGATCATAGCTTTTGCATTGAGATGTGTGTTGAGTTGAATATGCACATTAGGTAACCGAATCGTGGCTAAGAACAATTTTGCATTAATTCCTTCTAAAAGCTAAAAGTCTTTATGTTGAACCATAGATTAAACGTTTATGTATGAAATTAAGTTTTAAAAAAATATCCAAGATTTGTCAACTGTCAACTGCTAATTTTTGAGTTAGTTTAAAGCTATTTTACACTCTCCATATTTAAATCGTTGATACTTTCCAATTATTTTGAATAACTTATAGACTTATTTTCGTTAATTTAATATTCTGTAGGTATTTTAAAATGCGTTCATAGTTTTATTTGTCAAAGTAATAAATTACCCTAATGTTCGATGTGCACTACTTATAGATTTACTGAAGTTCGTGTACTACTATATGTATGTATAATAGAAATAAAACACGAAACATAAAAGGTTTACTTTTTCTTTGTGTATTATTAAAAACAATCGAAAACTCCAATTTTATTGTTATTTTCATAGGTGTTGACCTCATTTTATAATAAAATTGCTGATCATTAGAAGTTTAAAACTTCAACAATTTTATACATATTGTACTTGGCACTGTTTAATTAATAAAGTCAATAAAACATTTTATTTATAAAATTCAATGAACAATTATATTTATACACACAACCTCTTCTTGTAAAATTTCTTATTTCGTTTTTGCGTAATTGAAAAAACTTTTTTCATAAATTCTAAATCATTCAGACAAGTGGAAAAGTTTTTTTCTTGAAAATTGTTTGAAAGGAAATATGTCAATAAATATTCTTTGTGCAAGTTTATAAAATAGATTTATTAGATGTCCTAACGGCTATTGTAACGACTATTTGCGCTAATTCGTGTGAGATAATAACAGGAAAAAGAAAATCCATCCCACTTTTCTGGAGCTTCTTTGCAAATCATAAACGAATCACCAATAATTCATGCGAATTGCTAGAGGGCGGGCGAGTTTGGCAGGAAAAATTGTGAAAAATCATGAAATCGAACATTACATGCGCCCCGATATTTCTAGTTTATTCTGACAGATTTTCAATTTTTTTCTCTGATTTTAAACTAAATTCTTTTGACTACAATTAAGTGGATATTTACCTTGCGCTGACCAAATTAGAGAGGTCCAAAGTTAAGTACTACTAGGTCATTATATTTTTTTTGTACATGCTCTATTTTTTTTCATCTGTTTAAATTTAACTTTAAAATCTTCTATGAAAAAATATTTATCAAAATATATAATTTGCCATTTAGGAAATCACTCTTAAATGGACGAGTACAACGAGGGCCCGAAAGGAATTGTCCAGATCGCATATGACGTGGACCAAGAAAAAGTGGAATAAGGTCCTTTGCAGCGATGAAACTAAGTTTATGTTATTTGGTTTAGATGGTAGGCAGTATTTTCAGCGACCATGAATCAAAATTAGAACGTAAGATGTCAAATGTCGACAACGGTGGTAGGTATGGTAGGTAAAAATCCAGAGCACTCTGGAAAGATAGTGAAACAATAGTTCCCATAAAATTCCCAGTATGAGTATATCCACACATAATAATTCTATTTTAAAAGACAATTTCCACATGATACTTATTTCTGATTTATAAGTGTTGTAAAGTTTCCGTACTTTTTTCCACCATTGTGTGTCCATTAATATTTTAATAGACCTATCATCAAAATATAATTATATCAGTTTAAGCTTGATCTTGGCTAAAACCGTGTTTAAAATATGTAAGGTATTTCGTGATAGTTTTAAATATCATACTATCCTACATCCTACATAATTGAATCCTGACTTGAGTTTATACTATTTATAATTTTACTTTTGTTCGTAAAATACAAAATATTACTATATATACTTGTTAAAATAATCAGTTTTTAATTTCCCAAGTTCTTAGGGGAGGAGTTAAACTATAATTTTAAAAGGTCGATTAAATGCAACTTGCATTTTAATATTTAATATTTAATTGTTTCCTTCTTGCATTAACCTTGCCCTACTAAACTGGATTTTAATATTGTAATATGACCCTTTATATTACAATTTTACTTTTTTCTTTAAATTTAAGCCTATTTATAAGCAAAATATAGGATGTGGACAATACATCGTTATTTAAATTACAATTTCTTTTTATTGATAAATTAAGTCGGCTGACATTAAAATTAATTGTGCTGAGCACAATTTTTAAGTTAAGGAAATAAAAACAGTTTTCCATTTGAACACACAGAGAGAATCTCGTTGATTAATTAAAATTATTACTTGATCTATTGCTTTAATTTTTGATATTTAATTTCAATTCCTTGTTTTAATTTATTTTTCCCATAATGCATAGATCAGAACCACCATCATTTTAATCCTTAGAATATTAAGATTTCTTAAAAAATCCAGTTTTCGTATTCTAGTTTTTTTTTCAATTCTTCAAAATTAATTTTTGAACATACCGGGTGGAAATGAAAACCGGGTCACCTCGATAACTTTTTTATTTATGAATAAAAAAATTTGAAATTTGGCTATGTTCTATGGTTCAAAAAAAAATTTTATGTGCATTTTTTTTTTCGAAATCACTTCCGGTTTCACCGGAAACACCATGAACTTTGGTTTTTTAAATGTAACATCCCATATTTTTATTCATGGCTTAAAATACTTTTAAAAAAGAAGTATTTTTGAGATATTAGTTTTTATTTTTTTTGTAAAAAAAATTTTTTTCACAAAAAAAAAAGGTTTTCGAAGTCGGTGAAAAGTACCAAAACTAATTCTAAATAATTCAAATACCTAAATAAAATTGTAATTTGAAAAAAAATTTAAGTGGTCTTTGAACTATTAATTTTTAAACTTAGTTAATGAAGATTTTATCAAATATCTCACTTCTTTTAAATGCAATGATGCCGGGTCATTCGACTTTTTAAAAAGAGGATTTTATAACGATTATTTTGGTACCCCTTATTTGAATTATTTAGAATTAGTTTTGGTAATTTTCACCGACTTCGAAAACCTTTTTTTTTTTGAAAAAAATTTTTTTTCGCAAAAAATAGGAACTAATATCTCAAAAATACTTTTTTTTTAAAAGTATTTTAGCCATGAATAAAAATATGGGATGTTACATTTAAAAAAACAAAGTTCATGGTGTTTCCGGTGAAACCGGAAGTGATTTCGAAAATAAAAAATTCGCATAAAATTTGTTTTTTTGAACCATAGAACATAGTCAAATTTTAAATATTTCTATTCATAAATAAAAAAGTTTTAGAGGTGACCCGGTTTTCATTTCCACATTTTAATCTATTTTAATATATTTGCAAAAAATGTCATACTAAAACTGAGTTTAAACTGTTTCATGCAACCCACCATATGTGATATAATTGGTTTTATGTTTTTATAATTCATTAAAGTTTTTACTTGAACTTTTGTCATTGCAAAGTCAACAAATTCATTAGGATTTAAATAGTATATTACGTAACGAGCTAGAAAATAAAAACAAAAACGCATTTTTTTATCATTGTTCAAAAAGTACGCCCCTATGATAGACTCTACATGAAAGCAAAGTTTCTATATGAAAACTAAATTCAATTTGAATGGCACTAGGCATCGTTTTTTTTACAAACATTTCGCCAACTATCTTCTTAAGAACTAAAGTTTGGCACCATGCTTTGGATTGTTTTTATTCTTGACCATGTTCAATTTTGAGTGTGCTTAAAAGTTGATAAACATTGGAAAATCCTTGTGTTGCTTACATGAATTAAGAAAATCTATCCTGAGATGGGTCTTCTTTGTTTTTTATAGCAGGTTTTCATACTTGAGTGCCATTTTAACTAGACTTGCCTTCAACGTAATTCAGAAATAATCCATTAAGAGGATAGTGGGCAAACTTGAGAGCTTGGTTTTTAAATTCACTTGATATTAGCGGTTTTGGTCATAATCTTTTCCGCTGGAGCATTTAAATTTTTTTTTGCACAGATAAGGCGGGAACAAAGCCGTATGAAACGAGTTCTTTATACTATTTTTTCCAAGTTGCACATTTTGTATCAATTTTAAATTAAAATTAATTGGGAAATTTTGGATTAGTTGGTAGCACTTTTGTCATTGGCATAGAGGTATCACTAACCTTTATTAATGTCATTATTCTATGGCATATTTAAATCTACCTTTTAACCTTTTCACTTCCAGCGGTCACAATTGTGCACATAAAATTTACATTACGTTTATGGGAAATTTAATTTCTTTTTGTATAAAATAAGAAATTTAGAATTTAGACCAGCAGTGAAAAAACAAATTTTACAAAAAATTAAAATTTATGCTGAAAGTTTTATTAACTTATTTCTTGAGGTTGAGAAACAGTTATTAAAGATTTGTTATGCATTTGAGTAGTCATTTTTTATTGACATTTGCGTACTACATACCAACTTTTAAAAAATTAATTTTACTACTCAGTAAAGCACCGAAGGGGTACTTTACTGAATATTATCGATTTACAGCGCTTCAAAAATGTCTTAAAATGTAATTTTTGGGACGCTGTAAAAAGTTTAAAAATATACTTAAAATAAAAAACGATTTGTCAAAATCTTCATTTATCCCTTAACTTATCACTGGCAATAGAAACAAAATATTATTTTTATTAGTTTTTTTATAATTTTAGTAAGTTTTTTTATCAAACGCCCGTTTTACTACTGCCTTAAAACTCATCTATGTATTAGAAAAAGAAATTTTAAAAGATCTCCACTGAAACTATCCTCATAAGAATTAAAGTTTGCCATGATTCTTTGAATTGTTTAAAATAGGATTTGAATATAACTCCTCCCAGCCAACACTACGTTTCTGAAAAGTTTTCAGTTTGTTTCATTTGGACAGAGGCGTAACTAGTAATTTTTTACCCTTAAGCAACTTTATAAAATTGGGCCCCCACATTGATAGAATTCGGGGACTTTAGTTGAAAAAAACTTAATTACTTTTTAATTTTTATAAATATTATTACAAAATATTGCACAAGCATGTGTTGTACTATTATTTATCACTGGTATAATTTTGGCCGGAAAATTCCAAGAAAAACTTGAGAAAATCGTCGATTTCTTAAATTATTTTTTATTTTATTCATCTTTTTTGGGAAAAAACTTAATAACTTTTTATTTTTATATAAATTTTTACAAAATTTTGTGCAATCATGTACGGTACATTTATCACTAGTACATTTTTTGCGGGAAAATTCCAAAGAAACCCTTAAAAAATCGTTGATGTCTCGAACTACTTTATGATTTATGCAGACCTTATTCTAAGAATTTTTTCCAACTGCACAAATATGAAAGGTGGGAGGCGAAGACCCAAGTAGATTTTTTTGTGTTTTTAAGATCATTTTCAGCAAGCCCCGCAACCCTGATTTTTATGCTAAAATGCGGCCCATTTATAAGAAACTACACCTTTTTCAGTTGTATTTTGGAACAGATCAATTCAATTTCTGAAATCATCAATTGTAATTCAGAAACGTGAATTGTATTTCAGTAAGCATCAATTATTGTGTTTCAGAAAAAAATTATTTAATTTCAAAAAGTGTCAATTGTATTTCAGAATCATCAATTAGTCTATTTCAGAAAAAATCATTATGTTTCACTCAAAGTAAATTTTCGCAGAAATTTTGGATTAGCCACCAACATCCATATCTTCCATTGCCAAAGTAGCTGCATCGATTCATCTATTATTTGTAGTGTTTTGTGCTGCACGAGCACAATCACCACCAGTAATTGTATTTTCCGACGACCATATGAGAAAATCGTATATGTCATTCATATTAGTAGTTTAGAAAATCTTTCATTTCAACACTAGTGACTTTGAATTTCTGTTTTGTAACTATGAAATAGTTCTTGTAATTATCGATAGAGGCGCTGCGAAGGAATTCCGAAAGCCCTCTCTTGGATTTTTTTGAACTTGCAAAAAAAGGATAGTTCAAATAAAAATTTATATTTAACCCCGCCAATATTACTAATTTTATTATTAAAATCATTATATAATTCACTTTTCTGTAAATTTTAAATAAAATAGAAAATGGGGTTACTGGTGAATTTTTAAATTGCCAAAGTACATTTTTGATGAATGGTATAACAGGGTGTAACTTAAATGCACGGAAAAAATGTAAGGGGTGCTTCCTTGGGTCATTTTAAGAACATTTATACCTTAGGTGATTTTTCGAAAAACGCTTCATTTCAAAAATACACGATGATAAAGATTTCTTAAAATGCATGGTTTTTATCACATAAAGTTGTTACTATGGCTACTAGACTTTTTTCAAATATACAGGTAGATTTTACGTAATAATTTTAATTATTTATTAATCTAAATACAATTTACAATAAGTGTTCAAAATGAGAACCATTAGCTAGCAAACAAGAATCCAATCTTCTTCTCTTCGATTGGCGAACTCTTTCAAAGATACCAGGATTGTTTCTTATCGAATTACATTCGTTAATTATTCGAGTTCTTAGATCTTCTAAATTTTCTACCGGAGTCTGATAAATTCATAATTTCAGATTGCCCCTTAGAAAAAAATCTAAAGGATTTAAATCAGGGAATCGAGGAGGCCATGGTTGTGGACCACTGCGTCCAATCCACCTATTAGGATAGTTTGCATTCAGGAACTCACGAGTAACCAAACTAAAATGCGCTGGAGCTCCGTCGTGCATTAGCCACATTACATTCCTCGTCGCCAATGGTACATCTTCTAACAAACATGGTACCGATTGTTCCAAAAAAATCCGATATGCTTCACCGGTAAGCCTTGGAGGTAGAAATGCTGGTCCAATAAGAAAATCACCCACAATTCCGACCCAAACGTTTAATGAAAATTGTTGTTGGAAACGATCTTCACAAATCTCATGTGGGTTTTCTTCGGTCCAAGAATGTCTATTGTGAAAATTCATTACTGCGTTTCTTGAAAAATTTGCTTCGTCAGTAAATAAAATTATGGTCATTAATTGAGGGATTTGGATCAATTTTTGAAGAAACCAATGGCAAAATTGTATTCGTGGTGGAAAATCGCGAGGTAAAAGTGCCTGAACGCGTTGAATGTGGTATAGGTGTAACAACTGCTGCCTTAAAATTCTCAAAACAGTCATATTACTTAAATTCAAATTTCTACCAATTTTTCGTGTAGAAGTACTTGGATCTTCTTCCACCAAGTTGAGCACATTAGCAAGTCCATAGGTAAAATGCATGTCTGTCATCTCGGAATTTGTCTAATAATTCATAATTAGCAAAATAAACTATGACAGGTGACAGCAACAAAGTTTGTAGCCATGGTAACAACTAAACTTTAATTTTTACACCTATTATTTATTTAATAAGAAGCATGCATTTTAAGAAATATTTATCTTCGTGTATTTTTGAAATGAAGCGTTTCTCGAAAAATCACCTAAGGTATAAATGTTCTTAAAAGAACCCAAGGAAGCACCCCTTAAATTTTTGCCGTGCATTTAAGTTACACCCTGTATATGTATGTTGTGGTTTACGTTCAAAATCCTCGCCAAAAACTCTTGGCTTCTTCATTTTTTTACATTTGGCTCTATCTGAAATAAAATTGATACTTTCTGAAATACATTTGATGATTCTAAAATACAATTGAAAGTATCTAAAATCAAATTGATTTATCTGAAATCCAATTGAGACAATCAGAATGATAAGTGGCTATGAACCAAAAATCATTTTTTTTAGTAGAAGCAAAAAATGTTTTCTGGTCTACAGTTCAAAGATATCGTTTAAAGAAATTATACCGGGTGGAAATGAAAACCGGGTCACCTCTATAACTTTTTTATTTATGAATAGAAAAATTTAAAGTTTGGCTATGTTCTATGGTTCAAAAAAACAAATTTTATGTGCATTTTTTATTTTCGAAATCACTTCCGGTTTCACCGGAAACACCATGAACTTTGTTTTTTTAAATGTAACATCCCATATTTTTATTCATGGCTTAAAATACTTTTAAAAAAGAAGTATTTTTGAGATATTAGTTTTTATTTTTTGCGAAAAGAAAAATTTAAAAAAAAAGAAAAAGGTTTTCGAAGTCGGTGAAAATTACCAAAACTAATTCTAAATAATTCAAATACATAAAATAAATAATCGTTATAAAATCCTCTTTTTAAAAAGTCGAATGACCCGGCATCATTGCATTTTAAAAAAGTGAGATATTTGATAAAATCTTCATTAACTAAGTTTAAAAATTAATAGTTCAAAAACCACTTAAATTTTTTTTCAAATTACAATTTTATTTAGGTATTTGAATTATTTAGAATTAGTTTTGGTACTTTTCACCGACTTCGAAAACCTTTTTTTATTTTTTTTGAAAAAAATTTTTTTTACAAAAAAAATAAAAACTAATATCTTGAAAATACTTCTTTTTTAAAAGTATTTTAAGCCATGAATAAAAATATGGGATGTTACATTTAAAAAAACAAAGTTCATGGTGTTTCCGGTAAAACCGGAAGTGATTTCGAAAATTAAAATGCACATAAAATTTGTTTTTTTGAACCATAGAACATAGCCAAATTTCAAATTTTTTTATTCTTAAATAAAAAAGTTATCGAGGTGACCCGGTTTTCATTTCCACCAGGTATACCGCTAATTCTAATAAAATTGGGTAAATTGACCGATTATTAAAATATGTTAGGTAGTTTATCAAACTAATTTTGTAGACATCAGATTTTTTAGATATCTTAAAATTTTGGGGATTTTAATAATAAAAAATGTAATTTTGTAATTTATTTAAACTTAAGGAAATATCCAAGATATTTTTGCCAAATTATGATACCAATTAATTAGGAAAACAGTTAAAATGAAAACTAAATATATTCGGTTCAAAAGAACTTTTTAAACTCAAGGAAAATATTGAGCAATATAACAAACAGATAGTTTTCGTTTTAAACGATGCAGGTAATACCAGTGAGAAATTATATGATGAAAACCCAATATTGCCTAAAATGGTTCATAATATGCATCTATCATTTTCATATTCTCAATTGATGCTTTCTGAAATCAATTGGAAAAGGTGTGGAATACAAATTTTATTAAATTTATATTATTCAGTGACTTTTTAAATCAAAAGCAGGAAGGCTGTGTGAAACACTTTGATAGAAATTTCCGATAAATCTGTTGCCTTCGAATTTTGATTTTTTTGGTTATTTTGAATAGTGGAATCGCAGATTAACTGCACAAATTTAGGATTCCCACTGCACAATTTAAAATTCCCACTGCACAGTTTGTGTCCTGCTGCACGTTAGAATAAGGTCTGGATTTATGAGACACACAAATAACTTAAAACCTTTTTTATTTTTATAAAATAAATTACTCAAACTTAATCTCCATTATAAAGAGTGTTTATTTTTAAAGAGCAAAGAATGGACATAGTTATTTAATTTAATATAGGTTTTCTTATAATATAAATTTTCGGTTTTTTCTTATATCGACATTTTGTAATTTTTGTACTTTTCGGCATTTTATCATAGTCTCTTCATTTTTCAGTCGATTTTTTGTTGTATTCGGCTATTTCACTTTCAGCATATTGACCGTGTCGGTCATTTGTTCGACCTTTTATAGTTCGTTTTTTTTTCCTTTCGACTATTTTCCCACATCGGCCTTTTACCGTTTGGATTTTTTTATTTCGGTCGTTTTAGGCCTATTTTTTTCGGCGTTTTCAAAGATCCAGAACGTAGAAAGGCAACTTATAATGGTAAAATATAAAAATAAAAAAAAATTATTCGATGTAAGAAATTTTCATACAAGTTTTGTCTTTTATGGCACAAATTCTTTTATTTTTATAACGGTTTTGTGTCATGTAAGCAACAATTCGTGTGCACTATTTACGTTTCTGACATGTAAGCATTATATTAATACTTGTGCTGTAAAAAGTCAGATATGTGTTATTAATGTTTCTGATTAGGTTTCCAGAAACGTGTTTCACGATATGTGGAAACGTTTATGAAATATTACCGAAACGTAAACTTATCTGCTGGGTTTCTTCAAATCCTAGTTATTAAATCCTAAAAATTATTCATTATTCCGCCTGCTTAATCGATTTAAGTCATTTAATTTTATACAAAAAAATTATTTAATTTATTGGAAATAGGATGTTTTTATTGTAAATATTTGTAAAAAAATATTTAGGTTTTAACACTTTCTTTAAAAATTACCTGGCGATAATCAACAACATTTTGGGTATTGAATTTTTACAGTTTACTTTTCTTATATTAATATTTGTAGTCCAGTCTTATCTAATGTAAATTAAACAAGAATAATTTGTAATAATAATAATAATAATATAAAATAAAGTTGTATTAAACGTAATTTGGAATAAAATATTAATGTACTTTTTATTAAAAATTTCTGAAAACATCGTCCAATTACATGAAAAAACTTCTATTACGAATTACCTGCTTTAAAATTTACGATCTGTCATTGAAAATAAATGTTTATATCTTATTATCGCAAGTATAAAGAAGTTACTTTAACAATCAGACATATTAAAGTAGTTTTCATGTAAATTTATCAAACAAGACATTATAATGCCTGATGAATAATTATAATGATGGAACAAGAATTTAAAATGTAGTTTTTAATGAATTGCTATGGAAGTGCGACATTAATTTAAAACAAATTACTTAAAATTGTTTCGATACTTTACTGAAGCTTAGATAAGATGTGCAAATTTGTTCTAAACTCGTAATTTTCCAAACAGTCCACATAGAGAGGTTAGTATTGTGAATAAATTTAAACAAAGGTGGTTATTATAAGCATAATTTAATAGAATGCATAACGAAACGAATCATCCTTTTTACGCTTTTATACAATCAATATTCATAGAATCGATCTGTGGTTTGTCTTAATATAACGTGGTTGCTGTTGTGAACGTCGCGCAGTTCATTTAATGCAATCCGCTGGTGAGGTCGCCAAAGATGATTGAGTCCACCAAGAGTCAAAACTAACGAACTAAAGAAGTTTTCATAATGGATGCAGAAAATTTATGCAAATGTAACCATGGAGGATCCTACTAGAATTTATGCTATACCGAGTAGTGCCTATTCTATACCAAGTATGTGTATCAAGATATTTCAATCTGCTAATATTATTAGAATTTGGACTACCGCGCCAAAAGTCACTATTGCACTGCTTTAAGCTTTCACTTCTGAGTTTGTTTTTTTTTTTTTTTTTTTTAAATTTTGACTCCGTGATTTATTTAAAGATTAAAAAAAATAAAAAATGAATACACATAATGTAGGTAAATTTAATGTGTACAATTATTGTGACCCATGGAAATAAAAGGGGGGAAAAATTATCTAATTTTTAATAATTATTAGCTTTTTTGTTTAATAAGTTTTTTAAATATTATTCATAATAAAATTTCACATAAATAAATGATAAATATGTCAAAATATCAAATAGTTTTAATGGTTTTACAATAATTTATTAATGTACCTGTAAAAGATTTTTTTAAAAATTAATAGATAACTTAATATTTATAACGTTTTAAACAAAATATTAATACTTTCTATAACCTAAATTTATATTTGTATTTGGGGATGGAATTGTTCATAGATATTTTTGCCAATTATACTCATAATCCAGTGACTACTTCTCATATACGCGGAAAAAGATCAGAACATGGTGTTGAACTGTCTATTTTTTTCTTCTTCTGCATTTCCTAATTTTTGTAGTCGTAATGATACACTATTAAAAAAAATGAAAAGGATCCACTAGAAGTATAATTCTTCTTCGCCATATTTTTTGCACTATATCAATAAAAGTTAAGCATATTTAAGAGCTCTTGAAGTTTTCCTAGATTTGTCATTTCTTATCCGATTTTTACGAAACAGAATATCATGTAAAATTATTCGCTGTTTGGCAGAACAATTTGTTCTAATACAATTACCCAAACGGCTGTCATTTTTGATAATAAAGGTTTTTTGTTGTGAATACAATTATGTACTAAAATCTCAAATACAAAGTTAAAAAGTACATAAGACATTTCTTATTTTTTTTTCAATTTTGTCTATTTCCTATAATTAACAAAACAATCATTAAATATTCAATTTTCCTATTTTACCTTCAAAGTTAATTTAAAAGAAGAAAAAAACCATTATAATGTCATAATGCCACAAAATAATTCGAATTTTTGTATTGTTTGAGTATTTAGATAGTTATCTTTTTTGTCACATTGTATATTCTAATAAATTGAAGTAGACAATTAAAATAAAATAATTTCTTAAATTGGAATCCTTTAATAAATTATAGAAAAAAATTTTCAGTTCCATTTGAAAAACTACACCTATCAAAAATGACGGCCGTTTAAGAAATTATATTAAGGTCAGTTTTTTATGCCAAACAAATAATTATGCATGTATTTTGTTTCACAACAATCGGATAAGAAATAAAAAGTTATGCCTTGCTCCAGCGAATAAAAAAACTCTTCAACTAGTATACACGTTTTTAATAAAAATAACCAAATTAAGTTCTTAAAAATATAAAATATTCTAAAAAATTCTGTTTCCTAATTTCTAAAGTTTTATTTTTTTATTACTCGCGCCACTTTCTATTAATTTCCTTTCTTCAGGAGCTTTTAGAAAGTTTAAAAGAAAAATCACAATCTATGTCAAATTTAATTTTAAAAGCTAGTTTGCCTTTTACTAGATTTATGCGCGTTCTGTTCCGATCATCCAAATAATTCTTGTATAGTAGTACTACACTATTTCCAATTATATTTCAGAAAAGATCAATTAGATTTTAGAATAGTTAATTGTAATTCAGAAAGCATCAATTGTATTTCAGAGTAATCAATTCAATTTTTCAATTTCAGAAAGTATCAATTGTATTTCAAAAAAATCAAATTTAATTTCAGAATGGACCAACTGTAAAAAATTGAGTTTTTAGCGGCGATTGTGCACGTGAACCACAAGAGCACATACAATTTATCAAAAATGTGCTTTGGCATTTAATATTACACCAGAAACGAAATACAATTGATCATTTCTGAAATATTCTGAAATACAATTGATACTTTTTTAAATTAAATTTGTTATTTTGAAATACAAATGATGCTTTCTGAAATACAAAATTGACTATTCTGAAATACAATGAGGAAGAAAACCGAAAAAAATAATTGATATTTTTATATCTTATATTTTAGAAATCATAATTATAAATAAGATGTTTTTTGTTTCAATTCGATACGACAAATATTAACGTAAATATGGGCGTTTGAATTTTAAGAAAATTAGCCCCTCCGCTTCAACTACGCGATGTGTTCTGACGTCATTTCTTCCGAACGCTGTCCGTTCCGTACACGCGAATAGTGCACTTGATTGTTTCTAGACGTTTTTATAGTTATTATTTTTTAATACTCTGATAAAATATTACTACTAGTTATTAATTAAAGTAGGAGAATTATTTATTAATTAAAAATTATCGTTATTATCTTTTTAAATTTTTTAAAATTTAATTATTTTTGAAGGTACATTACCTAGAAAAATTTTGTTTTGTTTGAGTTTTTGGGGTGTAAAATCTTTTTTTGGGGGGGGGGGGGGGTATAGAGGGCAAGTGACCCCCTATATTTCATCTATTTTCTATTATCTTTCATTTGCGGGGTCGATTTTGAAAAGATTCGAAAAAATATTTTTTGAGATATTTTTAAGGCTTAAAATTTTTCATGGAAATCGATATTTATTGTTTTTCTCGAAAACTATAAATGTTAGCGATTTCAAATTTTTACCAAAGGTAAACACCATGGATAGACGCGTTTTAAAAAATATTTGGTTAAAATCGGTTAAATAGTTTTTTTGGAAAAAATTGGCAAAGTTTTGGCAAAATTTTGGTACAAATACGGGCCTGGACGACGTAATTTTATACCGAAAATTAAAATTTTCAGGGAATTTGCTGGGGGAGGTAACGGTGCGAATTTTTAGCTATTACTCGTTCCAGCGGTTCTAATAGATTAGAAGATATTAATTATTTTGTGAAAAGTGAAAAATTTCAGACCGCAATTTTGATTCCAAACGGAG
Organism: Stenus bimaculatus; assembly: GCA_963971135.1. Lineage (NCBI taxonomy): Eukaryota > Metazoa > Arthropoda > Insecta > Coleoptera > Staphylinidae > Stenus > Stenus bimaculatus. Next base: position 21,286,619 of record OZ020180.1, read on the forward strand.
ATTTTGCATGTTTTTGCTACATTTTCGGCCATAACTCGATAACGAAAGGAGATAGCGACGTGATTCTTTTTTTATCATAAAGTGGACCATGAAAGCTTTCAGAAAATGTACATTGCGTTAGGGAAGAATAAAATTTGAGGGACTGATTAAACCGAAACTCTAATAAAAATGCAACTTTTTTAAATGCGATCTTAAAAAATTTAAGATTTCGTTGTTTTTTCAATATTTAAAAAACCCTATGCGTGGGCGGTTTTAATACCAAGAGTAGATTTATCAGAATTTTTAAAAATGACAATCCGTAAAAAATAGGCCGACGGGAGCCGCCGACCCCTAAATTCAACATTTTTACGCCATAACTTTTTAACCGCGCAAAATTTAAAAATGCACTATGCTCATTACACCACAAATATTGTTGTTCTTTGATAATCTGATATAAAATTGAGAAAATTTTAAAAATTGACGGCTGCAGAGGGGGCTGACCAAAGCGCGCGTTTGAGCTATTTTATTAACATTTCACTTGGGATTTTTTTTTCAAGTCCAGGGGTAAAATATAATCGTGCTGATTTTTTCTCGCGTAAATAATAAAAAAAGAAGGGATATATAAAACATTGGAATATTATACACGGTCGGGATCATAAGTTTTGAATTTTCAAAGTCGGCGTCGAAAAAGCACTAATTTCAAACTACAAATTCGAGAGCGCCAAAAGTACAGAAAAAATTAAGATATCAAAAAAGCGCTCGTTTCCTGATGTAGCGCGGTATGTTGATGACAAATAAAAAAACCGCGATTTTTTTACCTGTCGATCTTCTAATCGAAGCAGCACAGTTTTAGCACTTTTGCCGACCGTATAAACCGCGCGAGGCGACTAGGAAGTAATGACGTCACTCAGCTCGCAAGGAAAAAAGTAGCGACGCGCGATTTCATAAACTTTGTTAATTAATTGCGAAGCCATTTTAAGTGCTAGACCAATAATTCAAATTGCAAAATTCGAGTTAAAAGGTACTCTTTTATATAAAATTATAAAAAAAAAATGGTTTACAGACTAATTGATGATTTCTGAAATTGAATTGATCTTTTCTGAAAGACAATTGGAAAAGGTGTAGTACATTGTTTTGGAGACCATTTTTTTATTTCACCAAAATCTTTGGATGCTTTAAAAATTTCGACCCATATATTATTGTTCCCTACACTGACTCAACAATCATTTCGTTTTTTTACAAGAACTGGTTAATAACATTAATTTCATCGCATAAACGATTCTCATTAACATCGACGTTGAATTTTGTTTGTTCATTTTGTCTAAAATTTCTGAATGAAACACGTCAAAAAAATATCATTAACTAACCGAGAAACTTTATATTTAGATTATTCATAACATCCGTTGAACATAAAAAAAAAATCGTATTTTTTCAAAAATAAGAATAGTTTACATATGTCATGTAATTTTGAAAATGGGAAACAAAGTATAAATATTATTCTGGAATTATTGGAGTGTTCTTGTTATTCTCCAATTTATCTTCCAGTGATTTAATAACTTTCCAAATAAGATTGTCACATTCCTTATACCCTTGATTGATTAAGTGTAGTTTTATTGCTGGCCAAGATAACATAATTTTATCAACTGCGTTGGAGCATCTTCTGGGGCATTTATATCAATTTGTGAAAACTCCATATTAAAAAAATCAAAACATGATTGAAGGTTTTTTATCCTCTTCTGATGTACTCACGCCTATCCAGACATAAATTTTGTTAGTTATTACTTCGGTACAAAAATCAAGAATTTTATTCTTTACACCATCTTCTGGTATAAAATATGTGGCTAATATTAAACTTAAATAACTTGATGTTTTCTCTATTTGATGTGTCTGAAGAAATTGAGAAGTATCTAATAAGTACCAGTGGCGTTGCTATGGCCCAGCAGACCCCGCAGTACGGGGGCATTGATATTTTGGGGGCCAGGTCTACCAATTTGCGATATTCTCATAGAAAAGGGCCCATTTAAAACCCAATAAAACAATTTCTATTGCTTTTGGGCCTAAAATATTTTCGCTAACGGCGAATCATAAAAAAACATAGTATAAGATCCCGATATAAAACGACCTTCACCGAGATGCTTATTTAATTAAACGTATTTTATATTTAATTTAATATGTCAATGAATATAATCCATATGGGTTGCCTAGCAAATTTCAGTCCAGAGTATGTTTACTTAATAATTAAAAAAAAATATTTTTTTAAACATTTCACCGGTATGATTATTAGATAAATTCTATACCAATCGAAAGTATGAAGCCCATAGAATATGCAAACGTTAGGTTGCCTATTCTTTTCCGGTCACAACTATCGGGTTGCCAGGTATAAACAGGTAAATCTGTACTAGCATTTTGCAACGGTCTGTTTATTGAATGAAATTTAAATGAAATTAAAGATTATTTTATTCTGAACACGGTGGTATAGGGTTGCCTGCGAAAAATCAGTCCAGAATTGCGGTTGTCGAATTTTAAAAAGTAAAATATTGCTCCGAGTGAATGTGTGCGACTGAGAGGTCCCAACCAACCATCCCATGCGATAGAAGAGGACACAGCATAACAGCTGTTTAAAGTCGGCCCATTTAAAGAAAGAGAGTGCGCATGCTATTTGGGCTTGGAAAAGAAAAGGATAGCGATAGACTCGTATATACTATGCATCATTTTGGAGTAGTTTATTATTATTTAGTTATTTAAATTTTTTTTTTAATCAATTAATTATTTATGTGTATATTTTTTATGTGACACTAAAGTATATATACATCTTTAGTAAAAAATAAGGTTATAGTGATACATAATAATACTACCCTGATTAAAAATATTGATTGAAAAAAATTAAAAAAATATACTACATGCAAATTATAAATCTATAAATGTAAACAGAGAAATTGAAATCAATTGAAACTATTGGAAAAAATTCAAAACCCATAAAAGTGAATTTTTTTAATCAGGGTAATCTTGCAAATTTTATTTTTATTATAAGAAGACAAAATAAAAAAACAACAATTAAAAAATTACTTCTATTTATTGTAAAAAATTAAAAATACAATTTTTTTTTAAATTATTCAGAATCCGAGTCATCAGCTGCTATGCTGTGTCCTCTTCTATCGCATGGGATGGTTGGTTGGGACCTCTCAGTCGCACACATTCACTCGGAGCAATATTTTACTTTTTAAAATTCGACAACCGCAATTCTGGACTGATTTTTCGCAGGCAACCCTATACCACCGTGTTCAGAATAAAATAATCTTTAATTTCATTTAAATTTCATTCAATAAACAGACCGTTGCAAAATGCTAGTACAGATTTACCTGTTTATACCTGGCAACCCGATAGTTGTGACCGGAAAAGAATAGGCAACCTAACGTTTGCATATTCTATGGGCTTCATACTATCGATTGGTATAGAATTTATCTAATAATCATACCGGTGAAATGTTTAAAAAAATAATTTTTTTTAATTATTAATTAAACATACTCTGGACTGAAATTTGCTAGGCAACCCATATGGATTATATTCATTGACATATTAAATTAAATATAAAATACGTTTCATTAAATAAGCATCTCGGTGAAGGTCGTTGTATATCGGGATCTTAGACTAACAAGTACTACAACCCATGCTATTATAACTATGTTTGACTTCATGGTACACCACGCATTGTTGTATGAAAATTTCCCATGGAACGTTTTTTTTTTTTGAAAAATATGTAGTCAAGTTTGCAATTCGCTTGATATTTGTGGTTTTAGCCATATTTTTTTGCACTGAAGCTTTTTTAAAATTTCTATTTTGGTACACAGAAGTGTTATGTGGTTATCAATTTCTCCTTTTTTTGTTTTTGTAAGCCAAACCAAATACTCATACGGAGGCAATAAAATGGGCTCTGTACAAAAAACTTTCGCTTAGCGGCGTTTTAGAAATTTAGTATAATTAAATGAAATAATATTTTTTCCAACGCTAGCAATAAGTTAAAGTATAAACGAAGAGTTAATAGTTTCGTTTTTTATTTTTAGTATATTTTTTAACTTTTTACAGCGCTTCAAGTATATAATACAATTTTACTTAACAAAACTACATTAATTTGAATTTAAAAATTGTAATTATACCCTAGCGGTACAGTGCTCAGTTCGACAAAATAAGCTTTGTTAAAATTTTTAGATATATAATTATTATACGAAATGAAGTAGAATCAAATATTTCGGTTAGGTACTAAGGAGTGATTTCTTAGACGTCCGCAAAAATTTTACGTCGGTGATAATAACAGGGTATAGAAAATCCATCCCACTTTTCTGGAGTTTCTTTGCAAATTAAGAGCGAATCACTTTTGATGCGAATCGGTAGAGAGCGCGCTAGTTTGGAAGGAAAAATCATAAGTCATGAAGTCAAACATTACGGGTAACATGATATCTCTAGTCTCCTCTGACAGTTTTTAATTTTGCAGAAATAATTAATGGGGCCCAAAGCTAAGTACTTTTATATTTTTTCTTGTGCATTCTGAATTTTTTTTTCATCTTTCAGAATTTAGTAGAATGACTTTGAAATCTTCTATACTTAGAAAACTACTATTTTTGCCCTTTAGGAAATTAGTCTTCAAGAGGAATATTTCCACGCGACGTAAATTTGATTGGTTCCCTCCGATACCTAAATTTCACGCACGATGAGTGCCCAAAACTCGAGTGAAAGAGGTACGCTCCGAAAAGAAGAATTTTTTTCACGAAACACCACTTTGTTAATCGAATACAGCACTCTAATTAATTAATAAGAGATTAATTTAAAGAGATTGAAATTTTGCACACTTATAGATAAATGTTTATTCTACAGAGTAGGTTACTAAAAATTTAAAAAAAGTAAAATTTAAGGTGCTTAATCAATTCACAAAAGTGTATAAAAATGCCTATTTTCAATAATTATTTACAACATTGTGGTAAATGATTTAAAAGAAACGTTAACCCAATCTGTAGAGCACATAATCTTATTTTATGAGCAGCAAAATAGACTGAACCTCTAAAATTGAGTTTGGGTTTGTGCAATTTATTTATGCTATGTATTCGATATGAATTTAGTTTTTCATAGGAATTATATGTCTAACCTAATTTAGCCTAACCCAATCTCAAGAACTAAAGAGTAGTATACTCTATATTATGTAAAAAAGTAAATGAATGTGATAACTTTAATTGGAAGTATTGGAGCAACATTCCGATACGGGGTGATGCAGACTTTTGAATCTATGTGTATTATAAATATTTATAGTCTCATTAAATTAGTAATCAATATAAAGTGCTTTTTAATACATATTTTATCGATATTTACTATAAAATTATATTCAAATATGTAATTTTTATACCTATTTTAAGCTATTTACAATTGAAAATGTACTTTAAATTATTCATTCATTATAGGCTATTAGTAATAAAATGGATGATAATTTCTATGCAAATCTACGAAATTTATTTACCATTTAAGTACATACATACTTAACACCTTTTAAATTATAAAAGAGAATATATTACGTGGAAATTATCTTAAAAATTATAAAATCGGGGCAAATGTTAAGTGTTTGTGTACCAGTTTGCGCGTTAATATTTTTCTTTGTGCGGGATTGCAGAAAAAAAAATTATTAAAAAATTTTATTATCACTAAATTTTAATAAATTTTATAAAATATGTACACAGGATATCTGTAGAAAATAGTAGTACATTTTACAGAGACAAAAATTAAGACCCAACTTTATCTAAAATTGCTTCGTTAGTTCTTTAAAAAAAATCTGTTTTCCAAAACAAATTTGAGCGATCGGATTATAATTTAATATGTAAATGTAAACAGGTATTAATAAATAACAACTTTTTTATTATGGTTTTGCAAAATATTGGGATGTAAATCTAAAGGTTTAAAAATATTTAAATTAATTTTGAACATGACCTTTACTGTCACCCTGTACATTATTTAGGTCAATTGAAAAAATATATCCGTAATATCATTAGGAATTTATATTTAATAATATGAAACTTTTTATTTTAACCTACAAAGAAGGAAAGATACATAAAAATCAAATAAAACATGAATTCTTAGTTAATGAAGGTTGCTAAAAGTTAAATAAAATTATTTTTAATTTTTCTTGTAATTATCGAATATTCTAAAATCTATCTTTAGTTTTTCATAGAACAAGTATTTCTATAACAAACTATTCAACTACTCTTTCTTGAAGTAATTCTGGTATATTTTTTATTTTTAACTTAAATCATTTAAAAAATCATGAACAATACAAAAGTCGTGTTTTGAACATTAGACTCTCTATCGCTTTAAATACAGGGTGAGTTAAATCATAACTACTACCTTACTTATTGGATTTCTGAAAAACGGCGAAAGACTTGTTTATGAAAACTTTATTTTGAACTCAAAAGAAAAATTTTCCCACTTGACATAACGTCATAACGACATCAAAAGAAATTTAAATGGGTTGATAAGATTTTTATAGCATAAAATATAACCTTACTAAGAGTGCTCCACAGCAGTACCAAAAGGTTTATACTAGTGCCATCTAGATATAATTAAAAAATTATTAAATATCACCTCAAAGGATAGTTTAAACTTACACATAAAATTCATAAATGCCTTACTATTTGGAAGTTTCAAAAACCGTGAAATATGTGTCGCATTGTTTTTGAAAAACTTTATTTTCAACTTGAAAGATTTTTTTTTTCGGTTGACATGCTATCATTACCACGTCATTAATTTTTTAGTGGATTGATATGATCTTTTATATCATAAAATAATAAAACCTTACTAAGAGTATTTTTCAACAGTATCAAAAACTTTATACTTGCACCATCTCAACCCATTTAAAAAAATGTAGATGACGTCATAATTATGCCACGTCGAGCTTGAAAATTTGTCTTTGATCATTTCAAGAACAATGCGATATGTCTTTCGCCATTTTTAAAAATTCCAAAGAATAAGACAAGTAGGAATTTTATGCGTTACTTTAAATCCTTTGAGGTGATATTAAATATTTTTTAATTATTACATTTAAATGGCTCTGATATAAACTTTTTGGTACTGCTGTAAAACATTCTTAGTACGGTGTTATTTTATGCTATAAAAACCATATCAACCCATTAATAAAATTGTGATGACGTCATGTCAACCCATAAATTCTTTTTGGAGACCTAAATAAAGTTATTCAAAAACAAGGCGAGTCGTCTTTTGCCGTTTTTCTAAATTCCAAAAAATAAGGAAGTTATGAATTTTATGCTTTATGGCTCTGGAATAAACTTTTTGGTAATGCTGTAAAACATACTTAGTAAGGTGTGTTATTTTCTGCTATAAAGCTATATCAACCCAATAAAAAAATTTATAAATATACCTATACCTAGATTAAATTGTAATTTAGAAATAATTAACAGATACTAAGAACTTTTCTAGATAATAACCATAATAATCCGTACATTTGATTTTTGTATATATTATAAGGTAATTATTTTTATTTCCAGGATACCAAGCTATGAATGGAACACAAAGTAGAACTAATTTAGTAGACATAAACTCACGACGTGCCTTGTAAGTGATTACCAATTACCAATCAATAAAATAATTACTGTTTTAATGCCAAAACCAAAACTCGGTTATATTTATTATTTAAGAATATCACTTTGGTTCGGTTATAATACAAAAACCAACCTACTTTTTTCCATTCAAAAAACTAGGTACATAAGAGCACAATTGTTTATAAAAGCCATCAAAAAGTATTTCAAGGTAGTTTGTCGGACAATAAACAAAAACTTTTAGACAATCATAAATTGCTGGGCATGAAATAATAGATTAAACACCCTAGTCTAGACTAAATTGATTTTATAAAATTAAATATTTAGTAATAATATTTTTTAGGTTCAAGAGACGAGATTTTTACCGTAATACAACAGTTTTATTGGCATTTTTAATAATATTATTACTACTTGGATTTGCAATAATTACATTATATTGTAAGTATTTTTATAACTTTGCAAATTCCAGAAGTTATATTATAAATTTTAAGTTAAATATAGAATTATTTTTTAAGATATTCGATCAAATGAAGCTTTAAAAATTGCTAGACGATTGTGCCTAACTGAAGAATGTTTGCGTTCAGCATCAAATTTGCGATTGTCGATGAACGAAAGTGTTGACCCTTGTGAAGACTTTTATGAATTTACCTGTGGTCATTGGTCTGAAGAACATCCCAATCATGGATGGTATCCAAGATTTTCAACTTTTCAATCAATCGAAGAAAGAGTATTTATTTCTAGTTTAAATTTTCTTAAGGCCAATTCCACCACAGATGAGCCAAAGCCTGTGATTCAAAGTAGAAACTTTTATAAATCTTGCTTGGATGAAGGTTGGTACTTTAGAGAATAAAACAAAATTTAACTAAAATAATTATTTAAAGATGCGCAGGATGCACTTGGATATTCTGTGATTTATAAGTATTTAAAGGAAGTTGACTTGCCATTAGTTCCTACTATTTTTAACGATGAAGCGAACGCTGATGATTTTGTATTTGATTGGCTTAAAGTGTCGGTTAATCTTAAGATAGTTTTTGCTCTAAATATATTTATTCAATTTGATATTGATTCGGATATTTTTAATAGAAGTAATAATGTCTTATATGTTGGATCTGGAATTTCTAATTCTCCGCTGCCAAGGTATATCAATAAAGATTACTTTTCATTTTATGTAAAGCTATTAATGCTTATTAATCGGAATATTATAATAAAATCACTATTTTGTAGTCCATTTAATAAGAAACAACATAAAAACCCTTTTGGAGAAAGATCTAGAAGAAATTACAGATTGGACGATGATGATGATAGTGATGAGGATATTGATGATAACGAAACCTCTTTAGAAGTTAAGGAACGTGCCAAAAAGGCTATGGTGGAAATATTACGAGTAGTAATTGGCAATGTATCAACCATTCCAGATGAAGTACTTTTGGATAAAGCTGTGGACCATATCATAAATGTTACAGAAGACATCATAGAAGTAAAATAACCTAAAATCTAAAACAGAACATCTGCTATTTTATTCTTTTTAGATGATAACGTCAAATGTTACTGATATAGAAGAAATAGATATACAACATATAAAAACAGATGAATTACAAAAAATTACTGATGACTTTTTAGTATCAAAAAATATGCCAAAACTTCCTTTGTGGAAACCTTATATAGAACTACTCTTTAAGGCTTCTGACAATGTCACATTTAATTTTGAAGAGGATTTTCTGTACGTTTCGAAACCAGAAATAGAATATCTTTGTAACATTGTATACTATCTTTCAAAAACTCCTGATACAATTTTAGAACTATACAGTTGGTGGATTGTAATAAAATCCATGATAATTAGCACAACAAGGGATATAGTTGCTTATATAAATAAACAAAATCCTGCTTCTAATGAATACCCCGAATATGCTAGATCATTGTAATAATAAAAATAAATGTAATTATACTTTATAAAAAATCTGATTTTAGAGCATTGGACTGCGCAGCAATGGTGTCGAATTATATGGGTATAGCCATTAGTTACGGGATCGCTGATAAAACTTTTCCCAACAGTACAACACCAAAGGTAATTTTATTTAATAAACCTTAGACTATAAGAGATATTACCAAATTTTTAGGTGGAACGAATGTTAGATGATATAAAAGATGCTTTTGATCATCAAGTAAATAGTCTAACCTGGATGGATGAAATAACTAAAAAAGCCACTTTGGAAAAAAGTAAAAACATGTTAAGTTTTGTTGGTTTTCCAGAATGGCTACTAAATAGAACAGCAGTTGAAACTTATTATACCAATGTAAGGAACTTATCATTTTGAAATTATATTTATATTTTTTAAATATGCTCGTAGATATTAACTATAAATTCCACAACGTATTTAGAAAACATGATGCAATTTGTCAAGCTTGTAACACCTTCATCTTTAAATTCTTTTAAAAAAGAAAATGCAAAAAAATGGAGATCGGATCCAACAAGTGTAAATGCTTATAATTACTTTAGTGATAATGCAATAAGTACACATTTATACTTTTGCGATTTAGAAAAATTTTAACTTATAATTAATTTTAGTTGTTCCGATGGCTATTTTGGCATTTCCAATATATCATTTAGGATTAGAGTAAGTGAATACCCATTTGTAATGAATTAAATATTGAAATAATAAATATTTTAAGAGTACTTAACTATGGGGCTATTGGAGCTATTCTGGGACATGAGTTAACACATGGTTTTGATAATACAGGTAAAATCTCACATAAATATTGAAAAGTTTCTGTTATAAAAATATATTTTAGGTAGAAAATATGACAAAGAGGGTAATTTTATACAATGGTGGACGAATGATACCATAGAAACTTTTGAAGACAAAACCGAATGTTTCGTTTCTCAATATAATGGTTTTAAAGTGGAGAGTTTAAATAAAAATGTAAGTACTACAATAGTGTTCAATACTGAATATAGGAGATATACTATGATCTCACAAATTTAAAAATTAAAATGTTGGTTATTCACAAACATCTAATGGCAGGGCATTTTCTATACACGACAATCAATCCTCCAACTAGAATATATAATGGTACAGCTTCGTGGACCGACAGAATTTTTATAAACTCAAGTGACTACGCCAACCCAAAAGTCATCAACTCAAATATTAGTGACCACAAGGTACAGTCAATTGCTAAACCTTTAAACAAAGATACAAATCCAATTACTAGCTTTTCGTGGCTAAGGAACTATTTTCAGAAAAATAAAAAAATATTCTCGCCGCTAATTACTAATAAAAAATGGACTCACCTTTAGCAAAGCAAGGACATCAACTTAATGTTTGACATATCCCACAATACAGTTATGGCACATCATGTAGGAGTTTATCCAATCGTCAGAAAAAAAGTTAAAAACAGGTGTTAACCTCCCAGCAAAGAACTAAATAACATCAAATCAACACTCGACCTCAAAAGCCGAATACAAGACCAATTTGAAGACAACACGGAAGTCGCGCTTGAAATAATGGAACTCAATAAAGCCAGTATACAGAATTCTAACAATACATTAAAATTAATTTGGGAAATCATAAATAATGAAATGGGAAGAACACCTCAAATAAATAGCAACATCAGAAGATCTAATCAGCTTCTTTATAGAAACGGCTTAACCAACACGAAACTTAATAGTACACATAAAAATTTCTGTGAATGGGTCTAATTTCTTCTTGTGGCAACGGATGAAATAGAAACTATACTTACGAACCTCAAAAATACCAACTCCAAAGATATTTACAAACTTAGCATAAATTCAATAAAACCAATGCGAATACTTCTAGCTACACCTTTATCATTTATCTTCAATGAATGTCTTTCACCAGGAATATTTCCAGCAAAACTTAAATTTGCAATAATCCTTCCAGTATCTCTCCTCTCAGCCTTCTCGAAAATTCTTTATCAAGTAGTGCTGAGTCGCATAAACAAATCCTTTGAAATAAACAAGTAGTTCTGTGTTGAGCAATACAGGTTCAGAACCAAGCGTGGAACAGAGGACGCAATGGAAAATCTACTTGAGAAGGAACACATATAAATTACAAATGTGTAACCTAAGAGGAGGATTTGACACCATGTCACATGAAAGCTGAACACTACAGGTTTGGTAGAACTTCCCAGAACATTACTATAATCATACCCATGTGACCGAAAACAACTAGCTGAAGCTATATGAAATTATTGAAGCAGTTTTAAAATAATTACTTAAAGAATTTCTCAAGGTTCACTGCTAGGCCCCATTCTTTTCATAATCCATATGAATATATTGCCCATTAACCTACAGTGTCAAATCGATGACACTACAATAACTATAGAAGGAACAACATGGCAAAATGTTGAACAGGAAAGTGCAAAAAAGTTTCGAGCTCCCGTAAAATGGTTTGAAGGTAACCAACTTCACCTAAACAAATCGAAAACCATGAGAATAAACTACGCAATGGACATATATGGTCTCAGGTAAACCGGTAAAATTTTCCTAGACTTCTCCACATTGACCCCGACCTGGGTCGGAGCAACTTTCTATAAAGCAGTTAAAAGCATCCTAAGCCATAAAGAGATACCTAGGTACAAACTTCTTCCATTCTCTACTCCCATATGGAATTGAAATATGCGGATACTCAAACCATATGGACCACAATCTATTGTTTCAGATAAAGGCAGTCCGAAGTCCAAGACAACTTTTAATTTAATTTAATTTGTATTTATTTGCTACCCACATGTACATACATACACATACCTTTGTATTATATTGACTACGTCTGTACAGATTACCAATAAATATTGTTATTATTATTATATTTTCAGATTAATGGGAAAAATACTCTGGGTGAAAATTTAGCAGATAATGGTGGCCTTCATCATGCTTATTCTGCTTATCAATTGTACCTGAAACGAAATGGAGAAGAATTACGTCTACCTGGTTTTGAAAAATATACAACAAATCAACTGTTTTTTATTGCATTTGGAAGTGTAAATTAATTATATCATCATTTTGCTCACATAAATTTAATTTAACATTTATAGATTTGGTGTGAAATAAAAGATCCTGCTTCTTTACCTGCACAGTTGGCTGATGAACATAGTCCAAATCCTTTTAGAGTTTTGGGAAGCTTACAAAACTCGCACGAATTTGCTGAAGCTTTTAAATGTCCGGTAGGCAGTAAGATGAATCCAAATCGAACAAGATGTAGAATTTGGTAATAGAACATGGGTGATAATTTTTAAGAAAAAAAAAAGGTTTTACAGTTTTCATTTGTTGAAATCAAAAATTACTAAAAGTATTAATTTTTTGAATACTCAAAAGTTTTATTATTCATTGAAAATTTTTTGTTTTGAAAATCTATCTGATATTCATATATTTAAAAAAATTATATGTTTGCAATAGTTAAAACTAAAAACTAAATATCTAAATACTATTTTATAAAAACTGAATACAGTTTTAAAACTTTTATCCTGTGATCAAACATACACAATTAATATTTTCAAGATTTCTTATATTTTTACTACTCTCAGGATCAATGTTTTTATTTTTGTTACAAAATTTATTTATATTTGGGTATTGTTTTAAAAATGTATACCATGTCAATTAATATTATAATTTAATAATGGGCTTAAATGAAATATACCTAGTGCTAAATTATTGATCTGATCACAATTAAATTCATTTGATTTTAGGGAGTACATAATTTAGTTTAGTAAACATTCTGCTTTACTACTGTGAATGGTGTATTAAAAATTAATTTCATAAATTGAGTATTTTATTGGATAAGTGCTAAGTGCCACAATCGGTTTATGAAAGGATCTTTTACTACTTTTACTACTTTTTCTCTTTTATTAAATTGAATGATATGATTTTTCTTGCTTTATACCATGGGCTCATTTTTTATAATTTTTAATACTACATATTTTTAATGGAGCTAATATGTATCAAGTATCACGATTTGACCAATTTTAAAGTTAGATAAATTTAATAAAAATGATTATACAGGGTTCCATTGAAAACTTTAAATGTCGATTATTTAATAATTAAATTTTTTTCAAAAACATAACCAAACACGTCGATTTTTGTTTTGAGGTGGACGCATTATAAGACCAATTAAATCACTTTCACGTCGCTTCCTTAAGCGGGGGGCTTTAACCCGAAAATTCTTAAAAGGGCAAGAAGAGTTGACCAATATATCATTAAGCATATAACAATATTAAACAAAAGTTTTTACAAAATCTATAAAATACAAAATAACAAAACAAATCATATATTTTCTTTAGCTTTTTCCTTCGCTTTAATTCTTTCCACTTTAGCTTTAAGACCATTACAACGTTTTTTGATAGCAACATGTTCTGCTTTTCTCTCGATTTCTTTTTTTTTTAACTGCTATTTTTTTTCTTTTTCAATGCGTGTTAACCTTTTTTTTCCAAATATCTTTAAAGTCTATACAAAATTGGCTCCAAAAATCAAAGAAATCGTGTAGTGAAGCATCTTCCAAAGCACCGCTTTTAGGTTTAAATTGGAAAAATTTCATGGTGTCTATAAAAATGATTTTACAGTTATCTACCTTCGTATGCTCCTCTTCTAATCGCTTTTCCGCTTCAGCTAAGAAAGTCTCAATTTTTTCTTTGAAAGGCTCCAAATTCTCTAGTGTTGAAGCATTAATATCTCTATTAGTGTGGATTTTACAACCTGCAAGTTTCTTCTCCAACCTCTTTATATCGCCTAAAATTTCAAGAAAATTAACAATGGCTGCTCTTCCGACATCTCCAGGGTCAGGTATTGGCAATGAAGGTGGTGCTAACCAAGGACTTTCCAATTTCTTAAGATATAATTGAACAATATAATGAAGAAGGGTGGTTTGTGAATCCTTTGATTTAACATCCTTTAATTTCGACAAAATTTCTAAACCAAAACCATCAGCTTGGCCCCTGGTCATATTACCACCATTCATAAAATTTCCCAAAGTTAAAATTATCGCCATGACTTTTTTTAAACTTTGATTTTTTGTTAGAAACGATTTAATATTTGATAAAGTATGCTCAATAGTGGTAATTGAATCATCAAAATCCGCAGTGAACATAAAACATCATATTCTATTAACAACTTTTGATATGTCGTGTAAAAATTGTTCGGGTTTATCTAAAGGTATTTCGGGTTTTGATGTTAAATGGTCATTAATTAACGATAACTCCTCAGCTGTAGCTCGTGCTTCATAAATATTTTGTAGCGCTTCCAAAGAAATAACAGAAGTATCTAAATTATAAATAGCATTTTCAATTTCTTGAAAATTCACGTGTAAGCTCTGCGCTAAAATACCAACATTTTGAGATCGTCTTGCCTCTTGCCCTTTAAGAAATTTGGGGGTTAACGGCCCCCGATTAACGACGTGAGAGTCGGACATATAATGTGTCCTCCTTAAAACAAAAATCTACGTGTTCAGTTATTTTTTTGAAAAAAAATCAGTTATCAAATAATCGACATTTGAAGTTTTCAATGAGACACCCAGTATTTGATATATGCTTTTTATATTATATTTATTATTTTATGAATCACTTATGTCCATTAAGAATTATAAACTTGGGTAGTTTTAAATCTATAATATGTGATATTAAATAATTTAACAGTATTAAGGATTGCGAAGTAATTACTAGGTATTTATTTTTTTGTAGTGTTTTAATGTAAAGTTCTTTACGAAATTCAAAAGTTGTTTATGAAATGAGATGATAATATATATTATTTTTAAAATTTTACTTTATAGTAATGAAATTTTATATTTATACTATGCAAGTTTTCAAAAAAATAAATATGTGATAAATATAAATATTATACACCTAAGTACTTGCTAATATGAGTGATTTAATGCTGTTAACGTCACTAATATAACTCTGTTATTGCTTAACACGTGTGCTGTTTATTAAATTTAATAAAAAATATTTAATTTTAAATAGCCTTTTCGTATTTTCCCATTTTTTAGAAAAATTCACGCTAATAACGATTCTACGGGGGTTTCTATTACCTAGCAAATAGAAAAATTAGAACATTTGAAATCCGGTGACGTTGTTTTTATATTTTTGAATCCACTAGAAAATCACTAAACAAATAATATTCTTGTTTATAATAGTTAGAAAAGATCTCCGTATAAGTATGGGTAAATCTTTGATATGGGATTTTACATGTGTTGTCACAATGCTTACCTTCATATTTAATAACTTCATATATTTCCACTGGTGTTTTATTTTCTTCATTTTTAATTCAACGAATTAGCATAGCAATGCTGCTTCATTTTTAGGAATAATTTCAAAAGAAAATTCTCTAGAAAACATTTAATTCCCTTACAATTTTCAGATAGAGTTCTTCTATGCCCATTGATTTAACAACTTCTTCGAGTTTAAATTATTCACTGTTGGCTCAAAGTGCAACCAACACCGAAAGTTCAAGCGAAATTTTTTCGATATAAAACGTTTCATTATTCCGTCAAACGTGATGATTTTGGAAGATGAAAAATTTATTAATAACTCTTCTAGTCTCGTCAAACAGATAGTACTAAGGGATTCAAAAAACATTGGAAACATTTTATGAATACTGTAATTCAGTGTCTCACTACACAAAGTCCCATTTAGAACATCTAAAAAATCTTATGTAAGTTACATCAACATCCCTATTTTTGAAATGGAAGGAATTTTCAATAAAAGCATTTAACTAAATGGAAAAAGAATTGTTTTCAGAAAATTCTTTTAATAAAACGTCTTTCAAATTGAAAATTCAACATTTTGCACTACGGTTTATGGATATTTCACAACATTATGCTTAAGAATTTCTTAGATATTTATTGGAAAGATTATGGGCAGATATCAATAGGATTACTACCAAACCCACGCCAATTAATGCATGAATACAATGATTCCGATGTGACAACAGTTTCCATAAAAACACAGTCAGTTGTGAGGCATATTTTATGAGTTGGCAGGAAATTGCCACATTTATAATGAATATTTTTTTGTTTGTTTATTTTTTCTGTTTTAGGTCCATAATTGTTGTTTTTTAAATACGTAATATTGAAATAAACAAAATTGGGGTTGACAGGATTATTTGGACTAATGTTAATTAAAAGCAGATAAAACTTCTTGTGTCAAAATTTTGTCAGGATTATTTGGACTAATGTTAATTAAAAACAGATATAACTTCTTGTGTCAAAATTTTTACAAAATATTGAAGTGATACAGAATAATTGATATGATTTATTAGTCTTTATATCTGGTACTTTTTACAAGTACAAGTACCTTTTGATGAAAGAACACGTAAAGTTTTTAATTTTTGATTTTTTATCTATTTTATCTCTACCTTTAAAACTATAGTTAGTGGAGATTTATCATTGTGTTTTGAAGTTACTTAATTAATTACTTAGTTAATTAATTTTTTCCCCAATTTCTCGTACCTATTATTGCAGTTATACAGATGGAAAAATTGATATTTAAAACAGCAGAAATTATAATGTCTGAACTTTCTACAAGTAAATCGATTTGCATCATCAATTTAATTTCCAAATGCATATAAAAATATCATTGATAATATAAAACGAATTATAATTTTTCAAATATAAAGTATATGATTAAATAATGATTAATGCATTCCTGGAAATTAAATTTACCTCTTATCGTGTTTTATTTCTTGAAATTACAATATTGCCCAATTTATTGCAAGTTTAAAAACATTTTTTTATTTAATTAAGGTATGCTGATCACAAACATTTTAATTTTAAATTCTGCGAATTATTAGACATATAATTGCAACAGTTATAAATTGTAATAAGTATTAAAAAAATTATCTCAATCTAATTATTTTTATCCATATCTTATAAGTTTGTATTTGTTATATGCGATTTATTAATTTTCGTAATTAATTGATGATTAAACCTTAGAGAGGTAGTTCCATTGTACGCTTTAAATTTTTAATGTCTTACCACTTTTATATAAATTGACGATATAAATCCATCAAAAATGGACCTAATAATACATTTATCCCCGTAAGTAGATGTATATTATTTATAATTATTATATTTAGTATGTTTCTCTGTACAATTTAATTTATAAAAAAATATTTATAAATTCAGATTATCTTGTATAACTTGTGTATGTATATGCCAGTAACCGGGATGTGGTTTTGTACTTAATTTTGAATTTTGACATCATATCTATATTTTTATAAAAATTTACTCAAATTCAAAACCTCTCTGCTTTCGCCGTCGTGCAGAGATAAAACTGAATTTTTTATAATATCAAAGATGAGCAAAATGAGCAAAAATCATCAAAATATAAAAGTAAAATTCATGTATTCATTCTACTTAGATGTTAATTTCAATATATTTTCAAAAAAAATAATTTTTTTAACTATTTTATTTTTAAGTGAAGAAATTAATTAGTCGGCTTATTTCGGACAATTCTTTATTATATTATAATGTTCTTTTGCTAACGTTTCGCCAGATCAACGCTGGCTTCTTCAGAGCTACAATCATATAATAGGTACATATTACAAAAAGTGAAATACTATTACATTAAACGTTCACATATTAAAATAGACAATACGAAACAATTAACAAAAACAAAAGAAAAATGTATCTCACCTCAGAAGCGTCTTTATATAATATGTCAATAAAAATATTGTTGCATCCATAAATCAACCTTGTTAAATATCATAAAATGGTAACTTAAACTAATTTTTGTGAAGTTATAACAACGATAATTAAAGATTTCAATTAGCTCAGTATTAACATACATATTAGGTAATAGAGGTTATGACCATAGAAAATCAAATATAAAGAATTCAACAATAACGCTATATTACAGAATCATACTGGGTGAGATGTAAATTTCTTCATTCATTAACCCGGACGCTAATATCCCCTTCATTTATTTTTAAGATTATTATTTTTTTAATTATATGATTCGATACCTACATAGTATCTATAAACAGACTGAAAATAAACTTTTTGTACGCCAAAATTTTTCAATCAAAACACTTCATAAAGTAAACAAAATTTCCCAGCCTTAAAAAAGTGATTACGTTACGGGGGATTTGTTCGGTGATAAGTTACATAAATTTAAAATGACCGTAATTACTAACATTATTTTACATGTGCAGCAGTTTCTTTTGAAAATTCAGTCAACCGGGCCTTCTTGAATTTATTGCATTTTACAAACTCAATTTCATTTACAATTTTTGATTGATAATATCTTCAGAACAGTGCGCTATAGAATTGTCGAAAGTAATAATGTCGAACGTAAAAGTGTCGAAACGCAAACTACTAAATTATCGAATCGCAAATCCGTATATTCGAAGAATGCAAAAATGACGAAACGAAAAATTATCGAATCCGAAGAATCGACTCATTTTTAGGTCTATTTCCAGTTAACTGTTTGTCGACACTCTGGATTTTAATTTCTATTTGACCTGTTTCTATTTATCTATCAACATCACAGATTTAATAAGTAGGTTTTTCTACAAATTGATTACGTTCGGGATACTTCGGATTCGATAATTTTGAATTTCGACCTTTTTTTCGTTCGATACTATTACGTTCGATATTTTTGCGGATCGCCGATACGACATTTTTGGGTTCGACGATTTTACGGTTGACGCATTTGTGGTAAAAGATCTTATGGATTTGTTATTCCACAATTTTGCCTTTCGACATTTTTGCGTTTGACACTTTGTGTTCGACATTATTGCGTTCTACGAATTTACGGATTTGCAGTTCCACACGTTTGCGGTTCGACACTTTTCCATTCGACACTTTTACGTTCGACAATTTAGTGCGTCACCTTCAGAACGAGATATACATATATCAATTCAATGAAATTGTATATGGGTATACAAGTTTATATGTTTTGTTTCAAATTGTTTACCTAAAATTTTGGGTTTCCATTTTTTTTAAATGTGATGACGTCACGTGGGCCCTCAACGATGACGTCACAAAATATTTAACTCTTTGAATGCATTCCATGTTACAAATCCTCGTGTTTATAATGTTCATGTAACAATATAATACACACGTTCTTCCATATTTATGTTTTATGTTTCAAAATTGTGGTGGTGATTGCTTGGAAAAAAGTTTCTATAAAAATGGTTCCGATTTCTTTTCCCAAGGAAGCCGCAACTTAGAAAACTAGAAGCTTTTGATTGTTTATTTCAAAGCGGTTCTTAGTAAATCGTTTAAATTTTATACATAACCAAGTTTACACTTTACTCACATGGTTCATTTTGAGATTTTTTTGCTTGGTTGTAACTGGTAATTGATATTAAGATACCATTGGCATCGGTATTTAAAACATTGGTCATTTTTTCATAAGATTTTTATCCGAACTGCATTCTTAAATCAAACTTAGAACGAAAGAATATGCCAATAAAGAGAAATAAAATTTAAACAAAATAATCTGCTTTTATTGTTTAATTTTTTTTTTAATTTTATTATTGTCGTATTAGAAGGGAATATATTTACTGTCCATGTTCAATCGGCCTTGAATGTATTTTTCTCTTACAGCGCAATCTATTGGATTCGTATACAGGGTGTAAACGTTTAAACGCATCGATCGGTATTTGAAGCGCACGGGTTTTAGTGCGAGAAGCTTTTCGTTGTTTAGCCTCTCATTCTAAACGCTCGCTCATCGCTTCTTCTCATCATTCCGTTGTGTCGTGAGTAGGCAGCCAGCAACTCTCCTACGAAAAATTACATTGCGTAAAGTAAAAATGCCGCGCGCTACCTTATTTATAATCACCAAATCATATCATTTTCATTCTTAATTACGTATCTAAATAAACACGAAATTTATTTAATTAATTAAAACAATAAATTATAGGAGTCATTTCTAAAATAACAAGTTAGTTTTACTTTAAAAAAATTCCGGTTCAGTTTTGTTTTTAATTTGTCATTTATTGTTTTTAAGCGTTATTTTCGTCTTTTTGAACATGAACCTGTATTTTTCATATTGTTACTAACTACCTTGTAATATTTTACTTTTTTGTTAGTGGCAAGTCTACACCCCTAAAAATTATTATCTTGAAATAATTATTGCGTATTTCAAAATGCGATAGTAAATCTAAAAACAATTCAAAAAAAATTTTTAAATACACATTTTTCATAATTTTTATTTAAACATGACGTTTTTAAGTAATTTTTATTGAAAAATTGTAGCAAAAGTTTCTGAAATTTTAAAAATCGGGTTGCGGCGTTTTGTAGAACATACATTTATCGACTTTTTTATGATAATTGATTATAATAGCCTAGTACACATTTGCTTATTCGATTATACGTATGCAATAGAAGCAACAACACATAATGCCTCGCTACACAATTCAAGAAAAAACAGATATGCTATTTTGGTATATTGAGGGCGACTTTTCGGTTTTAAATTGCGCCGCCCAGGGTAGTATTTGTACCAAAATTTTGCCAAAAAATTTGCAATTTTTTAAAATGAGTCTATTCCCGGTGTTCACCTTCGGTAAAAATTAGAAATCTCCAATTTTAATTTTTTTCGATTAGATCGACCCGTCAAATTAAAGTTATTTTAAAATGGATGACATGTGGGGATCAATTGCTTTCTACACCCCAAAAAGTAAAAAAACAACAGTTTGGACAGGAATTCTTGGTGACAATATTATCGGACCGTTTGTTAATAATGGACACTTGAATTCCCAAAAATATCTGAAATTACTTCGAGAAAGCATTTTACCAACTATAAATTTATTGCCTGATATTAACATCAATGATATTTATTTTCAACAAGATAGGTGTCCTGCACATAAAGCACAATAAGGGAGTTTTTACAAGAACATTTTCCCAACAAGTGTATCACTACCCATTCAGATACCTTGCCATGGCCAGCCCGTTCTCCGGACCTATCACCTCTAGATTTTTCTACTGGGGATATGTAAAGGATTATGTTTACCAATCCGGGAAATTAAATAACTTGGAGGAATTACAAAATAAATTAATGAATTATTCATTATCCGTCACGCCAGACATGCTATTAAATGTAAGACGATCATTTTATGATCGGTTGGGGTTTTGTTTAGCACAAGAAGGCGACGTATTTGAAAATTTTTTGTAATTTTCTTTATTAAACAACTGTTCTTTTCAGAACAACCACAATTAAAGAAAGAAACCTTCTCAAGCTGGAGCGGTTTTGCACAAGGCAGAGGAACATGCCGTTTAAACACAGCACTCGTTCTTCGACGAATCCCACGAAATTTTAGTATGTTCTGGGGGACCAGATTCTGAAAACGATCGTTTTGACCCGCCTGGGCCTATCCATTAAGGGGGCGGAGATACAACCCATTTTGTATTTTTGCCAAGAGATCGGACGTTTTCATCCGATTTTAAAAATTCCGGTTGGATCGTAAAGGGCGATATTGATTCTAAGCGGGGTTCGAATATAAAATTTACTTAAACAAATCAACTGTCAGTATGGTATTTTATTTTCACTTATTAATACCTTAAAAAGGTATTATTAAATATGACTATTTTAAACTATTTTTTATAGTAAATTTCCTAAAAATGCTGTATTTTTTTAAGTTTTAGGATGTAAAAATTACTTTTTGGGGTATAGAAAGCAATTGATCCCCACATGTCATCCATTTTAAAATATCTTTAATTTGCGGGGTCGATCTAATCGAAACAAATTAAAATTGGAGATTTTTAATTTTTACGGAGTGAACACCGGGAAGAGACGCATTTTAGAAAATTGCAATATTTTGGAAAAATTTTGGTACAAACAATACCCTGGGCGGCCCAATTTAAAACCGAAAAGTCGCCCTCTCAATATACCAAAATAGCTTATCAGTTTTTTCTTGAATTGTGTATAGCGAGGCATTATCTATTGTTTGCTTCTATTGCATGCGTATAATCGAATAAGCAAATGTGTACTAGGCTATTATAATCAATTATCATAAAAAAAGTAGATAAATGTATGTTCTACGAAACGTCGCAATCCGATTTTTAAAATCTCAGAAACTTTTGCTACAATTTTTCAATAAAAATTACTTAAAAATGTCATGTTTAAATAAAAATTATGAAAAATGTGTATTTAAAAATTTTTTTTGAATTGTTTTGTAGATTTACTATCGCATTTTGAAATCCGCAATAATTATTTCAAGATAATAATTTTTAGGGGTGTGGACTTGCCACTAACAAAAAAGTAAAATATTACAAGGTAGTTAGTAACAATGAGAAAAATACAGGTTCATGTTGAGAAAGATAGAAATAACCCGTAAAAACAATAAATGACAAATTAGAAACAAAACTGATCTGGAATTTTAGTAAAGTAAAACTAACGTGCTATTTTAGAAATGACTCCCATAATTTATTTTTTTTTAATTAATTTAATAATTTTCGTGTATATGGCATAAAGTCATAAATTTAGATACGTAATTAAGAATGAAAATGATATGATTTGGTGGTTATAAGAATATCCGCGATCCGCGCGATACGATTAATATGGTGAAATAGCGCGTTGGTAAATTTCCACAATGTAAATTTGGAAGGAGAGTTGTTGGCTGCCTACTCACGGCTCGGCGAGATGAAGCGATGAATGTGCGTTGAAAACCGTCTTCCCCAAAATAAGTAATATCTTTTCAGAACTAGTACCCTTTAATAATACAAACAATTTTAAAAACAATGCATATCTTGTAACTTCTCTCCGCCACAAAACTATAAATGCTGGACGATTTGCAGCACTTTTATTACTTAATTAATTATCATAAAAAAATACTTACATTTAAATAAATGTATGTTTTACAAAACGCGGCAACCTGATTTTTAATACCACAATAACTTCCGCTATAATTTTCCAACATAAATTACTTAAAAACGACATTTTTAAATAAAAATTATGAAAAATGTGTATTTAAAAAAAAAGTTTTGTATTGTTTTGTAGATTAACTATCGAATTTTGAAATCCGAAATAATTATTTTAAAATAATAATTTTTAGAGGTGTAGACTTGCCCCTAGCAAAAGAAGTAAAATATTACAAAGCGGGATAATTAGTAAGAATATGAAAAATACAGGTTCATGTTCAAAAAGACGAAAATAACGCTTAAAAACAATAAATGACAAATTATTTATTATTTTAGAAATGACTCCTATAATTTATTGTTTTAATTAATTAAATAAATTTCGTGTTTATTTAGATACGTAAATAAAAATGAAAATGATTTTTACTTTACGCAATGTCATTTTTCGTAGGAGAGTTGCTGGCTGCCTACTCACGGCACAACGGCATGATGAGAAGAAGCGATGAGCGAGCGTTTAGAATGAGAGGCTACGCAACGAAAAGCTTCTAAAGCCTGAATTCTCAGCAAACATGAATTCTAACCTTACTGACAGTGAATCAAATCGGCGACGCTGAATTTTCCCACCGCTCGTTGGAAAGTTGTGGTAGGAACTAGGGACTCCCACTCTGCTCCCGATCAGCATCACGTATGTAGAGAAATCTAATGAAATGAACAGCTCTGCGTTCCGATGAGGAATGAGAAGCCCCGCCCATTTCTCAGTTAATCGCGCCTTCTAAAATGCTAGGACATACGATAGTAATAGTGGATTCTCCGTTATCATTACATTCCGCTACCTTAAGAGGATAGTCGGCGAATTTTAGCGCTGGATTTTGAAGTTCGCTTGATATTTACGGTTTTGGTCATAATTTCTTTTCCAGTGAAGCTTTTTTAAAATTTCTTTTTTTGGTACACAGAAGAGTCTTGTGGCTACCAATTTCTTCTTTTTTTTTATTTTTGTAAGTCAATCCAAATACTCATACGGAAGCAGTAAAACGGGCTCTTTACAAAAAACGTTCGCTAAGCGGCGTTTTAGATTTTTATAAAAAACTAATTGAAATAATATGTCATTTCCAACGCTAACAATAAGTTAAGGTATAAGCGAAGAGTGTATAGACTTGTTTTTTGTTTTAAAAATATTTTTAAACTTTTCACAGCGCTCCAAAAATTAAGTAAAATTTTAAGAAATATCCTCTTAACCAAGCACGTACTGCATTACTTAGTTCAACATACGTTCAAGCGAAAGTTGCCGTGGTTAAATGTAATTGAATTTACCTCTTACAGGTAAAATATCTTGAAAAAAACACGAAAGTGGGTAAAGCGTAAATTAGGTAAATTTGAATTCTTTACTAGGAATCGTTTTCAAATAAACTAAAAACCTATTCTTTGCCAACTCCTTTAAAAAGCTGCAGCTCCTTTACGAAGTGAAACATATCTTTATAGAAACGTTTATTCTTATATTGAAAGAACGAATCACTACTAGAAGTATTGAATCATAAATAAGAAACATTCTGTATAAGATACTTAAATACTTAGATTTTCAAATGCAGACTAAACATTTGTGTACTTTTTTAATAAGATAAAGTTTATCACAGTTTATTTTATTTTAAGGGTTAAAAGTATTATAATTATTGGACTGACAATAATTTCAATAATTTGTAAGTATAACATTTTGTAAAAAAAACTATATTTAAAAGCAGAATATTCTATTAGATTCACTATCCAATGCTTCAATAGAATTTTCAAGGGAACCTGAAAAGGTTTGCTATACCGATGATTGTTGGCGTTCGACATTTCATTTAAGCAATTCTATGGACGAAAGTGTTAATCCTTGCGAAGATTTTTATAAATTTGTCTGCGGCAAGTGGGGGGAAGAACATAAAAATCCAGGGTGGTTTATTGGATTTAACAATTTTAATTCCATGACGGAAATGTTACTTAAAACGAATTCAAAATTTCTTAATGCTAATTCAAGTGCAGATGACGCAACACCAGTGATTCAAAGTAGAGATTTCTATAAATCTTGTTTAGACAACGGTTCGTATACAACCTTTAAAATATGTATATGTACAACATTAATAGGTAATCATTTAAGATAGTCGAGATGCACTTGGTTATTCCGTAATATATAAGTATTTACAGAAAGTTGGTTTGCCGTTAGTTCCGAATTTTTTTAAAGATGTAACAGTAAGACCAAAATTTAATTGGATTAAAGTGGCAGTAAACCTTAAAACTATATTTTCTCTTGATGTGTTTTTTAAATTTACCGTTGTACCTAATGTTTTTAATGAAAGCAGTAATATTCTTGTTGTTGAACCAGGTAATTTGGAATCTTTACTACCAAAGTATGTATTTAAATGAATATATGTAATAAAAATACTAATGTACTTATTTAAGGACCCCTTTTGGATTAGAATTTAGTAAAAATATAAAATTAATATTAAAGGACTTGATACAAAACGCCGGTAATACTCCCGATGAATCTAAACTGAATGAAGTCTATGATCTCATCGATTCTGTTAGGAAAAATATAAGAGTAAAATACTAAATTAGAAACAAATATAATTTCCAAAATCAGTTCTGAACAGGGATAATTTTTAGGCAAATTCCTGGATTCATTTTGATTTTACGTTATTTGACCTAAAGAAATTAAAATTTCATGAACTACAAAAAATAACTGACGACTATTTGATTTCTAATAATCTCCCAAAATTGCGTATTTGGAAGCCTTATATAACATTTCTTTTTAAAGCATCGGATAAAATAAAATTTAATTTTAAAGAAGATTATATATATGTTTCGGAGTATTATATAACTTCAATTTGCAAAATTGCGCACCTTATTGCATTAACTCCTAAACATACTTTGGAATTATATACTTGGTGGGCTGTTGTGGAGTCAATGATAATGAGTACAACGAGTCATGTATTAAGAATGTTAGATAATGTAGAAGAACATGATCCTCCTATGTAAATATAAAATGAAAAATATTTTAACAGAAATAATCGAAGCTATTTTTAGAGATCTTAAGTGCTCCAGAATAGTGTATGAGCATATGCCATATGCAGTAAGTCACGGAATTTTGGAAAAAAATGATTTCAGGATTACAAAGCTAAAGGTTAATAAATAACATTTGGGTACCTAGGCATAACTTAAGTTTTTAGCTGGAAGAAATGTTAAATGATATAAAAAATGCGTTTGTCTATGAAATTAATAATATTGAATGGATGGACAAGAAAAATAAAAATATTACTATAGAAAAAAGTAACAAGATGTTAAGTTTTATTGGTTTTCCAGAGTGGATTCAAAACAAAACTGCTGTAGAATTATATTATTCAAATGTAAGTAAAATATCTAAGACGTTTTTTTTTTGTTTTTAACCATTTTTAATGTTTTAAGATTTCTATAAATTCAAGTACATATTTAGAAAACTTGATGCAATTTGTTCAACTTGTCACCCCCACGAATTTAAATAATTTTAAAAAGGAAAATACTGGATCTTGGCAAAAATACGAAAATTTGATTACACCAGTAAATGCTTTTAACAGTTTCCGAGAAAATGCGATAGGTATGTGGTATGTATGACTTTAAGAGCGACACGGCGGGGAAAAACGATAAAAAACAACTCTTGTTAACTATATAATGGTGGTTCAACTTTTGCAAATAAAATAAAATCTTCAGTAAAAGTACTTCTAGATGTTGAGAAAAATATTAGTAAAAATAAATATCAAAATCCGATTAATTCGACCACGATCGTTTTTTTTCGTCACGCTTCAGTTAAATTAGAATTAGAGAGTGAGTGAATTACCAGAAAAATGATTATGGTAAAATTAAATTTTATGGCTTACCTCCCATTTAGCGAAAACAATGAAAAATTTCGTCGCTATTTTGTCTAATTTGAGAGTGCTTTAATTGTGCTCAATAGTGCTCTCACAAAAACTGAAAAGAATTATAAAATAGTGCAATATAGGTTTTAAGCTTTGACAGGTAATGGAAATAATTAATCAATTTCGTATTTTTCTTTGTCGATTGTTAGTGCTTAGAGCTGCAAGCTTCGTTTTTGCTGGGAAATGGCGCAACTTTTATTTCAAAATATTAAAAAAGTTATGGACATTTTTTTCTTCTTTTGATAGACATCATTTTTATTTTTTCTCAATCGTTAATGCTTCCTTTGTACTGGATAATGCTGAAAATATACCCTAATAGTATTTTTAAAAGTAAAAATAAAACAATCGAAGCAATAATGATTACAAACCAAAAAATAATAAAATAAATCGGTGCATATCAAAAGATGAAACTCTTTTTAAATAATTTAAATTAAATAAAAATTTAAGACTCTAACCAACAAAAACGAAGGACAAAAATGACATAAATTAATAACTTTCGCTAGCTGTCAAAACTTAAGCCCTTAATGGAATTTTAATTTTATTATATTTTTTTTTAATTTTTGTGACTTCGCTATTCAGTTCAATTGAAGCACTAACAAATTAGACAAAGAAACGACTAAATTTTCATTATTTTCGATAAATGGGAGGTAAGGTACAAAACTTTATTTTGCCATAACTCTTTTTCTAGTTATTCGCGTAATATCATTATAAAATCATGAAACGCCTCAATTAAGGCAATCAAGTTTTAGTGTAATCTAAAAAAATGTGCTACATCATTTGGGCTAACATCACACGCACTTGGAGCTCACAATTTAAGATTCTAGTGAGGCTATAATTCACCTTTCAGGGGTCTTATTTTTGAACCAGTAGATGTCGCCTATGATTTTTATCATTCTGTCCTTTTCATTTACGTGACAAAATAAGAGTCTATCCTTGTAGTCTTATAAGTGACATCATGTCTACTAGTTTAAAAATAATCCCACAGTAAAATTTATACAGGGACAACTCAAAAAAGAAAGTTTTTTTAATAAATGCAAAAAATTGTTTAAAAAGTTAACTTAAAACAAAATATTATTTAGGTAATATTTTTAAGAATCATCTATATTAGTTTCAAAAATATTACCTCCCTAAATAATACTTAGTTCTATTTACATTTTAAATACAGTTTTTTGAATTTTTTAATAAACTTTTTTTTGAGTTGTATCACTTTAGAAGCAAGTGTACGACATGTAAAAATGATCAGTAAATTATATTGTGCTTTTAAAATCCTTTAAAATGAAGTATCACAAGTATGGGGGTGCAATTTTAAAATTTAAAATTCAGGGTAACTGGGGCAAACTTTTGTACGACAATACGTTTCCCCCACCTAAAAAAAATAACCTGTTTTGTCGATTTTTTTATATCTACTCAAATTGAAGTTATTCAGGGTAGATCTTTTTCAAATGATCGCCCTGTACAGTGTTTATCAATATGCTATTTGAGTAAAGCAGTATGCTCTGTGTAAAACTTATCCAGCCAGTAAAACAATTCTTAGAACTTGAGTTTTTATCCTGCCTTCAGAAATTCCAAATATTAGACTAATTCATACTTAAAAATAGACCATATAAATATTTTTGTTATTTAAAACTACAAATATATTGATGCAATTTTAGTAATCCCAGGAAGTATTTTGGCATTTCCAGTATATAATTTGGGACTAGAGTAAGAAAATTTTAAATTTTACTTAAATTTATCTATAACATTGTAAGCAAGAATAAATTTAATTTGATTTGAAATACAATGTGTGTCTTCAGTTTATAATTATTCATAAATTTTGCTATTTTATAGATAATTATAGGTAATTACTTTTTGTTAAATCGTTTTATATCGCGGAAAATTAATATCCGAATTTTCAATTCCTCCGCCTATATTTTATTTTTAGAGCACTCAACTATGGAGCACTTGGAACAATTTTAGGTCACGAAATTACACATGGATTTGATACCACAGGTAATTTTTTTTATATTTCTTACTTAAAATTAAAGTTTGAAACATTTTAGGTACAAGATTTGACAAACAGGGTAATTTTATTCCATTATGGACCAATGATACATTGGAAAATTTTGAAGAAAAAATTGAATGTTTTGTTTCTCAGTATAATAATTTCTTAATTGAAACCTTAGAAGAAGTTGTAAGTATCTCTCACGCTTTAATATTTTTAGAGTATTTAGTATCGCTTAAGAGCATCTTCCTAGACACCCGCGATAAATTTTCCGTTGGAGATAATAACAGGGAATAGAAAATCCATCCTACTTTTCTGGAGCTTCTTTACAAATTATGACCAATTAACTGATAATTAATGCGAATCCCTAGAGGGCGCGCGAGTTTCAGAGGAAAAATTGTGAAAAATCATGAAATCGAGCATAACTCAAGTTTCCCACGTTAGATTTTCATTTTTTATTCAGATTTATAATCTAAATTGATTAGGCTACATCCTACCAGAGAGCTATCTTCTTCAACCTAGCACAAAATTAATTAGAGGGGTCCAAAGTTAAGGTACTTTTCGATCATTATATTTTTTTGTACATTCTCCATTTTTTTTTCCTTCTGGCAGGAATTAAAGAAATGACTTCTAAATCATCTACAAAAAAAAATTATACAAAAATGTTGTTCGTACTAGCTTTTATAACTGCAGAACTAAACCACTGCGTTTGCCGTTTCGAAAATTGCTCTCAAGAAGGAACGTGCCTATCGCGTCTTTCTCTCTCGTCCTCATACAAATCATTGCGCATATAATTATATGATCTACGACAACATCAAATACTTCACGCTCTGTAACATAATAATGAATTTACCAATCGCACAGTGTTCCGTCGTCTGTTATTTCGAAAAATGTATGACTTTTCGCTATAACTCTTTGTAACTTATTTTAATTATTGAAAAGTTGTCCTTGGTCAGGATTTCAACCTGGGACCTCCAAATCGCATGTCTGAGGTGGAAGTTTATAACTCCTAACGTGCCGAGAACGGTGGATTGTTTAATGCATTACTGTGGTTAAAGTTTCTGTCTCGTTTCCACATTATGAACGTTTTTTGCGTAAGAGAGAGACATAAAATATCGTGTGAATCGAATCAACGGAATTTTCCAACTTCCTTCACCACCAAAGTATTCCGATCACTAACCAAGGTGGAGGATTATAAACAGGATAGTACAAAAGATTAAAAAATAAATTATAAGTTCAAAATTTATTGTTTGTAATACTTACTCTTAGAATTTTGGAATCTGTATTTTATATTGAAAATGTGTCTATTTTACTATATTGCATATTTTAAACATACGTTAATAGTTCATAATTTTGTCCACTTTGCCCATTCACTCAAATCACTGTGAATTGTGATGTAATTACACACATACTTTAGAACATAATATTCTACAGGTTGGCTTGATCCAATTTTACCTAGTTTTATACCAGTAAAATTTGTCCAAAAATGCGTCTGCAAAAAAAAAGAAAAAAGCATGTAAAATTATTAAAAAGTTGGATCAAGTCGATCTGTAGAATATTGAATTCCAAATGCATTTGTATAATTTCATCACGATTGGTCAATTCATTAATATTCTACAGAGCTTGAACTATTTTGATGTTTTGCAATGTTTTATATTGCCACGAGAGAGAAAGATGCAACTGGTATGATTACCCTTAATATGCAAGATACTCTAGTATAATGATGTGTATTATTCACTTAAAATTTAATAGCAGTTAATAGTTAAAGGTTGATGGAAGCATGACTCTTGATGAAAATTTAGCAGACAATGGTGGTCTTCATCATGCTTATTTGGCCTATCAATATTACTTAAAACGACATGGAGAAGAACTTCGTCTACCTGAATATTTTGAAAACTATACATCAAATCAACTGTTTTTTATGGGATTTGCAAATGTAATGAATTTAAAAAGTGATTTAAATAAAAATTAAACATTACATTTCTAGAATTTTTGTGAAATTGAGAATGAAGAAAAATTAAAAATTGAGTTAATGGACAGTCACAGCCCAAACTATATTAGGATTCTAGGAACTCTACAGAACTCTAATGAATTTGCTGAAGCTTTTAAGTGTCCCGTTGGCACTAGAATGAATCCAAATAGAACTCGATGCAGAATTTGGTAGTCATAATGCAAAACATAGTATTCAAATACAATTTAACATAACATATGTATATTTAGTGATAAAAAAGGGTACCATTGATTATGGAAAAAAATTATAATGTGCCTTTGTCTTTGAAGTCTATTAATAACATAAAAACATTTAAAATTCAAGTGAAACATTTTATTAGCCTCGTATGTGTACATATGTATATTCTCTCGGCGAGTACTTGGATTAGTGCAAGGAAACATCAAAATAGATAGATAGATATATACTTTTTCCTCCATTGTTTATAATGTTTTTATTGTTTCAGACGTCTTTAGTGTTTTAATCAATTTAATAATTAAATTTTAAATTAAATTATTAAAATATCTTTAAAACGAGAAGCGCGTGGTTTTGTGCATTTTTCTCCAAAATGGTGCATTCTACAGAGTTCGCATAGGAATACATTTTTGTCTTAAAATGTTTGGCAAACATTATTTTGAAAAAACAAAAATTTAAAAAATGAACCACTAAAAAGTTATGACTTTTTTTATTACCAACCCTGTCAAAAAAAACCTTTAAAAGCAAGCAAAAAATTTCAGAAAAATCATGAAAACATATCTGAAGCGTATTATAGTTCACACCAAATTTGAAGTATCTACTACAAAGAGTTTTCAAATATTCGTGCAAAAACCTTTTTCTTTGCACCAACTTTGAAGGGCTTAGGAATCGAATTCGGACATATGTTTATATGAAGTTATTATCTTAAAATTAATTGTAAAATCTGCTTAAAAAAATTGCCCCTTTAATTTCGACTCACGCTGCATTTTCATGTCCTATATCTTTTTATGACGAAACTGATTATTATGGATGTAATACTATGGTTTAAATATAATAAATGATTATGATTATTTATTATTTACTGATTTTTATGTTTTATTTATATTTTAAGATATTGTAGCAATGAGAATTTTGATTTCCTGCAATTTATCTTCCTATGTTTTTTAGAAGGATCTACGAAATTCATATCCTAATTATATGTATAGTAATAGTTATTGAAGGTTAGCTATGAAATTAAAATGCGTTCATATAATATACGTTATAAATTTAATGAAAACATATAAATCTTTCGATGATAATATTTACAAATGATATGATTTTTTAAAACCAATGAAAAATTTATCACAAACAAATTCCTTAAGTATGAAATCATAGTACTTTTGTCTTAATATTTTGAACCGTGTCCACTTCCTAAGGAAAAACTAGAATAGCTACTGGCACTTCCATGTCCAGAACCCAAAGATGAATGACCACCAATGCTACCAGAACTGTATGATATCACAGATCCATGGCCACCTAAGCTTCCGCCATGACCACTTAAGCTTAGGCCATGACCACCTAAGCTTCCACCATGACCACCTAAGCTTCCGCTATGACCACCTAAGCTAACGCCATGACCACCATAGCTTCCTCCATATCCTCCACTGATTCCACCATATCCACCACTGATTCCACCATATCCACCACCATAACCTCCTCCAAGACCACTTCCTCCGACAGATATGACTTCTGGTACATTTACTACGACTGGTTGTGGAACTCTTACAGGTACAGCCTGGTTAACCGTTACTGGATATGGGGCTGGCACAGGTACACCGTAGGGTTGGGCTACGGGTACAGGTACAGCTTGAGGTACTGGCACAGGTACGGGTCTTGTAACTGTTACTGGAACTGGTCTTGGTACTGGATAAGGTTGAGCTACTGGAACGGAAACTTCATAAGGGCGTGGAACATCAACAGGTACTTGCACTGCAACTGGTACTGGTACAGGACGATTAACTGTAACTGGGTATGGTTGGGGAACTGGTACTGGGACTGCTTGATTTACAGTGCTAACTGAAGAGGTACTACTACCAGCACCTCCAATACCTGCTCCTCCACCGAGTCCTCCGCCGAGTCCACCGCCAAATCCTCCACCATAACCACCCCCATAGCTTCCTCCAAAACCACCAGAATGTCCTCCAAGAGAAATTAAGCTATCTCCATGACCGCTTCCATATCCAGAGCTAAAAATTCCTCTCTTCTCCTGTTTCTTTTCGGCAAAACTACCAGAAACGGTAATTACAAATAAGACAACCTAAAAGCATAATAATAAATGTTATAATTAATATTATTGGTTTGTATATTAACTTACAATAAAAGGTTTCATGTCTTTAGATTAATAAGCCTTAAGAAGAAGTGATACCAAAAACCAAATACTCTTCATATATATACTAGAAGTTTTGGTGAGGGGTTAACGATAAAGTACACTTTCACTAGGCGGATGAATCTCTCTGTCTCATACGTTGAAACCTTTTAACGCATCGTTGAACATAAAGGAGTTTTAATGAATAATCTGAATTTGTTTCAAGATACGTGATCTACCACTGATTTTATTTGTAATTGACCACGACTTTTAAAATTCAGTTGGGTGCACCATGCTGTTTATTGTAGTAGGTTTCATAATTGATTATGTAAAATGTCAATTTAAAATACTTAATTTAAGTTTGAATTTGTTATAAAATATTTTAAAATTTTATTTTGAACCATTTAAATTTAGAACTTATAGAAATAGAAATATAAATATTTTAGAATTTATTGTTTTATTTTTTAAATTAAGTATATGGTCTAAC
The DNA here is from genome assembly GCA_963971135.1 of Stenus bimaculatus. Taxonomy (NCBI): domain Eukaryota; kingdom Metazoa; phylum Arthropoda; class Insecta; order Coleoptera; family Staphylinidae; genus Stenus; species Stenus bimaculatus. The sequence continues at coordinate 21,320,688 of OZ020180.1, forward strand.
ATTTTGTAACGAATTCAATTATAATTATAATAAATAATTGCAAAGTTTATGGATCATTAAGATAAACTGGAATTATATTAGTAATGCGTACATGCATCACTAATGTCATTATTAATGCTCACATTTTAGTATCGTCATTTATTATAACCCTTAGAATAGCTACAGAATGATGATTATCTAATTGTATCTTAAGGAAGTACACACCACATATGGTCAATTTAAAGGTGATAAATTTTCAAAAAATACTTCATAACCTGCTTTGTTAATATAAGTTGTATAAGCAGAAAATTGCGAAAATTTATATTCTTGCTAATAATTTAGAAGATAATTCCTTTTCCAGAGACGAAATAGTAATTCCGCTTAATTGCATCATTTTACTGGGTCATTTATTTTCTTCACCGCTGTTTTTAAAAATTTTGCATAAAATTGTAGTCAGCCTACTTTCATGTGATCTTGATTTAATACAGTTTGAGAATTGCTAATGCTAAATAATAAAATTTTCATTTTGATTGATGTGTCGTCGGTTTATTACGGTATTACGTGACATAATCTCATTAAAACGTGTGAATGTTTAATTTCAATTTATTCAAGAGGATATTTCCCCATGTAATTTGTTAATAAGAAAATACAAACTTCAAAACTGTTTTTGCCACAACTTTTTGAAATAACAAAATGAAATTTGGTACACAATAAGATATAATTATAAAGAATGTTGTAACATCTTTTTAATTTGATATAAATTCCTAATTATCTTCCCAAAAAAATTCCATAATAATAGGTACTCTTTGGGAGCCTTTTGCAGTAACTTTAAATTAAAATAGACATAAAAAACCTGTTACAACATATAATGGACCAATATATCTATATAGCAATATTCTAATTAATATATTACTTCACAATATTTTTGAATCGGGACCAACTTTTTAACATATTTTAGCTTACATTTACAAGTATTTTTAGAAGTCAAAGTTAAAAATAAAAACCATGTATACCCGGGTTTCCCAAAATTCAGTGTAATGGCCATATCTCCATGAGTTAAAGAGATAAAACATAAAATCAACAAAAGCTTTTAATGGCATCAAATTGGCATTCCAATTAAATCCTTCAATCTTTATTGATAACTGGGGATTCAAATACAAAGAAAATAGTTACAATGCACATTCACATTCTTAATTTATTGATATTTCAAAGCCAATACGACTACGGTATAAAAGCTATTTTATTGTTTAACTATTGTACAAATTTTCATTTATCAATTTAGCCTTTTTTAGAATGATTTTTAATACTTATTTCCCAGAAACTTTGTTGTATTTCAAGGGAATTGTAACTATTACTCTGACATCATATTAGAAAATTAGTTTCTGTTACTAACTAATTAATTTGGTAAATATGGTATATATACAGGGTGTTTCTAAAATGGTGGTCACGGTTTCGTATGCTTTTTTATGCAAATACATATTTAAAAAAACATACTGCACTGAACAATTTGCTAGTAAATATTTTGGACTTGTACTGTTATTGAACTCAATATACAGGGTGTCCCGTAACTTATGCATAATAATGAAAGAGGTTATAGAGGACACCAAAACAAGCAACTTTTGTTAATAAACTCGGAAATTAACCGTTAGGGTACAGTATGTATCCTCTGAAGATGAACTTTTAACTTCGAAATGCATATGTTCTAATAAAGAGTTTTTATAAAATTATGGAATTCGTTTGGTAATTAAGGCCCTTTAGTCGAACTATTGGAAATTATAAATAAATGTTTTTTTTCATTCTAATTGTGTTCTTTGTGTTTATCCTAAATTTAGAATGAACCATCGTACTATCTTGTGCATCAAATACAGGAGGTAAAATTTCGAACAATTTTTGTAAATATTATAAATAAATGTTTTACTTAAATCTTTTTTTATTTACCCTAGTACTTAACGATAAATTTCCGGATATAGGTTTGTTAACTAAAGTTGCTTGTTTTGAAGTTCTCTATAACCCCCTTCATTATTATGCGTAAGTTACGGGACACCATGTATATAATCAAGTTAAGGACTTATTATTTTAAATTGTGTTACTTAAGTACTTAATTTTTCAAGAAAAGTAGTAGGACTAGGTTATATTTAGTATTAAAAGTGATACTATAGTCCACTCAATAACTCTTAATAAAACTTAATAGTAATAGGACTCGTAATGTTCTTCTGGTCATTTGGGCAAATTTAGTGAGCTTTTACCTTTGTGGTGCGTATTGTCCTTAAGCTCATAGCACATTTTATGTACTTTGGCTATTTTAACTCAAAACAGCTATATTGGGACTCGTAGTGTTCTTGGACTCTCCGATTCAATACTTTGCACTAGCAATAGTCGGTTTTTTATGGACAATTTTCTTATTGCAAAAATTAGATCTTTCGCTAACGTTTCACTTGGTCTATCACCGGCTTCATCATAGCTCAGGATCTTAATTGTCAAGTGTCATTAGTTTATTTTCACAAACATGAATGATTATCCTACAAATCATTAATTTTAGGTAATTTATTGTTTTATTACTTGGATTATCTTGGCTGTTTAAAGATTTTAAACATTTTTTATTGTTAATAAATTGAATAAAGAACATGTTATCTTGTCATATCAGATCAAGTACAAATGATGAATATTATTCTTTATGACAAATAATATTTTTTTTAAATAATATCTTGATATAATCCTTCTCTGATATAAATAAAATCTTGAAAACATCTTGCGTCCTAGCGCTTGATATAAAATCAAAAACTCTTGTTTCTAACGTTTGAACTATAGTTTTTATTAACAAACTAACATTCCAGACTATTAATTTGAAAGAAACGGAACATCGCTCTGGGGAAATTTCAGTGAAATATTGCCGCTTATAGAAAAATAACAAGAAAAATAATACCTAGTATTTTTTGAGGATTTTTTAAATTTTAAATTTGAATAATTTGAAAAGCTGCCGTAATATATAACGAGGCGATAAAAAGAAATACTTTTCCAGGACTATTGAATAAACGATTCATTACATTTGAATTTTTTGATAAGTAATGAAATTCATTACTAAATTTTTGACATTATTTAAAATGCTCGGTAATGATCATTGGATTATGGGTAATTACATAGAAGAAATCAAGAAATGTCAAAAATACGAAAATTAACCTCAAAAAAATTGTATAAAAGCACAGTGAAATAAAGAAAAGTCGTGGAAAAGGTATAGTATTCTACAACCAAGAAAATAACCATTATTTACTCGTGCATGGCTCATGTCGCAGTTTCGATCTTCGTGAATAATGACTATCATTTTTGTCAATACAATTATTTTCACCAATTATCCAGTTATTTGAAGGATTATGAGAAAATTAAAATTAATAACTTTTAATGCATTAATTTTAAGTATAGGTAATTATGAGCATCTACCTACAGTAATAAAAATACTATTGGAACGGTTTAGTAGTAATTAAAAGGTTTTTAACGTTCTAATAGTTTCCCTAACAATAAATTTACTATTGTTCAGTTGTGCATGAAGATTGTTGAAATTTATTGCAATAGACTTGCGATTCCAATTAATCAAAGACCGTAAACAATAAATATTTTTAAGCAGCATATCACACATATTGCCTGCATGATTTAACCAATATTCAATATAAATAATGAAACTTTTAATCACTTCCGACTATAATTATAAAAAATTGAGGAACAAATTAAGATTTATTGCGAATTTAATGCTCTATTAAATAAATCAATAAAAATTGGAAATATTAAAATAAGTTTTTATTTGATAAATTTCATCATGTTTTTTTAAAGAGTCCAATTTATTTAAATTGAATTAAATTGAGTTTTAAAAGGAAGTTGTAATAATTCAAGCAAAACCTAAAGTCATTAATTATAATAAAATTATAAAAATATTATTTTTGAGCAATCAATTATTACAATGACTTTGGTTTAAGCGAAATTGGCAAATCACTTTAACTGATCATAAAGGTTTTTAATTATACGAGGTAATGATGTGTGTTTGTTACTTGCACCTCCTGGGTGTAACAATAATTGCAGCCTTACGTAAGATACCCAGATTTACTGCTCTGTTAACTTCGGTTAACATTGTAATTTATAGATTTTTTTCATTTTAAAACAAATGTCAATAAATGTAGGTAACATATGTTTTATCACAAAATTGGAAACGGTAGTTTACGATTTTAAAAAAGTTGCTTCTTTTTTGTAGTTTTGTATTTGCTATTTTAAAATTATATTTGCTTAAATTGCACAATTATTTATAATTTTTATTCGATCTTATGGTTAAAGGATACACATTTTCGGGCAATAAAAGTTAAATATTTTCAGGGGCGTTAAAATGTGGGGGAGTCATCAAGTTTTTTGATCATATCTTTTGTTTCTTTACGGTTTTGATAATTTTAAATGTACTTAAATAATCCTTGATCAATGTTCTACTTAAAAGGTAGCTACTCTTATTGTACGTCAATCCGGTGCTTCATTTCGGAGTAAAAGTAGATTTTATAATTTTTAGCAAAAAATGAATTTTAAAATCAACTTCAAAGTAGGCTAATTTACTTAAAATATCATGTACTAAATGGCTGCTCCATATGCAAGATGCATGTCTGCTAATTCCGCATTTGAAAATCTATGAATATTGCAATAACGTATTATGGTTTGATGGTTAGTCGTAACTAACCATCAAACACTAATTAGTAAATAAAAAGCTACTTAGAACTTAGAATTAACCAAATATTGTGATAAGTTTCATTTCCTCTATCACCACGAAAAATTTTATACAGGGTGGCCCAACTTAGAGATTCCACCTAGGTAATTTTGAAAACAAATAATTTTTGAAAAAAACCTTAAACCGGTCAATTTTTATTTGGTGGGGTGGGCAATTTTTATAGTAACGCAAGGGATAATTTCTCACCCCGTTATGCAGGGAAACTACCCCATCAGAAATCCTAAATGGCAATAGGGGTCGAATATTAAAAAAGTATAGTATTGCGTTACCATAAAAATTGGTCCTTGGACGAATAAAAGTTGACCGGTTTCAGGGTTGTTTTTTAATTTTTTGTTTTCAAAATAACCTGGGTGAAAACTCTTAGTTAGGCCACCATGTATGTATAATATACAGGGTGAGTCTGCTACAAAGAATTAATTCCTGAACGATACGATTTTCAGAAAAAACGGTTGAACAGGTCAAAATTAATTTGTAATGACCCTATCTTCGGATCCGATGGTGATAAGTCAATAAAATTTGGCATAGGTATCCAGGTTAAGATACCCTTCCAATTTGTTTTCTTAAAATTTAGGGTTTCGATTTAAAAAATATAATGACGTCACTGGCTCGTTGAGCAATGACGTCACATAGATTTTAAGTAGTTCAAAATGTCCGTAGTTAAAAACACCAATTTGACCTGTACAGCCGTTTTTCTGAAAATAGTACCGTTATTGACTTCTTGAATTTATTCATTGTTGCATACTTAGCCTGTATAATGAGGATAGGGGTCCTGGGGGCTTATTCCTGCATCGGTCAAGATCGTGTCGTCGACGACTTTCATCAATCTGTCCTTTTTATTTATATGAAAAAAATATGAGTCTGTCTTTGTAGTCTCGTCGACGACACGATCTCGACCGGTCCAAGAATAAGACTCCTGCATCCAGAAAGACGTAAGACGAAAATCTCGAGGGGTCATGTTTCAGCATTTATTGAATCCTATGAAAAAGTTTGATAGGTACTTTAAATAATATGAGAAGAAGGTGTAATAACGATCAAAATCAAAATATAATAGCAAATGAAATTAATGTATTGGTTCTAAATATTTCAAATGAGTGTTGCATTTAATAATCAAAATCTGGCGTTCAAAACATTTTTAGGAAACACGAGTACTATGATTTTAAATATCAACCTGTACAAGAAATGAATTTTGTACGTGGTTTCGTGCTAAAATGAGAGAAGATCCTATTTTTCCTACTAAAATACCTTGGTCCCATGAAGCGTTACTTACCATTAGCGGAATATTTAAAAGAAAAAAGAAAAATTATTACGCGGTTGAAAATTCTCATTTGATACGAGAAGTACAGCCGCACATTCGTTTCTCTCTACATATTTGGAATTTTTGAAATAGGACCTTACTTTATAGCAGATTGTTTAATTGGTCAATATTATATAATTTTTCTGATAAATGAATTAGAGAAAATACTTTAACCTATATTCAGCGACCGTGATGAAAACGTTAAATACGTGATTAAAAAATATTTCTTCATAAGAATTTTTTTTAAAGATGTCTTTAACGTTAAAGACGTCTCTAAAAATTTCATCAAGATCGGTGAAGAGGCTATTATTATTTTGATTCTCCAATAGTCAATTTGGAAGACATTTTTTAATGCGCTGATCCTGCAAGCATTAGTTTCTAAAACTCTGTAAAAACATGGATAGGAGAACGTCACTTTGCATTGAATTAATGTAAATTGTGTTACTGCTTTGCATTTTTTGAATATTGAAAGAAACTATTCAAATTATTCTTTTCTTATTTTATGGAATAATTTGATCGACAAATTAAAAAACTAATGCCTGTTTTCACCAACTTTGACTAAACATATACCTAACTAATGCTTAGTAGTTAGGTACCTAGATCTAAGCAATAGCTAACGTCTTTTGACATTAAAAGTTTCTAGCGCTTTAAGTATTGTCTAACGTTGGTTAAAACCAATTTTACGTTATACGGTAATTATCTCCATTTAGGCAATGCCTATGTTTTAATGATCGTTATGAAAATAACGGGCATAAGTGTATGCCATCACTGGAGATGTATTTTTTTTCTCTGAACAATGGTATAAAAAAAAACAAATGGCGTCAATAAGAAATTCAAAAGTTGGCTTAAAATTAGGAAAGTCCAGTTAACCTAAGTGTTTTTTAAGTCTATTGGATTCAGCATGTAAGATCGTCAATTTCAACCGAAAAGCTAACCGATATTGAAAGTATGGACGAAAAACGAAAATGCGAGATTTCAGTAGCAAAATAGCTCTGATTTCTAAAAGGATTCCAAAAGATCTTCAAATGGAGCAACGTTTTTGTAACTGTTCGGGTTTCCCAATGGTGTGCACTGTAAAAGTAACCACCCGGTATAGTCATGATGAATATCAGGCGTGTTTAAATTTTCTCCAGGTAAAATTTATTGAATCCTCTCGAGTTTATCATACAATTTTATTCATAAATTGATCAAAAATCACTTGGCTTCGCTTCATGATTTTTATCACGATTTACTCATGAAATTGATAGCAACGCACTCTAGATTCAATAAATTTTACCGGTTAAATTTACACCGGGTGTATGTTATGTTGTACTCGTTTAGATCCCATCTAACATAATAAAAAAATTCGAACGATTATGAAGTTAATCGAAAAAAACTCCGAAAAATGTAACTTTTGAATAAGTCGATTAACTAGAAAAGTTACAAAAAATGTTTCGAATAAAAATTATTTATTCCACAAAAATTTTTGACTTTTTGACAGGTCTTCGTTAAAGGAATTGACTTTTTAAAAAATTGCATTTTTCTTATATTTACGTTTATCTTCGGAATGGCTCGGAATTTTTGATTATTTTAAATGGCACCTGAATATGTATAAAAAAACTGCTAAACATTACCATTTAACCGAATCTATAACTTCATTAATATCAAGGATACCTATGTAATGCAACTCAAATTGAAACACTCTTTATATGACAAAATTTTGATTAAACTTTATTTCAATTTTGCATTTATCCAAATAAGAAATTTAAACAATGTTGTAAAGTTTAAACCTTGTGGTAATTGTACTAACAAAAATATTTCGAAATGTAGTCTACAATAAATTATTTAATGATCCTAATTTATTTGGATTACCTAAATTGGAAAAAATTATATTATGTCAACGAAAATTTAAACATAATGATAAAGTAATTGCAACTGTGAAATGGTAAAATAATATCTTTAAATTAATGCTTTAATTATGCAATAAAATACTGATACATATTCCCTTTCGCAACGCAAAATACTAAAACTAATGTTAAGCAATTTACTGCATCTTTTAGTTGGTTTATTACGTTAAATATTATGTGGCTTAGTTTGCTTTTAAATTATATATTATGTCAATTTATAATTATTAAGTTTCATGATAATTAATTTATTAAAAATTTCAATCAACAATGAGATAATAAAAGTAGATGGATATTTTTAATCCTTGATAATTTCAAGGAACCAACTTAGTTCGTTTCATTTTTTTATTTAAGATTAAAAATAGCTTAATAATAATAGACAATTTTAGATTTAATGATTTATTTTAATAAATAAACTGATAAGCGCGATAATAATTTTTAATTGTTAATTACAATATTATCATTATTTTTATTAAAATATCTTATTGAATTAAATTATTTAATAAATGAATAAATAATAAATTATTTATAATAATGATATTTTTAATCAGTTAATTCTTTATTTTATTGTATAACTTCTATTGTGAAGAGATTTTATAATTAAATTTCGACATAACAAATATCTTCCTAATTAAGTTTCTAGCTTAATAAGGTAATGATTATTAAAATAAAATTACAATCATTGACACAATTTATGAAAGTGTTAATTATATATAATATTACCAATACTAATGATAGCATTGCAACTTCCCAATTCCCATGACAAGTGTAGCAAGTATCCAAGCGTGTCTTCAGGCACAAATATTTTTACGACAGGCTTGAGATAATTTATTAGCAACTATCCTAAAGCTTATGTTCGCAACTTCCTACATATTTTGCATGAAGATCTCGCGATTCTCATAAACTAATAAAAGAAAAACTATTACAGATTATACGTGCATATAGGGAAAGTTGCATGGGTGTGGTATTGGATTGCTTATTATGTTCTTTGATGGTGCAGTGTATATGCACTTCCCATTGCTTATGAACGTAACGAATTATGTAATTTTCTTTATACATTATTCACGCGATTTACTTTAGCACATTTTACTTAATATCATAAAAATACAACTACCTTAACTAAAATATTTAAATGCTAATATAATGATATCAAATATTTAATTATGCTTCAAATATGTAAAGTTAATTAATGCAGAGGAGATTTTAGATGGCGTATAAAATTAAATCATTATTATTTAACATTTAGAATTAAATATTTAAATTTTACTACATTTAATTATCTTATATATCCTTGATTTTATGTACCTAATTTTTAAAAACTTTGTGAAAATAAATTGAAATTTCGTAATGTTTCCATTTTCATGCAAGTGACTAATCACTTCAAGGTAATTAAAGGAATTTGTAACAAGATCTACAAAATAGTTATGCCTTATTTTACCATGCCAGTATTCCTTTTTATCTGGTTTTGATATTTAATACAGGCCTGTGAAAATTGTTTGAAAGTTAATAATATTTATATAACGGAATTGTTTTTTTATAAATTTTTATTTGAAATATACCTGTAAAATAATACAAACGATTTACCATAGATTTGATGAAATTAAAGAATAGTTTGCAGTAATTTAATATAGAAAAGAAAATATGTTATTATGAAAACAAGTTTCAAAAATTGAGACCATTAGAATGATAAGTGGCTATGAACCAAAAACTCAAATTTTTCAGGAGAAGCAACAAATGTTTCCTGGTCTATAGTTCAAAGATTTTATTTAAAGAAATTATTTAGGATTTTTCTATTCATTTTTTGTTTTGGATAAGGGTAGTTTTCAAACTAATTTTCTAGATATTAGATGGATATCTTAAAATTTTAAAAATTTTAATAAAAAGATACATAATTTTCTATTTTAGATACTGAGTTTATCGTCCTTGCTTATAATCTTTAAATCAAACTTCGGGGATTAGGACTTGGATTTAAATAAATTTACTTCATTCAATTTTGCTGACCGGTTTCGGAAACCATTTTATTTCCATCATCAGAGCTACAATACATTATTTAACGTTAATATTAATTATTATTATAAACAATTATAAAACACTTTAAAAAAAATTAATCGACATATTAAAACCATGTGCTTTTAGCTAACCTCAAAAGTGGTTCTTACCTTAATTAAGTTGTAAATTTATTTGTCATAAATCAAAATTTTCATTAATAACTTGGTAATACTTTACAAAAATGATCAATTTAATAATGTCAAACGTAAAAAAATCACAGTAAAGGACCTTATCGGGTTTTGGGAGCATTATGTACAAGAATGAAACTTATGCCACATATAAATAAGAAATAAATATACAATAGTGTAAAATATTTCGCTCGTTAGGAGACCGCTTTCGCCAAAAAACGCTATTGAAATTAATTAATTTTTGCACAATTGGACAACGATGCTGGTGTTTTCCTCGGTGTTTCTAACAAACAAAGTAGTTTGGTTGCCTATGCCATTTATTTACTATGAATTATTGACTTTAATAGTATCAAAATTATACAATTAAGTACATATTTGTTATGACTTGATTAGAAATTAATTTTTAAGTATTTATTTTATTCAAATAAACTTATAATTTAAGAATATATTTTTTACAATCAATCAATTTTTACACAGTTGTCGTTTTTTGCAATTTTTAAAATATTTGATAAAAAAATACTTTTCCAGTTCCCTGGAGCTCTGAAACTTTTACTGAAAATTCAATGGCTATAGTTTTAATAGTTGTAATAAGGTTTGTAATATTACGGCGTCAATTTAAAATAAAATATCTTTTACAGGTTATCGTATTGCACAATCAGGCAACATTGAAATTATTACCTCTCAAACGAAACGTCTAAATTAAAAGCACAATAATTATTAATAAAAAGTAGAACCGATAAGGGACCTCGGTGGCGGCAAAGGGCTTGTAAATTCCTTCTATTTTTGTAGGACACATCCTCTGGCACTTCTAAGCACCTCGTGTCAAGTAGGCAACATACTATTTACGACATTCGGCAAGTTATTTCTCCTTTGCTAGAATGTTTCATTCCAGTATGTTACATGAGCGCGTACTGGATTTCTTTTTATGTGTACGCGCCGGTTTTAGCTGTTTTTATAAATAAACGTACAAACGCAAGCAATTTGTGCGCATGACAATAACACCCAATGTGGGAAACATTTCAATCCAGTGTGAGTCACAGTGAGTCAGTCGCCAGATACCTTTGTAAAGCGCGTACGAATTTGTTAGCCCGGGCATTACTTCTTGTTTGTAACAGTAACCATTGTTCTAAAGTGCCTTATAATAAAGGTCATTTGTATCTACCATCAGGTTAATCCTTTTGGCGATTGTATTCAATTATTAACATAGGTTCCACAAGGAAAACACCCTATTAGTTTTAACTGTCATTTGCTTTCAATTTAAACGTAAATGTAAGGTAATTAAAATTTATCTGACAGTACTTGTCAAAATTTGAATTTTAAAATCCGCTGTTGTCGTGTTAATAAATATTTTTTTAAATAATGTAAAATCTCATAAATGTATTTATAATTTATATTTATTGAAGAAATTGGAAATATAATTAATATTGGGGGTATTTTAGTTAATTTTTGTAGGTTTAACTTATTTTTCATGTTTGCCCAAAAACACCTAGGAAAAGGATAAGGTTCTTTAAAGTTTTTAAATTGTCAACCTACCGGTGGACATCTTGAAACCGGAATGACCGAACGTCTCAAGATTTTGACATTTAACATTTATAAAATCATAAAGTTTCTATAGAGTTGTGCTTAAACAAGATAATATTAATAGTTTAACATCATTAAATCAATAAAAAAAATTTTAATAGAATCTATACAATAACAATTTTCAAAGACCGATAGCAATTTTAACTAAAATAATCTAACATCAATTTTAACAAAAATTCCAACATCGCAACCAACAACCATACATCATTGTTATTACAGTTATCTACTTTTACGCTTATTATTATTATTTATTAACTTGAAGACGTTTGAATAAATATTATTTAAATTATTGGTATCAGTTCTTAGATTAACGCACTTATTATTATTATTGATTTTTATTGACTCCAACAATAATCTTTTTTCCAAGTTACTTTCAAAACCTAGGATCTTTACCTTGTCTAAATTGAAATCAAAATTGTGCTCTAATTCAATTACATGATTCGCTAAAGCTGTTCTATCTTTCTTATTACTATTTTTACAATCGTTAATATGATTATTGATTCTATTTTTTAGCCAATTTTTTGTTTGGCCAATGTAACATTTGTCACAATCTTTACATTGTATTTGATATACTAAATTTGTTTCGTATTCCTTCTTCGTTTTGTCTTTTAACTTAGAAATAAGATTATTTACAGTCTTATCATTATAGGTTACAATTCTAACATTTTCGAACTTACTTTCGAAAAGTCTATTCAATTTAAAACTTACATCGTTTCTCATTGGTAACTTGAAGTAGGTAATATCCCCCTGACCTGTATCATTAACAATTGATTCATCAAACAAATATTTTTGAATTATATAATTAGGGTAACTATTTTCTTTAAGTATATTTTCCGCAATTTTTAAATTTTCCTTTATGAAATCTATATGACAAATTCTATTTATTTTGGTTTTTATACTCTTAATGATTCCTATTTTATGACATAACTTATGGTTTGAATGCAAATTTAGTAATCTATTAGAGCTTAACGGTTTTCGATACATGTTGGTCTTGATATTACCTACTTCATCCCTTATCGATTTAATATCAAGACACGGTATACTACAATTAATTCTTCTTCGAAAGTGAAATTTATATTCGAGTCATACGCATTAAATGTGTTAATAATTTTATCTAAATAAGTTTTATCATTAGGAATACTAGCAATTATGTCGTCAACATATAGTCTTAAAAAATTAACTTCAAAATCTAGCTTATTTAAACAATCGGTTATCAATTCATCCATTACTATGGCTGAGAAAATTGGTGATGTTGGATGTCCCATTGCTGTTCCGTATCACTGTTTGTAAATCACTGTATCGTATACGAAGAAATTGCTATCAAAAACTCAAATCAATTATATCAATATATAGGTTTTTGGAAATATCTGTAAAATTTTTAATTTTTTCCCATTTATTCTCTATTGATTTTTGACCAAGTCTATAGATACATTAGAAAATAGGGATGTTACATCAAGAGACACGAAACAGTAATTTTTAGGTAATTTAACATCTTTAACGAATTCTACAAACTCATATGAATTTTTTATGTTATATTTTAAAGCCCATAAGCTTTTGGTGTTGCAGCATTATTACATCTTAAAGATTTAGCTGTTTGTTCATTAATATATTTATTGTCCAATAAAGTTTTAATAAGTTTGTTGTTTCTGTTCTTGAGGTAGTTAATGGGTCATTTTTCAATTTTTCGTACACCCTTTCATCCTCAAACATCACTTTCATCTTTTTTTATACTCTTCTTTTTTCATAATCACCGTCTTGTTGCCTTTATCTGATCTTGTAATAAAAATATCTTTTTCATCATGTAGGAAGTCAACTGCCTCTTCGTATATGTTGTTCAACACTCTATTCTTCGGTTTTTTTGATTTTTTGTTAGAGTTTTGATCCTCTTTTATGAAGTTGGTTTATGATGTTAGATGATTCCAGTCTCAAGATGTCCTTCTCTTCTTTGGTTATCTCCTATCTGTTTATAATAAACTTAGTATCTATAATCAGCTTTTCCATTGGATATTCGTGTTGTTCGTATTCCAAACTAAATTTTGGACCCATTGCTAGGATAGTTTCCACATCTTTCGGTATTATTTTATTTGTTAAGTTTACTATCCATTTATCTTGGTGTTTTAAGTTGAAGTTGTTATGTTTTATTAAAATGTAAAGTTGTTTATCCTGTGTGAGTGTTAGTTGTGACAAATTATGAGCATTCTTACTTATTTCCAGTTCCGAAAATTTAGCAAATGTGTTCACTGGTAATATGTTCTGCATTTTGCTTTTAACTGTGTTGATATCTTCTTTAATTTTAGTTATTTCCCAGTAAGTAACCTTGATCTCCAAATTTAACGTACTTCGTTTGAGGTTTTCCATAATTTTCTTCGCCATTCTTTCAAATTTACTGTTTTTTGGTACAATATTTAATATGCTTTTCAAATTACTAGTGATGTGTGTAGGGTATGTGTTGTTTCTTCTACAATTGATTAAAAACCTGGATCTGGCTTGTTTTGCTGTTAATAGTTTATTTTTCTTCGACCACCACTTTAAATCCTTTTTAACGTTACTGCCAAATGTATTCTCAATGTCGTCTAAGAAACCCATTACTATAATTTTAGATACCGAGTTTATCGTCCCTGCTTATAATCTTGAAATCAAACTTCGGGGATTAGGACTTGGATTTAAATAAATTTACTTCATTCAATTTTGCTGTTATATTTTATTGAATATATAGGGTGAGGCGGGAGGATTGCGTCAAACTTGTGGAGTGTAATCTATACATTAAAACAAGATAACAAAACGAAAATATTGTCATCCAATTTTTATTTCTTTTCGAGTTATAGTGTTATTGAAGTAGGCAATACTTGCATTGCTCTTTTCTTGGCCATGGATTGGTCGCGGTGATTTTAACTTGCCCTCAGACTCAGACCTTCAATCATTAGATTCTTGCTTAAAGAACTGGTTAAAAATTTAGGTTTATAAAGAAAAGGTTGGTGTTCAGGAGGTACTAATTCGACGTATTTTGAATGCTGCATCCTGCATCTCCAATAAAAAAACTATAAGAACTTAAAGGAGATAAAATATTTTATGAATTAAAAATAAGCTAAATGTGCTACTATACCTTACTTAAATTTTTAAAATTCCATAACCTAAAAACTAATAAAAATTGGATATCATTACTTTGGTTTTTTTACCTTGTATTGACGTGTATAGTGTAGAATACAGTCTCGAAATTTGACGCACTCCCCCCGATTTCCAAAATTTACCAACTTTATTTCAAAAATATTAAATAGAGCAATTGTGAATTTTGTTCCAAACTTTATCATTCCCCTGTATATGTTAGGGTTCAATGAGCTATGCAATGAAATACGTTTGATTGGTAAAAGATACCCTGTGACAATTTACTTATATCCTTTCATTACAATTCACCTAATTTTTTATAATAAAAGAAAATAACTCAACTCATTTTTAAATAAAGGGAAATGTTCAGAGTGATTGTGATTGGCATTTAATTAAGAGAATGTGCAATTTGGAATCTTTCACTGATTCAAACAAATCACTATAGTAATATCCTTGTTTAACCAATAACCTGAAGGAGAAGGTGAACTCGAAGTTTTGCGGTTATTAACACTGCATCAACTTCCACGGCCAATGTTTGAATGAAAGTAAAATGATAGTAAGCGATGATTGTTATCCGGGAGTCTCCGGATGTTCCGGGCTTTCTGTATAAAAGGAAGGAAGTAGTTTGAAGCAAAACAGTGTTACCTAAAGATTTATTTCAAAGAAGTTTAGTAAAAATGAGATCTATCGTAAGTAAAATTATTTTCTCGTTATATTTTTTCTTAGTTACTACCCTATTAAAATTTATTATTTTATTTTTAGCTATTTGTTATTGCAATGTGCTACAACCATGTGGTACAGGCAAATCCTTCAGGATACTTTCATAATCATAAATTACAACTGGAAGGTGTACCCAATCTAATCCACTTTTCTAATATTAACTATCCAAACGTAAATGTTCAAGATTTTGGGGATGAAATAAAAGGTCCAATCCCAGAAAACGAAATTAAAGTAACTCGTATTATTAAAATATCAGTTCCAAAACCATATCCCGTGAAAGTACCAGTTAAAGTACCATATCCAGTTCATGTAGACAAACCTTACCCTGTTCCAGTTACAAAATTAGTTCATGTTCCACAACCTGTTCCTGTGGAAGTAATTAAAAGTATTCCCGTACCTGTGGAAGTCCCAAAACCTTACCCTGTACCATCAAATGAGTATAATACCCAAGTTTCGGACGAAGGCAAGAATTATGAGCAACAAAGCTGGCATCCATCTTCCTCAGGACAACAACCGAATGATAATTATTATCAAAATGATCATTATAGTAGTAATGCTGGATTTAACTCACAATACGATCAAAATGGAGGATATTCTGCTTTGGCGCATATTCAAAGACAATACGAAAGACAGGATAATGTAGAGAATATTTCAAACGAAAATATCCAAGAAAATCACCCTAATCAATAGTTCCAATTATATTTGTTGTTTATTATGTAGGTATATTGTTACTACATGTGTAATTTATGATTCTTTATATTGTTTAATAAAAATTATCTATTTTTATCTTGTTTTATACTTCTTTTACAAAAATTATTAAATATTTTTACTTATGTAGTAGAAACAAAATTCATATTTTTATGTAATTTATGGGTTTAAAAATATGAACTAATCGACATGTCTAAAGATAAGAAAGTAAAGATTGAGGTAATATGTTGATAATAAGATTAAATCATTTGCTTCATTGATGTAAAAGACACTATTAAATTATGAGTTCCGTAACAACTTTATATTGTAATCTTAAAATACGATCACACATAAATCAATGATTTTTATTTTAGGGAAGAGTGGAGATAGTAATTTAGTACACCTTTACTGTTTGTAATTAACGATTGGAATCAATTGAATGCATTATATAAACGGAGAAATTAAAGGATATGTTGAAATCTAGACATTGCTTTATTACAGTAAATTTTGCAGGGCAATTAGCTAATATACTATTTTTCAATTACTTACTTCCAGATTTGTCATTTATTAAAACAAGGCTCTTTATTTATCATCAAAGTTATTTCGTAAATATACAGGGTGTACCTGAATGGACTGTACAAAATGATACCACATACTCCTGAGATCAAAGGAAAATCATTTAAATAAATTTATCTTTATCCAAAAATGCTTCGTTAAAGTGCTACAGACCATCAAAGTTCTGAAAAATATTTCGATTTTTTTAAATTACTAACAATTTTTTGCATTCAATACAATTTTTGTATCTACCTTTCTGCCTAAATTTAAGAAGATAGTTTAGACCGTTTAGCAATAAACAAAGTTTTATACTCTTTGGTACAGCAATTTAAAAATTAAGACATTTTGTATATCGATGAACTTCTACTGACCACTTATGTAGTGTCTAAATGTAAAAACATATTATCAAGATTTTCATATTACAACTTCACATACAAATTTTTATCCTGATCGTTTGAACCAATTTTTAGTAATTTAAAAATATTGAAATATTTTCAAGAACTTTGATGATCTGCAGCTTCCCAATGAAGCATTTTTGGATGGAGATAAGTTAGGTTAAATCGTCTAATTTTGGTCTCAGGAGTATATGTATCATTTTGTAAACACTTTGTAGGAACACCCTGTATTTTAAGCTTATGACATTATATTAAAAACATATTTTAAATAAAAGATTTCAAACTTATTTATTATACAGAGTGTCCCTTCGTAAAATACTAAAAAAACAGTTAAAGAAATCTTTTTCTTTAATTAATATGAGAAATGTTGGTTCAAAGTTGATATTTTTGAAATCGTAAATCTCCCAGACAAACAATACCATTTTAAAACAGTAATGATTAAATAAATATGTATACAACTTATACGTATAATATTATCAATTAAAATAAAGAGTAAAAGTTCCAAATGCATTAAGAAAAATAAGATTTTTTTTTGAGAGCAATATCGTGAAAATGAATCTGGCAACAATGTTACCAGAATTTTAATTTTAAAAACTTAACTTCGGTTTCTATTAAGTTAGGTAAGTTTTTTTTTTAAATTTTGAACAATTTAATGCCTTTTTTGATCTTTAATACTCTGCACCTACTGAAGGGTAATACATTATGTGTTGCCAAATTTCCGGAACAACGTAGCGGAGTGCTTGGGCGTCAATTTGAGGACACCCTGTATAAATTTTAATATAATTAAAAATATTGGGCAGTAATTTTCATAGGCAATAATAATAATAATTAATATACCTTATTAATTAATGTATGTAATATTATTTGCACTCTTAAATTATTGTTTCAAAAAAATAAGCATATCGTAACATCGGAAGTGCAGTTGAATGCAATACAAAAGACGCATTACTTAAATTACATTGTAAGCATTTTAGTTTGCTTTCCTTTAATTGTATAATTTGTAATTACAAATTAACTATGAATGCCCCACTATTTCATTTATTACGAAAATCGAGTAATAAAGAAAGCCATTTTTTTGTATAAAACAACGTACACTAATAATTTTTATTTTATATTATTAAAGAACACCGTTGAAAAAAACATCAATTATGAAGACAATAGTAATACAGAAATTAATTGTAATATAAATGTAATTTCAATTTAAATATTTTAGGTGTTTTTGCTAATAGTAACAGCAGTTGCTTTCGGCAAAGAAGATGAAAAGAAACAAGAAAAACGTGGTTTAATTTTGGGAGATCATGGAAGTTATGGTGGACATGGCTTTGAAGGGCACGATTTTGGTGAATATGGTCATGATTTTGGAGGTCATCATGAAAAAATCAAAACAATAACTGTGACAAAAAAAGTACCTTATCCAGTTCCTCACCCTGTACCTTATACGGTATACAAAAAGGTACCTTATCCTGTTAAAGTACCTGTTCCTTATCCAGTAGATAAACCTTATCCAGTACATGTTCCTCAACCGTACCCAGTTACTGTAGAAAAACCTTATCCAGTTACTGTGGAAAAGCGTGTGCCTTATCCAGTAAAAGTACCTATTAAAGTACCAGTACCCGTTCCTCATCCTGTTGCCGTACCTAAGCCATATCCAGTCACAATTCATAAGCCTTACCCAGTTAAAGTTCCATATCCAGTTGTTGTAGAAAAGAAGATTCCTGTAATTTCTCATGATCATCATGACTTTGGAGGACATTTTGGACATGGTTTTGATCATTAAGGTAAATATAATTTATTTTTTTCATTACTACAAATCGAACTAATTCAACAAATCCTTAGTTTCTCTTATAATTCGCGTATAAATATTTTTATGTTTTATTATTTTATTTAAATGAAGTAGTAGTAATTTCAATTTTAACTTAACCTTTTTGTTTCCTAACATAGTAATTTAATACAAACTGGTGTAATAACTTTAAACACGCATACTAATTTATGCGAATAACTTATTTTTTAAAGTCGTGATGTGTTGATTTTAATAATAGTTTTCACTTTACGTGAGTCTAAATATTTTTATTGTATTTCATTTGACTTAAAGATACTATTAACATTTTATTTTTGTTTTAGAAAACACATCCAAGAATAGCGACAATGGTTTTGTGCAAATATTTATTAAAAATGTGTTAATTTTTGTTTTTGTGATTTTGATATATTTATGTGTGGTTATTCTGCCACAAAAATAAATTATTGTTATAAGAAAATGTTCGACTTTCTTTGGTTATAATTTACTTTTATTATTACTTTATAGAAACTAAATGTGTGCAATATTCAATCTCAGTCTCACTTTTAAATATAAAAAATTGTCAATTTCGCCTTTGATTCCCGTAGCATTTCGCATTCACGCGAGTTTCTTTGCTTTTTTAAGAATTCTTCTAAATTGTAGAGTTAATAGCCTAGGCATAATCTACAGGTCTATTTGTGCACACGGTTTTTTTGCATAAGACATAATGACATATGATTTTAACATTAGGCTTAAGATATAAATATGTGGTTTTAAATTGGATCATTTATGCACAGATTTTCATACATAAGCATAAGACATTAGAACATTAGAGTTGCTTATTGGTTATATTATACACCTTTTTGTTATGACACATCTGTCAAATATGAAATCACATGTGAACTCGGAACTCGTAGATTAAACACACACCACACACATCAAATAGATAATTTGATTTGACTACGTTATGACATAAGAAAGTAGTTTTAAGAAAATGTTCCGTGATTTCATATTTGACAGATGTGTCATAACAAAAAGGTGCGTATGCAGATACGTTATGTGCCAGTAAAAACGATTGCATAAATCCTAGATTTTCTAAAAACTATTTTCTTATGTCATAACGTCTTCTGTCAATATGTCTTATGCTTAAAAGCGTATGCATAAATAGACCTTTAGGGGAGTCGCTTATTTGGGTTTTCTATGGATTTTAAGTTGCATTTTGTGACTTCGCACATTGTTCAGCATTCGACTGACGAAGATGAGTACAATAAAACAATTAGGAAATTTTGGGTTGGCAAATTTAAGAAAGTTATTATTTCATTTATGTAAAATAAAAAAATGTAAGGGTCTGTTTTTATTACATTTAAAATCAGAGAAGGCTTTATTTTGACACAAATCCTTAAAATATAGCCAGAAACAACGAAAAAATTCAAACTTAATCGATTTTGGGGGAATTGGCGTTACTCAACAATAATATATTTCATTCATTTTTGTTTTATCCATAGCTCTAAATGAGATAATTTTAATATACCTAATCACGCATTTAGTAGTGCAGCAGAAAATTTTTATTTTAATATTTTAAAGGACCTTATCGGGTTTTGGGAGCATTTTGTACAAGAATGAAACTTATGCCACATATAAATAAGAAATAAATATACAATAGTGTAAAATATTTCGCTCTTTAGGAGACCGCTTTCGCCAAAAAACGCAATTGAAATTAATTAATTTTTGTACGATTAGACAACGATGCTGGTGTTTTCCTCGGTGTTCTAACAAACAAAGTAGTTTGGTTGCCTATGCCATTTATTTACTATGATTTATTGACTTTAATAGTATAAAAATTATACAATTAAGTACATATTTGTTATGACTTGATTAGAAATTAATTTTTAAGTATTTATTTTATTCAAATAAACTTATAATTTAAGAATATATTTTTTACAATTAAAAAATTTTTACACAGTTGTCGTTTTTTTGCAATTTTTAAAATATTTGATAAAAAATGACTTTTCCAGTTCTCTGGAGCTCTGAAACTTTTACTGTAAATTCAATGGCTATAGTTTTAATAGTTGTAATAAGATTTGTAATATTCAATTAAAAATAAAATATCTTTTACAGGTTATCGTAAGACTTTATTGCACAATCAGGCAACATTGAAATTATTACATCTCAAACGAAACGTCCAAATTAAATGCACAATAATTATTAGTAAAAAGTAGAACCGATAAGGGACTTCGGTGGCGGCAAAAGGGCTTGTAAATTCCATCTATTTTTGTAGGACACACCCTCTGGCACTTCTAAGCACCTCCTATCAAGTAGGCAAGATACTATTTACGACATTCGGCAAGTTATTTCTCCTTTGCTAGAATGTTTCATTCCAGTATGTTACATGAGCGCGTACCTCATTTCTTTTTATGTGTACGCGCCGGTTTTAGCTGTTTTTATAAATAAACGTATGAACCCAAGCAATGTGTTCGCATGACAATAACACCCAATGTGGGAAACATTTCAATCCAGTGTGAGTCACAGTGAGTCAGTCGCCAGATACCTTTATAAAGCGCGTACGAATTTGTTAGCCCGGGCATTATTTCTTGTTTGTAAAAGTAACCATTGTCCTAAAGTGCCTTATAATAAAGGTCATTTATATCTACCATCAGGTTAATCCTTTTGGCGATTGTATTCGATTATTAACATAGGTTCCACAAGGAAAACACCCTATTAGTTTTAACTGTCATTTGCTTTCAATTTAAACGTAAATGAAAGGTAATTAAAATTCATCTGACAGTACTTGTCAAAATTTGAATTTTAAAATCCGCTGTTGTCGTGTTAATAAATATTTTTTTAAATAATGTAAAATCTCATAAATGTATTTATAATTCATATTTATTGAAGAAATTGGAAATATTATTAATATTGGGGGTATTTTAGTTAATTTTTGTGGGTTTAACTTATTTTTCATGTTTGCCCAAAAACACATAGGAAAACGATAAGGTCCTTTATAATTCTTGACGTCATATTATTATATAGCTTGGCAATGTTGATTAGAAACATTTATTTTAAATTTAGGACGCCATTTTGATTATGTCGTATAAAGTGGTATCATTTTAACTATGCGATCCATCCGTGGCATCGTTCCTTTGTGATTTTATCATGTATTTGCTATTATTTTAACCTTTATTTAAACTAACCTTATCTTCTATCAGGATCTTGTAACTGTTGGCTGCTAAAACAGTTTTATGGGCTATCGCGGTGGGGGAGACGTAAAAATTAAAAAAATCGGGAAAAGCCCATCAATTTTCTTGCAAAATATAATTTTTTAAGTATTATACTGGATAAAGAAAATTGAAATTCTAGCGATTATATGGGACAAGAAAACACATTTATTGAGCTAAAATAGTATATTACGCAACGAGCTAGAAAGTGACGAATTTTGTACGAGTGTGAAAATAGCCGAACGAGGCGCTAGCCGAGTGAGGATATTACACGAGCAACGAAATTCACTTTCTGCGAGTTGTGTACGCTATTTTTCCGACGACCACGGAGATTTTGCGACCATTATTAATATTTTGTAGTAACAACATAACATAACCTATGTTAACAGCAGCTGACATTGAAGTTATCGATTATTTTTAGTTAAATGTAAATAATTGTAGGTGGCGCTGTTTTGACGGAAGCAACTTATCGAAAAGAATAAAAAATGTTCTTATTTTATTTAAAATTTACAGAAAAGTGAATTATGTAATGATTTTAATAATAAAATTAGTAATATTGGCGGGGTTAAATATAAATTTTTATTTGAACTATCCTTTTTTTGCAAGTTCAAAAAAATCCAAGAGAGGGCTTTCGGAATTCCTTCGCAGCGCCTCTATCGAAAATTACAAGAACTATTGGACAGTTACAACATGGAAACTTAAAGTCACTAGTGTTGAAATGAACGATTTTCTAAACTACTAATATGAATGACATATACGATTTTCTCATATGGTCGTCGGAAATAGTATATTACGCAACGAGCTAGAAAGTGACGAATTTTGTGCGAGTGTGAAAATAGCCGAACGAGGCGCTAGCCGAGTGAGGATATTACACGAGCAACGAAATTCACTTTCTGCGAGTTGTGTACGCTATTTTTCCGACGACCACGGAGATTTTGCGACCATTATTAATATTTTGTAGTAACAACATAACATAACCTATGTTAACAGCAGCTGACATTGAAGTTATTGATTATTTTTAGTTAAATGTAAATAATTGTAGGTGGCGCTTTTTTGACGGAAGCAACTTATCGAAACTAATAAAAAATGTTCCTATTTTATTTAAAATTTACAGAAAAGTGAATTATATAATGATTTTAATAATAAAATTAGTAATATTGGCGGGGTTAAATATAAATTTTTATTTGAACTATACTTTTTTTGCAAGTTCAAAAAAATCCAAGAGAGGGCTTTCGGAATTCCTTCGCAGCGCCTCTATCGAAAATTATAAGAACTATTTGACAGTTGACAAATGGAAACTAGTGTTGAAATGAACGATTTTCTAAACTACTAATATGAATGACATATACGATTTTCTCATATGGTCGTCGGAAAAAGTGTTTTACATCGCCGGAAATGATATCAACTTTGTTATTCGAATTATTCAAAATGTTTTTTAAATGTTTTCAAAATAATATTTTGTCACAAATGCTTTAAACTTACTCATCTTTAATAATGTGGATTTTTTTAAATTTTTTATTTTCATCAATAAGGAAATGATAGGGGTATGCCAAGTTTGATTTTCTCCAAGAAATTACTATTGCTAACTACCAAAAGTTTTCTTCAAAAATTCGAGGTTTTTTCTAAATTATCAATCTATAAAAATATTTTTTTCTATTTTGGTGCGTTACTAGTCGCTAGTAACACACTGACAGCAGTGCGTTACTAGCCAGTACCGCACTGCTATCGGTGCGTTACTGAGTAGTAAATTTTATTTTTAGAAGTTGGTAGCACTGAAGTTTATTGATTTTAAAGTGGCAGTTGCCAAGCGATTTACAGGTTATTTGATGATTTGACAAACCTGACATTAGAGTTGCCAACTACCAGAAAAGTTACTAAAATTGAAAACTATAATATTTTATTTTAAATAGATAACAAGGCGCAAAATAGAAAAAATAGTATAAAAAACTCGTTTCATAAGTCGATAGTAGCACTTGTTCATTAAAATACTCGTCGCTACGCGACTCGTATTTTAAAATTGAACGCGTGCTACAATATGCGACTTATGAAACTCGTTTTTTAATATACTATTGTATAAAAGATAATAAAATAACAGGGGTTTTGTTTGATTTTCTCTAAATAAAATAAAAACAAAATTAAATGAAATAACTTACAGGTTATATATGTATTAACATATGAAAACAGACAAAAACATAACTTACAAAATCGTGCATTGGCGAATAAATAAGAACAATCAAATCTACAACTTAATGATGCCCAATATCATGATGGCCTCCAAAATTGTGAATTGTGACCACCAAAATCATGTCCTCCAAAATCATGTCCGCCAAACTCCTGCCTTTCTTCGCATCCTCCGAAATGTTCGTGATGTCCCTTGACGAATACTGGTACTTGTTCCTTAACAATTACGGGCACTTTAACTGGATAAGGTACAGGTTTGTGTACTGGATAAGGTACTGGTTTTGGGTAAGACACTGGATAAGGTTATGGTAGTGGTATTTTTACTGGTACTTTAACAGGGTATGGTCCTAGTATTTCAACGGCTACTGGATATGGTTTTATAATATGTACGAGATAACGCTGGTCAACGGGTATTCCCTATTGTCATTAAAAGGGGGGTTGACACGATTCTTTGGACTAATAATTAATTGAAGTTTTGATTCAACCTTATTATTGTATTTCCTATTTAGTGTCACTTGAAGCTTAAGCCTTAGTTAATAAACGACATAATAAATGAAATTACATATTAACATGAAGTTCAAATTTAATGAAGTAAAACTTTAAAAAATATGAAATCACATTTATTGAGCTAAAACACTCTTCAACATCGCCAACATGTATATTACAGTTTTGTTATTCGAAATATTAAAAAGCTATTTTTTTTTTAAATATTTTGTCACAAATACGTAAAACTTATGAAATATTTCGTAATGTGAAAAAAGAACTTTTTTGTATAATATCCTAAAATTTAGCTATTTTTATATTCAAAAATAAAGAAATGATAGGGGTACCCCAATTTTGATTTTCATCAGGTAATTATTTTTGCCAACTTTGTAAAGTTTTATTCAAGAATGCGAGGTTTTTTTCTAAATTATCAATTTTTATAAATATTTAAAATTCTAGATGTGTATAAAAATAATAGATCGAAGAAATCATTATTTTATCTTGGATTAAAGAAACGGGGGTTTCATATGATTTTCTTTAAATACAATAAAAACAATTGAAATAACTTTCAGATTTTATATATGCATATAAAAACAGTACAAAAATTGACATTATTTACAAAATCTTTGGTGCTTTACAGAATAAATAATAACAATCAATTGTTCAACTTAATGATGCCCAAAATCATGATGACCTCCAAAATCGTGACCTCCAAAATCATGACTACCAAAATCATGTCCTCCAAAATCATGTCCGCCAAAATCATGCCCTCCTTCAAATCCTTCGAAGTGTTCGTGATGTCCCTTAACGATTACTGGCACTTGTTTCTCAACAACTACGGGCACTTTAACTGGATAAGGTACAGGTTTGTGTACTGGATAAGGTACTGGTTTTGGGTATGGTACTGGATAAGGTTGTGGTACTGGTACTTTTACTGGAACTTTAACAGGGTATGGTACCAATTTTTCAACTGGATATGGTACTGGTTTTTCAATGGTTACTGGATATGGTTTTGGAATATGTACGGGATAAGGCCTGCCAACAGGTACGTGAACAGGCACTTTAACTGGATATGGTACTTTCTTCACAACAGGGTACGGGACCGGATGGGGAACAGGTACTGGTACTTCTTTGGTTATGGTAACATGTTTCACTTGTTCATGTCCATAACTTTCTGAACCGTGATGAAGACCACCATCAAACGATCCATAACTTTCCAATCCGCGATGGCCATCAAAGTGAAAATCTCCTCCATAACCATATCCCAATCCCAAAAGACCACGCTTTTCCTTTTTAGTGTCTTCCACTGCCTTCTTAGCTTCGGGGAAAGCTAAGGTGAGGCCTACAAGACACCAAAATACACAAACCTACATAAAAAAAATCATTATTAATGGAAAAATTCCATTGATCACTTTTATGTAGTTACTTGACAAATTTTAGACATTGAAAATAAGTATTTAATATTTAACAGTTAAATTTTAAATAAATTTTGAAGTTCAGAGGTACTTTTTTGTACAAGAAATCCAACATGAAAATAATTACCGTCATAGCGTAATTAAAAAATATTCTAATATTCTTTAATGATATTATTTTGAGAAACAATTATAGCTCTATTTTTAGAACTTCCATTAACCTATAAAAACGCAATTAAAAATTAATTGATACCTTACCTGTATCTTCATTTTGTTTCAATTAAAAATGAACAATGACTGTTAATGAACAAAAGAAGTTTGCAGTATTTATATTAAAAGGAGTAGTGGGAAAATGAATTAAAACTTTCCCCTAAGTGAACATGCTACAAAAATAAATTATTGTTGTAATAAAATCTTTGTATTTCTTAAGTTATTATTCACTTTTATCATAACTTTATACTAATTAAATTTGTGCAATATTCAATCGACAAAATTATAGGATGTACCTTTTCTAATTTGATCGATTTTATAAAAATATGAAGTATCACTTCTAAATAATAAATTTTCTTGGCTCATGTCATTTGTGATAAAATTGGGTAGTGACGTATCTAATTTATCTCGAATTTTTAATATTACTATTTAGTTATTAATTTTATTACTATAGGGAAATAAGACATGTTTCATTTCTTGTTGATTTTTTCTTTGCATTACTTTCTATAATCAAGTACTTATTTGCCAATTGTACAAAGAACTTCAACAACGAATCGGCAATAAATCAAGTTTTGCAATTTTGCCATTGCTTTCGGGATTTTCTGAATTTTCTGAATCCTTCTGAATAGTATAGGCATACTCAACGAAGAATCACTCCTTTAGGTTTCCTACTGATTTGGAATTGGATTTTATGACTGAATACATTCTTCAGCATTCAGCTCACGTAGATAAGTAGAATAAAATACTAGGACATTTAAATCGAGGGTTTAAATTAGAAAAATTGATATTTCATTTATTTAAAATAAAATAAAAAAAAAGTGAGGGGTTATTATTATTTCATTTTCAAATTCGAATCGTCCACCAATATAATTTTCAAACTCAAAAACTATAATGATTAGAAGAGGGTCTAAAAGAAAGGTTAAAAAGGAAAACCCACGTGTTCTCCAAAAAAATATAAATTATTAAAACATAATTAAAAATAAATTTTTAAATATTAAATGTTAAATCTAAAAAAGTTTGTTTGAAAGTGTTTTTTCAAATTAATTTTTTTAGCCCTGAAAAAGTAATAAAACCATTACGAAACTAGTCGGCGATTTTAAGAACAACGTAGATATATTTAATACTGTCCATATCCCGTTTTTGAGTTATAAAATTATTATTTCATTTGAACTGACAACGTCTTTAATAACATGTCACCAAATTCTTCAAAAATCTACAAGTATAAGCGAACCCTTATCAGTCAGAAAAGGCTTTATTTTGAAAGGTACTTGTTAGATCGCACTTGACTTTTTATCAACATACCAAAATCCATCAAATATGGTTATAAACAACGGAAAAATTAAAATTATTTCGATTTTGGAGCGATTGGGCTTTCTGAAGAAAAATATTTTTCAATCATTTTTGTTTTATCTTTAGCTCCAAACTGGATAATTCTAATATACCTAATCAGTTTTTAATTAACGAAGCAGAAATTTTTTTATATTATTATTTTAAAATTCGTGACGTCATATCATAACATGGCTTGGCAGGGTTCATTAGAACATTCATTTTAAATTGGGAATGCCATCTTGTTTATGTGGTATTATTTTAACATTGCGACACGTCTTTGGCGTCTTCATATTGTGATTTAATCACTTATTTGCTATTATTTTAACCTATATTTTTAAATATTATATTAGGAACTTATAATTGTCAGCTGCTATTACAGTTTATGGGCCTTCGCAGTGGGTGAAGGCATTAAACGGGTGGTCGACACGAGACTTTTGGTCTGGTAATTACTGTAGGGTTGCATTTTTGCTTCAACCATAAGGTATTTCCTATTGTATTTACGTCATTTTTTTACTTTAAGTGTACCCGGGACTTTGTATTTATAAAAATGATATAAAAAATGTAATGACATATTAAAATTTATTTAAACTTCGTCAATTTAATGAAGTAAAAATTGAAAAAATAATAAAACACATTTTTAGAGCTAAAAAACTCTTCAACATCGCCGAAAAAGATATCAGAGCTTTGTTTTTTGAAATATTCAAAATACAGTGCGGACATAAAGTAAATCCCCCCCTGCTAACTTTTGAACGGTTATGTTTTTGATTCTGAAAATTTGTCTACCTAGGAATCTAATTCCAAACTTTCTAATAAAGGTATTTTTGATTTTGTGGAACTTCCGGTTATACCGGAAGTGGATGGCAACTTTCTTAATTTAAATGGAACACCTAGTACATTTTTGCAATTTCGTGTTCTATATAAAAATATCATTAAATTGACCTAGCATAGTGTGGTCTACGATTAATACTTTCGGAATTACGCCCATTCGAAAAATCGCATTTTTATGCAACTTCATTTACACCGGAAGTCGAAAATTAACGAACTTAAGGTTAAACATAATTTTGTTGGGGCAGTTGGCTCCAACTTCCGGTGTAAATGAAGTTGCATAAAAATATGATTTTCAAATGGGCGTAATTCCGAAAGTATTAATAGAAAAGCACACTACGCTAGGTCAATTTAATGGTATTTTTATGGAGAACATCAAAATGCAAAAATATACTGGATGTTCCATTTAAAATAAGTTGCCAAACACTTCCGGTATAACCGGAAGTTCCACAAAATCAAAAATACCTTTATTAGAAAGTTCGCAATTAAATACTTTAGTGGACAAATTTTAAGAATCGAAAACATAACCGTTCAAAAGTTAACTGGGGGTGGGGGGGTTATTTTCTTTATGTCCGCACTATATATTTATTTTTTATTTATTTTCACAAATATTTTAAACTTACTATATGTTAAATAATGTGTACAAAAATGTGTTGCTTTGAAAATAAAAATGTCCGATGTAACCGAAAGTGATTTACAAAAAAATTATAATATAATATAGTATAATATTCTAAAATTTATTTTCATAAATAAGGAAGTAATAGGGGTATCCCAAGTTTGATTTTCTCCAGGTATTGACAACTTCGGCAAGTTTTCTTCAAAAATGCGAGGATTTTCTCTAAATCATCAATTTTTAAAAATATCTAAAATGTTGTACGTAAGTTAAAGATAATATGGTGAAAAAATCATTCTTTTATCTTGAATAAAAGAAACTTTGTTTGATTTTCTTTAAATAAATTTCAAAAAAAATAAATATCAGGTTTATATTAGCACATTAAAAAAGTACAAAAATTAACATTATTTACAAAATCTTTGGTGCTTTACGGAATAAGTAATAACAATCAATTGTTCAATTTAATGATGTCCAAAATCATGATGATCCCCAAAATCGTGACCGCCAAAATCATGTCCTCCATTATCATGGGCTCCAAAATGATGTTCGCCAAAATCATTCCCTCCTTCAAATCCTCCAAAGTGTTCATGATGTCCCTCTACGATTACTGGTACTTGTTTCTCAACAACTACAGGTACTTTAACTGGATAAGGCACAGGTTTGTGTACTGGATAAGGTACTGGTTTTGGGTAAGGCACTGGATAAGGTTGTGGTACTGATACTTTTACTGGCACTTTAACAGGGTATGGTACCAACTTTTCAACTGGATACGGTACTGGTTTTTCAACGGTTACTGGATATGGTTTTGGAATATGCACGGGATAAGGCCTGTCAACCGGTATATGAACAGGCACTTTAACTGGATATGGTACTTTCTTCACAACAGGGTAAGGGACTGGATGGGGAACAGGAACTGGTACTTGTTTCGTTATGGTAACATGTTTCACGTGTTCATGCCCGTAACTTTCTGAACCGTGCTGAAGACCACCATGAAAGGATCCATAACTTTCCAATCCATGATGGCCATCAAAGTGAAAATCTCCTCCATAACTATATCCTAATCCTAAAAGACCACGCTTTTCCTTTTTAATGTCTTCCACTGCCTTCTTTGCTTCGGGAAAAGCTAAGGTGAGGCCTACAAGACACCAAAATACACAAACCTACATAAAGAAAATCATTATTAATTGTATTCCATTGTACACTTTCATGTAGTTACTTTTGACATTAAATTTTAGTCTTTGAAGATAAGAATATAATATTTAACAGTTAAATTTTAAATAAATTTTGGAGTTCAGAGGTACTTTTTTGTACAAGAAATTCAACTTAAAAACTTAACGTTATAATGTAATTAAAAAGATATTCTAACATTTTCTAATGATATTATTTTAAGAAACAATTTTAGCTTGATATTTATTGCTAATATAGTTTTAAATGATAATTGAAAATAAAAACGCATTGCTTTCTTTTAATAGCAAATACTTGTTTTTTAGAACTTCCATTAACCTATAATAACGCAATTAAAAAATTAATTGATGACTTACCTGTATCTTCATTTTGTTTCAATTAAAAATAAACAATGACTGTTAATCAACTAAGGAAGTTTGCAGTATTTATATTAAAAAGAGTAGTGGGAAAAATGAATTAAAACTTTCCCCTAAGTGAACATGCCACAAAAATAAATTATTGTTCTAATAAAATGATGTGTTATTTATAAATAAAAACTTTCATGTCTCATGTCATTTCTTATAAAATTGGATAGTGTTTAATTTATCTCGATTTTTCAATGTTGTTTAGTTCTTTAGTTTTTTACTATTCGGAAATAAGAAATTATTTATTTCTTGTTGGTTTTTTCTTAGTGTTACTTTCTATAATCAAGTACCTATTTGGCAATTGTACAAGGAACTTTGGCAACGATAGGGAATAAATAAAATTTTGCAATTTTGCTTTTCATTTCTGTCGCGTTTATGATTTCGTGATTTCGGGGTTTTCTGTTTTTTTCTGAATTATTCCTAATTGTGGAGTCTAAGCTTAATAAATTAGGCATACTCTAAGAGCTAAGAGGAATCACTCCTTTGGGTTTTCTATTGATTTTGAATTGGATTTTGTGACTTCATACATTGTTCAGCATTCATTTTACGTAGATAAGTACAATAAAATATTAGGAAAGGAGGTTATCGGATTTTGGATGTTTTTTGTACGGTATTGAAACTCATACTTTAGTAGAGGAGTGTCTCCGGTTGTGGACATGCTCCGGTTGTGGACACTCTAACTTATTTTTTGAAAGTTAACAGATGCGGCGAAACTGATTAATGTAAAACTTGTAGTTTGACAGCCCACGTAATCTGAGCAAATACCAAAGCGTAAATACGCACGTAGTTTCTTTTTGCGAGCAAACAAAAAAAATCGTGAAAATTTTGAAGCGTTTCTAATATTTTTCATTTCCCAAGTGCGATAAATCGAAGCAAAACATCGGAAAGATGTGAATGTTATACTTTGTGATGCAGTATATTTAGTGTACTTTGTGATGTGATATCAAGTCTAGTAAAAAGTTCGTTTTGTGTTAATTTGCTGAACACCCTCATGTACCCGGTTGTGGACACCCTTGTTTTTTGCGCTTAAAGCGTGTGTTTGGCCAGAAAACTGTCAAATATCGTTGTTTATGTTAACGTCCTAAATTTTAACAGTGTTTTTATGACTTTTTGTACCTATATTTTTAGCCATGTCGACACCGAAAAAATCGGCCGATTCAACAGGAATCAATTTTAATGCGCTGGTCGATGCCATTAAACGCTGTTTAAAGGACAAGCAGTCCATCAAGTCGACTGCCAAGACATATGGCTTACCTCTTTTTTAAATTTATATGCATTTTACTTCATATTTTTAATATTTTAAGCGATTTTACAAGGGTGTCTAAAACCAGATACAAAAATTTTTTTGGCCAAAAATGACCCCTTCACAAAATTGATGATAAAATTTTCCTGATCGACTGAATCTAGACCTATAGTTACTTCAGAAGAAAGTTAGCTAAGGTCTCTAGCTTTACACTGGTGTGCATACCACTGCATAATATTGACTTGAAAAAAGTTATGGGCGAAAAACGGAAGTGTGTCCACAACCGGCAACACTCCTACACATGTGAAAATACGAAAAAATTATACACAATTGTGTAAAATATAATGCTTTTCCGTCCTAAGTAGCGTTCAAAAAATGCTCTTGAAATTATTCAATTTTTGCACAATTAGATAACAATGTCAGTGTTTATGTCGAATTAGTAAATTTGGTTGCCAATGTCATATTTATATTGGGCGTGTTCCAGTAATGAACACTAAAGCCCACGACGACCGCAAAATCGTTCTACACAAGACCGCGATTTTTTCTTTCGTCCATCGATGGCGACCGCAAGAAGCTCACAACGACCGTATTTATTCGTGGGTTTCCGTGGTTGTTTGTTGAATGGTGACCTTTTGAGCTAGTGGAACGGGAAAATTTTGCGGTCGTGGTCGTGTGCTTTAGTGTTCATTACTGGAACGCGCCCATTTTGAATTATCTACGTTGAAACTATAAAAATGAAATATAAATAAAATATTAAATAAATAAACTATAAAAATTGTTCAATTTACTACATATTTATAAATATTTGATTATATATTATTTTATATTACATGCTAAACCGATTTTTTAATAATTATTTCCTAACTGCTAACTCATCCAACAATTTTTAAAAATTCTGATGTTATTTTAAAGCACCAATTTTTGCTCGAATATATTTAAGAAAAACATTGAAATTTTAGAAGTCGCTGTTGCCGAATTAAAAATTATTTTTTAAAATAATGCAAAATCAAATAAGTTTACTTATAAGGCTTAATTGTTGCAAAAATTAGGTACATAATTAATATTGAGTATATTCTAGTACACTTTGGTAGGTCGAGTGCATTTTTTATTTTTGCCCAAAATCCCATAGAAAAATGATAAGGTCCTTTGATAGTAGGAGAGCCGACCGCACTAAAGTCTCCCTCATACACCATAGGTAGGTTTTTTGTTGAATTGTCATCAGGTAATTACTTTTGCTAACTTCGTAAAGTTTTATTCAAACATGCTAAGTTTTTTTCCGACGACCATATGAGAAAATCGTATACGTCATTCATATTAGTAGTTTAGAAAATCTTTAATTTCAACACTAGTGACTTTGACTTTCCGTTTTGTTACTGTTAAATAGTTCTTGTAATTTTCGATAGAGGCGCTGCGAAGGAATTCCGAAAGCCCTCTCTTGGATTTTTTTGAACTTGCAAAAAAAGGATAGTTCAAATAAAAATTTATATTTAACCCCGCCAATATTACTAATTTTATTATTAAAACCATTATATAATTCACTTTTCTGTAAATTTTAAATAAAATAGGAACATTTTTTATTCGTTTCGATAAGTTGCTTCCGTCAAAACAGCGCCACCTACAATTATTTACATTTAACTAAAAATAATCGATAACTTCAATGTCAGCTGCTGTTAACATAGGTTATGTTATATTGTTACTACAAAATATTAATAATGGTCGCAAAATCTCCGTGGTCGTCGGAAAAATAGCGTACACAACTCGCAGAAAGTGAATTTAGTTGCTCGTGTAATATCCTCACTCTGCTAGCGCCTCGTTCGGCTATTTTCACAAAATTCGTCACTTTCTAGCTCGTTGCGTAATATACTATTTCTAAATTTTTAATTTTTATGAATATTTAAAATTCTATGAATTTTCTTCTTTAATCCAAGATAAAAGAATGATTTCTTCGATCTATTATCTTTTATATGCATATATGTATATGTATATAAAAGATTGGATTAAAGAAACGGGGGTTTCATATGATTTTCTTTAAATAAAATAAAAACAATTGAAATAACTTTCAGATTTTATATATGCATATAAAAACAGTACAAAAATTGACATTATTTACAAAATCTTTGGTGCTTTACAGAATAAATAATAACAATCAATTGTTCAACTTAATGATGCCCAAAATCATGATGACCTCCAAAATCGTGACCTCCAAAATCATGACCACCAAAATCATGTCCTCCAAAATCATGTCCGCCAAAATCATGCCCTCCTTCAAATCCTCCGAAGTGTTCGTGATGTCCCTTAACGATTACTGGCACTTGTTTCTCAATAACTACGGGCACTTTAACTGGATAAGGTACAGGTTTGTGTACTGGATAAGGTACTGGTTTTGGGTATGGTACTGGATAAGGTTGTGGTACTGGTACTTTTACTGGAACTTTAACAGGGTATGGTACCAATTTTTCAACTGGATATGGTACTGGTTTTTCAACGGTTACTGGATATGGTTTTGGAATATGCACGGGATAAGGCCTGTCAACTGGTATATGAACAGGCACTTTAACTGGATATGGTACTTTCTTCACAACAGGGTAAGGGACTGGATGGGGAACAGGTACTGGTACTTCTTTGGTTATGGTAACATGTTTCACGTGTTCGTGTCCGTAACTTTCTAAGCCGTGATGAAGACCACCATCAAACGATCCATAACTTTCCAATCCATGATGTCCATCAAAGTGAAAATCTCCTCCATAACCATATCCTAATCCCAAAAGACCACGCTTTTCCTTTTTAGTGTCTTCCACTGCCTTCTTAGCTTCAGGGAAAGCTAAGGTGAGGCCTACAAGACACCAAAATACACAAACCTACATAAAGAAAATCATTGTTAATGGAAATATTTTATTGTACACTTTTATGAAATTACTTGACATTAAATTGAAACTTTGAAAATAAGTTTTTATTATTTACCACTTAATTTTAAAATAAATTTTCAGAGGCAAAATTTTTATACAAGAAATCCAACTTCAAAAAGTAAAGTAAAATTAATGTGTAATTTGAAAACTATTTTAATATTCTGCAATGATATTATTTTGAGAAATAAATAAATAATTGTGTAAATAAGAAAGCATTCTCCTAATTAAATAATAAATATTAGTTTTTTAGAAGTTGCATTAACCTATAAAAACACAATTAAAAAATTAATTTATTACTTACCTGTATCTTCATTTTGTTTCAATTAAAAATGAACAATGACTGTTAAACATCAAAAGAAGTTTGCAGTATTTATATTAAAAAGAGTAGTGGGAAAAATGAATTAAAACTTTCCCCTAAGTGAACATGCTCATCCCTACTATAATAATTATAACATTTCTTCATAAAAAAATTATATTAACCTTTCTTTTATAAATCAATTATATTACTTGCATTACACTAACATATATATTGCGTTTAGTAGTTTAATTTTACTGGTACCAATGCTTAAATTTTATTAAAATATCCGTAATTATCCAAAATTAAATAATTATTTAAGTTCTGCAAGTTTTTAATAACTTTGGCCGTAAATTATCAATTACACCGATTAAGTAATACATGTTTAGACACGCAATTTTCGTTGGAATTATCTTGATAGTTTAAGTTTGTAAAAGTTTCTTTTAATTTGTTACATAAAACAATGAAAACTGCAATATGTGATTGTCTACATAATTATTCTTATCACTGGTTATATCTATATTTAATTGTCTTGCTATAACCAATTGTTGTAAAATATTTAATATTTAAATAACACAATAGAAATTTTTTAAAGCTTACTGAATTAAAAGTAATTAAAGAATTAAAATCTTAAGTATTTTTATGACAGACGTAAAATATTTGGGAGTCTAAGTATAACCGCGCTCCGATAGTAATCGTATATTTTGAGCTTATTCTTGAATTTGGGGAAGAAATCATGACCCCCAGTACATTCCACATAATTATACTGAAAGTACCAATAAAAATCTTCATTTCTATTATATTTTAAAATTTGTATCGCTTAGACTATGAAGGCTGCTTGTACAGTAAAAATGCGCGTCCAAAATTTACGAAATATGCCTTGCAATTATTTCAAACTACAACCAAATTTTGTAAATAACATTCAGTTTTATAATTGCATAGTTTAAATAACATTCAAGGCTAGACTTCTAAGGGACGACTTTTTCAAAAATTAAATTATTCAGTCCAAAAAATAAATATACTATAATTGGCCAAATTTTACATATTTTATGATTTGTTTAGCCATTTTGGATATAAAATATTGGAAAACTCTCACGTACAATCTTAAGGAGAGGTTCCATTTCCATATGATATTCTTATTTTGTATATAGTTCAAAACATATTCGCGTAGTTTGACAGATAAAAACAGGTAAAACCCCATATAGTTTTGTAGACTTAATATACTCTTAAACAACAAACGATTGAAAATTATTAAATTCTTTCAAAATATTCCAACATTGGAGATGTGAAAGATTGAAGACCTTTTTAGGTGCATGAACCGTCTATTTCATCACAAATGTGTTACTTTAGTTAAAAGTGACTCTAACCCAAATTTTGGAGAAAGATAGTTTGAGTGTTAATTTAACAGATATATTTTAAGTGTGTCTTTCACTTAGTATTTTGATAGCAACTTAACAGTGGATCAAACTATCTTTTTCCAAAATTTTGGCCAACGATACCTTTAAGAGCCAATGTTACCTCAGTTTACGGTAATGTAAATATGCTGGATTGTTAATGATGATTTTTATATTAGTCGAGATAAGAAAATACTTAAAGGTCATAGGTCTTCAAAATTGGTGCAGTTGAAAATAATTTGGAGCTGCATTGCTTCATCATATTCCAACAAAACTTTCTTTATAGTCCTGTCATGGCCAATATATTATAAATAAACTTACACGGTTGTAAGCAACTCTAAGTAATTAAAAAGTAAAACATTACAAAAATTTTAATTTAGCATAAAAAACTGTTGTTTTGCACATCAATGCATGTTATGATATTGGAATTTTTTCGTAACAAAGGTTCGAATTTTTCAGCGCTTGCACAAATGCTTTATGTCATCTTAAAATCTTTGATAATTTAAATTTTACAGATTTTTTCTTGTATATATCTTAGAGCGTATCTACCATTTGTTATATTATAAAACTGGAAAAATAATTTGTAATTGTTAATCATGAATCCATTTGCTGAATTTATGCAATGATAAATACCTTTAGGTAAATGTCGATATAGCAATTATAATAAAACCACTTATTAAACCTGATTACTTTTTTTAGCTGTTTGTTTGCAATTTTTAAGACTATTAAAAATTGAACGTTAGCTAATTGTTTTGAATTAAATAAACTAATAGGATTAAAGTAAAAATATAGTTATATTTTATAATAAACATTTTTTATTTAGAATATTTAAATCACAAATTTTTTATGTTTTCACATGTATATACAAACGAAATATGTATGATATATTTAATGGTAACAATAAGATGATGATGATCTTGTAAATAAATTTATACATAAACTAATAATCACAGTATCTTATGCCTTCCAACCATGACCGGACCCATATCCGTATGATAAGGAACTGCCTAAGCCGTGATCTCCCAAAGAGATGGAGTGTCCGAAAGAATCTCCACCATGGTATCCTCCCAATGAACTTCCAAAATGATCACCTCCGTGAACGACGATTGGTACTGATTGTTTAATGTATACTGGTTCATGAACAGCAACTGGTACTTTATTAATGACTGGTACTGCTACTGGTCTTGGAATTGGGACGGCGACGGGGTGAGGTACTGGTACTTTTACAGGAACGCTGTATGGGACGGCAACTTTCTTTTCAACTGTCACTGGGTATGGTTTATCTACAGGTACTGGGTATGGTTTTGGTACATGTACGGGGTAGGGTCTGTCAACGGGTACTGCAACTGGATGGGGTACAGCAACAGGTACATCTTTATGGACTGTTACTGGGTAGGGTTGTGGTACTGGAATTCCAACACGGTTTGTAATAGTGTAGTGCCTATGGACGGATGAACCAAGGTCAATTGTACCATCCCCATATCCTCCTCCAAGTCCACCTCCAAGTCCACCTCCTAAACCTAACCCGTGTCCTCCTCCAAGTCCATATCCGCTAGATAATCCATGTCCTCCTCCAAGTCCATATCCGCTAGATAATCCATGTCCTCCTCCAAGCCCATAGCTGTGAGAATCTAAAAGTGCTCCATGGCCGTATGATCCTAAATCATGTCCACCCAATCCTGCTCCCAAATGGATACCTTCCCCGAACACTCCACGCTTGTCTTTTTTCTCAGCATCCTTAGCCACACATCCAGTGAGGGCGAGGGCAAGAATACAAATCTAAAACATTACTAAAGTAAATAAAAACGTTACAAAAAGAAAATCTTAATAAATCTTACAGCAGACTTCATAATGCTGTACTTTGAAATAATAGCAGAAGACTGACACTATTCCAATTGAAGTCTGAGCTTTTATATTGGAAATAATCATAAAGTTCGCGTTTCTTAAGTGGGGTACATGTTATTCATATGCTAGAACGCGCACATTACCTTTCTCGCTGATGTAGCCCCGAAAGATGCCCGATCTACTTTCAGTGTTACATAACGTTATCTCGGAAGACAGTGGCAGTGAATTTTTGTTATGAAACAATATCAATCGCAATAACAGGAAATATCGATGTCTTTAAGCGACGTGGAAATTAAATTTTGTATCTTTTATTTATTTATTAGAAATATTATTTTTTTAATACTCAAAAATTTAGCAATAAGAACATAAATAATTTATATTATTCATTAAGGTCTTTATGCATTGCAAAACAATATTTTCCTAATTATCGGAATACAAGTGCGCAGATAAACTAGAGCACGCCTTGAGTCACTTTTCCTGTAAAAATAACAATTTATATTACGCTAATTTGTAATTATTGCAAACTTCGTGTTATTAATTTCAAATATCTTAATAAATGCCTGAAACTTTAAATTGATTAATTAATTATTGTGCTTATTATACCAAAACTTCATTATTGATACCTAATAAAATTGGTAATTTATTTTATTGTAGTTAGTATAAGTGATTATGTTGTGATTTTTAAGTCATTAATGCCCGTTTTCACCAACGATTCCTAAAATTTAGGCATTGCTTATAGCTCTAGTTGCTAAGTTTTAGGAATCGTTGGTGAAAACGGGCATAAGTTTCTTGAGGTTCACC
This sequence comes from Stenus bimaculatus, assembly GCA_963971135.1. Taxonomy (NCBI): domain Eukaryota; kingdom Metazoa; phylum Arthropoda; class Insecta; order Coleoptera; family Staphylinidae; genus Stenus; species Stenus bimaculatus. Next base: position 21,359,926 of record OZ020180.1, read on the forward strand.
TGTCTTGAAACCTATTAATGGAAATATGATCATAAAAATTAATATTTGATCTACAAAAAATCAGTTTATAACCTACTTAAAACTACAGTGAAGGTTAGGCTAGTACTAGTAGTAGTAGTAGGTTAGTAGTAGCGACACTTCATATAAAAAACGGGATGAGTTTTTGGTGACTTTGAAAATGACTGCGCCTCTGGTACCATTGAGATTAATTATCTTACGGGGGCTCCAAATTAATAACACTTAGCTGTCAATAAATTTTAATTTATTTAAATTTGTTCATGATTTATCCAAGCAGATAACGTTTTGTATGTAATTCGTATCGTAACGTTATGATCGTTATGACATAAATAACTATCATGATGCTGCTTTTAAATGTGGATAATAAATTATATCTATGGATTAAAAATTAATTCAATAGATCAAAAATTAAATCAATAGATCAAAAATTAATTGGATGGATTGAATCATTGTACCTGACATGACAAGGACATACTATGTTTGCATTTAAATGACAAGGATAGATTGATGGATGTCGAACGTTGAACACGAAATCTTGTCGAGTGAAATATTTAGCATCCGACAATTTTGTGGTAATATTTCTTTATCATAACAATTTGATTTTATCATAAATTCGGGGAAGAAATCTCCACGTCCAAACTTTATGAAATATGCCTTGCATTTTTTTTCAAACTACAGCCACATTTTGTAAATTACTTCGGTTTTATAGTTATATGGTTTAAATAATATTTATGACTTGTATTGAACTTTTTTTAACATTAAATTATTAAAATTAGTATAAAATAGGCCATAATTTATATATTTGTAACCATTTTTTTGGCCATTTTGGGTGTAAAAATTAATCCTATAAGAATCTTAAACGGAGTTTCTAGTTTCATTTGATATTGATATTTTGTATAGCTTATTAATACATAAACCCGTTAATTTAAACAGTATAAGTAATAAATAACCATATGATTTAAATAATTTAATGTTGCCTAATAAAATTCTATATTGTTGCGTATTTTAATATATGTAACCTTTGTAACACCAGTGCATACTCTGTGCATATATTCATATGTGTAACTGTAAATATAATATACAGGGTGACTATTGAGTTGATATTTTCCTTTTAACGGGGTGTAAATCTAAATAAAATAATTTTATTTACACAACGCCTTTTTTAATTATATTTACTTATATTATTTTTAATATATTTTTTACTTAATTTTTTGTGCTATATTTTTAATTTTCACTTTTATACCCAGAAAAAGGCGAACAAAAGAAACTACTCGGTAATTTAAAATTGAAATGACTTTCTTATTTATAGACTTTTTTACAGGGAATCCCGAAAATGGCACGAGGTCTCCAGCACGTTTTTGGAGACCCTTCGGGAATCCTTAGCAAAACAGTTAAAAAAATCTCATTTACCAATTGACTGAAATTTGAAGGGTCAAAGTTTGGAATTTAAATACCACAATAGTCATGTAAATTTGGGATTCTTTTTCGTGGTTTAGTAATAAACAAGAATGTAGAATGTAGCGTTTCAAATTAAAAATTTGAAAGTTATTAAATTATATTTAAAGTGCAAAAAAAGTAAAAAAAATAAAAAAAAATTCAAGTATCTACCTTGTTTTGTTCAAAAGTTATGAATTTTTATATAAAATATGGCTTTCTGGTAACCGACTAAAGGTGTATATTGAAAATTTCATTTTTCGCTTAACAACTAAAACTAAGAAACAAATATTGGTACAGATAAGTTTCTCGAAATTGTCGATATTATCGTATTAAATTTAAAAAAATTTAATTATTTTTTAAGGTACAATACCTAAAAAAATTTTGATTTTTTGAGTATTTCGGGAGTAAATTTTTTTTTCGGGGGTGTAGAGGGCAAGTGATTCCCAAATTTTATCCAGTTTCTTTTATTTTTCCTTTGCGAGGTCGATTTTGAAAAAATTCGAAAACTAATTTTTAATGGTAATCAGTTTTTATTTTTTTTTCTCGAAAACTATAATAGTTACCGGTTTCAAATTTTTACAGAAAGTAAACACCGTAGACAGACGCGTTTAAAAAAATATATGGTTAAAATCGGTTAAATACTTTTTTTGGAAAAAATTCGCAAAGTTTTGGGAAAATTTTAGTACGGCTCCGGACGGCGCAATTTTAAGTCGAAAATTAAAATGTTCACGGAATTTGGTGGAGGAGGTGACGGTGCAAATTTTAAGCTATTTAACGTCTCGGTGATGCTGATAGTTTCGAAGATATTAATTATTTCGTGAAAAGTGAAAAATTTCAGACCGAAATTTTGGGTCCAAAAATAGATTTTGCTTATTTTACCTACATTTTCGGTGATTACTCGAAAACGGAAAGAGATAGTGAAGTGATTCTTTTTTTGTCGTAAAGTGGACATTGAGTGCTTTCAGGGAAGTTGTAAAACATTGGGGTGAAATAGATTTTAAAGGTCTGATTAGACCCAAACACATTTTTAAATGCGATTTAGAAAATAATATTTTTTTGTTATTTTATCGAAATTTAAAAAACCCTACGCGTGGGCGGTTTCAGATCGAGTTGTACATTCGACTGGGCTTTTAAAATAGCAAATCGGTTAAAAAATAGCCCGACTGAAGCCGCGAACCCCTAAATTCAAAATTTCGAGATTATTTAGGCATAACTTCCGAACCTCTTCGAAAATAAAAAATCCCTACGCGCTACCGGATGTAGAAGTTATTCCTTTATAGGATAGTGTAGAAAAATTTAGTCATTTTTGGAAACTGAGGGCCAAAAATGGTACACCCAACTTACCGCGTTTAGCCCCATTTTTTTGGAACATTTTACTCGCGATTATCCCAGTCCAGTACAGGGGTAAACTTGAAATATGCCAATTTTTTTGTTTATAAAGAACAATGTGGGGAGGCAAATAAAAAATATTCGGCGTCTCTAGGACGTCTAAATCAAAAGTTACGAATTTTCAAAAACGGCGTTGAAAAAGAACTAAATTCAAACTACATATTCGAGGGCGCCAAAAGTACAGAAAAAATTGAGATAACAAAAAAAGCGCTCGTTTACTGATGAAGAGGGTTGTGTAGATGGCAAATCAAAAAAACGCGTTTTATTAGTTTTCTAACCTAAAATCATTAAATCATTAGGTTTTGTGTAAATTATAAATAAAACAAGTAATTTTTTACCTCACTTGGATCAGTTGTTTCTGTCAAAACAGCGCCCCCTCCCCCTTCATAGGTAATCGAAATCACAAATAATGTTAAAGTCGAATACAAAATTGTATCAATGTTTATTTTTTATGATTTAAATAATAATTTTATAGACTGTCGTAAATTACTAAAAATTAGCTTTTCAATGATGTATACTATTACACATGTTGCCATTAAAAAAAAATCAAGAAGGTTGCAGTGTAAAAATTATAGGCGATAAAAATGTTTTTTTATCTTAAAATATTTGTACCAAGGCCTCATTTGATCGTACCAAATTTCAAATCTATTTATCCAGCCATGTAAAGTATTACCCGGAAATCCATTATTAGTTATTCTATTTTAAAAATCTTAAAAAATATGTTTTTGTAAATAAAATAAATATTACAAAAGATACATTATTAACTTGAAATTTTAATTGCGGTTTGTTTAATAAAGATACATACTTACGGGTAATAAAAATTTTTGAAAATATGTTCAGGGGCGATACATTTGGGGAGTCACCAACTTATTTTGATAATATCTTTTTCTTTACGTTCACTTACTCTATAACTAATGAAATAATACTTGATCAATATTTTAGAGATAATGTACTATTATAGTAAGTAAAAGCAGATTTTATAATTTTCTTCTCAAAATCTAAATTTAACAAAAAAAACTAGGTTAATTTACATAATTGTTATAAGAATATTATTGTACACATGATTACAAAAGTTGCTAAAAGTTCATTCCATCATGTTCCACTTTTTTAAAGTGGTATAACTTTTTAAGGAAGCATTTAGAGATAATACTTTATATTATAATTAAGAAATGATTAGTTTCACTTCCTCTATCACCTCCAAAAAATGGTACAGTTATATGTATAGGAATACCCTGTATTCTATTGAACATAGATGTTTTGGAAATTGTTGGCTATAATTTATTTTTAGGTTTAAGTTAATAAAAATTTATTAAACATAACTTAAAATAATTAAGTTATTTAATAAATAAGCTGCAATAAAATTACTTCTCGTGGTCGGAATCTAGAGCAGTGCATCTGGTAAGCGAGAATTAATTTTTAGTTATCAGGCGTCAGTAAGTTTCGTTAGTTTTAAGATCATTTAACTTACCTATTACATAAGTAAACTACCTATTACGTTTCTCTATATCTTTATTTAAATTTGTTAAGGTATAAAAAGAGTCTAACCAGATTTGGATAATAAATGGAAAAATTTATAAGAGGAATGTTTTCGATTTCTAGTCATTTATTAATATAATATTATTATAAATAATTTTTATGCAACTGTTCTAAAGTTCGTATAGCACTTTAGTAAAAATTATTTCCTGAAATTCTGTTCTGTTTCAATCCTTTGCAGGTTCCACTTCTAAATCCGCAATAAAATTGTTTCTGAACTACCACACATAATTACATCAAACGGCAAACATCTATAAAAAATTTCATAGATTACGGGGTTGTGAGTGATTTTTTTTGCTTATAGGTATATCTTAAGTACACGCAAATCCAGTTTGCTGGCCGACTGTGATCCCATGATCGACAGTATCCAACTGCCCGACCAAGTTGGACCGTTGGTTGCCAACCAAGTTGGTTGCTTCATCCAACCTCCCAAAGACTTCTTTTGATTTTGAGCTGTCGGTACTGCTCTAGATATTGTTGCGCAAATTTATATGTATTTTAATACTTTACAAAATAGTTATTGAAGTCGTCACTATTGTGTTCTTTATTATTCTTTTCTTTCAGTTTATTGCTTTTTGACTTCTTTGACTATTTACAATGCAGCTGCTACTCCAATCTTTAGCCATTTTGAAAAAATAGTAGCCATCATTTAATTATTATTTTTAGTCTCAAACTGAGAAACCTTATGCTAACTTGTAAATTCTATGGAGAAAACAAAGTAATAATTTTTTTTGCATATTTCTTAGTTTATCAAAATAGCTCGAAAGCACAATAATAAAACAGTAGATCAAATTTCGTAGCTAGTTAGCATATGGCTATGTAATTTTTAGATCACCAAATTTTGCAAAACATCACTACACCTATACAGAGTGTCCCACGATTTAGTTTACAGGCCATATCTCCGTTATTTGAAAAGATACAAAATCCAACCAACATAATCTTTTAATGGCATCAAATTGGCCTTCCATTTTTACTCTTAAAATTTTATTGGCTTTGACCACCCTTAAGAAGCAATCATCAACTTTTTTTTTCAAATGGCAGCTCCTACTTTTTTAACAAAAATTGAATCTCAACTTTATACTGAATACGACAGTATCTCATCCTTACGATTTGTAATACATACATAGAATGTGATTGTGTATTTTGAGTATTTTTCTTTGTATTGTATTTTTTTGTATTTCTTTGTATTTATTTGTATTGTCAATAAAGATATTTCATCAAAGTTGGCTTTGGTCATATGTATAAATAAATGAATAAAATAGCATTACGATTTGTCGTGTCATTTTAAAGTTTAAGACGTAAGCTAATAACCAATAACTTCGTAATAAAATGTCATTTACTCCAGACGAGTATGTTGATATGTCAATTATTTACGGGGAGTGCAAAAAAAACTCCCGTGAAGCAGCTCAAGTGTACTAAGAACGCTTCCCAGAACGTCGTCGACCATCACACATGACATTTATTAAAACTGAACGAAAAATGCGCACTGGTAATTTCCCCAATAGAAAACATATCCAACATCACCAGCCAGTTCTAACCGAAGAAAATATCATAAATGTGTTAGCCTATGTTGGAATCAACCCACATATTTCTGTTAGGACTATTGCTGAGGAAGTTGGTTTCAGTAAAAGCAGTGTTCAAAGGATATTAAAAGAACATAGGTACCACCCTTTTAAAATTCATTTAATCCATGGATTGCGACCCGCTGGTTTTGACCGCAGACTGCATTTTATTGCTCTAATCCATGTTATGATTGAAGATAATCCGGATCTTTTAAACCAAATTTGTTGGACTGATGAAAGCCGCTTTCATAATAATGGAGTAGTGAATATGCACAATGCTCATTATTGGTCCGTGGAAAATCCACATTGGGTTAAGCAAACCCGATTTCAAACAATTTGGGGTACAAATGTATGGTGTGGGTTATTTAATGGTCATCTGATCGGTCCACACTTTTACGAAGGAACGTTAACCGGTCAGAGATACCTAGATTTTATGGAAAATACATTGCCTGAACTACTGCAAGGTATTCCCGAGGAAGAACAGAATTTAATGATCTGGCAACAAGATGGTGATCCTCCACATAACGCACGAATCATTACTGAACATTTAAATAATTTATTTCCAACTTGGGTCGGTAATGTGGGTCCGATTTCTTGGCCAGCTAGATCTCCAGATATTACACCTCTAGACTTTTTCTTGTGGGGTTATCTAAAAGATTTGGTGTATCAAACCCAATCTTTAAATTTGGATGACCTAAAAGATCGTATTCATGATGCTTGTCGTAGTATTACACGAGCCATGATTCGAGCTGCCTGTACAAGGGAAGTTTTGCGACGTTTTGAAGCTTGTGTACAATGTGCAGGAGCCAATTTTGAACATTTATTATAATTAATTTTAGTTCTTCTCTTACTATAAAATAAAAAATAAAATTAATTTTATACAATTTTTTTAAGTGAGTAACATACTGTCGTATTCAGTGTAAAGTTGAGATTCAATTTTTGTTAAAAAAAGTAGGAGCTGCCATTTGAAAAAAAAAGTTGATGATGGCTTCTTAAGGGCGGTCAAAGCCAATAAAATTTTAAGAATAAAAATGGAAGGCCAATTTGATGCCATTAAAAGATTATGTTGGTTGGATTTTGTATCTTTTCAAATAACGGATATATGGTCTGTAAACTAAATCGTGGGACACCCTGTATACCTAGAGACTTAAATTCAGTTGGTAACTACAGTAATACTGAAATCATTGACTAAATGTTTAAAAATATCGCAAAAAACCAAATAAAAGAATTTTCAACAAACTATGAAGCCATTCCCAACAAACGCATGTCAATGTTAATAATGACCATTTACAATAATTGAGGTGGGGATTTTTTTACTTATAAAAAAGTGCACTTGAACAAATTAGTCTGCCTCATGTATTTGGACAACAATAATCTTAAAAATACAAAATGTATCTACTCATTTGTAAACCAAATATTTTTGATTTTTTTATAATTTAAAAATGCAATTCTTTGACAAGAAAGTTATAAAGCTCAACTTATTATTTGGACCAAATTACTGTCTTGAATTGGGCAAATATTGACTAATTTCCTACTTGTTCGTAACATAATTTACCTTTATAATATTTTTTTAATTTTTATTACTATCCCGATTGCATAGAATTGCTTCTTAAAACTTGTATTAAAATATTATTCAATATTTTATCAAAATTCTCCATAATTAGAAAAATTATAACCATTTCAAAATAAGACAATCTTATTATCTAATTGGGGGATTTATATAAAAAATATGTCTTTATTAGAATCTAAAAGTAATATTAATTAGTGATGCAATCATAAAATTTAAAAACAAGAAATAATATAATATTTTATTTTCTTACAAAAATATATGGACTAGCACATTAATTATTCACATATAAATTACATATCAGGAAGTCGACAACCTTAAAGACCCTGCCATTGCAGAATTGATTTAATTATTCAGTCATTTAGTAGTATCATTCATAAATGGGAAGTAATAGGCGGAGACTTAAAACTACTTGTAATATACTGCGCTTTCGAAAGCTCCTTAGGCAAAATCTGATCTTTGTTTCTTGCGAAAGCAGAATAATCAGTTGGAGGACTTCCTAGGTTAGGAGCAGGCACTTCATATAAACCACCTTTTGGACCTTTAAACTGAACTTCGGGGGCTTTTACAATATTTCCGGAAATTCCTAGAGATCCTGATCCCAAGGCGAATTTTCCATCTCCAAAATAAGCAACTCCTAGAGATCCCGATCCAATTGTTGTAGGCTGTGATTTTATATTAAGAGTTTGCGTTGGCAAAAAACTATTTAAATTTTCTAAAATTGGAACTGGAACAGGGTCGTAATTATCTTCCTTTACTTCATAAGTATTCGTTGGTGTGTTGGTATATCTTACAGAATTTTTAACATTTGGCACTATTTTTGGTAAATCAAGAATGTTACTTTCTAAGTTGTTGGCTATACTGTCAGACACATGTAGTAATTCAGGAACTTTTTGAAAGCTGGTTAAAAAATGCTTGTTGAAACCATTTAATCCCAAAATATATTCATGCCCAAATGTTTCATCATTCAAGAAATTAAAATTTTTTGGATAAAACAGATTGCCAAATCCTGAAATTCCATAATTTATGCCTGCGTGGGTGAAATGGGGAGCATAGTCGATGTAGTTGTTGTGCTCCAATGACCCCATCACCGCAGATGTTGCTGCCACACAAATCACGATAACCTGAAAATATTTTAAGTGTTAGAAAATTAATTATTGCTTAAAATGTTTTTTGTATTTACCAATTTCATAATAGCAGGCTACTCGGTTCGGAAAAGAATGTCTTCGATTCAACATCCGTGCCCGCATTATATACCGCATTCGCCAACTTATAAATTAAGCAGCCACAAAGGAAGTACACATGTCTGCAACACTTTCATATTTGTTGCAATTAATTTCTTTGTTGATGCTTATTTGCGTTACGCCCAGATTTAACTATTTGGAAGGATATCAATTGATTTGAGTAGGTATCATAATATGAAGACAGGTGAATGGTAAAGATTTTCTATTAGTCATTTTTATTAGGTAAACATAATTTTAAAAAATATATTCTATTAGTTATATATAGTTTTTTTATTTATAAAATATCTATAAAAGATTCAATAAAATTAAAGCATAATTGGCTTGTAGAAAATGGCACAAACTAATGATTTTGTAAAATATAAAACCGAATAAAATGAAATTTGAAAAAATTAGAAGACTTTAACTACTTAATTTAATAGAATTTAGTAGATAATTGCGAAAATGTAAAAAAATAAAAAACAGTTTACTATAAAGAATTTTGACCCTATTAGTGCAAATACCGAGAGCTTCACAAAAATTAGCAGAGCTGTAACTTTTTTATTCTTTTTTCTTATTCGATTTAAATAAAAAAAAATTAAATGACTAAAAGGAAGTTATAAGATGTGCCTATATTTTTTGAATTATAAAAAATGTACATTAAGTTTAAAATTTTTTTTAAAATTTTTTATCTTTTATTTATAATTTTCAATTTTCAATTTGAAGTTTATAATAACTAAATAATTAGCAATAAAACAAAATTAATTGAAATGCAAGAATAAGAAAACATGTTATATTTTTTTTTTAATTCGAAAAGGTTAAATTGGAAACTTCACATTAAATAAAATAACATGGTGAAAATTAATAAAAATTAAAAAAATATAAACCGTAAAATTATATTGCATTTCTCAAATATTTTTTATTCTAATATAAGTTTTCGTGGTTATTATTTAATATAATTAAAAGACTTGTAGCCTTTTTCGAGACATTTTTTTTATTCGAAAAAAGTGGACTATCGTTTCAAGCCAACGTTTTGCTTAAAAAACCATCCTAGACCTTACTTTCGACAATTTAATTTAGTATATTTTTTATTAAAATCGGATTAGAAAGAATCTAAAATATAAAGTCGTTTTTGACCTAACCTCAAAATCTTAATCCCATTTATTTCCAAAACGATGAGTTTTTGAGAAAAAATATTTCAAATAAAAGTTGTACTACCTTAGGACTGTTTGTACCACTAATCCTTAAGCCTTAAGGAACTCTTAGAATTTTTAGGTGGCAGATTTTCCATTGTATTTCTGTCAAATTTTGAATTTAAGTGTTCCTTAAGTGACAATGGATCAATTGGCCCTTAGTGACGCAGTTTTAGCAATATATATTGCTATGACCTTGAAAATTTGAAAAGCTAGTTGAAGAGCAAGCAATAACTTTACTTTTTTTTAAATAAGAAACTCCAATTTTTTTAATATTATACTATATGTACATGTATAACTTATGTTTAAAGGATTATAGATTATAGACAATATTTTCTTATTTTTTTTTCAATAAATAGTTTAGAAGTTACAAGACATTTATTTTCGAAATAAAGCACTCTTGAAAAAGAAATTTCAAATATAAGTTGTTTAATTCTTGGTGATCTAAAAATATTACTATGACCTTTTATGATAGGTTGAAGGTCAAGTGAAAATCACTTAACTTTTTTTGAATAGCAACCAACATTTTCTTTTTGTTTTTGAATAAATACTCTGGAAGTTGCAGAGGTTTTTAAATCATTCCAGTATGAAACGCTTACAAAGTACATTTATTTTTAAAATGAAGCATCTAAAAAAATCAATTAAAAGATGTACGATTCTTATAGTGATACTTATGACCTTGAGTGACAGGTTGAAGGTCATGTTACTTAACTTTTCCAACCAGCAAATATTTTTATATTAAAAATGTATACCCTCCTTACTTCCAAACCATTTATTCAATGAAAATATGTCCTGTTATCCCCTGAAAGTACATATGTAAAAAAAAAATTTCAAATTTGCTTTATTTAAAAAATAATGGTCGTTGCTCAAGTTTTTGTATTCAAAACTCTAATGCTTGAAACTTCGAAATTAATTATTCAAAAAAATAAGAAAATATGTTCTGTGAGCCTCTGAAGGTTAGCTATAATTGTACGCCTTAAAAATGGATGCTTGTCATTTAAAAAATGTTAAGAGATGATTGCGTGACTTTCAACCTGATTTTCTAGTAATAGTAATCTTCCTACTTAATGTGTCAACTAGAACTGACCAACTTTTATTTGTATAATTTTTCTCAAAAACTCTTCGTTTCAAAAATAAAAAGACTTTGCCGAACTTTTTGTCCACCCCGTATATCACAAGATTATACTCTCTTGAATATCTTTATCTTTTTTATCTGAAATTCCTTATCGAGTTGCTAAATGACGAAATTACCCTATAAAGTGGTAATTGCCAATTTAACGATGAATTTAAATGTTTAAAATAATTGTGTGATAAGAAACAATATTATAAATATTGAAATAAAACTGTTTTATATAATTTCAAACTAATAAATTTTATAACTAAAGAGGATAGTCCGCCAAATGTTTGAAATGCGTACTCCTCGCTAGTAAAAATTGATTTTTTGGTGTTTGTAATAAAAAATTTAACAAAAACGCTCTTGTTTTGCCTTGAAATTGAATTTATTTATCATATAGAATTTTTTTTTTATGTATATAGTCTATTATAAGGGAGTAATTTTGAAAAAATGATAAAAACGCATTTTTAAATTATTACTCCCTTATAACAGACTATATACATCAAAAAAAAATTCTATATGAAACATAAATTCAATTTGAAGGCAATACAAGAGCGTTTTTGTTAAATTTTTTATTACAAACACCAAAAAATCAATTTTTACTAGCTATTAGTTATTTGCATTAAAAACCTTACAAGCTATATCTAACCTTTGATTTTATTAAAATTATATGTAAAAATTTCCTGTTTTAAAGTCATGAGTTGTATTTTATGATGAAAACTATAGAAGTCTAAAAAACTGCGGTATTATATTGTTTCTAAAATTACGGCGTTTTTTTTTAATTGTTAAAAGAAAAATACATTTTGTGGAAAATTTAATATTTTCAAGTTTAGAATTAAATATTGGTATTTAAAGGAAGATATTCAAAAAAAGTTGAAGAATAATTATTTTACTTGAAAAAATAAATACCCTTCAAAAGTATTAAAATAAGTATTTTATAACTTAGCGTTAAAGATTTTTTTATAGTAATTAGCTGTAGGTAGTAACTTTGTTTGATACTTTATTTTTTTTCCAAAGATTCTTTTTTTTTTCCTTGAAACGATACCACCCAAAAAATGTTTGTGGGATACCAATTCTTTTCAAAATTTTGATTTTATTTTTTGATTTTCAAATAGCATTACGAAATACAGAGAAATTAGCTCTTTTAAAAAGTCCAAATAAAATACTATTACTATTTAAAAACAATAGTTGGTTGTTCTAGCAAGAAATACAGAAAGATATGCAAAAACTAGAAATGTCAAAATGTGCACTGAAATTTGCTGAAAAATTTTTTTATTTAATTTATTAATGTATATCTTTCAATTAAAAAGTTATGAGCATGTATTCAGCGACCGTGATGAAAAATTTAGAGACGTAATTAAAGTTAATCACGTCTTTAAGAAAATATTTCTTACGAAGAAATATTTTTCAATCACGCGTTTAACGTTAACGACGTCTCTAAATTTTTCATCACGGTCGCTGAACAGACGCTATGGAGATTATGCGTTACTATTACACCCTGTATAAATAATTATAATATCTTTGCTCAAAATTAGTCATTTCCACTTAATACATATAGTGGGTGTTTTAAAAGCATATAAATGAATTATTACAATTTTAATAATTTGCAAACAATATAAATACAATTATTATAAATTATTACTATTAGGAAATTAAAATACAATTATTTAAACAGTGTGTTATTTTAAGTGCTACTTTTAATGTTACTAATTAAAACATACATTCCGCTATAATAAAATGCTTCGACACGCACGAAGTGTTTCATTTAAAATCAAAACCTCTTCATAATCACAAATATACATCTAAAAATAATAGTATGGCTAATGCATTTTTTCAACCTAAAGATTAAAAAAATGCAAACAATACATCTGATAATTATCTGAAATATTGATTCATGTTAATTTAATTATATTAGCAAGCAGATAATCCTTTCACTTAAGGTGTGTTTAAATTTACCTTAATTTTTCTTTTTTATTTGTTTGGCAGTCATTTTAATTTACTTATGTAAGATTTCCCAACGTATCAGGATTAAACGTTCTTTCACTAGAAAAAATTGATGCAGCAATTTGTACAATTTTATTTGACTTCAAGCTTAAGTAGATTAGTATTATTTTTTTAGAAAATATATGAGTTTACTACGTGAGCAACATACAAATTTATATTTATTAATTTAGAAATTTATGAAAATTATTTTAATATCGATATTAATTAATTCAATTGCTATTTTTTAATTGTAGTTTCATTATTCAGGGTACAGAGTTCCTAATAAATTTATTGAGGATATTAGAAATAAAACTATTTCAAAACAAAATTCAATACCATGAAATAATTTTTAAAAAATAAATCTTTTTAATGATCGCGATCTTCCTGGTTTTAATTAATACTATTTCAATTTGTAATTATCAACAAATGTCTTTTAATACTGACTTTATTTGTAATATCCTTTATTATTATGAGAACATTATTTAAAATATTTTCTGAAGCATATCAAAACTGAAATTGATCTTTGTGTCGTGCTGAACTATTTATTTTTGCATATAGGAAATTACAGAACAAAAAACAAAATGCTCCAATAATTAAGATATTTATTATAATATGATATTACAGAATATTTCAAGAGATATTATTATTTTATCCATTTAAAACAGGAAGAATTATTGCAATAATTTGTAATGCATTAGATTTTAGTTTAACTTATTACATATTAATTTGTGTGTACCTAAAATGAATGAATAATGCCCGTTTTCACCAAAGATTCCTAAAATTTAGGCATTGCATATAGCGCTAGTTGCTAGGTATTTATAATCATTTAATAAAAAATACCTAGCAACTAGCACTATAAGCAATGCCTATATTTTAGGAATCGTTGGTGAAAACGGGCATAAATCTTACAATAATTGATGAATGTATTATTTATAATATGTTCCATTGCGACTATAGATTTGGCAATAACATCGATATGTTTGAAGTGAATTTATTGAGTTTAGATAATAATTTTCTTTCCCTATTTACCAAAATCTATTTGATGTGTTTTTTCAACTTTGGCACTTTTTACTTTCCTAAAATATTTTTGTTTAAATGGGTCCACAAATATTCCTAAATTTCCAATGCAGTATAATAATTTAAATTTAAAAAAATGCATGTACTACTAAATATTTGACTTTATTAAAGTTTCAAGGAGTATGTGAATAAATTTTTATCATTTCGAAGGAAAGTGGAAGCAGGAAATGCATTAAATTAAATATGCAATTGAAATGCACGAGCGTGAAAATTATTAAGGCGAAAGTATTAAATTTTATTGTTTAGTAGTTACAACTCTTAACTAGGGTAAAATGGGCTGCTAAATAAAACAGTAATAAATTAAATATACCAAGAAAATCAAAGAGAAATGACTAGCCCAACAAACTAGAAATTAAATTTCGTGAAGATTTATTTGATAAACCAAAAAGTATCAAGAGTTTGCAATACGTTTTCCAAACAGCATGTAAATGTAGGATTAGCACGGAGAGACCGAAATAATGCCTTTTTTGTAATTTCTTGGACCGAAACCAAATTTCTAAAAAATGTATAATAAATTACCAGCTATGTGCAATATTATTATTTTTTTAATGTATTCAAGTAAATGAAAGATTGGCGACTTGTAAAAAATTGTAGGTAATAGGAATTTATTTTTGTGATTATTTAAATTGATATAGTTTTGAAATTGCTTGTAAATGGTGATTATAACTGTGATTACTAATTTTGTCTGATCGAAAAGTCTCAGCGGAAATTACACAAGGATTATATTTTGTTTCGTAAATTTCGAGGTGATTCATTACAAATTTTAAATGATGAATGTAGTTCATCAATAGGACTCGTAACAATTTTTTATATGTATAGTTTTCACCAAATAAGCATTAGCAGAGCAAATAATAGGTCACAAAAAAATAATTTCATAGAATTTAATATTGAAAAAAAAACGTATATTACTTTTATTTAAGAAGTAATTTAAGAGAATTTTGATTATAATACTATTCATTTTCATAAGTAATTAATAAAATAATTTATAAAACAACTTTAACTGGATGCATATTTTTGTAACAAATGCTCTTAAAAATCAATTATACCACATTCAAATATTTTTAAATAATGGAAGTTTAAAATTATTTTTATTTAAATAGGTATACATATAAACTTATCATTTATACAGGATGAAAATTTGAAGGTCCATTTTCAGAATTTAACTTCATTTTTTGGAGAACGCTCGGACATTGATTCTTGTTTTCAAGGAGAGAGATTTCTAAATAATTAAGTCTTACTTAGTTTTAACCCCTAACGGGAGTTTGATATACAGGGTGTCTTCAAATGTCTATTATTTGATAACTAATTTTATTTTTCAAAAAATAAACGAACACGATTTTCCTTGGATGGGGACACATTAAGTACATTAAGTACACCGATAAGTACTCTCACGTCGCTCCCCTAAGAGTGGTGGTTATAGTACATCCTCCTCAAAACAAAAATTGACGTGTTCGGTTATTTTTTTGAAAAAAACTTAGTTATCAAATAATAGGTATTTCAAGTTTTCAATGAGACACCCTGTATCTTCCAAATAATTTCAATTGGCAACAATGGTCATCTTAAAAACCAATACATATCAATAAAGTTCAAATAAAATTTTAATTAATCAAATTTTGATGAAAACATTAACCTTAAATATTTACTTCAGGAGGATTCCTATTATGATTTAAAAAATGCCGATTATCAGACAATCATTATCTGGCATCTATTGACTGGGGTATATTAAACAACCAATATATAGACCGTTCTTTGGATATGTTTTATGATATTATATAGTTTGTGCCTTTAAGAATCAGGAAACCTTCGAAATATCAAAAATCGCTTAATAGTGAATTAAAAAATCAGTTACCGATAAGAAATTGGCACATAAGCTCATGAGTAGTATATTACTTCTAGAAATGCAGCTGATTATGAAAATTTCTCACAACTGAGAGTGAAATGTAAAAGAGTGTCAAAGTTTTGTTACAGCAATTATATTAAGGATGTGGAAAGTTAATTTTTGATTAATCCATCTTACTTCTGAAAATATATAAAAAAAAGATCAAATAATGATATTCCTGAATTGATGCACTATGATGACATTTCTTCTATGAAGGGTGAAGGATAGCCAATCTTTTTGCGGAATTCTTTTCATCTCTATATTCCAAGTTTTTTCCAATACCGAGATATTCAAAATTCGCCGAATTCGTTTGCTTCAGGACCAAACATAATACCTAAGTACTTTATTAAATAATATCAGGCAACTTTAACAAAACCGATCTGCTATATTATGAATAAATCAATTCAAATAGGGGAATTTCCAGCAGGCTGGAATTGTACATACATAATCCCAATCCATAAATCGGGGGTCAAAAATAATCAGTCGGAAAGTATAGACCAGTTTGTAATCAAAATATATCATATACGACCAGATTATGTGTCAATGTAAAGAGCTGATAATGGACCAGCAACATGGTTTTTATAGTGGTACATCAACGTTAACAAATTTGTCCATTTTCCAAAACGATATAGTCAGTGCTTTGGAAGAAAAGTGTCAAGTGGATACCATCTAGACTGAGTTCTCCAAAGTATTTGACAAGGTAAACAATAGTCTAGTCATTGTTAAACTAAGGCATGTATGATTTCATGAAAATCTTATCAAATGGATGACAAGCTTTTTAATAGGACGTACGAACTCGATTTTTTAAATTTGGTAAATTTATATCAAAAGAAATCTCAGTGTTAAAAAGTGTTCCTCAAGGTACTCACTTAGCACCACTGCTACTTTCACTCTTTCTAAATGACCTAGCAAACAAATTATAAAATTGTACTTTTCTCATGATCGCAGATGATATAAACATTTACAAAAAAATGATTCTTTAACACAAATTAACAAATTTTTCATATGGTCGAAAAGCAATGGTCTTGAATTAAATATTAATAAATGTTTTAGTATGACCTACTCTAAAGGAAGCCCAAAGTTTGAGAATTATTATTATAAAATAGATCACATCATCTTAAAACATGTATCAACGATGAAAGACTTAGGAGTTACAATTGATTCTAAAATCACTTTTAATGAACATATACATAATGTAACATCCAAAGAAATGAAGCTTTTAGGGTTTATTATACGTAACTGCTCAGAATTTTTTATAAGTGTGTTAAAAATCCTTTTAAATAGCCTTGTAAGATCTATCTTGGAATACTGTTCAGTTATTTGGTCCCCCTTCCTTAAAAATGGCTAACAATGTATTGAGACGGTACAAAATAAATTTTTGTGGATCGCATCCTACAAATTAGGAATCCCACATATCCATTCTGAATATATTAAACTCTCTAAAGTTAATATCTCTTAAAAATCGCAGGAGACTTCAAAACATTAGCTATTTCTATAAAATATTGAATGGCATAATTATATGCCCAGAATTATAGGATAAAATTTATTTAAACGTACCTTAAAAATGCCTAAAAAACACGATTTTTTTCATATTGAATTTCACGGTGCGAATTTTAGAACAAATTTAAATATTTCTAGAGCCTGTGGATCTATAAATACCTATAATATTGAAATGTTTAGTACTACCATAATTAATGATCTATGGTACTACTATTAACAAAATTAAAAATAATGTTTATAAGATTTTTAGGAAAAAAAGAGTCCTGTGATGATTTGCGATTTAATTGTTTGTATAATTTATCCTCAATTGCATATTTGTCTCCAGTATTGTTACTCACTTACTATTATTATTTTTTTACTTGGTTAATTTTATTTGTTTATTTTATAGGTAATTGTAACATACCAATTTTGTATTTAATGTGTAAAAGGGAGTTACCCCGTAAATAAATTATTATTATATGTATGTATAATATAAATTGACCAAACAGGTCTGCTTTTCAGTATTTTACTTCAGTAAAAAAATTTTATCATCAATGTACGCAAATAGTTCTTAAAATGAAGAGGTGGTACGGGTGGTCTGGGAGACCCTGTATACAGGCTGAGTCAGACCATCCATAACAGGGTTTTATCTCGAAAACAGTTTGTCACATATAGGTAGATAGAATTAAAATTTTAACTACCAAAGTGAACCCATATAATCCATTGGTGCACTTCTTATTTTCCGGAACAATCCGGAAGTGCCCGGAATCGGAAGTTACTTTGAAATTTCAAATGGCAACATAGGTCGAGTATGGTACCGTTTGAAAGGTCTTTTAAAAAGAATCAACTTTTATTAAAATATTTTTTTATTATCTTGCATCTGGATCTGAGAACATCTTGCATAATAAACAAATTAAACGAAAAAACAAATGCAAACAAGTGACAAATGGTTTTATTTAAGTAAATATGAAGAAATTGTAAAAAATATAGGGGTGTATTAAATATTTTGAAACGTTATATTAGAATATAAATTAACATTAATAGGCAGATTCTGATCAAAATTAAAGGTCTTTAATTAGAAACAAATAAGGTAACTATGGAAATTTTTTAAGGTTTTCACTTTTTGTTTTCACTACCTCAGAATTGATATAGTTCTATTTCCATTATGTTATTGGGCATTTTTTGGAAACTATCAAAATAAATTTTATATGTGCTTTCAATTTTGAAAACTTAACAAAAATATCCACTTAATTAAATACAATGACAAGGTACAAATTTTTAAAAATGCTTCAATATTTTTTTCGCTATAATACTTTTAAGTGAAATGGTGTTATGTAATTGCTAATTTGATCACCTGTTAATATAATTATTAAAAAACATGATAATCATAAAATAAGATTAGGAACGTCGTTATATTTCTTTTATAATGGTTATGATGTAAGCTTAAATTAAGTATACATAGCAGAAAAAAGCGTATTTGGGAATAATCTCACTGTTATTACGTTATAAACTCAAACTACCTAATTTTTATTGAGACTATAACTTTAATGAAAATCTCGCACGTATAATTTAAAAGCAATTAGGACATAGCCGATTTTATTTTAAGGATAACTAACAAAACCACACTTTAAATTTGTTTTAATTGGAACTAAATACTACAATAAATAATAAACGCATGTTGTTTTAATAAATACAATAAATAATGTTGTTTTAATTTTAAAACTATGCAAAATCCATTAGGTTTCATTGCTCTCTATCATTGAATCTTTTTCAACATCTTGCAAATTTTCTTCCTGTTTAGTTGCATTAACAATTGTAACCTTTTCTGTGGTTGTTGTAGTACTTGTGACTACTGCAGTCGTGAATTGAGTCGTTGATAATAATGGTATATATGGAGTAGTTCGATTTACATAGTTCATCAAAGGGGTTTTTGAAGTAGTTATCAATTCAGAATGCTCGCAGTTTTTACCATAAGTTCCTCCACGACATAAGCATCTGTAATTTCCTTCATCTTTGGTAAGACTGATGCATTTCGCACCATTTTGACATGTTCCTGGATTGTTTTCGCAGAAGTTCAATTCTAAAATGTGTTTTTTTAATATTGATGAACTAATGTTAAACATAATTTTAGAACACATTTACATAAAATTTGAATTCGATACACTAAAAGTAGATATAGTCCATTTCATTAATAGATCACCTTTTCGGAAGGAATTCCGACTGACATATAGGCAGTGATTTTAATTTCATTTTGTCTAAAGCACTCAGTTTTAGTATAACTAAATAACTAAATGCTTTTAGTGTTGTTAGGCGAATTGAAGGCGGCTATTCGGAAGTCCTGCGGAAAAGGTGATCTGCTCGTGGATTCTGATAAATAGAAAAGCCAGTATCGAATCGTTTCGAAACGATAAAAAAGGATAAGGAAATTTAATTAAAAAATGTATGAGAACAACAGCATCATTTGGATTCAATTCTCAGAGTTGGAATTCCTGCTGAAAAGGTGATCTATTATCAATGAAATGGAGTATACGATCAAATTAATTTCTAAAGATATTAAGTATTTATTTAAAAGATTTTGAGATTTAAGAATAACATCGTGTAGTCATACTATTATTAGTAATGACAATAATCCAAGTCACTATGAGTCCTTTCGGACGATTCCTCGATTTGGAAAGAAATCAGGAATGACCATAAAATAATTTTATGCGAAATAAAATGTCCCAAAGCTGGTTAAAGATATTTTACGGGGTATATTTTAATCAAAATTACCTTCATCACAAAGCATTCCTCCCCAGCCGGCTTTACAATTACATTCCCATGGTCTCATACAATTTCCGTTGACACAACCTGGGTAAGGGTAACACTTTTCACAATTCTTACCCCACCAACCAACTTTACATCTAAAATTATTCAGTTACTATAATAATAAGTAATTCTAGTTTTTCCAAGACATTACCTGCATTCACCAGGTTTTCTGCAGTATCCTCTTTCCTTATGACAAGTTTTTGAACAAATTGCTAAAAATATAGAAAAATTAAATACATATATAAATTTATACTATTTTGTAACTTTTTTTAATCTTATCTATGAACTTATTTATTATTTACAACTCCTATAAAATTTGACTTATTTAGGATAGGATATATCAACATTTTCTCCAAAAGACTTAGATGTGTTTTGTCGTTTCAACAAATTTATTTATTTCAATCAACTACTTAACGTTACTTAGATTCTTTTAAGGCTCAATGAAGAACATGTATTTTTCATAAAGGATGCAAGCATTCTTTCAATATTAGCTAATAATTAGAAACTTACGAATTTGGCAGAGTATTCCTGTCCATCCAGGATAACATTTGCATTCCAAGGGTTTATCACAATAACCACGTTGACAGCCTGGTAATACTTGACATTCCTTACATGTACTTCCTGACCATCCAAGTCTGCATTTACATTCACCAGGGTTATCACAGTATCCACGAGTTAAATGACAATCCAATCTACAAATCGCTGAAAATAATTTTTTACTAATTTTTAAACCAACAAACTATTTTTGTACTTAATTATTTTAAATTTACTATGGGTATACGTTAATCTTATTAAAATTTTAGGGAAAAGCATGCTCAAGTTTTGACTTTACTCCATATTCGTATTACTTTTTTTTATTTGGAAAGATCAACGTACATAATTAAAGATAAAGACAATACATAATTTGTACTCGTTTATTGTAGTAAAGCCCAAAGAGTGTTTTTAAAGAAAACTCAATGCATTTTATATAGGTATATTTTTAAGGAAAATAAAAAAGGAACTTAAAATTTCATTAAAAAGGAATTTATTTTATACTTAAAATATTTGTTTTCTACATACTCTGCTTACATGACCGTAGTTTTCGAAAAAGGCGATTTTAATGTTTTTCAAAATAGTTTTGAAATAAATGAAGATATAAAGATAAGTATTTATTAGCGTAAAGTACGATCTGTGAACATTTGGTTGACCAACGAATTAAAGCGATATTTGAGTCGAGGAAAATTGAAACTTCACTATATTTTATATCATGTACACTTTGTAAAAGCTTACTCCCTTGTTAAGAGCATTCTTTCCTAAACCGCGTGTTCAAAATGGTCTTCCTCAAAATTACTTGTATCCATTTAGAACTAGTACCCTATAATAATACAAACAATTTTAAAAGCATTGCATATCTTGCCGCCCCTTTCCGCCGCCCACAAACTGAATAAAATCCAATAAACAAAATTTTATGTGCAAAACGACAAATACTGGACTACATGCAGCACTTTTATTATTTAATCAATTATCATAAAAAAATACTGAAATGTAGATAAATGTATGTTCTACAAAACGGCGCTAATCGATTTTCATTATATTAAATAGTTCCGCTACAATATTCCAATAAAAATTGCATAAAAACACAAATTTTAAACAAGAACTATAAAAAATGTGAAATTTTTTTTGAAAAAAGCTTTGCGCCGTTTTGTAGATTATATATCGCATTTTTAAATTCTGAAAGAATTATTTTAAAATAATAATTTATAAGGGCTGTAGAATTAGTCCAGTAAACCTCAAAATAGCCTTTACAATGTTAAAGAAGGAATGCTCTTAAGTACTAAATTTTATTTATTTAGTTTTATAAATTAGAATTATTTTTCTGTCCATGAAAAAAAAATATTTATTTTTCAGGTTAGGTAAATGATTCTTCCTGTATATTCGAATATTGTTTAACTTTTTTAACAGATTTATTGCAAAACAATAATTATGTATAAACTCCTGCCTATACTTTTAGTCGTTTTTAAATTTAATTTTAAAAATTGTTGCCAAGTGTATTTTTATAAGATAAAATGAATTTAAGAAAACTAATTTTTGGTGTAAAACAATGTGATATTCTAGAATATATTTTTTCAACTTGGTGGCCAAACCAAACCAAAACGAATTTAACTTCATAACATTTTAAGCTCATATTATATACAGAGGATGTTGCATAAATAAGCGGCCAACCTTTAGGAGGTGATTTTTCAACTAATTTTAAGAAAAAAACTTTATATAAACCTAGAAGTAGTAGACTTACGTTGATTTGGACAAAATTTCAGTACAGTAAACACCGGGAATTCTATATTCAATTGTATACATAAACCTATATCCGATTTTTCCTCGCCCTTGATACGTGGAATTAAAAATTGAGTTTTTGCTCGATTACTTCAAAATATATTACTATACAGATTTAAGATTTGGTATGTACCAAGAAGGCATTTAGATACGTTTTCCTGATTTTTTTTCAATTTTTTCAGAAGCCTTGAAAGGGTAGATTTGGGAGGGTTGTCAAAAAAAAAACAACCATATCTTTTTATGGGTAGTTAAAAATAAAAATAACCTTTATAATAATGCGGTTACACAATATTTATATATAATTCTATTTAATATATTGTTTATAGATAATGTACTATATTATTAATTAACTGATGTTTTACCTTTATTAAATGTACACCCATGTTCGTTGGTTTAATAAATCTGTTTCAATTATTTGAATTTGCTTTATTTATGAAAAGAATGTTTCAATATTTGTATTATTTTTTATTTTGATATGTAACTACTAATAAGTTTATAATATGCATTTTTGCAACGGAATACAAGGGACGCTGTGCATGAATATCAACTTGAAAATGAAGGATCATCCAACATACTATGGGTCCATAATATTAAATGTTTCTCAAACTTGAGTAATTGAGGGGTCCAATGGAAGAACCAGTCAAGTCCAATTTTAAGAAATGTTCATGGGAGGTAAAAAACGTTTACAGAAAATGATAGCAATATATAAACTGCAGTAAAGATTAATAATAGCTGCCCATAGACGAGCGTTCATTCAAATCCCGAGGGAATAATTCCTGTCCTTTTTTCCTTTCCTTCCATGAATATCTTCTTGTTTAATGTTTTCAAAATTATTTTCGCATCAAATCATCTTGGACGATTAGCTTTTGTGACTATCTTACAGAAAAAAATATTTTACGTTAGTGTTCAGTGAATAACTTATTTTGAAAGTTAGTGTTCAGTGAATAACTTTCAAAATAAGTTATTCACTGAACACTAACGTAAAATATTTTTTTCTGTAAGATAGTCACAAAAGCTAATCGTCCAAGATGATTTGATGCGAAAATAATTTTGAAAACATTAAACAAGAAGATATCCATGGAAGGAAAGGAAAAAATGGCAAATGAAATTTTATTTAGAATGGAAGCATCAGGAAAAACGCAAAAATGATCGCCCGTCTATGGGCAGCAAATATTTATATATTCTGCATTGAGAGAGAAAATTAATACAATATTACACTTTTTAGATACAAAGTAGTGAAATCTCTAGAATTTCAAAAAACAACTATTCCCATAAGTTTCTTCTTACTGTGATGAAAAAACGTTTAGTGAGAAGAATAAATTTTCAACACCTTTTCCATGCTAATGTTGTCAGACAATGGTTGAACGATAATTTTCCCACAGATGGTACCCAGCAAACACAGTTATATAAATTCTATATAGTGTGTACATCATCTTTTATGTACCATATAAGGGGGTAATGTCAGCTAACTACAATTTAGAAATGATGTAAAATGTACATATATTACTTTTTAAGGTAGAGACTATGTAACATTACTATGTACTAATTACATAAACGTGTTATATACCTATTATCCATATATACCTATTTATAGAAACAATACCTAATTGTATTTACATACATTAATATATAAATCATATAACTTGTGGAGTGACGTTAAAATATAACGAATTTGGTCCATTGTATCAAACGGGAACCATTCCTTATCTACAATTATCAAAGGAGACTAATATAGACTGCAACAACTCACGAGTAGCAGAAACATGGACACGTTTTTCGTCCTTATATAAGGACTTATCAGCATGTCATACGTCATACTCAGGGTAGGGAATCTCCCATATTAAAAGATTTTTTCCCGAGGTTAGGCAACTTTTTTACAAATCCTAACCTCTCTATGCTTCCCCTTAATCAACAAAATATAAAATAAATCTTACGATGATTTGGATAAATTAATTGACTATTCAAAAGTAAAAAAATTCATTTCATTTTGAATTGTTTCTTTAATTTTCTTGACTTTGCATTATTTTAAAAACATATAATTTTTATAGTAATCTTTAGAAGTAATGTGACCATCATACTTCTATTTTCAACTTCGCTTTTATTTTTGGGCTTTTCGGTGTGTGTTTTTGCGTTAAAATTTTAAGTATTATGGCCTGATATAATACCAAGAATGATTTCTAATTTGGAACTTGGAACTTAAACAAGTAATTTGCAACTGTTGTAAAAATAAAATATCCTAAGTACTCAAAAATTGAATAATGTTTGTAGTTTAAAATGATATTCTTAATTTTAAATAAATTCAATTCAATTTGTTTAACGTGTACCAATTGTAGAACATTTTTACACTTATTAATAATAAAATAAATTAAAAGTCCTTCTCGTTTTAGGACTGATTAGAAAAAAAATCAATTTTACGAATTACAAAAGACAAAAAGTTGTTTTTGTTTACATTTACAAAATAGGAACAAAGATCCAAGTCTACATTAATTTTTAATTTTAATAGTAGTTATTTTAAAACTGCAATAGTTTGAGATCAGTGCATTTTACTCGAAAGAACCTTTTTTGCCCAAAATTAAATAGGGAACATTATTATAATTTTTATTTTTTACTACCCATAAATAAGTTAAGGGTGTTTTTATGACAACTAATCAACTCTTTTAAAGCATCTGAAAAAAATTTATAAATCAGGAAATCGTTCCTCTTGATTTACACCAAATTTTAAGTTTGTCTAGTGTCTAGTACATCTTTTTCAATTAATCCAGCGATTCCACATGTTAAGGGCGCTAGCTCCTTTAGGAGGCGAAATCGAATATAGATTTATAGCTTTTTTTTAAAATTAATTCTTAATTTCGGAACACCCTGTTTATTATGTTAGAGTTTTCTAAAAAATAATTCACATAAATTATAGACACGTATTTAAACACACCCTGTATATATACAATAAGATAGTATACATATAGGATTATAAGTTAAGCAGGTGAAATAAAAACACCGTTCTGAAGAAAGTTGCTTTTAGTCAATTTCACTGTCTTTAATTGCACCTTATAACGGTTAATATTTAACCAATAATAAATTACATTTAATGTATATACCTGATTTGATATATGATGACCTTATACTTTTATGTATGCTATAAGAAGATCATATTGACTAAAAATGTTAAAATAAATTAATTTAAATAGTATATTATTATATCTATTTTATCCTAACTCCGGTATTCGATACACATTAGCATGTATTCAGCGACCGTGATGAAAATATTAGAGACGTCGTTAAAGTTAATCACGTCTTTAAGAAAATATTTCTTATGAAGAAATATTTTTTTTTCACGTGATTAACGATAACGACTTCTCTACATTTTTCATCACGGTCGCTGAATACACGCTATTGTGTCTCGTGATACATTGGACTATTTTTCATTATTTCAAATAGAAAGTCGGTTTGCACAAAGTAGTGTATGCAAATATAATTTATTGAATTTAGCCAACGCTTAACTTTAAAATAAACACAAAATTTTTAATTCTTACGTTCTGAACAAAATAGTCCATCCCATCCTTCTTGGCAAATACATTCGAAACTGGTATTACAGTATCCATGTTGGCATCCCAACAGTGGTATACATTTGTTACAACGTTCTCCATAGTAACCCAATTTGCATAAACACTCGCCGGGTCTATTGCAGTAACCTTGCAGTGGATCACACCCAGGTCTACATTTAGGAACATCGCAAAGATCTCCAGTCCATCCAGGAAGACATTTTACTTCACCATCATCATCACAGGTGTAATGTGAATGTTCGTTTTGGGATGTTGGTATTTCACATGCCTAAATAAAAATAATTAATTTTATTAAAAAACTGTAAAGCACCAAACTTCCTATCTAAATCTCTAGAAAAATTGGTATTACCGGTCCAGAAATTATTTTTTATCGCTTTAATATCGAAGTACCGATCAAGTTATTCTTGGGAAGTTAAAAATACTCGTAATACTTTTATGTTCTTTCATATCATGCTTAGAATATTAAAAAGAAAATATTTCTTTTTTAAACATGCAGTTTAACCTACTTAAATGTAATTATTTAAAGAAAGTTTGGTAAGTATACTTGCGTAAGTCTATTTAGGGCTGTGGATTCTCTGGCAAAAAAAAACTAAACCAAAAATATTTCAAAAATATTGTTAAATGAATTTTTGAAGATTGTAAATATCACTAAAAAGATCATTTATCATACTGAAGAAAGAA
This sequence comes from Stenus bimaculatus, assembly GCA_963971135.1. Lineage (NCBI taxonomy): Eukaryota > Metazoa > Arthropoda > Insecta > Coleoptera > Staphylinidae > Stenus > Stenus bimaculatus. The sequence goes on from OZ020180.1 coordinate 21,386,730, forward strand.
TACATATTAAGAAAAGGGAAAATCAAATTTTACTACTTTTGAACATTTGGAAAAACTGTAAATAGAGTTTATGATGGTTTTTAATAAATATTTAATATAAAAATATTTAAAATATTTATAATTTTCTGTTTTCATTAGTATCTGTACTCAAAATAAAAATTAGAACATATTTTTGATTCTTATTTTATGAATATATGATGATAGGTACCTACTTGTTTTTTCCATTTTGGTACAAATCGCGCTGATAAAACACAACTTATTTCAATAAAAACAACAAAAAATATCACCCAAATTTTATTCATAATAAAATAAAAATTACTAGTATGCAGACACTTCTTCGCTAGGAAGAAACTAAGACCGTGAACTTGACCATACTGAAGCTATCGGTGGGTAGCTGACCTTATTGAAACCACTTCAAAGTATGTCATGTAAACGATGCTTGGCGCGGGGCAATGATCTTTAATTTCAATAAATTAAAAGAGTCATCTTTGTTAAGATTTAAAATTATTAGTACAGAAAATTTCATTGCATTTAAAAGACCTTTTAAATTATCCTTATTAAAATTTGAAAAATACCTGCCTGAAAAATCTATAAATTAAATAGAAAGTTTACCTACGAAGAATATTGTATATTTATAAAAATATTATTCGCCAATCTTTACAACAAGGATAGAAAAATGGTAGTACAATAAGCCTTTATACATTCTTTTGAGCATTACTTAGTAATATGTGGAAAAAGACATTCTGTTTCCCATCTTCTGCATTAAAATCAATTTAATTTGTGTTGGAAATAAAAATAATAAGACTGGAAGATTATGCAGTTATGTAGTTCTTTAAATTTTACCAATTTTTTTTTCGCTGACAACTTATTTAAGAAGAAAATGCTGAAAGCCATTTATAAGGTTGTGGACCATATCAATTTTATTTAGTTTGGTTGATGTATACTATGGAATAGCATTAAATAACAAATAGACCTTTCTTACAATTTCCCAGTATTAAACCATTTAAAATTTTTATAAACAAAAAATGAACTACTTCTCTTTTGGTTCGTTTTTACTAAAAAAATTTAGCTTAAGAACATAATTTAGGAAAAAGTTGTTTTATTATTAGGTACTTAATTTATTTACATTTTTATTAAGAAATTAATGAACGTGATTGTAGGTAACAATTGGATCATGGACAGCAACAGGTACTTTGTTAACAATTGGAACAGTGTAAGGGGCAGCTACTGGTACTGCTACGGGTCTATCGACTGGTACAGGTACAGCATGTGGTACTCCAACAGGAACAGGCCTATCCACTGCAACTGGAACTGGTCTATCAACGGGAACGGGATATGGGGCAGCTACATGAACTGGATATGGACGATCTACAGGTACAGAAACTCCAACACCGTAAGGTACAGCAACTGGTCTATCAACAGCTACTGGATAAGGAGCTGCTACTGGGACTGCTACATTTTTAGTAATAGTTGTATGAGTGTGGCTGCTAACTACTCCATGATGTCCAAGACCAACAAGGGGTCCTCCCAACAAACCGTGTCCGCCTAATCCATGTCCGACTAATCCATGTCCGGCTAATCCATAATTTCCAAGACCAATAAGACCTCTTTTTTCATGTTTCTTGTCTTTTTGTTTTTCTTTATGTTCAGAAGCTAAACAGCTACCGATTAACAACAAGGAAATTACCTGCAAAAATATGATTAAAACTTGTTTTGTCAACTACATAATTATAAGCAAGGATATTGATAGAAAAACGGTAAGTATACAAAGGGATTATATATCTATTGGGTGTTGATTCTTATTACAAGAAAAAAATATAAGGAAAATAAATTCTAAAAGGTATTCTAATGTAACATAAGTTAAAAGTTTAGTTATTCTACCATGAAAAAATGAATCTTGATGTTATTTATTGCCAATTTTGTCTCATTCATAAAATACTTATAGAATGCAAAATATGTTTACGTATATTACATGTATTTTAATTTTTTTTGGAGCGAGAATTAAATGATTAGCAGTCTTGATAGATTTGGAAACGTATACACTTTTGGAGTATTTTAAATCTTCAATTTTATATTTTTATTTAAATGATACTCTTTATATTCTTTTAAAAAAATGAAGAATATTATTTCATGATATAAATTATTTTGAGAACATTTTTACTTGTCTTAAAATGTGTACACTATTGTTTTTATCAATTTTGGAACAAATTACACCAAACACTAATATTTCAACTTCAGTTTTTATTAAGACTGAAAATTTTTTTTTGTTAAAAGAATATAGTTTAATATTTTATAGGTTGCTTATAAATATCCACTTATTTTCTAAGATACAGAGTTTAAAACAAGCGACTCTAAAAATCATTTTATTATAGAGGTATAAGTTATTTGTGTTAAAAAAATTTAAAATTAGCAAAGGTTGAAGCAAGCTTGTATTTGTATCTTTGTAAAATTGTAAACAATTTTAAGCTAAACTTTGAATGTCATTTAAAGTGAAAACTAGTTTATCTTAAATTTTGGGGATTGCGGTCAACTATAAATAAATAACTTATTTATAAATACCTGAAATATACATGGCGGTCCACTTAAAATTAATAGTGGAAATAAGAGTTTTAGAAAAAAACATTTCCAGTAAAAATTGTTCAGTTTGAAAGAAGCCAGTAAATGGGGATAGTATTTTTATCCGAAGAACTTCGTCATGGTTATTCTATTCTCAGCTTTTCTAAATGAAAAGATATTTTTCCTAATAGACTTGGAATCTAACGAAAGAAAAGCATTTTTCTTTTTAACATTATGTTTTTACAGTATTTTTATAGTTCTTACAGGAAATATCTGTAAGCTTGGTTATATCGGTTGTTATGGTTACCTCACTGATATTTCCAGTAAGGACAGGTATGCACAGAATCTTCTTATTGCCTTGCTTTTCATGTTAAGTAAATAAAAATTTTGATTTTGAAAGTCTGAAACTTATCAATAAAATTTTTGACGGAATCAATTAAAATCCATACTATTTAAACATAAAATCTTTAAAAACTAAACTCTAAAAGTAAAAATGGTTCAGATATTGCATTATAATTTATAGATTTATATACTTTTAAGAATACGGTTTTCCACTTGAAAAAAATGAGTTGGGGTTAGAATAACCATGATGAAGTGCTGCAGGAACATTTTTTATATGAAGTTTTTTAAAACTCTTGCCTTTGATGATATTTCCATTTTTCAGATTAAATGAACCATCCTGTATATAACATGATAACAAAATATAATATAAGAATTAAACTTACGACTGCCTTCATCTTTGCTTTGTTTAATTATCACCTTACACTTTCAGGGTTATTAAATACTGCAATTCTGATCCTTAAGTTTAATTTTATACTTCATCCCCCACTAACCTATTTTATATCAAAGGATAAATATCTACTTTCCTTTTTCTTAAATATAAACGTTAAAACAATTATTATCATCTAAAGTTACGTATTCTTACAGTTTATTATAAAACTTCGGAAAAAAATAAATTTAAATCTTTAATAATCAGGAAATAAACATTTTTATAATTTTGTTTTAATAGCAATGAAATCATCTTTATCTTCGCGATTTAATAAATTTTATTATAAACGAGAGGCTCGACCTTTATGTGATTGTTTTTTGTTTTATTAAAGGAATTCTGCATTTCAAGATCGACACTCCCTTATTATGCTGCAATAATGTATAATAATTATAAATTTTTTCATCCAACAGTTGCTATATTACTTTAATTATTGCGTGATATGAAAAGTATTAAAAGTCCTTAAAAATGAGAAAAACTACTGAAACAAAATTATAGATTATACACTTGCAAAGAAAGTTTATTCACAATGTTAAATTATTATCTAAACAAGAAGTTTATAAAATATTATTGCATGCTAAGCCATGTACGTATTAATTATAGTTCTGAAGAAGGTAATAAAATAATTACCAAAACTAGTAAGCAAGATTAAAGATTAAAAGTTTGTAATTTTATTTGGTCCTAATCCCGTAAATTTAACCTAAGAATTATAAGTGTGGACGAAAACTTGGTGTGAAAATTATTGCTTACATGTGCTAAACCTGATTTTTTTCATTTTTGGTACAATGTCCTTTTTCTTAAGTTTTGTGGGCGTAAATAAGTTGTTGTACTATTCGATATTGCCGAAGTAACAGTATTAGTATTTATCATCATTTATTATTACTTTCGTTGTTTTCCTTTTTTGTGATTACTACCTATTAATTTTTTAGAGGATATACGCACAAATAATTTTAATTTTGAACTTTCAAATGGTTGTCACTTTTTTGTTAATACCAAAATTTTCATGCTTTGTTGGTGGTTGCCTTGCAAAAACCAAAAACCATTTCTCACTTGTGATTAAAAAATTTTAAATCACTGTAGATTAAAACACCAACTTTGTTAACCATGTTTAGTTTTAAAAAGTTATGTGTTAATCAGTAAAATGAAAAAAAAAATATTATTTTTATTTTAATAAAAATTAATACTGCCTTTGAGGGTGAATAACCCTTAGGGAGGGAATTAGGACATATGTTAATACGAAGTTTTGTTCTTAAAATCAGTCGCAGAATTGCCTTCCAAAACTTGGCTGCATAATTTCGGAACTTCCTATACCGGGTGGAAATGAAAACCGGGTCACCTCTATAACTTTTTTATTTATGAATAGAAAAATTTGAAATTTGGCTATGTTCTATGGTTCAAAAAAACAAATTTTATGTGCATTTTTTATTTTCGAAATCACTTCCGGTTTCACCGGAAACACCATGAACTTTGTTTTTTTAAATGTAACATCCCATATTTTTATTCATGGCTTAAAATACTTTTAAAAAAGAAGTATTTTTGAGATATTAGTTTTTATTATTATATACTCTAATTGAGGTTCTTTAATCGTGACAAGTGAGCTTTAATTTAGGTCTATTTATGCTCAAAGATTTAAGATTTATAATTTAAGATTTTACATTATAGGTTTTATGTACTTACATATGGCTTAAATGTTTGAGATTAAATAGACCTTTAATGTAAACTAATATCAAAAAGTCCAAAACTTTATTTTTTTTAGTAATTCAAATTTAATAATTTATAAATGGCGATAATGAATATTTTGTCGAAAGACCTATATTCTTGCTTAAGTATATTGATATTGAAAATAAATATTGTTTTTTCTTATCGGTTATAAACACCTTAGAAAATTACTTTTTCTAATTTTTAACCATACATTGTTTTCTTCATTGACAACTTTCAGATAACAATAATTTTTATTTGGAAGTGTAGGATATAATTAACATTCAAGAAAAATAAATTTTATTGTGCATAATATAAGGTTAAGTATAGTGGCTTCCTATTTTGTTGAACAATTATTTGTTAGGAAATGCTTCACTCGTAAAACTCATTGATAAAAATGCACTAAAAGGTCGTAGTGTTCAAGTATGTTGTGTTTTTTAATCAAAATTTGTGTTTCCTTTTTTCAGTTCTATTTGATAAAATGAGAATTTAGCAAGGCTGTTAAAAAGAACACAGGTAATAATAAAAAATATTATTACTACCAATATATTTTTATATCTGTATTTTTCCCATTTATCAATTTTTGTTGTTAATTGGACTTTAGCGGATAAATTTAAAATTCTATAATAAGGGATTTTTTAGAATTTTAAAATTAGCATATAAATCTTTATTCCTCTCATGTAGAGTTTGGCACTAAATGTTAATTTTTAACAGATGATAAATTGTGATGTGATATGCTTAAAATTTTAATATTTATTAAATTTGAAATATACAGGGTGTCCCTAAAAGGTCTGCACAAAACGATACCACATACTTCTGAGACCAAAATAAGACTATTTAACCAAACTTATCTCAATCCAAATGTGCATCGTTACGGTGCTACAGACCATTAAAGTTCTTAAAACTATTTTGTATTTTTTAAATTACTAAAAATTTGCTCATATGATCATAACATAATTTGGTATGTGGCTATGTAATGGAAAAAGGTATTTCTAGACAATTTGTTTTTACGTTTTCACGTTATGTAAGTGGTCAAAAATAGTTCATCGACATGCAAATTTCTTATAACTTTTTAATGCCCGAATAAAAATTCATAAAACTTAACTTGCAGCTATACAGTGTAATTATAAACTTTTTTTCGTTAACAAAATTTTTCTATCTCCTTTACTTTAGGTAGAAAAAATTATTTCCTTGTGGTACATAACCTAACTTCGGGAAAATATTTAATTTTTTCGCAGAAAAGTCTGCACAAATTAACACAGAATATTTCTGAGACCAAAATGATTGAACCAATTTTATCTTTATCCAAAAGTGCTTCCTTAAGCCTCTATCGACCATGAAAGTTATATAAAAAGATAAGATTTTTCAAGGTCACTGGACACTTAACGAAGCACTTATCGTTTAAAATAAGTTTGGTTAAATCATTCTACTTTGGTCTCAAGAATATGCGGTGTTACTTTGTGCAAACCTTTTGGCGAAAAAATTGAATATTTTTCTAAAGTTAGGTTATGCACCACATGGATATTTTTTTTTCTGCCTAAACTAAAGGAGTTAGAAAAATTGTATAGGAGATAAAAAAAGTTTATAATTTCAATGCAAATTTGCTAGTCAATGACGTATTTTTGACCACTTACATAACGTGCAAAAGTAAAAACAAATTGTCTACAAATACCTTTTTTCTTTACATAGCCACATACCAAATTTTGTTATGATCGTATGTACCAGTTTTTAGTAATAAAAAAACAAAATAGTTTTAAGAACTTTAATTGTCTGTAGCACCTTAACGAAGTACTTTTGGATAGAGATAAGTTTGGTTATATCGTCTTATTTTGGTCTCAGGAGTATGTGGTATTGTTTTGTACAGACATTTTAGGGACACCCTGTATTTTTATGATTATAATGTGTTAAATGTACACATGTTTTACATTTATTGTACATGTAAATAAGTTTTTTACTTTTTACATTAGTTTGAATGTATTTTACCCAAATTTGGTTATTAGAAAAGTTTTTATAGCAATCAAGTTTTATTAGTTACCTTTAAAACATAAAAGGAAAAGATAGAAACAATGAAGGACTTCGCGTTTTTCTATTGTAGATTTTAGAACGTATTTTTAACAATAAAATGATAAAAATTTAGAAATAAATAATTTTCAAATTTCTTAATGAAGTGCTAAAAAGTAAATAGCTTTCAAAAGTCTAGATTTGTTCTTATTATTTCAATAAACAGTATTTTCATGATAATTTCTTTACAGACATCACATTTAGTAATTGCGATAAGGGTTATCTTTTGGAAAATAATAAATGTATTAAAAAAGCACGTGCCTAAAGTCGATTTTGACAAATAATCATGATCTAATGAAAAATAAATTTCTCATAAATGTAATTACGGATGCCTTTGCCAAGGCACAAGATAATTGTCGTAATTAAAGTCAAGTATTCATACACTGATTAAAACTATTTGTAATGGATGGTAAAAACAAAGTCGAAAATAATATAATAGGAGTAAATTATAAAAAACAATTTATATAAAGACTGAGCCGATGGTATTATGTTTCCAAACCAAAAAAATTGCCAGACGCCGTTCTATCTATGTATTCAGAAAACCGCCGAAGGATCAAGTATTTTGAGCAGGTACTTTAAGAAGAAATTATAATTTACTGCCGTCCGGCGGTCTTACAATATTTGTGGAAAAAAACCGCCGTATGAATTTGAAAAATCTAACCCAAAGTTTTTTAATAGTTTTCATAACCTAACCTAACCTGAACTAACCTAACCCAAATCTAAATTACCCATATACAGGGTGTCTCACTTTTTATCCAGCAAAAAAATTTTTTAGATAGTAAATGTCATTCTGATCAAAATATTTCCTATGAAGTAATATTTTTTTTCGACTCCTTAAGAAGTTACAGCAATTTAAAAATTTCAAAATTTTAATGATTTTATTTGAATTTTTAAATTTAAATCAAGCGTGCTTTGGATTTTGACATTATCTTTAAGCCAATCAGATAGGTTAATTTTCTTGACAGAAATTTTAAATTGGTCCAATTCATTTAAAAATAGCCAATAATGTTCAGAAAGGCAAGTAGGGAAAGACAAAATCCAAACCATACATCTTTTAAATAAACACATGATGATAAGAAAGAAAAAAATATATAATGTTGTAATTTTAAAATTGCTGTAACTTCTTAAGGAGTCGAAAAAAAATATTAGTTCATAAGAAATTTTTTGTTCACAATTACATTTTCTATCTAAAACTGGAAAAAAAGTGAGACACTCTGTATAATTAAATTTCATTATACAAAAAAAAATTAAACAAGAACATTCATTTAAAAACGCCTATCTGTTCCATTTTACAAAATTTTTGACAATTCAGCATGTAAAGTTCGTCCCAATCAGAAGGACATAACAAAGTCATGAATAAATACGAAGTAACCTAAGCTTATATTTATACTGATTTTAAAGTCTTGCGTCTTGCGTCTTACTGTACAGTTTCTCGCAATCCGAAGTAGGACCCAAAAGAATCATGAGTAAATACGAAGTAGCCTGAGCACATATGTATCTATACTGAATCTTTTGTGTCCTACTTGTTCTTGCAAGGAATTTTACAGTTTCTGCAAATCGCATATGGTACACAAAAGAATTATAAGTAAATATGAAGAAAACCGCGCTGCATTTGCGAAGCAGCCTCTGGGCTCAGCCACCAATCGCGTCTTCTACGTCCAACTTTTGTTTGCAATGAACTGTAAAACGCTATACCACTATAAAAAGAGAAACGATATTTCGGAAGTTTACAACTTACCATTCAATTAACGAACAAAATCTAAATAAAATAATAAAACCACATAATATCTTTTTTCAGCTAATCAAATTTTCCTAATTGTTGGAATAAACTTATTAATTATCTGCTATAACAGCATCTAAAAAAATTAAACGCATAAATGCATACAAATTAAGGCATATCCTGGAACCTTGATCACAATAAAAATTCTGAATTATATATCAATATTAATCCTATTTTATTAATGAATGCAAAGAAAATTCTAAAACGTGAAAGTTGCCCTTGCAAGTAAACAATGTAATTGACATAGAAAAAATCTGCATAAATTATTGCCACCTATTAAAAGTTTAAAGTACGCGTTACATATTTGGTTTGTTTTGCATTTTGTAATATAAACTATAAACACGTGATTATTAAGGATACAGTTACTCTTTGCTATAAGAAACATTCTATGTGTAGGCATATAAGTTTCCATTGGTTTAAAACTATATCAAATAATATTTATTTTATGGTTTCAAATACTACTTTTCTCATTATTTATTGTAGAGGGTGTTCCAAAATTGATGCCCAAGCTCTGCTACGTTGTTGGGGACCTTTAATTAAGTATTGGAAATGATTGGAATGATTTCAAAAATATTAACTTTCAACCTAAATTTCTCATATCAAATGGCTACTATTTTTAGTACTCTATAAAGGGTTTCCAACAACGTAGCGAAAGGCTTGGAACCAATTTGGGGACACCGTGTATAATTTAAAAATATATATAATCAAAGTTACTCTTAACAGCATACAGGGATTTATATTAGTTTGATTCACCAAATGTCTAAAAATTTAAGTTTTAAATTTTACTTAAATAAATAACTCCCAATTTACTACTCTTGACTTAATTTCCGTCGTTACGGAAATTAATTTATAATATTTAATTATCTCTTAGAAATGTTTAATAATTAAAGTGTATACGGGAAAAAACGGCTAAGTCAATTTTCGTCGAAATTGCGTTTCTACTGTTTAAAGTGAGTCAGGAGTCAGAAGGAAATCTTGAAACAACAATAACTCGAAATGGCATGCATATTTTCGACCCAGTTATGCACTTATTAGTGTCATACACATTACAAGTTTCCACTTTATGCAAATCCATAAAATCGTGTACAGTACGTGTCTGACATTCTATCTAAAAATTATAATTTCAGTAAAGATTATTGGAATAAATACAAGTTGACGATAAAGTTTGGAACAAAATTCTTAACTGCCGTATTTATTTTTTTTGAGAAAATCGCTCGGACAGGTCAATTTTAGTTTTTAAAATTCCATCTCTTGGTATAAAAAAATAATAGTGACGTCACTGCTGATTTATACATTCATGTCACTTAAACGATTATGTAAAAAATTATTACATTTGTAAATAATTTTTTGAATAAAAAAAGTCCTTACATCAAAAAACGATAATTTTACTTTTAACGAAAAAGGTTTTATTAAAAAAAATTAAAATGAATTTCAAGTTACCAATAACAAAATTTATAGCAAATTCAAATAATAAATCTAAGTTAATAATAACAAAAGAAAGTGTTTAAATAAGTTGCATTATATTTAATAAATAAACTTGAAAATGAAAAAACAAATTCTGTTAATATTCAAAAATAAGAAAATTTACCAAACATAAAATTTTAAACTTAAACGATTAACTATTTATTGAAATCAGTCAAAATAAATCTTAAATTAATTGTAAGTTGACATTAAAAACTTATTCAAAAATTGAATGAATGCCTATCCAAAACGACTAAAAAAGGGAGGGTTTCAATTTAAAAAAAAATCTATGATGATGTCATTGCTAAATCAGCAGTGACGTCATTTTTATTTTTTATACCAAGAGATGGCATATTTTAAATAAAAATTGACCTGTCCGACGGATTTTCGCAAAACTATTAAATACGACAGTTACAAATTTTGTTCCAAACCCTGAATATGATTAACAATTTCATCTTAAGAAGATAGTCGCCAAAATTTTTGAAAAGCGTAGTTCTCTGTAATAAAAATTGATTTTTGGGCATTGTAATAAAAAATTTAAGCAAAACGCAACTGGTTGCGTCTAATGCGTATTTATCATTTTCCCAAAAGTAGACCCCTATTTTAATACTTGAAAAACAAGCATTCTATATGAAAAATTCATTCAATTTGAAGGGCAACCAGTTGTGTTTTTGTTAAATTTGGGATTACAAATGGCCAAAAATCAATTTTTACTAGCAAAAAGTACGCTTTTTAAATATTTTGCAGACTATCTTCTTAAAGAAATAATCTACTGTCTGCCAAAAACTTATTTTTATCATAAGACTAATGCACAGAGTGGTCCATTTAATCTGAATATTGTAAATATACAGGGTGTATAAAAAGTTCAGTAACTCCCGTTTATTTTTCAAAAGAAGCTTTTTTGAAAAAAATGTTTCAAATAAAAGTTGTACGTATCTTAGTAACGCACTATCTGGAAATATAGCCCTTGATCTTGAACAGTATATGAGGGAAACCCATTTTTATTACATATTATTGTAGTTTGCTTTCAGAGGTTTACGGAATTTTTTTTTTTATTATTTGAAAGTAGACAGTTTGAAAGTATCAAGGGTTTATTTTGTCTATTTATAAAGTTTGGCAACGCTGCTTTATTTTGGAAATTAAGCATTTAACAGAAAAATGTTTCAAATAAAAGTACGATTCTTAGTATCGCACTTTTTAGAAATATTGTCATGACCTTGAACAGCAATTTGAAGGTGAGCTATAATAAAATGCTTTAAAAATGGCTGGACACTATTTAAAAAAAGTTAAGTGATTATCGCATCACCTTCAACTTACTGTTCAAGGTCATGGGCAATATTGCCAGATAGTACGTCACTAAGAATTGTAAATTTGAAAAAAATATTTCAAAAATGCTTCATTTCAAAAATAAACGGGCGTTTCCAAATTTTCTTGTACACCCTGTATGAATATGTATCTCCAAAATCCGAAGTATGAATTTTGGAAAATAATGTTTCCAGTATCCAGTAAAATTTGATAAATCTAAAGGGCCTAGAGAATGCTGGCTATAGTTTTTTTAAATGGAGGACTTATTCATGGTTATTATAACCCCAAATCAATTTTCTAAATGGAAACATATATTTTTTAATAGATTCTGAATTTGGAGAAAAATATCGGAAAACATTGTCTGAAGCATTTTTGTTATCAACATTAAATTTTGACATTTTTCCATTTTATATTTAAACTATCTCAAGAAATAGTCCAAATGCGTCACCCCTGAAATTGCTTTCAAGAGAAAATTGTGCAAAACCACAAATTACATTTATTTCAAGTACATTGGACATTTTATATGTATATTAAATATCCAATTTTATTTTTCCAATATTGTAATTTTCAAATTATTTGCGAATCCATAATTCAAATTAGTATTAAAATGGCAGGTATGACAATTGCTAATAAAGGAATTATCAAACAAATTACTTATTAATAATAAAATTATGAAAATGAAGATTGCAATATAATGAGCACTTGAAAACAAAGTATGATATTAAGTTAAGAACCAAGCAGGTGAATATTATTTTAAAATGAAAAATTATAAAGCAATAGATAATATGTGCCAAGGTATACATAAAGTGTATTGCACCAATAGAAAGGAATTATTATTTTTCCTGAAAATGTTGAATATATTAATTCTCACGTGCAATAAGTAAGATCAATTATTAAAAATCAACTTAAATTGTTGAATTATATTTTATATTATTTGTTATTTTTCCTAGCAATAATAAGTCATACCTATAGTGTACATAATGTAAAAGCTACTACTAGTTGAATTACAAAAATAATACTCCCTTTTTATGATATTTCTGGTTTTTATTTTCTCCTCAAAAATATCGATATAACTAATAAAAATAACAACTATTTATTCTAGTTTGGTTAAATCAAATAAACATCAATTTATATCACATAGTTTTAAATTATAACAAAAAAATAATGGCATTTGATAATTTTGAAAGCGTTATGGGATAGATATCATAATTAAAAAATTATATAAGAAACTAAACTGTTAATATTTTAAAACATTTATCGATTAAAGGTTATATGATGATAAATAAATAAACGTTAATTTTGTTAAGTATAACTTCGTTGTTAATTGACCCATTGCTGCAGGCTGGATTATAAAATTTATTTTAGTTTGGTCGCCTTTTGTGATACTTTCTCTACCTTAAAAATAAGGTTTTAATTATAAGGAAGTTAAAAAAGACGATATTAGAAATAAATGAGGAAATTCTTTATAAATAGTTCATCAAATCACAACATTTTAATTGTAATAAAAAATAATGAGGAAGAATTAAAAACTAAAATATAGTATTATGTCATAGTTTATTTTTATATATTTATAACATTTTAATAGAGTAGTAATACTTTGAATCAACTGGCATTTAATAATTACAATTTGGAAACAATATACGTATTTATTTTATTTATTTTTTATTCGTTATATATTTTTTACAGAATTCTATATGATTATTTATTTTTCTTTTAGAATAGGTATTTTTCATTTTATTTTTTATAAAATTAAAAAAGTACTCCTATTTATACTTTTGTACCCAAATTATTATTCACTCTTACTTTAAAATATTTAAGTAATACATGTGTGTTTGTTTTTAATGAAGACATAAATATAAACTTGACCGAAGTATATGTAATACCCAAGAAAATCTAGTTATCTCATAATTCCAATTATTGTGTGAACGTAACTTTATTAGGCTAACCTTCCGGCTCTACAAACATATCAGTGAAAGCAGATTTTACTTGATATTCTATATTGCAATTCTGACATACGCCGTGGTGGTGGTTTTAGCTTCAAGATCAATATAAAAGATCAGCAACAACAATTTTTGTATCATTTGTCACAACATTTTCACGAGAAACATGAGGGGTTTTCAAGTAAGATTATATTTATTTAAAAGGCATTAAAATTATTAATTTTAATTTTTTATTATAGGTTTGTATATTGGCTTTAGCCATGGTTAGTGGAATTTCTTGCGGTGATAAGAAGCAAGATAAACGTGGATTGTTGGACCTTGGGTATGGTTACAGTGGTACAGTTTTGAATGGAGGTATTCTCGGAGGACATGGATTGGGTGGTGTCGGATTAGGATTAGGTGGATTAGGTGGAGGTTATGGTTTATCAAACGGTTTGGGATTAGGTTTAGGAGCTGGAAGACACACTAGTTCTGTTACTACAATCAATCAAGCTGTTGCAGTTCCTGTACCACAACCTTACCCAGTTACTGTTAATAGAGCAGTTCCAGTACCAGTTCCCGTTAGTGTACCAGTAGATGTACCACGTCCAGTTCCTGTTGAGGTTCCACAACCATACCCAGTTGATGTACCAAGACCATACCCCGTTCATGTGACCAGACCTGTACCAGTACCAGTAGCCCACCCAGTTGCTGTTCCAGTAGCTAGACCAGTTCCTGTCTCAGTACCACACCCAGTTCCTATTCATATCACCCAACACGTTCCAGTCAGAGTACCAACCCCAGTAGTCGTTTCTGATATTGGACATGGAAGTTTGGGACTTGGTGCAGGATTAGGAGGACATGGAGCTTACTTAAGTTCTTTGGGACACGGATTAGGAGGACATGGATTGGGAGGTCATGGATTGGGAGGTCATGGATTGGGAGGTCATGGATTAGGACACAAACTTTGGTAATTAAATAAGTATAAATTTATAAAAAGTGCAATATTAATGTAATTTTTGGTATTGTTATATTTAAATAACAAAACTGTAACTCCAAAGATAAATTGATCTAATTTTGTTAAAAATGCTTTTTTACAAAAACAAATGTGAATATTTGTAAATATTTATATGACTAACTTGAAATGTGTTAAAATAATAAATGTAAATATTACTTATTATCGTTTTTATTTACCTAAAATTTTAATTCATTTAAATCTTTCTTGTTTTAAGATAAATAATAAACGTTTTTATAAATCAGTTAATTTTTTTAAAAATAAGAGTTGTTTTCATTAAATAAAAATGGTAACCTATTTTATAATCATCTATGAAAAACATTTTCAAAAATCACTTAAAAACAATTCTATGCAACCACACTATTATTTTAACGATGAAAAAATTTCCTTGAATGTAATGCGTGATTTTTATAGTTTTTTGGGCGCTGATTACTTGAAAAATAATGAAAAACTTTTATCACGTACAGTTTTTCCCACAAAAACATATATATAATTTCTACGAATTTAATAAATAGGACAGTACACTATAACTACTTATATAAGTTTGTAGAAAAAAATAAAAACTGATTGAGGAGAAGATTCCTTAGGTCTGTCTTTGTTAAAGTGGTGAAGGTGCACCAAGCAACAATTCCAAGCGCAGAGTGATGGACGCTGCGTTTCGTGCTTATTAGCACTCATCAGCATCACATACTGCTTGCTAGTGTCCTTTCGCAAAGGGATCGAATGAATTGTTGATTGCTACACCATCAAGCTCTGGCTTATAAAGCACTACTAGGAGCATCCACTGAGTAGAGAAAAGCAGAGCCATCTAACCTGCCCACTGGAGGCTTGTGTAGACCGATACCAACACATAGATGTCTCTGCCAATTCTCATAACGAGTGGAGCAATCTACTAATGTAGAACGATACCAACAAAATTTAGATGGCTCCACTCGCCGTAATGATTGCGAAAGACCGGACAAGATTGTTATGAGAATTGGCAGAGACATCTATGTGTTGGTATCAGTGGATGCTCCTAGTAGTGGCTTATAAAGCACTACTAGGAGCATCCACTGAGTAGTGAAAAGCAGAGCCGTCTAACCTGCCCACTGGAGGCTTGTGTAGACCGATACCAATACATATATTGTTATGAGAATTGGCATACATCTATGTGTTGGTATCGGTCTACACAAGCCTCCAGTGGGCAGGTTAGATGGCTCTGCTTTTCTCTACTCAGTGAATGCTCCTAGTAGTGCTTTATAAGCCACTACTAGGAGCATCCACTGAGTAGAGAAAAGCAGAACCGTCTAACCTGCCCACTGGAGGCTTGTGTAGACCGATACCAATACATAGATTGTTATGAGAATTGGCAGATATCTATGTGTTGGTATTGGTCTACACAAGCCTCCAGTGGGCAGGTTTAGATGGCTCTGCTTTTCTCTACTCAGTGGATGCTCCTGGTAGTGCTTTATAGGCCAGAGCTTGAAGGTGTAGCAATCAACAATTCGTCCGATCCCTTTGGGACAGGAAACAAGCAAGCAGTATGTGATGCTGATGAGTGCTAATAAGCATGAAACGCAGCATCCATCACTCTGCGCTTGGAATTGTTGCTTGGTGCACCTTCACCACTTTAACAAAGGCAGACCTAAGGAATCTTCTCCTCAATCAGTTATTATTTTTTAATAACAGTCTGCATCTTTGATTGCATTTCTATCAATACCTTATAAGTTTGTAGATTTTGAATATTTATTTAGTACCTATATTTAAATACTTTAGAAGGAAGCACAAGTCAAAATTAAAAACATTCGCCTTGAAATAAAATAGCATAAAAACATTAAAACTAGTAAAAATCAATTAAGACCATTTTCTTTGCCTTTTGGCGCTTGTCTGCTTTCCATATCCCTCCTACCCACAGTGTTTTTCCTATTATTTAAATTTGTATTATTTTTCTAAAAGTTTGGTTATAAAAAAATTATTTTTATCATTAGTCACATCACGAAAAGTACCAGATTGAAGGTTAGGTAAAGTTTTGACAATAAGGACAAAAACCATAGAAAAACCATATTTTAATATTATGGTGAATCTTCGTAATGTTGAAATCCATTCAACATTTAATTATGGTGAAGACACAAAATACAGAGTGAGGTTAAAGTAACGCATACAATTCATAACTACCTTATTTTTTGTATTTTCAACTCAAAAAATAGCTTTTTTCGATTGACATTGACAATTTTTTTTAAATGAAGTGATATGGTTTTTATACCATAAAACATAAAACAATACCTTATGAAGACTGTTTTAGAATGGTACCGAAAAGTTTATAAGTAATGCATAAAAATCATAACCACCTTATCTTTTAGAATTTTCAAAACGGCAAAAGAGGGATCGCATCCTTTAAGGTGAAGTTTAATAATTTTTTTAATGACTTTTAGATGGCGCTAGTATAAACTTTTTGGTACCGTTGTAAAACAATCTTAATATAGTATTGTTTTATGATATAAAAACCATATCAATCCGTTTAAAAAATTCATGTCAAGCGAGAAAAAATTTTGATTAATTTCTAATTAAAATCTTTCAAGAACAATGCGACAAGTTTTTGATGATTTTTATGCGTTACTTTACACTCACCCTATATATTTTTTTTCAAAAAGCTAATGGCAATTGGGATAGGATATTTGGTAAATATGGTATCAGTAGGAGCAAAAAGACTAACCTAATTAATACGCAGATTCCAGTAAAATCATTTAAGTTTAAAGACCTTTAAACTTAAATTTGTTATATGCCTTGTCATTACAATTGTCCATTGACAATTTCCACGGTTACCTTATTTGTTTCTATTTAAAGACCTTTAATTTTTACCAGAATCTGCCCATAAACCGTTATCTATATTGGATTATATCTAGAAAAACATTGTTAATACGATAACATTTAAAAATATTATAGTAATTATTCATGTTGGTTGATTTATAAGGTGTATGTTAGTTGAAATCAAAAGTTACGTCTTTCCTTGTACAATTTTTATTTTTATTTGCAACTAGTTTCTATCTTGGAGCATCATCAGGCAAAAATTGTCATTAAAAATTTTTCTGGGACAAATATATTTCAAATTAATCAAAATATTGGGATTTTATAAAATTTTATTTATTAACATCCTTTTTGTAAATGACTTTGAGACTGACATTTTTATAAATATTTATAAATCTTAATATTTTGTTTAATTTGAAATATAATTGTCACAGGAAAATTTGTAATGACAGTTTTTGCCTGATGATAAATCTTATAAATCAACCAACATGAATATTTACTATAATAATAATTTTAAATGATATCTTTTTAACAATTATTTTCTAAGGAAAGACGTACTTTTTGATTTCAATTTAACATTATTATTGACCCTTAAAAAATCAATGTAACGGATAAATATCTATGGATGAACAATTGTAGAGGAAATATGCAAAACGTATTAAATCCATTTTATTCATAACTAAGTAAATCACAAATTGTATGCCATATTTTTGGACGAAGGGAGTATTCGAAAATAAAACAGCTGAGAGGTTGTTTCGTTCTTTGGTTAAAATTGAAGATCAGAAATGAAGTTTAGCTGGATTTCAATAGGTTACAAACCTAGTAACATTAAAATCCCTAAAAATTACAACAATGTATATTTGCTAGCCTGGTTTCAGTATCAATCCTTTTATACTTTTGTTCCCATTTGAAAAACAAAAGGTGACTATCTTTTTCGGATATTCTTTAAAGATAAGAAAAACCATTTAAGAGGATGGTCGGTTAATGTGATCGCTTGATTTTGAAATTCGCTTGATAATTGCGGTCTTGCTCATAATTTATTTTTCCGTCGGAGCTTTTTTTAAAATTTCTTTTTTTGGTAAACAGAAGAGTCTCTACCACTTTCTTCTTGTTTTGTTTTAGTAAGTCAAACAAAATAGTCATACAGCATTAGTAAAACGGGCTCTTTACGAAAAACGTTCGCTGAGCAGCGATTTTTGGTTTAAGTATATTTTTAAAATATTCACAGCATTTTGAACTTTTTAGACTGTTCCAAAAGTGTAAAAAGTTCAAAAATATACATAAAACAGAAAACGAAACGTCAAACTCTTCGTTTATACCCTAACTTATTGTTAAAAAAAAATATTAGTTCAATTAGTTTTTTAGAACGTTTTTTTGTAAAGAGGCCGTTTTACTGCTGCCGAATGAGAATTTGGTTTGACATAGTAAAGTAAAAAAAAAATTGGTACCCACAAGACTCTTCTGTTTGCCAAAAAAGAAATTTAAAAAAAGCTCCACTGGAAATAAAGTTATGACCAAAATTGCAAATATTAAGAGAATTTCAAAATCTGATTGCCCATAGTGTTTTTTTTTACTATTTAATTTGACATACAACTTAAATCGCATCAAAATAGGCGAAGCTACTTCGTTGGCCGTTATTGTGCGCACCTTTTTATGAAGTTTTGGTTAGTATTATCGTATTAAGTACACTATATTAAAATATTATAATTTATTAAAACATCCTTTATTTTTATTTTCTTATTCTTAATTAGAATTTGGATGACATCCTTGGTTTGTAAAGTAACAGTTTATAATGCCCTTTATTATTTTTAAAATAACAATAAATTATTTGTTGTGTAATACATTCAAATTAGGATATTAAAAATCATAAAACTAACTATAAAATTATAATGAATATCATAATAATAAAAAATTTATGATTTATTTTTGTTTTAATATTTAATCTATTACTACTAAAATTGACTATTATTTAATTACTATTGAGGTTTTAAATAAATCTGATTACAACATTTTTGCACAAAATATGACCATATCACATTAAAATCTTCTTAAAAACTAAATGTCGTTTTTCAACAAAAGTAATAAATATTCCTGAAAAATTAGTGTAATTATACATTTTTTAGTCAATTCTAAAATTAATTAGAAGTTTAGATTCCTCAGATGTTTATAGTAGCTAAAGACACATAGGAATTTGTAGCAAGCAAGCACTAAAAATAAATATACAAAATTATAAAAATATATTGGTGTAGGCTCTATCAAATACTTACAACAACATAAAGTTGCTACAAACAAGTGTATGCAAATAAATATAGCTCCATTAACTGTACTGTGATTTGCAATGGCTATTAGTGTTCCCAAGACGTAACAGAGTAAACAAATTGGATAAAACGACATCCATGGAAGTAACAGTATTGGGCGATTCTAAAACAGTATATTAAATTTCATTTAGAGTTAATTGTCAATAATAAGGGTTCAAATAAATTTCAATAATTATACAGGGTGTCCCAAAAAGTAGTGCTCGGTAGAAAATACTTGAAAGAAGAGGAGATTTTATCGACAAAAGACCCAATAGTCAGAGTCGGAACTGCCCAGTTTTTTTTGACGAGTCTTTGAATTTTGTGCTCACAGAAAATGTCCATAATTCGAAATTCTATTATAGTTCATAAACTACTTGATCAATTTAAATAAGAAAAAATCGTAAAGTAAAGTTAATTAATACCGAATTGACTTAAAAAATAATCATCAAAAAATAAGCTCCATAAAGATCTTCATAGAAAACTCTATCAATTCAAAAAAGATTCAGTATCTTATCTCTTTTACTTTAGGAGCATCGATGATAAGAAAAATACCCTGCACGAGTGACTTTAAATAGTAGGTCAAGTAAAAACTTAGCAAATAAGACAGTGGTTAAAGATAATGAAATAAAAATAAGTTTAATGCTATAATTATGAAACACAAACATAACATAATTAATATTCAAAATGTTAACCATTACCTGACCCTCAAGCCCCTCGATCAAGTCACTCGCGTAAAGTTTTTCTTACCATCACTGCTCCTAGAGAAATAGATGTAAAACAAAATTTAAAATTTAATTTTTATTTATTTTCGCTCCATCTGTGAAATAACCCCAATATGGGTACCATTTTATACGTCCTTTACTTTAGAGTTGAATTAAAAAAATTATCTTATCTCCTTTCTCTAGGGGCATTGAAGGTTAGAAAATTACTGAACACTGAATCTTTTTTTGGTTGATAGAGTTTATCGTGAAGTATTACGGGCGAAAAAAAGTGCTGCCGATTTTATAACGTCAAGCCAAAGTGGCATTAATTAAACGATATTTTGTGTGGTAACAAAATTCAAAGCCCTGTCAAAAAACAACTGGGCTGTTCCGACCCTGGCTATTGGGTTTTTTGTCGATGAAATCTCGTCTACTTTATAGGATTTTCTTATGAGCACTTCTTTTTGGGACACCCTGTATACTTATAAATATAACATTTGTAATGGATTAGATGATAAATGTCACTTTTACATAAAAATAGGTATCTGAGCGATGTGAAGTAATGCTGGGATTCTTGAACAATAATAAAGGGAAATCGCGGTTATAGACTAATTAAATAAGATTTCTTTACTGCACTTGAAATAAAAAAGTTATAACAATTATTATTCTTTGTAATTTTGTCACGCTTTGTCTATGAAATAATAGATGTTTTATTTGATATTGCAAATTATCAGATACAACATACGATAGGCTACAACATCAAAGGTAATCATTTCAATGGATTGAAAAGGTTATAAGTACAAAGTTAGCTTCGTTGTAAAAAATGGTAAATTAAACACGCCTACTCTAATCAATGATACAGAACAGAAGTGATCAAGCGGAATATTTTTCTTTCTGTGTATAAATATTATAATTTTATAAACTTACTGTTTCTGCTCCAAATATCAGAAAGATGGAGAAAACGCATTGGATGGCTGAACCAGTTGCGATGACAATTAATATCACTTTTAGAACTAAAACAAATTAAAAAAAAATAGAGCGAATAGTTTATTAAAGAAAATATTGTTTCAATTATAGGATGACTTTTGAAGACTATTATTACAAATTAATTAAATAATAACTGAAAGTCAACAATCTATTTTATGAGACAGTATTTTTTAGGATTAATATAAGTTATTTATTGTTTCTACAATTAGATTTTTATTAGTTTATTACTCAGATTTAATAAAAAAATTACGGAAGAAATATTATAAATATACTTATTGTCCAATCTAATTCATTTAACACAAAATACCTTTAGTAAAGTATATAACAATAACGTTTCATTTTATACTACAGTATATTTTCATTAAGTACGACTGAACGAATTTCAAAATGGAAGACCTAATTATTAGAGACAAATTTATTTGAAAGTTATTTACGAATTAAACACAAAGTACATAAATAAATTGGTAGTATTAAACCTAAAATTCTTTCTAATTTGAAATGGAGTAAAAACTATGAAGTAACATTTAAACATCAAAAGTTTAAAACATTTATATCCTCTTATTTAAAATAAAAAAGTAATATATAATCTGAATTCCAGAAACCTTGAAATATTTGAATTTTTAGTACATAATTGTGTTACCAATAAGAATATAAACGATAAATAAAATAATAATTTTATTCTAAGACAAACTTATTTAGTATATTTTCTTAAAAAAAATTAGAAAAAAATGCAGTATTTGAATTTACTGGGTCTAAACAAAGCATGGGTCACTTCCATAATTTTTTATTTATCAAAATAGAAATTGAAATTCCATGTTGTAGGGTTTAGGAAACTACATTTTTGGTAGAAAAAATTTTCAGTGTCACTTCTGTAGTTTTACTGGAAATAAAATCAACTTCATTTTCTAAAACACCTATTTTTTGTTCATAGCTTAAATTTAAAAAAAATAGTAGGTAGGTATATGATAATTTTTTTAATTATTTTGAAAATAATAAAATAATTAAAAATTTTTCTTCATCCGAAGTTTATACAAACTCCCAATACTCATTCTAAATAATACAAATACCTAAATAAAATTATAGTTTAGTATGCTTTTTTGGGGATCATTTTTGGAAATACGCAGCTCTTTTTTTAATGCAAAGATGACGGCTACGGTTTTTAAAACTAAGCTTTTATAACGATTATTTTTGTACCAATATGTAGGGTAATGTAATATCATTTTGCACATGCCTATTTTTCATATTTTTTTGCACAGTGGTAATTTTTTTTAATTTAAAAAAATATAAAAAATATACTTTTTTTAATTGTTAGAAACTACGAAGAGGAAATTTATTTTAGTAGTTATGAAATGTCTAGTATAAATTATACAAATATGAGAAACAACCCATAAGAAATTTTTTATAACAAATTAGACACTTACTCTATGTTTGGTATATTTTGCACTACTCTGTAGTAGATTCAAATTATTAAAAAAAGCTTGGACTATTCCATTTAAGATTTCAATTCGTACATACTGTATGTGCAAATAGCCACATCCTAAAATTTACATGTCATTATATTCAAATATGGAAAGCTCTGTATAACTATTATAAGGCATATAAAATACCTAAAATTTTTATCTTATAAAAATTGAAAAATTATCCAACATCTTGCATAAAATCAAGAATTCATCTTTAATTTAAAGAAAAAGTCTTTTTAAGTGGCTGGAATATTATCGAAGATTCTTTTGAAGTACACGAATTTTAATCAAAACGACTCGATGAAAATGGGAAGCATTTCTAAAAAATTATCGATAGTTATTCTTATCAAGAGTTATATTTGAAAAGATAATACTATGACTGAAAATGGTGTTTAACAAATCAACTGTCATTCTATCAATGTGAATAGTATACTCCAACCAACTTTAACAAATTTTGTTATAGTTATAATTCAGTTTAGTAAATAAAATTTTTTCCAACGACCATATCAGAAAATCGTATATGTTTCATATTGGTGGTTTAGAAAATCTATAATTTCTACACTAGTGACTTTGGGTTTCTGTTTTGTAACTCTGAGATACTTCTTGTAATTTTCGATAGAGGCGCTGCGAAGGAATGCCGAAAGCCCTCTCTTGGATTTTTTTGAACTTCCAAAAAAAAAAAGAAACAGTTCCAATAAAAATTTATATTTAACCCTGCTAATATTACTTATTTTATTATTAAAATCATTATACAGGGTGGTCCAACGAAAACTTCACAAGCCCGGTTTTTGGTATTTAACCTGAATTTTTGGAAAAACGCTCGGACAGGTCGATTTTTGTTTCAAGGGGGAACGACTTTTGCCTAATTACCCATTACCCCACTTTCAACCCCTAACTGGGGGTTGAAATCAACTTAATAATTTCAAACAGCAATAGGGGTCTAAATGCATAAAACTAAAAAGTACAAGGAAATCGGTGCCTAACTCGCTGAGAAAATTACATTCAAATTTTTATTAGTTAATTAATGTAAACGAACTTATCAAGTCTGTTTTTCAATATTTCTGTTGAGTTTTTGAAAAAACTGTTAAACAGGTGAATTTTTGTTTTTAGGGGGGGGGGGCAGATTTTCTAATAATTACCCCTTACCCACTTCCAACCCCTAATGGGGGGGTTGATATAAACTTAATAATTTCAAATGGCAATAAGGTTCAAAATGCATAAAAAGTGAACGGAACCAGCTTTACAACAGTGCAATTATTGAAATACCTTCCTGTAATACTAATTCTAACCTTGACTGGATTAAAAAAAGTGAAAAAGCAACAAACAGTTTAAGTTATACAACATTGTATTAAACCTGAATAGAACCTAATAAAAATTGATATTACTTTTTCTGGTAATACCAAATTTAATCTAGTTCAACCTTCAACCATTTTTCTTGATAAACTATCTCAAAATTAAATTTTAGGAGTCACACTGTTCTTGAACTCACCGATTCAATTGTATTCTCAATTTAATACGTTTTATTGTGATAAATACTTTTTTATGCCAAAGGTTGTTTGATGATCTTTCTAGAGGCTTTGTTAAGAAAAAATATCCATTTAATTAATAAAAAATATAGTAAAAAAATTAAACAACTAATTTTGATATACATATACTATTGTTGTAAAAGTTTTCTTGAGAAAGAAAATAGGTATGTACATGCAAGGTGTATAAGAAAAATTAAAAAAAAAAAGGTACATGACTATTCTGAAGACAATAACATATTCTCTTTGAAATTATCAAGAAAGAGGAGTTTCCAATAATACTAACATAAGTAATGTAAGTTAAGTAAAGTTTTATCGCTTTTAGCTGATTTTGGGATCAAACATCAAAACGTTTTAAATAAATTTTTAACACAATACATGATTTTTTTTAATCTAAGTGGCCAAAACAGACATTTTTAGCAATTAGTGTATTTACGGTAAATAATTTATAATTTAAAGTAAATCATGCGGGTTTTGTCTTTGTCATGCTTGTATGTATAGAGCACCAGGTTACTTTAAACAACAGTTATGTGCCATAACATAGGCACTAATTAACACAAAATTACAAAAACAATGTTTGGGAACGCACATTATAATTATTATGCTAACCAAAACCTTTAAATTAAAATAATTTACGTCTACGTGTTGTTTTAACAAGGATTTTATATGATATTGTTGGGTAGCACTCTACATACATTATTGCTAAATTGAAACAATCCCATGAATTGACAGAAGACAAAATTAGGTCTGAATTATGCACCAAGATGAAATTTGACAGTTTTTTTCAATCTTCTGGTTATTTTTTTTGAAAATTTAATACCATCATGTGAAAAATAAATTAAATATAAATAAACTATTTAATTTGTGGACAAAGCCCTAATTTTTCAAAATCAAGATTTTGTCCAATCCCTTTATAAAATGAATAAAAAACGGCCTATATTGATGTGTAAATAAAAGTAAATAAAAATACTTCTTTAAAATGTTGCAATGACTGAATGGTACGTTTTTCTCATTCATCTCAAAACTTTGTAAAAGATACATGGACGGTTATTGCACCGAGCAGCGAGCGTTTCAATTGTGTTAACTATACAAAGGTAATTATTCTAAAATTCTAAAATGTTACATCTATTATAATAAGAGACTAAATTATAGTAGGTTTGTAACATAGAATTCTGAAATCCTTAATTTTCAATTGAAAAAAAAAATAGAAAGTCAATCGTTTAAAACCATCGTATTGTTAAATATTGTTTATATTTTTTTATTAAACTAAAATAAAGAAAATTCTAATACAATGTTATCGTGTACAATTTTTTTATAGGTTAAAATACAGTATTTTTACAGTAATCTAATATTTGTCCAGATTACAACAGATATATGAAAAACAACAGCAAAAAATCCACTTTCTTATATTTTGGTTCTATGAATGATAACCCAAAATATTTAACAAATTTGTGAATATATTTTAATATTAATACTGTAGAATGGAGATGATCTTTTTTCTGTGGATATTTAAATAAAAAACAATTTTGTGGTCTTGACACGAAAATTTTACTGCCATTCCTTGGCTTACATTGGAAATGTTTCGACAATTCATCAGTACCTTCGTAAAATGTTGGGGTAGTAATGTCATAAGTTATTATTGAAACAGGATAAGCGCTATAAAAATTAGGCACTAGATAGTTACTGGCGATATCCCGGAATTTGTGAAAATATAAGGTTTCCAATTGACTTCTTTTAAAAATGTATTGCTTAGGCTTAGACAAAATTGCTGAATATTTTAGAAAAATGTACGATCTTAAAAATTTACTACAAATGTATGAAGTCCTAGTTATCCCACAAGCTGTATTATCATCAAGGTCTGACAGTGTTGTTATAAAATTGTAATATCAATATTAATAAAACAAAAAATAGTAATTAATTCTTTGAATTTTCTTCACAATTCGAATTATTATTTATAATAAGTTTAAAAATCTTTCGAAATTAAATATTTATAAAGACCGGAGACTAAACTTAAAATGTAGGCATTAAATTTTTGGATTTTGGACACTTCAATAAACGAAAATATTCTATAAAAAAATAATTTGACAAATTCTTAAATAACTACCTGAAGTTCTTCCAAGGTTATAAAATTCTTGGTTTAATTGACCTTGTTTGTGATTTAAGTTATTTGAACTTTTTTGTCTAAAGTTAATCCCAAGCACATTAAATACATTTATATAAGCATAATTTTTATTAAAAATCTGTTTTTAAACTAATTATATGAAACAATTTGTCGCCTGCAAATTACAATAAGAATGTAAATTTCTAACCAAAGTAAACAATACTTTGTTCTACAAATCCAAAAAAACATAAAACAATGCAAATTCAGTGAAGCTTTGGCGTAAACAAATTTTTAGTAATAAATTATGAACCTTGAAACTACAAGCTCAATTTATAGCCGAGCAAACATTTCATTGTTATCTTAAAATACTGAT
This sequence comes from Stenus bimaculatus, assembly GCA_963971135.1. NCBI lineage: Eukaryota > Metazoa > Arthropoda > Insecta > Coleoptera > Staphylinidae > Stenus > Stenus bimaculatus. The sequence continues at coordinate 21,413,517 of OZ020180.1, forward strand.
AAATTTAATTAACGGGTATATTAACTCATGGAAACCTAATTTGTATCAGAAAATTTATTTAACTTACGATTTAGTTCTGGAACAATTTCAGGATCCGACATATCCACCAATTCTTTCGGATTTTCAGCATAAGCAGCAGTTAATATTAGGATAATAAATGCTAAAATACTATGGAGAATTCCAATTATTATTGTCCCCATTTTAAGGGACAATCCACAAAAAAAGCTCTTCAGTTGAATCATGTCGAGGATATTTCAAAACTAAAATTTTAAATATTACCTCAACTTCCAACTAAGTTTCACTGATAAAAGTAATGTATGTAAATATTTTACTGTCCGGTATCTAGTATTACAAAAAGTAAATTAATTTAAAAAATATAAACGTAATAAATTTTATTTTTAGTTGTGTATAAAGTAGTGTATACGGTGAACTTACCAACAAAATTACACTACCACAACTGAAACCAGCGTGGCAAATAACGTTATGGCAATTTAATTGTAGGTGTTTCGAAATAATTCGTTGCTTCTATCCGTGACACACTTTAATGGAATAACATTTTTTACACTAATTTAAAAGTAGAAATGTACAATTCAGACGTACGTCGTAAGTAAAATTTGAAATCATCTTTTTTTATGATGACTAATTTATAACAGTTCATAAAGCATATTTAAAGTATATACCAGTAATTTATATTTGGCAGTTAAATAAATACTTTCTTATATTACGAGATATACTTCAATTTTCTTTGTTTCGCCTTTTTTATTACAAGTCATTCAAATATGAAAGTTTACCTTTGCATGACAGATATTTCCGATGTAATTACGCATTAAAAATGAACAAAAACTGTATATTATGTGGAAAATATTCGTATCTTTTATCATTAAAGATTGATTTTAACAAGTTATTAAATTTTTAAGACCTCGCAAAATCGGACAAATTCGAAATAAAAACAATAAGCAATCATTGAGAAAGTTACTTTTTAAATCCTTAGTACTAGTATAAGCTCCATCTATAGATGAATGCCTACCTAAAATGAAAACAATGTGTAACTTGTTTACAGGTGGCAGTAATACGAAATATTTTAAGTTGCCTAGATTACCACAGTATACAATACAAATATAAACTATATTTCTTTCATTTCTACTTTCTACCATTAATTTTGTTTTTTTAATAATTATTTATTAACAACAACAATAAGTAAAAAACAAACATATTACAATATAAAAATTAATCAATCAGGCAGATAAAATCTGGTTTAAGATTTTAATTATTAATTTCATTATAAAGACCAATAAAACTAGCATTATTCTTCCAAAAAAATAGATAAAAGCTGAAAACCATTTTTATTGGAAATTTTGACTACCTGCAGAAAATTCCGCTAGAGGGCGTTTAGAACCTTAAAATCAGTAACAGCTAATAAATCAAGCATATCGAAGTTGCCCAATTTTTACACTTTGCTATATTCGTTTTTTTTTTAAATTGCCGCCAAAGCAAGAGAAGAAAATACCCTTTGTAATATTAAATATTGTTAAATTTTGAGGCGATTTAACATTATATTAAATTTGGTCTGCGGGAGGAAAGTTTGGTCAAATTCAGTGGCAAATTATTTTAGCTAAAAAATAGTCTGATATCTTAAACAAATATGCTTGCCCCAATTTTTGAACCCTGCTGTATTTTTCATTATTTAGCCAAAAAGAGAATATTGTATTTTCCATAACTTTCTTTTTGACCATTTTTCTACTTTAGATATGTCACGAGTACTACAACTTTTCCAATTGTATTTCAGAAATTATCAATTGTATTTCAGAATAGCAATTTAGTATCAAAGTTTGCTTTGAATGAAGCACAATTTATTATTTCTGAAATACAAATCATACTTTCTGAAATTAAATTGACGCGTAATTTGTCTTTTTCATTACTTCTTTAATCTTAGAACAAATTAACATTGGTGAATAAGGACCTTAAGCCTAATATTGTTACTGGTGAAATGTCACATTTTTTATTACTGTGCTGTTGTAGTTCAAGTGCACAAATACCGCCAAAAATTCTTGGCTTCCTCAATTTTTTCACAATTGGTCCTTTCATCTGCTAGGGTCACTGTTACTCGCACAGCGCACCGATTAACAAACTAAATACCTACCTAATTTAAATAAATAATAACAACAATATAAGCACACACTTTTACATAATAATTGAAAACTATTGTACATATTATTATTGATGTTTATGAGTTTGTTTTTGTTGCTGCATTTAAACAACTTTTGTTCAAAAAGAACGTTTCCTAGTGCCATAATAACTGGTCAAAGAGATTTTTGATAGTCCTGTTTATGAGCCTTAAAATATACACTTGCTGTTATGGGTCATTTATGTTACTCGCGCGGCGCAAAGATTCCAAAACTAAATACTCAATTTAAATAAATAATAATAACAATATACACAGCTTTACATAATAATTGAATACTATTGTACATATTATTTATGTTTGTGAGTTTTTTTTTTGTTGCGGCGCTTAAATTGGGCAACTTTTGTTCAAAAACAACGTTTCGTACCCCACGAATAACTAATTAAAGAAATTTTTCTTTGGCATGTTCATGGTACCAATCGATTCATATTTTATGGCTTAGCAAATTCAGACAAGTTTAACATCGGGCGTTGACTGGTTTTTGAGTAATTTTTCTGTAAAGTAGGAGTACTTTAAGGACCTTAAAAAATACACTTACTGTTAATATTTTTTTAATTCTTTTGTCTGATTTTGTTCATTATAAATATTTTTTAATGGTACCAAAATTTGGTACAAAAAAGTACTTTATTAGTTATTTATGGGGGTGTGGCACTTTTTAATTATTTTGACCAATGTCAAATTTCAATAAGTTTGAAGTTCGAATTTTGCACAAAAACGTGAAATATTTTCGTTAAATACTCCCTTAAATATGAACTCTTGTTCAATTTATAAGTCGAATATATTTTATACATTACCACTATTACCACTCATCTCATTTGGGGTTAAAACTTAATCCAAAATGACATTCGTGGTAATGTGACAGTAAAAATATTCGACTTAAATTTGACCACTCGTAAAATTTTGATTATTCTGAAATACAGTTGATGCTTTCTGATCTTTTCTTAAATACAATTGGAAAAGATAGTTACCTGAACTTTTTGATGTTCGAACTTTGAAACAGAAAAGGTGCGAACCTACCAAACTCGAACCCGATGTACTTTAGATAGTGACGAAGTTTATACTTGAGGAAGGTCTAACCTAAGAAATTTTTACTAATATACTTAGTCAAGTATATGTTATTATTATTTACCCAAATAAGACTTTCTGAATAATCTACATCGTTTCAAAAATAAATTACATTTTTTTTCTAAACCTATGTCATTTTCAATATTTGTATCTAGTATAAATATTAGAAAGTGCTTGCTACACAACTATTATAATGAGAATACAATTCCTGAGAGTACCATACTGACAATACCACCCTCAATTTTTTTTTAATTAATTAACTGAATTATAACCTGAAAACTAATAGTTAAAGATTTTCAGTCATTATATTTTCTATCCAAATATAACAAGTGGTAAGAATAACTATCGATATATTTTAACTCATTTGAATCCCAATATTAGAAAAATTAGTCGTTGGGATTCAAATTAGTGCATTTCTAAAAAAATTTCGATATTATTCTTACCCCTTGTTATTGTATCCTTGACAATACAGTTTTGAATTGTAATAAAATTAATACAGACAAATAAAAAAACAAAAGTTGCATTTTATGCCATATTTTAAAAACTAAAAATGGCAGATGAAATTTTTGTTTATATTAATAATTAGCATAAGAATACAAAACTTTGCAAAAATTAATAGGCTTCATAGAGACAGGGTGAGTTTTTAGTGCGAAAACGGTGGATTTATATCAAAACCAATATTAAAAAAATACATAAAAACTATTTTTTAAATTTTCCTTGTAAGTCCAGTATCATATTTTAAAATTAAGTCTACAGGTGATAAATTTTATAGAAAATTTCCGTTAAAAAATTAAGAGTGCACTCAAATTTCCCAAATATATATCGTTATATTCTATAATTTATTATTAATGAAATGAAAATATTAAAAAATATACGGGATCTCACATTTAAAAGATCACCCCAACTAACTTTTTCTAACTTAAACTTTTTGGGAACTCGAACTTTTTCCCATATTTTGAATGAAAATTTCAAAGGTACAAATATTTGAAGTTCGTATGGAACTACTAATGGTAAGTTCCAAATACGTTTTGTAAATGGGTATTAAAAATATATTAAAAGATCCAACTTATATCTGGCACACCAAAGTTAAAACGTAAAAGTTAGATATTCAACTAAATTTAAAATTAGTATAATAATTTTTAAAAAATATCCCATTTTTGAAGGAATTGGCGATGAACCCGAAACATATTTATCGGATTTTTTTTCTTATTTTGATCCACAGAATCATCACTTTTAAGATAAATGTTAATAACCATTAAAACTCATCCATGTGCATAATATTTAAATTGGATAGGATTAATTATTTTAATTTAAACTTTTTACTAGATTAAAATATAAAATAATTATAATTTTAAGATATACTTTTAGTTGATAAAACTGGTTCAAGAACATCAACTTTATTGTTAAGTTACTATATATAATTGGCCACTTTCTTAAATTGTCATTTGTTTTATTGTGTTCTTGGTGGAATTTATTATAAGATATCAATGATATCAATCATGTTTAAAGTTAATGTAAGTATTTAGTTATAATACATAAATTATTTATGCATTTGATAAACAAAACTAAAGATATTTTTATATTATATTGCACATAAAAATCTTTAAATTAATTTTATTATAGGCACCTTGTTGAATACTGATTTTTTTTAGTATTAGAAATTGAAATAAAGTTTATAAAACCCTGTTTAATTTTATCAAATAAAGTATAGTGGTTATGTAAATTTAATAGTACTTTAATTAGGGATTTCGTATGATATTTATTGAATTTTTAAAATATTTTATGTTGTTTCGGAGGCGATTTTCAAAAAGCAAGCAGTTATTGTACTTATTTAAATCAAATTGTAGATGATTTGGGTGCCTATAGTGAAAAAGAAACAGTAACATTAACTTTATTTTGACGTTTTGCGTTACTTAAGAGGATAGTCCGCCAAATGTTTGAAATGCGTACTCCTCGCTAGTAAAAATTGATTTTTTGGTGTTTGTAATAAAAAATTTAACAAAAACGCTCTTGTATTGCCTTCAAATTGAATTTATTTTTCATATAGAATTTTTGTTGTTTAAGTTTAATAAATTATAGGTGCGTAATTTTTTAAAAAATGCGTTTTTATCATTTTTTCAAAATTACTCCCTTATAACAGACTATATACATCAAAAAAAAATTCTATATGATAAATAAATTCAATTTCAAGGCAAAACAAGAGCGTTTTTGTTAAATTTTTTATTACAAACACCAAAAAATCAATTTTTACTAGCGAGGAGTACGCATTTCAAACATTTGGCGGACTATCCTCTTCAAAACTTTTATGATAAAAAATGAATAATTTTCATGGGAGTAAAATTAAAATAATAAATAAGTTTCTAAATAAAACGTTTAGCTAGCCATTATCAAAATATGGTGTGTATTTTATAAGTTATAAAGTTTAAAAAGATAAAAACAAAAACTGATTCTAGGGACAATTGAACCTCTTCTCTCAAAACCCCTAAATGACTCTTCTTTCAGAGTGATTTCTTAAACGCCAAATATAGTAGTGTAGAGTAGAATTTATAGTCATTAAACAAAAAAACCGTATGAAAAAAATATAGAGAATGTACAAAAATAAATATAATGACTTAAAAGTACCTTAAATTGGGACCCCTCTAATTAAGTCAACGCAAGGTGGCAGAAGGTAAATATCCGATTAATTGTAGTTTATAAATCAGAAAAAAAAATTAAAAATCTGTCAGAGGAAACTAGAAATATCCTGGCGCACGGAATGTTCAATTTAATGATTTTTCACAATTTTTCGTCGCAAGCTCGCGCGCCCTCTAGCGATTCGCATTAATTGTTAATGATTCGCTTATAATTTTCAAAGAAACTCCAGAAAAGTGGAGTGTATTTTCTATTACCTGTTATTATCTCCGACGGAAAATTTATCGTGAACATCTAGGAGGATGCTCTTAAATGACAGACTTTTAAATTGAAGTAGTAGGTACAATCCTACCCTAGTCTATAGAATGCTGCCGTTGCCCTTGCTAAAGCAAATTTTGCATTAAATGTGTACTTGCATTGCATCCAATTTTGGAAAGGGTACAATATACGACTTTTTTAAAATTATAAAAAAAACTTCAAATACAGGGTGTTTCTGATCAAGTGTCGGATAATCTAAAACTGGATTTTTGGACGAATCTTAAGACATAAAGTAAGAAAGAGTTTACTCATTTTTTTCCATACCATAAATAAAACAAGATTAAACGACTAGTTTTGCCTTTATTAGGGCATCATCAGACTTTAAAAATAGGTTTTGACATAACCTAAAAATACCGCAGAATTGTCTAAACATTAACAAGAGATGTAACAAACGTGTATTCTAGTGTTTAACCAAAGTATTTAATGAGTGATTTTTAGAACCATCTGTGATAATAACCATATTTTATTCTTTTAATCGTCGTATTTTAGCCATGTTTTAACTATATGTATCTAACAGTATATTTCACATATTAATGTTATTTTTAAAAATTTTAAATAAAACATGTGCTTTTCGAAATACACTATCACAGATTTCAATTAAACATATCGAATCAATGAGTGGTTTCAACATCCCACATTACTATTACATCTTACTGTATAACCGCGTTTTAAAGCCTGATGATGTCCAAATAAAGGCGTAACTAGTCGTTTAATCTTGTTCTATTTATGGTATAAGTTGGGATTTGAATCATCTTTCGCAATATCGTCAAACTTAATCCCAAATCATTGTCAATTTTCACTTATTTTATTTTTTTCAATTTTTTAATATAAAATTTAAATTGTCAACGATAATTGGCTCAAATTTTGGAAATACTTTATTTTTGGCAGGCGCCTTAAGATGAATTCGCACATTTTCAAAAAAAGTTTAGGTAAAGTTTTTCTAGTTTTGTTTTAAGCTTTTTTAGCGAAAAAAATTATGCTTACTTTTTATTTTATTATATTAAAATATAAAATTTAAAGAACCTAAAAGGTTTCGAGCACTTGTTATTGTGATTATGGAAGAAATTGGATGTTTTATAGAGATTATAATCTAATAGAAAAATTTTTAGAATAAACTACAAAATATAAAGACATTAGCAAAAGAGTAGAAATTTGAACAGTTAATAATATTTACAGTTTAAACTCTAAACTCTGCCTTTTTTATAAACTTTGTTCAAAGAAGCAACAAGTTTACGTTGTTCATAAATTATTGATAAGACCCAATAAGACCGTTTAAAAACATCGGTTGTCAAAAAATATAAATAGCTAGAATGCAAATAATTCCAAAATCGATTAAAATTTCTAATAAATAGTTAAAAATAAATCACACGTGTACTGGAAGAATACCTTGAATAGTATTCGTAAATTAGGTTGTTTTCAAAGGGAAGAGAAAAAAATTGGGATTGGGAGTCTAAGTAGAACCGCGCTCCGATAGTAAACGTATATTTTGAGCTTCTTCTTGAATTTGGGGAAGAAATTTTGACCCAAAGTACATCCCACATAATTAGGCTGAAAGTACCAATAAAAATCTTCATTTCTGTTATATTTTAAAATTTGTATCACCTAGACTACGAAGGTATTTGCTGCTTTTACAGTTAAAATGCGCATTCAAAATTTACGAAATATCCCTTGCAATTATTTCAAACTACAACCATATTTTGTAAATAACATTAAGTTTTATAATTGCATAGTTTAAATAACATTCATGGCTAGACTTCTATACGACGACTTTTTGAAAAATTAAATTATTAAGTCCAAAAAAATAAGTTTAAAATAGGCCAAATTTTACGTATTTTTAATGATTTTTTTTGGCCATTTTGGATATGATATATTAAAAAACTGCCGCACACAAGTATTAAGCAGAGGTTCCACCTTCATATGATATTCTTATTTTGTATATAGCTCAATAAATATTCGCGTAGTTTGAAATATAAAAACAGGGAAAAACGCATATAATTTTGTAGACTCCATATCCTCTTAAGAGCATCTTCCTAGACACCCGTGATAAATTTTCCATTGGAGATAATAACAAGGAATAGAAAATCCATTCCACTTTTCTGGAGCTTCTTTGCAAATTATGACCAAATAACTGATAATTAATGCGACTCCCTAAAGGGCGCGCGAGTTTTGGAGGAAAAATTGTGAAAAATCATGAAATCGAGCATTAGCTCTGCAGTCATAACTCAAGTTTCCCTCGTTAGATTTTCAATTTTCTTTTAGATTTATAATCTAAATTAATTAGGCTGCTTCCTGCCAGAGAGTTATCTTCTGCAACCTAGCACAACATTAAGTAGAAGAGTCCAAAGTTAAGGTACTTTTAGATCATTATATTTTTTTTGTACATTCTCCAATTTTTTTCCTTCTGGCAAAAATTAATAGCTCAATAAATATTCGCGTAGTTTGAAATATAAAAACAGGGAAAAACGCATATAATTTTGTAGACTCCATATCCTCTTAAGAAACTATTTTGAAAATTATTTTGTGACATGGAGAATAAATCGATATGTCCATTAGTTGACAATATGTATATGTATTTGCTACTCTTGTTATCTTGTTATACGAGGAATGATACTGTTAAATCTATAATTAGAATTATTTTTTTGTAATAAATAAATAATAATTTCTTGTAGTACATCCTTCCGGTTTGACCAAAAAAATCAAAAGGCACAATAAATCGGAGCAAATAATTTGAAACACCCGTAAATTTTTTGATAGTGTATGTAACTATATTGAATATTGAAGGTTGTCATCTCGCTTTTACTTTATAAAATATAAAATTGCTTTTTTATGTAATGTAGATGGAAGATATGAGTGAATCAGTGAAAACTGAGTAAACTATTTGTTTTCCACAAAATTTTTGAAGGTCGTGGAGATTTTCCTTTACATTTACATTCACAATTCACAACAGCACGTGCAAGTATTTAAAAATTATTTTAATTTTTCGCTTGATTTCCCTGATAACCTACTGATGGATTTTAGATTTATTTTGGGAATTTGTTGATTAAATAATATCTTTACAAGTAAACATTTAAGATTCCATGATAATATTTTGTTTAAACTTATTTTTTTTACAGATTCTATTTTTTATTTTCACCTTGTTCTTGGTAACTGCCAGCACATATAGTTCAAGTTTAAATATAAGAGTAAGACGTGGTTTACATCTGCATCTGGGTCATCCTAAAGTTGTTCACCATGTTCACCATTCTCCTACAATAATTCATCACCAGTATCACCACGCGCCTGTGGTGCATTCAATATCACCGGTTCATGTGGTCCACTCCCATAGCGTGCCAATATCGCATCATATTTACATATAACAAGATAACGACATATTAACCTTAAATAATTTATTACGTGCTAATTTTGTTTTAATTTTATACATCATTGTTCTTGTAATTGTTATTAGGAGTATAAATATTTTATTGTGTGAAATTTATCAACGATTTACAATTTTAGTTCATTACCAATTTATAAAATATTATTTTAGTTCCAAAATTAACCAAAAGATCAAATTGGTCTAAATAAATGTTAAAAAAACCCTTTTTGTTTTTATTATTATTTTTTTTTTTTAAATATTTACAACCAAAGATGGTAACAAAAGTCGTCTTTGGTTTAAATAAAAATCATTTTAGATTTTAGAATCTTCCAGCCTTTGAAAATATGCCAAAAACATCCGATAGTTATTTTAGATAAATATACTAATGTTTTTTCGACTCCTTAAAAAGAACAATTTTAAAAGTATGTAAGAGTAAGAAATAGCGATCGACCCGGCATTTTTGAATTTTAAATAAATAAATAAAGAAAATTTCCGATCCAAAATTAAGGGCACCCTCAATATTTCAAAAAAAAATATCTTTGTATTCTTTAACTTAGTGTAACTGTAAACATCAAAAATATAGAGTGTTCCATTTAAAAAAATAAGTGGTATAGCCTGCGCTCCAATTACGAAACACCCGGTATAGACATAAATAACTTCTGGTTATGCGCAACCATAAACAATGCAATTTTGTAATTTAAATTTTTTTCCTATCTCTTAAAATAAAGATATGTATATCTTCCGATTTCGCAACAAAAACTCACCCTGTACATAATTTGTCCGCCGAATAAATAGATATCGTCTGGATTGCCGAAAGAAAAGCAAAAAGTTTTACTCACTTTATTTTATATTTATAAATCCGTAATTAAGGTTACTTACTTGTATACGGATCTTGGGCTAACAAAAATAATACGCGTTTTGTTTTGGTGGCAGAAATTACCAATCCAGAGAGGCGATTGTTACGTGTCATGTTAGGTTGGAAAAGGTATTTATTCGGGTTATGTACTACAATTACATATTTAGATTTAGTTAAACTTCGTCTCTTTAATGAAATGGTTGAAATACAAATTTCTAAGTTTTTTGCCAAATTAAGGTTTTGCCTTTAAATTGGCAAACGAAAACAAAATGTTACACATTTATAAAACTTTATATGTTCTTATGTATTTCGAAGAATACTTCATCTACACAGATAGCATTAAGGGTGGGTTGCACAAAAACTATATGCCAAAACTGTCATACTTGTCAGTTTACAGTTTAAGTGTGGTTTTAACTTTTAATTAAAACCGAGCTTAAACTGTTTCATGCAACCCATCCTAAGTTATTTTGATAAATGGAACTAAAGTTGTGAAACCAGATGAAAATGAAAAAAAGCAAAATCAGCGAATCCTAATTACATTGGTCGAGTGACTGGGACTAGTCAACTGACCCCAGTAACTTGACTTACCTAAAAATTTATGTAGAGGCAAGTTGACGCGACAAAATTAGCAAAAAAAGTAAAAATTCAAAAGCCCGTAGAAAATGGTTGTTGTTAAACCTCGTAGCAGTGTTATAATGTGTAAAATAAAACTTTATAGTGTTTTATTATTTACACTCTACTTGCCTTTTTACTGGCCCTAGTGTTTACATTACTCGACTAATGTTAGCCAGGTTTAATGTAAAGTGACCAGATGATTTTGGCGGGATATCCCGATTTTTAACACCTGTCCAGGGTTTCGCGGATTTTTCAAAAAGTCCCTCATTTTGTCTTGAACATTTTTTTTATAATTATTTGTCAAATTTTCTTTCTTAATTCCTAATATTTCTTGATGATAATGTTGTTTTTAATAACTGTTTTTTTTTGGTAGAATAGTATATTGTTTTATTAGGAGTAAAAGAAGTACTTTTTGGGGCGAGCATGTATCCGCTGGACTCGCAAAGCTCGTCCCCCAAATCTACATGCTCGCGACAAAAGGTTCTTTTACTCCGAATAAAATATGCTATTTTTTAATAAATAATTTTAAAATTTGACATTTAATTTACATACAACACACAATACAATGTTAGTATATATTGGGTTGCCTAAAATTCATTTCTACTTTGCCCTTTTATTCCTTGTCAGTGCAAAGTAGTAATTTCTAATCCTAGGCATTACAAAGTGACCATAGAATCAACGAACATAAAAAGTGACATTTTAAAGCCTGTCAAACGCCACAGAAGACTGTACTTTAATGACGTCTGAAGAATAAATAAATTTCATCAAAATGAGCACATTTTTGAATAACAACCCCCTCCCCGCGTTCTGGTTTTGTCACGCCATAGCAAAATACAAATCTGGTCACCTTATCCTAATTTTATTTTCATGACGCAGTTCGTAATAAAACCATTGTCCTCTTAATTTACAACACCAATGCTAAATACAGGGTGTGTTTGTTATTAAAAAGTTAAAGATTCAGTTAAATGGGCAATGTTTTACAGTTTTTGATACTTATTTAGATGCCGTTTAAAAAATTGAAAAATTCCGAGCCATTCCGAAGATAAACGGAAAAATCCCAAAAATGCATTTTTTTTTAAAGTCGATTATTTCGTTAACTACAATAAGTACAAAAAATATTTCGGATAAAAGTTATATGATTTGTAAGGGCGGATATAAATATGTTAATTAGAAAAATATCAAAAACTCGGTTTTCAACATATCAATAGCAACTTTCTTATTTTAAATGGACGCCATATTGAATTTTTCGACAGTTGAATTGATTTTTTTTCTGATTACAAGTATTATAATCCATGTTCGAAGCAATACACTACGGAATACTTGATTAAATTAAGTTAGCTATAACTGTTTGACAGGACTTCTTTAAACAAGTGACAATTCAAGTTGTCATTTTAGATTATTGTATAGGATATAATTCCAAAACTTGTCATATTGTTTATTTAGTTAGTGGAAAGTTTGCCATGTAAATGATTAAATAATTACTACAACTTATTAATTCTAACTTGTACAATAAACCGATATAATAAGCTAAAGTAATAGCTTGAATCGTCGTTTGTTTGAAGAAGAGCTGTCAAAAACTCATGGCTTAGTTAATTTAATTCAAATACTGTCAATTATTCCATTATGATGCCTATTTAAAATAGGAGTTTTTTTATATGTTTGTAAAAACATATTTAGATTAGTCTTTACGATACAAATAACTTTAATCCGAAAAAATTTTCTGTAACTTTTCTAATTAATAAAATAATCAACTTTATCAAAAATTGCGTTTTTCGGTTTTTTCGTTTATCTCCGGTATGGCTCGGAATTCTTGATAACTTTAGATGCCATCTAAGTGAGTATAAGAAACTGCAAAACATTGCCCATTTAACCGAATCTAACTTAATTAATAACAAAGATGCCCATGCATTGCAACTCAAATTGGGACACCCTGTATATTAAAACTATCCTAATTCTCTGGGTTTTTCCCCTGTCAATGTCTTACCTTTTATAAATTTAGCATAGATCTTATGGCTAAATCGAAGGTTCAAGGTTCACTTTTGCTTTAGCGTCGAGAGGAATAGATGAATTATCCTCGAGAGGAATTGATATACATATAAAGGATTAAACTTGTTCACAATTTTGTATACAATTTTACATGGTTAAGGTGTAAACAGGAAAAAAAATTAGGATAAAGGCTATAGCCATATTCGCCGCTATCTACAGATCCTTAAACGTGCGTTTTATTATCATAATTGCGGTGTGCTGTCCAATCAAATTGCAATATTACAATGTTAGTCACAACAACAAAAGGAAACGATAGCCGGCGAATGCGGACTTGAAGCATTTTTGAATAACTTAATAAAGTTTAGAAAAATGTAATATTTTCAAAACATGTTAGGTAATTTATTATACAAGACTAAGACTATATACTCAAATAATGTTTTGGAGCAGCGGCGGCCTTTTTTAAGTATTTTTAAATAAATTATCATTTGATCAGGGCTGAGTTCAGGAATTTTCTGAAGGGCGAAAAGAATATTTTTTGTAGCCCAAAAATGTATAATTAAATTTGTTTTGGTTACAAAAGAATTTATGGTATACCAAAATTTAGCACCCCTCCTGCACCCACCATAGATTTAATTGACCACTATAAAATTCCTGGCGTGGTTCGCCATAGAACATTCTACATGTAGAAGATCAAAGCATATACCTAAGTAAAAATAGTTTAATAAAGAATACATGAATGATATACTTGTGAATGATTACAAAGCTCTAACTTTATACGAACAAAGCTGGCCTAAATTATAAAGAAAGTATTTTTAATTTCCAACCAATAACCTATACATATTTAATGTATTCACATATTCAATACTTTAAATAAAAAATTCTGCATTTTATTGATATTTCTAGAAAATTATTATTTATTTAACAATTATACAGGGTGAGTTTAATAAAGAATACATGAATGATATACTTGTGAATGATTACAAAGCTCTAACTTTATACGAACAAAGCTGGCCTAAATTATAAAGAAAGTATTTTTAATTTCCAACCAATAACCTATACATATTTAATGTATTCACATATTCAATACTTTAAATAAAAAATTCTGCATTTTATTGATATTTCTAGAAAATTATTATTTATTTAACAATTATACAGGGTGAGTTTAATTTAACGCATAAAAATGAAAACTAACTTATTTTTTGGAATTTTAAAAAACTGTAAAAGATGTATCGCATTATTTTTAAAAAACTTTATTTTGAACTCAAGAAACATTTTTTTCGGTTGGCATGTCGTCACTATGATGTCGTCAATTTTTTTTAAATAGAATGATATGGTTTTTATATCATATAACAATACCTTGTTAAGAGTGTTTTACAATGGTAGCAAAAAGCGGTTTTTAAAAATTCGAAAAAAGAAGGTGGTTATGATTTTTATGCGTTACTTTAAACTAAAGTATCGTTTACGGGAAAATTTAATAATTTTTTTAAATACATCTAGAAGGCGCAAGTATAAACTTTTTGGTATCATTGTAAAAGAATCTAGTAAAAGAATTGTTCAATCTATTTAAAAAAAATTTGATGACGTCGTAGTGACGTCACGTCAACCGAGAATTTTTTTTGTTGAGTTCAAAATAAAATTTTTCAAAAACAGTGTGAAACATCTTTTACCGTTTTTTAAAATTCCAAAAATTAAGGTAGTTATGAATTTTATGCGTTACTTAAAACTATCCTTTAAGGTGGAATTTAATAATTTTTTTAATGACATCTAGATAGCATTAGCATAAACTTTTTGGTACCGTAATAAAACATCCTTAATAAGGTATTGTTTGATGATATGAAAACTATATCAATCCATTTAAAAAAAGATTGATAACGTCATAGTAACGACATCCCAACCGAAATAATTTTTTTGTTGAGTTCAAAATAAAGGTTTTTAAAAACAATGAGACACGTCTTTCACCGTTTTAAAAAATTCCAAAAAATAAGGTAGTTATGATTTTACTTTAAACTCACCCTGTATATGCAACAGTAATAAAATAAAATACAATACAATATTATATCCAATCATTTTTTTAAGTAAAATTCTTGTTTAGAAAAAAAATCATTCAAACGTATGAAATTATTCATTCAGTTATAATTATAATATAATCTAAATATCGGCATATGTATTAATTATTAACGATTCCAAGAATAATGAAAATTGAAATTAAAACTTAAAAATAAATAAATTATCAAACTAAGTAATTTATATGTGAAAAGAAGAACCAACTAGAGATTTAGAAGTAATATAAATTTATACTTTAAAATAATTATGGTTATTCAAATTTAATTCTTATAACAGTTACTTAAAAAATCTTAAATTATAATTAATTTACTTTACTTCTTGTATTCGGGTTAAGAGAAAAAGACAACAATTAAATCCAAGAAATAATTACAGTTGCCCATATTCCCATAATAAACATTTATAAACACATGACGTGGTTCAAACCTGTGTCTGAGTAATTGATTGAATAAATTAATTAATGATATTTTAAACCTTCAATTTAATATTTAATATTTAATATGTTTAATAATTATAGTTTGTCATAAAACTGGGAAAAAGCATATTCGAAATAAAAATAATGACAACACAATTTAAAAAAATTAAGGAAATACGATAGTAATAGGTAGATTCTAATCAAAATTAAAGGCCTTTAATTAGAAAAATTTGAGGTAACCATGGAAATTGTCCGTTACAACCCATATAATAAATTTAATGTTTTAAACTTAAATGATTTAACCAGAATCTGGGTATAAATCAGTCATTTTAAAAATTTAAGTTTCGTTTCACTGGAAGTGGAATAAACTAATTGTTTACCGTATTCGCCGCTGTCCACTAAATCTTAAACCTTTTCCATTTCTTTGAAGGCGGTGGGTGGACCTACCAAATTTTTGGAAAGCGGAAAGTAACTAAAGCTTGACGAAGTTGTACAGGTTTATATGCCATGATTATTTATCTACTGTAAACTGTAACTAACTTTAACTTCTTAAACGATGACCCAAGCAATGGAAAAACTAGAGTATCTATTATTGATAAACTATTCTTTTATTTTTGAAGCGATTAGCGGCAAATTATTTAGACATAATTATAGCCATATTAATTGGCGATTCAAATTAATATTTCCCGCTCAAATGTATGTTTGGTTACATACTCTAATGACGTCACATCAGTGACAAAATAAATAAAAATAATAACTTGCAAAGAAATAATCAAACGCATTTAATAATACAAAGTAAATTAGATAAGTTGACATTATTTACTTGACTATAACAGACGTTAACAAACGTTAAACGCTAAATTCGTCTGCACAATTATCACTGACGTGACGTCATTTCGTAGTTCCGCGCTATGCCGCAAGAGGGAGATCGCTTAGCTAGAATCGCGAATAATACTCAAGAAAAAAAAAAGGTTTAAATGTAGAAAATTATTAATATGATAAAAAGCTAATTAAACCTTGTACAGCATTTCTTTATTTTACCCATGATATTTACGAATTTACCAAAAGGTCTTAATGCGTATAATTTTCAAAATACATTTTGTATCTTAATAAATGTAATGACTAAATTTTTTTTAATGACAAATATTTGATATACCTTTCTTTAACCATGCTTTTTGGGTCAATCAAATATATGTACGGTGGCATAATATCAGTCTACTTCCTAAAAAATTTAATTTATGATTTTAAAAATTCACGAAAAAGTGATAATAAAGTTGAAATTCCTTAAGTCAAAAAATAAGTCTTCTTATGAAAGTGAAAACTCCTATTTTTTCTAAAGTGGCTAAAAAAACTGATACCAAAATTAACACTAATCTGTGGATCGTGTTTGTACTTATTAATAGAACTTTAACAAGCGAGTCCAGAAATATTTTATTAGTCATGTCAAATGTTACTATAATTTTGACCTTTAAATTAAAATAGAATATGTATTTATTAAGTACTTATACTGTTCATTTGTTCAACCGTGACTACTCCTATGAACCGTGTACTTAAAAAATAATTGTAGCCTATGAAGCACCTTGAAGAAATATAATTAGTCATGATATATGCTATACCCCCTATCCACTAAAATAAATAGTATATTTTCTAATTAAATTCTTATGATTAAATAATCATGTAATAAATCGTGATAATGATTTATATGTAATTAATTCAAAATGGAGAGTAAATAACAGGGTAGGAAAATGATGAGTTAACTTGAATAAGGTTAATAGGCCGTTGAATTAATAATTCTTTAGCTTCATTGAGCTATTCTTTTAAACTTCTTGGGAAGTTTCATTAATGAATAATTGTTATACTGAGTGACGCCCCGAAAACGCAACTGAATATCATACTTTTACTAACTTTTGTTTTGTAAAAACTCTCGAAAAGGATTATAGTTTTTAGTAGGAACATCCCCTCCTTAATTTAACTTACTACTTGTAATACCTAAATAAGTTAATAATCAATTTTAAAAATAAAAACTAGTTTTTTTAAATTTGCATTTTCCACAAAACCAGGTTTGTTGGATTTGGTGGCTCACCATGATTTTATTCGTTGTTTGTGTTTCCAACTTTCTGTATAAGTACCAAACTAATTACCGATTACAAAGTTGAAACTTTCAATAAACTTAGAATGTAAAGATTTAATTAGGTACCTAATTATTACTTTAATGGATAATCGCCTATAATGAGTTTATACAACTTGGAATGATTATAAAAAAAATGAAAACATTAAATTTTGTTTAATATTGTATTTAATATAATAAATGAAGTTTATAACTACAACTTAAAATGATTATAAAAAAAATAAAAACAACTAAGGACCGTATCGTTATCAGGGTGGAACGTGTTCCAAAGTAGATATTCATGCCACATGTAAATAAAATAATAAAAAAAGGCAGTTGAAGTTGATCTTTTTACCCGATTTGGCACAATTCGGGAACGATGTCGGTATTATTAATTAAATTCCAAACGTTTTATTTAATTGTAAACATAAATATAACTTATCCAAGTATTTAACAAATTTCTAGTATAGGAAGATCGTAGGTAGGGAAGCGCAGAGCAAATTGGGCATTATTTTTCTTTTTAAAAAGTTACTATTTTATATTTAATTTTGAAATTGGCTCTATTTCGGTAAATTTTCCACGTGTTTATATTTATTTTTAAGAGGTGACTATTGTGCCCCTCTCTCCCCTCGGTTCCTTTCTTCAAAAATATTTATAAAAAATTCATATTGGGAATTTTAACTACCAATAGATGGCGCGATAGGCCCTTTGTGGCAAATGAATGAACTATCGAAGCCAGTATTGAACCTACATCTTTCTATAGAGTGAAAGTCGTAATTAGCATACTTATGTCTTTTTTTGACATTAATTGTCAGATTTCTAAAAATCTAAAATTTGGTTAGCCGCAGTTGCCAGAATAATAATAATGCGGTGGTCCAACGAAAATATGACAGGCTGGTTTTCGGTATTTATCTTCAATATAGGAAAAACGATTGTTGTTTTTAGGGGGATGGATTTTTAGATATTTAATCCTTACCTATTTTGAACCCATAGCGGAGAGTGATATCTACTTTATTATTTCAAATAGCAATAGAGGTCAAAGTGCATAAAAATAAAAAGCGCAAGAAACCAAATTTACGAAAGTGGCTTTATTTCAAAAATCGGTGCAGACCTTGTTGTGAAAATTCGTTTACAATTTTAATTAATTTGTTAATGTAAATGGATTTATCGTGTCTGTGTTTTAGAATTTAACTTTAATTTAGGAAAAACCACTCGGATAGGTCGATTTTTGTTTTTCGAAGTGCGGATTTTTAAATAACTACTACTTACCTGCTGTCAACCCCTAATGGGAGGTTGATATCAGCTTTATAACTTCAGGGTTAAAATTCATCTAAATAAAAATAACAAGGATCGAGCTTTACAACATGACTTTATTTCAAAAATCGGTCCAAAACCCGCTGAAAACATTAGAATAATATTTTAATTAATTAATTACTTAATTTTACTTCAATGTTTGAATAACCTCCTTAACAGATCGAATTAAGTTTCCTAAAAAGCTTGTTTTTTAAATTAATAGAAGGGGAAGTGGGGGTGGAAGTCGATATCAAATCAATAATTTAAAATAACAAACCAGTTTAAAATGTAAAACGCTGGGAGTTGAAATTAGGTAGGGGTTGATTTCAAAAAATGTTCTTCCGGAAACTATAATAGATCTGTCAAAAAGTTGATTTGAAATAAAATACTGAAAACCAGAGTTCTAAGCTTCATTTACATTAATTAATTTAAATTTTAATCTAATTTTCTCAGCAAGTTTTGGACCAATTTTTAAAATAAAGGCACTATTGTAAAGTTGATTCTATGTTCTTTTCATTTTAATGAATTTTAACCCTTATCGCCAATGGTAAAAATTTAAAAGTCCGGCCCCCTAAAAACAAAAATTCATCTGTCCGAGCGTTTTTTTTCCAAAATTTAAGTTAAATACTGAAAAACAGACATGAAAAGTTCGTTTACATTAATTAGTTAATTAAAATTGTAACCGAATTTTCTCAGCAAACACTGCATCGATTTTTAAAATAAAGGCACTGCAGTTTATTTTTATTTTTATGCACATTGACCCTTATTGTCATTTGAAATTGTAATGTTCATATCAACCCTCCATTAGGA
This sequence comes from Stenus bimaculatus, assembly GCA_963971135.1. NCBI lineage: Eukaryota > Metazoa > Arthropoda > Insecta > Coleoptera > Staphylinidae > Stenus > Stenus bimaculatus. The sequence continues at coordinate 21,433,211 of OZ020180.1, forward strand.
GTTGAAAATAAGTAAAGGATAAATATTTCATCCTCCGAAAAAACTGGACCTATCAGAGCGTTTTTTTCTAAATTAAGCTTTATTACTGAAAACCGACAAACAATGTTTTCGTTGGACCACCCTGTATAGACAGTTTTTACAATAACTAGAATTCAATCTAAAAACCTGAAGAATTATACCGTAATAATAATGTACTTATGTACAATACTGTTTACTCCAAATTAGCAAGTAAAATAAATAAGAATTCTGGTAAGACGCCATTGAGGTAAGCTACGAATCTTATATAATATATAAAATTGTCAACAGAGGAAAAAGAGTATTGATTGATAAATAAGATTATTTTTTATAAAGATGAAGGATCGACCAGGAGCTCCTTCTACAACCCACTCATAGTTCTGACAAAATGGAAAAACTTTACTCTTCTTACGCAAAAGATTTTCCAATTTAGACAGCTAGTATATTTTTGACCGCATAATTAAAAAATAAGAATATAAATAAATAATACTTTATTAGTAACAATTTATGTATCCTCAGTTTACATTATTAATATCATAAATAATGTATAGAATTTATTTATTTATACCAACAAAAATGAGTTCTCCCGACTATTTTTATTTCAAGAAATGAATATTTTACCAACCTTATTTTAACACTCATTAAAAAATGAGAATTAAGCTCGGATATCTCAACTATATTTATGAAATTTTTGAAGGGTGACTAGAACATTACCACCTATAGAAAGCCGGACAGCGTTGGATTTTAATGTAGCAAAAATGTTCACTCAATTTCCAAATCAAATTTATTTTGATCACTTTACAAAGATACAAGGTGTTCTTTCAAATTCGCTGAAATTAAAAGGTGGTGAAATAATCAAATGAAAGGATAATTCCTTCGATCTACCTTTTTAGTGGCAAAGTGTAGCAAGCACAAGTTTGCAGAGTTATGAACTCTGCGTTTTGTGCTTACTAGCACTCATCAGCATCACATACTGCTTACTTTTCGTAAGATGCAACGAAGAGGACTCAAGTGAGCATTATGTGATGCTGATGAGCGCTAAAAAGCACAAAACGCAGCGTCCATCACTCTGCAAACTTGGGTAATTGCTGCTTGCTACACCTTGCCACTAAATAGGTAGATCGAAGGAATTATCATTTCATTTGATTATTTCAATCTCAGATCTACATCATCGATTGTAAACTTTGTTTGTTAAAAGGTGGTGTTTACGTCTTAAACGCTGTCCCAAGCAATGGATAAATTTTTTATTACTAATGATAAATATCGCCATTTATTTACACGCATATATCATCAATGGTGTTTACGGTTAATCAGTTGATTTTTAAAATACTGTTACTACAGATCACAATAGGCTGATTAGCAGAAAATAATTTTACACACTTTCCAATTGTATTTCAGAAAAGATCAATTCAATTTCAGAAATCATTATTTATCATTCAGAATAGTCAATTGTATTTCAGAAAGCATTAAATATATCAGAATAACCAATTTAATTTTAGAAAGAATCAATTGTATTTCAGAATAGTCAATTGTATTTCAGAAAGAATTAATTGCATTTCAGAAAAATTAATTTAATTTTAGAAAAGACCAGTTGAAATATAAAAGCATTATTTTTTATAGACGACTTCGGAATACTCCTGTTACGGATCCTGGTATTATGTTGGTTAAGAAGATACTCGGCGAAATGTTTGAAAAGCGTACTTTTCGCTAGTAAACATTGTTTTTTGGGCATTTGTAATCAAAAACTTTACAAAACGATGCCTAGTTCCAATCAAATTGAATTTAATTTTCATTTAGAATTTTTGTTTTTCATGTAGAGTCTATGATAGGGGCGTACTTTTTGAACAATGATAAAAAAATGCGTTTTTATAATTGTTCTAAAAGTACGCCCCTAACGTAGACTTTACATGAAAAACAAAAATTCTATCAGAAAACTAAATTCAATTTGATTGGAACTAGGCATAGTTTTTGTTAAATTTTTGATTAAAAATGCCCAAAAAACAATGTTTACTAGCTTTTCAAACATTTCGCCGAGTATCTTCTTAACTTAGAAACAATAGTTATTGATGAAACCAAAAATACTATTGTTGGTGTTGATTGTGCTTCAGGAAAACATGGCTGTTGATGACCAAAGTAGTATATTCAGGTAATCCAAAATCTCTGCGGCAAAATTAACTTCGAATGAAATACAATTAATTCTTTCTGTAATACAATTGATTATTTCTGAAATTAAAATCATTCTTTCTGAAATTAAATTGACGATTGGAGCTATAACATAATTCCGAAGTTGTATTTTAACATTACTGCTTTAATCTTGAACAGATTATTTCAATTGGATTTAACATTAGTGAATCAGAACCTAAGCCTAATATCGTTTCTGATGTAATGTAAAATTACCAAACCATATTTTTATGAATTGTGCACAATCACCGCAAAATGTCTTGGCTTCCTCAATTTTTTTACAATTTGTCCTTTCTGAAAGTAAAATGATTTTTCTGAAATACAATTGATGCTTTCTGAAATTAAATTGATCTTTTCTGGGCTACAATTGACTATTCTGAAATTCAATTGAAACTTTTATAAATTGAATAACTTTTTTACGAAACGGTGCATTTTACCGATATGAAATTAGAGTATCGTAAAACGGAGTCAATATGAACACTGTTTATCTAATGATTTTTTTTATTTCTTTATTTTCAGTCTGGTTTTGTTCTTGCAATTTAGAGAAAAAACGAAACATGTCAAACAGTTTGTATTATCCTTTAAATGGTTTTCGAAACCAATTATAATCATTTGCAGTTTTGTATACAATTATAATAAAAACAGGAGGATTTTTGAAGTTACACTTGCACTCCTGGTGATGTGGCGCCAACATGACAAAACGTAATTTCCTAACTGTTTATGAATAGTTGAAAAGGCGGGGTGAACCAGAACTAAGCTTGCTGGTTATACAAAAAAATTTTTTTTAAGAAGGAGAAATTACATAAGAAAATATCCTCTTTTAGAGTTGCATTTTTGAGAAAAAATTTTTACTTAATATTTATCTTAGAGTTGGCGAAGGAATCGCCTCCTATTTTTTTTGGGAAAATTTGAAATAGCATGTATACTTATTATAATAAAATCACAAGAAACCCTGGCATGACAAGAAAAAAAAATTATTGATTCTCATTGAAGGCTGGGAACAATAATTACATACTTTAAATTTTATTAATTTGGGTACTCGTGGTTAAAGCTTCATAATTGGACTTATTCCTATTATTTAAATGCTATGTTTTAAAAAATAACCTATTTTATTAAATAAGATTGTGTACCAATTATAATTTTATAACTAATGCAAATATTTATAAATAATAAATTTAGTCTAAAATTAAGAGTAAGTTTTCTTTTAACTTTTGTTAACTAACATTTAATTGAAGACGTTTAAACTTTTCACTAACAATCCCTTTAAAGTAGGTAATAACAACCCTGAAATCTTAATAAGTTTGTGTCACCCAATCAATTTATACTTAATCGAAATAAAAAATAGATAAATTATTAAAACCAATATCCCCTCTATTTAAAGTGTCAGTGAAAACTTGGTCGTGTGATCAGCACGTCGTTTTCTTTGCACGTACATTCAAAGAAACATCCCTCGTGTCCTGAATTTCAAAAAAATTTTAAAATTAAATTTTTAAATTTAAATTTAAAAAATGCAACGACCTGTTAAAATTGCTATAGGGTCTGGCTGTTCGTTAGTTTTTATTGTAGTTGTTGGTTGGTTTGTGTTTCCAAATTTTTTAAAAGGCCAAATTAAGTCGGTAGGTTGAAAGAAATAATATAAATTTTATAATAACAGTTATTTATTATGAAAAGTTTCTTAGTGTTTTTTTTTTATTTAAAATATAATAGTAGTCAAAATAGACACCACTAATAAAATTTCTATACAATTTTTGCTTCAATATTTTTTTTAAATTTCTTTGTGAATAAAATAAATAAAAAAAAATAGGAAATATTTCTCGATAAAACAATAATTTATATTTTTAATTTCTTTTTCTTTTTCTTTTATTTCTAGAATGTTTCATTAAAAAAGGGCAATGATGTAAGGGAAATGTATTTAAAGGTCCCGTTTCCACTGATTTTTAAGGTTTATATGTTTAACATAACAAATCCAGTGGATGTTACCAATGGTAAAAAACCGCACGTACAACAAATAGGACCATTTATTTATGAGTAAGTAACTAACCTAAAAATATTTGATATTCATGTATTAAAATATGCAGTTTTCTTTAATAGGTCGTTTAATAGGTATTATATTTTTATCAATATTTTTAAAGTATGTTAGATATATTTTATTTCTTTAAAATTAGTTATCATCATTTGTGAGTTCAATAGTCAATTTAATTTTAGAAAAAAACTCTTCCTCATTTTTTTATAACTGGTCCTTTCTGAAAATACACATTAAATTGATTTTTCTGAAATACATTTGATGCTTCTTAAATACAATTTATCTTTTCTGAAATACAATTGACTATTCTGAAATACAATTAACTATTGTGAAATACAATTGACACTTTCAAAAATTGAATTGATTATTCTGAAATAAATTTGATGCTTTCTGAAATAAAATTGATTATTCTAAAATCAGATTGATCTTTTCTGAAATAAAATTGGAAAATGTGTAGGGATTCATTTCTAAATTTATCTAGGTAAAGTGATGAAGGCAATTCTATCGACAAAATATAAATTACAGTTTACAACTTTGTTGAATTTGAATATATTACATCCTTTTTTCTAATTTGCTGAAGACGATAATAACGCATTTTTTAAATTTTTTAAAATATTCTACAGAGTTCGAAGGAATAGTTTTAAGTCAAATAGAGAAAAAAAATTTTGTTCTAAAAACTACTGTTTAAAACAATGAAAACAATCTTAATAGTTATTTTTCTATTTTGCGTCTGTAAGATAGCTATACAGAGTGTCCCGTTATAATAACGTGGACAGACATAGTACAACGAGTTTATCACCTCAAATTAAGATGACAAGTTCCTCTAACACTTTCCCCAAAAATGCTTCCCTGTAATTTTTTTTATTAAAGCCAGTTAAAGTTCACTTTTCAAAAAATAAAAACCCACATAAGTTTTCTCTATCGATAAATCTAATAGTTTTAAAGATAATCTCAATTAAAGTTTCATAATTTATTATAAATTTTTTTTTTATTAAATCAGGTAGGTCTACATTAACATTTAATATTTTTAAAGAAACTTAAACGTTTTTAAGATTTTATCACACTATAGAGCCGCTCTTTTGTATTTTTCAATCATCATCTAAAATATTATTCCATCATACATTCTTTTAATAATGGTATTTAGGAATTGCCTACTTGATTTTACAATAAAAGTACATTTTTATTTATATTTCCAAATTTTAATTGGGATTATGCCGAAATAAAGCACTAAAAATTAGCCCCCCATTCCGGTTTTCGAAGTTGGTAGCAAGCACTTAAGTTTCTTGATTTTAAAATGGCAGTTGCTAAGCGATATACAGGTTATTTGATGGTTTGACAAACCTGACATTAGAGTTGCTAACAACCAGAAAATCTACTCAAATTGAAAACTACAATATTTTATTTTAAATAGATAAAAAGGTGCAAAATAGAAAAAAAAATAGTATAAAAAACTCGTTACATAAGTCGATAGTAGTATTTGTTCATTAAAATACTCGCCGCTACGCGGCTCATATTTTAAGATTAAACACGTGATACACTATGCAACTTATGAAACTCGTTTTTTCTACGATCGATGATCATCAACCATTGAAAATAATAAAATTCCATAAAACATGAAATTAATGACAGATATTTTTTAATATCACTATATATTCTAAATTTGTCATTTACGATAAGTCGTCAGTGCATAAAGCCATTCCTTTTTGCACTAAGTAACGCTCGTGCATTCGTGCAAGAAAGCAAGACTATGCACTGACAACTGATTATAAATGATCTACTTTTTGCACGATCGTAGAAAAATTAACTTTTAAACCCCTATAAATGATACTTTTGCTTGTATTAAATTTTATTGGGACTGAAATTGCTCTTGTTTTGCCAATATAAGTTTGTTTTTCTAGAGCAAATCACTATTTTCTCTTTTTAGTTCCATTCACAAAAATAAAATAAGATAGGATTTACTCAAGCAGAGTTGATAAAAAGAACTATTACGTTGATGCACATTACCCAAAGTTTGTCCCCTTTATTATGATATATTTTGTATAACGGCAGAGATCATATAAATTGTTGTTTACTATGAATTGTTATTATATTTTCAACACCCAAGTATGATTTTAGTAAAACTTTAACAACTTTATTTGCGAACTTTTATACCAAGAGATTAATAACGTAGTCTTTAAAAAACTCAAAACATTCTAATATATTCTTTGCTCTCTGCCCCATATAAAAAATTTCAAAAAAAATAGATCGATTGTAGCGTGAAAAATAGTTCCATTTTGTCTTTACCCTATAGGATTTTATTTAATGAAAATGTGACATGTTTATTTACGAAACTTTATACGTTTTGGAATTTACTTGATCTACTGAAAACTGAGGTACCAAATTTTGGAAAAATATAGTTTCATCTACTGTTAGTTATCAGTTAGTATTTTGATGATAACTAAAAGACACACTTAAAATACTAATAATATGTGTTAAATGAAAGTTGGTAACTAAAAGTAGATCCAAAATTTGGGCCAAATTTACATTTAAGGGAAAAAATTACCTCAGTTTACGCTACGCGTGGCCGCAAGATCAGATCAATAACTCAAGGTTAGGTATATTTTGGAGTACTATCTTAACGAAACAACCAAATACAAAATCCTTTATCCAATACAGACATTATTTGTTGGGAATACTTTCATATCTGATTTAACTTTTTCAGAAAAATGTTAGATATACTCCGATATAATTGTGGAAAATTTATAATATGACAACTTTATTAATTTTAAAATTTTTGAAGATTATGAAAATTTAAAGCTCAAATGCTCAAGAATCTATAATATACCGGGTATCCACGGAACTAGGGCCACCCCTGTAAGTTCTTTATTTACGAAAATAAAAATTTGAAATTTTAATGTTATATGGCATAAGAAAATTTTTTATTGAACTAAAAAAGTTTTAATTTAATTTCCGGTTTCACCGGAAACGACATATTTTTTTTAAATTTAACACCATATTTTTTATACTTATTATTAAATACTGGTAACTTCTAAGTATCTTTTTAAGAAAATTTTTATTTTTGAACTTTTAAAAAAAAATTTGGATTTTTTTAATTTTTTTTTTAATAAAATCCATAATAAAATTTAAATTTTTTATTTTCATAAATAAAGAAGTTACAGTTACACTAGTCCGTGAACATCTGGTATAGAGAATTAATTATAGAATGGCAATATTACTTTTGAGAAACTCAAAAATGTTTAGTTTTTATAATTTAAGTTTTTGGGAAATAAGTTTACACTTCTGTTGAATTAATAAATTAAAGACGTTGGTTCACTTTTAAATATTTTAAACAGTATTAATTATTTTAAGCTAAACCATTTCTTCTAAACAAGGAAGAATAAAGCTTCATCAGTGTCTATAATTTTATTCGTTTTGACATTTTCCCGCAATTTAAGGTACTTTGGGAGAAACTTAAAATATGTATTGGAATAAAAAAATCATGTTATAAATATTATAAATAATAACTAAAATTAAAATTTGTGGAAAGTTTTGAAGAAGCGAGTAATCGAGTTTTAATTTGAAGAAAAGCTGTTCGACCAAGGCTGTTCATTTTCCTACATGCTACAATTTAAAACCAAAAATCTATAAGCATTTGAATTTCTTTTTTGATAAGTAAATAATTACGTCCTCGTAAATTTTATATAACTAATTAACATTGTGCCACTATTACGTATTATTATCTAATATATAATTTATTACTATATATTTTATTGATTTTACAGAAATTGCAGTATCTGCTTAATTACTAAGCTCCGGCAAAATTCGTTTCCTAATTTTAATCTATTAAAATAATTAATAATAACTAATAAATGTAGATACTTCAATTTTAGGAATTTTTTAATAGAACTTCAATCGAATAGTTTGAAATTAAAATTAGGTACATTTTGGGATCAAATGATTTACATTTGGTTACCAATAATACTCTGCAACATAAAAACCTAAAGTATCCCGAATAGTATTTATAACTATTATTATACCTGCTATACAAAATAAATTTCATTTTTGAGTTATACCATAACAATATCTATAATTTACATTTGTCTACATAACTAGACCTTATAATTCCTGCGCTTTGAAATAGTTGGCAACCTATCTATTTTTTGGGTTATCAAAATATATGTATAATCGAAATAAGCGATATACCTAATAACAATTTTTCAAAGATAAATTTTAGGCCTACTTTAGAGTAGATATTACTGTTAAAACCCGAAATCAGTGAATACTAGTTTTACCTAGTCAGAACTAGAAGTAACTGAGGGCATTTGTTAATACTAGTTAAAACGCGAACTAACTAATTGCGTTTGTAAAAACCCGAATAAGTTGAAGTTTTAGTCAAAACTATTTTTACCTGATAATTTATTTGATAGAACAAGTGTTGACATAAGAAACCAGGAAAAAAATCCGTAATTCAGAGCATTCCAGAAAACATAACCTACTACTTTTTGACAAGCTCTGTTAAGCTATATTTCAAATATTTATAAATCAATCATTTACGAATTTCATTATCTTAACTAATAGTTGACCATTTCAACACAAAAATGTAAAAAAATAATAACAACAGATAGCACCACCTAACAAGATATTCCCAAAAGAGTCCTTATTTTTTACATTTTTTTATCGCAATGGTCAACTATTAGTTCGCGGTCAACTACGAGTTCACGGTCAACTACTGGTGCTCTTACCTTAAAACTAGTTTTGACTGATATTTCAGTTACAGCCCGAAATAATGTTGAAGTTTCAATTTGTTCGGATTTTATAAGTGTATTTAGTTAGTTCGCATTTTATCCAGTTAAAACTAGTTTTAACAAACGTCTTTAGTTACTTCTGGTATTGACTAGTTAAAAATGGAATTTCATCGGCATTACATTTTTATTGGCAAATCTTTTCTTCCAAAAGGACGTTTCACCGAAACTATTTTTTCATCGACATAACCTTTTCATCGACAACCGTTTCATCGACACTATCTTTTCATCGATAAATCGTTTCATCAACATTACTATTTCATCGACAGAGGCGTTTCATCCACATTACCATTTCATCGTTAAGCGTTTCATGGACACTACTTTTTCATCGAAATTACAAATTCTTCGATAATGTCGTGCCATCGACTACCTACAGTCAATATTGGCGTTGAGCAGCTTTGCCGAAAAGGTAGTGTTGATAAAACTGCAGTCGATGAAACAATATTGTCGAAGAATTGGTAATTTCGATGAACTTTTATGTCGATGAAAAAGTAATGTCGATGAAACGGCTTTTCGATAAAAAGGTAATGTCCATGAAAGAGAAGTGTCGCTGAAACCTCTATGTCGAAGAAAAGGATTGTCGATGAAAAGGTAGTGTAAATGAAACGGTTGTCGGTGAGACGTCTGTGTCGATTAAAAATTAATGTCGATGAAAAGTTCTTGTCGAAGTAAAGGTATGTCGATCAAAAGGTAGTGTCGACGAAATGGTTATCGATGAAAAGGTAATGTCGATGAAACGTCCGTGGTCCGTGTCGATGAATTGGACATATCGATGAAACGTCTGTATCGATGAAAGTGTATTGTCGATGAAACGGTATACAACCGTTGACTAGTTTCACTGATTTCGAGTTTTAACGCTAACATAAATAATATACTATTAGAACCCTTACATAAATATTTTAGTGAGTGGAAAGAAAAAGTTGACATTGAAGAAAATGAACAGGACGATACCATGACCTACACAATCAAGAACACGTTTATTTTTAATAAAGAATTGACAGCGCCCCTAACTGGAGATGAGATGGTAACAATCCCTCATCCATTACTTGCCGTAAGTACCCATTTAACAATATTAAAATTATAATATTATTTTATTTTTCCTCTAAAAGGGGCTTGTAATGGCTGTTGAGAGGGAGCAACCAAGCGCATTAGGACTTATAAATAAAGCAATGAAGAGCATACACCGAAATCCGGAAACACCATTTGTAACAGGAAGAGTAAATGATCTATTATTTACCGGTATTCACATATATTGTAATGTTACGGATTTTGCTGGAAAAGGAGTTTGCAGCCAACTAAGAGAGCAAGCTAAATCACTGAAAGAAGTTGAACCTGGAATATTTTCTCTTTCATTATTTGGACCGGTAATCATATTTATCTTTCACAGAGATCATAGCTTGTATTCATCGAACATTTTAAAATGTGCCCAAGTATTTTTATCGTGTTCACTGAAAACAGGCTATAAGCGATTTCGAATGACTTTGGTTCTTAGATTGGTTTGTCATATAGATATAGATCGTTTGGTTCTAGCAAATTTAAGCTTGATTAATCGAAATATGAACCGTGGTCGGGAGCACGTTTCGGTCTTTGGTTATTCACCCCATCTCTTTCTATCAGTTCGAATGAGGAAGAAAGAACCGAAGAAGTTGTCAAATTTTTAGATAACCACTAACCAACCGACGAAGCCATTCGAAATCGCTTTAGGTGTTTACTATAAAACATGTAACAAATTCAATAATTATTTTTAGAATAACGCTACAAAGGCACAAAGAGTAAAAGTAAAACGTGGTATTACAAATATACGTGAATTAGGAAAAGTAATTGAATTTGAAGGACAAAAGGAACTAGATATTTGGTTATCAAAAGAATGCAATACTTTTCAAGGAACTGACTCGACAATTTTTCCACCATTCTTAGCGAAAGAGGAAGGACTAATTTCTTTCGCTCCAGATTTATGCAGGTCTAAGCATTTCATAGCCATGCAATATTAATATAAAATAATTACAAAAAAAATTTTTCAGATCGCTTGGCGCTTATTATGTAAAAGAATCTAAATACGCTGGAATACCAGTACGAGTCTATACAGCAGATTTTGGAGATCAGTCAAGAAATAAAGAGGATAAATGTTACTGCCCAACACCTGAAACTTGCTTGAAAAAAGGAGTTTATGATTTATATAAATGTGTTAAGGCACCGTTCCTAGCTTCACTTCCACACTTTTATTTAGCAGATCCAAGCTATTACAATAGCGTTGATGGGTTAAATCCTAATGAAGACGAACATGCTATATTCATTAACTTCGAATCGGTAAGTAATCAATTTAAAAAGAGTTTACAGTATTCTCACTCGATTGTTGAAGTTTTCCGGTGCTCCTTTATCCGCTAGAAAGCGTATGCAGTTTGCACTACCTCTACACGCCCAACCAAAGGTGGAATGTATGAAAAACTTACCAGATACTACAATTCCCATGTTTTGGGTTGAGGAAGGAATAGATTTAAATACAACTTGGACGAAGCCGTTAAAAAATCAGTTATTTAGAACTATGAAGATAGTCAAAGTAATGAAATATATCATCTTAATCGCATCTCTTGGAGGGCTTGGGGCTGCAGGTTATATGATGTTTATTAAAAAGGAAGATGTGGCTGTGAATCCAGTGGTTGGAGGCAATAATATGGATAATAAAAGAAACCAAGTTCTTAACATGTTAAACCAAAATGGAGCAAATGGAAAGCCAGTGTTGGTAGGACATGTTAATCCCGCAGTTAATGAGAATGAAATTGATAAATATTAATTCTTATATCTATAAATAAATTTATTTTTAAAAAGCACTTTTTGTACAAACAATAATTCACAGCTGTTATTATATTTAAAAGATGCTGTTAATGTTAGCAATATAAAATATGATAAATAAATAAATAAAAAACCTATAATAAATTCTTCTTTTTAAACCAATTGATAATAAATCTAATTATTCATTATCATATCTAAAAATAGATCAAATAAAATTATAGAATAAACTTTTGAATAGGTTTTTGTGTTAGTTACAAACATGGATATTACTTACAGAGTTTTGAATTAATATTTATTAGGTGATAATGTACACTTGCTCAAATCATAAGCAATTCTATATTCAATCATTTTTAATTATTTTAATAGCAGTGCTCAAATATATCATTTAATAATTTAAATAATTTAACATTTCTGTCTGCGGTTGTTTGTAATTTGCATAAATTAAGAATTATGAATCAAATTTTTTTAAAGAAGTCATATGCTTTAAAAACTTGAATACAGAAACAGTTTTAACTATCGTTATTTTTATACCAGAACTTTCTGCTACCTATTTGACAAAAATTAATTTAAAAAGTGTTTTAGTTTTAGACGGTTGCCATAAAAATGGGGACAATGGGCAATTATTTTAATAAAACTTGGTGTTTACGGTTCTACTGTAAACTTTTAGTGAGTTTATCACGTCAAGTATCTGCAGATTAAAATAAGTCGATTGAAAGAGTTTTTATGAAAATGCTTATGTAATTTCAAAACTAAAGCAGCGTTGCCGAACTTCCATAAACTTCTGGAAGAAAGTTTTAATAATATGCAATAAAAATGGATGGTTGTAAATTTTAAAAAGTTAAGTGATTAAGTATCGCCTGACCTTCAACTTGCTGTTCCAGGTCATGGCAATATTTCTAAATAGTGCACTACTAAGAATTGTACAACTTTTATTTGAAACATTTTTCTCAAAAATGCTTCATTTCAAAAATAAACATACGTTGCCGAACTTTTTGTACACCTTGTATGGATAACTTATACAATTCACATCAAATACAATAAAATACAATTAAATTAAATTAATTACAATAAAATTAGGATTAAAAACAATTAAAATATTTCTCTGACAGTTGTTGATTAACAGTTCCATTAACTGAGTTTTGAATTCCATTATTGGCAGTGATTTGACATGTATACAAGGTGAGTTTTTAGTGCGAAATCAGAAGATATATCTTTTATTTTAAGAGGTAGAAAAAAAACTTTAATTGCAAAATTGGATGGTTTATTGATGCGTACAACCAGAAATTACTTTTGTCTATACAGTATCTTTTCTTCGTTTCTCTTAAAATGAAAGATATATCTTCTGATTTCGCACTAAATACTCACCCTGTATAAAAGTGTATAAAAGAGGTATGATACATGTGAGTTTTATATGTTGGAAGAGCTTTTTTTAGTTTGTATCACGTTTCATGAAGAGTATTAATACCATTTACGGTTAAAAGTTGTTGGTTTGATTCCCTTATGTAGATTAAACAATGAAATATGGGTAATGTAAAGAGTTCTCTGCAAGATGTAAGAATTGAACAATTGATCTTATAATTCTTTTTTGTGCTAAGAGAATTGACGGAGATGCGTTTGAATTCCCCCAACACAGAAGTCTGAATAGGATAGTCTGGATTTTACGTAAGCAAAATAGAAAAATAGTTTCGAATGTGAGGCGTAGGAATTTGACTGAGGTTTCAATGTTGACATCGAATTCATAATTTAACCAGGTATTATTGGTTTTTTCCTAGCCATAAGGTTCTATAACCACTTATAAAACATAAAACATTTATGCCCGTTTTCACCAACGATTCCTAAAACTATGGCTTATAGCTTATAGCAATATATAGAATAGTTCTTGAGGCACCTCGTGATAGTGATTGAGAACTGGTACTATTCCAAATACCAATAAGCTGGTGACCATCGAGGTAACCTTTTACCCATGTTAGGGCTGCCCCACGTTTACCCAATTTCTGCAGGAGTATGGAGTGATCAATGGTATCAAAGGCCTTCGAAAAGTCAAAGTAAATACCGATACAGTTCATGATTTTTTTAAGCACAAACTAGTGCGTCATTGATGGAAATCTCCTGGCTGAAGCCAAATTGTGCTTTGTTGATAATCCTATGTCATTGAAGAAAAGGTTCCATCCATTCCATACAGTTGTGAAACTAAGATTTACTAGATGGCAGAGCGGATAGAATATGTTAATTTGATGGAAGAACGGAAAGGCTTTAGTGTGGGACTCAAAATGCGTTAATACGTTGGCTTATTCATATACATATAGTTTCTTCAATTAATAAAAATGATAAATATAAATTCTTAGAAAGCAATTTTCATTTTAACTTTCTATAGTTTAAAACTATTGGACATTGGGGTAATTCTTCTAAAGAATTAATTTATTCTATTGATAGAAGAGTAACAGAACAAGCAGGGGAATAAGTAGCAACTAAATATTTAAGAAAATTTCAATAGGATTCAATGTAAATGATAAATTTAATTATTCAGTTCATCCATCTATATCAAATTTGTCAAATAATGAACCTATTGTATCAGTTAACGTTTCCATCATAGCACAACAATGATTCCAGATAACCGACCAATAATCCATGTAAAAGCCACAGTTCTAGATTTAAATCCCCAAACAAACCGGAATTATTAACAACAATGCAGATGTTATTCCACCAATTGAAACATACACTGAAGAAGAAAGATAACAATGTTGAAGAAGTAAAAGAAAATAAAAAAGAAGAAAATTAAGTAAAAATCTAAACAAAATCATCTAAATAATTTAAATAAATAACCAGATAAAAGCAGCAAACTCTTATGATTCTAGTAAACTGCTTGTTAAATTTTTACCGTTTATTCAAAATTCAGTAAAAACTACTGGGAATGAGAATGTACCTCACGATAAAAAAAGAAGCGATAGTTTCCAGGACCCCTGAATGGTGAAATAAGTTTACAACCAAGAGGTTTATGTAATTAATTGCACAAACTCGATTCTTCAAGCTGATATTCCTTGCCCTCCTTTATATAATTTGATGATGACTATAAACGAAAATATAAGGATAATAGGAAGCATACATAAATCATTGATAATATGATTAAGTTTGTTAAGGAATTTCATTTGTTGCCATCAGGACAGAGGGTTAATTGGTTATTCTGACACAAAGAAAAGGGATTTAACTAAAACATTTGAACCATACTGGATTTATAATATGTTAAATGGAATTAGTTGAAGATCGACAAAAAAATGCAGAAGAATTCTTGGGATGGATCTTAAATGGACTAAATGGTGATAGAATTAGTAAAGCTGGGTAATGAAGAAGTCTGCAGTAAACGATGGTAATGGGCTAGATGGTTATAAAAAGTACTAGATGAACTCAAATTATTCGTACTTTTTATTTACTGATTTTATTCATTGATCAATATTTTAAATGGAATAGCTCGTTCTAATATTATCCATTCTGTTGCAAGTATGAGGGAAAGGAAGAAACCACACTGATTATACAACAAGATACCTTTTTAACTTCAAATTGAGCTAATCAACTTCAAATTGAGAATAATCAATTTCAAATTGTGACAACGCAATTTCAAATTGAGAATAATTAATTTCAAATTGAGAATAATTAATATCAAATTGAGAATAATCATTTTCAAATTGAGAATAATCAACTTCAAACTGAGAATAATCAATTTCAAATTGGGAATAATCATTACAGATCATAAAAAGTTAAAAATTGTTTAAGTCAACCAATATAAATTTTACAGAAAAGAACAAGATCAATATAATAAAAATCTATCTACAATCGAATTACTTTTTTGGATAAAAAGAAATCTATCAAATAAGCTGCAATGCTTTGAAAAAAGTGAGAGGTATAAGTGGGACAATTGATTACACATGAAAATATTAAAAAGCTACCACTTTTTGTAATAATATTGAATAAAAGAGTGGTTAACAATAATCAATTTTGTATTATCATTTAAAGTAAAAAAATAATTTTCAAAAAATGAATTCATTTTTTTCAGAATTTTCTCAAAAATTATTAGCATTAGTATAATGAATTTAGCTTACAAGATCATCGTCTCATATAAGCTACTTGCGTTGTCCAAAAAATATTGCGAAAATTAGTACCTACACATAATTTTGTGATTTTTGAATCAAAAGCAAACGACATTAAAAAGTAACTATTTTATGAAAGTAAAAAATATTCATGTATTTTCTTAATTAGTGGCTAGTTTCGTAATTAATATGTAGTCTTCATTCGACTAACATAAAATTAATTAATAGAACCATATTTATTGAGCTCTCGGGTGCAATTTTCTATAAACAAACAGAATTTTTAATGATTATTTTATTTGTCCCCTCTTTTAAAAATAATCCTCATTCATGTTGTAACATTGAAAGAATAAACCTGTGATCTGCAGCTAATAAATATGAAACTACCACTTAAAATCACTATTGCATCCGCTTGTGCCTTTATTTTTATGACCATATTTGGATGGGTAATATTTCCAAAAATTCTCAAAGTTGTTATTGCTCGGGTATGTTATTATATTCTTTATTTTTTCTTTCCATTTTTTATTGCATAGTTCAAGAAAAATATCTTCATACTTACGATCAACTTACACTTCAGAGAAAATACTAGAGTTTATTAACTTTCTTAAATTATTGAGAATTCAACTAGAAAATTGATATAACTAAAGTAGAGTACATCAATAGAATATTTTAAAAACGCATTTAATTTTGTAATTTTTAATTATTGGTATAATTTAGATGGTATCTCTTCGAAAAGGGAACGATGGTCGGGATATATTTTTAAAAGTTCCGTTTCCCTTAACATTTAAGATATATCTCTTCAACGTTACCAATCCAGATGAGATAGATTCGGGAGGAGTACCTATTTTACAAGAAGTCGGTCCCTTTGTATATGAGTAAGTTAATTAATATTATTATAAAAACGTTGTTGTAAAATTAGTTTTTAGTGAATGGAAAGAAAAAGTTGACATTTTTGAAAATGAAACTGATGACACTATATCTTATACTATTAAAAATAGGTTTGTTTTTAATTATGAGTTAAGCAAACCTTTAACAGGAAAAGAATTAGTTACATTACCCAATCCAGTTTTGGTTGTAAGTAATATATTTATTATAATTTTTCTTAAATACTTGTAATTTTTGGACAATTTTAGGGTGCATTGTTAACTGTACTTCGGGAAAAACCAGGTGCAATTAGTATAGCTAATAAAGCAATGAATTCGATATTTGGAAACCCAACTTCCTTATTTGAAAAAATCGTAGCTGAAGAGTTATTATTTACTGGTTTTACAATTTATTGCAATGTTACAGATTTTTCAGGAAAAGCAGTTTGTGCACAAATTAAAGAATTGAAAAGTATGGTTCGAGAAGTTGACCCGGGAATTTTTAAATTCTCAATTTTCGCAGAGGTATGACCGTATTTAAATATATTGAATAATTTTTATAATTAACAAATGAATTTAGAAAAACAATACAAAACAGCAAAGAGTTAAAGTACACAGGGGTATTAAGAATATTCACGATTTGGGACGAGTTATAGAATTCGACGATAAAACTCAGCTCGAATATTGGTCAGGAGAAGATTGTAACACTTTAAAGGGAACTGACTCAACAATATTTCCACCCTTTCTGAAAAAAGAAGAGGGATTAACTTCTTTTACACCAGAAGTATGCAGGTAAACAAAAAATAATCACATGTAATATCACGAGTCGTCAAATTTGATATCGAAAATATTTAAATTTTGGAATATACTTAAGATGTGTTCAGTTATGCACAATGCTGTACCAGCACAATATAGTTAAAATTAGAAAATTACAGTATTATTTAAAGCTCATTAAATTATAATAATAGATTTCAACATAAATCCCCAAAAAATGTTTACTTATACAAGCATAAGTTTTATAGTCATTATTCCATGTGAAATGCGGTTTTTCCGTATGCGTTCAAAAATTGTGATTTTTTACAAAATATGAATCTTTTGGTATAATTCGTAATTTCCGAAATAGCCGGAAGTATCCGAAATCGGAAGTAACATTAAAATTTTAAATTCTAACCTAGTTTTAATATCTTGCAGAATTCAAGATTAAAAAAATATGTTAATAAGTTTTTTCTATTTGAATAATACTTTCGAAAAATACCACATCGATCTAGGTAGCCATTTAAGAGTTTTAATGGTCCAGTTTCGGGTACTTTTGGTTTTTTTCGGAAATTACTAATTAGACCAGAAGGTTCTCTAGGTTCACTTTGGTAATATTTTCTTATCCCAGCAATGTCCGAAAAAGCGTTCAAGAAATAAACGGGTGGTAAGGGTGGTCTCGGACACCCTGTGTAAATGTATATTTTAAAAAATTCATATTTCCCTATTAAATTATTATTTTTAAATCATGATTTTGGAACAAAATTTTGTAAAATGAAATTTTTAAAAATTATTAATTATTTCCAAGACAATTTTTTATAATAAATTAATATACTTACCTAAAAGTTTTTACTTTTTTGAGTTTTTGGGGTAAAAATATTTCCTTGACTAAATTTGTTCTTTTCTTTGGTTTATCGTTTTAGAGAATCCGATTACGTAAAGTTTTGATTGTTTTTTGGAAATTTAAAGAACCACACGCATGAAGGAGTTCAGTTCAGTACAGGAGTACCTTTCAATGGAGCTTTTTAAATGAAAATCCGTTAAAAATGGTAACAACATCGATAATAAAATTAAAATTTTTAATTTATTTCAACTCCCAACTCCTCAAAGAATAAAAAAAATAGCATATATTCCATATAAGTTTAATCCTGCGAAGCAGTTCTTTCGTAAGCTTATTTAAAATTATCATAACTGCTCAAAAAATAAATATTTTTTTGAGATGCAGGGTTGTTTTAATTTGAAATAAATATATTTGAACATTTTTTATGTATTCATTTGTAATTTATAAAAAAAATATTATGATGCCATATGGAGTCAATAGTAATAAGGCGTATTAATTACAATCGTGTGTACGATAAATACTATATAGCCTCTATTCAGCGACTGTGATGAAAAATTTAGAGACGACGTTAACGTTAAATACGTGATTAAAAAATATTTCTTCATAAGAAAGACGTCTTTTACTTTAAAGATGTCTCTAAAACTTACATCAAGGTCGCTGAATACAGGTTTATGACGCCAAACTGACATCACTGGTCTAGAGATTAAAATTAAAATTTGGGAAACCCGTATTTTTAAGCAATTTGGCATTCCAGAGTTCAAAATTTAGAATTGACGAAAAAGCATCAATATTTTGAGATAAAAGTTTTGAGCCAATGTTTCTGAATTCGTATAAAACTTAAGAGCAATTTCCTAGACGGAAAATATAGTGGTTTAGTTCTGCAGTTATAAAAGCTAGTACGAACAATATTTTTGTATAATTTTTGTTGTAGATGATTTAGAAGTCATTTCTTTAATTTTTGCCAGAAGGAAAAAAAATTGTAGAATGTACAAAAAATATATAATGATCTAAAAGTACCTTAAATTTGGACCCCTCTAATTAATGTTGTGCTAGGTTGCAGAAGATAACTCTCTGGCAGGATGCAGCCTAATTAATTTAGTTTATAAATCTGAAAGAAAATTGAAAATCAAATGAGGGAAACTTGAGTTATGACTGCAGAACTATTTTTTTATGAGAGTCTTCTTCGGCCACTTCAACTTTAATATATTAACGTCCACCACCATATCAAATTTTAAACCTACGTCCCTAAAACTCAGGGTTGAAGGTAAGGTACTTTCCTTACCGTTCTAGTTTTATTGATGGATAAGAAGAAGAGTCAACATAAATTTTTAAACGATACAAATTTAGATCACGTTCAAAAATAAAAATTGCTCTAAAATAGTATATTGTTTTATTAAGAGTAAAAGTTCTGTTACTCCGAATATCAAATAAATAATAAATTAGTTGACGTGTGCTCAAATTGTAAATTACCTGAACTGAACTGAGCTGAGGTGAGCAAAATAATGTAAAAAACACAACTATAGTTTTAATTTTAAGTAAACTAGTAACTTTTAACATAACTACGATAGTTTAAATAATTAAAATATTTTTTAAGAACCCTTGTGCCTTTTTACGTGGGTGAAACTAAATATGATGGTGTACCTGCAAGAAAATACACTGCCGAGTTTGGGGATCAATCAACAGATGAAGCAGAAAAATGTTACTGCCTAGAAGAATGTTTTAAAAAAGGAGTATTCGACTTATATACTTGTATGAAAGCACCTTTAGTAGCATCTCATCCTCACTTTTACTTAGCAGACGATAGTTACTTAAATGCAATTAAGGGATTAAATTCGAATAAAGAAGATCATGAAATTAATATCATTTTTGAACCAGTAAAATATAGTTTAATTTATACTTTACTTTGTTGATATTTTGTTTTTAGATGTCCGGGACGCCACTTTTGGCTAGGAAAAGGATACAATTTAACTTTCCTTTAAAACGTTCAGAAAAGTTAACACTATTAGCAAATGTAAGGACTATGCTTTTTCCGTTTATGTGGGTTGAAGAAGGAGTTACCCTAAACTCAACTTGGACTGGACTACTTAAAAGACAATTATTTAATGTTTTAATCGCGTTTGATGTTTTTAAATATTTGGTATTGGTGGGGTCTGTTGTTGGGCTTATAGGGGCAGCTTATTTACATTTTGGTAAAGGAAAAAATGTTGACATTACTCCTATAACTAAGCCTACAAGACATGGCTCCAATCGTATCAGCATGGTTAATAACAAAAATGGGCATGATAACAATGCAATGTCTAATAATGAAATAAATAAATTTTAATTAATATCTATTATAATGTATTACATAATTGTAGCTCCTTTAATTATCTGTCTTTTATTGTTAAATCTGTAAATAAAAGAATGTTTATCCTTTAAAATTTCTAAGTTAAATTTTAAGTACCTACTTAAATAGTTATAAATTTTAAGAAAAGCTTTATAATAACATAAATTATGTAAAATATACTTTGCCCTCTCTATTTTATTGCATAACTAAGGACATTGAAAATAGTCAGTGTTTTACAACCCATCAATTTGAACGATTGTTTTACAATAAGCAAAAAAAATATTATTTTTAGTGAGTGATGTTTTAGACTTTAGTCTCTCACAATGCGTGCTGGATACAAAATAGGTATTGCTTCTGTTATAGCATTAATTACAGTACCCTTATTTGGATGGGTTGTTATTCCTAAAGTTATTTATAATAAAATATCAACTGTAAGTTTTGTACTTGTATTAATATCGGTAAAGGTAAATAATTTTATTGAAATTTGGTAAACACATTTTAATTTATTTTTGGTTAATTTAGATATGTTTGTTACTGTATGTATTAATATAAAATAATTTAGAATCAGTATTATTTTTTATATACATTTTTACATCAATTCGTACAATTATTATTTTTTATTTGCCCGATTCTTACCTATAAATTTGTAGATAATTGCATACTACGCTTAGCACCGTGATAATTTTATTTTAATAATTACCCATTTTGTTGTTAGTATGTTTGTTTCTTAATAAAACTTATAATTGAAACGGTTAAAAGTAATAATTGCTTATTAAGTCTTAATCGAAAATATTTATAAAAATAATCTTTAATTTTAAGAGTTTAGCTTTACAAAATGGAAATCCGATCAAGGATATGTATCTAAAGGTTCCATTTCCTCTAGATTTTAAAATTTATGTTTTTAATGTAACGAACTATGAAGATGTTACAAAACTTGGAGCAAAGCCAAAGGTTGAAGAAGTTGGTCCTTTTATTTATGAGTAAGTAAACAGTATTTGAAAACCAGTATAAGTACCCACATCGATCTTCTCAAACTAGTGCTGTGATTGATTCATCGAAGCTCGCTTTCACTCTTTATACCATTCTGCACTGAACAGAGAGGTTGCAGGCTAAATGTACCCTTAACAGAATATGTTCTGCGGAGAATGGGAATAATTAAATTTACAAATTTTCATATAAATATTATAGTTGAAGTGCTAATATGGATTAATTAAATAATATAAATATACATATTTAATATTTTTTTAGTGAATGGAAGGAAAAGGTTGATATAGAAGAATTCGACGAGGAAGATGCACTGTCTTATACAATTAAAAATACATTTATCTTTAATGAAAATCTATCATATCCACTGACCGGAAAAGAAGTAATAACAATACCTCACCCATTAATTGCTGTAAGATATTTTTCTAACTATTACTTACAAACACGTAATAAATTAATTATTACCTTTTATTTTTAAGTGCACGTAACCTAGAGAATTCAACTTAATAGTAATTAATTAAATTGCAATTAATTTGCTGAAAATTTTAATGATTTTATTAAATTTCTTATAAAAGAATAACCAATTAGAAAATTAAACACCTAAAAAGGGGTTTGTAAATTATATTTTGAGTCTCCAGTAAAATTAATAAAACACACAAATCGTTTTCTTAGTAGTATTTAGTTATTTATGATTTACAGTAAACTGAGGAAATTTTGCCCTTAAAGGTATCTTTGGCCCAAATTTTGGAAAAAGATAATTTGATCTACGGTTAGTTATTAACTTTTATTTAATACATATTCTAAGTATTTTAAGTGTGTCTTTCAGTTAGTATCAGCATACTGATAATTACGGTTAAACTAGCTTTTCCAAAATTTGGACAAAACTTGCTTTTAAGGACGAAAGTTACCTCAATTTACCGTAATTAAACTAGATATAACAGAAAAGTTTTATTTACTTAAAATTTATAGGTACTCACTATGGCTGTGGAAAAATCACAACCCCTCGCTTTGCCATTAGTTAACAGAGCAATAAAAACTATTCATGGAAATCCAGAAACTCCTTTTTTAACTACAACCGTTCAAGACCTATTCTTTCATGGTATCCCAGTTTTATGTAATATTACAGATTTTTCAGGTAAGGCTCTTTGTTCCCAATTGAAATTACAAGGAAATGATTTTGAAGAAATAGAGCCGGGAATATTACAATTTTCACTTTTTGGTAGAGTAGGTATTAAATAAAAGTAAAAATTAGTTTGCTCATTTTATTAAAATTTAAGCGGAATGGAACAAGAATGCAGCGAGTTAAAGTAAAGCGTGGGACTGAAAATATTCATGAATTAGGAAAATTGATTGAACTCGACAATAAGACTAAGCTTGATATTTGGAGTTCAGAGGAATGTAATAACTTTCACGGAACTGATTCTACAATATTTCCACCCTTTTTGACTCCCGAAGAAGGATTAGTCGCTGTAGCTCCTGATCTTTGCAGGTCAGAGAATTATCATAAAAAATATTAAATCATCTTTGACAAATAAAAAAAATATATTCTATATTTTACAATTTTATTTTAGAACTGCTAGTGCTTACTACGTTGGAGAAAGTGAGTATGCTGGTATACCTACCCGAAAATATTTGGCGGATTTTGGGGATCAATCGAAAAATGAAAAGGATAAGTGTTATTGTTCATCGCCTGACAATTGTTTAAAGAAAGGAGTTTTCGATATGTACAAATGCATTAAAGCGCCATTATGGGCATCACTACCACATTGTCTACTATGTGATGATAGTTATCTAAATAGTGTTGAGGGATTACATCCTAACAAGACAAAACATCAAACTTTTATTCATTTTGAAAGTGTAAGTGATTAAATATTAATGCAGGAAATTAACCATTTTTGAATAAATAATTTCTCCTACATTATTTTTCGATAAAAAACTTCAATGTTTTATCTTTATAAAAGGTAAGTCGGGAGAAGAGCGTCAAACTCGGAGATATAATATACACATTAATACAAGGTAAAAAAATGAAAACGTTATTATACAATATACAATTCTATTGTTATTAGTTTTCGAGTTATAGCGTTTTAAAAAATATAGTTGGCAATACCTGCATAACTCTATTCTTGTACCATGGATTGGTCGCGGTAGATTTAACTTGCTCTCAAAGTCCTCAGATCTTCAATTATTAGATATTTGCTAGAAGAATTGGTTAAAAATTAATATTTATAAAGAAAATGTTGGAGTTTGGGATGTATTAATCCGTCGTATTTTTAATGCTGCAGCTCTAATAATAGTATATTACATACTGAGGTGGAAAGTGTTTCATTTCAGCAAGGGGATATCTTTCAAAATGTTCTATGAATTAAAAATAAGGTAAATGTGCTGCTATATTTAAATTTTTAAAACTCCATAACTTGAAAACTAATAAAAATTGGATAACATTTTGGTTTTTTACCTTGTAGAATACACTCCCGAAATTTGACGCGCTCCTCCAGACTCACCCACCTTCGTGAATATACAAGTACAGGGTGTCCCGCAACTACACCAACAACTTGATAATAAGTAGATTTGACCATATTTATCTATATCAAAAAATTCATCCCTAAGAAATTTACTGGAAATTGTCTTAGATGGTACCAGACTACATAAAACACTTAAGAATGTTTTAGGTATTTAAAAATTTTAGTAAAATATTATTTACTTTCGTAGAGAAATTCAAGAGAAAAATTTTTTGTCCATTATAAATTTTACGTATGATGTGCAGTTTTTGAGTAACATTAAAAAAAATTTCTTCCAACGTCATTAAAATACAGCCTTTGTACGCTCGACCGGCTTTAACAATCATTTTTATATTCTTTTATTCTACGGTTATGTTCGTGGATTTCCAAAGTAAATCGGTTACAGTCGGGTATACTTTGTAATGACAATGATTATAAAGGTGGAGTAGAAATGCATTTTAGGCAACCCAATATACACTAACATTGTATTGTGTATTGTAAGTAGCTAACTTAAATGTTAATTATTTTTTAAATTACTATTTTAAAAAATTCGACGTTTGAAGAAAAAATAGCATATTTTATTCGGGGTAAAAGAACTTTATGGCTCGTGAATATTCGCATACTCATATTTTTAAGCTAATAACTCTCGTCGAGATTTTTTACTTATTTTTTTAATAAGATATTCCTAATTAAATATTGTCAAATTAGGTGATTTTAAAGTCACTGTAAATTTTTACCCATTTATTAAAACGACAAAGTCTCGTCAATAGTATTTTATCATAGACTACATTTATCTCGAGCAATTCAACCCAGCTTGAATTCGGCTTGGCTCGACCTCTACCATTTGAAGTACATGTAAAGGTCAAATCCAACCCAAATTCGAGATGGCTTGACCTGCTCGAGCTAAAAGTAGTCATATTCATCTTCTGTAAATTCAGAAAAGAAATTGTGTCCATTTTTGGATATAAACAAATAGGGCCAAATCGACTTATTTTCAGGTCTACTATTACCAGTTAAGCGTTGTCAGTGTAGTTACGGGACACCCTGTATAGTGTAGAATAATCTGGATGATTTTTTTATCTTCTAAGTAATTAGTAGATAATTATTAACAATTTTTACAGTTGACTGGATCTCCATTGGCCGCTAAAAAGAGGATGCAATTTAATCTCCACATGCACGCAATTCCAAAAATTGATTTAATGAGGAACTTAAGTGAGTCGCTTCTTCCAATGTTTTGGATTGAGGAAGGTGTTGAATTAAATTCAACATGGACTCTGCCCCTCAAGAATCAACTGTTTGGCACATTTAAAATTATTGATTTATTTTCGTATGTTACTATAACTTTAGCTGCCATTGGTTTGTTTTCTTGTATATACTTACACTTTACAAAACGTACAGGTATCGAAATTACTGCACCACCTAAAGGTGGCCAAAAAGATGATAATGTAATTAGTAATTTGGGGGAAAATGAAAATAAAAAGAATTTAGGACACTTTAACCATGGCATGTCGATTCAAAAATTGAATTCAGTATAAAATTATAAGTATAGCAAATATCGTATATGATGACTGGTGAACTGTAATTTAAATAAAAAATCCTAATTGTTCCTAGTTGTTGGTTTTTTTTTTTTTATTTAAACGATGTTAAAAATTCTCGGAGTATGTACACCAAATAGTTTTATGACTGTACATCCATGAAAATTCCAGTTTTACGTTTGTTTACTTTATACGTGGTCAGTTTTTAGTGCGAAAAGTGTATTCCACCTTTTCTTAAATGGAACACCAAGTATACAATATTTTTTGATATTAGCAATAACACCGAGAAGGCTGGTCGCATGTTTACGATATTCGATAGTTAGAATTCCACATAAAAGGTGCTTAGTATTACATTTCATGTATTCAAACCTCGCTGTGCTCTTTATACTTCAAAATCAAAATTATAAAATGACATAAAAATTATTTTTTTTACGTTTTCATCCTTTTCTATGATTTGTATATTTATAAAAATAAAAAATTACTATGTTTTATTGATCAAAAAACAATTTAAAAAAATTAGTATACTTGTGATATTCTTTTAATTTTTTTTGAAAATTAAAAAAATAACTTTTATTCATTCAAAGTTGATAAAAACTACCTAAATTATACGAATACTTAAATAAATAAACTGTCATTTGTAAAATTATATTGTTTTTTGAGCTATTCTTTTGAGTAGCATTTTTGCAAATAACTCTGTATTTTAAATTCACTCGGATTTTTAAAAAGTATAATAGTTAGGTAAAAATATTGGTAGGAGAGCGACAGCACTAAAGTCACCCTCATATAACATAGGTAGGTTTTTTGTTGAATCGGTAGTTTTCTATGTACTCAAGAGTGAGCCATCTTTTTTATGTGCTGAAACTTGACAGAAGTATTAAAAAATTAGCACTTCCGAGGTACCGGAAGTGGTAATTTTTTAATAATTTAATAATTTTCGAACTGTTTGTCCCTCATAAAATATAGCTCAACATTTGTGCCAGTCGATGAAGACTGTTAAGCAAATTGATAAAAAAATGAGCTGCCACTCCCAAACCTAACAGGAACCGAGGCAGCAACCTGAAAGTGGGAATCATTTTCAAAAATATGCAACCACTTTTACTGACGTCGTATAAGTGGGAATCATTTTCAAAATTAGGCAACCACATTTACAGGCGATTCGTTTCAGCACATAAAAAAGATGGTACATAAAAAACTACCGATTTAACAGAAAACGTATCTATGTTATATGAGGGATATTTGGTGCATTCGGGTCCTGGACTATAAGAACTATTCTCTGATTAAGGCTGTTTTAGACGGGCACATTTCTTACAACAAATCTTTTGTAAGATTTGTTATAAGAAATTTGTGGTCGTGTAAAACAGGAAATTTTAACATAAACACAATTTGTGTCAAAATTGTGGCCAAAATAGAACCTGTTCTATTTTATTTTTAACATAAATTTCTTACAACAAATCTTACATAAGATTTGTTGTAAGAAATGTGCCCGTCTAAAACAGCCTTTAGACGTAAACTGCTTGTTAGCTCTTTTAAAGAACTGTAACTCACTATAATTATGAAATCATCGGAAAACACTTGCGCAAATTTGTAAGCTATACTAAGCTATACTAGTATAAGTCTAAATACATGAAAAACAAAAGTTTTATCTGAGAGTAAAATATAGTCTGATACAGTTTTTTTAAGTTTTTTACAGTTTGGTTATTTACATTTGGATCCTTCTGATGTATAATTTTTTTTTCTGTTGAAATCTAAGATATTACTTACTCCACATTTATTTAAAACCAAAAATAAAAACGATATGATCGTTTAAATTTAAATGTTATTTATCTTATTTACAAAATAATTGAAACAAATATCACGCTTAAAAATAAATACATTTTTAATACTTACTTTCGAAATTAAATTGTACTTATATTTACAAAATAAAACTAAGATATAAATCTATTTACAATTATTATTCACACATTTAAATTTTGTACAAACTGAACTTCTTCGAAACTATTCTATTTTAATACTTTTTCTAAAAATATTCAAGCTTCCCAAAAGTTTTGATATTACTTTAAAAATGAACTTGACCACATACCAAAATATCCACGTGCACAAAATGAGTATAGCAATCACGTCAAGAAGTAAATATTGCACATAATTCAAATTTCTTGCATGAGATTGCAAATGATGAGCACCTTTGTGTCTTATAACGTATTCGGTCCAGTAAATGGCTCGTTCTAAAGGTCCTTCTTTTTGATCCTTTAGCAAATATTGTCTTCTCTTAACTTCATGTTTATATTTTGGATCATGAATCACTTTTTTAATTGACCAAAGTAAGGTTTCGGCTGTTAAGGTGTAGAGATCTAATTTTAAAGCATATCCATCAAGCTCTGCTTTCGCTGAGTTTGCATCATGGTCGCAAAATACTGGCATTGTCACTACTGGTACTCCATGGTAAACGGTTTCAAACATACTTAGTAAACCTCCATGAGTTACGAATGCTTTTATTTTTGGATGACCTATAAAAATGTACATAATTAGTATTTAAAATATCAATGATTTCATGGAAGAGGGGCGTTTTTGTTAACGGGTTTTTTAAACATCAACTTGAAAATTTTAACTACTACGTTTCTTGTCAAAAATCTGCATTTATTTATAGTTTAAAGTTACTGTAAAATTTTAAAACTGGCTCATACAAAATATATGAAATTTGTGTTAATTGACGCTTATTTCTTATTTCTAAAAATACCATAAAATATATAAAAACTGATACATGTCCTAACCATGTCAAGATTTTAAACAAAGAAAATTTTACCGAAATTCATATACATATTCCTAGTATCAACTTTAAA
Source organism: Stenus bimaculatus (assembly GCA_963971135.1). NCBI lineage: Eukaryota > Metazoa > Arthropoda > Insecta > Coleoptera > Staphylinidae > Stenus > Stenus bimaculatus. The sequence goes on from OZ020180.1 coordinate 21,461,717, forward strand.
AGAAGTTACTTACTATTGTATGAAAATCTTTTACAAAAGTAAAAACACGAGCAGACATTTTTAGTTTTTGAATTATTTCTTCCAGAAAAATTCGTTGATTTAATATTGTTATTATTCCCTAAAAGATATGTTAAAAAGTGCAAAATTGATCCATACTTGTTTTGGTGATAAATTTGGAATTTACGAGTTTTCCATTGTTAAAAATAAAATGACGTTATCGTGATGGAAAACTTCTAAATTCCAAGTTACCACCGATATATGTTAAGAGGATAGTCCGCCAAATGTTTGAAATGCGTACTCCTCGCTAGTAAAAATTGATTTTTTGGTGTTTGTAATAAAAAATTTAACAAAAACGCTCTTGTATTGCCTTCAAATTGAATTTATTTTTCATATAGAATTTTTGTTGTTTAAGTTTAATAAATTATAGGTGTGTAATTTTTTAAAAAATGCGTTTTTATCATTTTTTCAAAATTACTCCCTTATAACAGACTATATACATCAAAAAAAAATTCTATATGATAAATAAATTCAATTTCAAGGCAAAACAAGAGCGTTTTTGTTAAATTTTTTATTACAAACACCAAAAAATCAATTTTTACTAGCGAGGAGTATGCATTTCAAACATTTGGCGGACTATCCTCTTAAAAAGAGAAAATTGGTCCAAGCTAAATACTTGTTTTGGTGATAACTTTAGAATTTCCTTTGTTGAAATTATGATAGAACTTATTATATTTTCAGCAATGGCAAACTTTCAAATTTTAAAGTAACCACCAAAACAAGTAGTATGGATCAATTTTGCACCCTTTAATATATCTTGAAATTTAGGTCAAAGTAAAGCAGCTCAAACAATAACAAATAATTGTACTTAATCAATTTTATTTAAAATACTTTGCTGTCTTAAAGCAAAGTTTAAAAAATTACCATGGTTTGTAGAAAGATTAGAAGTTTTAGGTGAAAAATGAATATCATATCTTCGATTAGATTGTATGGGTTTCTTCAGCATATCTTTAAATGCAGCTTCATCAAGCTTAGCTCAGATTCCAGCTCCGGATAGATTTGTCAATACCGCCGCTACCTCCGCTAAGCTTACGGCCTTCTTCTAAGTGATTGTTTCAAAAATCCCGCTTTTATTATTTCAATTAGTTCTAAGTGGGCAACGACGATTTTTACATATAAAAGCTCTGCTGGAAGCGAGTAGAGCGAGATTTCGGAGTGGTAGTGAGTTTTACGTAATACGTAATGAGTCTTGAGATGGAGCTTAAGATTTAGTTAGGTTCAACGGCGGGATTGGCAAATATATCCGAACCCACTCCGAACCTAGACGTCGTAAATAAAGCCAAGGTGGAACGCAAGTTAGATATAAGCCGAGCTTGAGAGCGGAGCTTGGTGAAACTTCATCTTAAGATTAAGACATGTTGGAGATACCTGGCGTTAATGGCGTAGTACATATTTGAACATGATATTTACGCCCAGTTTCTCTACCATATTTTGACACCAAACTAAGTAAATTAGAAGCTTACGAATCATCAAGTGTTTTTCTTTAATATTTATATTTAGTTTCAAATCATCTATGAGCATCCATTCCATTAACCAAACTAAATCTTAAGCTGCGTATGAAGACTCAACTTCAACTTATTCGGAGTTTATACAAAAGTTGTCGATGTAACAGGTGGATTTACATATACATTGTAAGTGCGCATGCTTTCATACAGAGCATCATCGCAAGAGGTAGTGCACGGTAAGTACGAAATGCACGACCTTGAAACCCACCGTATGCTGCAATTGCTTCACACGGAACGGATAGCAGGCTACATATGCAGCATATGTTCCACTCGGAAGGCACCCCTAGCAACTAGTTGAACGTTGAACAACGGATTAGAAGAGCACTGATCCTCTTTACGGCAGTGTTGCCAAATCTACCCGAAACCTAGCCCAGACGTCGCGTCGTGAATAAGGCCGTGGTACGACGCACACTTAACTCGAGCTGAGCTGAGCTTGAATCTGAGCTGAGCTTGGTAAAGCTTCGTCTTAAGATATGTTGGTGAAAAGGGGAATGGTCTTAGCTAATTATGAATAAAAATTAATTACCTAAAATATCTTGCTGTGGTAACCATCTTCCCAGCATTACATTATCTGGTAAATCTGACATATGACCGTCTGCTTCCCATTTCCAAAGAACTCTTTGAGGTAGTTGTTTAAACACATACAACAACATTCTCCTCAAATATTCTGGCATATTAGCTGCTTTGACTGATGATCCCATGCTTACGTAAATAAATCCTTTATCACCACTACCATTGATAAAATTTTCAATATCCTACAAAAATAACAATTACATTTAATGAAGCTATCTGTAAAGATTATTACAATTGAATTTATTCCAGACAATAATAACAATTTGGTTTATTCGGTAAAAAATCGCAATTTTGCTGTTTTTCTACCAATAAATCCAAGACTTAATAAAAAATCCAAAATTTTATATACAAAATTATTTAAAAAAAAGTATACCGGGTGTAAACGAAACATGGGTCTATAATTTCTTAATTCATGAATAAAAATTTGGAATTTGACTTTGCTATATGGTTTAAGAAATCACATTTTAACCACTAAGTTTGTTCAGTATCACTTCCGGTTTTGCCGGAAATATGAACAATTATATTTTTTTTAATGTAACATTTTTGTTCATAGTTTAAAACAATTTTAAAAAATAAGTGATGATGTTTTTACTTTTTTTGAAAATTAAAAAAATAAAATAGATTTTAACAAGGTACAATTTAATTTAGATATTTGTATTATTTATAATGAGTTTTGGTATTTTTTATTAAATTGGGATGAAGAAAAAAAATTTTTATATTAATATAGTCATCACAAAGGTAAACCCGGAAGTGATATTGAAAAAGAATTAGTCCCTAAAATGTTTTTTCTTGAACCATGCAACATAGTTAAGCTCTAAATTTTAATTTTCGTAAATAGAGAAATGATTGAGTTTACCTATGATTCTTTTACACCCGATATATGCTATAAATTTATTTTATTTGAAATTAAAAAATAATATTTATTTATATTATGGTTAATTGAAATATTGGTAATATTTTACAATTTTATGTTTCATTCTCAACTCTTGTACATAATTAAATTTTCTTAAATATTTTCCTTATTCACGAAAAAAACGATAAGGAAGTAAAAGTTTGTAAAATATCTCTGTGAATAGTAATTATTTTTACATTTACGTCTAATTCGTCAAATGCAATTTTTTGTTGTAGTGAAACTGCACACTCTGTCATTCAAAAAATGATTTATGGTAAACGCCCAACATTGTCGCAAAAACTTTGTATTTAAATAATAATTTGAATTAAAATCTAATTATAATAGGCGCCGTTTCTAAACCGAGCCGTGATAATATCTATGATTACACCACAGCAAATAATAACCCATGGGGATTCTAAAAATTAGCTTTCTCGAGTCTTTACTATTTGATGTTTGTTATATTAATACAAGTCAATCTTCTTGATATGACAGCAACGTATGCATTACTCATTAATAAAAAGGTGATTATAATAAATTTTTGTGATAAGTATTGTGAAACAGATACTTTCTCTCCTAAGGAAGAAAATAACATATGCTAAACATGATGTAATCATAATTTAAAAAGAGATCATCAATAATAAATTTAATTTAATTTAACCAAAAACTATTTAAGTACATGTATTTTAAATGAATATTGCGATTAAATTTAATTATTTTGGAACTTCAAATAACAATAACCAAATAATATTTTTAATCACACATAAATTATTTACGGTAGAAGACTAGGTAATAAAATCTATAAACGAAAATTGCGTTTCTTGGGAAGTTTATTGCATTTGTGGAAAATTATGTAATTATAGTAATAATACATTGGCATACTAGGAAATGGCATAGGGTTACAATCTTGTAAGTTGCAAGCAACTAAAAATTCGTCGGTACTTTACAGTATTATTATAATGATATTAGGTATATAATTTTATTTTATTATTAAAAAGTATTTAAAATAATAATTATACTTATCGTAAAATTAAATTGATATACCTTAGTAATAATCAGGTATAAACTTTTTTAACTTAAAAGAATATTGTAAGTTTCCTTAGTTTTGAAAAATGATTATTATGGAACTCTAATTGTTGAAAAATATAATGTGAAAAATGTGGAAGAAAGCGTAAGGATTATTCCGAAAAAAATGGCAACAAAAAGAACATTCCAAACTGTACAATTTTTGATGATTTTAAGCCATGATGTTAAACGCATATCTTCCACCGAACCGAACTGAACAAACTATATTGGCTAGATTTAAATTTTGTATATCAAAATTGAAACCAGATGGATATTTTCAAGATATGTTTGATTATGTCACCATTGATGAAAACTAGAGTGGATTTCATCTGAAGTGAACCTTTCCTGCGCCGCGAGCCGTTTTACCCGAGCGATTATTATTAAAACTAAATAATGTCGATTCATAAATTACAGGAATTCAGATTAAATGACAAACCTTAATTCTAGATGACCAGAATATCATCACGCACATCAATCATAAACTAAGTTAATCCAAATATTCTTAAAGATTGATTTCTGAGCAGGGTTCTCTTCAGATGAAAACCACTCTAGTTCTATTTAACTCAAAATAAACGTTCATACTGCCAAATACTAATTGAAGAAAAACCCCATAGAACCTGCAAAAGCAAAGGTTTCATTACAAAAGTCATGTTTATGGCAGCTGTAGCTAGGCCAAGTTATTATCCACATAAAAAGCAAGCTTTTGATGGAAAAATTGGTATAAGGCTATATGTTTACCAAGAGCCGGTTCAAAGGAACTCCAAATAAAGACCTAAGGGACCATTAGTTACAAAAAATTAGTCCATTACAGCGAAAGAATGCATGAAAATGATCCTTGAAAAAATAATTCCAGCAATAAAATCAGAAGCACAAACCAATTTACATACAACAGATAACGCAAGACCTCATTGCTCTGATGAAGAAGAAGATATAGCAAAATGGTCAAAAGATGGCTGTTCTATTCAACTTAAATTACAACCACTAAATAGCCCAGATTTTAAGGTATTGGATCTTGGATATTTTAATTCTATACATTCCTTACAACATACAGCTTAATCTAAAACAATCCACGAATCTATTGAATGCGTACAAAATGCATTTAACACATTACGGCATTAAACCATTAAAATTAATGGATTTATAAAATTATAAAGTTGCTTAGAAGCAACCATGTTAGAAGATAATTAGAGTAAGATTTCGCACATTAATAAAGAAAAACTTTGTCGTGAGGGAAGATTACAAACAATACTTTTATCTTCAATTTAAGATGTGGACACTGCCACCACCATGTCAAATTAAGGACTTTAATTTCGCATTTTCCCGACTCAATTTAATTTGCAATTTTTGATTGACCATATCTTCGGATCGAATGGTGATAAATCAATGAAATTTTACATGGGTATCCAGGTTAAGATACCCTTTCAATTTGATCACTTCAAATTGGGGGTTTCCATTTAAAAAAATGGCGTCACGGAGTCGTTGTGCGATGACGTCACATAAATTTTAAATAGCGTAATATCTCCACAATTATTAACATTATTTGAGGTATCCAACCGTTCTTTTTTTAAATACAGCGGACTCTGACTTCTGGAATACGATGGTGATAAGTCAATGAAATTAATTAATTTTAAACAAAAATAGAGTTTTCAAAAAAATCAAAATTCCTTTGGTCAAAGACAAGTCATGTATGTATATACAGGGTGTAACAAAATGTATGCAAAAAAAATCAGGAGGAGATTCCTTGGCTAAATCTAATATAAAATTAAAGAATATATTTTTTGTCTAACATTCTTGGTGCAGAAAGTGTTAAAGTTTTTTTATTTTTTCCTGTTTTTTAGCATAACTTCTAAACCTTTCATGTTAGACAAAAAAATGATTCTTTACTTTTATTTAGCCAAGGAATCGCTTCTTGATTTTTTGCAGACATTTGCTTACACCCTGTAGAGGTTCAGTTGTACTAGAGATATCTTGATCACCGCGAAGTTCCGTAAAAAAAACGGTTCGTAGGAAAACAGGTGAATCGCCGCCATATTTTTTTGTTCTGTATAAGAAACTTACCAATTATAGCTAAAAGTATGTACAACCATACGCTGTAAAAATAAATTAGATATCACTAATGGTTTTGTTAAACTAAAATGTGAAGTTAACTGAGCATGATTCAAATTTAATTTATCAAAACACGACAGTCTATGGGATATTATAAACTTTCAATTTTAACTCTTCATATCTCGAAGAATATTTAAGAGGGCTTTTTACTATTTTTCTGAGGAAAATATATTTATTTGTAATTTTTTTTTTCATGAATAAAGAAAATATGTTTTATTTATTGGCCAATATTATTCTGTAAATTGAATACATATAAGTACCTGATTTTTTTTTAATTTGGTTAAGCTAACTTAATGTTAGTTTAAACTAACTTGGCCGTAACAGCGCAGTTAAATTTGAAGGTGACCCTTACGTCATCAATGCATTAGGTAAATAAAAATGACTCAAAATGTACAAAATTGATTTTTTCCTGTAGTTTAATTAAGAATTTTAATAGCGGTTCGGATTGAATGGACATATTATATTACCATTTAATATTTCTTACATAATATTTATGTGGATCAAATGATTTACAAGAGTTAAACTTACCTGTGGTAAGGGCTTTGAAGGTTTACAATGTATACAAGCAATTTCTGCCACATTTGGTAAGTATGCTCTGGGATAAGTCACGGTAGCATGACCATTTTGTAAGATGAAGCTTACATTTCTTGACATGTCATATATAGAAGGTATTTGATTTCCAAAATGCTTGTTTAAAACATTTTGCAGAAGTACCCTATTTATAAAACTATGGATAACATTAAATATAGAGTAAATCACTGTATTTACGGTCCGTTGGAATACATTCATATTTTCTGTAAATGGCAGTGAAAAAAAAGGTGTTACTGATATCACTGTAGGATTTCCGGCAACTGACAATGAAAAGGTATAGAATGCCACTGTGTTAATATAAATAAAAGGAGCATTAAACTGATAATAAAAAGCCAACGAACATTCTGGAAAAGCACCATCCATTATAATTAAGTCAAAATTTGGTTTCGAATATAGAAAAGCTTTAATTTCAGGATCTGAAAACATTTCGTCACATAGCTGAAAAGAAATTCCACTATTATGTAACTCCAAGTTTTTAACATCAAAATTTTAACAAAACTTACTTCGGATGGGTATCTGAAGACGTCTAAGGGATGCACTGGTTCTTCTCCTCTCATTCGCGCTCCAACTAAATCCCAATCAGTAAAATTTCTAACATAAAATACAGGTCCTGCAGGTGTGATTTCTTCCAAACCTTCAATGAAGAAGTCTGGTGGAAAAGCACTTATGAATGTTATGTTATGGCCTCTTGGTATTAATCCTCTCGCTAGTTCCCAATATGGTATTTTATGAGATTTTGTTCCACCCATTGTTATCATTAAAATATTAGAACTATTACAAAAGGTTATCACAGAAAAAATGAATAAGACTATTTGATTGATCGACATGACTACACCTAAAAAAGAAATAAAATTAAATATTATTAAAAGGTGGGCATCAAAATCATAAATGAAATAATAGTAAAGTAAATTAGTAAATAAAATATATTTAAAGAACGAATATCTAAAATAATAATAATTTACATAGAACTTTTAGTTAGTTTAGATTTAGATAATTTAGTATCTCTTAGAAAAGACTTACTGCAAAAGTCTAATCTTAATAGCGGATATTCGCCTCGAGGCAAAAGGCGGAGTTTATCAATAATAGATCGTTTGTCCATTGTTTCGGACCTGATTTAATGGCGCGTCAACATCTAAGCAAGTACGCGAACACGGCAAGCCGAGGCAATGCTTTTTCTCCTATCTATTTATGCCTCGCTCCAGATAGATAGGAGAAAAAGCATTGCCTCGCCTTGCCTCGTTCGCGTAAGTGCTCAGATGTGGACGCGCCTTAAGTCGTAAACACCAACTTTTAATTTCGGCTATTTTGAGTAAATAAGTATAAAATGTGTAGGATACGAATAAAATTTTGCATGTTTTCGGAAGACCAAACATTTAAAGGCAGTTTCCTAACTTAAATTTTTCTATTTTTGAAAAAATATCTCAACTGTTTCAATATTACAGTGTCCAAAACTGAGTAGTTAGTGGAACAATATTTGTTAGTTTTCCCCACTTTAGGATAAATGGCGAACATCGTGCCACACATTTTGTCAAAAGAAAACCGCATGTACGTATTGGGAGCGGGACAAAAGGCTGAAAGAAAATAACCGAAAAACAAAAGGCCGACATAGATAAAAGGTCGACGTGTACAAAAGACAGAAAGAAAAAAACCTTTTGATAAAAAGGACGTCTTGGACAAAAGGCCGAAAGAGAAAATGCCGAATGGCAAAAAGCCGACGTGATCAAAAGACCAAAAGAAAAAAGATGAACGATAAAAAACCGACTTGAATAAAAGCCCGACACAGACAAAATGGTCGAATCATAAAAGAAGAAATAAACCAAATAATAAAAGCAAATGTTTAATTTTAAAAAATTGCATAACTTTTTTAACGAATAAAATGTTAGTATATGATGACTTGGTAAGTGAAAAGGTTAACGATGTATTTTTTGCCAAAAATTCTATAATTTTCCAGGAAACGGAATCTTCAATATTTAAGTATCTAAAAAATGTATATCATTGAATTAAATTTGTTTATTCTGTTTCTCCTTTGAAAACAAACACTTTTTATTTGAAACATTTTTTCATAGAATCCTTTAGTTTCGGAAATATTTTCATCTTTTAGATTGGATCATGTCATTAGGTTAGCTTAGGTTAGGAGACGTTAGTTTCCGTATAAACATCTCTCAGGCTTTTTTGTACAGTTAGAAGGTCTTTTTGAATTTTAAGTCTCCAAAGATGCGGTTTTTGGAATTTCGAAAAGAAGATATAATATTAAATATCTGTTGGCAACTGTTGTTAACATGTTATAACTGTTGATAAAAAATTGTTGGAAGCAGCCACTTTTGTGTGGAAACCTGTGGCAATCAATCGAACAATAAAATGTATCAATTTTAATTGTTAATGAAATTGTTGTCCATTTAAATAAAAAACCTGTACCTCGATCTATTTCATAAGGTATTAGGCGATTGAGGGGCCTCCAAAAAAAATATTTTCTTGAATCTTTTAATAATCTCAAAATCCTTAAAATCAGCAATATTTTGGGATCTTAAAATTGAAAATTGCCTAAGCCCACATAACTCGCCACTGGAAATATTCTGATTTAATGATTTGGTATAAGCAAACTGTTAATAATAATAACCACAAACCGCAGAACCGACGATATTTAAATGCAATAAGTAATTATTTTCAGGTTTTGAACACAAGTAAATTTGACTCTTTTCACATTCGTGATTTTGCCCTTGTACCGACGCGATGATATGTTACACATTTTATAATTGATTAATCTTTACAAAAAAAGTCATGTCAGTAATTTTTTAGGAAAATTCTTATTTTAACTTTAGTTATTAAATCCCCATTTTTTAAAACTGAAAAAATATTTTTTAAATTTAAAATGACTAGGAATTACGAAACTAAACAGGTCTATTAATTGCTGATATTCGCCACAAAATCGTTTATCAATTGTTTGGAGCATATTTTATGACGTAAACACCATTTTTCAATTTTGGCAAATTTGAGCAAAGCTACTATTTTTTTATTTTTTACGAAAACTTAACTTTATCAAGATTAATATAATCTATGGCTTTCTGAAAATTTAACGCTGAGATCATTCTAGATTATTTAGAAAGAAATAAGCTTATTATAATAAAAAAAAACCATTGGATATTTATGATTGTTTGAATATTTTCGGAAATCGATTTAATATTTCCACTTATAATTTTATACAATACATTGAAGAAGTATATAAAATATTAAAGAAAACATATCGATTTATGAATAACAGAAGACGTGCTTTCTTTTTGAATGATGAGTACTTGTTCAAATAACATAACTATTTAAAATTCTCGTATTAAATAACAAGTTTTTTTTATACAACGAATAAATATTAACATAATATCATAGTTTTCTTCTATAGATTATATAAGTAAATACCTTCATCCAAAAGTTGAAGGAGCGGCTGTTGATTTTTAATAATCTTTCCTAATTGATGTTGATGAGTTTATCTCGTGTTTGTATAATTTATAACTTTCTTTCTGTTACGGCCAAGGTTACAAGTAGAACAATATTTTTCGCAAGAATTAGGCAAACCTTTATTTTATGTGTGAAGAGTGCAGAACAATACCATAGAAAAGTCAAAGCTCATAATGAAAGTTATTTGTAACAAAACAGGAAGCCAGTAAAAATGATTACTTTTTGATTTTGATCTTAATTTAAGTAATAATTTAAAATCGCATAAACTAGGTAATTTATATTTTTTGTACATAGTATTTAAGTTAGTTTTTAATAATTTCAGGAAATAATTTATGTAAATACATATTTATCTGATATAATGGACTAAAAATCAATTAAAATTAAAATTGTTTATTTTTTTCCCTTTTTTGATGTTTTATCTTAAAATGATTAAGTTTTGCTCATTTAACAAAGTACAATATTTTTATAAATTTTTGTCAGTAAATTTTTATTATACATATTACAATTTTATAATGACTAATATTATAAAATATTTATATTATTATCATTACTTTTATACGAAATTCGAAGAGTCTTAAGAGCAATTTCCTAAACGGAAAATATAGTGGTTTAGTTCTGTAGTCATAAAAGCTAGTACGAACAACATTTTTGCATAATTTTTTTTGTATATGATTTAGAAGTCATTTCTTTAATTCCTGCCAGAAGGAAAAAAAATTGGAGAATTTACAAAAAAAAATATAATGATCTAAAAGTACCTTAACTATGGACCTCTCTAATTAATTTTGTGCTAGGTTGCAGAAGGTAACTCTCTGGCAGGATGTAGCCTAATCAATTTAGATTATAAATCTGAAAAAAAATTGAAAATATAACGAGGGGAACTTGAGTTATGACTGCAGAACTAATGCTCGATTTCATGATTTCTCATAATTTTTCCTCCTAAACTCGGGCGCCCTCTAGGGATACGCATTAATTATCAATTATTTGGTCATAATTTGCAAAGAAGCTCCAGAAAAGTGGGATGGATTTTCTATTCCTTGTTATTATCTCCAACGGAAAATTTATCGCGGGTGTCTAGGAAGATGCTCTTAAGTCATATTCATTTCTTTCAAATTTCGGGTTATCTCGCGTTAGCGATCGTTTGCTATTGGGTCAGAATATTTCTTATGTGTCTTCGATATCTTTGCACGTGATTGTACATACATTACATCCTAGGGTTGAAAAATATTTAATAATTTACTCAACAAATTCACAGAAAATTGTAATTAATATGTACCTATAATAAAAAGATATATTTATAACTTTCTTCCATATATTATTCATACAATTTTTATTCAAAAAAAATTTAAATCGGTTAAAACGTTCTCTAATATTGTTTATGAAATATAAAAACACAAAACCCATATTCCAAGCTATTTACATTTTATACAGATTAATGTTTATTTAGAATTGGTAAAAAATTCTAACCCTTATGGGCTATACCTCCATCTTTTATAATTTATCCTTTCATTTCTTAATGATTAAAAAAACAGTTTTTAATTTACCGTAATTTAAAGATACATTAATTTTTTATTATGGTAAGTCTTAAAGTGAATTATTTAACGTTCTGGATGCTTTAACATTTCATTTTTAAATTAATTATAAATAATAGGAGTATTAAATTAGACCTGTAGTCATTTATTGAAATTATAACCACACCTTTTTGTACAATAATAATTCATCATGACATTTCCTACTCTTATTTATAAATTCAGAAATAATCGAATACATCATTCCAACAAAGAAAGGAATCAATTGACTTTGAAAGTATTATAATAAGCAATTATTAATACGTTCACTTTTGCTACTTGTTTAAAAAAACTAAATTAGTAATTAATTAGAGAATAAGTAGAAACTCAAAACAATAAAAAATAGTTTTATTTAAATAAAATTAATACTTTGATTTCAAGATAACATTGTTAAACTTTAAACTTAATTTGCAAAACGGTAAGCGGGGGGCGACCCTAGACCCCTCCTGAAAGTATGCATTTTTCTTCTCTTGGGATCTAGAATTTTATAGGGGTTCCAAACTTGAAGGTTTGTAACTGTCTTAATTTTTACGTTTTTGCTCATATTTATAATTTTTATGGCTTATTTAAAAAAAAAAAACGCTTCCATAGCCTGATTAAAAATTTGATCCAGCTTCGAGTAAAATTATCAAGAACCCAAAGTCTTTTTGGATCAGCGGGTAATTTCAATTATTCATAAATTTAAGCTCCAAGCTCTCCGTCTACGGCTTTATTTTCAATAACCAAAATATTGCCTTGTATAGAACGTATATAAGCACCATATTTCTAGGAGTAATTATTTATGGGAATTTGTCATGGAGTGAAAATATTGAATGCGTTGTAGGTAATTAAGCAAATACTTACAGTACCCTGTATAATACAGGGCGATGATAAAGTTTGGAACAAAATTCGTAAGAACCGTATTTAATTTTTTGGAGCAAATCGCTCGGTTAGGTCCATTTTAGTTTTTAAAATGCCATTTCTTGGTATAAAAAAATATTAATGAAGTCACTGGTGATTTATTAATGACGTCATCATCGATTTTTTAAATGAAAATCTCCACTTTTTTTACTCGCTTTTGATAGACATTCATTCATGTCACTTGAACGATGATATAAAAAATGATACATTTAATTAATTTTAAATAAAACTCTAAAAAACAAACTTAACTTTTTTCTTTCTAGTAATGCTTTTTATAAAATTGATGGGTTCAAAAATTCAATTAATGATTGGAACCCATGAGGTCCGTGTTAATGTCTCATTTGTGCGTTTATTCTTCTGACATGTCTCTACATTTTTGAAAAATCTGTATTCGATGTATTTAAATCTATTTTAACAAGTTGAACATCGTAATGTTTAAAAAAAATTGTTCCCCCAATCACCTTATTTTTTTCGCAATTTTGTCAAAATTGTTAACTAGAAAAAAATAATAATAATATTTTAAGAAAAGGGATTTTCTGAAAAATATAAATATTTTAAACATTTTAGCACAATTATATTTATTTAAATAATTTAATCCAATTTTCTTAATATCTTAAAATATCTATTGGTTTTATATTTTAGATTTATTTAGAACACAGATGGATTTAATTGCATTAAAACTTACAACATTGTGCTAAAATTATATGCAATTTTCGTACTAAATAAAACAAAACTTAAATAAATAGTTGCAGCAAATACTTGAGTACATACTTTTAAACCAAACCAGGTCATTTTGTTTGGTCATCAGGTTCGAAACTATTTAAAATTTTTCTGATTAAAATACCAACTGGTTCTATAAAACGTTTCATTAAAATTTATCATAACTAAATTTACGTAATTAAGGAGGTTAATTATATCTTTAAATTAATATTGGCATCGTATTAAAACCTAAGCAATAAAATTTAAAGAGCGTAAAAATAATTAATTTCAGGAAACACCTTTTCTTGCGTAAAATATATTGGTAAAACTTTAAGAATTGAATTGTTCTTTACAATTTTATTAAATAACTCGATTTCGTAATAAAAACAATTTCCAAGTAAATAATTTTAACCGCATCTGATTACTTTATGAGTTTGTAATTTAAGTGTTTCTTTTTTTACACTGCTTTTGCACTTGAACGCGAGAAGAAAGTAGTTTAAAAATGGATAATCCCAATTTTTTTACATTACATAAAATATGCCTACTCTAGACTTTTACTTTTTATTTTTCACTTTTTAATTTTATACTTTTTACTCGAGCTTAAATTAAAACGAAATTAACAATTATCAGTATTAATTAGTAATTTTATGGACTTACGAAAAGAAAACAATAAAATTCAACATTATTAATTTAATTAGACAGTAAAAATTAATTAAATTTCAACACTAGTTCAAAAAAGGTTAATGGTCTTTGACTGATTTTACAATTATTTTGGTGAAATTGTAGTTAATAAATTTTTATGACATTTTTTTTATTTTTTATAAAATAAAGCAATTATCTAGAGGGAATTAATACTAAATCATATAATCTAATTTTTTTGCACTTCCTTACAATAATGACCTCTTTTGTAAGAGGGACTAAAATGGTACCTTTTCTACCTGTCTTGTCATGTCACATTTTATTATTTTCATAAATAATTAATTCTGACAGGATTAGCAATCATTTTTTAGGTTAATAATGATTTTATTCATAAAAAACTAAATAAATTGTATCCACTTTGTATTGATTTTTGTAATGGACGGTTTCCTTGACTAGCTTACAGATATTTCCTATAAGGACTTGCATATTTATCAGTATCGGCCTATAAATGAATATTTATTAATTTTTTAAACTTCAAATATGACTGCTTAAAATTTTCAGTGTCGGTATAGTAGGAAACGCTAATCTCATAGAATTATAGTTCTATGGTCAATCCCCAGTTGAAGGAGCGTTCGTTTTACGTTATATGTTATATAAACCAAAGGCAGTAATCTGAGTGCAAAAAAATTAATATGCACCGAGGGAGTAAAGTGAGATAAACCCTCCTATGATTGTAGCCCTCGACTTCGTTTCGGGCAACAACTTTCATAGTCGGGATTATAACACTCACTTTACTCCCTTGGTGCATAAATAACTATTTTATCTTTCCCTCTTAATTTTTATGAGAGGTAAATTTATATAAATATTTTATAAACATGTACTTATATAAAAAAATACAAAAATTATAAAAGAACTTATAATTAATCATTTATAATATACATTATTAAATAAATGGTTTCAGTTACTTAATCCTTGAAGCAGTTAAATCCACTAAAAGCTCCTGAAGTGCTTTGATTGAAAAATTTTGACGTATAAAACCTTTATTAATCGCTATGTTTATATTTCGTATGAGGGTATTAAACCATATAATTAAAAAAAAATATAATCTTACACACAAAAATGTCGAAAAATAAAAAAAAATAAAATATATGTAAATTAACCTCTGATTAGAATACTATTACATGGATTTCACTTATATTTTGTGTAAGCAAAAACTTAAAAAATCAATTTTTTTAAAAAATTACAAGATTCGATACCTACGAAATTGGGAATTTTAACTACCAATAGATGACGCTGTTGGCCCTCTTTGGCAAATTAAGAAACTAGTATTGAGTATTGTCAGTATTGAACCTCTACATGTTTCTATTTGCGAATACTGGTTAAAGTCGCCCCAAGTGTTTTTTACAAAGTTTTTAATAAATATTCTTCTAATTTTTTTTAAATCTATATTTAATCAAGATGGGCAAACTTACTACTGACGTTTTATACAAACCTGACAGTTTCACATAGTCACTGACAGAGGGAAAGCTCTTTCCTAAAATCGGGAAAATCTTCAAACAGGATCAATAATAAAATTTTCATACGTCAAAATTTTTCTATCAAAATACCTCATAAACTAATACTTTTCCTGGCCCTTAAAGCTTAGAAAAAGATTTATATGTTTCGTGTTTAACGACTTTTAGAAAATCGAAACCCCGATATTTTTCTTGTTTTTATAATTTAATTTAAATTTCATCGTTAAAAGATCTTTCAAAAACATTTTTAAAAAATCGATGATGACATGCAAACATCTATGACGTTATCAGTAAAGTTATATTTAAAATAAAAATCCAACTTTTCGAGCAATTTTAACAAAATTAACACATTTCCAAAATTTATTATTTCATACTGCCATGTATAAGCAGCTCTTTTAATATTTCTATCGAAGTCATCTATGATGTCAGACTGAGTGTAACACAACCTATCCCTATTTGAACTTTATGCACCTAATTGAAACACCTTATTTTATTAATTTCATACCTTGAGTTATAATTGTAGTTTAATGTTGACAAAACTATGATATAAAGCGAATGAAATTTCCGAACTAAAAGGATACATTTTGCTTCCACTTGATAGAAAAAATTAAAACAAACTTTTAACTATGCAAATATTTTATAATGCACAATACATGTTTTTTGCTTTTAATAGTTTAATTACCCACGTAAATATGCTGACTACCTTTATTATCGTAAGAATAATGATTGCAATGGCCCTAATTACTTATAATTAATTTATTCTTAATCTTGTTTTAGTAGGTATAAATAATTAAGATATTCAAATTCAGTACATAATTAAACTACCTACTTTTTAGCTTACATTTATTATTAAATATTGCGTTTAATGTATTAACAATAATTGGGGTGAAACCTGTCATACTTTTAACAAGTATGAGTATGTTAAATGAACTTTTGATGTTTATGCAAATAATAATTTATTGTATTGCTATCGTAGGTAATACATATAAGTATATATAGAGAGAAAACTTAATGCTAAATTTTTAAATTTCAAAAAAACTTGGCTCAAAAAGTATACAGGGTGTCCCATTTGACGTTGGACTCTATGGGTATCTTTGTTATTATTTGAGATAATAAGTCGGTTAAATGGACAAAACCAAAAAGTTGCATTTTCAAAATATGCCTGTAACTTCTTTATTATTGGCCTTACTAAAAAACTTTGTTAACAACATAGAGTCAGTTTTTTATCTAAAATTTAATAACCTAACCAGATTTTTTCTTAAGTCTTTGGATTGTCAGGAAATAATCCAAACTTTGTTTTTCTTATGGCGGCCATATTGGAATTACACATATTTGAAATCAGTGTTTTTTTCTGAGAATTTTTATATACCACATGTCACATTTAATAAATATTTTACGGAAAATGGGACAATTAATAAGACGCATAAAGGATTTCATGGAGTACTCGAAACTTATTAACATAGCAAGGCATAAAAAAATGAACAGTTGTAAACTGTCAATACCTTGGTGTTAACTTCGTATTTTCGTTTTTGTTATTGTTGACATTTGTATAAGTTTATTAATTTTGGATTTTGAAAATAAAATAACTTATGTAAATTGTCACAAATACATAATATGTACTGACAGTTTACAACTATTAATTTTTTTATGCTTTGCTATGTTAATAATAGGTACTCAGATTCTGGTCAAATTATTTAAGTTTAAAGGCCTGTAAATTTAAATTTGTTATATAGGTTGTAATGGACAATTTCCATGGTTACCTCATTTGTCTCTAATTAATAGTATATTATTCAACGAGCGAGTAAAGATAGCCATTACTCACGAAGACCGAAATTGCGACACGAGCCGGCAGGCGAGTGTCGTAAAAGGTCTGAGTGAGTAATGGCTATTTAATCGCGAGTAGAATACTATACTTTATCTACGACGATTTTTCACTTTTAGATTCCTATCTATTATTGTCATTTTGCTGGCCGTTATTTTCATTAACACCTATGTTTACTCTAGATTTTTGTTCTATGGCGTAAAATTGACAGCCCAATTTAACCTCTAAAATCACCTGACACCTAATTATATTTCTTATATTTTTAATGTTTCTCCAATCCATAAAGGCTCTGTATGCCATATTATACCTGTCTTTTGATATTATAATTACTTTTATTAATATAATGTAATTGTAAATTCACTTTGATTCACTTTCTTTAAAAAAATAATATTTCAAATTGAAATTATTTTGACAGCGGCGCACGCAAGTGAAGATGGCGCCGTCACATTCTATTCGTGTAACCTCGTTACCGGTCGGTTTTTAGCCAACTTCAGCCCGTTTGTTATGATAAATGTTTTGAAAATGCTGTCTCGTGATTGGTTCCAGCTAGTGTGTTATGGAGAGACATTTGATTTAAATGGAGATATAACACACGGCTAAATTGTAATGATTGTCATTAATTAATAAGAAATGGGTACGTAATTAACATGTTATTCAATAGTCGTAGATAAAGGCCTTTTATTTTGGCCAGAATCTACGTACAAGTATCGAACACTCCATGAAATCCTTCATCCGTCTTATTAACTGTCCAATTTTCCTGCATTTTCCGTAAAATATTTATTAAATGTGATATATGGTATATCAAAATTCTAAGATAAACACACTGATTCCAAATATGTGTAATTCCAATATGGCCGCCTTAAGAAAAAACAAAGTTTGGATTATTTCCTGGCAATCCAGTGACTTAAGAAAAAATCTAATTGGCTTATTGAATTTTAGATAAAAAACTGCCTCTATTTTGTAAACAAAGTTTTTTGGTATGGCCTATATTAAAGAAGTTACAGTCATATTTTGAAAATGGCACTTTTTGGTTTTTTCAAGATGGCGCCCAAACTATGTAAAATTCAACTGTCTTGTCAACGAATTATTATTGAAGATACTAAAATGCACTACTTTGTCCATTTAACCGACTTTCTATGTCCAATAATAACAAAGATACCCATAGAGTCCAACGTCAAATGGGACAAAAACCAACTTTAAACAACTAAGAATTAATGTAACTTAATTTTCGACCGAAAAATAAAATTAATATATTTAAAAATAAATTAAAAAAATGACAAGTAGTTCTTAACATAGGCGTTTTTTAAGAAACCTTTTTTCATAAAAATTATGTAATTTTATAAGATTTTAAGTCTTTTAATTTAATTTAATTTAATTTTAAAAACAACATTCGGTTAGGTTTGTTTTATGCAAGACTTAAGTAATCAAAAAGTAGTTAAGCAGGTGTTATCAAATAATATCCAGTTTCTCTCTCGTATCTTTGGAGTAATATAGAAAGTGGTGACCAGGGAGCAGGGCACTGGAATTTCCAAATCAAGATTCATCAGCAATTTTATAGAAAAATAATTAATTTGTTTTTATTACATAATTTAAAATAACGTACGTTAAAGGTTAATTCTTAACAGGTACATTGTTATAAAAATTTTAAACGCATTTAGTTTAAATAAATTTAAACAATAATTTTCACCCTTTAAACAATTTATCTAAGATATTAATTAAATTATTTACAAGTAAATTATTTCGGTTAAAATTATGATATATATTGTACAGGGTGAGCTAAAATGATTGTGGTTTGATATGTACGCAACCAAATACGCTGGTTGGTACACCTGAAATCTTAAAAAGAAAATCTCCTACTAATCCAATGCTGTGGCAAATGTTTTTTCCAAAATCTCAAATTTCACAGCAAATGTCAAATATTGAAAAGGTTTTTCTTCTTTTTCGAGGCAGATGCTAACACAAAACAAAGATTTACGCAAATTAATTTTGATAAAAACTGACCTTTATGAAATAGAAGGCACAATAACGAAATTCAAAAATCTGAAGTTTTGACACAACGATAAAAATTACACCTACGCCTCTGCTTTTGTGAAGTCTTGTTACTTTGTTTTAATTTTGACATGATTTTGTGATGCTATGAACTTGAAGCAAACAAATTCCCCAAATTTCTAGGCGGGAAATTTGAATTGACCACAATCATTTTAGCTCACCCTGTACTTGTAATTATGTCAAATATAAAGTTTATATGGGAATTGAGTCTAAGTTCCTATAAGTGGTATGCTTTCAAATCAAGTTATATGATAACATTTTTACTGTTTAGATATGGAACCAAAGGGCTGTAGACTGTAGAGAAATTGTAAGCATTTAAGTGGTACTTTCGTAGATATGTATATTCTAACAGAAAAAAAATTATCGTTAGAATCCTTCTTAATTTTTTTTAAATAGCAACATACATATGTCATGCAAACACATCATTGGAAAGCTATTTTTTGTACTTTCGATTTTTTTTATTTCCTATGAAAAGATAAATTGAATACTTTGGTGCATTTACCGGTCTAGTCCATTTTTTAGTGATTTCCCTTTTGTGGACATATTTACATTTTGAGTATGTACCGCAGATTCGGTCAAGTATAGAACATTATAATGTAATTATATGCATAAAAATATATGGATTAAATCCAAAATATAGGTTGATATCTAAAGATTTTTCCTGTTTCTTCAATTTACACCATAAATCAACAAGAATTTAGGGAATTAAATTCTCAAACTGAACACAAAATCTATCTTCTTGAAACTAATTCAAGTTATTTAATAAGTTTAGTTAGTAGTTTTCTGGAATAGTAACTACTTTATTGCGGATCCGATTGTTTTTTTACGAATTTAAGAGCATCTTCCTACACACCCTCGATAAATTTTCCGTTGAAGATAATAACAAGGAATAAAAAATCCATCCCACTTTTCTGGAGCTTCTTTGCAAATTATGACCAAATAACTGATAATTAATGCGAATCCCTAGAGGGCGCGCGAGTTTAGGAGGAAAAATTGTGAAAAATCATGAAATCGAGCATTAGTTCTGCAGTCATAACTCAAGTTCCCTCGTTAGATTTACATTTTTTTTGAGATTTTTAATCTAAATTGAGTAGACTACATCCTGCCAGAGAGCTACCTTCTGCAACCTAGCATAAAATTAATTAGAGGGGACAAAGTTAAGGTACTTTTAGATCATTATATTTTTTTTGTACATTCTCCAATTTTTTTTCCTTCTGGCAGGAATTAAAGAAATGACATCTAAATCATCTACAAAAAAAATATGCAAAAATGTTGTTCGTACTAGCTTTTATGACTGCAGAACGAAACCACTATATTTTCCGTTTAGGAAATTGCTCTTAAGACCTTTGCTTTAAGGACTGCCGTAGAGCCTAAAAATTAGCTTTTCGATGATTTATTTAATGTATACGTAGCAATTTTAAAAAATTCATGATAGCTGCTCAAAAATCCAGGCAATAAAAACCGTTTTTTTTTCTTATAAAAATATTTGTTCGATGGTCCAATTTGAAATTGATTATAATATAATAAATAACCGCTTTGGTTCCATTTATTAAAAAATGTCAAAAACTACAAGGGTTGATATATTTAAAGGGTTGGAAATTTCTTAAGAGCATATTTTAAAAAAGCTCTTTTAGTCTAATTATCACAAATGAAGATTTGGTCTAATAAGTCTTATGGACCGTTTTTCAGAATTTTTTAAAATATTTTGGAAATTATATTACTTCTACTTTTTATATATTTATTTTTAACTCCCTCGGTCTGCAAATATCGTATAAATGAAGTAATCAGAATGATTTCTTTATGAAATATTATAATAAATCTGTACTATAGCAAAGAATAATATAAAAATTACTGGAAAACAACTTAAACTTCTAAATTCTTCACTATTTGGTACATTAGGAGAATAAAAAATCCAAAAACAAAGAATTAATTTTTGGAGTATATCATTACGGTAGTTAAGGATCAATTGGTTCGATTTGGAACTTCTTCTGTTCATTCTGTTTCATCTTTGATCAAAATTGTGTAACAAAAGCGTGTGTCATTATATTTTATAACAATAACCGACTTTTAAATCTATCAATAATTCTTAAAATATGGTAGAAATTTGTGCTCAATTTATTTATTTGTTGCCTCAAAATCAGATATGTAGAAATGAAATTATAAAAGATCAAAACAAAATTTTCTTTCGTCAATCCCAATATTTTTTCAAAATGTATACCATAATCTCGGACGGAGGTTAAGGAGTTAAAATACAATTTTTGTTTTTATATTGTAAAAAAGTCAAAGGTCAAAAGATATCTGAAAATATAATTAAAAAAAAAATTTTAAATGAAAAGTTGAGTTAATCATGAAATTTTAGATCAAATGATTTAAGTATTTAGGAAGAAAACGATCAGGAATTTAAAAAATTTTTTTCGTACAAATTACTTTCAATATTACAAGGTGTTCTTTTTAAAATCGATTTCAGGTGTAGATATGACAGAACAGTCTATCCTTTTAGTTTTGGAGATTTAAAATGAAAAAAAGTATAAGAAATTAGTGTCAGTTTTCTATACTAATTAAATTGATAAATGTACTAGCCAAGGACAATATTCTTTTGTTAAAATAGTTTTAGTACACCTAAATTTATATTACATTTGAAATTATTTGTTTAATTAAACGAATACTTCCTTATGGTTAAATAATAGATACGTTTTCGCAAACTAGTTTCGTAAATTTCTTAATTTTACATCATCAGGCGAAATCTACAAAAAGTTTTACATTTATTTATACATATTTACATGGTTTTAAAAAATGTACAATTGTTCTTAACAGTGGACAAATTAGTTTAAAATTACATTACGATTACAATGACAGTACTTACGAGTCAATACAAAAATCCACATAAATACATTTATATTAGGGGTCTTCATCAACCAATCTCTCAACATTTATTTGTATATTTTATACTACTTATTAATTTCAATTAGTTTGAACTTTATAATAATTAATTTTCAAACCAGCGTGCTCAATTTTGAGGTTATAAGTTGCATAGATAATATAATTTATATAGAATGTAAACTCAATGCTAAATTTTGATAACACAAAAAAACTTGGCCCCAAAAGTATAGATGGCGCTTTATGAACCTAAAGAAAAAATCAACTTGACGAATCATTTTTTAGTTGTCAGAATTGATAGTTATGTTAGCTTTCAAAATGTATCAGTTTTATGTTTTTTAGAGAAATGATACTTGAGTTTAAAAGGGTCTTGTTACTGTTACCGTTGGATTTTCAGCAAATTTTTATTAATTCTACATCTAGGTATGTTTACTTTTTCTACTTACATCCTATCCTTACATCTCACATTTTTAAAATATTTTATTAATTTTCAAGAATACTTTTACACTGGGTTTATACAAGGAGATACATTTGTTTCTTAGTTGTTCTTCATCCGTTTGGTATTTAATTGCTACATCAAGTTCAATAGATAAGGTGATGAGGTTGTTACCATTGATTTTTGGTGAATATTTGTGACCATTATTGAGTAGGTTTTCTTCTTCTGTTGTTAGTTGCATGTCGCTCAAGTTAGTGAACCTGGTATAGAATTTGTGTATTTTCTTCGGGATGATTGCATCTTTTTTCTGGGTTTCTTTTTTGTTCTTAATTAGATTGTTGATTGTGTTAGTTTTCCTCTGTGCGTCTTTTTGTTTGTAAATGTCTGAGATTCGGATGATTCTTCCTTTAATCCTTCCTCACAAATGAAGAAAAGTTTAAACACAACCATGAGAATAACATTGTCAACTATAACATCGAAAATGATATTATAAAAGAACTCAAGAAGAAAATAACAAAGGAAAATGTCACGGTCACACTTGCAGATAAAGGAGCTGGGTTAGTCTTAATTAATAATGATAAATATCTAAGTCTCACTAACCAATTTCTCTCAGATAACAATTACATAGAACTCAATAACAACCCTTTAAACAAATTTTTAACAAAAACAAAAAACATTATAAAGAATACTGCAGAAACAATTAAAATTTTTAACAATAAGAACCTTAATATAATACCAATGAATCCAATCACACCACAAATGTACAGCCAAATTAAACTACATAAAAAAGAATTAGCAATACGCCCTATAGTAACATTTTACAACTCACCAACGGATAAATTAGCCAAAATTCTTAATAAAATTATCACAGTTGATATTAACTACAAACCCAAATATACTATCACTAACTCGAAAGAACTTACAGACAAACTCAAAACTATTAACTTACCACCTAACAACAAACTTATATCCTTTGACATAGTCAACTTATACACTAATGTCGATATTAATGAAACCCTCAAACTAACTGACGACATTTTAAAAAATAACATTACAAACCGAACACACATAGAACACATAAACGAACTACTAAAAATTACAACAGAACAAAACTTTTGTTCTTTCAACAAGAAAATATATAAAATGCCTGACGGGCTACCAATGGGTTCACCTATTGCACCCATCTTAGCCAACATATTCATTGACAATCAAGAAAATCAAATTCACAAATCACACTTAGCCAAACACATTTTCAAGTGGTACAGATATGTTGATGACATTTTATGTATTTGGACGGGTTCCAATGAGGAGTTAACTACATTTCATAATGAAATTAACAACTTACACCCAAAGATAAAATTTACTTTAGAAATCGAAATAAACAACTCCTTAAACTTTTTAGATCTTTCAATTATTAAAAACAACTCAACATTGGAATTTGACATACAGGGTGGGCCAATGAAAACGAAACAGACGAGTTTTGAAATAGTTAATAAAAAAATTTGAAAAAATGCTCGGACAGGTCAACTTTAGTTTCGAGGGGGACATATTTTGCAATAGAGCTGATTCAAAAATCCATTCATCCCTGCGCCCTATGGACACAACCCCTTAAATTTTAATAGGGATGGTGGGGTAAGTAATACCTCGTTGGAAAGATCTTTTTATCCAGAGTAACATACAAAAAAAAAGTTAAATCGATCGATTCGTTTTAAAGATATTCAAAATTTAGCAAGTAGAGATTTCATGCCTTTTAAAATTGTGCCATGAACACCGCACCTTCAATTTTAAGTGTTTTGATAAGGTAAGTAATACCGTTTCGAGAGGGACATACTTTGCAATAGAGTTGATTCAAAAATCCATTCATCCCTCGCCCTTTGGACACAACCCCTAAAATTTTAATAGGGATGGTAGGGTAAGTAATACCTCGTTGGAAAGATCTTTTGCCCAGAGTAACATACAAATAAAAAGTTAAATCGATCGATTCGTTTTAATGATATTCAAAATTTAGCAAGTAGAGTTTTCATACCTTTTAAAATTGTGCTATGAACACCACGCCTTCAATTTTAAGTCTTTTGATAGGGTAAGTAATACCTCCTTGGAAAGTTCTTTTTACCACAAGTAACATACAAAAAAAACAAAAGTGAAATCGATTGGTTTGTTTCAAAGAATTCAAAATAAAACAGTATTGCACATTATTTTTTATTTAACCAAACTAAACTTAACTAATCTTTTTGAAGAAAACTTAACACTTTAAAGAATCCCATAGATCCCGACACTTTCAAGGATGTTTTTATTATTTTATTAAATGTTCGAATTGAGTTCCACCAACCTCCATGCAAACGCAAATTTTGCTCAAAACGAATTCTTACATTTTGTAACATTTCAGCAGTAATTTCTCGGCATTCATTAATAATTCTCTGTCGTAACTCTGCTAGAGATCCTGGTTCCGTTGCGTAAATCTTACTTTTTAAATGCCCCCAAAGGAAAAAATCAAGGGGAGTAAGATCGGGAGATCGCGGCGGCCACTCCAAAGGTCCTCTACGCCCAATTCATTGCCCAGGAAACGTCGTATCCAAGAATTCCCTAACAGGCTTTGTGTAATGAGGAGGGGCTCCATCTTGTTGGAAAATCAGATGGTCTTCTAAATAACGATCGTCATTTTCGATAATATCGTCAAGAAATGGATGAACAAAGTTTTGAAGTAGATCCAAGTACATATCCCCTGTTAGATTGCCATCTAGAAAATAAGGACCAATAAGACGGTCTCTAAAAATTCCAACCCACACATTCAATTTTTGAGGAGTTTGAGTGTGAACTTCATGAAATACCCTAGGATTCTCATCTGACCAATATCGACAATTATGACGATTAACGGTTGAGTTTAAGAAAAAAGTGCACTCATCAGAAAAACAGATATTATAAAGATAATTTTCATCAGCAATTATCCGTTCCGTCATCACCTCACAAAATTGCAGTCGCCTGTCAAAATCATCTTCATTTAACTCATGAATCAAATGAATTTTATAGGGATGATATTTATGACCTTTCAATATTCGGCGAATGGTTGTTCTGCTAATGTTAGTCACAGTCTCCAGTTTTCTTGTGCTTAAAGTTGGATCTGCAGCAACTTGTCCCAAAACACCTATTTCAACGACCTCATTTCTTATTGGACGAACATTACCAGGATCGCGTTTCTTATTACCAAGAGAACCAGTATTTTTAAATTTTGCAACCAACTCCAGAACGTATTTTCGGTTACAATGTTTGTTTGGATGTTGTTCATTAAATAAATTAGCTGCACGATGAGCATTCTCATCGTTTTTAAAATAAAAAGTGATTAATTCAACCCTTTCTGGAATTGTATAAACCATTGCTAGCAGAAGCTTTTACAGAAGTTCACAAAATTTTAAATGTTGATTTCTCATAATTAGTCATAAACAGTTTTAACACGATGAAAATCACCACTAATACAAAATACAACTGATAAAAAGAATCTCAATGTGGTTATAAATCGTTTTATGTTTTGCATTGTTTTGTTCCAGATGTTACAAAATTTTAAACAATTCCTCGAATAAATTTAAATTTGTTTTTTAAAGTCTCTCATTTGTAGAAAATGAAAATAAATTGCGTTTTACATGTTTTTGTATGTTACTTTGGGTTAAAATATCTTTCCCAGGAGGTATTACTTACCCTATCAAAACACTTAAAATTGAAGCCGTGGAGTTCATAGCACAATTTTAAAGGCATGAAAACTCTACATGTTAAATTTTGAATATCTTCAAAACGAATCGAAGGATTTAACTTTTTTTTAGCATGTTACTCTGGGTAAAAAGATCTTTCTAACGAGGTATTACTTACTCCACCATCCCTATTAATTTTTTAGGGGTTGTGTCCAAAGGGCGAGGCATGAATAGATTTTTGAATCAGGTCTATTGCAAAATATGTCCCCCTCGAAACGATATTACTTACCCTATCAAAACACATAAAATTGAAGGCGTGGTGTTCATAGCACAATTTTAAAAGACATGAAATCTCTACTTGCTAAATTTTGAATATCTTTAAAACGAATCGATCGATTTAACTTTTTTTTGTATGTTACTCTGAGTAAAAAGATCTTTTTAACAAGATATTACTTACCCCACCATCCCTATTAAAATTTTAGGGTTTGTGTCCATAGGGCACAGGGGTGAATGGATTTTTGAATCACTTCTATTGCAAAATATGTCCCCAAGGATGACGTGTCCGAGCGTTTATTCAAAATTTTTTATTAACTGTTTTAAAACTCGTCTGTTTCGTTTTCGTTGACCCACCCTGTATATCGTAAAGTTTACGACGTAAACCAACACTAACTGACTCTCTAATACCATTCAACTCAAATCACTGCATGCAACACAAGCTAGCTGCCTTTCAAAGCTTAATACACAGAGCATACAATATACCACTTAAGAAAGACAAGTTTGACAGAGAAATAAACATAATTAAACAACTAGCATATCAAAATTTAATTCCACTACACATTATTAACAAATTAATTTACAACAAAGAACAGAAAATAATTAAAGACCTACTGATTCCAAATCTATCAAGTGTCTATGAAGAAGACAAACAATACCGCAGCTTCACTTTTCAAGGGAATGTCAATAATAGACTAAAAACCTGTTTAAAAATACTAACATACATCCAGTAAATAAAACTAAATACAAACTCATCAACCTACTTAATAACACAAAAGAAAAACTAGATAAACTTGAAAATAACGGTGTATACAAAATAACTTGTAAAAATTGTAACTCAGTCTATATAGGAGAGACAGGTAGAAAAATAAAAACGCGGATTAAAGAACACTGCACAAATTATAGTACATCAAATTTCGGACGTCATTTATATGATAATAAACATAAAATTGATGAGACAAAAACGAAAGTACTACACAACGAGAAGAAAGGTCTAAAGTTGACATTGCTAGAAGCTTACGAAATAGAACAAGCAAAGAAAAATACAAACATAATTTTATTAAATGTTAATCTTAAATTTAGACCACTGTATCTTTGCCTTAAAAACACCAGTCATTCTTAAATACACAGAACACCCTGTATATGAACAATAATCCTCCTAACAATAATATCAACCTAATTATCTAAAAAACTAAAAACTCTTGTCACAACTTATCATAGATAACATAATACGTATAGGATGCTAACTCAATAGTACCTTTTGATAACGTAAAAGCGCCCTCTGGTTTTTTGGGGCCAAGTATTTTTAGACGCGCGGGAATTTTGAATCTGCAATTTTTATATTTGTATTTTGTAGTTTTATTACTTTATAAAGATGTATCTTTAATTTGAAAGGGTTATTTTTAAATTTTCATACAAATTTATTATTTATTAACTATAATTAAAGATACATATTTACACAAACCACCCAATTTGTAGAATATAAGATAATAAACAAAATTTTATATTTAAACATTTTATTTAAAAATTAGAAATTGTATAGAGTTACATACAAACTGTAAATAAGTAAAACAGATTTAAAGAAGATTTTAGATGTTATAAAAGTAGAAGTATGATTTACTCAAAAATAAATTAAAAAATATAAATTTTAAACTTCTACCTCTTTTGAAAATACAAATCCATTCTCCTAGGATTATCTGGAAAACCTTACAAAGTCTCACTTAGATGGTGCAAGGACAATTGTATAAACCCAGTGTAAAAGTATTCTTGAAAATTAATAAAATATTTTAAAATGTGAGATGTAAGCATAGGATGTAAGTAGAAAAAGTAAACATACCTAGATGTAGAATTAATAAAAATTTGCTGAAAATCCAACGGTAACAGTAACAAGACCCTTTTAAACTCAGGTATCATTTCTCTAAAAAACATAAACTGATTCATTTTGAAAGCTAACATAACTATCAATTCTGACAACTAAAAAATGATTCGCCAAGTTGATTTTTTCTTTAGGTTCATAAAGCGCCATCTATACTTTTGGGGCCAAGTTTTTTTGTGTTATCAAAATTTAGCATTGAGTTTACATTCTATATAAATTATATTATCTATGCAACTTATAACCTCAAAATTGAGCTCGCTGGTTTGAAAATTAATTATTATAAAGTTCAAACTAATTGAAAAATAAGTAGTATAAAATATACAAATAAATGTTGAGAGATTGGTTGATGAAGACCCCTAATATAAATGTATTTATGTGGATTTTTGTATTGACTCGTAAGTACTGTCAATGTAATCGTAATGTAATTTTAAACTAATTTGTCACTGTTAAGAACAATTGTACATTTTTTAAAACCATGTATATATGTATAATAGTATATTAACAAACTAGTTTCATAAGTCGCATATTGTAGCACGCGTTCAATTTTAAAATACGAGTCGCGTAGCGACGAGTATTTTAATGAACAAGTGCTACTATCGACTTATGAAACGAGTTTTTTATACTATTTTTTTCTATTTTGCGCCTTTTTATCTATTTAAAATAAAATATTATAGTTTTCAATTTTAGTAACTTTTCTGGTAGTTGGCAACTCTAATGTCAGGTTTGTCAAATCATCAAATAACCTTTAAATCGCTTGGCAACTGCTACTTTAAAATCAATAAACTCCAATGCTACCAACTTCGAAAAATAAAATTTACTACTCAGTAACGCACCGATAGCAGTGCGGTACTGGCTAGTAACGCACTGCTGTCAGTGTGTTACTAGCGACTACTAACGCACCAAAATAGAAAAATAAATGTAAAACTTTTTGTAGATTTCGCCTGATGATGTAAAATTAATAAATTTACGAAACTAGTTGCGGAAACGTATCTATTATTTAACCATAAGGAAGTATTCGTTTAATTAAACAAATTATTTGTTATGGTTATAAAATTGATAAACTGAATTGATAGATTTATATTGCAATTTATTAAACGTTTAAAAGGAAACTTTATTAAAAAACTAATTTAGTTCATTATATTTATGAAATGGTAAATATTGTAGTTAATAAGGTAATAAAATTAATCTTATTATCACCACAGTTTTTACAATTGAACAAGTGTTACAAATCGTCTCATGCACAATATTTTATGATTTGATAAAATGAAGAAAGTTGTTTACCTGACCTTAATTTGTATGGCAAATTTATCATGTATTGTATAACTATAAGCCAATAAGTAAATTTAACTTAAAAGAAAATTCGCGATATGCCGCAAACCAACAAAAATATTAAAAGGTTGTAAAATCATGAAAATATTTAAAAAAGTGCTATAAAAGATATGTTTTGGTATTTAATTTTGATGATGCTAGGTATTACCTTCAATGTGGTAATATAAAATTAAAAATAAATAATCATAGTCCCTTCAAAGTAAAAAAACTGTATGGTGAACATACTAGAATTTATTTATAATAAAATGAAAATGTTGTGCTTTAATATGCTAAATTTACAGAAATTAATTTCTAAAATCATCCAATATTGTTGTGTTTCAACTTGCTGAAATGACATAAAATTTTAATTTTCATGTAAATACTTTGTGAATCTTATGAAGTTTTACTATAATATATTATGTAACGAGCTAGAAAGTGACGAATTTTTTGTGTGTGTGAAAATAGGCGAACGAGGCGCTAGCCGAGTGAAGATATCACACGAGCACGAAATTCACTTTCTTGCGAATTGCGTACGCTATTTTTCCGACGACCACGATAAATCTGTGACCATTATTAATATTTTGTTACAACAGCTCAAAAGCCATAAACATCAGTTGACATTGATGTTAGTCGAATATTTTTAGTTAAATATAATGGTCGCTGTTTTGACGGAAGCAACTGATCGAAACGAATTAAAAATATTCAATATTACTAATTTATTTAAAATTTACACAAGGAAGTAATATCAGCGGGGTTAAATATACATTTTGATCTGTCCTTATTTTGCAAGTTCAAAAAAATCCGTGAGGTGGCTTTCGGAATTCCTTTGCCGCGCCTCTATCGAAAATTACAAGAAGTTTCTCAGAGTTACAAAATAGAAACCCAAAGTCACTAGTGTAGCAATTTTAGATTTTCTAAACCACTAATATGAATTACGATTTTCTCATATGGTCGTCGGAAAAATTATTATCTTTCATTACTTGATATTTAAAATACCAAAAATTTTACAAAATATTTTGATAACGTTCAAGACTAATTAACTAACAATAAGTTTAATTGATTTTTATAACACAATTGCAAGGCTAATGATTTAAAATATCTTTGTTGTCTAGACAAAGTAAAGATATTATTAGTCATTAATGTAAGTATGCACTAATATAGAAAACAGGGTGTCCTAATAGTTCTTAAAAATTATAAATGGCAACTCCTATAGCTAATGAAAGGAAAATCTCTCGCTAATCATTGCAAAGTTATGGCCAAAAAACTAAAAAATATGATTTTGGAAATTCTTTTATATTTTCCAAACTATTACTGTTACATCAATAGAATTTGATACCATTATAAATTGTTGACTATTCTGAGCTAAATTAAAAATCCAATAAGGCGGCCATAAGAAACAAAAAGGTTGACTATCGCAGCTTCAAATCTAGGAGGGCAGCAAAAAATTTTTGAGCTCATTTAACTCAGAATAGTCAATAATTTAAAGGTTCCAAATTGCATTGATGTAGCAGTAATAGTTTGGAAAATATAAAAGAACTTTTAAAGTAACATTTTTTGGCCATAAGTTTGCAATGAGTTTAAATATCATAAATTTTCTTGCAGACCTTTTTGGGCATAAAAATGCGCAACTTTCTTTAATTTAACCGACCTCGTATTTCTTCCACTTTAAAAGGTACCAATGGTAACCATCGGAATAATCACCATCCAGTATAATTTAAAAAAATCTTTAAAAAAATAATAATATGTATTACGAAATATTACTAAATATTTTTTTAAATACCGGGTGTCCACGGAACTAGGGCCACCCTTGTAATCTTTTTATTGATGAAAATAAAAATTTGAAATTTTGCTATGTTATATGATATGGCATAAGAAAACGCATTTATTGAAATGACCCCACTATCATGCCATTTGAAAAAATTAAGATATTTGCAAAAAATGCATTTTAAAAATTATAAAAATTAATTTCTCAAAAACTGCTGAACGAATTTAATAATTTACAATTTATTTTACCTATGTAAATTATTTAAGAGGAGTTTTAATAGATTTTATTAAAAAAATACCAAAAAAAAATCCAAAATTTTTTTTGAAAGTTCAGAAATTTTTTTTTTGTCACAAACATGCTTGGAACTTACCAATGTTTAATAATAAGTACAAAAAATAGGGTGTTACATTTAAAATAAGTAACTGTCATTTTCGGTGAAATTGGAAATTTTTTTAGTTCAGTAAATGCGTTTTCTTGTGCCATATAACATACTAAAATTTCAAATTAATATTTTCATAAATAAAGAAATTATAGGGGTGACCCTAGTTTCGTGGACAGCCGGCATTTGTTTGACCATTGAGTAAGCAAAAACATTCTGTTTATTATTTTGAAAATTATGTGATTCGATACCCACCTAACATCTACTAAGATGGTCAATATTAAATTTTTATACCGCAAAATTTTCCTATCAAAACAATTTTTTCTTTTCGAAATCCCGGCTCTTAAAAATGGAAATAAAGTGGATGACGCGTCATAAAATACATTTGGTTTCGAAAAAAAAAACAAAAATAAACAACAACACATATACCACCAATATTTGCTAATGGCCAATGAACAGGATTTAGCAACACATACTGATTCATTAAAATCTTGTATTAGAACCCCAATTTTAGTTTTTTGGATTAGCCGCATCTATCTTTTCATTAATGACGGCATAAAATTATGCAGAAAATGTTGTGTATCTAAAAACTTAGTACCTATTTATCGATACGACGTTTTCATCAAGCACAGCAGAATTGATAAGAGATAGTAGATATACTAAGAATCCCTCGATACCAAGTGTCCAAATAATACAAAATCGGTTGATTCGAGCTTTTCCATATTGAATTCTAAAATAAAAAGGTGAATCATATTAAAAAAATATAGCATTTGTATTTTAGATTCCAAGGGAAGTAGTCTTTTTGAAACAGCCGTTTCCCAGGTAAAGATGAAAAAATTAGATAGAAGTGAGTATCAGCAATATTTTATCTAAGATGAACATTCTTGTAAAATGCCATACGATAAACCACGTGGGTTATTCGGGCCACTTCCACTTAGTGGCGGCCATTTTCAACAATTTTGAATTTTGTTCCTCCGAAGATGCAGTAGAGTTGTTGCGAAATGCAATGGGAAAAATTGAAATTTTAATAAATTTGTAACACCAAAATTCATCGTTTTATTTTTATTAGACTTTACCCTAGTCCAACATTTTAAATAATGACCAAGCAATGATTTTGCTTAATCTGTAATTGTATTGTATTGAAAAAAGCTGACTTTACAATTTTTAGGTGGTGAAGATGTTATTTCTGGAATAGAAATTATAAAAATGTCCAAAAAAAAAAGATTATATTTTTGCAATAATCCTAGAAATAATTTAATCCAGTAAAGATATGTAACATGCAATAGTTAATTTCATTACTATTGCGATTATGATATATGACTAGGGAAGTAGATTAACAAATTAATAAATGTGCTCGATAAATTATATTATATTATAGAAGATATTTTTCGGTACTGCTTGATGGTACGGTGTATCAATACGTAAAAATTAATTGCGTTCATGAGAGAATAAGAAAAATTTATTTAGGGATTTTGAGATGCATCCCATTGAGTTCTACTAATCCTTTTCGTACCCGAAAAAGACTGATCAAATAATACAAGTTTTGTAAAAATATAATAAATTTATGAGGCACAACAGGTTTTCAATTTTAGTTTTAAAAGCTTTAATAATTATTTTTAATATTAAAACACCTTTAAACTTGAATATTAATGTTAAAATAACTCGTACTTCAAATACAGACAGTACTAATACCAATTTTTGTTTGGATTTAAAAGGATTTAGCTGATTTTAATCAAGGTTACAGAATATTTACAAAAATAATTTACAATGAAGGTAAAATTATTATAAGATTATTAAATTTGGATTTAAAATTTCATATTGAATTTTTATTAAATTCTAGCTGTACCGGGTATTCCAGACCACCCCTGCCACCCCATTTTTTTTCGAAAACGCTTTGTCAAACATGGGTGAAATACTAATTTTAATTGCCAAAGTGAATCCAAAGAATCATTTTGGTGTACTTTTTAACATCTGGAGAACACCGAAAGTAACCAAAACCGGAAGGACTTTTAAATGACAACATAGGTCGAGCATGTAAAATTTACATAATTAACAAAGATATGCTTTTACTAAACCACGC
Organism: Stenus bimaculatus; assembly: GCA_963971135.1. Lineage (NCBI taxonomy): Eukaryota > Metazoa > Arthropoda > Insecta > Coleoptera > Staphylinidae > Stenus > Stenus bimaculatus. The sequence goes on from OZ020180.1 coordinate 21,495,812, forward strand.
GGCAAAATTAACGTATATTTCAAGAAAATTATAATGTCAATTTTACTTTTTTATAAATTTTCTTTTCTTTTCAATTATAATTTTAAAGTTCCTTCCGGTTCTGGGTACTTCCGGTGTCCTCCGAAAGTTAAAAAGTACACGAAATGATTCTTTGGATTCACTTTGATAATCATTTTTTTTATTTCACCAATGGGTGTCAAATTGTATTCAAAATATAGGGGTGGAATGGGTATTCTGGAACACCTGGTATACATAATTATTTTTAATCATAATTAAATTGAAAATTTTATTGTAAACTTGAACCCATATTACAATCACTGTATTCCTTATAATCTGGTGTAACTTGCAATTAAGTTATATAAAAGTTCTTACTATTTTACTATCTAAATACTTTAGTTTGATTAATTTTATTAAGAACCTTTTTTTGTTTTTATATGAGAATTTTGAGTTATTTAGTAATTTTTGTTAAGTTTTTAAAATCAAATAATATGTAATATACTTTTTTTACTTTTAATCTTGCTCTACGAAAATGTTTAAAATATTCCTATTTTAAGATTGTTTTCATTATATGCATAACTGCTAGTTCTTTGAAAATATGTATTATTTGAGTATCTTATACCGAATTGCATATAATCGTTCAATGGGTATTAATATTACTTTGTTATTAATATTAACAAAATTTAATTAACTTACTTAAAAAGCGAAAAATATCCAATTAAAATCACCACTAACTCATACCATAAATGTACACAAAAATATTTTCTCCGCAAGAATAACTAAATTATATTATAGATAATTGCCACATGCTTAAAAGTGAGCATAATTAACAGCACAAAAAATAAAATTCACTTGTCTTGTTTTCGAAAAATTGCGCGTATTCCTCAGTGGACGATATTAAGGCACACATAAGTAAAAGTTAATTATCTGTGGTACCGTTGGAACTCAGACCTGGCCAGTGTAAGAACGAAAGTAGGAGAAATGAAAATCAAGAGTGGTGCAGACTTTACGGTTCTACATGAATTGTCATCTAAATTATCACCATATCACTTGTCCGTCTGTGTCGTTTAGTGAATGTTTAGATATGGTTCATTATTCTAAAGAATTTTTAATTGCTAAATTATTTAGGAAATAATTGCTTATAGATGAAGGTGAAGAACTTCTGATGAAGTTTACTTATATTATATGAAATCCTCTTGCTTATAGCATTAACTCTCACTCAAATTTTATAGAAAGTAATCATTTTTACTTGCATGACCTACGCTTGTTACCAATAAAACCACAAGTATTTTTTAGAAGTAGATAAAAATATTGAGAGAGGTAAGGGAAAACGTTCATCTAATAACAGTATAGTGCAACAATCCACTACAATAAATCATAATTATTAATTAGTTCCTTCTAATTACATTTTTGATTAATACCTGTACTGCAAATTTCTTACCGGAATTGGGTCAACTATCAAGTATAAATGATATTTTTGTTTAAACTGTCAACAATAGTGTAATAATGATCTGGTGTTTGTCAATTAACTAAATTTAAATCCTAACTCTATGTAACTTAAAAACAAAGCATTTTTTTAAATATGTATTCTGTGTCTATATTTCAATTTTTTTCAGATCACTAAACCGAATTAGCTGAGAAAAAATTAGAAATGTTAAAAAATGTCAGAAAAGAGCAGGAAATAAGAATATTTTATTGAAAATATTTAGTGGTGTAGCACAAAAAAGTTATAATGTAAATAAAATGGGTCCCTCTAATTTTTTTGTTTTTTGTTATTGCGATTTTAATGACTAGAGTGTGTTTCAAATTTGATCAAATTTTCTTAAAAATGCTGTATCCCAATTTTATATTGGATGGGGATGTTTTTGTAATAATAATTCTCAAAACTTCATGGGTTAGATTGCTGGATTGCTTGATTTTAAGATAAAAGTTATATACAAGGTGACCCGTATCGTTATGCAGAAATTTTGTGATTGTAAACTAGGTTCAATTCTAAGACTAATAAACACAAAAGTTGCAGGTCTATATTTTTTTTTCAAAAGACAGCAGAATTTAATTTTCAAACTCCAAAACAGAAAATAAAGTTCTTAGAAAAAAAAATATATTTTAGTTAACAAATACTCATTCTCTACTTTAGAAAACTGGTACGGCATTTTTAATTCAGCAAAAACTAACACACCCAATAACCACAAAAATCGCATAAAGAATGATTTAAATTTTAAACTACCAAGATTTTAATGCCACATGTTAGTAAATTAAATTAAAATTGTAAGAAAGAACATAATTTCTTTTTAAATAAATTTTAAATCAACTATGTTTTTATTTAAATAGTCTTAAAATATAATTTTCTGTTTTGGAATTTGTAAATTTAAAAGTGTTATAACTTTTGAATAAAAAAAATTGACCTACAACTTTTGTGTTTATTAGCCTTAGAACTTAGAATTGAACCTACTTTACACTCACAAAATTTCTGCATAACGATACGGGACACCTTGTATATATTTTCCTAAATTGTTTACTGGGCGTTATTTACATTTTTTCAGTTAATTAAAGTATAAAACCCTGCAACTTAAAAATGAAGGAATTTTATTCTGTGTTTTTATGTTAAAATCATGAGTTTTTCGCATTTCTTTAAATAGACTAGCTCCATTTAGTGTAACATTGTCATACAGCATCTCGTACCTTTTTTCTAATAACTTCTAAACTTTGAAAAAAATAACCAGTCCAAGAATATTGACAAATTATTAAGGAATTTAAACATTTTATTTAAAATGTTTAATGCTATACAAAAAAGTTTTGGTGTAAAAAATGGGTATGTACTCCCCTAATGCACTCTCCTATGTATTTTTTTTATATTTCTGTCTCGTTGCCAATGCAGAACTTACCGTTTTTCTAAATTTAAACAAATATAAAAAAAATAAAATACTAAAAAACAAAGAAAATTTAACAAATATTTCCAACCTTTATCTTAGTTTTGATCAAAATTTTTTCACATATATTTAGAAACACTCTGATATATTGAGTTGAGGAAAAAAGATAGATTATACATGGTACAGAAATTAAGAATCGCCTTATAAATAGTTTATAAACTTTTCCCAAGATGTATGTGTTATGTTCGGTCAGTAAAGGGGCCCTCATTATTTTTGGGCTTAAGGCTTCAAGAAACCTTAATCCTGCACTGACACAACCGATATTCTCTGGAGTAGTTAAAGTATAAAATAACAAAACTATTCTATTTAACTAGTTATTTCATGTAATACCGTATTACACGCATTAAAGGTAACATACGAGGGGAGGTCCAAAAGTTCGCGCGCTTGGCTCAAAGGAGTGACTTAAGCAGCTCATATTTTGCAATAACATTAGCACATGTTCCTATAGTGTTATTGTAAAATTTAAATCTTATAGGTCGGTTACATTTATTTATTTTAAGTAAATAGTCAGCGTGGAAAATATTGAGCACCGAGCAGTAATAAAATTACTGACAAAACAACAAAAACCTCCTTCTGTAATTCGAACTGAAATGCTAGCTGTATACGGCGATGCTACTCCATCAGAAACCATGATAAATAAGTGGTCTAAATTATTTAAATGGGGCCGGGAATCCATAAAAGATGACCCACGCAGTGGACGTCCTCTTGTTGCAAAAACCGCGAAAACATCGATAAAATAGAAAAATTAGTTGTGGAAGATGCCAGATTAAAAAAGAAGCAACTCTCACTATTGACTAGGTTATCAGAAACAAGTATTTTACGTATCCTATATGATTATGTTGGCATGACAAAGGTAAGCGCACGATGGGTTCCAAGAATGCTCACACCAGTTCAAAAAGCTAACCGAGTTGAATTCGCAAAGCAATTTTTGGCCTTATGTGAGGACGATCCAGAATCTACAATTAACCGGATAGTTACTGGGGATGAAACTTGGGTTCACTATTATGATCCAGAGTCAAAGCACGAGTCAATGCAATGGCACAAAAAAGGTGGTCCACACCCGAAGAAGTTTAAAGTGGTGCAATCGGCAGGAAAGATCATGCCAACGATATTTTGGGATTCAAAAGGAATTTTATTAATTGATTATAATGAAAAGGGCAAAAATATTAGTGGAGAATACTATGCTAAGATACTGTTTAGACTAATGTGATGCTTCTTCATGACAATGCACCTGTTCATAAGACTTTCATTGCAATGGATGCAATAAGGAAATGTGGGTTCGTAGAAATTAATCATCCTCCCTATAGTCCAGATATGGCCCCTAGTGACTATTATTTATTCTCAAATTTAAAAAAAGAAATTCGTGGACGAAGATTTCAAGGAGATATTCAAGTGCAAACTGCAATAATGGAACATTTTGCCGCGAAAGACGAAAGGTATTTTTATCAGGGATTAGAAAACCTAATTAAAAGATGTAATAAGTGTATAGAAATAAAGGGAAACTATATTGAAAAATAATCATTTCCTTACTTTAAAATTTTTATTTCTTCATAACTACCGCGCGAACTTTTGGACCTCCCCTCGTAAGTATACATTTCTAAAATTTGTTATTGAATACGTTTATCTCGTGTAACTCGATCGGGATCGAATTGAAAAGCGATTGACTCAATCCGCATTTTTTGCGATATAAACACGTAGGATTGGATTCACTTTCAGGATTCAGTTTAATAATCCAATCCTATAAAATCATGGGATTGGACTTTGTAATCGCGATAGGATAAAAATTTGTAACGACATAAACGCGATTGACTTTACAAAAGTTACTAGTAAATTATGTCATCGAAGTTGGCACATTTGACTGCTGTCAGCTGTTACAGTGCTGCATTCATAACCATTAACCATGCAATTTGCTATAACCTAGCAGGCTTGAGAGTTTGAGAAGTTATTTTATTAAAAATACTCCTAAATTAAACATAACGAGTGATATTGAGGTTAAAAAAGGAAACGTCGGAATGTTTGAAGGAATTTCTTTCTCTTTAGTTGATAACTAGGAATAATCATGGATTGAAAAATTAAATCCAGGCCAAATGAACTCTGACGAGATAAACCAAGATAAACGCGTTGTTTACGTGATTGATTGAATTCTGTCATAATCCTATTTTCAATCCAATCCGGATCGAGTTAAACGTAATCTTGAATTTTGAAATTTTCTTTTTGAATCGTACACTTTTGTAGAATGTAATTTTAAAATTAGGGCCGAAAAAGGCCAAAAAAATTGGAAGAAACAAACTTTCATATAAATTAAATTTAGACTTAAATAGCCAAAATTTCAAAAAAACTAGGCTTATTCCGACCTTGGCTCTATTGGTTTTTATGGATGAAAATTGATTTACTGTCTACGATTTTCTTCTAATCGCTTCTTTTTGGCACTGCCCAAATACGATCCAAATGTAGATGTATCTGACCTCTGACAACTCGGAAGAATTGATTATTTTACAAAGTTTGCGACCGAAGAACTAGAAACATGTAGCATATCCTTATCGGATTGAATAAAATTGAATATAAAGAATCTTCTGCTTTTACTATTATCTTATTTATCCAAATGTTCCAATACATCTACTTCTTCTAAAAATCAAATTTCTATTTTATTTAAAAAAAAATAAAGATTCGGTTAATGATTAAAATGGATAAAAGTTATTAAATAAAATAGGATTTTGATATTGATTATTAAATATAAAATCAAATATGTAGGACATTTTTTGTGGAAAATACAAAATCATAATTACCTGTTAAAATTTTTAAAACTATTTTAACAAACTTTTTTTCCTAATATTGAAAAACAAACCTAAAATATAAATATACAGGGTGTAACAAAAGTAACGTAGAATAACTGTAACTTTTTAATTTAAACAATTACATAAAAATGTTAAAGACAATTGGCAATTCTAACTACTTGTTGGTGGCGCTGTTTTAACGGAAAGAGCTTATCGAAAGGAGTAAAAAAATTTTCTATTATATTTATATTTTAAACAAAAACCTATCTATTAATTTTTTTAGCTCATAAAACATGTTAAACATATAAGCGTGTATTCAGCGCCCGTGATGAAAAATTTAGAGGCGTCTTTAAGGTTAAACACGTGATTAAAAATATTTCTTCATGAGAAATATTTTCTTAAAGACGTGATTAACTTTAATGACTTCTCTAAAATTTTCATCACGGTGGCTGAATACATGGTATTGTCTCTAAAATTTTCATCACTGTTGCTGAATACAGGCAAAGGCTTTTCAGGTAAATTCAGTGCATATTTTGACATTTTTAGATTTTGTAGGTATTTTGTTGCTTTTGTATTTACCTTTTTATGTAAGTTTTTTAATTAAAAGGTTACAGCTATTGTGCGTTACTTTCATTACACCCTGTATTAATAGATTAGGTAATTTTGAAACTGATAATATTAGATAAAAATAGCGCAAAAGGAAATTGGAAAACTAAATGTAGGTATTTCCATTTTGTAAAACTATAACGGCACATATTTATGTACAAATTGTTGTAATGGTTGGTATTGCAAACGATGCGCAATTTTTTATTTAAAATTACAATTAATTAGACGAGGCTCTTATTTATGCATGGAGGTAATTACAAATTTCCCCTCTAGTGACTCTAATTTTATTTCCAAGCGCAAACCAATAAGTTATAGTGAGATAATAGAAAACAGCACGCATAATTATGTAATGTTTATTTCCTAATTCTTTGATTATTATATGAACTTACACTATTTATTACATTTTTAGTGCTTTCTTACAATTTTCTAACTTTTTTTATCAAGATTTTCTTTTGTAGACAAATCACAAATCACAACTAACATTTCATTTGGCACCAATTTCAAAACTGTTTTTGTAAATTTTATTTTAATTTTTTATATGTGACTACAAAAATTAATTTTCTCTAAACGTCAATAAAGCAAAGCTTTCTATGACGCTTCAAAGGTTGTAACAAGTCATTTCTCGGTTAGTTGAAAGAAAATTATTATAATTAACATTTCCTAAATTTTGAGGTTTGGAGAAAAAATAGCTTCTTTTATTTGGAGAAAAGGAACTTTTTGTAGCACTCGTGTATCCAAAGGACACGAACCTTCCTCCTAATAAAACAAACTATTGCAAAAGATTTATCAGGAATTTTTCAAGATATCCGGAGTATAATCTCTTATATTATTTTGTTTATAAAACTAAAAATAGTTGTTAATTGTGGTACACCAGACCATTAAAAAAAAGTGAAGCGATTATTTTTAAATTCATCAAAACATTTTTTCATGTGATATAAAATACATTTTGAGATAAAATATGTAGGTGAATAAGTTCTATCAAATGAATTAAATTTTTCAAATATAATAACAAAAAAAATCTATAACTAATCATAGTGAAGGTGAAGGAATAAAAATAAATTATTTAAATATATGCAATATTGTTTCCTTTTTAATTATGTAAGTTATAAGTTGTTTAAAAAATTGAAGTGCATTATTTAGTACGTGTTTTTTTTTTAAATCATAAATGTAGCTGTCTACGATAATTGTTGAATTAACATAATTTATAACAGTCTTAGTTAGTTTAACAATTTAATTACCTTAGTACAAAGCTACTGCTTTTAATTTTTACAGTCATGAATCATGCAAATATTTTACATATTGCCGAGTTATAAAACCTAACCAAATTATTGTTATATTATTTACACTCAATAAAATTTAAATTATTGTTCTGAAGTTATGTATAAATAATTTAAATATTACGTCAAATTATTTTGTGGTCGCTGGTAATTTGATTAAAATAGCGGTATTTTTCATTCTAATTTTAAATTTCATAACATGGACTGGACGCGCGAGTTTCATAACATATGAAAATTTTATGAAAGTTATCAATAAATATTATTTTTAATGGTGATTTGCACAAAAGAAATAAAACTACACTAAAAGTGCTACATCTTTTATAAATATTTAAGATTTCACGCTTTAAGATTTATTTTATTTACAGAGAAAGTTTATCTTGGAATACTTGATCTTTTATTTAATTTTAAGAAAAAAAGTCTAAATTTAGTTTCAAACAACTAATTTTGGATTTAATGTACCATAAAATATTTTTTAAGGAAATGTGCAACATGTGCAAATCTATAGTATGTTCAGAAATGGCTAACCCCTCACAGAATACCGGAAATATTTTCTGAGAAAACCAGAACTAAAATTAATATTTTAACTACTAAACAAAACTATTAAAATACCAAAAAATCTCTTATATTTATAATTAAAAAAGATTAAGCCATAACAAAAATACGTATTAAAAGTAAATAAATTAAAAATATGTATATTATGTATATTTCATAGATTTAATAAGTAAATCGAAAAAAAAATTTTGCTACTTAAAAAATAAATTTGAGTAGTTTATTATATCGAATATCTCTATTGGAAATTAGATAGGGTAAAAATTTATGAGTTTGATCGTTTTTTTATGCACCCTTTGTATAAACTAAACCATGTTTAATTAAAATAGTGGGTAAAATATTCATATTTGTTAGTAATTAATATCGAAAGCTCACAGTTACTAAATTGCTCAGCATGATTAGATGTTGCGGGTAGGTACTTTGGGACTTAGAATATAGGATATTGGTAAATTGTTCGTTTATTTTAAAAGTATGACCAAAATAATACTGTAAATAAGTTTAAATAATAAACTAGGGGACTTTACTTTAAAATTTCAAAAATAAATTATATAGGATCTTCAATTGATCAATATTTAATAGTTAAATTTTGTTACCAGCTTTTTAGTCTCTCAGCTACTTCAAATTGGAATAGTTGAAACCTGAAAATCAATCTTTGAAAAACATTTATTGGAAATGTTTTACTAAACGTATGAAAAAACTCAAAAATATTAAAAAATATGCAGGGTGTGTTCCGTTCATGGTTCACCAAACGTCAGGGTTAGAAACTAGAGCAAATTTAATTGACAAAAAACTGAAAAAGTAGGGGTCCTTCTCTTTTAGTTTCGAAGTTACAGCATTTTGATTTTTGGGTCACTGATTTTTGTCAAAAGTCAGTACATCGCTAAGAATAATTTATCCAATGAGTCTAGAGATTTAAAAAAATATCACTAGATAGCTAAAATCATCCTCTTTCAATAGGTAATGTCAGTAATAATAATACCGAAATCGTTAATAAAGTATTGAAAAAAAAATCACAAAGACAAAAAAATACAAAAAAATATGTTTTTTCCAAAATTTCTCAAAGATAAGACCCATTAAGATTGTATTTATAGTAAGTTTTATGAAACTCCATCATATTCCCAATAAATCAGTAAAGATTTGAAAATCTTTTGATCACTGAAATGAGTTCAAAAAAGTGCCATGCAATATTGGTTGCATAACAATGCATACAAAAAACTTATAAAACATCAATTAAAAATATAAAAAGAATATAAGTTATTTCAAAGAAAATATACAGGGTGGTGATAAAGTTTGGAACAAAATTCGTAATTGCCGTATTTAATTTTTTTGAAAAAATCGCTCGGACGGTTCAATTTTTGTTTTTAAAATGCCATCTTTTGATATAAAAAAATATTAAGGACGTCACTGCTGATTTAGCAATGACGTCACAGCTGATTTAGCAATGACGTCATCATCGTTTTTTTTAAATGAAAACCTCCACTTTTTTTACTCATTTGTGATAGACATTTATGTTACTTAAACGATGATATAAAAAATGATTAATTTATAAACAAATTTTTGAATAAAAAATCTTTTTCTTCAATAAACTTGAAAAAAAATCTTTGGATTCTATTTAATTGTAAGAAAATTAACAAAGAATAAAATTTTAAACTTAAACTAATTACCATTTATTAAAATTAGTGAAAATATATGTTATACAACATTGAAATCTTTCAAATTTAATAGCACAAATTAATTTAAAGTTGACATTAACAATTTTTTAGTAAAAAAATTGTTTACAAATGTATTAATTATTTTTTACAATCTGCGTCGTAATATTGCTTTTAAGACACCGCTAGCGGTTTCATAATGGGCCATAGCGCGCTCATTATAGCACCCGCTTACGAAGTTGGTAGCATTGATCTGTCAAATTTGTGGTATTGATTATCGTAAATAAATTTCAAGATTTAAAGTACTTGCTATGTTTTTAATGTCTCCTAAATAGGATACAGAATAATTCGTCCCTCCTTTTAAATTAATAATTTCCAACAAAAAATTAAATTAAATAATCTTTAAATTTAACTGTCAAATAAGGTAAGTCAAATATGTGGTATTGATTTTTGTGAAGATATTTGTTGCTATTTTCAGAATATCTGGTAGGATACATGATAACACGATAACTTATCACTAGTTTTACACTAAAAATCTGCAACCTAAAATCTAAAAACTGAAACCTTAAATTAAACTGTCACTGTCAAGACTTCTAAGTTTTCTGTTGTTATAACAACGATTCAATAAGAAATCTTTGTCACCAACTGCTAAAAAAATAAAGAAATATTTGTACGTCGAATAATTTCCAAATTTATTTAATTTTTGCGCAAATTATAAAAAATAGTATAAGCAACTCGTTCATAAGTCAATTATTGGACTCGTTGCTTAATATACTATTATATAATCGATTAAGTGACATGAATATCTATCAAAACGAGCAAAAAGGTGGGGGTGACGTCATTATAAATATTTTTTAAATCAAACGGTGGCATTGAAAAAACAAAAACTGACCAGTCCGACCGATTTTCTCAAAAAAATTAAATACGACAGTTACGAATTTTGTTCCAAACTTTATCACCACCCTACGTAGGGCGCGTTCCACTAATGAACACTAATGCCCACGACCACGATTTTCCCGTTCCACTAGCTCAAAACGTCACCATTCAACAAACGACCACAGATACCCACGAATAAGTACGGTCGTTGTGAGTTTCTTCCGGTCGCCATCGATGACGTTTTTATGGACGAAAGAAACAACCACGGTCTTATGTGGAACGAATTTGCGGTCGTCGTGTGCATTGCAAGTCTTTAGTGGAACGCGTCCGTAGTTACATGAAACATGTTATAATATTTAATAATTTTCTTCAAACAAATAACAATTATGTGGTTTAAGTTGTTTACACGTTAATGGCGCCCAAGAATCAAAATCATACGATTGCTTACTTATAGGTACTAAAAATAACAATTTTTTAAATTTTTTTTCGTTGCGATTATTTTTTCAATACCTTATTAATGATTTCTGTATTACTTTCATTACAGTACAGTCATTACCTATTGAAAGAGGTTTGTTTTAGCTATCCAGTGATAATTTTTTTTAATCTCTAGACACATTGGATAAATTATTATTAGCGATATACTGACTTTCGACAAAAATCGGTCACCTAATATTCAAAACGCTGTAACTCCTAAACTAAAAGAGATATACCCATACTTTCTTGGTTTTTTGTCGAAGAAATTTGCTTTAGTTTCGAACCCTGACGTTTGGTGAACCAAGAACTCTATAATTTCTTTATTTATGAAAAAAAATTGAAATTTGATTGTTATACAGGGTGTATTATTTTAATTAACCCAGCTGAATATCTTGAAAACGAAGCGATTTCCTCAAAAATGTTTCAGACAAAAATTATAGCGGCTCGAGGGGGACATTTAATAGTGCCATGGGTTTTTAATTGTTATTGGGTTTTATGGGGGTTTTATGGAAAAACCTCTTTTTTTTTCAAATGGGAACCCCCATTTTTTATTGTAGATTCGTAATCTATGGAAAATAATAAGAAAGTTTTGAATGAAACTTTTTTTCTAAAATTTCAATTTTTCGCTATATTCACCAAAACGAACACAAATTTTGGGATTTTCGATACAGTTTTACTAGAAAACTGTTATTATTACATTATATGATCTATGCTGACATGGATAAAGGCAGACAACTGAAAGAAATAAAGCCCCACCATGCTAGTAACCTAACCTGTAAGCTGAAAATATTTCCAAAACTAAGCTTATGAAAAGAATTTTCAATTAAAAAGTGTAAAGAGATTGGACATTTATTTAAAATAACCAGTTTTTCTAAATATTTTTTTTGGTTTATTTAAATCGGGAATTTAACATATTAGGCCTTATGTCTTATGACCAAATCGGCGTTTCATTGATCGGCCTTTTGCCTGAGTGGTCTATTATCCAATTCGGCCATTATTCTTTCGCGCGAGCCCATTCTTTTAATTTATTTTTAAAGACGGCGAGGCTATATAATGGTTACTATTTTAAATTAACTTTTCACTATCCTAATTCCAATATGTATTACAATTGTGATGAGTCTTTTTATGCTTATAGATTTGAAACCTAATATTTGAGATTTAAAATTTAAGATTTGCCATTTCTTAAAACCTTGTGCATAAATCCTACAGTTTTCTAATATATTTTAAATCGTAAATTTTTGAGCATAAATAGACCTTTACAGACTCACCCTGTATACGAAAGTCTGTTCAATGTTCAATATGGAAGTACACATCACTCACCTATAATTTTAAAGAAAAACGGTAGACCCTGAACATCTGAAATTATTTTAAATTATAAAAATATCATTGGAGCTATTAGGAATTCATAATAATTATATTTTTTAAATTAGACTCATAACACGATTATTTCTTCACTTTTCTTTAATGAGAAAATTACAAATTTTCAGTTTACAAAACAATATTGTGCTTGAAAAACAATCGTTTATTTTAGTGTAAATGAAATGTAATATACTTTAGATAAATTTAACTTTACTTGCCCATTTGAATAATTCGTGATGACTTGTTGATCATTAAATAAGTGAAATATCCACACCGTGACCAAGTTTTAGTTATTAAAAGATTATTTTTTTTGCTTGATTAGCTTTTATAGTTTAGTATTTTTACTGTTATTTTTCAGAAAAAAATAAATTAGTGATGGATATACCTAGTGTAAACTAACCCACTACTACAGTATTGTAGCAGAAGAAAAAGAATTATTTCGTTATGTAAACAAAAATACCGTGTATTCATACATTGACTTATATAAACCACAAAAGAAACATTTTTGAAGAAAAAATTCAAAAGCCGGTAAAATTATATGTATTGAGTTTTTTTTTGCCGTTACTTGTTATTTGCTTTGCAAAACATTACTAAATTTAAAATTTTGTAGTAGTATCGTACTGTGCATAATATACACACGTGTTGAAATTAGGTATTTGAATTTTGGTTGTAAGTTTACAAGCACGAAAAGGTTTTAAATAATTTTAATCTTATGTTTAAATTTAAGAAAGATAGGTGTCTATTAAGCTAATAAGTGAAAAAATATTTAAATTAGAGTTACAAAAAACAGATATAAATAGTTACATTTTACATTATACTTAAGAACATACCCCAATATGGATAAAGATTCAACTATTATTGAGTGGTTCAGACTTATTGGTTCTTTTGTAATAATGATAAAATCCAATTGAAAATCCCACAGCAATGACAAAAATCGCGGCCAATATTATAACTAGACCAGCTTTGGATTCTTTTCCCATTTTGTATTTATGTGTGTATTCACGAGTAGCTGATGATTTACTAATAATGTAAAATTCTGGCATGGGGTGTTGTTTAAAATTCAGATTATACATCTTAATGCTTTGTTAGTTAAGTTCTATAAACGCTTCTCATATGTTTAGTGTAGAAGTAAACATTAAAATGTTACATTAAAGCTTTTACGTTTATATGCAACAAAATTACACATTTTACATGCTAAAAATAAAGGCTTTTATGATGAAAATGACGCTTCGAAGGAAAATACAAAAAAATTTATTACTATAATGTAATCAAATTACTTACTTCCTTGAATTAAATACCTACCTACTTATCTTTTATGTAAATAAACTTTATAAATAAGTAAGTATACCTTCACTAAATGTTTTACGAAGTATAATAAAAAATATGATAAATAGAAGAAATTCTTGCGGTGATTTGGATAGTAGTTTACTGAATAAAACAACTTGGGGATCCCATATATACAACTTATATCAAACTTATATAAAAATGATAAAAAATAATCTTACTTTTTGGATTTTGTCGCTTTTTTAAACTATTTAAAATTAAAAAAGTAAAAATCAAATCAATTTCTTTTCAATTGTAGCCTTTATTTGAAATACAATTTTTTATTAAAAATAGCTAATGCATTTTCGATCCTTAGATCATCATCAGGCTATAAAACATTAAATAAAAATAAAAATAATACTATAACAAAGTACTAATAGAAATTACCTTGAAAAATATTTAAAAAAATTCAAATAAAAATGACTTATGTAAAAAATTGTAAATAAATAAATAAAATTAAATTTTGTTTCACAAATATTACTATAAAAAATAAACTTTTTATAAACTAAAATAACAAGTAAAGTAAAACAAATAAAATCTTGATGTAAAATATAAAATAAAATATAATAAGTTTATAATAAATTTATTTTATCAAAAAATTTTGTGCATTTGTAATTAATAATATCATTAACGCTAAGGTCTTTTCTTTTTGAAAAACAAATTTCTAAGTTTTCTGCCAAATCAAGTTTTTTGCCTGTATTATAAAAATGCAAAATAGAACAAAAATTTTTAGAGTCAAATGTATGATTATTATCATTTATGTGCAATGCGAAATTTGAATATGTTTTATTTAGTTGTATACTGCTCAAGTGTTCTTTAAATCTTGTTGCAATTTTTCTACCAGTTTGTCCACAATACTCTTTACCACAATTACAAACAAGTTTATATACACCACTTCTTTGCATACAACTAATGGGATCTTTGTTTTTAACGAAAATATTTTGGAAATTTGTTGGTGTTTTAAAAGTTACTATAATTTTGTCGTCAATGTTTTTCAAAATATTTTTAATTTTGTAAGCAACTTTCGGAATAAATGGTATCGAAAAATATATCTTATCTTCAATTTTGGAATATAATCCATTATTAAGATATTTATGTAAACAATTACTTCTAATTTTAAGAAAATGTTCAAAAATGGTTAATTTTGAAAAATGATTTTTAAATGCAATGTGAAGAATATTTTCAATTTCTTTACTAAAATTTTGATATGATAATGGAATTGAAAAACATCTATAAAAAGAAGAATTGAAAAAAGCCAACTTTTGGGACATAGGATGATTCGAATAAAAATCAATGCAATGATCTGTATTCCATTAACATATCAAAATTTTAGTAAAGAAATTGAAAATATTCTTCACATTGCATTTAAAAATCATTTTTCAAAATTAACCATTTTTGAACATTTTCTTAAAATTAGAAGTAATTGTTTACATAAATATTGATAATAATCATACATTTGACTCTAAAAATTTTTGTTCTATTTTGCATTTTTATAATAAAGGCAAAAAACTTGATTTGGCAGAAAACTTAGAAATTTGTTTTTCAAAAAGAAAAGACCTTAGCGTTAATGATATTATTAATTACAAATGCACAAAATTTTTTGATAAAATAAATTTATTATAAACTTATTATATTTTATTTTATATTTTACATCAAGATTTTATTTGCTTTACTTTACTTGTTATTTTAGTTTATAAAAAGTTTATTTTTTATAGTAATCTTTGTGAAACAAAATTTAATTTTATTTATTTATTTACAATTTTTTACATAAGTCATTTTTATTTGAATTTTTAAAATATTTTTCAAGGTAATTTCTATTAATACTTTGTTATAGTATTATTTTTATTTTTATTTAATGTTTTATAGCCTGATGATGATCTAAGGATCGAAAATGCATTAGCTATTTTTAATAAAAAATTGTATTTCAAATAAAGGCTACAATTGAAAAGAAATTGATTTGATTTTTATAAAAGAAATACATACACCATGGACAATTATATTATTGATATATTAAAAAAGTAATCAAGAAAAAAATTCATATAAAAACGCTTAAAATGCGGTCTCCAGACGATGCGTCGAACGTGGGTCCGTTGGACGAATGTACGTTTGCTACACCGTGTGTAGTCTCGACGCATCATGAATGCACAAATGTTGGCGGTTCCCCTTGTTGGCGGTAATCTATCACACATCAAATGACAAGACATATGTTGGCTCGAATGCACGAGCGCATTCGTAAGGCTTAAAGCATGGTGCAGCTCCGACTCAAGCAGCGATGTTTGTTTGTTATACGTGTAAACATAGCGCAGCAGCGACTCAAGCACCGACTCCTGAATTCATAAGAAGCAATATGTTTGTCATTACTGCTTGAATCGGTGCTTGGATCGCTGCTTGAGTTGGTGCTGCACCATATTTTTACCCTAATCACTCCAGACGATGCGCCTAGACTTGTTATAATTTTGTACAGATTTTAGTATTGGTTTAAGGATTATTTAGTTGAGTTTTAAACTAAAAAGGTCGTCATTTATGTAATTTTGATCAAAAATGGAAAAATTACCATTACAGAAAAGACCAATGAGTTCTTCATTGGCCCTGGAATTCAAACTATGAACTCTAGGTTCGTAATATCGTTTGAAGGTACACGCTAAGCACCAAGCGAATGCTTTCGCTGTGCTGAAACCTCCAACATATTGTAGGTACATCAAGGGAAAATGAGGAACGCGGTATGGAAGGGCTTACGAATGATCATTTAACGGCTTTGGCTGTGTAATCGGCAAACGCATTAGACAAAGCGTACGAACGAGATTATCGACGATTCCCTTCGCCACAGCCTTCGTTCGCTTGGTGTGCACGCAGCAGAAGAAGGCGTACGAGCGCAATCGAAGGTGTTCGCTGTGCTCCAAGCGAGCACAACCGAGTATCGTTACATCAAAAGAAAATAAGCGAACGAATAAGGATTCTAACGAACGCGGGCAACCAAACATAATTTGCGAGGGAATTATACAATATTAATTTGAATCCCAAATTGTTTAATTTTTTATTGGTGGTATTAAATTGAATTTCTAATAAAACAATATTACTATAGCAGTTTTTATTTTCACATGTTTAGCATAGTTGGATTAGATTAGATAGGAGCTACAATTGAACCTTGCCGAACTGCGACCAATTTGATCTTTTGTTCAATCCTTACTCTAGACTCTAGTGAAGTCCTGCGGTGATTAAATGCTTAATAAAGCAAATTAGATCCTTAGGAGACATAACCTTGACTTCATCTGAAATTATTGTCGTCCAGCCAAAGTGATCAAATTTGATACAAGCTATTACGTCGCATTCGCACATGATGGCTCCGGAAGTTTCATCTTCCAGGTATCCAGGTTCCAGGCCAACAGAATCTACAAGTTTTAATTTTTGACTTGCATTTTGTTGAGATGATATCTCAATGGGGAGTGTCCAGTTAAGGCCTGTGATGAGCCTCAGTTCGTTCCTGCTTAGGTGGAGAAGCTTCGTGGTTTTCTTGGATTAGTACTGAATACATTTTTGTCCCTCTGTAGGTATGACTCCAGTGTGACATTATATAATGAAGATAGAACGGTGCTGGACCACTCGGTGTAAGATTTGAGGCCGAAATATACTGGGTGTTCCATTTAAAATAAGAAAGTTGCCATCCACTTCCGGTATAACCGGAAGTTCCACAAAATCAAAAATACCTTTATTAGAAAGTTCGCAATTAGATTCCTATTATTTGTCCTTTAAAACCAATCCCTCTTTATTAAAATTGAGATTGAGAAAGAAAGAATTCTTTCACCATTTTACCATATACAGGGTGAGTTGGGTGGAGTGCGTCTAACTTGGAGACTGTAATCTACACATGAAAATACAAGGTAAAAACACGAAAATGTTGTTAACGAATTTTTATTAGTTTTCGAGTTATAGCGATTTAAAAATTAAAGTTGGCAATACTTCCATAACTCTTTTCTTGGACCATGGATTGGTCACGATGGTTTTATCTTGTCCTCAAGGATCTCAGAACTTCAATCATTAGATTTTTGCTTGAAGAACTGGTTAAACATTAAGGTTTACAAAGAAAATGCTGAAGTTAAAAAGATGCACTAATTCGACGTATTTTGAATATTGCAGCTGTAATAAAAAAATCGATACGAACTTAACAGGACAATGGCTAGTGTTCAAAGAAAAACGTAAAAATATTTATAGCCACGTGGCACGTGGGGATATCTATCAAAATATCCATGAATTATAAATAAACTAAATGTGCTGCTATACCTAAGCCTACTTAAATTTTTAAAACCCCATAACTTGAAAACTAATAAAAATTGTTTTTTTTACCTTGTATTCACGGGTAGAATACATTCCCGAAGTTTGACGCGCTCCTCCCGACTCACCCTGTATATGTATACTTGTACAAAATTGTGTAAATTGTGTAAACTCATAACAATTCGTTGCCATCTTTAGCATATTAGTTAAACCACAGAGACCAGAGACTAAATTCTAAAATAATATTAGAGATTTACTACGAAAATCTTGTCCACATTTGGAAAATTCGGTTTTAGTTTAAACTACACGGATATTTATATCCAAAATGACCAGAAAAATTAAAAATTCTTAAAAATGTGTGGCCGATTTTATACCTATATATTTATTGGACTTAAATAATTTATTTCTTTAAGAACATTGTCCTTTAGAAGTCTATATTGTCTTGAATGTTATTTAAACCATGCAATTATAAAACTGACTGTTATTTATAAAAATTAGCTGAAGGCTGAAGTTTAAAAAAATGTAAGGCATATTTCGTATATTATGATCGTGCATTTTTTAATTCTAAAATAAGCAGTTACTTATTAATACCGTAGTAGTCTTAGGGCCTAGACTATAGGCGATACAAATTATAAGATATAACAGAAATGAAGATTTTTATTGGTACTTTCAACATGATTATGTAGTGTGGACTGAGGGTCAAGATTTCTTCTCCAAATTCAAGAACCTCAAAATATACGTTTACTATCGGAGTGCAGTTCTACTTACAATTAGATTCCCAATCCTCTTAATAGTTGGTAATAACGCAATGTTCAAGGAAGATTTTAGTTGAAGAAAATACATGTCGATAAAGCAATTTGTTGATATACAGGTTGTCCCAGACCACCCGTGCCTCTTTATTTCGAGAACCCTTTGTCGCACATTGATGAGAAAAAAAAATTATCACCAAAGTGAACCTAAAGAATCATTTGGTGTAATTCTTAATTTCCAAATCAAACCGGAAGTAACTTTGGAATTTTAAATGGCAACCTAGGTCGAGTATGGTATTGTTGGAAAGGGATTTTAAAAAGAAAGAACTTTTATTTGAATATTTTTTGTAATATTTTTCATAAAATTAAACAAAAAAAATATGCAAACAAGTGACCATTCGTCTCTTAAATTATGGAGAAATGAAAACGTTACCATCATCCGCAAATGGGCGAGAGAGAATTTTTTCAATGGAAACTCTTTTGTTAACATTTTTCACACTATTCGTTAAAAATAATCAACTTTTTTTATTTTTTTAATAAAGGAAAATATATAACCTAAAAAAGTTGATTCTTTTTTACAATCGAAGCGAAAAATGCAAAAAAATACAATTTTCCATTTAAAAAATCATAATTGCCTCTATACCCTCACCCATTGAGGCTGATGGTAATTTTTCCATAATTTAAGAAATCATTTGTTACTTGTTTAGTTTTATTTTTTCGTTTAATAAGTTAATTATGCAAAATATTAAAAAAATATTTTAATTGAAGTTATTTCATTATAAAAGACCTTTCTAACAATACCATACTCAACCTAGGTTGCCATTTATAATTTTAAAGTTACTTCCAGTTTGTTATGGAAATTACTCCAAAAGATTCTTTAGGTTCACTTTGGTGGTAATTTTTTTTTTTCATCAATGTGCAACAAAGGGTTCGCGAAATAATGAGGTGCTACGGGTCGTCTGGGACACCCTGTAGATTAATGTCGACATAAGGGTCGAAGAAACTGGCTTCTAAAATCTAAGAAACAATACAAGACTACAATTTCTAGCGCAAAAAAAATTAAAACTAAAATTTGAAGAAGAAACAGTAACAGTTCTCTAGAGATCGAAAATTAATGTGGCTACTAGGGTAAGTAAAATAAAATGATTAAAACTAATAATAAATTTTATTTCCAAATTAAACAAATTGCACAATTTTTAAATATGTTATTTCATTACAAATACTTTTATAATAACGTTTTTATATGTATAAACGTTTTACATTGAGCAATAACCTGCTCAGTTATTTAAATTAAAAAAAAATTAGTAATTAAATAACTGAACTTAAATACAAGGTAGGTACGTAAAAAATAATATTGATATTTTTCATTTTTTTCTTATTTGTCATATGTCGTAATATTAGTTTGTCCAGTCAATTATTTACAAATATTTTACAATATTATATAATAAATTTAATTACCCTTTTTACACTTAAAAATAATTTAATAAGTAAATTTGTGGAAAAATATAGTAATGTCTTTTACATCTTAAAAATAATGAAGATTAAAAAAGTAAATCAAACACAAAACATTGTATAATGAGACCAAATCAGTTTTAAAATAAAATTTTCTAGGAACCGCAAATTACTATTAATCTTCATTATTTTTATCAGTTGCTTCGGGATACGTGGGAAATTTCGCTACTTCAACCTTATCTTTTACTTTAAAACTAGGATATAGGCCAATTTGTTGTGTTCTCAAATTTCTACCTTTGCTGTAACCATTCCAATGATTACCAGCGACACCGACAAGATCTCCCACTTGCATTGAGAGCTCTCCTGGCTTTTGACTCTCATGGGGCAAAACTGCTACACGATTATGTGCATTTTGACCACCATAATAATAAATATCATCTAACGACTTAAATTTATCAGCTGCATCCGGGAAGAAATTTTGCATTATTTCATAAGCCACCCTACAAACCTAAAAATGTATTTTCTTATTAAACCCTTATACTTCCTAAACAACAATTCCTTGCGGGAATAACAGTCAATTTTGGTAGTTTAACTTTATATTTAATATTTTAAGAAATTGGACCATTGTATAAATCCTCCTTTGTAAAAATCTTAAATGTGAGTGTTTTTATTTTATACATTTTCCCGCTCTCTTGCAAAATTACACTTTTTTACTAGTACTGCCATTACCGCCCATGAAAGAATTTACGATATAAAATCAATTTCTATTTCCTATAACTAAACACATACAACAGCAATGGTAAAAGAATATTAACTATGGCAGGAAAATACAAAATTATTTTTTTAATGATTAATAAAATATTTTAAATATTAAAATTTTACCTGTGATGAAAACGTGCAAACTAAATAGTCACTCATGGAAAGCATGTGAATATCTAAAATAATTCCATTTAGAGATGAATCAGAATATCGAACTGAAACTGCAGCTGTTTTAGCAATTGCTGGGTCCCCTAGTATCTCATAATTCGGATATTTATTTTTAGCATCAATAATTACTTTTGGATCATCAGATGCTAAATAAATTCTTCTTTTAGTAACTTTTTGTTTTAATTCTAGCTGATTATAATATTCATCTACTGCCGCCATGTATTCTTCAATGCTATGGAAAGATGCTTCAGTGCCAACTTTATCTGTACGTCTGACATGCACCCTAGAAGTAATGTTTTTAAAAGTAAGTAGATGGAAAACCAAATATTCAGGTACTTACCCCACAATAGGTCTTTTAAAACCCATGTTGGTAATGGCTTCCTGGATGAAAGCAGCGGTTTTTTCCTGAGGTCTCAGAAGGTACTTTAAGAACTGTCCTACCCACCAAACTACGGGATCTCCATGAATTCTACTTAAACGAAGTGCCAAATCTTCAGGTATTGAAAGAGGTAGATATGGTGGTCGAGGAGAAATCGAATCAATGATTGGTAATGTTAGCACTTGTGTATCTGGTGTTCCTACAATTAAAATCAGTACATTGTTCTTTTTATACAAAGTGATATACCAACCATAAAAATTTTAACAATTTTTTTAGCATTCAGATATTTTTATTGTATTTTGAATTTTGAAAATTTGATGATTTAGAGTATGTTTAAATTTCTTTTGGCAAAGATCAAGACAAAGATTTATGATCATGAAACAATTTTACTTTTATTAGCTAAATTTACTAAATTGTTATGCCATGGGGTTCAGAAGTCTGATTATTACCTGGCCACGTTTTTGTAGATTCTCCTGTAGTATCAGTGCAGGTTTCACTAATGGGTTTAAAAACCTCATCCCAACCACTTTTATGATATCTCCAACCTTTTGATTTTAATACCAATGTTCTTTCGGTGCCATAAGCAACCATAAAACAATAAACAACATGGTGTAATTGGCAACCGTATCCACAACCCTAAAAGTATTTAATTTTGTTAAGTTCTTAACTCACATATTTCTGGTTTATCATTTTTAGGTAAATGGGACACAATAAAAATAACTTACTTTGTTTAAACTACATACTAATTTTCTGGCACTTTTACAATCGGCAGGATTTTGTAAATACTTAAATCTTGCTTGGACCAAATTGCTTAAATCATTTGCTTCTTTTTCTCGCCAAATAGCATAGCCATCTACTTCAGATAACATTTGGATATCATGAAGAAGTGATCTAAAAATTGGAACAGTAGTTATAAAATACTAAACTTGTATGAATATCAGGTAAGAATATTAGGTAAAACAAAATCACTGGCGCATTTTGAACAAAATTACAGTTTTCAATATTTTTAAGTTCTCTGTCATACGTAGAACATTAATAAAGATGGGGGAGTTTTTAAATAATGTAATATTGTGATGAGATGAGGAATTATATCCTCTGTACATACAGGGTGTCTCAGACCACCCGTACCACCCAGTAATTTGCTGGAATTAGCACTAAAGTGAAGCTAAGGAATCTTTTGTTGTAATTCGTAATTTCCTAAACAAACCTGCAACTTAGGTCTAGTGAAGTACTGTTGCAAAGGTCTTTTAAAATTATTAAATTATTTTTTTAATATCTGACATACACTGCACCGCAAAATTACCGCATATTCCAAGAAAACGTTCTAACATTTGACAAAAAAAGAAAAGCAAATTAAATTAACATTTATCCTCAAAAAAATCCAAAACTTAACGATTTAATAAAAAAAGACAAAATAACAATAATTCTAATTTTCTTGTTTTTTCCCTGATTTCTAATTAATATCTTGTGTTTCCCCCAGGTGCGTTAATTACTGCTTGGCACCAATTTCTCATGTGATCTTCATCAATAGCCTCCTAAACTACAACCAATCTTAGCCGTAAGTCATGTCAACATATGGTTCAAGGATGATGTTTATGTACCTTTCTGCTGTCAAAGTCCCTTCATAGATGATTTTAGGTTCAGTATGTGTATCTAAATCATGACTGAGCCTCCACCAAAACTAGTCGTTCCCACTATGTTGCACTGATAATATTGTTCACCTGGACGTCTGTAGTCTGTAGACACCCATTCTTCTGTCACTGCTATTGAGACAAAACCTCGATTCATCAGTGAATAGCAAACGTCTCCATTCATCTTCCTCCCAATTAAGGTGTTCCCAAGCAAACTGAAGACGAGCCCTGCGATGGACTGGTGTCAACAGAGGTCCTGTAGCAGCTTCATAAGATAATAAATTATGTTCTCTTAATCCTCGTCTAATTGTATCTTAATTAATCTGCACATTGTATATATTTCTAAGCGAAATACTCGTCGCAAAACGTTGTCTCAGTGTTTATAGTCGTAAAAAACGATCTCGGATGGGGGTAGTTATTCGTCTATGTCCTTGTCGTGGTCTTCTACCATAATTACCAGTTTCACGAAATCATTGTAATACTCAGCTGATTGTAGATTGTGTAACTTGTAGATGTCGTGCGATGTAAACTTGGTTTCTACCATCTTCATATAGCGCAAGAGCAACTGCACATTCTTGCTAGGATAAATTTCGATTATTTCGTATATTAACTTCCATATTTGCTTTATTTTTTCAGAATAAATCAAAAAGATATGAATAATTTTACTATCAGAATATTGAAATTTGAATGCAAATAATTAGTTTTTGCGATTCCTATGACGTCACGAAAGAAGGATTGGTTTTAAGATGATAAACTAAACAAGCATAAATTTATAAAAATGCCATGTATTTTTAAAACACTGAATCCACATACCTACATGTTTTCTTCAATTGTGGAAAAATAGAGTGAAAAGGTTTTCAAATAAACATTTACATATAGTCGGCAAATTTGAGAGCTAGATTTTGAAATTCGCTTGATATTTGCAGTTTTGGACATATCTTTTTCCAGTGGAGCTTTTTTAAAATTTATTTTTTTGTTATATAGAAGAATATTGTAGCTACCAATTTCTTCATTTTTTGTTTTTGTGAGTCAAACCAAATAATCATATGACAGCAGTAAACAGGGTCTTTATAAAAAAACCTTCGCTTAGCGGTCCTTCCACTACTTTTTGAAGCGCTCTAAAAATTAGGTAAATTTTAAGAAATTTTTGGAGCCCTGCAAAAAGTTTAAAAAAATTTTAAATTAAAAAAACAATTTATACAATTTGTTCGTTTATATCTTAAATAATTGCTGCCGTTGAAAGACAAATATTATTTCTAACAGTTTTAATCTATTATTATTATTAAATCTGTAGTGGAAGAGCCGCTAAGCGAAGGTTTTTTTATAAAGAGCCTGGTTTACTGCTGCCGTATGATTATTTGGTTTGACTTACAAAAACAAAAAATGAAGAAATTTATAGCTAAAAGATTCTTCTATATACCAAAAAAAGAGATTTTAAAAAAGCTCCACTGGAAAAAAAATTATGACCAAAACCCCAAATATCAAGCGAATTTCAAAATCAAGCGCTCAAATTTGGTGACTATCCTCTTAATTAATTATTTAAAAATATTTTTGATTTTAAATATTACGCCTTTAACTTTGCGGTGCTTTGTAATTTACAAATTGAAAATAAATGTAAATAACTGTTGGCATTCATATGGTAATTTCAGAGAAAACTTAATCAATGTGCTTACTCTAATTTAATTAAGTTTACATTCACAGAAATCCCTTGAAATTTAGTATAACTTTATTTGGTGGATTTTATAGTTTCTTTTAAAACTGATTTATTTTTGAAACAGGAGACTAATACCTGGTTTATTTATTGAACACATATCCTTCTTAAACATAAGATGTTAAACAGTTTAAAAAATAAGTGGGTCAAGAACTGAACTTTTGCAGTACCCTAATTAGGCACCTAGAGTGCCAATGAAAAAGCTGAAAATAAAAATTCTAGGTTCTAGGAACTTTGTATCAATCTTAAAAAAAAAAATTAATTTTTACCATAAATTTTCTACTTAATATAATTATAATTTAAAATCATTGAACTATGGTATTAGTCCAGTAGGTATTATATTATTTGGGTGTCTGGAAATTCTCGATCTTAAAAATTAAAAAAAAATATTTTTGATTACTTAAAAATTTTTTAAAAAACCTGACTTTAAGCGTGGCGATTGAGAGCTTTTGAACAGTTTCAATAGTCATTTGTTATGAAATATTTTAGGGGACCGCACCACATCTCTCCTAAGCACATGTGATTCTGCTGTGTTTTGTGTTTTTTTAACACGCTTCTCTAGGTGGTAGGGGTAAAAATTTTATGTCTTCTTTTTTTTACACAATAGATATATTCCATGTAAATATCTTGTAAAAAATATTTATTTTGAATATGACAACATGTTACTCACTTAAAAAAATTGTATAAAATTAAGTTTATTTTTATATAAAACAAGTACTAAAATAAGGTGACATTTATTGTAGCATAAAGCAATTCAGAAAAACGCACAACAGCATAATCCAAAAACAGTAATTCAGCATATCGAAATTCAGTAGAATATAATTCTGCACAATTCAGTATAATGTAATTCATAAACATAATTCAATAATAACATAATTCCACAAACACGAAATCATGCGCTGTTTCGTCGGTGTTTTGAAGCATGCCAATTCTCCTCAACAATGACTTTAGAAACGTTTTGGAAAAATAATTTGAAATTCTTGAAGCTATTTGTATCATACAAACGGCATGGTCAGAAGTCACGCACCGACAGTTGATTTCTGCTTGGCGAAAACTGTGTCCATCCTTCGTTGATCAGTGTGACACCCCTGAAATTATGGATGATATTTAGACAACTGCTAGAGATCTGGAATTGGAGGTGAACGAGGATGACATAGAAGAGCTCATAATGAAACATGAAGATGAACTGACTACAGAAGAACTTCAAGAAATCTTGAATGAAGAACACCAAGAAACACAGCGAAATGTGTCTCCTTCTGAACAAGAGGAAGATGAAAGAGGACATCTGCCATTAAAGATCTTTTGTAAAAATGGAAGGATTTCAGAGCAATGGTCTTAGCATGGCACCCAAAACAAGCTGATGTCAGTAGGGTTGGGGATCTCTACAATGACAATGCTATTAATCACTTCTGAAAAATCCTGAAAAATAGAGAAAAGAATCGACATTGGACATGTTCTTTAACGCCCCTTAAACAAAAAATGGAAAGGAGTGATTAATATGCAAGACTACATATACAGTAGTGGAAAAAAGTAGAGCAACTTTTTATACAAAAATAAATAATCATACTGTAGACTTTTTAAACGTAAATTTGCGATAAATTTTTGTATTTTATTAAAGTTTAGACATCGTATTATTTGTAAAACCCGAAAATCGTACATAAATAATTTTGTAAGCATCTGCAAATTCAATTGATAATTCATATAACTTTATTGTCTGGAAAAAAGTAGAGCAACTTATTTTTCATTTACAAATAAATCTTTTAAATAGGCCTGAAATCTAAATAAAATGAAAATGTTTGCTCAGTATTACTTTGTAATATGGCTCGCGATTGTCCCTTATCAATAGACTTAAAAGAAAGTGATAAATGACTATAACAATGGTGTAAAACAATCAGTTATAGCAACAAAATATTCGCTAAAGAAATCTGTTGTATCGCTTGTAATTAAAAGTTTTAGAGAAAGGGGTCATCTTCAGCCTATTAAGAAGTCTGGACGGCCAAAAAAAACTACCCCACATTTGGATCGTGCAATTTTAAATATCGCCAAAAACGATCCTTTCTTGTCTTCTGGTCGTATTAGGGCACAAATTGAGGAAACCATGGGAATTTCTGTAACTTCCCGCACAATAAGAAATTGTCTGGTTGAAGGTGAATTGTTTGGAAGCAGACCTGCCAAAAAGCCACTTCTTTCAAACAAAAATCGCAAAGCCCGACTTGCATTTGCAACAGAGCATTTGAACTGGACTATAAATGACTGGAAAAAAGTAATTTTTAATGATGAATCAAAGTTTAAATTATTTAATAGTGATGAAGTATGTGCGTCGTCCAATAGGTAAGAGACTCAACCCAAAGTAGAGCAAGAGCCACTGTCAAGGATGGTGGAGGATCTGTGATGGTATGGGGCTGCTTTTCATGATTTGGGATGCGTCCACTTCATCGCATAGATGGATGTACAGGGACATTATGTCAAATATTATGGTGCCCTATGCAGATGAAAAAATGCCTCTACAGCACTTTTTTTAACAGGATAACGACCCCAAACACAAATCCAAGTTGGTGTGTCAGTGATTCAGTGATGAAAAGATACGCTTACTACCATGGCCATCTCAATCTCACGTCCTAAATCTATGGGATAGTCTTGACCGCTCTATACGGCACAAATCGTATAAACATTTAGCAGATCTCTTTAGTGCCTTAAAAAATAATTGGGTGGAGATAACACAACTCCAAATTGACCGTTTGCTCGAGTCTATGCCACAAAGATGTCATCAAGTAATTAAAAATAAGGGATACTTTACAAAATATTAGGAGTACCCAATTAAATAATAATATTAAGAAGTTCCATATTAATAAATAATAAAGTTACTCTACTTTTTTCCAACACATCACATTTTTTTTATAAAACCTAGATGCATGTTACAATGTCGAAATAAATTGGTAATAGTAAATAGCTTTTAGAGTACTTTAATTCAAGCCAAGGGATTTTGTTCTGGGTTTACTTACTTATTTAAATTTAAATAAAATTAAAAGTTGCTCTACTTTTTTCCACTACTGTATGTATGTATTATTTTTTTAATAAACTTACTAAGAAATTATACATCCTTTTTTTAATTTAATTTTTAGGGTCTCCAGAACGAATTAATCTATTTAACAAAAAAATCTATGGTAAGTCGTTGATCGGTTAATGAACAATTCAGATAGCGAACATAGTCTTGTAACCGATTATGTTCCGTAATCGATCACCCACTGTAGTTTAGTTGTTCTTTTCTACAGACCATGTCTTACCGAGGATCAAATATCATTACCGCGCCAATGGCATTGTTACTGTTAAATGTATTTTTATTTAACTTAAAACTTTTTTCTGCAGTTAAATATGAATGAATTTATTAAAAGTCTAAATTATTTTGTGATCGTTCAATGTAAGTAAAACTTGTTGAAACCACCTTTTTAATCATCAAATTGCTCGTTTTTGATGGGCTGATAAATCCCACCATTAAAAATTTATCGAAATCATCGCAAGATTTTATTTTATTTTAAAGTACTAAAAAAATATTTTAAAAATCTATTCACAGTATGTATTTTCATAGTTATTAACCAAATTAGAAATGAGCAATTTGGAATCATCTGCAGCAAATACTGCTGAATGTATTAAATAAGACTAACTATGAAAACCTTTTTTTTACTTACAATAGTTTGCCCGTGCTGAAAACATACATAAATTGACTAATAAGTTGTTAAGAGCATTCCTTCTTAAACCACATGTTCACAATCGAATTTCGGTTAAAACCGTTATATTTAAACTAACCGTAACCGAAATAAATAATTTAACCCTTAGCGGCCACACGGGGTAACTAGTTACCCCAGGCTCAGATAAAGTGAAATTAGAGATATAAAACCTTCAAACCTTTATGACCAGTTTTTAGAACGCCATCTATAAATTGACCGATAAAAATCATAAGAAATGTTGAAGAACTCTTCCACAAACATGAAACAATCGGTTAGAAGTCTTAAAACACCCTTATGTCTTGTACAACTAGGTTTTTCAGCGTGGGGTAACGAGTTACCCCATGTGGCCTGGCTGAGGTGTGGTCGTTAAGGGTTAAGCTAACTTTAACCGAAATCAGTTATTAATTGATTTTTAACTGTTTACTAACCAGTTTTAACTGTTTTACTAACCGATATTTAACTGTTTTACTAACCAGTTTTTAACCATTATACTATCGGTTTTACAATCAAAATTATAAAAAAAAGCAAAAACACCTTTTTAAAACTGTAACCGAAACTGTCTTCTTCAGTTAACCGAAATGGCTTTTTTTCGGTTAACAGAAAACAAAACCGATTCTTCTAATTTTTAATATCCAGAACCAAAACCGTTTTTTGAAATTTTTAAAAACCATAACGGAAACCATTTTTAGAAAAAAGTATTAACCGAAACCATTTTGAAATTTTAAACGGTTACTTACTATGTCATAATTTTTGACATGATCTTATGTTGCTATTACCAAGTTAAAGCGAATAAATTTCCCAGATTTTTGGACGAGAAATTTCACTTGTCCACAATCATTTTACTTACATTTATATTCACTAAATCTCATTGTTTTGCTTTTTTAAACAAAAAAGATATTTATTGCACTGTTTTTGCTAATACTCGATATACAAAGTAAATTTATGCCTTTTCCGCTTTTGTTTTCCTGTATGCACTTTAAAAATTATGCATGTATGTAAATTTATGATCCTATTTAAACGAATTCCATATTTCATGTTCCATAAATATGTAATGTACTAACAAATTAAAAACTTCCTAATCTTAATTAGTTAATCAGTTAAGTACTCAATTATAATATTAATTACCTTTTATGTTGTGCCCCTAAATTCAATAAATTATTAACAGGTTGAACTAAGTCTGGAGCATGAAATTTAATCTGTTGTTGAAGGTTATTCAATTCCGAATTTATGTAGGACCAAAATTCTTGCATGTTCGTAGCTATCCGCCTTCGATACACTTCGTACTGCAAGTTAGGTTCTTCTTTAGGGCTAATGTAGCTATAATCTTGATTATTATTTATTGCTCGATCTGCTTTGGTCAACCTTACTTGAAAATTCTCCAATGCCTCTTTCTCGTCAGCTTTTAAGCCCCTATAAGTAGAAAATTGTTATATTGTAAAAATAGGAAGAAATTTCAGTACTTACCCCACATTAATGTCTTTAAATAACTCAGTCAGTTCATTATTTTGCTTCCGTACCATTTCCAATTCAATAAGTGCCCGTGCTAATCGATCTGCAGACTTAGCGTCTTGATTTGAAACGTGTGTGGTTATCATAGGCAGTGCAGTTATTAATAATATAAATAACCATAATGAAAAAAATATTAAAGATACCCTTTTCCACCCCAATGTCCCTAAATGACGAATTATTAAATTCATCTTGAAATCTTCCTGTTTTATTTTGATAATTTATGTATTTACAAACATCTTTATTTTATTATAACACTTTGGTTCATTTAAAAAATATTATTTCGCTTGTGGCATTTGTTTAATTTAAAATTTTTTTTAAAATAACGAGTAAACAGTATTTTATGTTTGACACGAAAAATGTAAAAGTGATTTGTGGTTAGATTTAGATAAGTTAGGTTAGTAGATGGTAATGATGTTCTCTGAAGGGGAACGGGAGGATACGGAAATATTCAGCTCACAGCACATACCATTTAACGACTACTGGACCTGATATTAAATATTAACAAAGAATTTTTAATATGCATAACTAACAACCTATATATAAATTTAAAAGCAAATAAAATAGAAATAGATACAGCTAACTCTGAAATTTTGTCATAAAGTATTGTTATAGCGTTTACGTTTTTAAATTTTTAGTACTTATTAGTCAATAGTCAATAAACCTACATAATTATAAACGCTATCATTTTAAATTATGCGTAGTATTTTATAAAATTATTGCACGCATATACAGGGTGATGAATCATCATTTAAAATAAGGAAGTTGAGGCAGTTGGGTCCGGTGTAAATGAAGTTGCATAAAAATGCGGTTTTCAAATGGGCGTAATTCCGAAAGTATTAATCGTAGATCACACTACGCTAGGTAAATTTAATGGAATTTTTATGGAGAACAGGAAAATGCAAAAATATACTGGGTGTTCCATTTAAAATAAGAAACTTGCCATCCACTTCCGGTATAACCGGAAGTTCCACAAAATCAAAAATACCTTTATTAAAAAGTTCGCAATTAGGTTCCTCTGTAGACAAATTTTCAGAATCAAAGACAACCGTTCAAAAGTTAGCAGATGGGGGGATTTACTTTATGTCCGCACTGTAAATCATGCTATTTATTATTTATGAAAAAAAATAAATAGCCGCCATTTAAGCATAACTAGAAAAAAGTATATTTTCATCTTCCATCAATAAAAAAAATAAAAAACAGAGAGGTATTGTCTACCATCTACCATGACTACCATGTACTATTCCTGCAAGGAAAAATAAATTAAGTGATTAAATCGTAAATATATTGAAATTTAAAATTTCTTTCAGAATCTCAATAATTATGTCCTATACATACAGGGTTCACCAAACATCAGGATTAGAATCTAGAGCAAAAATCGACAAAAACCAGAAAAAATAGGGGTCTAACTTTTTAAGTTTTAGAGCTACATCGTTTCAAATTTTACTTCTCCGATTTTTTTCAAAAGAGATAAAACACTTAAAAACTTTTTTGGAATTTAAAATTTTAATTTAAAATTTATTGCCGCATGTAGATAAATTCAAGAGAAATATTTTTGTCTCCTATAAATGTGTGGGATGTGCTAGGTGCGTGAAGTTAGCGACAGACTTGAAGCACTAACGTTTTTTTTAATACGTTCTTTAGTGCATCGTTAGTGCTATTTAGTGCAACAATTAGTAAAATTTGCGGCTAATAGCGTTTTCGGCTTAACTGCAGCTGAACACCTTTTAGTGAACCGGTGCTGAATATATCATAACTTAACAGTCACGAAAGTCTCAAAAAAAAGAATTCATGAATATGGACGACCCAAGGAATATTATTCAACAAACTCAAGAACTATACAGGGTGTCCTGTAACTACACCGCCAACGCTTAACTGGTGATAGTAGACGTGAAAATAAGTGACCCTATTTATCTATATCCAAAAATGCACCCCTAAGAAGTTATAAGCTTCTGAAGTTTATTTAAAAAAAAAAATATTTTTTTTAATTGCTGCCAAAGTAATAAAAATTTTATGATGAAATTTTGTATGCATGCATTTTTATAAAAATCGCTCATTTGGTAAAAATTTTACTATTTTACCAATTCTTGATTACCGGAAATGGTCTTAGATGGTACGAGAGGAGATAAAACACTTATAAACTTTTTTGGTATTTAAAATTTTAATTTAAAATTTATTGCCTCATGTGGATAAATTCAAGAGAAAGATTTTTTGTCTCTTATAAATTTTGTGTAGGATGTGCTATTTTCGAATAAAATTTAAAAAATGATTTGGTTTCATGTGTTTTTAAAACCGTATCCATGGTAATAAGCTACATCTCCAACTTTTCAACTGGATTTCCTAATTTTAAAATTTAAATTCGAGTTTAATGAGTATGCGAATATGCATTTAATATGGGCTAAACGCAATGGTATCTTTTGAGCTTTAAATAAATATTTTCTTAAAAATGTATGTTAAAAAGCCTAACTTACTTACCAAACCTCTACAAAAACAAATAATATTTTACTAAAATTTTTAATACCAAAAAAGTTCTTAAGTGCTTTATGTCCTTTGGCACCACATAAGACCATTTCCAGTAATCCAGGATTGGTAAAATTGTTGGGACTTTTTAAAAAATTTTCTTAGCTTAAATGAAAATATCATCGTCATCCGAAGAAGAGATGATAAAATATTTGGGAATGTTTCCATTTTTGTATTTTTTTTAATTTTTGAGCTTTGTTATTATCGTTATTATCTTGGAATAACTGCGCCATATTTGCACTGAAACCAGCACGAACTCTTGGAGCCGGTGCGAGAAAAGCTGCACTCAGTGCACTCCTAGTGCACAACTAGTGCACATTTCGCTCTAAGTCGAACACTCGGCACCGAGAAAATGCGAGCTGAAACTATAAGCCGAACACCCGAAATGCACTGAGTGCAACGCAGTGCAGGCCAGTGCAAGTAAGCCGAAAACGCTATATATATTAAGCGAGTAAATGTTTATTTAAATTTTGTCGCTAACTTCACGCTCAGCGACAATTTTTTTTATTTACCACTTTTTTATAAATTTTCCAACAGACTTGAAGCACTAACGTTTTTTTAATACATTCATTAGTGCTTCGTTAATGCTTGGTAGTGCATCAAAAAAACTTAATATATTTGGAAAAATAACAAAGTTACAGATCTTTTATTTTTTTTGACCTAGCGACAATTTTGTTTCGTTATTTTTTCGAAATTCAAAAAAGCGTGGGAGATTTTGGTTTCGGGAGTAGATTCGACTTAACTTTTAATATTGAAAATCGGTTAAGAAATGGCCCGACGGGAGTCACTCACTCCTAAATTCAAAATTTCGACTTTATTTAGGCATAACTTCCGAACCCCTTTGAAAAAATTTTTTTCTACGCGCTACCGGATGTAGAAATTATTCTTTTATAAGGCAGTATAGAAAAATTTAATCATTTTTGGAAACTGTGAGCGCCAGTGGTTCAACCATCCGGCCGCGATTGGCGCAATTTTTTGAACATTTTACGGTAGATTTTTTTCTGAAGCTCAGGGTGAAAATTTGACAGTAATGATTTTTCTACTCATAAATATTAAGGTAGTAAGCAAAACAAAATACATACGGATATTATAGAAGACCACGTCAAAATTTAGAATTTTGCAAAGTCAGCGTCGAAAAAGTAAGAAAAAGGAAATGCAAATTTAAAGGCCTCAAATTAATATAAAAAATCAACATATCAATAAAGGGTTCGGATGGCCATAATAACGGTCATCATCTTTCGTAAATCAAAATAGCCAATTTGGTACTTTTTTCGCCCGAAAAAACGCTAAATTTGCACACTTTAACACGTTAACTGCCATACGACGCGCCGGTCGTCGTACGCATTTCTGACTGAATGCGCCATACGACGACCGGTCGTCGTAATAACGCTTGTAGTTTCAGCAACATAAAGTCAATCTTTCTCTACATTTATTAGTGTTATATGTGAGCAGTTGCCACATATGAATGTTTATGATGTGAAAAACATCGACTGCTCGTCCTAGAAACCTATTACATTTCGAAAGAAAATGATAATTGTTTGAATATGTTTTCAATAGTAGGTAAATGTAAGTGAATGTTCAAAATGACAAAAACTTTGTAGAAAACTATTTTATTTACATATAAGTAATTAAACAAGTAAATTCTAAATTAAATTAAATTTATGGACCTTTCAATGATTTTTTATAAAACAATTGGCACACATTGGAGGTTTTTCCGGGCATTGTGAGCAGTATGTAATAACTCGAGGTGTTACACTTCCTTTATCTGCTTCACGGCTTCCATATTTTCGACGATTTTTAGAATAACAGCTGACACAACGTCTTCTGATTTTTCTATTTCGTTCATCGACTTCTCCATTTTCTTCTAATTTATGTTTTCTTGAATTATTTGTTATATTTTCGTCATTATCGTCGTCGACGTCAAGTAAACTTTCGACTAAATACTCCCTGAATTCAGTAATGGATAATTTCTTTTGAGATATCTTTTTATAGATAATATACGCATTTACCACAGAAGTACCAAAAATAAGTTCCATTGCAACTTTGTGATACCACTTCACAGATTTTCGTATTGCATTGGAGTAACTGGAGAATTGATCAGATAAATCAATACCTGCTTTTCCTGCATTGTAGTCTTGAACTATTTTCGGTTTAAAAATTTCTTCTTTTTTTCTATTGTTTTTACCTGTGGAGGTTATTTCTGTTGCATGTCTTGTAGACAACATAAGAACATCTCGTTTATCTTTCCATTTAACTACAACTATTCCTTTTTCATTATGCATTCCAATAATTTCGTTTTTGGAGAGGTTTTTGTTTACCACCTGTTTCGGAATGCGTTTTCTATTTTTTCTAAGTGTCCCTGTAAGATGTGTATTTCTGTTTAATAAATATTCTGCAAGTTCTACTGACGTGTAATAATTATCCGTAATAAATAAACGGCCTTCGTCAAGATAATTTTCTCCTAGCTTGAGAACAATATCAGTTGATAGTGAAACGTTTATTTGATTTTTTTCTTGCTTCCCTTGATAAATTTCTATTCCGTAGGTGTATCCAGTAATATCACAAATTTTGAACAATTTAATTCCATACTTATGTCGTTTATTTGGAATGTATTGACGGAATAATAAACGTCCTCTAAATGGAACTACTGTCTCATCCACACATAGACATTCGCCGGGTACATTATAATGTTGATAAAGGTCTTGAAGTTTGTTCCTGAGAATATTTATTTTATGTAGTCGATCGCCATGAGCTTCTTTGTTATTTGAAAAATGCCACATGGTTAATAATATTTCAAATCTGTTACGCGGCATTGTTTTTGGGGCAATACTATTCTTATATATTCGCTTTGTACTCCAATAATCACATAATTTTGGATATCTAACCAATCCCATCCATAAAAGAAGCCCAAAAAATTTTTTCATTTCCTGTGGACTGGAATCTTTCCATTGATTCAATCGACTACTTCTACTGACTATTTTTGTTGACAATAATTGTGCAGCATAAAGGTTAGTTTGATCCGTTATGTGTTCCATAATGTCTTGAGTTATAAATATTTCGTAATATTTTATCGGTTGGTCACTTGCAGTTAAATTTATATTTTTGATTCCTTCCTTGAACGTTTGTATAAAAACCGGCTGTTGTACAGACGAGTTACTGCCTATAGTTTTCCATTCATCATTTGAAGAAGTACAAAAATTATTGTCATTCGTTTCAACTAATTCATCTTCGATATTTAATAGTTGTTGATAAATGGATTCACTTAATTCCGATTCACTTTCACTTTCATTTTCAGAATAATTTGGATCTCCTTTCATATCATCACTATCAAAATCGTCTTCACTAGAATTATCACTATATGAACGAGTTGTTGAATTCTTACTAAAATTTGCCATTTTCGAATCACTACAGACGATAAACTCCAACAACCACTTTCAAAAATACAACTGGCGCTTTATTTAGAAAGAAATTATTTTTATAAGGAAATATTATAATATTGTTAAATATACAATAAAATAACACAATAAAATAATACAATAAAATAATAAATAAATACATACGACGACTGGTCGTCGTACGGCCTCCTAATAAATACTATTCATTATCAGGCCATACGACGGCCGGTCGTCGTTTATATATTTTTACTTATTTTATCTAAATTAAGTACTATAAAAAAGTCTCTGCATTCAAAATTTTAATTAAATAAAAAATGCCCAAGATATTTACTTTGGCTCTCAGCGTTCCACGATATCAATATATGGGCGGCAGTTAACGTGTTAAGGCGCAGAGAATGATGTCGCACCGTTGCGCCTCGTGACTTAAAAAATGTACTAGTTAATCCTCAGGGTGTGAGAATAAAAGGGACGAAATTTTGTTGCTTCTCTTTAAAACCCGACGGAGTTACGATTTTTCAAAGTTGATGGCGCCGACCATCGGAAAAAATGCAAGAAATGTCGACTACTTTCGAGAATTTTTTTTAAAGTCTTAGGGTGCTTCGAAAAATTTAAAATTTGAACCCAACTTAGAATCAACATCCCTCTTCACGATGCAACCGGAATTTTTAAAATCTGACGATATAACTACCTTTTTCGTGGATACGCGAAAAAAAATCGTCTGATTTTGGGGTAAAAATACAAAAAGGGTTGTATCTCCGCCCCCTTAATAGATAGATTGAGGCGGGTTAAAACCATCATTTTCAGAATCTGGTCCTCCATAACATACTAATATTTGGTGCGATTAAATAAAAGGTCTGTAACTTTGTTATTTTTCCAAAAATAGTAAATTTTTTTGATGCACTTACAAGCACTAATGAAATACAAAAGAAAATTTGAAAAAAAATAATAAATAAAAAAAATTGTCACTAGGTTGTAAAACGTAAAAGATCTGTAACTTTCTTATTTTTTCAAAAATAGTATATTTTTTTGATGCACTAAGAAGCACTAATGAAGCACTAAGGAAATACAAAAGAAAATTTAAAAAAAAATAATAAATAAAAAAAATTGTCGCTAGGTCGAAAAAAATAAAAGATCTGTAACTTTGTTATTTTTCCAAGTAACAAGCACTAACGAAGCACTAATGAAATACAAAAGAAAATTTATAAAAAAGTGGTAAGTAAAAAAATTCTCTTGAATTTCTCTACAAAAGCAAATAATTTTTTACTAAAATTTTTGAATACCAAATAGTTCCTAAGTGATTTATGTCCTTTAGTACCATATAAGAAGACCTTTTCCAGTAATCGAGGATTGATAAAATGCATGCATACAAAATTTCATCATAAAATTTTTATTACTTTGGCAGCAATTAAAAAAAGTGTTTTTAAAAAAATGAACTTCAGAAGCTTTTATAACTTCTGAGGAGTGCATTTTTGGATATATAGATAAATAGGGCCAAATTGACTTATTTTCAGCACTACTATCACCAGTTAAGCGTTGTCGGTGTAGTTACAGGACACCCTGTATGTAAAATACTTTTTTAATAAAGTTATTCTTATTATTTTATTCTTATTCTTATAATTGACCGAGATATAAAGAAAAAATTTGGGAATTCAACTTCTTTATTATCAAGAGTTTTGAAAAAACACTATTTGTAATGTAATAAAGTTCGGCTTCTTTTTCATTGTAAAGTAATAAATTAAATTTAAATCGCTTCACAAAAAAGCTTCACAATTTATTTCTTTTTAAATGAAAATCACATGTCATAATTTTCAATTTAAAAATATAAATTGCGAAGTTGATGAAATACGATTTAAATTTAAATTACATATTACTATTACTACGGCTAAAGAAAAGCCAAAATTGTTTTTCTGAGTAGGTATTCCTGAAGGGTTCTCAATAATGTACTAGAAAGCCCTTGCTCCAGTTTCGTAACACTATCCCCCAGTATTATCAACAGACATTTAATTTGAGGTTTAATTTGACATATATAGTATTTTTATGAAGTTTGAATATAGTTTAAATGATATTTAGCTGCAAAATAGACTATATATGTCAAATTAAACCTCATTTAAAATTAAATGTCAGTTGATAATACTGGGGGTATGTATAGTAAACGAAATATTCAGCTTATTAAAAATGCACTTGTTAGTTTTTTTTTTCTATTTATCTTGGGAATTACTCGACTTTTTTAAATTTGTCACTAGGTAAAACACCATAATCCTAAAAACTTTTCATTAAAGCCTCTCCAAAAAAAATTTTCAGAACCAAGAAAAAATCTCTGAAACCACAATTTTAAATTGTTTACTTTCACACCAACTCTATTAAAGAACAAAATTCTGAAGTTCAAGGGAAAAAAGTGGCATACTGTAATTATTTAGCGGCGTTCTAGAAAATACGCATTACGGCAGTTATGGTGAGGAACATTTTGACTATTGGTTTATTGCAACAGAAACTTCTTTAAATTACATTTAAGTACATCAAACCTTATTTGTGCTGTTTAGTGGTATTATATTATAATAGTCAACCAATAACCAGGAAAAAGTTTGTAGTAAAATTAAGTTTAGTGGCTCACTTCCCCGTTGAAAAGATGAAAAATTTCTTCGTTTCTTTGCCCTAATATTGCTAGTGCATCTATTGAGCTAAATTGTATTCTCAAAAAACTAAAAATAAAACAATAGTTCATTAAAGGTGTTAAGTTTTTACTGCCAGCAAAAACAAAAGAATCGGTGAGTCTAACCAACAACAGTAAGAGGCCAAAAATTGCGGTTTTGAGTTAAGATATACAGGGGAGATTTTGGAGTTATATTAACACTCATCTTCCTGGAAAACTAATATTAACCTTAACTGGATTAAAAACAAGTGAAAATGTTTAAGTTATACAACATTGTATTTAGACCGGGACATTTTTCGTCTCCGATTTCATACAGCATGCCTTTTGGAGGAGAGAATATTTACCCTATAAGAACAAAGAAAAGCGGGTACTAAACCCCCGCACTCCGTTCGATCATATGGAAAATTGCATTTCCATTTTCACAAAAAAATGGTGTTTTTCTCTGATTTAATATTGCATGCCCTTTTAGCTAAAGATAGTTAATAGTAGTTTAACCAACATGTTGGTTAAAAAAGGCGTTTAATAAACGAAAGTTTTTAAAGCACGAGCGAGCTCCGCGAGCGAGTGCTTTTATTATTGAGTTTATTAAACGCCTAATTAACCAACGAGTTGGTTACAATATTTTTTTGTTGATCGCATTTAATTTAATTTCAAAAATCTACTTTACGATTCAAAACGAACGTATGTGTCACTTCCATTGACATTTGTAGATGCTAGGTGCTAGGTTATGTTGGGTTATGTATTCAACAAAGATTTCTAACTTATAATACAGTATTCAACGTTCAATGGACATAATAAATCTTGTCTCAAAACACTCGCGGTGATAGACGGTTTTATTTAATTTGTTTGTCATTTTCCAAATTTTAGCCGAGAAGCAGATTTAATTTGACACAAGTAAAAGTATTATTTTAATTAATAATAAAAACATTTTTTATATTAATGTATTAATACAACCAATTTAGGTTAGTTTAGTTGAAATATAAGCAAATAATACAGTAGGATTATTTATTATTATTTATTATACATATGTATTTACAAAAATCATTAATTTAATGTAATACGATTACACAAATTGTTAATCGGCCTTATTTAATTTTATTGTAAGATTGTTTATGGTACAATTTGAAAAATTAAAATAAGGTGAAACTTGTGAATTTATTTGTGAATTTACGTTTAAGTTAACTTCTTCGTTTTGATACGTATTCATTGTTTCGGTCAAAGTATTCATTTGTGAATTCACGTTAATTTCTTCATTACCATTAGTATGCACTGTTGCGGTTGAAGTAGAAGGTGTAATTGTAGACGTAGATGCTGTTGCTGTTGTTGAAGAAGTGCATAGGATTTTTTCTGCAATGTCCACCTTATTTTGGATTGAGTTGTCTATGTATCCTTCAGCTACAGTGGTAGATTTCCAGCCACCATGTCTTTTGATGGCTGCAAAGTCCGCACCTGAATCTGACAATATTGAAGCCGAAGATCGGCGAAAACAATGACCTGTATACAGGTTGGGATTATCTAGTTTTAAGAACGCTGCAATTCTAGATGGCATCTTAGCAAATGTATTTATGCCAATCGGTTGTGTAGAGCATCTATTATTTTTGTAAAAAATAAAAAATCGATGATGTGGAGTGTGTTTTGGTCTTAATGATATATAATGTCTAATTAGTTTCAAAATGGTTTTTTGTTCATTATTGATTATTGTAAATATTCGATTTGTTTTTGTTTTCTTCGCCTTAATTGTAATTAAAAATTTTGTATCTAGGTCTTGAACATCATCGATTTCCAAATTTAATAGTTCATCTTTTCTCAATGCCCCAGCTATTCCGAAAATCGTTGCAACCTGTTGATTGTAATTTGTTAGATTTACTTTTACTTTGGATATTATTTGCTTACCTTCGTTGATAGAAAGATGTTGTCAGGAGCATCGGTGATAAACTTATTAATATGTTGCTTTTCAAGTACTCTAGATTTTTTTGGTAAGTAACCTTCATTTTTTCTTTTGATGAAAGTTATTAACTTATTAAATTTACTTATATCAATGTTTTCCTTTAGGTTCATCGTTGCTCTAAGCATAGAGTACTTCGGCCACAAACTTGCTATCAAGCCTTTTTTTGCAAGATCTGAGAAATATGCCAAAAAGACGGTTTCCGAATGGCGTGTCACCTTCTTTTCTTTGCACCATAATAAAAATTCTTCATAAGTTTTTTCATAACGAAATTTACTCTTTTCGGGCAGCAGACTTAGTGAAGCAATGTTTGCACTCTCCACGACTTCTGGTGGAGTCAATGAATCTTCATCTTGTTCGAATGAGCTCATAATTATACATACACTAAAAACACTAGCTTTTTCAAGAACACTATGTACTTTGATTTTAAATATGAAAATTATTTGCAAATCTTTTGTTTTCAAGTGTACCAACTGTATAAAAATAAAACATTTTTATTTCAAAGCTTCTTATTAATAAAAACATTTTATAAAATATTTAATTTAGTCCGTAACATTATTAAAATTTATAATAAATTATTTTTTAATTATTAATATAATTGAAAGTAATAATTATACAATTATATTATTAAAAATTATTAGTTTCATTCACGTTGTTTATCAACACAGCGCCATCTACCGATAACCTAAGTAAGTAATGTTTATCATTTGAAGTTTTAAAAATTAAGTAGTACAGTTTATTTTACTAATAAATCGAAGTTAAAAATGAGTAAACATTATAAAACATTTATTTTCAATAAGTTTTAATTTCAAAATGTTAGATAACCCTTAGAATAAAGTTAAAAATAAAATGACATTTGTAACTTTTTTGCCTATACTACAATCGTTGAGTAAAGTAAATCATCACGTAAAGTAGATCTTTACGTGTCGATTTCGCGTATACAATGACACAGTAATGACATCTATAAATATACGATCAACAAAAAAATAAATTTAAGTCTTGAAAATCGCACGGTCGCAAAGGGCTCAAACGGTCATGTTATCTTGTAGTAAAAAAATATGATTTTTCGTGTTTTCATTCTGCATGCCAATGAAAAGAATTAAAGTTTGTGTCATAAAACCCCCATAAAAAAATTGCCATGGGGCCCTTGTTGGCTCAACGGTCGAAAAATTATGAAAAGTTTTGTGAAAATTTTAAGCGATTTGACGTGATTTCTTATTGCATGCCATTTTAACTATGTGTTATTAATGTAATGCTTTGCTGTATAAAATAATTGGCATGCAGATTAGGAGGTCCTAAAGCAGAGGCATGCATCGGAAAAGTTGCAAAAAAAATTGTAAATTTAGGTTTAGTACCCGCTTTTCTTTGTTCTTATAGGGTAAATATTCTCTCCTCCAAAAGGCATGCTGTATGAAATCGGAGACGAAAATTGTCGCGACCTCC
Source organism: Stenus bimaculatus (assembly GCA_963971135.1). NCBI lineage: Eukaryota > Metazoa > Arthropoda > Insecta > Coleoptera > Staphylinidae > Stenus > Stenus bimaculatus. The sequence continues at coordinate 21,537,928 of OZ020180.1, forward strand.
CGGTCTAATTAATTAATATATGATAGATCCATCTAAAAATTAATAAATTAATATTTAATATTATAATATTAAAATTAAAAACTCTCTCTATTTTAAAAAAGAACCTAATAAAATAAACTAGGTATTATTACTTATTACTTTTTGTGGTAATACCAAATCTAACCTAGCCCAACCATTTTTCTTTATAAACACTAAGAACTTTTAACACAATTTAAAATAATAAATCCATAACTTGAAAATATATTGAGTTCAATAACAGTACAAGTCCAATTTATTTTTTTTTTCTAAAAATGTTGGCATGAAAAAAATTTCAAGAAGTACTAAGTACTACAAGTCTTTCTGTATACATACCAAAGCTGCATATTTACAAAATATGAATGTTGTTGAACTTACCAATTCAATTATTATTTTCTTAATTTTTTATAAAAAGTTATACTCATTACCTTATGGTAGCCAGGGAACTTTTTTTTGTAATATGCATCCTTTCCACATGTACCCAAACACCGTAGTTTTATTTTAACTTTGACAGTCAGGGATATTTCTTTGATTAATTTATTAGGTCGTTCGGCATTTTTGCCTTATCATTTTTAAAAATTAAAAAGTAATGTTATATAATTATTTTGTTTGTCAGATAAAATTATTTTTTTATTTCATTTTTTATTTAATAATAGTAATATTTATTTGTTCAGATTATTACAGTAAATAATTACCACAGAATGATGCCGTTTAAGAAAGACTTCAAAATGAAAATAGTATAAAAAAATGTCTTATCTTCTTGCCTTACGGAAAAACATAATTTTAATATTAAATTTAAAAAGTTATATTCAAGCTTATACTTTATTTCTGATGTGAACCTTTGAATATTTGGGAGATAAATGCGTTTTTGGTAATATGTTACGATATTTCCACCAGAGATTTTAAATAATTTAGTGGTTTATAAAAAAATAATAAAACTAAGCGGTTTACATTTGTTATTTTTTTGCTACTTGCAGTTCTTTTGAAAAAAATATGTTTTGTACATTTTATTTAATAGTAAAAATTGGTACCCCGATGGGTTTCTTGTTTCTTTCTATCCCTTCCATAAATTACTGCAGGATAAAAAGTCAAATGTTAAAGTTAATTTGTGACAGATGAATCCATTGCAGCTATCATGTTTGCAACCATGCATCTATAATAAATTACAATTAGGTCTGTGTTATGAGTAATGTAATATTCATTATAGCAGAAACATAAAATTAGTTTCCTAAAAATGGGAACGATGACCAAAGGTTTTTATTCTTGAACCTCCCAGCATATACAAATAAATATATGTATGCTTTTCATATTTGCTTTCAACACAAAAAATGATCACTGATCAATTTAATGTTTTGTACATAGCTTAAGATGTCAGTTAAAAGTTTTGTTTTAGGAATGTAATATTAATACAATTATCCACTCCCTGCTCTGTGCGAAAATATAGTAGGTATACATTTTGAAAAAAAATGGGATGTGGGATTTACGAAAGGAAAATTGTTTTGGTTTTCTTAAATTTTGATTTCTTAATATTTTACCGTATGTAAAAAATTATTCATAGATTTAAAAGTGCCCAATTTTAATTAAAGTTATGTTGAAATGAGCAGAAGAAGCTGCATCATGGTATAAGTCCTCCAAAAATTGAAATTTTTGAAAATTTTTATTCTCCTAATGTGATAATTGTGGAATTGTGGACTTTAAGTTGTTTTTCAGTGATTTTTAAATTATTCTTCGTTATACTACAGATTTATTATATTTTATTAAAAAAAAACATTTTAACTACTTAAATTAAAAATGAATATCTTAAATACGGAAAATATTTGGCAACTTTACACCTCCAATCTCTTAAAAAATACCAGTTGGATTTTTTAAACTATTTACAGCATCCCAAAAATTAAGTAAAATTTTAAGAAATTTTTGGGATGCTGTAAAAAATTTAAAAATACATATATTTAAAACAAGAAACGCAACATCAAAGTCTTCGTTTGTATGTTAACTTATTTCTAGCGTTGGAAAATAGTTATTTATGCACCAAGGGAGCAAAGTGAGTAATTTAATCCTGAGTGTGGAAATTGTTGCCCGAGACGTAGTCGAGGGCAACAACCACACGAAGGATTAAATGCACTTTGCTCCAGCGGTGCATATTAAATTTTTTGCACTTCCAATTAATTATTTGTACAAACGATTTCAATTTTGGGACAATGGTTATTTCGAATGCAAATAACTACTGAGCCAGACATAACCGTCACCTTATTAAAAAAAATAATTGAACAAGTTGTACCTCCTTTATTTGGTCTAACAAATTGTATTGATTGTAATGTTAGAGTAAACGTACATATTTATATTTACTAATTTGTAAATGTACATATCTATTAATAAATTTGTGTTGTTTTCTCCAATCTTGTATAATTTTGAAGCACATCGTAAACCTAAAATCAATTGATCGGTTAATTTATGATAAATTAAATATTATTAAAAATTTAAGTACCTATACCATGATTCGGTACGGATCATTCTGCATGAACTTCCGAGTGATGATGAAACATTCTATCGTTTATCTTCTAGAAACTTAAACAATTAACAAAAATCTTTTGAATTGTATAAATATAAGCATTTAGCATACTACATTAGATAAAACCATTAGATATCTTAATAAATAATACAAGACAATTTAGAGGTTAGAATTTCTTGTCAATAAAATTTTTTGAATTTAAGACAAAAAACTATAATAGATTCCTTTCCCAAATAAAAAAACCCAAAAAATTATTGTAGTAATATTAGAAATATACTTACCTACTAAATTATCAAATATAATTCAGAATTCAGAAACAATTATTTTTAAAAACTTGCGCGCCATCTGTGTTTGTAATATCTAACTACGGAATTTTTTTAATACCAAGGGATTAAATTAACCGTTATGGGACTTTTAATCCCTAGAGATTTAATGAATACTTGGTAGTAAATGTGTTACTTTTACTTCTGCCATTAAGAGAGTAAAATGGCTCATTATTGTTTGGAAGTGCAAAAAAAATATTATTTCAAATATTTTTTTAGAATGTTTCAAAACGCCTCTAAGCGAAAATTTTTTCTAAAGAGCCCGTTTTACTGCTGCCGTATGATTATTTGGTTTGACTTACTAAAACAAAAAAAGAAGAAATTGGTAGCCAAAAGACTCTTCTTAATACCAAAAAAAGAAATTTTAAAAAAGCTCCACTGGAAAAAAAAGTTATGACCAAAATCAAGAGAATTTCAAATTTGCCGACTATCGCCTTACGTTTATTTTCAGTCCATTTCCACGACGTCATTTATTCATCATTTTTAAGCACAAGACACATGATTAAATAAAAAGAACGAAAAGATATTATCCAAAACCATAAAGATTGATGAATCCGATTTGTTCAACCAGTAAAATAAACTCCTATAAAAATAGATAAATAATAGTGTGCACCACTATTTATATTGAATTTTCTGTTCTCCTCGGAGAAGCCTCTCCTATCTTATCTTATTTTAATCATATAATCTGATTATTTCACAAGGAAAATTACATCCAAGAAATCAATTATCTATTAGCACATCACTTATACGATATTTTAATTTGTTAAATTATATTTACAAATATTATAATATAATAATATAAACGGCTAATTAAGTACTAAATATTTTTTCTGTAGTAATACTACTGAATTAAGACTTATTATTGTTTTAATACAATATAATCATCCGATGTCGATGCTTGTATCTTAAAAAAACTTATCAGGTGTAAGTTTAAAAGATATGAAAATATCACTCGTTTAAAATGATTGATGAATGTAATCAGTCTGAATTCAATACTAGAGAGCGATGTATATAACGTAAAATTTTAATATTTAATTTAGTTTTAAGGTAAGTTTACGTTTACATTCATAATTTATATCAAAAAATCCTTGAGAAATCGATCGTACATAATCTATAAAATGGATATAGATTTACGCAAATGACTTCTTATCTTTTCTTGGAAATGTGATTTGAATTTTAATTCAAAAATTTTTAATGAATGGCTATAAGAAAAATAAGAAAACATTTGAGATTATCTTAAACGATGAACCTGTTATAAATATAATGAAAACACTTCACTTGAAATAGTTCTTTTTTATAATTTTAGATAAAAATGAAGCCTTTGTTAGGAATTCTAACAGCGTTAACACTACTCGTATTGAGTAATCAATCCGAACCGTGCTTTCCCAATTGTTTTTGCACTGGAATACGGATATCATGTTCGGGAACAGTGCTTCAAGACGTTCCTTCTTTTAAGAATATCAATGGTGCACATATCATAGATTTGTCCAATAACCAAATTGAAATAATTAATGCTGATGAACTAAATTGGCGTGGTGTGGAACAATTACAATACCTGTTCTTAAATGACAACAGTATTGTTTATATAGAAGATCATTCTCTAGAAATATTTAATAATCTGGAGGTTTTGGATTTATCAAATAATATACTTGAGCAGATTCAAGGAAATTTGGTGGAGACAAACCATAGACTTTCTACTTTAAATTTGGCTGGAAATTCCTTTGGGAGTAATGTACCAATAATTACATCCATATCATTGACATATTTAGATGTTTCTCATTCAAAACTTACACATTTTGGAATGGAGCACATACAATATTTACCTAACTTAAAATATCTTAATCTGGAATCAAATAACATTGCTTACTTGGAATCTTCTTTTTATATGAATAACAGAAATATACAGAAAATATTAAATATGAACACTTGGGCTTGCAATTGTAGCACTGTAATTTTATATAATTGGAGTCAAAATGATAACAGTCTATCAGTAGGGGATGACTTTAGTTGTAAAAGTGATAATAATCAATTTCTTAAATTAAACGACAATGAAAAATTATTAGAACAGTTTTGTGTAAATAACGGACAAGTATCAGATGTTAAAGTTAATTTAAGTGAAACCAAATCTACATTATCATTAGAACTGAATAGTGATTGTGATTTAAAACGTGATAAACATTGCACGGATAACTATATATTCAATCATGTTTCCGAAATAATACTTCTTTTAGTTTTAGGTTGTATTTTATTAGCTTTTGTATTAGGGTATTTATTTGCTCAATATATGCCGTACTGTAAACGAAATGAAAATAAACGATCAACATTTAATATTTAAAAGTATTTTTAATTTCTATAACTTGATACATTTATAGGGTAAGTGATCAAATTTATATTAACTTATGTAAAATTGTGTTTTTTATATGTTGGTTTTACTAAAACTACATCGCTGTGCTAGAACAATATTATATTATGACAACTTAAGTTACGTTTGTATATAAGTTATCTTAGTATTGTTCTAGTACAGCAATATCATCTATCAGAGCGTATTATATATTTTTTAATTTTTATTAAATATTAAAATTAGGTTAAAAATTTAATGAAAAACTAAAAAAAGTTTCATTTGCTTCTTGCAAAGCTTAAATGTTCAAACCCAGTCAGGAATAGGTTTCAAATTTCAAGGGATTTTTAATTAATTAATATCAGATCAAATTCATTTACATCTAATGGTGCAATTCTGTGCAATCTATAAGTCCTTACAGGAAAAATCTATAAGTTTTGTTATATGGACGGTTTTCGTGGTTTCCTTACAGATATTTCCTGTAAGGTCTTAAAGTTTTGCACAAACATAAATCACTATAATTATTTCATATTTTTGTAGCTTTTAAAATAAAATTTTAAATAAAAATATATTTAATTATTTTATAAAAATAAAAACAGACATAAAGTTTATTTCAATTCTATTTAAACACTACCCTTTTTGCCTTTTCACCCTTACTTTTTTTATTAAAATCCCCAAAAACATTAAATTGTTTACATTGTTAAGTGTCTAGATAAGATCGTTACTTTTTATCTTATATCCTTTTTAAAGGTTAATAATTTATTTGAAAAAATAATTCCAGAGGTCAACTTTGTATTATTTGAAAGTCCTTATATTTAGCCTTATAATTGTAATGTGAGATAGTGAACAGATAATAGGTTAAAACATAAAAAGGTCGATAGGCCAATATTTTAAATGGTATTTTTAAAATGACCTTAATCCAGACTCACGTTGCCATCTAGGCTCTAAAAAATGTGGAACCAAGCGTGGTTGTTAAATCTTCCTTTTTTATTTCATATACAGGGTGGCCCACGACGAGCTAGCCAGGGCATATCTCGAAAACGATTAGTACGATCTAAATGAAATTTGGTACGTTACTATAGTTTCAGACAGGGTCCATTTTAGTATAATAATAATTTACTTCCGGTTTATTGTTTCCGGTTACATGAAATCAACTTTAAAATATTTAATGGAACACCCTGTATATTAATGCATTTTTGAGAAAATTATTTCAATATAAATTCAACGATACCATACACTCTATGTTTTATTTTAAGGTAATGGGAATATACTCAGTTTAAAAAAAATAAAAAAATACTTTATTGTTAAATAAAAATTATTCAAAATACAAAAAAAATATTCTAACTAATAATTATGAACAAAATGTTACCAACAGTACGGACTAATAGAGATGTTGACTTCCACCTTCTTGTATGCAATATTCGAATCTTGACCGTAGGTTCCTGGTGCAAGACGCTCTAATCACATTTCGTGTAATTCTTTGACATGCTTCCATGATCCAGTTCTGTAAGTCTTGTATGTCAAGAGGTTGTGTGGTATACACAATTTCCTTTAAGTATCCCCACAGAAAAAATCTAGGGGTGTAAGATCTGGTGATCTCGCTGGCCCATTTATCGGACAATTACGGCCAATCCAGCGTTCTGGGAAGGTAACATTAAGGTATTACGTAACTTGACGAGAAAAATGTGGGGGAGCACCATCTTGTTGCCACCACATTTCAGCCCTTTCATTTAGTGGAATATCTTCTAGCAATTCTGGAAGTACTTCTTGGAGGAAATTTAAATATCTGGCACCAGTCAATGTACCATGGCAAAAGTAGGGACCAATAACTCGGTCATTGAATAAACCAAACATCCACTTATACTCCAAACTTGCTGGAAATTTGTTTCTTTGGCAAAGTGCGGATTTTCGGGTGACCAATAGTGACTGTTGTGGCGGTTAACAGTACCATTGTTATGAAATTTGAATTCATCACTCCATAAAATATTTTTAAGGAAAAATGGATCATGTTCAAGTTTAATTGATATTTCAGCAATAAAATTTAATCTTCGTTCGAAATCACCCGGTATTAAACCTTGCACTAAATGTATTTTGTAGGGATGATACTTATTATTTTTTAGCACTCTTTGAATAGTAGTTCTGCTTAATCCTAATTCTTGTGAAAGAAGTCTGGTGGATGCATGTGGTTTCACTTGAACATAAGCCAAAATATCAAGGATGTTTTTTTCCGTTTGAATTAATTGTCTTCTAGGTGTTGCCAGTTTGCCATTTGGTAGCGAACCATTTCGTAATTTATTTTCGATGTGGGCAAAAGTATTTTCATTTGGAGTTATACGATTTGGATATCGAATTCTATACACATCTGGAGCAAGTCTCTTATTTTTTCGGCATTCGCCATAAACAAGGAGCATGTCTACATATTCATCATAAGTAAAATGAGTAGGCATTTTGGAATAATTTTGAAAAACAACAGAAGGCCACTCGACAATCCAACGCCAAAGATATCAAAAATAAGTCAATGCTTATGTGCACAACCGCAACATGAGGCAGTTGTGAATGTAAATTTCATCTTTTATTTATTTTTATTTGTTCACCTACATTTAAATTCCAGATTGGCCAGTTTTTGTTCATAATTGTTAACTAGAATATGTTTTTTTGTATTTCAAACAATTATCATTTAACAATAAAATATTTTTTATTTTTATTTAAATTGAGGATATTCCCATTACCTTAAAATAAAACATAGAGTGTATGGTATCGTTGAATTTGTATTGAAATAATCTTCCCAAAAATGCATTAATATACAGGGTGTTCCATTAAATATTTTAAAGTTGATGTCAAGTAACCGGAAACAATAAACCGGAAGTAAATTATTATTACACTAAAATGGACCCTGTCTGAAACTATAGTAATATACCAAATTTCATTTAGATGGTATTAATCGTTTTCGAGATATGCCCTGGCTAGCTCGTCATGGGCCACCCTGTATAATGCCTGAAATTTGACGAAAATTTAGAAAACTTGTTCAGAAAATTGAAAATCTTAAGAATTGTCAACCAATAAAAACGTTTGTTAGCTAAGAATTTACGGTGCTGGCTTTCAACAAAGATAAACTTGTTGAACAAGAGCTTGTCCTATTTCTTCTTTTCGATTTTAATGTGAAATTACTTGATTTAAAGCCCTTATAGTTTTCTTTTAAATAAATATTGTTTTGAGAGTAGAGTTCTCTTTTTATCTTCCTATTTTTAACATTAGAAGAACTATTGTTGAACTCATCAATTTTAAAATAAAATGCGGGAAAATTCATTGCAAGATTATTTATCGTAAGCAAAGTTATTATATTAAAAATAAATCGCTAATATATACTTAACACTAGAGGCTTATAAATTGAAATACAGTCAAACTTCCATAACTCGAACTTCTATAAGTCGATTTTTTCCATAACTCGAATTTTGTTTGTAATGTGTTTGTAAAAATATTAGTTTTGAACTTTCCGAAATAATTTCTATATCTCGAATATTTTTTAAGTCCCTTGAAAATTTGAGTTAGGGAAGTTTGACTGTATATACATATTTTCTTTCTTTGCCAATTTATTTATAAATTTTAAAATATTGGTGTCCTGCCCGATTTTAAGAAAATGGAAGTAAATTGTATATGCATATACCTAGATATTTCTTACAACAAATCTTACGTAAGAAACAGAAAATTTAGACACAAGTAAAAATTGTGTCAAAAATTATGCTAGAAATAGAAAGTAGAAATATAGACGTCTTTAACATTAACAACGTCTCTAAATCGCTGAATACAAGCTCTAGTGTCGTTAAACCAATTGAAAACTATTGCACATATTATTTATATTTTTGTGATTTGCTTGCTCTTCGATGGTTAATTTGCGTATTTTACAGTCTAATCGTCCTGCCAAAATATCGTCCTTATTTTTTAATATTTTTAAGTGCAATAAAATGAAATAGAAGCATAAAATTGTTGTCTAAAAATAGCTGGATTATTTTATTTTTTAATTTATTTTTAAGGAAATATTTGACTGAAAAGTAACATAATAGAACTAAATTTAAATATTTGTCCCAGCTATTATTTAGATAATGTTTTTTTAGATTTGATTCCATTTTATTGAATTTAAAAATATTAGGAAACAAAGAAGATATCTTGGCAGGGCGGTTTAAAAAATATACCCCAAATAATATGCGGAATAGTTTCCAATAAATGTTTAAAAATTTGCCAATCGCTGCAATTTTTTATTTAAATCAGGTATTTCAAATTGCCTACATCGGCGTGGCATTAACCGCTAACAAAACAATCCACCAAAAGTTTTTTTAACGTTTTTTTTAATATACTAAAAATTATTTTATGACTATATCTTTTGTAAGTAAAGGCTTTTATCTTCACTAAAACCACACATTTTGAAAAACACCAATTGAAAATTATTTTTTGACAAAAACGGAAAACATAATCGAATTTCAAAATGTAGCGCTCTTTACAAAGTTTCTTAGTCTTTTTATTTCTAACCATAAATTTGCGTGGAAAATGCAGCGTATTAAAAAATTGTTTTGTTTTGCACAAATATTTGAAAACGCCGGTTTTAATGGTTGCAGTTTTAAGTATTTTAAATTTACTCATGAATTTCTATCAGCGCAAATTTACAAACTTTTCTACTGCATTTCTCACGTCCACTTTAATTTAACAATATACAGGGTGTTTCTGAACAAATGTGGAATAATAATCGAGGAATGGGTTTTTGGACCAATTTTAAGACAAAAAAATTTAAGAATATTTTTTTTCGTTAAAATCTCCATTTCGGAAATTCAGGGCATTAAAGTTTACTCATTTTTTTCATAATTTTTTTGTCATAATTTCATTTTTTTCGCATAATTTTTTTTTCAGACTCTTAATAAAACTTGTATTATTCAAAACATTCCTAATTTTATCTAATTTTGCAAAGAAATAAAATAATTTCATTTAATTTTGTAGACATTTAGAAATTTGAAGTGGTTTATATATTATTAGTTTATAACTTCTAAACGCAACAAGTTATCAAAAAGGTTAAGGAGAGCATAAAGTTAAAAAAAAACGTGTAAAAAAGTGAATAATTAATTTTTTTCATTACTATGATGTTGTACAAAAGAGTTAAAAAGGCTTCAAATGGTTAGTTCACCCGAAAAACTTCACCCTAACTTTTTTTTTGAAAATTTGCTAATTCATCTCAAGACGGTTGCCAATAGTAAGGTATGTGCAAAATTTGAGCCAATTAATATTAAAAATGTAGATTTTATGTCAAAAAATTGAAAAAAATGAATAAACTTCAATGCCTTGCATTTCCGAAATGGAGCATTTTAACGAAAAAAAATATTCTTACTTTTGGTCTTAAAATTGGTACAAAAACCCATTCCTATATTAGTCGACACTTGTTCAGAAACACCCTGTATAATATATGGTTCATTCTTCATTCGACGAATTTTCCGTGAGATTTATTTTAACTCAATAACTTTTTATGGGACGAATTTTCGTATTATAAATTTTCACCTAGAAGAATTTTCTCAAGATGAATTTTTCCGCGTTAAATTGTCCCAGCAATTAATTTTTATTTGATGAATTATCTACGATGAATTTTTCCAGAAATTTGGGTACCTTGTACAAAAAGATAAATTAAAAACAAATATAACTATTCTTTGATATTGGCTTTAAAACGACAAAACACGGGAGAGAAAAAATCTCAATGGAGGCGATTTTTTTTCTATTTATATTTACGAATTTATCAAATGGAGAGTTCGTTGCTGTAAATTCATGAGGAAAGTGACACTAAAATCACAAGGCGAGGCAAAGTGATTTTTGTTCACTTTACAAATTCCAAAAAATCTTAATTGATTTGGCATCCATAAGAGATCATAGCCATATAAGCAAAATCTTGAACTCTCAAACACAAGCGTGATTAAGTGTCTCAAATTTGATTAGAATTAACAACCGGGAATTCTTTATTTTTCTCATTGAAATTTGTTATACTTCTGCACACGTGTTAATTGATATAGCTTAAGAATAATAACATCTTGAAAAGTAAGCGATTTTCTTAAAAATGTTATAGCTGTTCGAATTGGACATTTAATAGTTCCAAAGGTTTTCAATTTTTATTGGGTTTTATGGAGAAATATTTTTTTTAAATGGGAATCCATAATTTCTATTATAAATTCGTAATCTATGAAAAATAATATGCAACTTTTGTTAAAAACATTTCTTTCGAAAAAAATAACTAAATTAACAGTTTCCTAGAAGAACTGTATCAAAAATCCCAAAATTTCTATTTGCTATTAAGGCTTGGAAAATTTGGAGCAATTAAAAATAAAGTACTTACAAAAATTGTGGACATACTAATGTATTGAGTTATGCACGTGTACTTTTGTTCCATCCGGGGCCCCCAAACCAATTTTTTTCCAGCCCGCCCAAAGCCTAATCCACCTTTGCCCTTTGCCCATGTAAGATGGTCTAGGTCTAGGAAAATACATTTTATGGATTGGATTCTTTTTTAATTTCACTGTCGATTTAACCGGAAATGACATTTACTTTCTACTAAACGTACTATCCTATTTTTTGATCATATTATTAAACATTGGTAAGTTTTAGAATATGTTTTTTTGATAAAAAAAAAATCCTAAATTTTCAAAAATAATTTTAAATTAAGAAAAAAATTAAGTACTCTGGTATAAATTTGAGGTGCATACCAACAATTACCCTCTTTGTAAAATAGGAAATTAGATTCATTTCGGAAGTGAAATTGAAAAAATATCATTTTCATAAAGTGTGTTTTCTTAAAACTTAAAATAGCATACGAAAATTTTATTTTTTATTTTCATAAAAAATAAAGAAATGGCATGGGTGGCCTTAATTTCATTTACACCCGATATTATAGACTATATTCAGCGAACGTGGTGAAAATTTTAAAGGCGTTAAAGATGTTTTTATAAAAATATTTCCTACGAAGAAATATGTTTTAATGACGCGTTTAAAATTAACGACGTCGCTAAATTTTTATCACAGTCGCTGAATACAGGCTATTGTGAAATGGAGCATTCCTATTTTTATGAAAAGTCTAAGGTACAATTTAAATTCGTCTATGTCTATACGAATTATTCCAGAAACTTACTAACGTAAGAAATTAACTCAAGATTGTGAGGGGGTAGTTTCGCGAGACCTGGGGGCCCAACCTGATATTTGCCTAGAGGCCCAAAAATCGTAGCTACGCCACTGTTAACAAAATATTCAGCTGGATTAATAGAAAATGTATAAGAATTGTATTGTAAGTCAAAAATGGGAAATATTCTTAAAAACGCCTTCTCTCAAATTTATTTATTTATTAATTTAAATTTTAATCAATTCTTCATCTGTGCCGCATCCAGCTTTTTTGACGATATGGGTTAATCTTCTTTTTGACGTTCCATCGTCCATTACAACCCATATAACAAACATTACAGATTTTTCCTGTAAGGACTAACAGTTTTGCACGGAATTGCACCATTAGAGTTGATTTGATTTATTCTTATCATGAACAATGAAATAAATTTAAACTTAAAATTAATGTATTATTTAAATAAAATATTTATAATTCTAAATTTTTCCGATGAACCCTGAAAAGCCAAGCAACTTTGTCCCAACATTTAGACCAAGAGATTTTAAAATCTGTCCTATATGCTTTCCCTTGATAGACTAGAAGAAGAAGTAGATTTAAACGAGCCAGCCCCAAAAAGCTTCTTCTCCATACAATTAACGTAAAATAAAATATAGTTATCAGTGGATTTGGAGACCCCATTTTCACTAAAAATATCCTAGATGAGAGATGAGTAGGTCAGCAGCCTTATTCTTGAACCGTCGACACGATGAGGCCGACCACTTTTATCATTCCGTCCTCTTATTTTTTCATGAAAAGAACAGAATGATAAAAGTGGTCGGCCACATCGTGTTGACTGTTTCAAGAATAAGGTTGCAGGTGGCAGGGTCCAAAGTGAAGAATTTTTCCTAACTTGTGGTCGAAGTCTTATGACAATTCTGGGAGACCCAGATTTCCTTGTGTATCAAATACATCAGAGATAACCCAGTCTTCATTTTGACCATTTTTAGAAAAGTAGGACTTGATTTTCTTTCATAGGAAAAGTATGTAAACCTGTGACAACCCAAAGCGAAATTTTGGTGAGTTTTGGATGTAAGGTCAGTTTGTTTTGATTTAGTTTGGAGTGAAATTACGAATTTTGTGATGAAGAACCTTGGTTTCCTCTAAGGTACTAATACCCCATTCTTTGAATAAAGGCAATTAAAGTTTGGTTAAAAAAATCTAGAAAGGCGTTGCAGGTAAATGATCTATAAAATTTACAGAATGACGTTCCTATATGTTGAGGGTGATATTCAAATTTAACAACGCTGTTACGGATAGCAATTTTGTTCAGAATAACACTATTAATTTAAACAAAGTATATGCAAAAGTTTGCCGACCCAAAATTTCAGCATGTGAGGGTAAGCGCCCACTACGCCCACCCCTGAATAGTGCCCTGATCTTCAGTCTTGGGTATTCAAAAATTTACTTCTTATTTCATTTTACAATGTAATAATTTAAAAGTTGTTTAATATTTATTTATTAAATTAATTACTAAAATTCGCACGATTATGTTAATATTCATAATGTAAGAAAATAATACTTTAAATTGATTCAGATTTAAGCATTAACATGGAAGTAATTAATTAATAATTGATAACGTAATATTTTACACTTCACAACCAGTGGCTTTATAGACCTAAAACGTTTCTAAATAATAATTTAAAATTGCAAAAGTATTGCCCGAATTTCTAAAAATCAATTTGTAAATTTTTGCAAACGTGATTGCATTTGAAGAGGTTACATAACACCGAATCACCTGAAAAAGCTAATAAAGCGGTTGAGATACCAGCATTGGAGTAGACTAGCGTGAAAAAGAAAGTGACTTAAAGAACTAAGACCCAAGGAGGAATAACCCCACTTGCATTTACAAGATTGGTGGGAAAATCATGCACGTTCAAATTGATTTTATTTTTACACTAGTGATACGTACTTTAACAACCATATACCAAAGAATCCCGATTTAAAAAATGTGAATTGTAAACTTTTGATAACTTGGAAAGAACACTTATTATAAAAATGGATTCAACGATTTTTGATAATGATTTTCGGGAGGTTTATTCCAAGGAAATTCAAAGTTTATCAAAAGGTTTAGTTAGTCATAATGGAACGTTTTGTCCCAAGGATATACCATCTATGTCGGAATATCTTTCAGGTAATTTTTTATTATATTTTATCTTATTGTTTGATAATGATATAATTTTATATAATATCACATGCACTTTAATTGAATTACTTAATAAGTAATGGTTGCGCTTTTTGCATCTGCATCATAAATGCTTATCCATACATATATCACATAAAAGACATAATAGTACTTTCACTTTCAGTTTTCTCTCAATATAAAATGAGCAAATCTTATTTGGTTTTGCAATTGCTACTGACTACTAAATACATCTAACACGTTACAAATGTAATTACTTGATTTTGCAATTATTTTATGACATTAAGAGGTTTGATACAAAACAACAACTATTTATTGAGGTTAAAAGTCTTACGAAAATTTCTTTTTAATATGTATTACCCAAATGAAATCTCGAAGAAATTCTGAATATTTTGACTTAGGTCAAGGTTGCAATCAATTATAGCATTTTGTGTAAATTTATTAATATTGATATAATTATGTAAGTTGTCCTTATTTTTAATTAAAAGTGAAATAATTTATATTGCGTAAAACAATTTTAAATTATTAGAAAGTATATTATAACACGATTTGCTAAAATAATGAGTTATTGTTAGTAATAATGAACAAAGAACCAATGTTATACATTACAAAATAAGAACACTGTTTATAATATTGTTAAGTTGCCTTTACTAATTGGGGTTATCCTCTGCTGACTGCTGAAGACCGTTCATATCATAAATTAATGAGATTAGTGAAAACGAAATAAAATTTATACATAAGGTTTATTTAATTTTGTAAAATCTGAAGCTTGGTTCTAAAAGGATCAGTCATAAAATGTGTTTTTTTAGTAAATCGAGTTTTAACACATTAAATCGTAATCCTTATTTTATGCACTAATTTTTTTTTAGATTATGTTTTTTCTTATCAAATGTAATTTTTGGTCAAAGTCTAACTTCTTCAAAACTATGACTAAAAGTTACCTACATCGAATTTTCCTACAATCATCTTTTCGGAATGGCTAAATATTTTTTGATTGTATAAATATAGTTGTTCTAAACATTTTGATTAAATTGTAAATAGTAATATTTTATGAAGATGCAGATAATTCTTGAAAATATGTATAAAATATTTGATGGGGCAAACGACTTTCTCATAATAACAATTAAAACTTTTTATCGTCTAGATGATTTTTTTAGAAAGTGGTGTTATCTATATTAACCATGGGGTAAAAATGTAATTTTATATTTTTGTCCTCTATAGTCATTTCAACACCATCTCGGGGAAGATTAAGAGGTGCCTTTTTTAATGACGGTTATCTTTAGGATTTTCTTGAGAATCGGTTATCTCAACCTCAACTATTCCTTTTTTCTCTAACATTAATATTTATAATATCTATAACATATTGTCATTTTCGTCGTCTGCAGAGTCTATCAAAATATTACTTAAAATATTTTCGCAAGTCCATTACAAAATGAGCAGACAAGGGAGCTCTTTAGATGTGCCTTCCTGAATGCTAAACCACATCATTTTTGGCACTTGATGAAAATAAATTTCAATAATGCTTTCGGGGTCGGATCCTTTGTGGTTGTAACTGGGTAAGATCGAGTTTATATTTTATCCATCCCCATTCTACCAGATCTGTTGAAATTCCATGTTTGCCCAATTTAAAAAATAATGCGTTTGTGGTCGGATCTTTTATATTTGTAACTGAGGTGCAAGACCGACTTTACATTTCTTCCATCTCCATTCTATCGGATCTTTTGCAATAAATACAAAGAAGCTACACGACGACACTCGACTCGGACATACCATCAAGTGGAAATAAGTAATGGCATTACAAATGATCCGGTACATAGAAGAAATGTAAACTTGGTCTTGCACCAGTTACAACCACAAAAGATCCGGTTCCGGAGGCACTATTAAAATGTATTTTCTGCAATTGCTAAAAAATAATGTGGTCTAGTAAGCATATGCAGGACGGTAGGTCTAAAATGCACCCTTGTCTACTAATTTTCAGATGGACACTCTTGCGAAAGTATTCCGATAGACTCTAAAGATGAGGAAAATGAACACGATAATACGTTGAAAAATTATCAGCATTAATGTTTGAGGAAGAAGAAACAATTGAGATAACCGATTCTCCAGAATATTCTAAAGATATCCAACAACGCACAAGTCAACCTGGCTCATCCAGTTTTCTGGTTACCATAAAAAGTTAAAAAGAAAACGTTAACTGGAAGGTAGTGGATGGGGTCTACTGGTTATACTACATTAAAAAACTCTACCTAGAGGTTGTGTTGAAATGACTAGAGTCCTAGAGTGTATTTCATCTAAAGAGAACCCTGCGCTGAAACCATTTTTTAACAAACTTAGGTTAGCCTTGTTTATGATTGGTGTATGTGACGATGTACTAGTCGTCTATAATTAAGGTTTCTGAATTAGTCTGGATTAGTCTGAATTTCGGTAGAATCAACATTTTTAGGTTAAATAGTAATCGCTCGGGTATAGGTTCACTTCAGATGAAATCCACTCTAAAAAATATTTATTTTCTCCAATTCTTGAAACTTTTAAACTATATATATACTTTAGAAAAAATGTTTCAAACAAGTTCCTGTTCTATAATTTTTGTAATAAGTACTTGTGGTTTTCATTAGGATCCCAAACTAAAAAAACTACCAAATATTAACTTCCTATGACCTTTTGCAAGATTTATGTCACTATTGACTGGGCTATGAAGGTTCTAGCAGGATAAAATAAATGGTTTTCCCTAAAAAAAATACTGGTCTTGAATAGCCGTCGCAGTTCTAAGGTCTGAATCCCATACAACATATTTGGTACATTTTAGATCGCCGTATTCGCCAACATAAAATAAAAAATTAAGAATAATTTTTGCACGTCATCAAAACTGAATGGATTCAAATTCCTTTGCATACTCTACATAAATTCAGTGGCGTAGCTAAGACCCCGCGGTGCGGGGGGGGGTCGATATTTTGGGGTCCAAGCCGACCAATTTGCGATTTTCACATACAAAAGGGCCCATTTTTTATCTATCGCGGGGGGGGGGGCGAAATTTGATGCTACGCCTTTGCATAAATTATAAAGTAAAGGAATCTATGCCCAAAAGATGAAAAGGTGTACCAGACGCGGTTCAAATTTTAACTAATTTAACTTAATTAGTATTTCAAATATTTTTAATAACTCGAATGAGTCTAGTAATTCATATAACTTTAATTTAAACCCTCGAGAACTGCTATACAGGGTGGCCCAGTTTTTACTTCCCAGAAAATATCTCAGTTATTTGAAGAGATAAAAATATAAATCAAAAACTTCTTTGAACAGCAGCACTTACACCTCATAATTTCATTCTAAAAAAATGCTGTCAGTGCGTATTAACTAGCCATAGTAACGAGCCAAAATAAAAAAAATTATTTATTTAGTTTTTTTTTTAACAAAATTTGTAATTTACAGTTAGGCTCAGTTAGATTAGGTCAATCTTCATCATCAGATTAGGTTAAGTTAAATTAGTTTAGATTAAAAAAAATTTCTTAAAAAAAAAACTAATAAATAATTTTGCATACTACTTCGATCAATATTTTAATTTTTTTATACTCAAAATGTATCTAAAATATAAGTGTAGCATATCACTGTTTCTAGAATAAATTGTAGATGCAATATCAATTTTAAAAGATAGGGTGTCCCATTAAAGAAATTATGGCATCTTAAGAGTGGTAAATACCAATAATTTTTTTTGAATGAAATTATGAGGTACAAGTGCTGCCGTTCAAAGCACTTTTTGATTTATATTTTTATCTCTTCAAATAACTGAGATATTAAAATCTGGGCCACACTGTATAAGCCTTTTTTAAGAATTAATTAAGTTTCCATACTTTTTTTACCACTGTATTTCATATTTCAGGCAAATAAGTCTTTAAAATGATAAATATTATGAAAAAACCTTTACTTTAGAGATGAAATCATGACATTATACAATATTTCACAATTTTAATTATAATGCGTCTCAAAATATTGTGAAATGCGGTTTTCATTTCCTATAACGCATAAATCGAAAAAAAGTAGGTTCGTGATTTAGACAAAACCGTTTCCAATAAAAATGATATATAAAAATTTTATTCTATGAACTCTCCTCGTTATAAAATAATTTAGTTTAAAAAATAAGACGATAACTGATAACAATAAGGTAATCTATTGTCTAATTTTAATTGCTGAATTATCTATTTTCAAGTATTTTAAAATAAATATAATAAAAGGAAAGCCTCTATTATCTTAGAAAGTATAATGTTTGTATATTTAAATATAAATTTAAATTATTATTGTAAAAAAAAAGTAATAATCTTTATTTTCGAAAATATTCAAATATTTATTTTTTGGACAAATTTAAAATGTACACTAAAATAATAACTTTCTTAGAAATTGTAGTTATTATCATTAATATTAAGTATGCACTCATATCTCTATTTTTCATTTTTAAATAATTTTTAAATTGCTTATACAGGGTGAGCTAAAATGATTGTGGTCAATTCAAATTTCCCGCCTAAAAATCAGGGGAATTTGTTCGCTTCAAGTTCATAGTAACACAAAATTATGTCAAAATCAAAACAAAGTAACTAGACTTCACAAAAGCAGAGGCGTAGGTGTAATTTTTACCATTGTGTCAAAACTTCAGATTTTTGAATTTCGTTATTGTGCCTTCTATTTCATAAACGTCAGTTTTTATCAAAATTAATTTTAGTAAATCTTTGTTTTGTCTTAGCATCTGCCTCGAAAATGAAGAAAAACATTTTCAATATTTGACATTTGATGTGAAATTAGAGATTTTGTAAAAAAATTTTGCTACGCCATTGTATTACCAGGAGATTTTCTTTTTAAGATTTCAGTTGTACCAACCTGCGTATTTGCCTACATATCAAACCACAATCATTTTAGCTCACCCTGTACGTAGTTCCTTTATGAATACAGAATGTAAATATTGTAAAGATTGCAGGGTGCTGGATTCAAATACAGCAGATTTTTTCTGATGAAAATATTGTTTTTGTTTAAAGAAATTATAAGTGATGTAATATAATATAAAAAATGAATCAGAATTTTCAAAATTATTCATAAAATATTCAATAAACGTAGGTTCTATTTTTATTTACAAATTTGGAGTTTACCTATAAAACATTTTAAAATAAATATCATTATTCCTAAATGTATCTAAGTTTTGCCAAAAAAATATTCACCTCTTATTTTATACAGGGTGGCCCAACTAAGAGTTCCCACCCAGGTTTTTTTTGAAAACAAATAATTTAAAAAAAAAACCCGAAACCATAGATAAAACCCGAAACCGGTCAATTTTTATTTAGTGGGGCCAATTTTTATGGTAACGCAAAGGACAACAATTGATCAGTTTCGGGCTATTTTTCAAAAATTACTTGGTTTCAAAATAACCTGGGTGGTAACTAAAAGTATTTTGAAAAAAGACTCTGAAACCGGTCAATCCTTATTAGATGGGGAATCAAAGTACGGTTGTAATTATTTTTAACAAAATCAAGCTTTAAAAGCCTTTTTAGCCCATGTCACCTGTTAAAAAGACGTTTTACATGTCTAACGTAAAAATCCTATAACTTTCAAATATTCTATCAAATTAAAAAAAATTGACAGCTGTATAGAGAATAGTAGGAGCTTTACAATGATGTATCACTCGACCCCTATTGCCATTTAAGATTTCTGAAGGGATAGTTTCCCTGTATAACTTGGTGAGGGGTTGTCCCTTTTGCCTTACCATAAAAATTGGTCCCCACCAAATTAAATTTGACCGGTTTCAGGGGTTTTTCAAAAATTATTTGTTTTCAAAATAACCTGGGTGGAAACTCTTAGTTGGGCCACCCTGTATGTTTTCTTTAATGTAAAGCTAGACTTTTTTTATATTTATTATGAATTATTAAGATTATGAAATTCATTTATGATTATGAAAGTTTAATTTACCTAGTAATTGATTATCTCACAAAATAAAATAAAAATATTATCTACTTTAAATTATCACAATTAACTATTACTTTAATGCATAACATACTTAACTTGTATATATAAATTGAAGTTATTAACTGCATTTTCCACAAGTTCCATAACAAGCAATGCACACGTTTGGTACAAAAACTCTAAAAACTTTTAAATAATAAAAAATTACAATTTATGATTTATGATTTATGGAATTTATTCAACAAAACTTAATCTTTTCTTCATTTAAAGGGGGTTAGTCAAATTTGAACTTTTTTAAAAATATTTAATAGTGCCTTCCAGGCCCATGTGAATGGAAAGCATATTTATAATAAATGTAAAATAGGAAATGAAAAGCAGAAAATTGAAGTTAACATATTAATTTAATCTTTAGATATTTTAAATAAACTAAAATGTATTCGATATTGAATAATTTAAAAGAAATTCAAAAAGTTTTAACCATCTTTCGGGGGTGGGGTACTCCAACCCATTTCTCCATGTTTCTTAACTAAATAGTTGTAGCTGGATTTTGCATTTGATAAACTATATTCTCCCAAAATCGATTTGGATCTGTTAAATTGTATTCTAGCTCTTCCCTTAACCAACGTCGCTGCTATTTGGACGATTAAAGCTTCTACGGTGTAAGCGCCAGACCATCCATCCTTGGTAAGCAATTCCATGCAAATGGCTCCCCCTCTCAAAACATAACCATCTATTATATTTGGGTGAACAACCCGAACAAAAGGTGGATCAAATGGGAATGTTTCTTGAAAAATCATATTTAATAAAATTCCGCCCGTTCCTTCCTTTTCTTTTAAACGAGCAAGATCTTGGCTTAAGGGACTATCAGGATCAACTGCCAATAAACGAACATTCCATTCAAACAACGATTCGTTTACCAACTCCACTTCATAGATATTTTTCTTGAACGAGTCCGAGCGATAAATGTCTCTTAACTCTTTCATTAGCCTATCCGTGGCTCTAAAGGATAATGTGCGATTATTACCTTCATTATTATTCCTAAGTCTCTCCAATGTTGTTATTTGTTCAACACCTAATTCGTCATTGGCTTCTCCTTGAACAACCTCTTCAATTTCGTAATGAGCTTCATTGTCCATGTCTACCACTTCGGAAATTTCTTCGTCATCTAAATCATCCTTAACGTCGCCCTTTGATTTTTCCGGAATTTGTTGGTTGAAATATTTATCATCGGGCTCTGCAAGCTTGTCTACATCTGGAGGAGTAGGCAACTCATGAAGCTGGCAGAGTTCTTTAATCAAAAACGCAACTTGGCATGAAACGTAATAGTTTTTTAAATCTTCCATATTATTTAAACTATCTATAACTTGGGTTACAGTCGATTCATCGGAGTCAGTAAACCACATTGGAGGGACATCGGGGTACGATTCTCCAATATTAGCGTTTATTTCGAATTTTTTACCAGTTTTCCCGATAAAGCGGCAAGTAAGTTCATCAACGGACGCCATTACAATTTGAAACCGTTCGTGGTCTTTGGTAAAAATTTCCTCCAGTTTCTTTATTTCTTGTTTACGCATGGGTACTGACGCCATAACACTAACACTTATTTTAAACGGACTTACAATTTAGAGCCAAATGTAACCATTCTTTGAAAAGACTTCACTAAAGCAATTAATGATAACTAGCATATTTTCAAGAGCCGAAGTATAAATGTAAAAAGATTTTGGAGGGTTAAATGTACGCGTACGACTATTGTGATGTAACAGTGACATTCGAATGTGTGAGGTTATGTCGGAACTTGTTGCTACAGTAGAGTACAGCCTACTGTGCATGAATCTAATGCGTTTATGGGAAACCCGATGACGTGGAGCATCTTTTATAACGACCACACGAAAACTTAATGATTTAATTTAGATATTTCGCTAATATTTAGTTATCGGGCAAATTTTGCACAGCATTGAAACGTGTAACTGTGGTACACATGTGTGTAAATATGGTAAAAATATATGATTGTTGTAAAGATCAAGAAATTTTGTCCTCGTACGTTGCCAAAAACACTGTTCAAACTAATCAATATTTGCTAAATTAGACAACGTTGTCAGTGTTTTCTATGAAATAAAGGGGCAGCATTGGTTAGCGCACTTGTACCTGAAAAGAGGACGCCAATTATTCCGAAACCTTAATCCGGTAGTTCGCTAGCGCACATCAACTTTCGGGGTTGACCTGCGGCGCTAATGATCATACCTTTATATTTTTCAAAAAATGTGGAGATCACGTTTAAAAACTTTAGTAAAATTTCTATTTATTAGCAAAAAATAACTAAATTTTTCCAACACTATAACCTCACCAAATTACAATATATATTTTAAAAACTTTTTCCGCATCAAAACGTATCAAACTCTACCCAAACCTAACCTAACCCGACCACCACAGAGTGTACTTTAATTTAGGTAATCTTTTCGGTACCTGTGTATTTTATAATAAGTGCGCTAGGCAATGCAGCCTTTTAATGGCAAAGTTTTATGACTTGCGCTCCACCAGCATGTTTAATTCGTTTACCTGATTTGGTGCGCTAGTCCAAATCGCCCAAATAAAGTACGTACCTACTATTGTATGTCATGTTTTTTATTTAAATTATCATATTAATATTAAAAGAATCATATAATGTAATACATATATTTTTTAAGATTTCATTGTATATTTATTTGTAAGAAAAAACGTATCTTTAAGGCGATTGTCGGCAAATTTGAGCGCTTGATTTTGAAATTCTCTTAATATTTGCGATTTTGGTCATAACTTTTTTTCCAGTGGAGCTTTTTTAAAATTTCTTTTTTTGGTATAAGGAAGAGTCTTCTGGCTACCAATTTCTTCTTTTTTTGTTTTAGTAGGTCAAACCAAATAATCATACGGCAGCAGTAAAACGGCTCTTTACCAAAAATGTTCGCTTAGCGGTGTTTTGAAACATTATAAAAAACTAATTGAAATAAAATTAAAATTTTACTGAATTTTTGGGATGCTGTAAATAGTTTAAAAATATATTTAAAACAAAAAAACGCAACCTCCAAGTCTTCGTTTATATCTTAACTTATTTCTAGCGTTGGAAAAAAAAATATTTCAATTAGTTTTTTAGAATGTTTAAAAACGCCGCTAAGCGAACATTTTTTGTAAACAGCCCGTTTTACTGCTGCCGTATGATTATTTGGCTTGACTTACCAAAACAAAAAAAGAAGAAATTGGTAGCCACAAGACTTTTCTGCGTGCCAAAAAAAGATATTTTAACAAAGCTTCAATGGAAAAAAAATATGACCAAAACCAAAAACATCAATCGAATTTCAAAATCAAGCGCTCAAATTTGCCGACTATCCTCTTAAACCATTTATGTTTTTAATTTAAACAATTATTACACAGTTGCCGTTTTTTGCAATTTTTAAAATATTTGATAGAGGAGACTTTTTTCTTCAAACGTCGTTAAAGTACAGTCTTCTGTAGGGTGACCAGAATTATTTTCATAAAACTAGGATATCCATTTGATAAACCAGAACATTTGGAATTTTTTAACCAGGACAAAACCAGGACAAAACCAGGACAAAACCAGGACATTTTTATAAATAAAGAAACATAATCAGTATGACTGTAAATGTTTACTTTTCTTTCAATATTACTATACATTCTTATACTCTTTCAAGTAGAAAACTGTAACTTATTAATAACGGTCTTTTTACATACATACATAAGGATGTATGTCCTGTGAAATTTTGATATGTCCTTACATACAGGGTGAGCTAAAAGGATTGTGGTTTGATATGTAGGCAACGAAATACGAAGGTTGGTACAACTGAAATCTTAAAAAGAAAATCTAGAAATCCAAAAATCTCTAATTCCACAGCAAATGTCAAATATTGAAAATGTTTTTCTTCATTTTCGAGGCAGATGCTAACATAAAACAAAGATTTATTCAAATTTATTTTGATAAAAACTGACGTTTATGTATAGAAGGCATAATAACGAAATTCAAAAATCTGAAGTTTTGACACATCGGTAAAAATTACACCTACGCCGCTGCTTTTATGAAATCTAGTTACTTTGTTTTGATTTTGACATGATTTTGTGTTACTATGAACTTAAAGCAAACAAATTCCCCAGATTTTTAGGCGGGAAATTTGAATTGACCACAATCATTTTAGCCCACCCTGTATAATTTTTTTTTTCACAATCATGAAAGTTTTTACCTATTCAAACTAAATACAAAAATTAAAAAGCGTATGTATTACGTATTAAAAATTGAAACAAAAAACACAACACAAATGTATGGTTTGCACTTGCACTTTTCTGTTATTTATGAGATAGACTGGACGATTTTCATTTGGAACTTCACGATACGAATCTCTTGTCTTTTTAAACCTTTGGATAATTACTACGAACTACGACGATGTACCTAACATAATATATCGTAGACACTTTCTTACTAACAAATCTCCCATAACAACTTTTAAAAATTCTCAATTTATTTTCTGGAGGTCCTTTACTCAAATATATTTACGAAAAAATCACGAAACCTTGAGATATTTGCGGCTCGCCGTTGCATACGATTTTTGATATACATTTTACAGAAAAACACCTAATAAGAACCATTTAAAAACTATTTCGATAAATATTTAACTTTCAATTAAAATATAAATCAAAGGTAATTAATAATTATCTAACTGCACATCTATGGACTCCACTTCATAGATAAAATAACAAATAACACGAAATAATACGATGCCTTTAAAAAACGAAAAACAGTTCCCTATCGCGCCCAATAAAACAAACACCCTGTATATCAAAAATATGTATAAATGGTAGCTCGGTTAAATTGAATAAACTTTTGCCTAAACTTTTTTCTTTAATTCGATACAGTCCAGGAACTATTGAGGTGGACTTCCAACCTTATTAAAATTGAATCAAATCAGCGACACTGAATTTTCCTACCCGTGTTGTAGTAAGGACTACTACTGCTGGCTGGAGGGTTGATGTAGGATCTAATGTTAGTACAACTCTCCAGCATGAGTAAGAAAATTCAGCGTCGCTTATTTAATGCAATGTCAGTACTATATCAAATTTTTCTATAAAAATAAAAAGTTTAAATCAACATGGTTAAAAGTGTTTTTTAAAAACTTCAAGGGACGTAGTTCCAGTAATTCTAATTCTTTCGTCTCATCATCAATATATTTCTGTTTTAAAGGTAACCACAGTTATCATATGTAAAATTAATCTTATCAAATATTTCCTCATTCATCATCTAAAATAAATATTGAAGCATTAATTTTTTCTTCAAATAACGAAACGCAATACTATTTGTCTATAAAAAAAGAATAGATAAGTTCTTCATCATTCACAAATATATAATTATCCAGAATCCAGATTACTATGTTATTTATTAAATTTATCAATATCTATTCCTAGAAATATTATTTTAATTTATAATACATAATTCATTCATTCGTGCACAATTTTACCTAATAGTATTTTAAAAATTATAAATATTGATTCCGTCATATTATTTCAGAATTTAGAATTTTCTTTTTTAATTCTAAAATATGGCTTTAAATAGATAAGGAGTTTTTTTAAGTACGGATTATTGCATAGCTTTTCTTATCTATATTTTACTGTAAATAAAATTGGTATTATGCAGTTATTAAAAATGTAGTAAAGGGTAAAAATTGTATCATTCCCTCGAAAATTAATTCATATTATTTATAAAATTAATTTATTATTGCATATTGATAAATGAGACCCAGAACTTTATTTATATCCTTCAAAATGTATACGTTAATAGTTTTTATTTTTAAAATTGTAAATGTCGATATAGGTTAGAGTACTTTTATATGATAGGTACAAGATGTGTACAAAATAGTGTCAATAAAAATAACTGATAACTACCAAAAAGGGAGTGTTCGCTATTAACTAATATTACGACTAGTGACAAAAAATTCTATATTTTATATAAATCACAAAAACACTAAAATAAAATCCAAAAAATATTTATTTCGCACTATAAAATTATTTTTTATAATTTGCGTCTATAATATTGCTTTTTTATATTTTGCGTCTATAATGTGTACTTTTCAGCACTCAAATCAGTGTTGAAATAGCCTACATCTACCGCTTTATAACACGCATTATTTATTTTTTCGAAGTTGGTAGCATTGATATGTCAAACAAAAAACAGATAACCTCTAAACCTCACAAAGATAACCTTAAATTGTCAACGTTGCTTAAAGAATGTCTCGCTTATTTATTTAAGGGTTTATACTAGTTTTGGCTCGACTTTTTCATATTAGAAGAACATCGAAATCATTTTTGTAATTGTATTATTTTATTAATTATTAAAAATTGGACGTAGGCAGTTATAGTGAATTTTTACCTGGTTATCTACTTTGGTTGTGGCCAAATTGCCAAGAACCAAGATAGCAGCGCAAGATGAAGAGTCTTGTTTTAAAAGCAAATAAACAATATATTCAATGTTAGGAATACGTTTACATTTAATTTTTATCGTGGCTTTGAATGGTACAATTATTGTATACGTTGTAATTAATAATTACACTGGAAGTGTCTTTAGAATGAATCGTAAGGCCTGGATAAGCTGTATTGGTATTGGTATTAGTATTGTCATTAGATACAATATTAATATTATGTTCCGTAGTATTATTTTCACAAGAAGTAGAACTATTATTGGTAGAGCACCCAGGTAATGTAATTTCATTCTCCGTTGGTATGAACAGTCTGGACACATTGATTTTGTTTTGTAGAGAAGCGTCAACGTATCCCTCTGCAACACTAGAAGATTTCCACCCTCCATGACGTTTCAGCATTAGTAAGTCACCACCGCGATTTGCCAAATGGGTGGCACTGGATCTTCGAAAACAATGACCCGTAAATGACTCCGGATTAGGCAACTTGAGATAAGCCGCAATATTTCTGGATACTTTTCCCATTATATTTATACCGATTGGAGAATTAATGCAATAACCATTTCTAAAGGTTAGGAAAAATCGCTTATGGGTGACGTTCTTTGGCCTCAGGCTTGCATATTTCTTAATTAACTGAACCCAATTGTTTTCAGATATTATAAATTTTCTTGGGACGTAGTTTTTTGTTTTTGGTATTGAAATTATTATGCAATCTGTTTTAAATTCGATATCATCTATAGAAATATTTATTAACTCCTGCCTTCGACATGCACCGTTATAGCCGATTATTAGAATGACCTAAAATTTATATAAAATCGTACAAAATAAAATATTATACAAAAAAAATAACTCGTACCTTCATAGCAAGATATACCTTGTCATCGGCCTCTTTAATAAACTTCGTAATATGCTCTTCTTCCAAAATATTTGACTTTTTAGGCAAGTAACCTATTGAAGTACGTTTCAATAGACCTTGTAATTTATTAAATTTTGAAATGTCTATATTCTTGTGTAGATTTAAAGAAGCCTTTAACATGGAATAAACGGTCCACAAAGTTGACGATTTGTATTTCTTGCGTTGCAATTCAAAATATGCAAGCATAACATTTTCAGATACACATTTAATATTTTTTTCATCACACCATTCTTCAAATTTATTGTACTGTTTTTCATACAAGTGTCGAGACTTATCGGGTATTAAATTGCTTATTGTGCTTGCTGCTATTTCTCGAATTTCTGGAGGAGTATTTGGTATTTCTTCATCCATGTTTAATTATTAGGATAATTTAAAGTAGTATTATTTAAAAATTCAATTAAAAACTCAAACTTCAAATAAGCTGTCAATTTGAAAATAAATGAATAATTGTTACCAACTGTTACCAACTTATAGAAAATTAATAAAATAATTGTACATCGAAATTTATTTATTTTGTTTAAAAAGGGCGCAAAATATAAAAAATAGTGTATGCAACTCGTTCATAAGTCATTTATTGCACTTGTCCTTTAAAACACTCGCCGCTTTGCGGCTCGTGTTTTAAATTTGGACGCGTGCAATAAAATTTGACTTATGAAACTCGTTGCATAATATACTATTAAAACACCGCTAGCGGTTTCATAATGGGCCATAGTGCGCTCATTATAGCACCCGCTTACGAAGTCGGTAGTCGGTAGCATTGATCTGTCAAATTTGTGGTATTGATTATCGTAAATAAATTTCAAGATTTAAAGTACTTGCTATATTTTTTATGTCTCCTAAATTTTTGATAGGATACAGAATAATTCCTCAATCCTTTTAAATTATTAATTTCCAACAAAAAATTAAATTAAATAATCTTTAAATTTAACTGTCAAATAAGGAAAGTCAAATATGTGGTATTAATTTTTGTGAAGATATGAAAAGATTTATCAAAAATTAAGGGCCTACTATTTTTTGCTATTTTCGGAATATCTGGTAGGATACACGATAACTTATCACTAGTTTTACACTAAAAATCTGCAACTTAGGGCCGGTTTATTCACCTTTCAGTAAAGTGTTCATTGGCGTTACTGACAGGATTGTCATCTGTAAGTGTATATTCACCTGTCAGTAGTAGCAACCTTTCAGTAAATTTAGGTTACCGGATACATTAATGTACTGATCGGTTTGACCCAGTTTGACCTCCCAGTAAGGAGATAATGAGAAGATTATAACCTCAAATTTGAAGAAAATAGCGATTTTTTAAAAGTATTCTGTTTGTTTTTCAATTGTATAAATTAAAATAGATATTATTATTGATACCATGTATATAATCCTCGATGTCTTAGTTCAGTTGGTTTCAATAATGGGATAATTTAAATTATTGGGGTGATTTGGAGTTTTTCCTTCCAGGGTATACCTACTTACTCGAATTTCTGCACCACCACCGGTTTTAAGTTTTTCATACTTTCCTTCGCGATATTTTTGTTTTTTTTTTAATTCAACCTATTTAATTTTTAGCATTACAAATTTTTGATTCCTCGAAATAAGCGTGTAAAATTATATTAGTTTTTTATAATCTTTCAAAAGTCTGCAAAACTTCGGGAACTTTCAGACTCCTAATAATTTTTATTATGAGAGTTTTTAGTATTACAAAAAAAAAACGGGAATCGAATGCTCAAACCATGAATTTAACCATGTTCTATTGTATTGCGAAAAAAAAAATCGTTAATCATTAAAATAGCAAAAGTGCCCAATATTTAAGATATACGATATACTCTTTTTCTTTGATTTGCCCCAGCAAAGATAAGAAGACACAAGACTTTAGACTTTTGTATATCAAAAAAAGAAATTATAATAGTTATTTTTGCACTTTCTATATATAATGAGCTAGTTTAGTCCTTATTGATAGAGACTAAAACGTCACATTTCCTGTCTCTTGTCAAATTTTACTTTACTCCCTGTCTTGTCATTACTTTACTCCCGCCCACGTCATTTGTCATCACTTTACTCCCGCTCACGTAACTTGTCATTAAAAATTAAAATTAGTCATAATCTTGTAATTTGTCTGAATTTGCCGCGAAATCACAATCGTTGCAAACTTCAGTCTAGTCTAAACACCACCAATATATTGAGCGAATTCTAACCTGTAATAAATTTATTTGGTTTGGTTTGGAACGGAACTTGATTTTTATTCTGGGGTCGGGGATTGTATTATGTTCGGTTTATTATTTTATAGATTGATACTAAATTTTAAATTTAAAGGTGTTTTAAGTGTACACAGAATCGATTCAATCAATTAGTTAGATCTGTAAATGTGGCAAAATCTTTTAAACTTGGTAAACTTTATTCCTGCATCAAAACTTACCTACTTTATTTATTGTGAAGTTAATTATTATTTTTTTAAATTTATAAAATCAATTACAATAATTATAATATTAATCTACAGTTAACTATATTTTATGAAAGTTGCTGTATAAATCATTATGACGGGCGAATAAAAATAGCCGTCGCCGTCCGATGACAACCGATATTAGTCACAGCGATAGCCATATAATTAAATTATTGTGGAAACTTTTACCTATTAAAAAAGTGCAAAAAATTCTATATGCACCGAGGTAGTAAAGTGAATTTTATCCCTCCTCTGATTGTTTCCCTCGGCTTTGCCTCGGGAAACAAAACATCGTCGGGATTAAAATCAGTCACTTTACTACCTAGGTGCATAATAGTTATTTATGCACCTAGGTAGTAAAGTGACTGATTTTAATCGCGACGATGTTTTGTTTCCCGAGGCAAAGCCGAGGGAAACAATCAGAGGAGGGATTAAATTCACTTTACTACCTCGGTGCATATAGAATTTTTTGCACTTTTTTAATAGGTAAAAGTTTCCACAGTAATTTAATTATATGGCTATCGCTGTGACTAATATCGGTTGTCATCGGACGGCGACGGGTATTTTTATTCGCCCGTCGTAATGATTTATACAGCAACATAAAATATAGATAATTGTAGATTAATATTATAATTATTGTAATTGATTTTATAAATTTAAAACAATAATAATTACCTTCACAATAAATAAAGTAGGTAAGTTTTGATGCAGGAATAAAGTTTACCAAGTTTAAAAGATTCTGCCACATTTACAGATCTAACTATCAATCTATAAAATAATAAACCGTACATAATACAATCCCCGACCCCAGAATAAAAATCAAGTTCCGTTCCCAACCAAACCAAATAAATTTATTAGAGGTTAGAATTCACTCAATATATTGGTGGTGTTTAGACTAGACTGAAGTTTGCAACGATTGTGATTTCGCGGAAAATTCAGACAAATTACAAGATTATGACTAATTTTAATTTTTAATGACAAGTTACGTGAGCGGGAGTAAAGTGATGACAAATGACGTGGGAGGGAGTAAAGTAATGACAAGACAGGGAGTAAAGTAAAATTTGACAAGAGACAGAAATGTGACGTTTTAGTCTCTATCAATAAGGACTAAACTAGCTCATTATATATAGAAAGTGCAAAAAAAAAATTAATCTCTAATTACTTAGTACATTTACCAAAATATTTTATAGAAAGAATTTATTTTTTACTCATACGTCATAAATGCAATAAAATTTATAAAAATAGAACAAAATAGAAGTGCAAAAAACGCCAAAAGCCCAAAAAAACATTGTTGCCATGTCTCTTTCAATGCTAAATTATCAGTAGTTACCTGATAGATAAAATAGAATGAATTTACCCATTTAGTTTACAGGAGACCTGTAACTTTAATGAACAAGTAACTAACTGACACTTTACTGGACAGTTGGATAAACCGGGCCTTAGGTGGAAGTCTGTAACCCTAACGAGTTGATCTCGGTTGAGAGTTGACTCGTTAGACATTTTATATCTCTCTTACACACAAAAACGTTCATAATGTGGAAATGAGACAAAAATCGTAACCATAGTAATGCAGTAAACAATTCACCGTTCTCGTTACGTTTGGTGTTACAGACTTCCACCCCTTAAAATCTAAAAACTGAAACCTTAAGTTAAACTGTCAATGTCAAGACTTCTATGTTTTCTGTTGTTATAACAACGATTCAATAAGAAATCATTGTCACCAACTGCTAAAAATATAAAGAAATATTTGTACGTCTAATAATTTCCAAATTTATTTAATTTTTGCGCAAATTATAAAAAATAGTATAAGCAACTCGTTCATAAGTCAATTATTGCACTCGTCCATTAGAAAACTCGCCGCTACGCGGCTCCTTTTTTACAATTGAACGCGTGCAATAATACTTGACTTATGAAACTCGTTGCTTAATATACTATTATCATAAAACATAACATTTGAAGGGTACGCGAGAAATACCGGCTAAGTCTATTATTGTCTAAATTGCGTCAGCACCAAAATCTGGTTCAAAATGTTGTGCTTTTTAAAATGGGACATCAGTCAGGGGGATAACTTGTTACTTGTTAGGTCTCATTCTATAGCTTACTTAAAAGTATCCATGAAGAGCTAAAATGCTAATAGTACCAGAAAACACATTTAATGCACTTAAAATTTTTTCAATATCACTTCCGGTTTTATCGGAAAGAATATCAAGTGTCTTATCTTTGTATTTTTAAATGCAACTCTTGTTCATAGTTTAAAACAAATTTAGTAAATAAGTTGTTGGTCTAATGCAGAACTATCCTAAGTAAAAAAAATAGTTTTTTTCAGGAGGAGGTGTTTTTTAGAGTAGCTATATGTTTATATGTTAAAGTTAGGCTTTCTAAAGACATGGTCCAGATTGGTCTACATTAAAAGCATCATATTTTGAAGAGTAGAATGGCCGGTTTTTCCTAAAATTTGACATAGTTCTGAAGTAGACCGACGAAGTTTGGGAAAATTATTTTAATTTTTTTTTTGAAATTCTAAAATATATTTTTTTTTCATCCTGCAATGATGCCGGGTCACTAGGTTTTTTATAAAGTAGATTTTATAAAAGTTATCTTTGTACTCCATATTTAAGGTCAAATCTATTTGCATGTGCCTGCTTTTCATATTTTTTGCTTTCTCGCACTAGAAATTTAAAAACAGGCATGATCCAATTGATTTGACCCTAACATATGGGATACCAAAATAAACGCTATAAAATATTGTTTTTAAAAAAACAAATGACCCGGCATCTTTGCATTAAAAAAAAAGAGTTATTTGCAAAAATGGTCCTCAAAAAAGTTCAATAAGTAAAATCGCAATAACTACTTGAATAATTTTACAAACTAATTTGTATTTAGGTATATGTATTTTCTTAGAATGAGTTAGTGTAATTTTTATAAACTTCGGATGGTGAAATATTTAATTTTGTTTAAGACTGGGGAATTGTGAAAAAGAGAGGGAAACACATCAACGGTTTGTCATTTTAATATTTATACATAGTAATCATAAAAAATAATAAAAAAAAACTATCTGACCCTTATAATTATAAGTAGTACTTTAAGTTGTACGTTGTACCTAATTATTCTTCTAAATAAAATTCTGGGAAAGCGTACAAGTGGAAATAGGATGAAATATGGAAAAAAATGTGCTAGTTTCACTTCTACTCTCTTCCAGGGGCACATATTTAAAAAAATATGCTGGAACCCAAAGAGTTATTTATAAGGAAGAGGATCATGTAAATTTTATTTAGTTTTGTTAATGGTTATAATGCAAACAAATTATTATAACACATGGTTTGTATACTTCTCTCTCTTTCTCATAATTTCCCCATCTTAATTTTGAAAAAAAATTAGGAAAAAAAGTTGTGATGTTAAACAAAGTATTGTTAAAAAAGTTTTTCCCTAATCTCTTAAGCAAGTCAATTTCTTTTGAAGGGAGAAGGGATATCAGAGATCAGAGCTCAAAATAAACTAATTTATAGAAAGCCTATGGAATTCCAAGATAATTTATTTTCTAAAATTTTCAAAATAATTTACGTACAATAGTTTTATTTTATGGAAATGATAAGACATATTGAACCAATTTCCATAGTTTTTTTTAAATATTTTTTGTAAATTTTTACTTTTTATATAAGATACTAAACAAAATTCCCATTTAATTCTATTTTTAATTTTAAACTCTAACGGCCGATATTCTCAAACTTGATTTTAAATGAGGTTTAATTTGACATATACTACTTTATAGTACTTTCATGAAGTTTGGATATAGTTTAAATGATGTTTAGCTGCAAAACGGTTGCACAAAAAAGTTTAAGTTAAAACCAGTTTTAAACTGGTAAGTATGACAGAAAATACATTCAAAAAATATCACTCTTTTCACATTTGTCAGTTTAAGCTTGGTTTTAGCATTTCTGCAACTGATAAATCTTTTATTCTTATCTTTCATCTTTTGTGATATGATATATTGGGACAGATGAATAAAAATAAGCAATTGTTTTTGCTTAAATTTTACTTCTAATAATAAAATTGCTCTTTTCATAACGTTTAATAATGAAAACTGTAAATATCTAAAAGCAAGTAATTTTGAAAAGCAAAAATTTTTCTGATACTAAGGCCAATTTAGACTGGCATATTTTGGTACTAAGCAAATTTCATGTTTTGGTAAATCACTTTAAGATTGCATCTTCGAGAATCAATTTATTTGTATAATATTGAACGATTTAATCTTTGAATAAAATAATTTATCATAATGTATTATTATTTTATTTTATCATTCTTTATTTAATTCCAAACGTGGATATGGAACAAGTGCTAATTTGTTAATTAAATAAGGTATAATGAAGGTTAAACTATTACAAATAGTCGGATCAGATGCTAATAGAATACATTATAACCGGCTGCTTAAAAAGTATGGTCAATGACTAATTCTATTTACTTCTTGTACAATTTGTAATTGTAACTGTATAAACTTGTTTATAAATTACCTAATTATTTTTAGGACCGAATTAAGCACTTTTTATAAACAATTTTTAATATAAATGCGTAAGAATTTAAAATATACTCCTAGGTATATCTTATTGATCATTGATGTGACAATACATCGCTTGTATCAGCACCTACATCTTTTGCAATTGGCAATTGTATTTCAGATAAATCCATTTAGTTTCAGAAAGTATAAATTTTATTTTAGAACCATCAATTGTATTTCAGAAAATCAATTTATATTCAGAAACGATCAGTTATATTTCAGAATCGTTAGTTGTATATCAGAATCATTAATTGTATTTCAGAAAGAATCAATTATATTTCAGAAAAATTAATTTAATTTCAGAAAGGACCAATTGTAAAAATTGAGGAAGCCTAGAGTTTCTGACGGTGTTTGTTTACGTTAACCAAAACAGATTCATATGTTTCGGGGATTTAATCAATTCGGTATTGATGAAGCCAAAAGTAAAATTTCTGGTGGTGATTATGCTAGTGCAGCACAATACACTACAACCGAACATGCAGCTGCTTTAATAATGGAAGACATGCCTGTTGGTAACTAAACATTATATTTTTAGTTAGTCGAACATTTTCGCTCTAAAATTAACTTTAAATGAAACACAATAATGAATCTTTCTGAAATACAATTGATTACTTCTGAAATACAAATCATACTTTCTAAAATTAAATTGTCGAATTCTGATTTACGAATGATACTTTTTGAAATGCAATTGATTATTCTGAAATACAATTGATACTTTCTGAAATTAAATTGGTTTTTCTGAAATACAATCGATGCTTTCTGAAATACAATAACCGTTTCTGAGTTACAATTGATTTGAAATTGAATTGATCTTTTCTGAACAACAATTGGAAAAGGTAAAGATGAAAAGTATAAAAAATAAAAAAAAATAATTAATGTAATGAGGTATCATCTGGTTGTAATTTTTGTTTTAAAAACATCAAACCAAATTCCATTTATTACTAATGGTGCTCTCACAGGGAACATCAGTAAGGTAGCCAAGGAAACCCTCCATTACAACCCATATAACAAAGCTTACAGATTTTTCCTGTAAGGACTTTCAGATTTACCCAAAATTCTCCATATAACTAATTACTAGGTCTCAATATAATTACACTTAATTTAATTTTCAAATTTGTATTAAATAGCTAATAATAGTTTCTTTTATTTTGCAGCAATAAGTATTTACGGGATTGCTCTTTTGACTGTTGGAGCAGCGGCAGTTCTTTTAGTATTTTATATTTTCCTAGACACATTACGGTACATCATGAGAAACTCATCACCGAGAGTGAAAGCACATTCTACATTTGTTATTGGAGTGTATCCGGTAAGAAATTATTTAATAATTACTAACAGTTAAAATGAAAATGCAAGTAAAAGCCCGAATACTTTTGCTAAACATACTTATTATTGCAGAAGTATAAACAAATTAACTTAATGATAAGTTATGAACATTTCAAGTATATTATTATATCCAATTTAAAATTTAGATGGAAACTTTGAAAAGTAGTGATTAAACCACTCTTGCATTAATATTTCCTAAAAATATTTAAAAAAAAAACAAAGATGATTTACAGATATATTTTTCAGTTTTACAAGAAAATTAAGCTTTTTATAGGAAATACTTTTAATGGACGTCAAAATAAAATAAAATGCTTACATTTTTTTCTTTGGGTTGAGCATATGGCGCTTATAATTGTTTGCCTTCCGTCAGATTAATGGTTTAAACAATATCTGGTATGGCTATTTACCGTCATCTTCAGTTTCTCATAAACTGACTACGTTTACCTCTAGCAGGTCAAGCCAGCTAGAATTCGGCTTGGCTTGGCTTGTTCTCTACCATTTGAAGTGCATGTAAAAGATCAAATCAAACCCGAACTGAAGCTGGCTTGACCTGCTCGAGCTAAACTTAGTCACACTGACTTGTAAAGTGTTCAAACAGTGGATGCTTCCTAGAAATACACTGAATTTTGCTAATTGAATTGCATCCTTTTATTCCTATGTATACAATTTCAAAATACTCCTGATTCTTTTTCTCACAGGAATTATATTTTTGATCCATTGGACCTTTTCAGTCTGTTATATATTAGCAGGAAAATCATACAAGAACTTAAAATAATTATTGCAAAAATTGCTATTGAAGGTCGAAGTAAAAGTTCCACAGCCCAGGAATACTATGTAAACTTCAGATTTAGAGACATGTTCCTGGATACTCATTGTTTCCTAGGTCTGTTTTATATCTTTTATTGCTAATAGCAAAAGTATTTTTATTAAATTTTGACAACCGGAAAAACCACAATGCACGAAAAAAAATTTAATGACCTAAAAGTACCTTAAAGTTGGACCCTTCTAATTATTTCTGCAGAAAGTTGCAATAATATATTAAATGGTAGCCTAATTAATTTAGCTAATAAATCAGAAAAAAATTGAAAATCTGTCATATCATTTCATGATTTATCATAATTTTTCTTCTAGTTGTAATACTGATACATAGTAGATATTTATTAGTTTACTTTTAGGTTGTCGCTCTTTCAACGTATGTAGCTACCCTAGTCCCGAGAGCACACCTGATAGCTGAAGCAGTAACTCAGGGAACTTTCATGGCTGGTATGTACCAGCTATTTTGTTTATTTGTTGCTTACTGTGGAGGAGAAGCTGAAATGATCAGGAGAGTTAAGCCTGAAGCCCTTAGTCTTAAAGTAGGCCCTTGTTGTTGTTGGCCTTGTTGTTGCCTACCCATGCTGGATATAACAAAGTAAGATACTTAAAGTAGATAATTAATTTATAATACATTTTTTTTTTTTTAGAAATAGAGTGCGTTATTTAAGACTTTTAGTATTACAATTACCTGTAGTTCAAGGAATGGTATATATGACATTATTGGTGATGTGGGCTGAAAGAGAGGTAAAATGATACAACATGAATACATTTTCAAAAAAATTATAAAGTTACTTATTGGTTGCAAACTTGTTTACTTAAAAAGGTAGTTTATCCAAATTATCTTGTATAAGCTTGACTAATAAGCAACTTCATGATATTTTGAAACCCAAAGATTTACAGAACAGAAAACCTTTTTCCTATGTACTGGGATTATCGGCTTTACAGGACTTTTAGGTAAATATAACTAACACATTCCAGCTGACCGGTTTCGGTTTTTATTTTTCAAAACCTTCTTCAGTGCTTTAATGTTAAATTTGTTTTATTTTTGTCAAAAATGTGGGAACACATTCGAAACGATGAGCAACAACATTCATTAATCTATTTAAATTAATTCAGCCATTGGTGATCACGTTGCCGTGGTGTCCTTTGCTTGTTAGATTTGGTTAACTATTATTAATTTAAATAGATTAATGAATGTTATTGCTCATCGTTTAAAATGTGTTACCACATTTTTGACAAAAATTTAACAAATTTAACATAATAGCTCTGAATAAGGTTTTGAAAAATAGAAACCTAAACTGGTCAGCTGGAATGTATTAGTTTTATTTACCTAAAATTCCTGCAAAGCCGAAAATCCCAGAATACAGGTTAAGATTATTTGGACGGAAAAACTTTCAATAAAACCTTTTTCTTATTTTAAAATCGCAGGTAAAAAAGTTGCAATTTTACAGCGCAACTCGTTTTATTTATTACTTATAATAATTCATTTGGGGATTTAATCATCAAAGAATTAGAATAAAAAATCTAATAACATAACAATCTAATAAAAATATGTATTGGAAAATTTATTATTTAAAACTAGTACATAATATGTTTTAGAGCTTGTACAGAGTGAATTACATGTATTTTCAACCAATAATAATTATATCGATTTTAATTGGAGTTTGGGGAATGTCCATGACAATAAATTTATTAAAAGATGCGCTCAAAGATTTTTCCATGCCGGCGAAATTTATGGTCTTGCAATTGGTTTTACTATTTGCAAAAATGCAAGGACTTGTAACGAGGATAATTGCTTGGTCTGGACTTCTGCCATGTAAACCTCCCATTTCCTCTGAAGTTTATGGAAATAGTAAGTACTTATTTATAATAATAGAGTTTAATCTTTATTTTATTTATTTAAAAAAGTTTTATTGGTTTGGTTTCCTGATTCGAGTAAGATAGATAAATATAATAGGAGTAAGATAGAAATTACTAGGAATTAAAAAGATATGCAAATTTTGTTTAATTTATAATAACCCACTTTATAACAAACATAAGTAGGCCTTTGTAGTGGAAACTATTGTAGTCTAAAAAACATTGGAAGTTGTCAATAAATACGAAAAATTGATATTATCTGCCACAGATAAAAAATATTATCTTAATACTATCATTTAATTGTCACTTAATGAACTAGATACCGAATAAAAATAAAGTACGCGTGGAGGACAATTACACTTGTATTATAATCCAAAACAATTGATTTTATAAAAAATATCTATATTTAGAGTTTATATGCATGAGTTCATTGGTACGTATATAAAGACAGATGAATATTATTTTGTATTTTTACGAATGAATTTATAGCGATCAAGTTTATTTTTATAAAAACTATTGTTTAATTTAATTTTTAATTATAAAATTCTTTTATGTGTGAAAAAAATTAGAACTAAAAAAATATCTAGAAAAATAAATAAAATAAAAATGTGATCAAATCCTGTTATATAATATGTATAATTTTTATTAGATTTTATAAAACAAATCCATTTTTATCAAATCTAGGAACATATGTATATTCAAGAGATATTTATAAGATTTAAAAAGCCATTATGATTTTTGTTGTCAGGCCCAAGGACGAATCCCATTTTATCATTATGTGTTAGGGAAATCCTAGTCGACGATATTTTTGAGAACGCTTTACTAAAGTGTATATGATATTGATAAAGTATAATCATGTATAATTAACCAGGTTTATGATTTGTTTTTCAGAAAATACTAAAAATTAGATTCGTTAGACTTTGGAAACCCATTGATTTTTAATACCGTCAATTGTTTTAATGATTTCTTAGAACTTAAAACACCTGATGATTAAATAATTTTTTATTTTTATTGTAATAAGTACTTGATATTTTGTACCTTGTATCATTGTATTTCTGTATTTGTATACAATTATACGGTTTCTTTTTCTAGAAAATCGTTCTTTTTTGAATTTGGATAATAAAAATTTAAATATTCAAAATCTACTACCGAGTGTATACGAAACATGGCTCATCTTTATATTTTATTTATTTATGAAAATAAATACATATTTTAAATTTGTTGTATGGTTCAAAAAACACATTTTTACAATATTTTTTTCCGTTTTTGACGAAATCATCATCAACTTTACTTTTCTTTAAATATAACACTCCATTTTTTTGTTCATAGTTTGAATATTTGAAATTAACAAAGTTTATAATATTTTTTAAATGCTCCTCAAAAGAGTTAAAAAATTAATATCTCAAAAACTGCTTGAATAATTTGACAAATTACAATTTACATGTATTTAAATTATTTAAAAAGAGTTCTGGTAGTTCTTTTTAAATTCGAATGATTATGTTATATTTAAAAAAAATAACAAACGCATACTTTTTTCTCTAAAATCATTACATTTAAAAATATTAAGTTGATATAACTTCCGATAAAATCGGAAGTGATAAATTTTTTAGTGCATAAAATGTGTTTTCTTGAACCTTTCAACTTAGTCAAATTTCATATTTTTAGTAATAAAGAAATTATTTTTTTAAATTTTTAACCCCTTTTTAATTTTTAGGAATATTATCAGTATATCCAGTAAAAAAGTAAATTATGAATGAGCGAGTTTGTGGAAATTTCATCATAATTACATTATGAACCAGTTTAATCAAATTTTGTCTGATAAAATTGATTATCTCGTGTATGCATTAATATTTATTCGTTAAAATCCTTCCAGGAAATTTCAAAATTTAAAATCAAAATCCGAAATATCTCATACGTATAAATATTAATAGTCTACAGTCCAGCGCCGTTTTTTATTAATGATTACTAACAGGCTGAATTTTTGTGAGTAGCTTGGTTTTGACTAGGCGCCCAACTTTTCTCTATGAAAATTCTCGATAGTGGGTAGCTAATAAAGTGTGCACGAGTCAAACATGTAGACTGGGTGATTGTCCAAATTTTATTACTAACAGTTAGTTTTTAAGTTAAAGTTTAAGATAATTTGATAAAAAACACGAAAAAACGTTTGTCTTACAAAATTGATGGTTTGGATGAAGCTTTCCCCCACTCTTAACATGTCCGAATAATGTTGTTCATAAAAATGATTACTAACCAACTGATTTTTTTACTGTTGTTTGGTAAATATTTGTATAATTAAATGGCCACATTGTCCTACAAATTAAAAGGTATTTCCCAGTCCTACGCACTGAAGTTGTCAATTCCACAGTAACACTTTTTTCATTTATCTTTTTAATTGTTAGTGGCTAATTGTTAGTGGTTAGTTAATAGTTGAGCATAAACTCACCTTTAGATTTAACAAATCATGAGAGAAAATGTACCACTATTGCCTTAATAGTCTTCTAGGTTTTGGGTCGCATTAGTCTGTCCATTAATCTTAAACTCTTATATCTTTTATAAAATATATTAATGAAAATTTTATTTTTAGTTATTCATAATTCGTTGATGATGGGAGAAATGGTAATGCTGGGATTTATAGCGCGAAGGCTTTACAAGCAAGTTCTGCCTGATTTTGAAACCCCACGTTGTGTTATTACCACTGTTAGTGGAATTATAACTAAAGAGCCAATATCCAATAATAATAACGGGATGCTAAGTCTACACAAAATTGATGAAATAAAAACAAGAGTTTGAGATGGCTACTAAATGTAAATAATTTAATAAATAATTATTATTTAATTTTATTATTAAATGTTGATAAATGTACACGGAGTTTCTACACATGAGTCCCTTACTTCAGGAATGGTTTTTTCGACCAATTTAAATAAAAAATTAAAGGTGTATTTATGCTCCGAGATTTAAAACTTAAGATTTAACACTAAGGATATAAAGTATGTGTTTTAAATAGAACCGTTTATGCACCAGATTTAAGACATATGATTTATGACTTGGTATTTAAAGCACGTCCTTTATACCTTAAGAGGATAGTCTGCGAAATGTTTGAAATGCGTACTCCTCGCTAGTAAAAATTGATTTTTTGGTGTTTGTAATAAAAAATTTAACAAAAACGCTCTTGTTTTGCCTTGAAATTGAATTTATTTATCATATAGAATTTTTTTTTGATGTATATAGTCTGTTATAAGGGAGTAATTTTGAAAAAATGATAAAAAACGCATTTTTATAAATAAATTCAATTTCAAGGCAAAACAAGAGCGTTTTTGTTAAATTTTTTATTACAAACACCAAAAAATCAATTTTTACTAGCGAGGAGTACGCATTTCAAACATTTCGCAGACTATCCTCTTAAATGTTAAATCTAAAATTTTAATATCTTAATAAGTCTTTAATCTCTGAGCATAAACAGACCTTAAGAACACAGTCTTTCGTTTCGCCAAACTGCTTCATTTTCGAAATGCAAAATATATCAAAAAAAAATGAATGAGATGTATTTTTTAGGAATTTGAATAGAAATAATAAAATTACTTTATAATGCTCCGTGGCGTCGTTCAAAACAACTTTGGTAGAACGTCACACTCAAATTTATTTTGAAATTATACTAATGGGGACTTTTAAAGTTAAAAGTAAGCTCCATTCAAAATTTAAAAAGATATCTTGAAAAATATAAATGCTCGGTTAAAAATATGAAATAACTTCAACGCCGTACATTTCGAAAATGGAGCTTTTTCGCAAAATTGTAGAAATTAGTCAAAATAATATAAATTCGAAAAGTTCGTTATTTAGAAACATCGTGTATAATTATTATTTAAAAACTGTACCTTTAATTTGTATTTGCTCAATGCACTATATTATATTTTGTAAATTCGTTAAATAAAATGATTATAAAAGTAAAGCTTAATTAGTGTTTTATCCCTGCTACAGGAGCCAGAAGCCAAAAAATGCTTATTTTAATTTTATAGTAACTGAACCTGAAATAATTGAAGATTATCCGAATTATGAGGTGATAAACATCAACCCGAATGTAATAGAACTTTTCCAATAGTATTTCAGAAAGAATCAATTGTATTTCAGAATCAACAATTGTATTTCAGAATCATCAATTGTATTTCAGAATCATCAATTGTGTTTCAGAAGGGATTAATTGTATTTCAGAAAAATCAAAAATTCTGAAATACAATTGATACCTCAGAATTTAAATAGCATTTCTAAAGAATTATGCGGCGATAAACATCAACCCGAATGTAAAAGAACTTTTCTAATTGTATTTCAGAAAGCATCAATTGTATTTCAGAATCATCAATTATATTTTAGAATCATCAATTGTATTTCAGAAGGGATCAATTGAATTTCAGAAAAATCAAAAATTCTGAAATACAATTGATACCTCAGAGTACAAATAGCGTTCCTAAAGTAGATAATTTCTGAAATTGAATTGATTTTTTCTGAAATATATCTGGAATGGGTGTAGAAGTCGATTTTCCTACAAAGTAGTAGTTATCTATATCAACTGGAAGAATTTTGGTCCTTAAGGGTAACTCTAACCCAAATCATGAAAAAATATAGTGTGTGATAGATACTTACTGGTAACGTACATTAGATCCGAGATTTGTGCCAAAGTTATCCCATTTGACGGTACAAATACTTTTAGTCGGAACTGATTTGGAGGAAAATGTGACCGTAGTAATTTAATAAGTTTGAATAATTGATTTGAAAATTTTTTATTAAAAACTCTGAAAATAACATTACAAAAGACCCAAAGGATTTCTGGACATATATAAACTCCTTGAAAAACTATAGCAGAATTCCTGGAGAATTAAGTTATGACAATGATCAGCTCTCAACGCCCAATGAGATTGTTAATGGTTTTGCGAAGTATTTTAATACCACATATGGAAATAGCAATGAAGCGGAAAACACTAATAACAAGCCTCAAACAAAACAAAGTGAACTACTTGCAAACTTTTTAATTAAGGACAACCAAGTTCTGAAACACCTTAAGAAACTTAATAATAAATTTACAATGGGATTAGATATGATTCCGTCGTTCTTTTTAAAAGACTGCGCATGTATAATTTACAAATCCTTAACACACATCTTTAATCAAATACTTATACCTGGCTGCTTTCCTAAAATATGGAAATCTGTTCGAGTTTGTCCTATTTTTAAAAATGGTTCTAAGAGCAAAATAGAAAATTATAGGCCCATATCTATTTTAAGTAACTTTTCGAAGGCTTTCGAAACCCTAATAAGTGAATATATATTATATAATATTATACAAAATATAACACCTCACCAACATGGTTTTATTTCAAAGAGATCAACAAATACAAATCTTTGTTCCATAACTCAATATATCTCAGAAGCTCTAGACCATAAACTACAAA
Organism: Stenus bimaculatus; assembly: GCA_963971135.1. Classification (NCBI taxonomy): domain Eukaryota; kingdom Metazoa; phylum Arthropoda; class Insecta; order Coleoptera; family Staphylinidae; genus Stenus; species Stenus bimaculatus. Next base: position 21,582,149 of record OZ020180.1, read on the forward strand.
CTGATGTAATTTATTTGGACTTTAGTAAGGCTTTCGATAGAATGCAACACCGCATATTAATCAGGAAATTGAGCATGTTTGATATCAGTGAAAATATAATCAATGTCTTAGCATCATATCTAAAAAATAGAACACAGGTAGTAGAATACGAAGGTACTAGATCATCAACCTATATTCCATCCAACGGGGTACCACAGGGTTCTAACCTTGGACCTCTTCTTTTTGTGTTATTCATTAATGACATTATTGATGACATTGAATCAAAAATTCTGTTATACGCAGATGATGTAAAATTATACAGAAACGTCAATACTATTGAGGATTGTATTATACTCCAGAAAGACATTATGCGAATCTCTAATTGGTGCGACAAAAATGATTTAAATATCAACTTAAAAAAATGTTTTGTGAGGTCTTAGAATAGGAAATTAAATCCATGTTTGTTTGATTACATACGAAAATTAACAGAGTCAATGAGTTTAAAGACTTGGGTATACTACTCGATGAAAAACTAACATTCAATTCACATATTCTTCAACTTACAAAGGAATGCTACAAAACAATGGGATTTATAATACGGAACTCGAAATCTTTTAATTCAATTCAAACTCTGGAAATTCTTTTCAACGCACTTATTCGTAGCAAATTGGAATATTGCTGCACTGTTTGGTCGCCTACCTACCAGAAATATAAACTGTTAATTGAAAAAGTCCAGAAAAGATTCTTAAAACATTTATATTTTTTTAAGCATTTAAGCAGTTTACCCAGATAGAGATACCTCATACCAAACCTTATTAGATCATTTTGAATATAAGACCACTCATAGCAAACACAAGACAATAGATACCTCTAGAACTTTTCACCATCTGAATTCTCCACTTTATAAGATGATTAACGACTACCATCATATCCAAAATGCCGCCGATATCTTTTGCTGCAACTTTCATGAATTCAAGAACATTGTCGATGAGAACATTTGCTCTTGTGTGGAATAATTTTTCTTTCTTGTTTATTGTTTATATTACCTATATTAAATTTTTCATTCAAACGTATTATGTTATAATAATTTAAATATCTTAATTTTTTTTATAGTACGTATTATATTTTTATATTCTTTAATGTTACCCTGTAATTGGATTACTATCTGTTGGGTAATAAACTCTATTTACTTATTTATTTAGATTGAAAAAATACTGGCGAACTCGATGAATGCAATACTTGAATCTTCCAAGGCGATAGCAGCCACATTACTTGAAGAGGAAAAAATGAAAATAGAGCAAAATAATTCGGATATTGTTATTTCCGTGGATGCAGCAAATAGTTTACCTAAAAACTCAATTAATGTTTCTGGAGTTCAAATTAAACCAAGCACAGATTTTGCAAAATTTAAAACGGATAGTATTACTACTTTGGTAAGGTACACAATAAAAATAGAACGTATTTCAATATTAATTTCAGGCCACCTCGTATAGAAATGATATTTTGGATTATGCTTCGAAAGGGATTGTAACAAATATTCTTAATCTTGGATTTTACAATATAAGTAATGTTTCTGTTGCAATTCAAGGACCTAAATTTGATATAATTTTTGATATAATTGTAAAAAATCCAGATATAGATTATATTACAGCTAGAGTTTGTGTGCCTTCAAACCCAAATAATTGGAGTACACCAGATATAAATTATCAAATGAATGTACATCGTATGAATGTGAGGAAAGGACGAAAGTGTTTAGTTAAGTTTAGTTTTATGAAGAGTGAAGAGTGAAGAGAAGTTTCAGGTTAATAATAAAATAATACTTGTTGAATAATTTTACAACTAATTTTCTTTTTAGGTTGTTAATAACAAAAAATATAAAATTAAATAAAAGGTATAATAATATCAATAATGCTATTGATAATGTCAACATTGGTTGACGAAAACGTTCTTGCTCATTAAACATCTTTAAAAAGAGTGAGTTTTTTATTTTAATATTAAATACTAATTAAAAAATAGAAGACCTTCGATTAAAGATTTTAGTAAAAGTTATATTATTGATGGTTTGAATGAAAATTCATATAAAGTAATATGTCCTTTCAGTGACGAACATTACGATTCATTCGATTATTTAGGAGTACTACCTCACCCTGATATGCTGAAGGTATTGAATTTTCAAGTTCTAGAATGCGGATGACGTCAAAAGTAGGTTGGTTGTCACTAACCTACTTCTGACAACATTTTTGGCGTCAAAAATTTATTTGAATCGCCATTAACGCATTTTAGAATTTGATTGGTTGTTTTTTTAGGAAACTACTGAAGTAACTACTTGCGTTGATTATTCTGTTTACTTAACAATAACAACATGTGTTATTTTTAACAAAGGTATAGTCTAATAAATTTATAAATCAAATTATCTAATCTCTTGTTTTTAGATGGATTTCATTTTAGAAGATTCAGAACCGAAAATAAAATGCACTTCTAATCATAATTCAATTTTTGCTGCTGATCATACAAATTTGGTTAATAAACTGGATATTTTCTTACAAATTCCAATAAAAGCAATATCGACGGCAAAATTGTTCTTTTTCATGTAGCATTCGTATTTTTATGATATTGTATCGCTTTATCAATTGGCTCATTTATCAAAACACAAAAGGTAAACACAATTTATTTTCCAAATAAAATTTTTAAACCCAAAAATTTTAGACTGGTGTACATTTTTAAGTGATAATTTAAAAAATGATAAATATAATAATAATATATACGCTTATGCAATTGCTGTAAAGACTGGTAATTACCGCTCATCTGGAACTACATCAAATATACCGGGTGGAAATGAAAACCTCTATAACTTTTTTATTTATGAATAGAAAAATTTGAAATTTGGCTATGTTCTATGGTACAAAAAACAAATTTTATGTGCATTTTTTATTTTCGATATCACTTCCGGTTTCACCGGAAACACCATGAACTTTGTTTTTTTAAATGTAATATCCCATATTTTTATTCATGGCTTAAAATACTTTTAAAAAAGAAGTATTTTTGAGATATTAGTTTTTATTTTTTGCGAAAAAAAATTTTTTTTCAAAAAAAAAAGGTTTTTGAACTCGGTGAAAATTACCAAACCTAATTCTAAATAATTCAAATACATAAAATAAATAATCGTTATAAAATCCTCTTTTTAAAAAGTCGAATGACCCGGCATCATTGCATTTAAAAAAAGTGAGATATTTGATAAAATCTTCATTAACTAAGTTTAAAAATTAATAGTTCAAAAACCACTTAAATTTTTTTTCAAATTACAATTTTATTTAGGTAGGTATTTGAATTATTTAGAATTAGTTTTGGTACTTTTCATCGACTTCGAAAACCTTTTTTTTTATTTTTGAAAAACCTTTTTTTTACAAAAATAATAAAAACTAATATCTCAAAAATACTTCTTTTTTAAAAGTATTTTAAGCCATGAATAAAAATATGGGATGTGATTTCGAAAATAAAAAATGCACATAATTTCCACCCGGTATTTATCAAAATATTTGGAGAAAATATGAAAGTCGGGTATTTATTATTGCTTGATGAAAATTTTCTAATTTAAATTAATTTTCTCACCAAAAATGACGTCAGAGGTAGGTCAGTATAACACCTAATTTTGACGTGATCCATTAATTCCGCATCTAGCCACAAGAAGGAGATCGCTTAACTTTAAGAGTTAATATTCCAAAATTTGTTAGTCACATGTATTAAATTATCCAGATCCCGAAAGGCAGCTTTTACAACAGAGTAGTATAGATTGTTTTGTTTTACCTCATGATGTTCATATTGGTCATCTGAAGTCTATTTGGTTATGGTTTGATTCAATAGGGTTGCTGCCTTGGTTCCTGCCTCGGTTCCTGCCACGTGTAGACCAAACGTCACTATAAAAAAAATTCAAAATTTTTATTTTTTTTAATATCTAGTATCATATAACTTCAGTAGGGCTATAAAAAATGCCCCCAAACCTGACAGAAACCCAGGCAGCAACCCGAAAGTGGGAATTATTTTCAAAAATAAGCAACCACTTTTACGAGACGTCAGTAAATGTGGTTGCCAATTTTTGAAAATCGAATTTGTGAGATCTCTTATTTTCCTGCTGCCACTGATAAGCGTTCTCACGGAGACTGGCAGCACCGCATTTTTTTATAGCCCTAACCCTCCCCTATCGCGAGGAGAAATCAGAATCCTGAAGTTTTATGATACTAGACATTGGAAAAAAATAAAAATTTTGAAAAAAAAATTTTTATAGTGGCGTTCGGTCTACACGTGGCAGTAGTGTTCCCCCTCAATGACGTAACGAATTATATGTACGACCTTGAAAAGTTTTATTACACTAGACCTAGTGTCGCCGCCGCTTAGACTATTGGACTCTATGGGTATCTTTGTTATTATTGGAGATAGAAAGTCTGTTAAATGGACAAAATAGTAGAGATTTTTTCGAATATTAATAATTCATTTACAAAAAAATTGAATATCGCATCGTTCCAACGCTATCTTGAAAAAACAAGAAAATGCGATTTTTAAAATATGGCTATAACTTCTTTATTTTCTGTGATTCCAAAAAAGTTTTTTGACATAATACAGACAAAATTTTTGTGTACAATGCAGTAAAACAAATGAAATTTTTTTTTCGCTAACGGATTGACCGGAAATGAACCAAACTTATTTTTTTCTTATGACAACCATATTGGATTAACACATATTCGGAATTAGTGTATTTTTCTGAGTAATTTGATATATCATATGTAATATTTTAAGAAAAATAGAAATAATTTTATTTTACTAACCAAAAATGGCCTTGAATAGATATAAGCTGTCAATACATATGTGTTAAGATTTATTTTAGTTTTAATATTTTAAATAGTTACATTTATGTTATTGACAATTTACATCTCTTAAAGTCCAATGTTAGTTTATAAAATCAAATAATTTTATTTTTTTTAAATATGACATATGGTATACCAATTTACTCAGAAAAAAATACTGATTCCGAACATGTGAAAATCCAATATGGCTGCGATTTTTTGTAAATGAATTATTAATATTCGAAAAAATCTCTACTACTTTGTCCATTTAACCGTCTTTCTATCTCCAATAATAACAAAGATACCCATACAGTCCTACGTCAAATGGGACACCCTGTATACGTGTTATAGTCAAAGACCAATGCACTGTCAATCCTAGGTTTTTCTAGTCAATCCTGAGGTTTGTCAAATTGCCTTGGGGAAAGCCCGAAGTAAAAAAGTTTCGGCCTTGAACTAACTAGGTTTCAGTCGGTTCTAAGAATGACTAGTATTTCTGGTCAAAGGTTGAAACTAAAAAACGCACTTTGGATATTACCCAGTCAATCCTAGGTACAGCTAGGAAATGTTCGTATCTCAATTGGTAATCAAAGAGCACGTTTAGATTTCAACTTTCCCAACCATACCTTGGATTGACTAGGCCAAATCCAAAGTGTGTTCTTAGTTTCTACCTTAGACCAGACATGGTAGTCTAGATTCTATGGAAACCTACTTTGTCAAAGGCCAAAATTTTTGTTTACTTCGGGCTTTGCCCAAGGCAATTGGTCAATCCTAAGGATTGACTAGATAAACCTACTATAGGGTGTCCTAAAATGATTGGGGATGAATTCGGCAACTGTGTATAAAAATTGCAACTGTGTATGAAAATTGCCTAGATAATTTGACATTCTATGGTCAGGTCATTGGCGTGCCATAATCTCTTGCTATACTCATTTGTGTTTTACAGAATTTCGCTTAATTCTTATTAAAAATCAACAGTTTTTTTTCAAAACTAAACGAATTTAAATATGCTTCAAAATGTTTTTGAAAATATAAAACGTAGAGTGAATATGTGTATTAATGAAAATGGTGGTCATTTTGAGCACTTGCTGTAAAATTAATTTATTTATCAATAAATATTTTTTCAATAATCCATAATTTTATTGTAGATAAATATACACTTTTTTCCTTTTATTCAGGCCTCCTACCAACCTATTAAATGTGGCGACACTGAAAAAGTACATTCTGCTACATAAATTTTCATACACAGTTGCCAAATTCATCCCCAATCATTTTGGGACACCCTATATTAACCTGCTTCGATCTTTAACCATAAAATATCTATGTTAATTAAATATCTCCTTTCGAGCAGACACTTAATTGGCTTGCGGGGAAAATAAAAGAGGTTGGATGTGTCCTTAAAAACTCCTTTATTCTGCAACTAAATATGTAATAATTTGATTTAAGTCAGTGAACCGCGTAGAACGTTACAAAATTGAATGTGCTTAAGCAAAGCTTTTTAGCGGACTGTGGACTGTATGCTATGTTCGATATTTGTCGTCGACACTTGAGACACTTGACATTTGTTTACACTTTACACCATCCCTACTGCCTTTAAGATACGACCCCAATACACGCACTAAAATACGCAACCTATGAATGTTTGATAATGGTTTAACATGCCGCCCACCTTGAAATTTCAATTTAAAACTAAATGCAATACAATAAAAAATGTGATAGTCTGAAAAAGAAGTAATTTAACATTATGAATGAAAACTTAACTATATAGCTAATCACTCGCGTTTTTTTTACTTTAGTCTTCTATAGGTAATACTGACAGTCGCACTGTTGGTCTCTGAACGATGTTGTTTGAAGTTTGCACTGTTGCTGATCGAACAATACCATCCTGGCCTGGGTGAACAGCTACTATCCTTCCCTTTCGCCACAATCTAGGAGGCAAGTTGTCTTCTTTGATGATAACTAGTTGACCGACTTTAATTGCTGGACCATATGATTGCTTCCATTTGTTTCTCTTTTGCAGTTCTGAGAGGTATTCATGCTGCCAACGTTTCCAAAAATGTTGGTGAAGAGCTTGTACGTGTTGGCAGCGAGACAGACGTCCTTTTGCAAGGGTTGTAAGGTCGTGTTCAGGTAAGGATCGTAAGTTACTGCCGACAAGGAAGTGCCCAGGGGTCAAGGATTCCAGGTCATTAGGATCATTGCTCATTGGTGTAATTGGACGAGAATTTAATGTCGCTTCAATTTCTATTAGCAAACTATTCATTTCTTTAAAGTTAACAAAGCATTATCAGTTACCCTTTTCAAATGTTTTTTTGCAGGATTTAACAGCATATTTCAAGAGGCCACCAAAGTGTGGAGCTCTAGGAGTGTTGAATTTCCACTCTATATGATCAATTGCTAATTCGTTCATTAACTTATCGGTATTTTTTGAAAGAAATTGATATATTTCGCGGATTTCGCGAGCTGCACCAATGAAGTTTGTGCCGTTATCATTAAAAACTCTTTTGACCATACCTCTGCATGCAAAAAATCTCCATAGAGAAGCTAAAAACGCTTCTGTACTTAAACTACTCACTAATTCAATGTGAACAGCCTTTGTAGCCATGAAAACGAATATGGCGGCATAAACCTTTATTGTTTTTTTGCTCTTTCGAGTACCTTCTTTGATAAGAAGCGGACCGAAAAAATCGACCCCTGTTTCCGAAAAAGTTCTATCTAAATTTACCCTACTAGTAGGTAGGTTTCCCATTTTTGGAATTAAACTCCTTGGATTTGACCTAAAACATGTGACGCATTTACGTAATATTTCGTTTACTGAACCTTTGCCGGAAATTATCCAATATTTAAGCCTTATTTGAGCTAGAGTTGCTTGTGAACCCCCGTGTAAACATTTTTTATGTTCTCTTCGTATCAATAAACGAGTAAACTGGTGTTTGGATGGTAATAATATTGGATGCTTTTGATCACCGTGTAAGTTGGCATTTTTTAAGCGACCGCCTACACGTAAAATATTTGTATCGTCTAATTTCGGATCAAGATTTAATATTTTGCTGTTAGATTCGACCGTACCATTTCTCTTTCACGCTTGGATTTCAGAGAAATAGGACTCTTGTTGAACTAATCTTACTAAAACTAATTCTCTTTTATTTCTGTTACTGATAAACAACTGGTAGCGGGTTTTATCTTTGTGCGCAAGATTTGAATATATCGTCGCCACCAAGCTACAACTCGGATTAACTTGTTTAACAGACGTATTCCCCGACAAATTTCCAAAGTTTTGAATGTTTTCGCGTAAGAATGTAGGACCGTTCCACCAAAGCTCGTTTTTTATTAAATCATTAGGTAAAGCACCCCGGCTGATTATATCCGCAGGGTTTTCGGATGTTTTAACGTGGTACCAAGAATTTATTTCGCTAAGATTTTGAATTTCCTTGACTCGATTAACGACAAACGTTTTCCAACGGCTTGGACATCCTTTGATCCAAGATAATGTTACGGATGAGTCCGAATAATAATCAATTCTTTTGAAATTCAATCGTATGTCATTACGAACTCTTGCCATCAATCTGGCCAACAATTCAGCTGCGCATAGCTCTAATCGCGGTAAACTAATGATCTTTACCGGTGATACATGACTTAGCGCATATTATAGTAAGTTAGAATGCATTTCATTGCTCATATATCATGCACTACCTCTGACCAAATGCTCGATATGCAAGCATGCGCAGTTGATAATAAATTAAAGAGTTTTAAAATTATACTTGGTATTTCAGCATTTTAGCCCCTTTTGGTAATATTTTTATGGATAAAAATATTTTTGTATTTTTATAGGTATATTAAATTTTAAGAAAACTATAATTTTCTTATAAAACTTTTTTATTATTTTTCTTTACTACAGGTTCTAAATTTTTTTGATACCCATATTTATTTCTTTTATTACAATGAATTATCAATCAATTTTTGCTGTGCATTTACTTGATTTAATTCAAACACCTGACTGATCGTTTGACATTTGACAGTAGGTGGACATAAGAAGCACAAAAACCGTTCCGAATTATATGCGGATATACGCGTAAATATAATTCGGAACGCTTTATACGCCATGCTCCTGCTCACGTGCATATACCTAATACGGAATGCAGCATTTATCTTCGGTAACAAATCAAATCAAATAGTCATACGGCAGCAGTAAAACGGGCAATTTACAAAAAAACGTTCGCTTAGCGTCATTTTACACACAGATAAAAACTAATGAAAATAATATTTTTTTTCAACGCTAATAGTAAGTTATTGTATAAATGAAGAGTTTGACGTTGCGTTTTTTGTTATAAGTACATTTTTAAACAATTTACAGTTACAGCATCCCTAAAACTAAGTAAAATTTTAAGAAATTTTTGGAACGCTGTAAAAAGTTTAAAAATATATCTAAAACAAAAAACGAAACGTCAAATTCTTTGTTTATACCCTAACTTATTGTTAGCATTAGAAAAAAATTTTATTTCAATTAGTTTTTTAGAATTTAGGCAAGCGCCGCCAAGCGAACGTTTTTTGTAAAGAGCCCGTTTTACTGCAGCCGTATGAGTATTTGGTTTAACATACTAAAACAAAAAATTAAAAACTGGTAGCTACAAGATTCTTCTGTTTACCAAAAAAATAAATTTTAAAAAACCTCCAATGGAAAAAAAGTTATGCTAAAACCGCAAATATGAAAGGAATTTCAAGTTCAAGCGCTCAAATTTGTCGACTATTGTATTAGGACTGGCTTGAGTTGCTTGAGTTGCTTGAGCTAAAAGTAGTCCATAGTCCATATTAATTATTTATTTATTAATTTTACGAGCGACGAATTTTCAAGGGCGCCTTTGGCGCCCCTTTGCTTTAGCCCCCCCCCCCCCCATGCCTAGCATCCGCTGCGCTCCCCTTGAGCCTGGATATAATAACATCTTATAATGTAAATTAATGGTGCAATTCTATGCAAAACTGTGAATCCTTAGTTCCGCATTCGGCTGCAAGACGAAGATCGTTTACCATAGTTACCTTTCTATGGTTATCTTAAAGGCCGATTTATAACGTTACCAATTACCCAGGACACAAAACACAGAACCTGAAAATCGAGGTCAACATAATGATTTTTTCTAATTTATTACGTTACCTAAAACTGCCTAAAACCCAGTGTCAACCTAGTGTCAACTGTCATTTTCTCAATAATAAGATTGATTATTTTCCATATTATTTTCTAACCAAATATACAATTTATTATTTTATTTACATCGTTTTGACGGAATATAATATTGTGTTAACAAATCTCCTAGAAGCTCGATTCTTCAAAATCAAACGAATAGTATTCTTTTAAACCAAACAAAAACAATGTTACAATTTTATTAATAAATTTTCAAATATTAAAACCCCAATTCGTTCAGATTCGGAACCATTCGGAACCACAAATGAACTACCAACCAACTTCACTCCCGTTTACTACGCATGTGGAGAAATACCTAGGATCCAGAAATAAAATAAATTCATTTCTTCTGTCGGGGATTTTATGTTTAGGTTATAAATGAAAGTTTTGAAATTGTATAGTTGATATTTTCGGGTTCTAGGTCGTCCTTATTTGAGCACGTACGCAAACGAGGCAAGTTGAGGAAATACTTTTTCTCCTATCTGTTTATGCGTCACACCAAACACATAGGAGAAAAATCATTGCCTCGGCTTGCCTCGTTCGCGTACGTGCTCATTAAAGATTGTTCCTGTAAAATCTTATTGACGTATAATTTTTTTAATGATTCTTTTATTTTAGATATTTACTACACGATATGTTGCTCCAAGTTTTGTAAAACGAACGGTTTTATTATCATTAGTACTGATATTATTACTACTACTGCTTTTGTTATTTAATATAAGAAGGATCATGATTTTAGTCAAACACAAAAACCGGTATTTTAGGAGCGTGTGGAATTTGGTTGATGTAGTAATTCTTATATTGAGTGCACTTTTGATTATCTTCCATTTTAGAAGGTTAAATTAACATAATGAGTTTGTGAAATATTTTTATTTAGCCGTTATTGCAAGGGTTAAACTTTTGATTTCTGCTGTAATAATTTGTTTAGCCACCATACGTTTATGGAAATTTTTACGATTTGGTATTGGTTTTCGAATTATGGTAAAAACACTTTGGGATTCATTGGGAACTATAGTGTTACTCATGTTCTATCAAATTATAGTTTTTGTGATGTTTGCGGTATGATTTCATGTCATCTTTGGAACTTTCCTGTAGGTTTTTAGAAACATGTCAACTACAATGATTACTTTATTTTTACTGTCTCTTGGTTTTCCGACTGATGTAGATTTGGATAATTTAGGAAATGGACTTAATACTATTTATATGTTATTCCTGATTTGTTCAATGCTCTTTTTAACATTAAACACTGCTGATATAATTATTTCTTATGAAAATGCTACATATTATTTCTCCAATAACAATAAAACTTATAATCTTAAATCTTATATCATTGAAGAATCGATTTTTCGAGGAAAATTAGTGGGTGTATGGTGTAGAGGTAGTAGGTGGTAGACTCAAAGGTGGTGAAGATATAAATAATCGGCATGTATATCCAAAAGCAGATTCTGAGATATATGCGGATTATGTCAGTATTTCAAAAAATAAACTAGAAACTATCAGATGATCGCTTTAAGTGTTATACGCAAAAAATATAAACTTATGGCGAAGTTACTTATTTCTTATAAAAACCAGGAAATTTTTGATTCTAAGAAAAATGAACACAAGTTTTTCATAACGAAACATCCAACTATTAAAGATAATAGAGTGTTGATTCCTGATTCTAAATTAATAGAAATTGAAAAGGCTCTACTTATACTACTTAATGATAAAATTTAAGAAAGAAGTGTCAGGGAGGAAGATAATAATAAACCAATAGTTGTTAGTGGAGATCATTTAGGAATGAAAAATATGGCGTATCTTTTGAAAAATATTATAGGTGCTATCAATAATATTAAAATCGAAATAAAGGAAAAATAAGATGTTTTGTAATCAAATCTTAGTTTATTAATAAAATATTTATAAATGATCAAGTAGTTTTATAATAATACGTAAGGTAATCATATTTTTTTAAAAAATATAAAAAATCGTAAAATAGGAGGTAATTTATAAATTGCCATGGTAGCTGAATTTATAAAGTTTAAATGCACTCAAATGTCAAATAGAAATAATAATTTTTCAGCAGTAAATTGAAGATGCTACTTTTCATTTCGTCTTTCTACCTGTACTGTAATATTATTACGGTTTTTAGAATTCCTGGTAAGTTACTCATAATTTGCATGAAATATTTTTATAAAAATCATATTTTATTAGCAACTGAAGCCAGTGAAGAACCACATTGCAAATTTAAAGTAAAAATTAATAATTGGTATGTTATTTAAATCAAATTTTGGAAAAGGTTATACTATTATAGGTAGTAATTAAAAAAATTTTAAGCGATCAAGAATATAACAAACGGATTAACATGTATGATTCACAAGAGGAGATTATTTTGCAGTATTGTCCAAATACATCCAAAACTATTAAAAGTATTGATTGGACCTTACGAGATTGTAAGTATTATTTAATCTTTAAGGGTGGGTTGCACGAAAAAGTTTTAGTTAAAACCAGTTTTAAACTGACAAGTATGACAGAAAATACATGCAAAAAACATCATACTTGTTTGTTTGAGCTTGGTTTTAGCTAAAACCGAGTTTAAACTCTTTCATGCAACCCACCCTAAAAGTCTTGATTACAATACTTGAAATTCTTAGCACAAATGGTTTTTTGGTCTAAACAATTTCTGTTAACCACAATATTTGACTCTGTTAATTTTTTTAGCGAATAAAAATGTAAAGACCATATTTTTGGAAGCAAAGGATAAGAAAATTTTACCAGTATCCGCACATTCAATTGAAAAAGGTAAATATTACCTTACTGCAGAGGCAAAATTAAAATCTGGAGCATTTGCTAGTGACGAAGTAAGTTTTTTAAATATAACGAAGTCCATAAAATGACCATAAATTTAAATATGTTCCAGTGTGAATTGAATTATTTAGGAGAACCGCCTGTAATTAAATTCCTAGAGGGACCAATTCAAGTTATACCGTATAATACCACTTTTTACCATACTATAGACAGAACAGCTCTTAAATCTTACAAAGATGATAAAATCGCTTTTGCAATTAAATGTCAAGGAGATTGCAAGTGTCTGTATGAGGAGTATCGTATGTCAAAAATATAAACCACAGTTAGCAAAAACGGGCATTGTGTTAGAACTTTTCCTTCAATTGAAAAAAAGATGATTTTGGTTATTTTGTTTTAAAGAAAAATTAAATGAAGTACATATTTTTCCCAACAAAAATATTTAATTCAATGTCTGTTTTTTTACTACATTATTTTATAATTCCAAAAACAATGATAATTTACGCAATAATTGTTATTGTATTCTAGCGGAAAAGTATTATCTAACTGGTATTTTAAGAGACTGCTGGACCTGGTTCGAGACTACGGCTGCAATGAAGTATGGCACAGCAAAAGTTAGAGGAGTCACTGTTGCTTATGTAGAAGATCATCTTCCAGTATACGTTGACATTAGGTAATTATGGTCCTACTACTCCTTAAATCTTCAAGGATATATTTTATTGCTCAAAAACAACGTTTATTTGTAGCCCAATAACTAACCACAAAAATTTTCATGTTTATGGTACCCATAGATTCATACTTAACCAAACTTAGCTTTAGAAGCAGTTACCCTTTGGTCGGAAAAAAGTAAGCGCAAGCGCATAAACCCGATTCTTGCAGTTTGGTTATGGTAACGTGACGGTCAGAACTCGTTGTTGGAACAAAGCTATCTTACATTTGCGAGGTCGATTTTGGAAAAAATGAAATTTTTAATTGAAATCGGTTTTTATCTTTTTTCTCGAAAATGAAAAAAGCGACAGGTTTCAAATTTTTACCAACCGTAAACACCGTGGATGAACGCGTGTTAAAAAACATATGGTTAAAATCGATTTAATAGTTTTTTTTTTGAAAAAAATCTCAAAGTTTTATCAAAATTTTGGCTCTGGAACGCGCAATTTTGAAGATGTTTTTTATCTTTTGTAAATACCTATAAAGGGGGTTTTGGGGAGAATTTTGAGCCATTAAACGTCACGGTGGTGTTTACAGTTTCGAAGATATTAATTATTTTGTGAAAAGTGAAATATCTCAGAGCGAAATTTTGGGTCAAAACTGAGATTTTGCTTAACTCGAAAACGATTCTTTTTTGTCGTAAAGTGGACCTTGAAAGCTTTCAGAGAAGGTGTATAATATGGGGATGAAATAGAACTTGAGGGGTTGATTAGACCGAAACGCATCAAAAATTGCGACTTTTTAAAATGCGATTTAAAAAAATATTTTTTTGTTATTTTTTCGAAATTCAAAAAACCCTATGCGTGAGAAATTTTGGTTCCAAGAATAGATTCGACTAAACTTTCAAAATTGACTAAAATATGGTCCGACGGGTGCCACTCATCCACAAATTCAAAAGGACCTTATCGTTTTCCTAGGTGTTTTTGGGCAAACATGAAAAATAAGTTAAACCTACAAAAATTAACTAAAATACCCCCAATATTAATTATATTTCCAATTTCTTCAATAAATATGAATACATTTATGAGATTTTACATTATTTAAAAAAATATTTATTAACACGACAACAGCGGATTTTAAAATTCAAATTTTGACAAGTACTGTCAGATAAATTTTAATTACCTTTCATTTACGTTTAAATTGAAACCAAATGACAGTTAAAACTAATAGGGTGTTTTCCTTGTGGAACCTATGTTAATAATCAAATACAATCGCCAAAAGGATTAACCTGATGGTAGATATAAATGACCTTTATTATAAGGCACTTTAGGACAATGGTTACTGTTACAAACAAGAAGTAATGCCCGAGCTAACAAATACGTACGCGCTTTACAAACATTTACAAAGGTATCTGGCGACTGACTCACTGTGACTCACACTGGATTGTAATGTTTCCCACATTGGGTGTTATTGTCATGCGCACACATTGCTTGGGTTCGTACGTTTACTTATAAAAACAGCTAAAATTGGCGCGTTCACATAAAAAGAAATACGGTACGCGCTCATGTTACATACTGGAATGAAACATTCTAGCAAAGGAGAAATAATTTGCCGAATGTCGTAAATAGTATCTTGCCTACTTGAGGTGCTTAGAAGTGCCAGAGGGTGTGTCCTACAAAAATAGAAGGAATTTACAAGACCTTTGCCGCCACCGAGGTCCCTTATCGGTTCTACTTTTTACTAATAATTATTGTGCATTTAATTTAGACGTTTCGTTTGAGAGGTAATAATTTCAATGTTGCCTGATTGTGTAATAAAGTCTTACGATAACCTGTAAAAGATATTTTATTTTTATTTGACCCCGTAATACTACAAATCTAATTACAAGTATTAAAACTATACCCATTGAATTTACAGTAAAAGTTTCAGAGCTCCAGGGAACTGGAAAAGTCATTTTTTATCAAATATTTTAAAAATTGCAAAAAAACGACAACTGTGTAAAAATTGTTTAATTGTAAAAAATATATTCTTAAATTATAAGTTTATTTGAATAAAATAAATACTTAAAAATTAATTTCTAATCAAGTCATAATAAATATGTATTTAATTGTATAATTTTTATACTATTAAAGTCAATAAATCATAGAAAATAAATGGCATAGGCAACCAAACTACTTTGTTTGTTAGAAACACCGAGGAAAACACCGGCATCGTTGTCTAATTGTGCAAAAATTAATTAATTTCAATTGCGTTTTTTGGCGAAAGCGGTCTCCTAACGAGCGAAATATTTTACACAATTGTATATTTATTTCTTATTTATATGTGGCATAAGTTTCATTCTTGTACAAAATGCTCCCAAAACCCGATAACGTCCTTTTATTTAGACATAACTTCCGAACCCCTTTGAAAATAAAAATTTCCTACGCGCTACCTGATGTAGAAATTATTCTTTTATAAGGCAGTGTATAAAAACTTAATAATTTTTGGAAACTGTGGGTGCCAGTGGTAGAACCATCCGGCCGCGTTTGTCGTAATTTTTTTTGAACATTTTACGTTCGATTTTTTCTGAAGCAAAGGGCGAAATTTTGGAGGTGTCGATTTTTTTGTTTATAAATATTAATGTAATAAGCGAAATAAAAAATATTCCACTGAAATAGCCGACCCCTTTCAAAAGATACGAATTTTCAAATTCCTCGTCGAAAAAGCATGAAAAGCCATTAAATTGGATATTTATAAAGGCGCTCGTCTATGCAACAATAAATGGAATGTGGATCACGAATCAAAAAACTGCGAATTTTACGTATTGGTAGGTCTTGAGATGAGACTCGTATATTTTTTAAATTTTTAAATTATTTTCTGCGATTTTGCTATTAATAAATATTTTTAAATTTTACCAAAATTTGGTATAAAAATATAATATCTTTTTTTTAAGATGTGACTCCAACTGTGATTATCGAGATGGTATTGATACCTTAGAGGATTACCCTGTCAAATTAAGTCTTAAATGCACTAAGAATTGTGATGAATTTAAGTCTGATAAAACCACATGGGACATTGGACAATTTATAAAAAATATTAGTAATTAAATAAATAAGTCATTAGAATTATGATGGTAATTTTATTTGTTTTAGTACTAAAAAACACTTCTGACTACACAGTTACAAATGATAATACTGTAGCAACTATTCATGCAAATGTTCTTAAGGCAAGTGTTGGATATTATGAAGTAAGGGTAGAGTATACAGGTAATACTTAAGATTTCACATGACTATGCATAAAATAACCCATTTTAATTTTAGGATTATATAAGACTTTTTATGTTTTATACCCTAAGCCAAAATTAGAATCGCCTTCTTGCGTCATTTCACCAGTTGAAGGCATCAGTTTAGAAACTTACTTTCAATTTAATTGTACACACGACTCATTTTTTGATGTTCACCCTTTAGAATTTGCTGTTTACCAAACCCATAGAGGAATAGGTAAGAACAAATTACTTATTTTAAATATTTTTTATGAAAAACCTTTTCAGACACATTTGTTACGAAATCTACAATACCAAAATTCAGCACTTTGCTTAAATCGTACCCAGAAGTTAAGCAGAAGATTAAATTGACTGCCACATATGATACAATACGATATACAATTGTGACAAATGAAATAAGTGTAAGGTTTTTAAATTAAACAAAAAGATTATACTATAATAAGTATTTTCATTTAAAGATAAATGTAGGTGAAGAAGATGTGGGAAGACTAGAAGACATGACAAAAAAAATGATTGCAGAGTTTGGTAAACGAGATATTACTAAAGCTAAACAAATAGCAGAAGAAATTATACAAATGGTGGAAAAAGTTTCAGTAATGATGCCACTTGACTTAAAAAATGCTATTTATGGCAAGACAATTGAAACATTAAATCAAGCAAGTTTTGAATTATCAATAACTTCATTAAAATTTATTTTTTGATACTGTAGATATTAAAACATGATCCTGATTCCTTTGTTTCGATAGTTAATCAACTACCTACTATTTATAACACCAATAACCTAAGCAAAAACAGTATAGCAGCTTTATCTGAATTATGTGAAACACTCTCTGTAGTAGAACTGGATAAAACAACTTCGAAAAAATTAAAAAAATCTGAAACCGAAAAATACACACAGTATTAAATTTTTATTATCAAATACACCTTAATTTTTACTAAAATTTTAGGTATATTGAAGAATGTGCTAGTAAATTGTTGAAATTGGAAAAAATGCAAAGGAACAAAACTGGCCATGTATATGTTGATGAACCTGTTGTTACAGAAGATTATGGAAATTATGACGCGAATCTTAAACTTGATGATGTATGTTGTTACACCAAAAATATCTTTTTCTACGATCGTTCAAAAAGTAGGCCATTTATCAACTTTTCTGCAAAAAACATGACTGTATGCAATGACAATTGATCATAAATGACAATTTTAGAAATGTCAATATCTGTCATTAATTTCATTATTTTACGGAATTTCATTATTTTCAATGGTTGATGATCAACGATCGTAGAAAAAATACTGTATGCAACTCGTTCTAAAGGCCCCCATACGCTATCGAACATGAAAGACGAGCATGTGCGGGCATACTTGTACGCGCGTCCATGTTCGCCCGTGTGTGGAGAATTATTTTCAAAAAAGTCCGTCATACATGTTTTCTGTTCCTGCTTGAATTTATGTACGTGGAAACATGAGCGCGCGTACATGTTCGCCTGTCTGTGGCCAAAACCTACGTTTTGGCAGAGACTTGCGACATTGCAGTGTAAAAATTTATTTTAAAATACTCTAAAATGTAAGTAACTAAATATGGCGGATCTAAGATGCTACACAAGAGAATTTTTAAGTGAATTCATAAAAAATGACAAATCTTTTCCATGCTTATGGAAATGTAAATCAAAGGTCTATTTAAATAGGGACTTAAAAAATGAAGCATACAAAACATTATTAGAAAAATTTAAACAAGTAGATCTAAATGCTACAAAATTAACAATCAAGATGAAAATCAATAGCCTTCGATCTAGTTTTCGTCGAGAAACTAAAAAAATTAACGATTCCAAAAGATCAGGTGCCGGTGCGGATGAAGTTTATGTGCCCCATTTATGGTATTATGAGCTGTTATTATTTGTAAAGGATTTTTGTTCCTCTCCAAAAGCCAATTCTTTGACCATTTTCTTCGCGGTTGAAGTTTTTTATTTAATTTATGTTGTTGTTTTTTTAGTGCACAAACACACGCCACTGCAATTAAATTTAATTCATCTTCATCCATTGCTGATATTTTTCAAACTAAATATCCAAGTACAAGTTCCTATGTGTGTGGGCAAATGTAAGCTGCGAACATGCACTTCGCGAACTTGTGCGGGCGTGCATGTTCGTTAGCTTGTTCTACCGTGTATGGGGGCCTTAGAACATGCTAACGAACATGCACGCCCGCACAAGTTCGCGTAGTGCATGTTCGCAGCTTACATTTGCCCACGCACACAGGAACTTGTACGTGGATATTTAGTTTGAAAAATATCAGCAATGGATGAAGATGAATTAAATTTAATTGCAGTGGCGTGTGTTTGTGCACTAAAAAAAAAACAACAACATAAATTAAATAAAAAACTCCAACTCGAAGAAAATGGACAAAGAATTGGCTTTTGGAGAGGAACAAAAATCCTTTACAAATAATAACAGGTCATAATACCATAAATGGGGCACATAAAGTTCATCCGCACCGGCACCTGATCTTTGGGAATCGTTAATTTTTTTAGTTTCTCGACGAAAACTAGATCGAAGGCTATTGATTTTCATCTTGATTGTTAATTTTGTAGCATTTGAATCTACTTGTTTATATTTTTCTAATAATGTTTTGTATGCTTCATTTTTTAAGTCCCTATTTAAATAGTCCTTTGACTTACATTTCCATAAGCATGGAAAAGATTTGTAAATTTCTATGAATTCACTTAAAATTTCTCTTGTGTAGCATCTTAGATCCGCCATATTTAGTTACTTACATTTTAGAGTATTTTAAAATAAATTTTTACACTGCAATGTCGCAAGTCTCTGGCAAAACGAAGGTTTTGGCCACAGAGAGGCGAACATGTAAGCGCGCTCATGTTTCCACGTACATAAATTCAAGCAGGAACAGAAAACATGTATGACGGACTTTTTTGAAAAAATTTCCCCACACACGGGCGAACATGGACGCGCGTACAAGTATGCCCGCACATGCTCGTCTTTCATGTTCGATAGTGTATGGGCCCCTAAAAGGCATGTTTGCACTTAATGTATTTTGCAAATATTATCTACTTTTTGCACTTGTTGCATGAATAAATATTCTTTAAAATTTCTATATTATTATAGCTGGAGAAAAATCAAATAAATGCGGTTAGTACGCGTTCCACTGCTGCTCAATCAGTGGGTGCTGTTTTAAATCTCACTGAACAGTACAATTTTACTGATGACTTTTCTACAACACTAGTGGCTAAAGATACTAAAGACGATATGCCAAAAAAGGAGTATTCTGCTGAAGGAATTGTTTTAAAACCAATAAACATAAAATCTAATCAAACCGAAATAGCTGTTGTGGTAAAAATTATCTTAAAAATAAAACTATAATAATTCTTTTTTCCAAATTAATTCCAGTTTACCTCTTATAAAAATGAAGCCCTGGAATCTGGACCATCATTTATGTCAACGAATATTGCAGATATTGGTTTTTTCGCAGAAGGAAATTTTAAGAATAAGGTTACGAATGCTAAATTTTCACTCACTTTTGATATTTTAAAGGAGGTCCACGAGTGGAAGGACTTCGTCGTTACTGTCCCTAATAATTACATGAATTGGGTCGTTCCTGATATTAACTATGACATTAATGTTCATAGAATAAATTTAATATCAAATTATTATTGCCTGGCCGAATTTTCTGGTTTAAAAGAAGGAATTAAACTTTTGGTAGGTATTGTATTTTTTTTTCAACAATTTCATTTCAAGTTTTTAGGTTGGTTTAACTGTAAATAGGCGTCCAAATCTTCAGGACGTTTTAAAGAATGGGTATACTATAATCTATAATGATAATAAAACTCATTTGCTTCATTTTCCATTTCCAAGAACTCTATATGATAAATTTCTTTACGCAGGAGTATTACCACATCCAGAAATGCTAGCTGTAAGCTCCTCTTCGAATTAAAGTCAATAATTATAAATATAATAAATATTTTTTTAGAATAATTCCGAAATCTTAAATGTATATTATAAAATTAAATTTTCACAACCGGTTTGTTTATTTTATGATAGAAATTATTTGGGATGGACTCCAGCTGATTGCGAGGTATAAACCAAATATGTGTTTATCAAAAAAATTATTTATACATTTTTTGATTCCAGGTCAAAATAGAACTGAGAGAAGGTAAAAGAAAAATCGTATGTAGTTGCGAGCACTCATCAATATTCAGTGCAAAAATTGATACTCCACCTAATAAACTAGACCCAGTATTCAGATTTTCAGTAGTTACAGTGCAATCCCCTAATTATATCATTTTTATTCATGTTTGTGTAGTATTTTTATGCTTCTGCATAGCCTTAATGTTTAGTCGTTCAAGAAGTAAGGCTATTTGGGGAAGAGTAAGTACCAACACTAACACCAATATATTTTAATTTTAATAAATTTATAGGATAAAGTCTTTTTCTTAAGCGACAATCTAAAAAATGATCGTTATGCGTACTTAATCGTTGTGAAAACTGGGAGTCTACCTTATTCTGGAACAACTTCAAATATAATGTTGAGGATTAAAGGAAATGTAAACTCAAGAGTAAGGAATTAATTTGGATTTTATTCATAATTAGTATCTTATAATTTTTTAGCCTCACGTTCTTAATTATCCAGATCCAAATAAAAGTTTTTTAAATAAGAATAACACTGATTGGTTTGTTTTAACCAACGATGTTTATTTAGGAACCATACATTCTATAGAATTGTGGTTGGACAATATTGGTTTAAGACCTCCTTGGTAAGAATTGTGTTTTTCTTTAAACGTCTTTAACCACAGTCTTCTGTGACGTTTGACAGGCTTTAAAATGTCAGTTTTTATGTTCGTTGAAATTAATGGTCAATTTGTACTGCCTAGGAGTAGAAATTACTACTTTGTACTGACATGGTATAAAAGGGCGGAGTAGAAATGAATTTTACGCAGCCTAATATACACTAACATTGTTTTGTGTGTTGTATGTAAATTAAATGTCAAATTTTAAAACTATTTCTTAGGGTTAAAACACGGTGCAGCACCGACTCAAGCAGCGATCCAAGCACCGACTCAAGCACTAAAAACAAACACATGGTTTCTTATGTGCGTGAACACGGTGCAGCACCGACTCCCGACCCAAGCACCGACTCAAGCAGCGACCCTATCCAAGAATCAAACGCGTTTGTTTTTCGGAGCGAGCAGCGTAGGTCGGTGCCTGAAATCTGCGTTTTGATTGGTCGTTTCACCACGTGTGCTAAGTTGTGTTCAGTCGTTCAGTGTATTCTCTACATTTGACAGCGTAGGTATTTCAGTTTTTTACTGTATAAAATACCGATATTAGATAATTTGTAAATTATATTAACAATATTTTACAGCCTTTACAATTTTAATACTAAATTTTAAATACAAAAGATGGATAAGGAGAAGCTAATTGCCGAGGTATTTCGTCGTCCAGCATTGTGGGATAAACGAGACAGAAGACACCACAATAGATACATTTTGGATAAAAATTGGAACGAAATTTCCAATTGCCTTTCTACTTCCCGTAAGTAAAATTTTCGTTTACTGCAATTTTAAATAAATTGGATCCAAGAACTATTGTTTTAATGGGTCATAACTAAATATATTTTGTTTTGGGTATCTATACAAACCCTTCATGTGGAAAAGGTGGTATCTAAATAAAAAAATAGTATTTCGTTATAAATATATTCAATTTAAAATATTTCATTCGTATTGTATTTTATTCAAGGTAAAATATGTTTTAAACGCATCCCGTACACTAGTGGCGGCTTTTGAAGCGGGATTGTGTCCTCTTGGTAAAGGATTACAATTTTTATCTTCATTATTAGTTGTTACTGGTTGTAAGTTACCTTCCAAATCAATTAAGGTGTTGTGTAAAATACATATTGCCTTTACTATGTCGTCAGCGGTTTCTGGAATTGTTTCTATGCATTTTCCCAAAATTCTCCATTTAGCAAAGATAATGCCAAAACTGCATTCTACAGTTTTTCTAGCTCTTGATAAGCGTTTATTGAAGGCTTCTTTTTCTTCATCTAAAGTCCTTCTAGAATATGGTTTTAAAAGGTTTGTCAATAATGGGTATGCTTCATCTGCTATGAACACGAACGGCATTTTAGTAGTCGAGTTGGGTAAAAAATCATCTGTTGGAATGTTTAAACTTTTGTTCTGTAATAAACGGTACATAGCCGATGAACGAAATGTGCCTGCATCGCTTTGTTTGCCGTATCCTCCGACATCAATTATTAAAAACTTGTAATTTGCATCCGTAAGTGCTTGTAGTACGATGGAAAAATATTGTTTATAATTATAAAACATAGATCCACTATTAGCCGGACACTTAACTCTGATATGTTTGCCGTCTAAACTTCCAACACAATTGGGAAAATCCCATTTTTCATAAAATTCTTTTGCAGTCTCTTTAAATACTTCAACTGTAGGTTGTGGCATATGCAGTGGTTGTAAGACTGACCACAAACATTTTGTAGTGTCTTTGATAATTTTGGAGACAGTTGATGCTCCTACTCGAAAAGAAAAACTTAAACTTTTAAACGAATTCCCCGTTGCAAGGTACCTAAAACAAAATATTTTCCTTTATCCTTAACTACTATATATAATTGTATGAAATGCTACTATTTTTCATAATACTGATAATTTATTTCATTTAATAGGTGTTGAAGTACAAAATAAATGGAAGGCTCTACGTCAAAACTTTAAAAAACATTTAGACAAAGCACGGGAAATGAGAAGTGGTGATCAAGCACCTGACGATTTCGAATGCGATTGGCCGTATTTTCAAAGTCTTCTTTTCCTTACTGATCAGTTCACTCCTCGAGAATCAGATACTAATTTAAAGGAAAACACACCAGTAATAAACAATCACACCGATATCAATTCTGATCCTGAAGAATTTAATGCTAGTACGCCGGTACCTTCGCCTCAAACTTCAGAAGCGAGTATATCATTAAATAAGCGTGTTTCCAAACGCATTCGACCTAATGAAGAAATTGGAAAAGATTTAGTAGCAATTGAAAAAGAAAAACTAACATATTTAAAAAATAAACAGGAAAGAACTGCTGCTACTAATCAAGTAATTGATGAAGACTTAAGTTTCTTTCAATCGATGATACCTCAAGTAAAGACTCTTGATGCTCGTAAAAAGATGGAGTTTCGTATGGATGTGCAAAAGTTACTATTTGATTACTGTTTTGGCTGTAAATCAAATATGGTATCCACATCTACCACTTCTACACCGGTGTGGCAATCCGGCCCTTCTAGATATCAACATGATAACATTATACATGAAGGAGGAACCTCAAATACCGAAAATTTATAATAATCTAAATAGATATGCATTTTTTGTTATTAAAAAATTATGAATTTTAAGCATTTTTACTTACCTAATTGTAATTACAAGTCGTTCTTCTATTTCAATTGGTTGTTTATGTAAATTGCAATATACTTTTTGTAAATTTGGTTCCATTAGTTCAAATATATAATTAAATGATGACAATGACATTCGCATATATTCCCAAAATCTTTGTGGATATTGTTTTAATTCCTTAAAGAGTTTGTTATATTCACCCTCTTCTTGCCTTTCTTGATTTATAGGATGTACACCAAATTCCCTTGAAATATGGGTATTATTATTTATCCACCATTTTACTGCAACACTCGCAAATAATTCTGAATCACTATCAGATGACATTTTGAAAATTAAATTTAATACGAATTGCACTTCACTCTGTCTCGGATACAACGAATGAATGATCCGTGCGTGAGTCGGTGCTTCACCGTGTTCGCCCAGGTTCGCGGAAAGAGTCGGTGCTTGGATCGGTGCTTGGTGCGGTGCTTGAGTCGGTGCTGCACCGTGTCTGTACCCTTATAATTACTATTTTAAAAATTTCAACCTTTGAAGAAAAAATAGCGCATTTTATTCGGAGTAAAAGAACTTTTTGTGGCTCGCATGTATCCTTTTACTCGTAATAAAACAATATACTATTTAGTATACCTTCACTCCTCAAATTAATTTTTGGGATTAAATAGATTTCTATAAATAATTTTAGGTATTGTGAATATGTTTCAATAATTGATATGCAAATGAAAAAAGAATATTATTTTAACGTGGAAAGATGGTTTACGGTAGCAATTGAAGATGGGGATTTTGCAGAAATTGAAAGAACTAGAAAATCGGAGAAATTTGATTTCGTCAAACGTCTTACAAAAAGTATGAAATTTTATTATGGGCCTGATCATACTTGGAATATATTTGAAAGGTTTGTTCAATTAGTCAGGTTTGTAAATTTAGAATTTATAATAATATCTTTTAGAAATCAAGACCAAAAAATTTCGTTTCCTCAACGTCTTACCATAATTTTATCCATTATATTAACTACTTATGTTGTTACTATATTATTTTTGGGACCACCAACATTAGTATCGTATGACGTTTATTCTTATGGAGAATTTCGATTTTATTCTTGGACGATACCTGTGATTTTTGGCATCAGCTTAATTTCTTCTTTAGTGAATCTACCATTCGTTTTCGTATTTAGGTTAGTTTATTATTATATAGGGTGTACAAAAAGTTCGGCAACGCCCATTTTTTTTTTAATTTTTCATCAGCCATTTTTCTTAGTGCGTCACTAAGAATCGTACAACTTTTATTTAAAACGTTAATCTTAAAAATGCTTTGGTTCAAAAATAAACGGGCGTTGCCGAACTTTTTGTACACCCTGTATATTTTTTTATCTAAACGTATTTTTTAGGAATTCAGTAATGACGAAAATAGAACACTCTTACATGCACCAAGAGAAAATGTTTTCATTAAGGAAAATGATCGCAGTTTGGTAATAAATACACTTAATTCTTTATTAAAAATAACAACTTTTTTTTATTTAAGGGTCTTACTATGTATTTGGATAACCATCTGTATGATATATTTACTCATTATTGGATTTTTTGTCACACTGTACACTACGTACATGTGGATGTTATGTAGTGTATGTGCCATCATTTGTAGCATTTTTTTAGTGGAAAATGTGTATTTAACGGTTATTAAAATGTTCTCCAAGTTCTTCAAAAAGGTACGATTTCTTGAATAAATACAGGGCGTCCCAAAAATCCTTTGAACGCGTTAACAAAAAATAGGATATTTGGAAATACAGGTAAACGTCGTTTTACGCCGGGGTTCCGTTCCCAGAGACACCGACGTAAAAGAAAATCAGCGTAAAAAGAACACAAATTTTTCGTGCTTTTTTCGCACAATGTTTGGTTTCTGAATCATTATTGTCGCCCATAATGAAACTACAAATTAAATATTCTATTAATTTTACAAAAAATTAAAAAATATAACCATACCATTTTATTTTTCTTAAAAACAAAACGAAAACTAACTCGGAAACTCGGAAAATCCCACGCTGGCACCAACCGGCGTAATTGTGAATCGGCGTAAATCGAACCTGCGCAAAACCACGTTAACCTGTATTTATAAAAACCCCATTTTGTGATATTTTGGAGTCTTTAAGTATGATATTCTCTGAATAAATATGAATTTTTATCTACCCAATTTCGACACTATTGACACCAATCGAAAAAAACAACATTTTTAGGAAAATTTCTGTCAGCATAAAATTTGTCTCGTATAATTTCACAAAATTACAGTCTTCTATCGAAGTCGTCTCAAATTAGTTCACGAACCATGTGAGATTTGTACGAAAATTTACAGGATCTTCAATAATAGACGGAATAACCTCTTTCTGTACTCAATGCAGATTTTGGTCTACCAGTTCTTGTCCGATCTTTCATTGAGCCCTTTTCTAGAAATCTATGACCACTTTTTTTCCATAGTTTATTTTGAAATATTATTCATGAAAATAGTAGAAGAAAACGTGTCTTACTTGATTATAGGATCTTTTTGTCTCAAAAGCCACGAACCATCAAAAGAATGATTATTGCGGTCTACCGAACTTCTCCCAATCCCGTGTATCTGGCCCACTATTGATATGGAACTTTCAGGATCTTCAATAAAAGAAGGAGCTCTTCAATTTTTTTCTGGAAACTCTAATAGATTTTGGTCTCCCAGTTTTTATCCGATCTTTCCCTGAGCCCTCTTTTAGGAATCTACGAATAGTTCTTTCGATAGTTGGTTTTGAAATTGGTGGTCACTGATAAAAATTATCGAAGAAAACGTGTTGTACTTTATCATATGACCTTCTGGACTAAATTTTCCAAATCGTTGGATCAAGCTGTTTTATCAATAGAACCTAAAGTAATTAGACCGGGACCTCGCGGAAGCCAACGGGGCCGCATTTTTTTATGGGGGTTTTATGACACAAACTTTAATTCTTTTCATTGGCATGCAGTATGAAAACACGAAAAATCATATTTTTTTACTACAAGATCACATGACCGTTTGAGCCCTTTGCGACCGTGCGAATCGCATGCCTACGATTTTCAAGACTTAAATTTATTTTAACTATCTTTTGCTAAAAGGTCATGCAATATTAAATCAGAGAAAAACATCAATTTTTTGTGAAAATAGAAATGCAATTTTCCATATGATCGAACAGCGTGCGGGGGTTTAGTACCCGCTTTTCTTTGTTCTTATAGGGTAAATATTCTCTCCTCCAAAAGGCATGCTGTATGAAATCGGAAACGAAAAATGTCGCGAGCTCCCTGTCTAAATTAATTATGACTTATTTATTGAAAATGTTAAACGAATATCTCGTAAATTTATTCCAAGAGGATGGACTACCTAAAGATCTAGTCAAACTATATAAAGATTATTCAAATAGTTTTGAAACAGATCCATTCTCTGAAACTACTTTTGATTTAGGTAATCAACTAACAACTCAAATTAGTTTAAATCGCAAAGAAATTTGGCAAAAACTTATAGAAAAAATCGATATGAAACATTCTAGTAGAAAAACTTGGAAAACTTTAAATGTAATTAATAATGATTCTAAACGACCAGTTATTAAATCGGGACGTTACAGCTAATAAAGTAGCTCACCATCTTATAATAAATGGAAAAGCCAATAAACTTCCTAAAAGTTACATTATTAGAGACTATGCAGAAGAAGTAAATAGTTACAGTTCATCTTTTAATTTAAATGAACCCGAAATTGCGATCAATATGCTAAAATGTGGAAAATCAGCAGGTCTATAAATTTAAGAAATGAACAGATAGTTAATTTTGGACCAAGTACTAAAAATTGGCTATTACATTTATTTAATAACTGCATTATTGAAAATACGATTCCTAATATTTGGCGCAAATCAAAAATTATTTTTCTTCTGAAACCTGGAAAATCTCTAGATGATCCTAAAAACTTTCGACCAATATCACTTTAATGTTGCCTAAATTATTTGAAAGAATGATACTTAATAGACTGTCATTAAATATAGATGATCAACTAATTCCAGAACAAGCTGGATTTCGACCCAGAAAAAGTTGTTGCGGTCAAATTTTAAATTTAACTCAATATATTGAAGATGGTTATGAAAAAGGTTTGGTTACTGGAGTAGTATTTGTTGATCTCCCAGCAGCTTATGATACTGTTAATCACCGTAAACTTTTACTGAAATTATATAATCTAACAAAAGACTTTAATCTTGTTAAGATCATCCATCTATTATTAGAAAATAGATGTTTTTTTGTGGAATTATGGGGAAAAAAAGCAGATGGAGAAGGCAAAAAATGTATTTCCTCAAGGTAGTGTTCTAGCTCCTATACTTTTTAATATTTATACCAATGTTCAACCAATTACGATCAATACAAATATGCTGATGATCTAGCAATTACAACCCAATATAAAACGTTTTCTATTATTGATGGAAACTTACAAAGTGCTCTTCAAAATTTGTCAATATATTATTATAATAACTGTCTACGTCCAAATCCGCCAAAAACCACATCAAGCCTTTTTCACCTAAATAATAGATGTGCAAATCAACAATTAAGACTTAAATGGTATAATCAACAAATAGAGTATAACGCATACCCAACATATTTAGGAATTACTTTAGATAGAACATTATTTTTTAACAAACACATTGAGAAAACGAAAGCCAAAGTTTCCACCAGAAACAATTTACTTCAAAAATTGGTTTGTTCTAATTGGGGTGCTTCTCCCCATACCTTAAGAACTACCGCACTATCTTTATGTTTTTCCGCAGCAGAATATGCTGCTCCAGTTTGGGAAAGATCGTGTCATACAAAAAAGTTATACTATTATACTATTCTACATCAAAGTTGTAGAATAATTACTGGATACTGGATACCTATATTAATTAGTCATATTTATATTCTTAGTGGGATTACTCCTCCAAATATAAGGTTTGTAGCAAGCATGTATGAACGTAATATTCAACAAAATGATATTCTACATCCACTGTATGGTAGAAGAGCAGAATTTAATCATCTAAAATCTCGTAGAAGCTTTTTATCTAGTGTTCTACCTCTTCAGGGTACTAAATCTATAAAGAGAATTAAGTTGTGGGAACAATCATTAAATGATAAAGATAGGAATTTACTTTTAAATCCAAAAGAATGTCTTCCACCTGGTGCCAATCAAGATTGGATAATTTGGAAAAGTCTTAATAGATTACGTACATCAGTTGGTCGTTGCAAATATAATATGAAACTTTGGGGCTTCTATGATTGATCTCTTTCTTGTTCTTGTGATGAAGAAATTCAAAGTATGGAACATCTCTTAATTTGTCCACAACTTGAAAATTTTACAAATAAATTTGGATTAGCTGAAGCAAGTCCATCTGCAATTAATTGTGCGAAGTTTTGGTCTGGTGCTATTTCACTGCTTATATTATTTATTGTATCTTTTTGGATACGAATATATATATATATGACCTTCTGTTTCCAAAGCCACGAATCATCAAAAGAATGATAATTTCGGTTCACTGAACTTCTCGCAATTCCGTGTGCCTGGCCCGCTTTTGTTAAGGAACTTTCAGAATCCTCAATAAAAGAAGAAGTCCTTCATTTCTTTTCTGGAATATTTACAGATTTTGGTATACCAGGCCTTATCTGATCTTTCACTGAGCCCTCTTCTAAGAACTATGAATAGTTTTTTCGAAAGCAGATTCTGAAATTGCAGGTCACTGATGAATATAATCGAAGAAAACGTGTCCTACTTGATTATAGCAATTTCTGTCTCCAAAGCCACGAATCATCAAAAGAATGATTATTTTGGGTGCACTGAACTTCTCGTAATTCCATGTACTCGCCCTGCTTTTTAGAAAGAACGTTCACGATCTTCGATAAGAGGAGAAGCTCCTCAGGTTTTTTCGGGATCAGTACAGATTTTGGTCTACCAGTTCTTGTCCGATCTTTCACTGAGATCTCTTTTAGGAATCTAAGAATAGTGAATACGACAGTTGGTTTTCAAATTGGAGGTCACTAATGAAAATAATCAAAGAAAACGTGCCGTACTTGATCATAGGATCATTTTTCTACGTCGAAAATCACGAAAGGTCAAATGAATAAAATTGTTTCCCTTTTTGTCCAGAAATATCACAAAATATAGTTTTTATTTACAAATTTACGCCCTGTTGAGTAAAAAGCCTACTAAAGTAACCTCATTTCATGGTTCTACTTGGTTTTAAGCTTTTAAATTGGTTATGTAATTTTTTTAAGGTAAACCGAAAATTTTATGACGTTAAAGGAATACTCACCGAAGTGGAATTTCAAAGGCGAGCTTTATTTCAAAGATTTGGAGAAACTTTATTTAGACCCTATTTCCAATCACATTATTTCAGGCTGACACGTACAAAAATTTTGGTAAGTACATACATATATAAAAATAGAGTTATTAATTCATTATTTTAGAATATAAGAGAACGTCAAAAAGTGAGATTGGAAGTTATCGATTTATTTGGAGATATGTGCTTATATGTAGCTTTATTAGCTTTACTTTATATCAGGGTTGCTTTCAATGATAACAGTGATTACTACTTAACTAGTGATAATATGGTTAGAATTTTAAATGGAACCTTAAAAAATAATTATTATCCTTTGGAAGATATCTCAAATATGAATGAGTAATATACTAAAATTGCTATAAATTATTGGTTTATTATTTTAACAAAATTTTAGCGTATATGAGTATTTAAATAAAACAATAATCCCAGTGACACAACCTATAAATTGGTATGGTGAATGGTATATGGAAGATCCAGGAATAATGATAGATTTTAAAACTAAAATAATAGGAGTAGTCCAGCTTAGGCAACAAAGACATAATTCCACCACAGAGTATAAAAGACGATTTTCTTATAATGATGGAAAGTACATATCATCGTCTTTAGGTAGTCAACTATTTTTTTACTACAACACTTTCATAATTCAAAAATTTTTCAGGGGAAATTGGATCATATGGAGGTGAAGGCTACGTCATAAATCTTGGAAGAAATAAGGACAACTCTATATTTGTTCTAAATCAACTTGTAAGCCATAATTGGATTGATAATGAAACATTTGTGGTTTTTATTGAATTCTGGACATACAACGCATTTTCAAATATGTTTTGTTCTGTTCGCATTGTAATTGAAAAAAACCCTACAGGAGACATGGGAAGATTCATTCATGTAAATATTATTATTTACATATGTGTTATCCAAAATAGTAATAATTATTTTTTAGGCTTTTCCACGTGAATTGCTTTTCTTAAATTTTGAAAAATCAATAGCTTATGTAGTGTCTGGATTGTTTGCAACTGCAGTAGTTGTCATGGCAGCAAAACGTTTTATAGACATAATTACTAAAAAACAAGAATTTTTCAAAAACATATGGAATTGGGCTGATTTAATTATTATAATCCTCAGCTTCATCATTACGGGATTAGCTATTGCAAAAAATGTAATGATTTCAAGATTACTAGATGACTGGGCGAAATTAAATCATAATGAATTTGTAAATTATTTTCGTTTATTTTCGATATGGAGATTAATCGAATTATTGGTTGCCTTTTTGGTATGCATAGCAACTATACGTATATGGAAATATTTTAAATTTGGAAGAGCTTTTTATATATTTGGTCGATGCTTACAAATCTCAGCTAAGGATTTATTAATTATTATCTTTTACCATGTATTTGTGTTTGTGATGTTCTCACTGTATTTATTTACAATGCACGGTGCGCAATTTAATGAATTTAGAAGTTTCGGCACGACAATTACAACCATTGCCATAAGTACGAAGAATTTCTTTAAAGGTCTAAATAAAAAAGACTTTGCTTTAGCTAGTGATTTAATTTACTTATATTGGGCAATGTTTATGATCACGTCAGTTACATTTTATAGTTTTTACTGTTCTACTTTGATAATGGCATTTCAATCGTGCAAAATATACTTTTCAAATAAATCACGACATTTTACCTTAAAAGATTATTTAACCGACGAATGGAATTATAAAAAGAATCTTGTGAAAAGGCAGCAACTTATTAATCTTCGCTTAAAAGCTGGTGTCGATACCATGCCAATAAAAAAATTTGTCACTCCCAAAGCTGCAGCTCAAAGATACGCAGATTGCATTTTCTTGAGTGACAGAAAGCTTTCATTAATGAAGGTAATTGCAAAACTTTTGTTCAGGAATAGAGGAAAACCTAAAAGTAAAAAAATGGAAGAAGAAGATTTTGTAGAGATGGCCCGATATATAATATTACTTGCTCAAAAGGATTCGAAACACTCTAATCACAACGCGTATTTTAAAGGATGGGAAGGAAATAAAATCGCATTTGTTTCAGATGTAAGAATTAGACAAGCCGCTTTTATTACTGAAAAGTTGCTTATTCATGAAGAGACTGAACACTTATATAATAATCCACTTGTGCATATATCAGGGGATGAACTAAGGCTTAATTTTATAAGAGACAATTTACTTATTCTTATTGATGTTATAAATAATATTAAAGTTCCTGAGTTCTAATTTTTGTGTCTATTATTTTTTTAAAAGGGGGGGTGCAGAGGGCCCCTACACTTCACCCATTCTTTATTATCATACATTTGCCGGGTCGATTTTTAAGAAATTCGAAAAAAAAAATTTGAGATATTTTTAATAAGCCTTGAAATTTTTAATGGAAATCGGTTTTGATTCTTTTTTTCTCGAACACTATAAAAGTTACCGGTTTAAAATTTTTACCAAAAGTAAACACCGTAGATACACGCGTTTTAAAAAATATTTGGTTAAAATCAGTTAAATAGTTTTTATGGAAAAGTTTTGGCAAAATTTTGGTACAAATACGGTTCTGCACGGAGCAATTTTAAACCGTAAATTAAAACTTTCACAGAATTTGGCGAAGAAGGTGACTGTGCAAATTTTAAGCTATAAAACGTCTCGGTGGTGCTAACAGTTTCGAAGATATTAATTATTGTGTAAAAAGTGAAACATTTCATACCGAAATTTTGGCTCCAAACTGAGATTTTGCTTATTTTAGCTACATTTTCGGTGATAACTCGAAAACGGAAACAGATAGAGAAGTGATTCTTTTTTTGACATAAAGTGGACCTAAAGGGCTTTCAGGGAAAGTGCACAAAGTAGGGTTAAAATGTAATTTGAAGGGTAAATTTGACCCATAAATACGACTTTTAAAAATGCGATATAAAAAAATTTATTTTTCGTTATTTTTTCGAAATTTAAAATACCCTTTGCTTGGGAGCTTTCGATTCAAAGAGTAGATTCTAGAGTGTTTTTAAAATAAAAATTTCGAGTTTATTTGTACGTAATTTCTCAACCCTACCAAATATAAAAAATCTGAGTAACCTATACACTGTAAAAAATATTCCTTTTTAAAGTTGCGATAGAAAATTGCAAAAATTTTGAAAACTCCGGGAGCCAATTTTTTTAACATTTTACGTTCGATTTATTCCAAGGTCCGGGGTAAAAATTTCAAGGTGTCGACTTTTCTCTCATAAGTAAATACCAAATAAGTAAAATTTTCCAGTATTATAGGTTATTCCGATGAAAAGTTACGAATTTTCAAAGTCCGCGTCAAAATAGCGCGAAAAATAAAGCGTCACTTTGGGGGCACCAAAACGACATAAAGAACTAAATTTATAAATTAGAACTAATATAAAAAATATGTAACTACTAATGTGTACTGCTGGTGTTAAAATAAAACGAATTTAATCCATTTTTCGTTCATTTTATCCAGACCAGAGATATGGACACGTGTTTGGTCCTCATAAGGACTCATCACTCATTATAAGCATGCCGTACTGCTAATTCTTAATTATGACCCGCATTTAGCAGAAATCACGACTTGAGTTGTTGCAATCGAATGATGGCTTACCATAGATAACATAATACATATAGAATGCAAACTCAATAGTACCTTTTGATAACATAAAAGCGCCCTCTGGTTTTTTGAGGCCAAGTATGTTTAGACGCGCGGGAATTTTGAATCTGCAATTTTTATATTTGTATTTTGTAGTTTTATTATTTTATAAAGATGTATCTTTAATTTGAAAGGGTAATTTTTAAATTTTCAAACAAATTTATTACTTAGGTATTAACTATAATTAAAGATACATATTTACAAAAACCACCCAATTTGTAGAATATAACATAATAAACAAAATTTTATATTTAAACATTTTATTTAAAAATTAGAAATTGTATAGAGTTACATACAAACTGTAAATCAGTAAAACAGATTTAAAGAAGATTTTAGATGTTATAAAAGTAGAAGTATGATTTACTCAAAAATAAATTAGAAAATATAAATTTTAAACTTTTACGTCTTTTGAAAATCCAAATCCATTCTCCTAGGATTATCTGGAAAACCGTACAATGTCTCACTTAGATGTTGCAAGGACAATTGTATAAACCCAGTTTAAAAGTATTCTTGAAAATTAATAAAATATTTTAAAAATGTGAGATGTAAGCATAGGATGTAAGTACAAAAAGTAAACAGAATAGATCTAGAATTAAAAAATTTGCTGAAAATCCAACGGTAACAGTAACGAGACCCTTTTAAACTCAAGTATCATTTCTCTAAAAAACATAAAACTGATGCATTTTGAAAGCTAACTGTCACATAACTATCAATTCTGACAACAAAAAAATGATTCGTCAAGTTGATTTTTTCTTTAGGTTCATAAAGCGCCATCTATACTTTTGGGGCCAAGTTCTTTTGTGTTATCAAAATTTAGCATTGAGTTTGCATTCTATATAAATTATATTATCTATGTGGCTTACTTATAAACCGTTCATTACTCTGAGTAGAACTTGTCAGCGCCATCCAGAGATCATTGTGGAACTACTCGGGTTAACACTTGACAGTTCCCTAATATTTGTGTAACATTTATGTAACATTGGTTATATAACAGATGCATTACAAACGTTTGTTTTTACCCTTACACGCTTTTGGTATGTCCATAGCATGGCTCGGACTCGGGCATGCGCCGGCAATCTTAGGCCCGCCGCACACTGCAACCGACGAAACAGCCCGAGACAAAATGTCCCGAGGCAAAATGTCGGTAGACAGAAATTTTTGACCGAAGCTGTCGCGAGACATAATGTCGGACGACAATTGTCGCGGGACGTATTTAGCACATCTATTACAAATATAAAATTCTTTGCTGTATGGAACGCATTGATCCTATTGTGCTATACTACTATTTGTTTTTCTTTGTCTAATGATAAAATCAAGCGCATGCAAATAGCGGTTTGACGTTTGACAGAGCGGCGAAACATTCCGCCTCGAATTGTCCCAGCATGTTGCATCCGACGCTCGCGACGGTTGCAAACAGTCTCAAACTGTCACATGCTGTCGGGCGTGAATGTCGGGTCCAGTGTGCGTCTGTCCAGGAATCTGTGTATAAAATCATATAAAATTCTCCCACGAGTCATCGTTCGACATAAATGAATCGTATCAAACTGTTTCGTCGGTTGCAGTGTGCGGCGGGCCTTAAAGCGAACAAAAACGGGGAACCTGCTTTGTTTGTGTTTGTACACTTATGCACTCAGTGCATAAAGTCATGCTTTCTTGCATGAGTGCACAAAAGCGTTACTTAGTGCAAAAAAGCATGACTTAAGTAATGCTTACTTTTGATTATACAATAAACTATATTTAAACAGTCAATAACAATAAAGTATTTTATATTTTTCAGAAATATAGAACGTCAAAAAGAACGGTTGAGAGTGATTGCGTTATTTAGGGATTTTTGTATTTTTATAATTTATTTAACGTTCCTCTACCTTATATGTTTAATGTTTAGCACATAGAGATCAACTGTTTTATAGAAGCATCAGCGAAATATCTGAAATGTTGGAATTGGAAGGTACGTTCAGAGAGGATTACTTTCCTTTAGATAAAATCCAACAAATAAGAGAGTAAATTACTTAATTTTACCTATTTGTTTTAAATTTAATTTAATTTTTTATAGTATTTACAAATATATAAATGACACTATTCTTCTAGTAACTCACAGTTCAAATTGGTATGGAGACTACTATATGAAAAATCCTGGAATGATGGCTGATTTTAATTCAAAAGTATTAGGCATTATCCAATTAAAACAGCAAAGAAATTACCGCAGTTGCAACTCACTAGAATTTTTAAGATATTTAAATTTATCATGCCCTAAAGATTATTTTGCTTACAAGAGATGGATATAGAATAACGGATCCGATATATCAAACTCGTTAGGTAATAAAGTATTCCCGCCAAAAATGACGTCAGAAATAGGTAAGTACAAAGCGGCGTAACCCTGAAAGTTATCTGGCAACTATGACAACGTGAAGGCAACTAACCTATTTCTGACGTAATGCAATAACTTCCGCGGGGAGACTTAAAACTAGGTAATCGAAATTATAATCATATATTAGATAAATTTTAGGACAATATGTTGGCTATGACGGAAGAGGATATATAACATTTCTCGGAATAACTTTATATAATTCTTATTACCTTTTAAATATATAATATAATTATATATATATATTATATATATATTATTATATATTTTTAATATATTTTAAATATATTAATAGAAAACAACTATTTGGATATGCACACGATAGTATTGCTTATTGAATTTTAGGCTTATAACGTGAACTTTAATTTATTCAACGCCGTAAGAGTAACCATCGAACATGAAGATTCATGACACAGTTTCTCCAAACTACCTTGATATGAAACTAGAACTTAAGCTGCGCCTCAAGACGAAAGTTCAGCTTACTCAGTTACACCACGCCAAAATCTCGATCTTATACATAAGTAGTCGATTTTGAGCGCTTAAGCATCAAAAAATAACCTTTGTTAAATCTATCTAGATCCTAGGCAAGTCGTCGTCTACAAAACCATGGAGCAACTCAACCTCGACTTAAGCTGAGCTTGAATCTAAACTGAGCTTGACGAATCTGCTTCTAATAACATGTTGGAGAAGCCGGGCGTAAAATTACATAATGATTTAAAAGTATATTTTAAATCTAGGTTATAAGTACATGATTGATAATCGCGGATCCCGTATGGAATTTTGTATACATCACACTTTTTTTCGGATTACTGTTTTCCAGTACATTCATGATGGTAATAATGTTAGTCAACGTGAGATTTAAGTTTTTTAGAAGTTTTTGGAATCTGGTTGATGTTGTTCTTCTACTTCTAAGCGCTGCAAAGGGAGTACTCTTTTTCTACACAGAAAAAGCAATTAAACATGTGATTAAAGACTTGGAGTATAAAAATCATAACGAATTTG
The DNA here is from genome assembly GCA_963971135.1 of Stenus bimaculatus. Lineage (NCBI taxonomy): Eukaryota > Metazoa > Arthropoda > Insecta > Coleoptera > Staphylinidae > Stenus > Stenus bimaculatus. The sequence goes on from OZ020180.1 coordinate 21,619,562, forward strand.
TATACTACTTCAAGTTATTCACAATATCATTGGTGGTGAAATACGTTTCCGCAATCCTTATATGTATCGCCACAATGCGACTTTTGAAATATTATGAATTTGGATGGCAAGAGCTTTCAACTTTATATATTTTATATCTTTGCTTGCTACATATATACAGGGTGGTCGAGTTAAAGTGAATAGTCAAAATATCTCCAAAAGTAAGTTTTAGAAAAAAACGTTTCAAATAAAAATTATTTTTTATTGTTATTTATTACAATATTAAATATGCAATTTTGGAACTTTTTCTTCTTGTAGTTGCATATTTAATATTGTAATAAATAACAATAATAAATGTATTCAACAGATATTCGCAAATGTAAGGAATAAGCATAAAAGTAGAAAAACTTAAGACACAAATTGTGCTAAAACTAAAGGCTAAAAAGAAAAATGGTTTAGACAATAATTTCTTCTTTTTTTTGCTTGATTCAGATTCAAATAAAAAAAATATGGGTTTCCATTTGAAAAAACTGAGTTAGGGTTAGAATGACCACGTAGAAGTCCTCCAGGTGAAAACTAATTGTTCTCATTCTGTCGCCCCTTTAAGACCAAATATTTTTTATCTGAAACGTTTTTTTTTTCTAAAACTCTTACATTTGGAGATATTTCGACTATTCACTTTAACTCGACCACCCTGTATAATGTATGGGAGTTCAATTTTGGGTTTTGTTACAGTACCTTCTGCACTAAACACCTTATTTTTATGCCAATTAAACCTGTTAGATGAGTACCACAAGGTTGATAAAAAGTGAATATTCATTATTTATTCATTACGGTCTATTTACAGCTTTTGGTATTGGTTTTTTTCAGTCTTTATTGCACGATATTAATGCAAGTTATTGAAAAAAGTAGAATCTATTATTCAAATAAAAAGAAAATTTACTCGCTTCAAAATACCAGGATTTTATGTATTTTAAAGGAAAAAATGTTATTTTTCTTAACTTTTATCAAATGGACAATCTCCTTTTGGAACTGTAGTTAGGCAGTAAGTTCCAGTTACACTAAAAATAAATTAGTAAATATTTTTTCTTTATTAAATCGTTATATTACCCGAATGGACTGTTGTGACCCATTGGTACAGATTTTCCAGGAACAAAACCCCAATTATTATGTGTTTTTGGACACTTTGATGAACAAGGTTTTCCAAGCATATCGTATTCGTTTTTTACACTTGATGCGAAAGAACATACACTTTGGAAATGACTGCATCTTCAAAGGGTATTTCGCATTATTTTTAACATGATATAGTTTCTCCTTATCTTGGGGACCAAAAATTAGAATATTGGTCATACTGCCAAATCCTCATTTTCGTAGATAAATTGGATAATGCATATCAAAAATGGACCAAGCCAAATTTTTAGAATAATGGGATTATGACTACAGGCTACAGAATAATTATGGAGTTCAAATATGTCGTTTGGTGTCAAGATCCGGTTTTTCTAAAAATGCTCCAATTGAAGAGTGTAACTTTTAAATGGGCTAAGTGCCAATTTCTAAAAGTGTAGTTTTTCTTCATTAACGTGGACACCAATGTCTGAATAAATGTACTATGTTCCAATCCAATATTTTCGGATATCGTTCTTGGATCCCAGGTCACATAATATCTCAAATCACAGATATCAGATCCGAGATTCCAGATTCAAGATTCCAGATCCCAGAGGTGGAAAGGACCTTATCGGGTTTTGGGAGCATTTTGTACAAGAATGAAACTTATGCCACTTATAAATAAGAAATAAATATACAATAGTGTAAAATATTTCGCTCGTGAGGAGACCGCTTTCGCCAAAAAACGTAATTGAAATTAATTAATTTTTGCACAATTAGACAACGATGCTGGTGTTTTCCTCGGTGTTTCTAACAAACAAAGTAGTTTGGTTGCCTATGCCATTTATTTACTATGATTTATTGATTTTAATAGTATAAAAATTATACAATTAAGTACATATTTGTTATGACTTGATTAGAAATTAATTTTTAAGTATTTATTTTATTCAAATAAACTTATAATTTAAGAATATATTTTTTACAATTAAACAATTTTTACACAGTTGTCGTTTTTTTGAAATTTTTAAAATATTTGATAAAAAATGACTTTTTTGTAGGACAGTAGTAAAGTCGTATTCCACACTTTATTCCCAAAAGAAAAAAAACAAAATTAGGTTGATAGTAATGAAAAAAGTGTTACTGTGGAATTGACAACTTTAGTGTGTAGGACTGGAGAATCATACCATTTAATTTGTAGGACAACTATACAAATATTTACCAAACAACAGTAAAAAAATCAGCTGGTTATTAATAATTTTTATGACCACATTATTCGGACATGTTAAGAGTGGGGGAAGGCTTCATTCAAACCATCAATTTTGTAGGACAAACGTTTTTTCGTGTTTTTTATCAAATTATCTTATACTTTAACTTAAAAACTAACTGTTAGTAATAAAATTTTGGACAATCACCCAGTCTACATGTTTTACTCGTGCGCACTTTATTAGCTACCACTATCGAGAATTTTCGTAGAGAAAAGTTAGGCGTCTCGTCAAAACGAAGCTACTCACGAAAATTCAGTCTGTTAGTAATCATTAAGAAAAAACGGCGCTGGACTGTAGACTATTATGGTAAAATTTAAATTCTAAATTTGGGTAAAATGCTGGTATTAGTAAATGAATGAGAAATTGTAAAACTACAATACCATATATCATGAAGAACTTAAAATTTGCCCCCCATATCAGCTTTTATCAAGATAGCTTCATAAGATAAAAAGTTACGTCGGTTTTTGTTTTTTGAAAAGTAAACTGCAACTATACTCAAGGGCGTACCCAGAGAGGGGTGGGGGGGGGGGTCAGCTGCCCCCCCCCCTAGATGACCCCTGACCATTCCCTAGAAAAAAATAAGAAAGGCAATGATCTTTGCATCCCGCAGTTTTTCAATAGTTTTGAGTTTTATTATGTATTATGTAAAGAGCCTGCCCCCTTTCTGCCATTTTATTGTGGAGCTCTAGCTAATTTTAATTTTGTGCATTATCAAATAAAGGTATATGTATATTTATGCTTATTAGAAAAGTGTAGGATTTATGAACCCGTTTTAAAGAATAGCGCGGAACTATGAAATGACGTCACGTCCGTGATAGTTTTGCAGAAGAATTTAACGTTTGTTAATGTCTATTAGAGTCAAGTAAATAACGTCAACTTACCTAATTTACTTTGTATTATTAAATGCGTTTGATTATTTCTTTGCAAGTTTTAATTTTTATTTATTTTGTCACTGACTTGATGTCACTAGAATATGTAACCAAACATACATTTGCGCGGGAAATATTAATTTGAATCGGTCCCAGACTTATACAGTTTAAAAAAAATGTACATGTTAAAAAAATTAAAAGTAAAAGCCGTAAACATCCTGTATTTCGAAAATGAAGCTTTTTAACAAGTATGTGCACATATTCTTGTTTTTCTTTTCAAATTGATCAAAAATTAGTTTCCAATGCTCAAAGATGTTTTTATTTAAATTTTATGATTTACCATTTCCTATTACCGGGTGTATAAATCCTACAATTTTCCAAATTCTTAAAGATTGAATCTTTGAGCAAACATATTCCGAGTCGATTTGCGACACAATTTTCTTAACAAAATGTGCTAGTATAAAATGGCCTTTAAAGTCATCTGTTTATGCTCAGAGATTTAATTTAAGGCTCTCTTTTCAGTGTATATGGAGTTGCCTAACCGACCATTTACATTTTGGTGTTAATTTCTTTAATGCTGTAAAATTGTGGAAAATTTGCATTACGATAAAAAATATAAACAATATTGATCAATTTGAAATATATTTGGTCACTCAAAAGATCTTTTTAGATGTTATATCAGTAAAAATAATTTGCAGGAACCTGTACAACCTAGGTGGCGCAAATAAATTGTTTTTACTGAAATCGTTATCTAAAAAGACCTTTTGGGTAACCAAATATATTTCAAGTTGATCATTATTGTTTATATTTTCTTATTGTAATACGAGTTTTCCGTAATTTTACTGCTTTAAAGAAATTAACACCCAAATGTAAATAGCAACTTTACATACAGTGAAAAGATAGAAGTTAAAATCTTAAATCATAAATCCCGAGGGCCGGTTGCACAGTTGAAGCTTAAGCTTCAAGCGACACTTAAACTAAAAAAATCACAGAAATAATATGAGAAATCTGTCATTCTTTTTAGTTTAAGTGTCGCTTGAAGCTTAAGGTGATAGGGAGTCATTTATTGAAAAACCGATGTTTTTATCTTTCCCGAATTTTTTTAAAGTGTTTTGAATTGGAAACAAAAAAATATATTAAAATACCGAACTTAAGTAAGACTTGTACTTTTATATACAATTTTTGATTTTCATGTATCTAGATTTATATAAGCATAGTTTTGCAAAAATAAAAATATAAATATATAAGTTTTTCTTGCAAAATTACACAAATATAGTTGTAGATACATAAATAACAAAAATTGCAAATGAATGTAAAATTCTTACTTTAGTTTGGTAATACCAAATTTCTCTTTATTTTTTTGACTTTCCAATTCGAAACACTTTAAAAAATTCATGAAAGATAAGTACGTCGTTTTTTTCAACATTTGACTCTCCATCAGCTTAAGCTTCAACGGTGCAACAGGGCCTAAGTCTTATATCTTGAGCATAAATGATAAATCTTAAATTTTAAATCTTAGGTCTTAAATCGTAAATCATCTTTGAATTCTCCCTGTTCCTGTAACGCATAATTGCTATCCCAAATCATCATCAACTACTTATCTTCATAAACCTTAAGTCTTAAATCTTTGAGTATAAATAGACCTTAATTCAGTATTTTTATGAAAAAAATTATTTTTATTTGAACTTTTGAATACTTTCCAAAAACGTTTCAAAAAGGCAATACCGAGTTGTGTTTCTAATGTGTCAGGAAGATGCTTGACAATTTCTAAAAATTTCGCTTGAGGCGGTAGATTAGAGTGGCAGCTCCCCTAACCCCCCCTGCACCCCCAACAACAAAAACTCACATTTCTGGATTTTCCTTAAAATAACACCTGGCCTACTTCCTCAAAACCAATATGATGAGCTGCCCCCCTCTAGATTAGATCCTGACAATACTCGATTCAGTTTAAAGATAGAGTGACTGACAACAAAGTGTCACATGGAGAAACGAATTTTATTGGTCGTTGTATTTCTCAGAAGCGTATTCAGAAATTTTGTCCCTCGATTGTCAGTTTGACAGAATATTAAATCCATAATAATTCATAATAGGAGAAATATTAATTGTTTAATTATTTAAAAATGTCGAGCTCTGATACCGACAAATAAATTGAAAATTTAGCATTTAACCCTTCTAAGAAAAAACTTAAAAGTTATCATCTGAACACCCCCAAATACGGCACCTATGGAGGGGAATAACACTTTGTAGCTAAATACGATCCTGTAGGAGGTGAAGTTGACAGAAATTTGTTGTCAATCACTCTATCTTTAAACTCTAAACTGAATGGAGTATAAGTATAACTTTAGAGGGAAGCATTTTTGCGCAAAGCATTAGAGGGACTGGTCACCTTAATTTGAGGTGATAACTCCACTATGTCAGTCCACATAATTAAGTGACACACTGTATACGCATTGATAAATATTACTGTGAACTCGACTGTGGGTAAAAGTTAAGTATAAAAAAATCACCTTCTATTCTTGTTTATATTATTTAATAATATAAGCCCATTTTACTTGACCAAAGTTAAATGAAGAAAATTTATTGATCATATTAAAGGTAACACAGGATGTGGTATAAATTTCAACACCCTGTACTAAAAATTACTGCACCCAAAGCACCCGAATGGCAAAAGTAGTCTCTTCTACAAAATTAATTCTATGGTTATAAGACAGCTGTCATTCAATTATCATAACCAAATTGTTATTTTCTGTTTTGTTTTTGTCAAATGTGTACAACTTTATTTTCCCGTACATGGAACAAGAATGAAATTAAAAATTAAAAGTAAGTACAGTTTACAGAAATATGCAATTAGTATTTTATATTTTTTTTTTAAATTTCACCTTAACAGTTTTATTTAACCAAGTACCTATTTAACATTTTAAAAATTGTTATAATTTAGAGTAAATTAAAGAAGAAACTGGAGATTATAGATAATTAAAAATTAGTGTCAAAACGGTTTCAATATTTATTAAGTCCCATTGGCATGAATATGAACATCTTGATTCACAAAATGTATGAGCACACGATATCTAAGATTTCATTTTCATGATGAAAGTTTAAGTGGTAAATATACATTTGTAATTTATGTCCCACTGCAACACTCTTTTTCTGTCAACATTTTATTTCTACCTTTCTTTAGGAACTGTTTGTCCGCATGTCCTAGACCTGTATGGTATCAGTCGTTTTATTTGATATTTGTCACATTACATCCCCCTTTCGACATTGAAGAATATATTTTTGATGAAGTAGTAGACTTTTGACAGAAAATATGTGCGTTAATTTGTCGCATACATTAGAGAATCGCAGTCCAGGGTCTCGATTTGTGTCAGGGATATGTTCCAATCCATAATAACCCAAATCAGATTTTTTTATAAGATTTTATGTAAATTTACATCATATGTTACATGTTGATTATTTGTTCTCAAATAAAATGTTTACGGCTAGTTAAGGAAGCGCATGAGTGGTTGAAACAAGTTGAAGCGCTGGTGGCAGTGGCTTGGCTAAGTACAATAGGGCGCTAAGATATCGAGGATACAAAAGAAATATTCAGTCCCAATAACAAGTCTTCACAAATACGAGATCACACGAAAATTGAAAGGACCCTACACACATCTCATTGTATTTCATTTGTGTCCTCGATGTCTTTGTGCGTGATTGTACAACATATATGTTGCACGAATAGTTTGCAAGTGATTAGTGAGATAATTAGAGTGATAATCCAGGTTTGAGTGAATTACTGAGGACTTTTAAGGCACCATGAGATGGAATACGTATTAATTAAGATGAAGCTAAATGCTAAAGGTTAAGTGTGTTGTTCGAGAGAACACACTGACGTTGGTAGTAAAGAATTGACCCGAAAAATATATTGAGTTGCTATGTTGAACACTTAACTCTGATCCTAGTTGCGCATGTTCAGATTGGAGCCTGGCTCGGGAGTTATGTTGTGATCCTAGTTGTGCAGCCTCAAGGTGGAGCCTGATTAGGGGTTGCAGTGTGCACCTAGTTGTGTAGACCCAAGCTAGGGCCTGGCTAGTGGTTAAAGAGAGTACCTACTTGTGCAGACTCAAGTTGGAACCTGGTGGTTGCTGTAGGGGCCTGGTGAGAAAGAATGAATAGGTAGTTGAGCAGGCCCAGTTAGGGCTAATGGTGGGATGCATGGTTACGAGATTGAGCGACAGTCTTAAAGACCGACGTTGTAAAAAATTTAGTTTTTCTTCTGATCCGTAAAAAATGGTGTACCAGGGCTTTGTATACCTTATTTTATTAACCTACTAGTCACTGTTTTCGGTGCATTTGTAAAACTTATTGCATATACCGTGTGGAAATTAAAACCGGGTCACCTCTATAACTTTTTTATTTATGAATAGAAAAATTTGAAATTTGGATATGTTCTATGGTTCAAAAAAACAAATTTTATGTGCATTTTTTATTTTCGAAATCACTTCCGGTTTCACCGGAAACACCATGAACTTTGTTTTTTTAAATATAACATCCCATATTTTTATTCATGGCTTAAAATACTTTTAAAAGAGAAGTATTTTTGAGATATTAGTTTTTATTTTTTTTGTAAACAAATTTTTTTTCAAAAAAAAAAAAAGGTTTTCGAAGTCGGTGAAAAGTACCAAAACTAATTCTAAATAATTCAAATACCCAAATAAAATTGTAATTTGAAAAGGGGTATGTGTTTGTGATACATTTTTAATTTTTTTTTAATTTTGAAAAATCCTGAGTACAAAAAATATGATAAACTGGGACAAGTAAATTGATTGCACCCTACATATGGGGTACCAAAATAATCGTTATAGAATCCTCTTTTTAAAAAGTCGAATGACCCGGCATCATTGCATTTAAAAAAAGTGAGATATTTGATAAAATCTTCATTAACTAAGTTTAAAAATTAATAGTTCAAAAACCACTTAAATTTTTTTTCAAATTACAATTTTATTTAGGTATTTGAATTATTTAGAATTAGTTTTGGTACTTTTCACCGACTTCAAAAACCTTTTTTTTTTTTTGAAAAAAATTTTTTTTACAAAAAACATAAAAACTAATATCTCAAAAATACTTCTTTTTTAAAAATATTTTAAGCCATGAATAAAAATATGGGATGTTACATTTAAAAAAACAAAGTTCATGGTGTTTCCGGTGAAACCGGAAGTGATTTCGAAAATAAAAAATGCACATAAAATTTGTTTTTTTGAACCATAGAACATAGCCAAATTTCAAATTTTTCTATTCATAAATAAAAAAGTTATAGAGGTGACCCGGTTTTCATTTCCACCCGGTATTTGTGTTAGGGAACTTCGGTCAGTGAGACTTCTCCCGAGAGCAAAATTAAAGTTTATCTGTTTTTGTTATGCGTTTGAAATATTAATTTGTTAAATAAAGAAAATTAAACTGAATAATGATAACTTCATTCAAAAATATAATTTTCCATATTTATTATCTTTTTTTCCTTATTAGAAAAATGAGTTACGAAGCAGAGAAAGAACGTCTTAGGAATCATATGCAAGAATGTCTTATCGAAGATAACTATAACGATGATGAAAAGTTTAAATTTGTGCATTACCCAAGATTCAATAATATAATTTTATCCAGTTTTTAGCTTAAAATTATTTTAAAATACTAGCGGTCCAGGTGAACGAAGTCACCAGTCATGCAGAGATAAGCATGCCACCTCCGGGGCTTATCTGGGGCCTTTGGAGATCGTGTCGTCGACGAGAGTACAAGGACAGACTCTAAATTTTTCTGTCCTTAATGATAAGAGACATAGGCGACATCATGTCGACTGAGGCTTTTTTAAGGTTAAGGGTTGAGTTTGCTAGAGGGTGTGTTGAACCTACAGGAATATCCATAAAAGTAACAAAGAAGTTGCTCAACATTTTTAAAAGTGTACCAGTTTACACACATTATATAAAATTCACATAGCTTTTTATTAGGCATACAGAATAAAATGATCTTACTTCTCAAAAAATTTAAATACAAAAAATAAATTCGCACATGAAACGCAAATCGCATTATAACAGTGCAAATTAAATTTTAGTCCTACATTTATCACCTGTCACAAATAGAAACAATGCAAATTTTTTTATAACAATTAAATTTTTTACAAAAATATTTTTTAATGTCTGCTATGTATTCAAAATTAAAACTCAAGTTAATTGGCTATTCAGACTTTTATTGTTGTTTATAGTTTCAATCAATCGCTGACGTTTCGGTAACTCACGTTACCTTCTTCGGAGCATTGACGAGTCAAAAACAGGTACATTATACACATAATTTATCAAGGTGTAAATGATAAAAATATTCTTTTTTCAAGAGACGTGTGATTACACTTAACCATCCAGGATTCTTGGAATTAACTTGAGTTTTAATATTAAATTTTTTGTTCTGCAACTTCTAATTAAATAAAAACTGACCTATTCTTTTCGAGATTATTTTTTAATCTTTAAAATTTGTTATAGATTGGACAAGTGTTGCGACTTGGAAATGGGTAGCAAATGATGACAATTGTGGAATTTGTCGTATGCCCTTTGATGGTTGTTGCCCTGATTGTAAATTGCCTGGTGATGATTGTCCTTTAGTTTGGGGCCAGTGTTCCCACTGTTTTCACATGCATTGTATTGTTAAGTGGTTGCAATCCCAACAAGTTAATCAACATTGCCCTATGTGCCGTCAAGAATGGAAATTTAATAATAAGTAAATTTAAAGTAAGTATCCGAAAAGTCAACTAAAGATTTATTAAAACTTACAAAGATAACAATTTAGAAATGGCTAAATAATTTTTTTCAACTATTTTGAGTTGAAATCAAAATGCATTTGAATTAAAACTTTGCTGATTTTTCTAAAGGCAATGAATTATTTTTTTACCAGTCGACTAGTCAATGGCGGTGTTAGTAGACTAGTTGTAACTTTTTAGAATTATCTCGCTTTTAACTAGTGCAATTTAAAAATCGTTTTGAACATAATTTTTGACAACCATATACAGGGTAATTTTTTTTGGTGTGATAGAGGTAGTTAAACTATGAATTTTTAAAATACAGTGCGGAAATAAAGTAAAGCCCCCCCCTGCTAACTTTTGAACGGTTATGTTTTTGATTCTGAAAATTTGTCTAGTGAGGAATCTAATTCCGAACTTTCTAATAAAGGTATTTTTGATTTTGTAGAACTTCCAGTTATACCGAAAGTGGATGGCATCTTTCTTATTTTAAATGGAACACCAAGTATATTTTTGCATTTTCGTGTTCTCCATAAAAATACCATTAAATTGACCTAGCATAGTGTGGTCTATGATTAATACTTTCGGAATTACGCCCATTTGAAAATCACATTTTTATGCAACTTCATTTACACCAGAAGTTGGACCCTAGTGCCCCAACTTCCTTATTTTAAATGATTTCTTTTGCAATTAAGTTAATAACATTAAATTTAAACAAAATTACGTTTATCCGTAGGTTCGTTAATTTTGCTGATTAACATAACCACCTTCCACCTCTTGGCAGTAATAAAATATACAGGAAATCTGTTGGGTAAAATTTTTCAAAAAGGCTAGGTTTTTATCATTTGAAATAAGGAAGCTGTGGCAGTTGGGTCCAATTTCCGGTGTAAATGAAGTTGCATAAAAATGCGATTTTCAAATGGGCGTAATTCCGAAAGTATTAATCGAAGACTACACTATGCTAGGTCAATTTAATGGTATTTTTATGGAGAACACGAAAATACAAAAATATACTGGGTGTTCCATTTAAAATCAGAAAGTTGCCATCCACTTCCGGTATAATGAGAAGTTCCACAAATTCAAAAATCCCTTTATTAGAAAGTTCACAATTAGATTCCTCCGTAGACAAATTTTCAGAATCAAAAACATAACCGTTCAAAAGTTACCAGGGGGGGATTTACTTTATATCCGCGCTGTATAGGTTGTAATGCACAATTCCTATGGTTACCTTATTTGTTTCTAATTAAAGGTCTTTAATTTTGACCAGAATCTGCCTATTAAATGAAAAAAGATTACATCAATTACATTTAACAATTAAAGTAGGCAACTATACTTATTAGATGTGTTGGTTGTCTATAATAGTTTTATCAAAGTGCGTGGGGCACCAATATCTGTCATTTATTTTACATGGGTAAAAATATTTAAACTAGTTTTTTTTTATATAAATTTAAAAAAATATACAGGGTGTTGAAAAAGTCGCGAACACTCCACGGTACGTTGTTTGGAAGCAAACAAGGGTAAAATAATTAAAAAAAATATTTTGATGGAAATTCCGAAGTTATTGGCACTTTTTAAAGAAGTAAACTTGGCAATATTGTTTTAAAAGTAGAATTTTAAGATACCATTACCTCATAAGGGGGAATACTAAAGTACAGGTGTCATTCTGAAACGCTAGATAGCGCTAAGATAAGGTATTTTAAAGAGTCGTAAACATTTTAGGCAACCAAATCAACCTTCCGTAAGAATAACATAAGGTTACTTTTTTAAACAAATCTCCGAAACGACACAACATTTTTGCAAACGTAACATCTTATGGAAATAGCTTGGGGTTCCTTTATTTTATAAGACGAATTTGATTTTACTAAATTGTCTGAATCATGAGATTTGTACAATCAAAGTGAATTAAAGATTAAAGTCTAAGTATACCCCCCCCCCCCCCCCCCCCTTAATATTTAACAATTTGTTATTAGCAATTTTTAATTAAAACAGGTAAAAATACTTAAATTTAAAGTCGATGTTCGAAGGTAATTTTATCAGATTCAAGTTCCCGGAAACGAAGAAATAATTGTAATATTTTTACATTGTTGCCAAATGTCATTATTTTCAATTTTATGATAAAAATATGAGAAATGCAATTGGGAATTTTAACTACTAATAGATGGCGCTGTTAGCCCTCTGTGGCAGAAATTTGAACTAAATTCTGTAGTAACCTTTTAAATATTTGAATATACAGCAAACGGATTTACGTGTTTTCTTCTATTTCTAATTGTTTTTAATCTGGTTTTTATTTAATTTAGTGTTATTTAAGAATGTTTTTAATTTTGTGTCATGTTTTGAAGAAATTATAAACTATTCTTGATTCAAATTTAGGAATATCTTTTATTTGGTAAATAATCATAAAAGTACATAGTTTCTTAAAATAACATTATGTAGGATGTAGGTACTTTTAATTCTTGTAATTATTATATTATAATTAAACAAATTCATTAACAAATCATTAAAAATTGTGTCCTAATCCGTCTTTTGAAGTCAACAATATAATACTAAAACGATAAGGAAAAGGGAAGGTGTTTTTGCGCAGAGTGTTGTAATTTTGTAGGTATATGGACGAGAAAATTCCAAGACCAAATTATAAAAGCCACTTTTCGATGGACCACACCAAAAAAAATTATTCGCCCCCAAAGCTAATTTCGGTTTCACCTCCTAAGTGTCCGAAATTCACCCTCAAATACACCAACTTTTAGTAATATTCTGAAGGTGATTATTACCCCCTTTTGTATTTTCCACAAATTCGGACATTGATTGCGCGTAGCCCCGAAAATGGTGTTTTTTTCGAGAGATTTTAAAATATTGAGTTGTGAAGAGGGATCTTTATTCTAAGAACAGTACGAATGTATGTTTTGAAGTATACTGATAAGTGCCATCATACCGAGCATCATACTCGAAATACAGCGACCATCACTTGCTTCTTGAGGAATTATTACCACATTTTGGAACATATTAAAGATGTATTAGAACACAATTTTTATCGCTTTATTTATCTTAAAAATGGTGTTGCATATTTTTCCCATTGTAAATACAGGTTGATAAACGGATTTACGTCTCTCCCAAAGTTCGAATTAAAGCAAAAATGCGCGAAACACAGGAAAACAGAAATCGGCGCCTATCAGGTTACTACAGAACTTAGTTGACATTTCCGCCTCCAGAGGGCGTCTAGAATTCTAAAATCGCGAATAACATTACATTTATCTTTATTTTATATAGGGTGGCTTCCGAGTGGAGCATATGCTGCATATGTAGTCTCCTATGCTTTCCGTGTGGCGCATTTGCAGCATACGGTAGGTTTCAAGGACGTGCATTTCGTACATACCGTGCACTACCTCCTGGGAGGCGTTCAGGTTTGTCACCCGGCGTGTGAGAGTTATGCCAGCGCGCGCCCGAAGTCGTTCAGAAATCGCCAGGGCGCGCCCGGTGCGTCAGCCCCAAGTCGTTCAGATTTGCGACGGGCGACGCACCAAGTCACTCCGTCCTCAAGAACATGCGCATTATAAGTATATAAGCCTTATTTACTTGTAACACCCTCAAGTCGCCGCGCTCTCGAGACGGCGAGAAGTCGTCCCGCATGCGCATTATCGATAAAATCTACCAAAAACCAAAACAAACTTTTGTTTATTGTTGATTTGGGTTAGGTTATTATTTTGATTTCATATTACATAGGTTCACGAAGGCATCAAACCTTCCTACAAAATATTTTTATCATATTAAATATAAATATCCTATCACGATTTCTATTCAAAAACGATTTGAGTTAAAAATTTTAGTGGCCAATTTAATTTCATTTAATTTATCTTTAAATGAGGATGATTACAACAAATCGTACTATCAATCTCAATAATACTTTAATTACATTTATTTTAAGATCAATATAAATACGAATAAAATAATTTGGGATAGGAATCCAATTTATTTGCGTAAAATTGTTTTAGATTAGAAGGTTTATTATTGTTTAATTATTCTGTCATTTGACGTTTCTGTTTTGTTGACACACCGTGGACGCCCAAAGCCGTTCATAAATACCAACGCTCGTGTGACACACTACGAGATGTAAATAAATGACGTCAGAGTGCGCGCCCGAAGCCCGGTGTGACATACCTGAACGCCTCCCTGAGGTGATGCACTGTATGCAAGCATGCGCAGTGCACACTTACTATTTCTTCATTCTATTTCTTCACCTGTTACAGTTAGTTGAGGGTTCTAGGTGGTTATTACTAGAATTTTTAGGTTCCATTTAAATAATTATTAACTGTTCGCGATTGGAGAAATGTTTTTTTTTGTTAATTGCTTATAATAAAAACTACAAGGAATAAACAGGTGATGATTGACAGTTCAAAATTTTTAAAAAGCGGTCCGAGTGAATTTCATGCATATGCGCGCATTTCACTCGGATCGCAACATACGCATATGCGACATATGCAGAATATGTTCCACTCGGAAGGCACCCATAAAGTGCATTGACGTGTAAATTTGGTTGTCTAAAAATTAAAGAACAACTTCTCATTTTTTTACATTATTTTTAAAAATACATACTAATTTTTTTTGCGTCGAAAATTAAGTTACATTAATTCTCGGTTGTTTAAAGTTGGTTTTTATTTTAATTTTAATATTTTTTTTAAATTAAACCAACTTTAACATCTAAGAATTAATGTAACTTAATTTTCGACCGAAAAAAAATTTAATATATGTATTTAAAAATAAATTTAAAAAATGAGAAGTAGTTTTTTAAATTTTAAGGTAGTGGTGAATCCTCTTAAGTAAAAATATCTGAAAATGTACAAACAACATTTTTAACTGTGCGCACTGATGCGAGTATCTTGAACAGTCTGCTAGAAGGATGTTTTTGAATATTTTTCCACTGTCTAACGAGTGCTTCTGAACAACGTAACGTGGAGCGTGTTCGCGACTTTTTGAGCACCCTGTATAAATACATACGTAGATATTTATTTATTTTGATCCACATATTTCTTTCCAGATTTTCGTTTGCAAAGATATACCTAATATATAGTTTTTATTTATTTTTACAGATAATTTCTATGTAAAAAAGTTAAGATAACAAACGGTTGCTATGTTTGCTTCTATTTTTGTACAATTTCCAAGTCTTGACGCTTTTTTAGTGATATACTAAGAATCTTATTTAAAATGGCTAGAATAAAAGGTATATAATTAAAATTGCAAGTCATTAACTTTCTTAATTCACTCAAGAAGTGTTGAATAAATATTTTAAAGTCAAAAGTTTTTAGAAAAATCAATAATCTTTTATAAATCAATCAAATAAATTTGATTTGATAAGCTGCAGATAATCATTGTATCGATTATTTGCTTAATTCCATTATAAATGCGAAAAGTGAAAATTACAATAATATTAAAAATAGCAAGAATAATTGATTTATTAATTAATATTCTATCTATAAATATTAAATTAAAGTACTTAATTAATATGTATTATAATTTGTATAAAAATTAGATACAAGCTAGCCATTGGTTTTCTATTCTATTATCTGTTCAATTTGTTAAACCTTTCCATCAAAGGAAATTAATAGTAAACAAAAGTAACCATCTATCATCTATTCTCTCTAATTATGACTTTCACAAGACTAACTACGAACTACCGATTTGCGGAGATAAGATTTAAACTTTAAATTGCACCTTGTCTTAAATAGTTTGAATTGGTTCACTCGTTGTTTCTAAAAGGAAACACCAATCTTTGTTCATTCTCATTTCGCGATTATGTCGAATGTTTCTTCAGGACCTATTACATAATTTAACATTTTATTGCAAGTACATTTAGATCGTTGATCGTGACTGACCTGGCATTCTAAACTTTTCCCTTTGCCTTATAGGCGCGAAGAGTTATTACTGCCCACCAGCAAACGCCCTCTGGTTTACATTTTTTACTCAACAGGCGTAAATGTAATGTAAATAGATTCCTACACTACATTACCGCTATTTGATATTTAAAACAGGTGCAGAATTTTTATTTTTATGTAACGAGTTTATAATTTTTCCAATTCTAATGAATTTGTTCAATACCTACTAATAGAAAGTTAATAAGCATTGGTCATAAATATCATTCTTGTCCCATAGTTTTTTTGAAATTATTAATATTGGCAGAATTCATTAGACTTTGCTTACTAATTATTCATTCTCTATATAATTACCGTTGAAGGTTGGTTGATTTTTATAACCTATGAGTCAAAATTGATATGCGCATTTGTTTAATGATTAATGCATAAAAAATAATTTTAATTTTTTTTTCAAAACATTTAAGTAATTTTTTAATACAATATCACAAGTTTAGTTTTAGTGGTTAAATTTTATCGGTAAAATTTATTTAATTATGAGTACTTTCCTGTCAATTTTGGATTTACAAATGAAATTGTGCAATAAACTCGAATGGATTAAAAAAAATTTACTTAAAAAATGTTAAGACATATCAACCAATTCAGAGTAATCTAAGGCACGTGTCACTTCTTTTTCGATGGCGAGGATTGACATATTTGATAATCGCTCTTGTCCCAAGGAGGAACGAAGATACGACTTTATAAGTTTCAGTTTGCTAAAGGAACGTTCACAAGTAGCAGTTGTCACTGGAAAACTCAGAAATATTCTCAACGCCGTTTCTAGATTTGGATAAATATTTTCAAGAGTCAGATCATATATATCTTTCAATATTTGTAATGGTCCCATTTCAATTCAAAGTTGTCTAAAATTAAGTTACTTTGAAATTTAAAACTTTCAATTTCAATTGAAAATTCATGTGCATTTAAATCAAGAGGATACTTTATTGGAAAGATCTGCAGCACTTTTCTTTAAATCGTCAATAATCATAGTTTGAATTAAAAAAAACTAAAGTCGTCTGCCACTTCGTTCAAAGCAAATAATCTTTTTTCAATTTGTATTATTATTTTATCAAGCACTTGTAACAGTCCAATTCTTAGTTTTGCATTTGCATCAAAAAGATGAGCTTCATCACTGGCTAGTTCTCCTGGCATTTTGGGTTTCTTTCGTTTTCTTGACTCATGTAATTTAGCTTCTATTCCAATTTTATCTGCTTCAGTTTTTGAAAGTTCTATCAATGGTGTAAAAAAGTTTTGTGTATACGCTTTTAATTCGATTAATAATCCAAGTATCGTTCGTGAGCTTTTAGAAATATCTAGTTGCTTTTCTTGCAAAGATAGATTAATTCTATTTGTTTTACCTAACAGAATATCCCATAAGTTAAGATATATGATAAATTCATAAGTTGTTATCAAATTTACCAGGGACCATTCTTTGAGCTCGCGAAGAATTTTAATAATTTTACCTAATTGTGACTTCAAGGAATGCACAGCGTTCGCTTTTGAGGACCAGCGAGTATCGCAAAACCTCTTTAAAGTGAGGTTGACTTCTGTTTTAAGTAATTCCCACCTTGAAGAAGATCCAACAAAAAAATTATAAATTTGCTGAACAGTTGCAAAGAAGGTTTCCATTTGTGGGGTTACTTCAGCAGCATTAACGCCCACTAAATTTAGACTGTGGGCAGTGCAAGGAATAAATTTTGCATTATCATTTAACATCAAAATTCGAGCTTGTACACCCATGTTTTTTTCAAATCGCAGCGCCATCGGGTTTTAAAGGAAAACCACTGAACTTGGCCCCTTTTGTTTTTATATCCTGAGGATTGGGTTAAAAAAATTTTTATGTCTCCAAGAACAATGCAGTGGCGTCACGGGGCCTGGACGCGAATCGTACCGTTTTAGCGTTTTTTAGAGCGGCAAAAGTACCAAACTACCGCTTTCATCGTAAGTACAGCCGGAGGAAAAAAATCGCGTTTGTTTATTCATAATCTGCGTACCTATAATTCAAAAACAATAAGCAGTTTTTTATACAGGGTGTACAAAAATGCTCAACTAACAACTAACCACTAACAATTAGCCACTAACAATGGGCCTTTCCACGATTTTTTTATTTTTATTTAGTCTTAAAGATAAAGTTATAATAAAAAATAATATCCAATCAATTTTTTGATATCTTTTGTGTAAGAGATAAAAATTTGAATTTATGAATCCGTGACGTCATAATGTTCAAAAGTTCTAGTTCGGCAACGTTGTTGGTATCCCCTATCTAGTTGAAGGTCACGCAATAATCACTTAACTTATTTTAAACAGCAACTACCCATTTTAATTGCATATTATTAAAGCTTGATTTCAGAGGTTTATGGAGTATATTTTTATTATACTAAAGTAAATTGTTTTGAAAGCACAAGAGTTTAAAGTTATAAGTTATAATAGGTAAGTTCGGTAACGCCGCGCCGATTTTCTTTTAAATAACAAAAAACCGTACAACTTTCATTTGAAACATTTTTCTCAAGAATCCTTACGTTCAAAATAAGTCGGCGGGGTGTTGCCGAATTTACCTATTAAAACTTTAAACTCTTGTAACTTCTAAACTATTTACTTAAGTAAAAAAAAATATGCTCCATAAACCTCTGAAAGCAAGCTTTACTAATAGGCAATAAAAATAGATGGTTAAACAGTTAAGTGATTATCGCCTGACATTCAATTTGTTGTTCAAGGTCATGGCAATATCTCTTAAAAGTACGTCACTAAGAATTGTACAACTTTTATTTGAAACATTTTTCTGTAAGATGCTTAATTTCCAAAATAAAGCAGTGTTGCTGAACTTCATGTATTGAAAATTTAAACCCTTGAACTTTCAAACTATTTACTTTAGAAAAATAAAAAAATATTCCGTAAACCTCCGAAAGCAAGCTATAATAATATGCAATAAAAGTAGGTTCCCCCTATTTAAAAAAAGTTGAGTGATAATCGCCTGACCATCATCTTGCTGTTCAAGGTCATGGACAATATTTCCAGATAGTGTGTCACTAAGAGTCGTACAACTTTTATTTTTCTTAAAAATGCTTCATTTCAAATTTCAAAAATAAACGGGCTTTGCCGAACTTTTAGGACACCCTCTATATCATTTTGTTTTACTTTTGGCTGGCGCATAGTGGGAAAAATGCTTGAAAACGTGGCCAAAACTACCTTTTTATATTTCAATTTTAATAAAAATTGGTGTACACATTTTCGAGCCCACCGATTTCGAATTTGACATTTTTATCACTAAAAAAACAAAATGACGCATCCAAAATGGCCGACATTTTTTCTCAAAAATAGTTTACATTAGTGAAATCAGTACCTACGTGATGGTTTTAAAGGTCGCTTATTTCAAATTTGGGTTTTGATTTTCAGGGCTTTTCAACTCTGACTTGGTAATATCTTAATTCTCCTTTGGAGTACCCCTCAAATATTTTTGTTCGAACCTAGAACTTAAAAAATCGAAAGATCTGCTTAAACTCCACAGCGTGTATTCAGCGACCGTGATGAAAAATTTAGAGACGTCGTTATTGTTAATCACGTGATTAAAAAATATGTCTTCATAAGAAATATTTTCGTAAAGACGTGATTAACTTTAACGACGTCTCTAAAATATTCATGACGGTCGCTCAATATACAGGGTGATTCAGACCACCCGTCCCACCCATTTATCTCGAGAACGCGTTATCGTAGACGATTGAAATAAAAAATTTCATTACCAAAGCGAACTTAAAGAATCTATTGGTGAACTTATTTTTTTCCGGAACAACCCGGAACAATCCGGAACCGGAAGTAACTTTGTTTTTTTAAATGGCAACATAGGTCAAGTTTGGTATTGTTTGAAAGGTCTTTTAAAAAGAAATAACTTTTACATAAATGTTTTTTTAATAATTTGCATATTTACAATTTTATACGAAAAAAACAAAAAAAAATTCAAATTCAAATTTTGTTAAAAAATTCAAATACGAAATAAAATATGATACTTGAAGTAATTAAATAATGTTTAATTCGTTATTTTGTTCCAATAATTTAGAAATTTGCATTTTATATCCGCTTTATTATTTTCCTAAACATCCCGGAACTGTCCGGAACTTTGTTTTTTAAGTGGCAACATAGGTCGATGTTGGGATTATTTGGAAGGTCTTTTAAAAATAAATGACTTTTACTGAAATATTTTTTTAATAATTTACTTAATTACAATTTTATATGAAAAAAACAAAGAAAAGGATGAAATTTAAATTTTGTTAAGTAATACAAATACAAAATAAAATTTGATACTAAGTAATCAGATAATGTTTAATTCGTTACTTTCTTGAAATACTTTAGATATTTGCAGTCTTAAATAAAGCGAATAAAGCGGAGATAAATAAATCTGAACTGTTATTATAAATGCAACAACAAACTTAAAAAATGTAAACAAAAGTTCATTAGCTTTTATTTTAAATGTTCGAAATGCCTTCCACCTTCATCTCTGCATTTTTGCAGACGAATTCGTACACTATTTACTGCCCTTAGTATTTCGTTTTCGGATAATGAGCGACAGGCGTTCCGGATCCTGTCTTTCATATCGTCCCTTGTTGTTGGACGTTGTTGATATACCACATCTTTAATACGTCCCCACAAGAAGAAATCTAGCGGTGTCAGGTCTGGCGAACGAGCTGGCCATGAAACTAGACCTTCTCTTCCGATCCAGCGGTGAGGAAAGATACGATCAAGAGTTTGGCGGGCTACTCTTGAAAAATGTGCTGGACAACCGTCTTGTTGCAGAAACATGACCAAACGTGTTGCCAATGGGATGTCATCAATGAGATCGATTAAAATGTTCTCTAAGAAATCAGCGTACATCACACCAGTTAACGACCCATCAAAAAAATACGGACCAATGATTTGGCCTCCCAATATTCCACACCAAACAATAAGGTTCCAACGATGCTGATTATCCACTTCACGAAGCCAGTGAGGATTCTCAACAGACCAATAATGTGCGTTGTGAATATTTAAATCTCCATTACTCATCTGTCCAAAGTATTGTATGATGAAAATACGGGTCCTTACCCAGAAGCCATTCACAAAAATCCAACCTGTTTTGAAAATCTTCCCCTGTAAGTTCCTGATGTAGATGGATGTGGTAAGGATGAAATTTATTTTCATTTATAACCCTCCAAATAGTCGATTGGGCAATTCCTGCATCAATCGCCAGTCTTCTTGTTGAAATTTGTGGTTCAACAACAACCGCAGCAAGAATATCAGGTGCTCTTTCATCTTGCACATGTCTCATAATATGACGATTTTTGTTGTGGCTTGGTTGAAGTTGACCATTTTGCTTAACTCGGTCTGCAAGCCGCTTAAGGTGATACGGAGTCAAATGTTGAAAAACCGACGTTTTTACCTTTCATGATTTTTTTAAAAGTGTTTCGAATTGGAAAGTCAAAAAAATAAGAAAATACCAAACTAAATTAAGAATTTTACTTTCATTTATAATTTCATTGTTATTTATGTAACTATAATTACATTTGTGTAATTTTGCAAGAAAAATTTCTATATTTATATTTTAATTTTTGCAAAACTATGCTCGTATAAATCTAGATATATGAAAAATAAAAATTGCATATAAAAGTGCAATTCTTACTTAAGTTCGGTATTTAATTATTTTTTTTAGTTTCCAATTTGAAACACTTTAAAAAAATTCAGGAAAGATAAAAACATCGGTTTTTCAACATTTGACTCGCTATCACCTTAAAGACTTTCCTTGGCTGGAAAGTTCGTTGAGGGTATCGTTCGGCATAGAGCCGCTCAGCAGCACGATAATTTTGATGGCATTCACCCAAAATCATCAACATATCAAAACTTTCGAGATTCGTAAAAACCATTTTGATACTTGGACACTACGATTTATTTTAACTCAAATGTTTGTGTTATTCATTTCTTTTTAAATTTTGGTCATCATGTGCAAGCAGATTTATTTTTAAATAAATAAAATAAAATAACGAATAAGTTTTTTTCATTATTAAAATTATCATATTTTATTTCGTATTTGGATTACTTAACAAAATTTAAATTTCATCCTTTTCTTTTGTTTTTTTCATATAAAATTGTAAATAAGTAAATTATTAAAAAAATATTTCAGTAAAAGCTATTTATTTTTAAAAGACCTTCCAAATAATCCCAACATCGATCTATGTTGCCACTTAAAAAACAAAGTTCCGGACAGTTCCGGGATGTTTAGAAAAATAATAAAGCGGATATAAACTGCAAATTTCTAAATTATTGGAACAAAATAACGAATTAAACATTATTTAATTACTTCAAGTATCATATTTTATTTCGTATTTGAATTTTTTAACAAAATTTGAATTTTAATTATTTTTTGTTTTTTTCGTATAAAATTGTAAATATGCAAATTATTAAAAAAACATTTATGTAAAAGTTATTTCTTTTTAAAAGACCTTTCAAACAATACCAAACTTGACCTATGTTGCCATTTAAAAAAACAAAGTTACTTCCGGTTCCGGATTGTTCCGGAAAAAAATAAGTTCACCAATAGATTGTTTAAGTTCGCTTTGGTAATGAAATTTTTTATTTCAATCGTCTACGATAACGCGTTCTCGAGATAAATGGGTGGGACGGGTGGTCTGAATCACCCTGTATGTTCATGTGTGGGAATTTAGAATTACGCCAAAAAAAATCGAAGGTCGCTTTTTAAAAATTAATTTTTTGACTCATTCCACAAAAAACAAATTTAGATCCAAAATTTTTTACTTTTTATAATAAAAGCTTATAAAACTAGTAGTATCGCCGTCTCTACATAATTTCAGTAAAAAATATTTTCTGTTTTAAATTGCGTAGAGTAATTATTAAATGTCAACCAAAAATTTTTTGAAATGCTTCCATTCACAGTGTCTACTTTTAATAAAAATTTAAAAACGCTAACTTTTATAATTTTCGAGAAAAAATATCTCAAATATTTTTTCGTTTTTTTTAAGATTAACCTCAAAAGATAATACAATAAAAAAATTCCCCGATTAATAAAAAAATGGACGGTCAGTTGCCCTTCATAAACCTACTTTTTTAGCATTAGAGAGACTAGAGTACTTAAAAGATATTTTCTACAGATATCTGTTTTCGGAAAAAATAATAATCTTTAGAAACAGTTTTTTAAATTTAATTTTAAAATTTTGATAATTAAGAAAAATGTAAAGGCTCTAGTGGGATAAGCATAGTGAATCTGCCCTTGACACAGAAATTTTTTTTATGCTGTCGATCGATAGGTATGGGTAAAAATTTTAGAAACTATCACCAGTTTTCTACACCCCCTGGGGGTGGCGTGGGGTCGAAAAAGGTAAAATTGCGTGCTTTTTACGTCTTATTATTTTTTTTTTCGTGGACGTTTTTTGACCGAATGATTTGAAATTTCGTGGATATACAGGGTGTCTCACTTTTTTTCCAGCAAAAATTTGTTTTAGATAGTACCTAAATGTCATTGTGAACAAAAAATTTCCTATGAACTAATATATTTTTTTGACTCCTTAAGAAGTTACAGCAATTTTAAAATTCCAACATTTTAATGATTTTTGTGACACCCTGTATAATTTTTTCTTTCTTATCATCATGTTTTTATTTAAAAGATTTATGGTTTGGATTTTGTCTTTCCCAACTTGCCTTTCTGAACATTATTGGCTGTTTTTAAATTAAGTGGACCAATTTAAAATTTCTGTTAAGAAAATTAACCTATCTGATTGGCTTACAGATAATGTCAAAATCTAAAGCACACTTGATTTAAATTTAAAAAATTCAAATAAAATGAAATTTATACAGGGTGTCTCAAAAAATCATTAAAGTTATAAAAAAAACCATTAATTTAATGATATAACATCTAAAATAATCAAATAAACACATAGATTTTATTAACCTAATAATCAAAGACGGGTAGAAAAAAGTAGGTACCTAACGTAAAAAATATCTTTAAAACGACAAGCGCGTATACGAATACCTTTTTTTTATCTAATGGGGTAATTCTGAACAAAAATGTTAGTCGTAACATCGCTGTTAAATTTGACAGTCACCCCGATGTCAAAAAAATCGCCATTCTGTAACCTTTACTATAATTTAACGGCGATGTAAAATAACGTTTTCCGGGTTAATATAACATCAATCAAAATAATAATTTTACATTAGTCTATAATTGATCAAAATACTAACATTACATTGATGTAAAATGTATTTTAAGACTGAAAATGTTATTTTACACCGCCGTTAAGTTACAGTAAAGTTTACAGAATAGCGATTTTTTTGACATCGGGGTGACAGTCAAATATAACAGCGCTGTTACGGCTAACATTTTTGTAATAATCGGTTAGCTAACATTATTTTGAAAAAAATAATCTAAAAAAATTAACCCCTAACAAGTTACGAGGGTTTTTATTACCAACCCTTTCTAATACTATGTTTAGAGATCAGAAATTTTTTAAATTATATTCCTTTTTTTTGTATTATGAAATACTTTGTTTTATTTTTTGTTAATAAAGACTATTTTTTGTATATTTTAATCTTATAATTTATTTGCTTTAATTTCTTATGATCCTTTAAAATCCATATGAGTTTATCAATTCTACTACATAAATGTTGGTATTCTTTTAGTTAAAGTTAACGAAGGTATCCAAAATATAGCAGGATCAAATTTCAAATTTACGACACAAATTAGCACTATACAGGGTGTCTCATAGTATGTGGGACCCACTTCTACGGTGGGTAGTAGATGTCAAATTAAGAAGAAAAGTTTATATAAACATATGTCCGATCTCGTCTCCTAAGGGAGTTGCATCTCTTTAAATGAACTGCCAAAAAAGTGGTTTTTTGTCATTTATTTCATAATGGTTCTTAATAAAACATTCAAGTTTGGTACAACACCTAATAATTTATCATTTTTTTAACACCAAAGAATTCTTAAAGTACCACTTATCACTAAACAAAAAATTTCAAAATAAACATGGATGCGAATCTAGGGAATATTAGGTGTTATACCAAATTTCAATGTTTTACTGAGAATCATTATGAAACAGATGACAAAAAATAGTATATTAAAAAACGAGTTTCATAAGTCGCACATTGTAGCACTCGTTCAATTTTAAAATACGAGTCGCGTAGATACGAGTATTTTAATTAACAAGTGCTACTATCGACTTATGAAACGAGTTTTTAATACTATTTTTTTTTTAATTTTTTTAATATCTCTTATAATATTTATTTTATTTACAAAAAAAATATTTTTTTTGAAAATTTTTGAAGTGGTATAACTTTTTAAGGAAGCATTTCCGGACAATACTTTATAAGTAAAAAATGCTTAGTTTCACTTCCTCTATAACCATAAAAAATTGTCACAGTTATTCCGGGACAACCTGTATAAATGATTTTAATTCAGAAAATTTTCAAGAACAAACTTTTCTAAACATTAATATGTTATACTCAATGGACAGTTTTAAGATTCATACAAGTTATAGAAGTAGATTTGAGGAATATTTGACAAAAAAATGATGATTGTCCCCCTAGTATAAAATATATTTTTTTTATTTTTGAATTTTTATTTTGATTTTTTTTTATTTTCCTGTAAACGAAAAATCGTTAAAAAAATACCACTTATAAGTATTTAGCATCTCTATAATATATTTCATTTCAGGAAAATTTCCAACAACTATTACAAAGAAAATTTATTTTTTCAAAAAACCAATATTATTTTTTTTAAAGAAGACCATGTACATTTCGAAGCCAAAAT
Source organism: Stenus bimaculatus (assembly GCA_963971135.1). NCBI lineage: Eukaryota > Metazoa > Arthropoda > Insecta > Coleoptera > Staphylinidae > Stenus > Stenus bimaculatus. The sequence goes on from OZ020180.1 coordinate 21,645,220, forward strand.
TTGAGGAAACTTAATGTTAGTTAATAAGGCATCTGTGAAAAAAAAATTAGAAAAATCGATGCATAGGCACATTGCTCATGCAGCCTTTACAGCACTAATTATTGAATTTGATAAAATTAATTTTCATAGCATGGGCATTTTTAGGGTGAAGTTACAACTGCCCAACAATAATGCGTTTCTCTACGAAACTAAAGAAGCCAAAATTTTTAAATTTACAGCACAGATTAGCACAAATTAACCACTAATTATTGCATATGATAAAATTAATTTTCGTGGCATGGGCATTCTTAGCGTCAAGTTAGAACGCGGTTATCTACAAAAGCACAAATTCTAAAATTTGCAGCACAAATGAGCACTGATTAAAGAATATGTTAAAACACGTTTTTTTAATACGGGCATTTCTAACTTCACGCTCCTGCTTTTTGAATAATTTGCTTCAAACCGGTAAATGAGGCCCTCGACAATCCGGGGCCCTAGGCATTAGCCTAGGTGCCATATGCTTAATCCGCCACTGACTTAAGTACATTGGAGAATCGGTGCCCTGGCAATAAATTTCGTACTATTGTTTTATTCTTAATTAATGCTTGACTTCGAAAATCTGGAAATTTGCTTGTAAATTTAACACAGCTTGGGCAGTCTTATTAATGTTTCTATTGAGGAAAAAATATAAAAAAATTAAAAATAAACTATCAGACTAGACATAAACATAGGACATAAGCTATCGAAGAGAGAGTTCAAGCTTTAAACCGTGCTGAAGGTATAATGTCGTTGACTAATCATCTAGAACACACAATTTTTACATAAACTGACTATAAACGATGGTAAGTTTCTACTTTCGTTATAGACAAGCAGCCTGTAATTTCGCGTTTAAACTATTTCGTAAGGTAATCGGGCGTGTAATTAAGAAATAATTACATTTTTATATCTACAATTTAATTCACTTTACTCTAAATAAGTACACTACTTTATATAATTTTATCAATTTAAACTTTTTTTATATAATTAATGGAAAACACGTAATAGTTTTGCCAAAAGTATTAAAAGTAGCGTGTAAAAAAAAGTTCCGCTTCATTTTCCTATTATTACTTCATCATTTCGAGTGTAATGTTTTTTTCTGGTCCTTCGAACCGGTGTACAGGCTGCATAAAGTAGTCAGTGACTACTTTATGCAGCCTGTAGTCACCTTTTGCTCGCATCAAGTGGGGATGAGTGCACCAGCTGCAATAGATGAAAGGTGTTGCGCGCCAGTTCTCCTACTTCCTAACCTTAGTTTACTAAAGTTATTCGTACGGTTGGGTTGTGTCGGAACGTATACTCGCGTGTGAATCACGTGCGATGACTAAGTGAACACGTAATGATTATGATGAGATCAAATCCAAACGTCAAAGTTAATAAACCACCGCCCCCGGTGCCCCCGCGCCCCAATAAGTCCATAGTGGCTGAAGCCTTGGCCAAATCTAAGAAACCTGAAAATGTTAATTCTAATACAAAGCCAAGCGTTGCTGAAAGAAATTTTAAACAATTTGGTCCCATAATAAAATCTCAATCATATTCCGCAGTTAATAATTATACCAATATTGTGCCAAAAATAGATAATAATAGCATTTCTTTGGATGGTCCACCAAAACCTGCCACACGCACACTTGTATATCAATCATCAAATGCCAAAAATGGTAACGTCGAAATCAAAAGCAGTAGCATACAAGAAATTACAGTTAACTTAAATAGAAAAGAATCAGTAAAAAAAGTGAATAATGTATCTAGAACGAGCAGCTTTAAAAATAATAAAAATGAAACGTCCTTGTCTCGACCTCAAAGCTTTAAATCAGATGGTAACAACGGAAATGTTTACAAAATACTTGTAGAAAATAAAACCAAAATAATCGATTCTTCTAAGGATTCTAGCTTAGAATCTCTCGGAAAAATTGATAATGAAAACATATCAAGATCCAACAGTTTCAAAAATACCGAAAAAGTTGGGTCTGATTCTGTCATAAGCGAAGATGATAATAAACTCGATGATTTTAATGATATCAACGATAGGAACCATGTAAATACTTTAATAGACGAAATGTTTGCAAGCGTTCTTGAATATCCAGATGATAAACAAGAACCCGTACAAGTTTTCAATGATAATATCAATCTTCAACCAAAAACCAATATAAGCACAGTTCAATTAGAAAATAAAGAACAAATAGAAAGCAAGAAAACCATCGTAATTATCGATGAAAACCCTCAAATTAATAATAAAAAGGTTCAATTTCAAAATAGCAAGAAAAAAGTAATTGACGACAAATTTAACCACGAGTTACTTATATCCGAGTTAGCCGGTATGAAACAAGAGCAAGAAAGAATTTCCAAACGCCAACGTAAACCTTCCCTAAACTTAAACGAAGAATCAAAAATTCAACATTCGGATTGGGTCGAGGTTAACAATGGTCAAGAAGTGCGACTTTCCAGTTGTCACATAACAATTAAAGATGAAGATTCTAACTCGAAAAATCTTCTTTCCAGATTTAACGAGATGTCTAATCTTCACGGCCTACCTCCTCTGCCAAAGAGTTTAAGTGGTTTTAGTCTAATCGAAAATCAACAGCAAACTCAAGGCAGAGCAGGTTCTTCTCGCAATTCTCCATACACGGGTTATTCTCAAAAAACTACCCCCAACGGCGATGTTGGTTCTCTTCGAAAGGGGAATAATCTCGATGACAAGCTGGCTCTTCTTCGGCGGGAAATGGTGAGTAACTTTATCTTTTTTATCTTAATGATATGAGGAATCTTCGCGCACCAGCTCAGCCAACCGCGATTCCCGTGAATTTTCACATACCCTTGATATATTCCACTTATTAATTCACCGTAAATTGTAATGCTATAAACTCCAGATGTACTTCATACGTTGGAACATATAAAACTAGTGTCCAGTAATGATAATGAGCATGTGAAACTTTACTATTATTTTTTATTCATGTCATGGTTCAGCGATTTAATAATACATTAATTACGATTTGTACGAAAAGTTCATAAATCTACGCTCTGCTTTTTGTACTTTGGAACGTGGAAGATATTAGGAAAGAATTTTTGCATAATAAACGATACCTGTTGTACACATTAATTCTTTTATGATAATATTAATATTCTTTTAAATTTTTCACGTTTCTAGTTCAGCGCTTTTGCAATCAATTCGTTTATATTACAAAAGCGGTGCGTGTTTGATAAACTATAAACTAGTTTGTTACGAGGGTATTTTAACTATTCTTTAATGGTAATGCATATTTCAGATTGTTAAAATGTTATACATAATACCTTTATAGAAGTTATTCCTTATTGTTAAATCCAGATAATATGTATTTAAGAGTTACTGTACAGTTACAAAAAATATCGTCTACCAAGAGTACAATTCTGAATTTTATAAAATTCGTGAGCTGTTTTATAGTGTGCATAATGTTATCTGTTTTATATTGTTAGTATCAAATTCATTGTTTACTTTGCGTGGTAGCAACTGTATACTTAATTTAAATCCATTTTTTTAGATTTGCTCAGGATTTTTTTGGGTTTTAAGTCCTAAACACGAGATTAAACATGACGCCATTTTACGACAATTGAAGAAAATAACCACAATCAAAGTACAATGTAGTTACCCTTATTATTATTATTGAAAAAAGGCAATGCGATAAGATACAGTATTTGGGACAAAAAAGTCTTATCAATTTTCCTACTATCTTTCTAAAGAAGTTGTTGATGTTCAGAAATATCAGTATGGAGTACTTTGCTATAAATACGCAGACTATTGCAATTGTTTTCAAGCAGTGTTCCGTAACCACCTGTGAAGTATTCCGCGTAAATTTGATATGTGATTTGATAATAAATATGTATTGTAGTTCTAGATGACTAAAATAAAAGAAGTTATGTACCTACTTTATCTTCCATTTTAATTAAGAGCAATTTCTTAAACGGAAAATATGGTGGCTTAGTTCTGCAGTCAAATACGGCAGTGCGAAAAACATTTTTGTATAATTTCTTTTGTAGATTAGAAGTAATTTCTATAATTCCTAGCGGAAGGAAAGAAAAATGGAGAATGTAAAAAACATATGATGACCTAAAAGTACCTTAACTTTGGACCCCTCTAATTAATCTTGTGTCAGGTTTCAGAAGGTGGCTATCCGCTAGGATGTAGCCTCATCAATTTAGATTATAAATCTGAAATAAAATTGAAAATCTAACGAGGCAAACTTGAGATTTGTCTGTAGAACTAATCTTCAGACGAAAATTCTCATAGGTTTGGTGATCCATAATACCATAAATCAAGTGATCGAGCCTTATAATACCAAACGAGAAAAATACGGTTGTTACTCATTCATAAAAAACTTTATTTTTAGTAAATCTAATGCATTTCGAAGCAGCAGAGCTTCATCTTCAGAGATGCTATTATATTTTTTATAAACTACAAAAAAACATACAAATCAGTCAAAACACTAATAACTACAAAGTAAAAAAGGTCTAGAAATATAAAAAATATAAAACTTACTGGAACTAGAAAAATGTATTGTAACATCAACCAAAAAATTAGAATGCCCATTAAACAGTAAGGCCCTTCATTGTACAGTCCAAAAAACATTCGTGAGGAAGTTAAATTATAAAAACAATGGTCAGGGTGTAGAACTAATGCTCGAAATAAAGATTTTTCACATTTTTTCCTTCCAAACTCGCACGCTCTCTAGGGATTCGCATTAATTATCAGTGATTTGCTGATAATTTGCAAAGAAGCTCTAGAAAAGTGGGATGGATTTTCCACTGGGCTATTAGCTGCTGTTTCTACATCTCATAATAAATCGATATATCTACTCCTAGTTATTCGCCTTTTGCTCTTAAATGTTACACATTTGGCGGAAACTTCGCAAAATGCATTCCTGGGAATTATTAGAACAGGCCGAGAAAATTATTAATGGGCCTTTTTAAATACATTCTATAAGACAATATTTTTAAATCAATTTGACTTTTTAGGCTAGATGTGTGAGTGCGAGGTCTTCATTTGTCGTTGAAGGTTGAAGAAATTAACCTTTGCCATTGATGAAGATTTTTTTATCGACTGCATTTTTGGACAATATTCTTCCAAAGGTCTTCATTTACTTCCTGCTGTACCCACGTGAGGCAGTGCATAAGTTTGTACTGACAAAAATCACCTATGAATAAACCCAAAAATATCACATGATCAACACGAACTACTACTATCAACTTAGTATAGAAGGCTATATTTGGATATTTGTGGTTCAGTTTCATCAGAAGAATTTAGAAAATCGAAAGCAAAAAAAGGTAGTAGTAGTAGTTCTGTGTTTTTTCAAAAGCTTTTAGTGTTTGTCTCTTACGAAATTTTAGTAAATAAATGTGAAAAGTATGGCATTAGTTTAGATTCTTTTGTTGACGATACTACAATAAGCCGAAAGCACATCAAATCTTTCAACATGAAATGAGGAAAAATCGGTACAGTTGTCATTTCAAACAAGTCCAGATATATTAAGAGTGTTTATTTTTACTATATGTTCAGATAACTTCAAGTGCGTTAAATTTCTAGGAGCAACGATATCTCAAAGCCTATCTTGGGTAAAGCATGTACTTATCCTTTCAAATATACTTTCAAAATCATTGTACCTTAAAAGATGTTTAAAGAATAACGTCGGTTTAAATGTAATTTAGTCCTACTATCATAGTTTATTTGCCTCACACTTTAACTATTGTATTTTAATTTGGGGGCACTCTTGTTCCAAAATTATTTAATCGCCTTTCAAGTGTTATAATTAAACTACCATATCATATAAAACGCTTTTTATTCATTAGATGAATTTCTAGATTTCAAATTTGACTGTGAACTATGAACGGTATCATATATTATTTATCTGTTTGTTCACCTATGTATTCTTTCTGACCGGACGTGTGTAAAGTTCTTGTACCCCTTAGCACAAATTATTATTATTTAATGAAATTTTTCTGATTGGTAGTTACCTATTACGATAACTTTCCTGTTATTAGTTTTTCTAAGATAAATTTTATCTACGATGAATTTTCCATGATCTGTCATTTATTACAGTGACATTAACAGTATTATACCTTTTTCTTTGATTACCGTACATCGTATGTGGAAAAAAATAATAAACTAACCGAAATAATTGATATGTCTTGAGACCTTATTAAAATCTCATCAAGATTTATTTCTGCGTAATCGCTGGTAAAGAATTTTTGAACCATAATCAGCCACTGAGGTAATAATCTCAAAAAATTTTATGGTCTGAAAAAAAAAAACGATACGTCCCAATGCATTTGCTTAAAATTGGTAATTTGTTAATTCAAGAGATGTAAATTGTGTTAGACCAAAATTGTTTATAAGCCAACAGGAAAATAATTTTTGGAATACAGATACTTTTACTTTTATAATTTTCTTTCATTGTGGTGATCTAATGTTATTTTATTGAATATACCAATATTAACAATCTTTAAAATAGTTTTTAATAATTGATTAGGATCGATTTTTAAATACTTTGAGGGCGAGAAAATTTTTCGAAATTATCACTATTTTGTCCGAGCAAAATATTGCCTTTAATTAAAAAACATCTAAAAATCCTGGAGGATTATTAAACAGTTCCAATTCAATTTCATTAATGGAAATTATTATTGCTTCGTTTTTTAGTAGACCTCAGAGTAGACTAAAATCCTTTCGGTATAATAAATATTTACAATTTCCACCAGAGGTCGAAGGAATCCTGACGTGTCTTTGCAATATAACGCATTACTTTTTATTTATGTTACCTTTTATTTCGCCTGATATAATTTAATTTGGTTTATAAAATGAAATTTAATGTACTGTACCAAGTTACGTTACGAATGTTTAATTTCTTCAATTCAAGAAAAATTTCAATAAAATTGCATTATTGTGTAGATATAAAAAATTGAAACAATTCCTGTTGATTGAAAGCGTATTAAAATACTTTTACTTTCCGATTAAAATTGTTTCTGAACATCACAAAGAAAGTTGACTTTTTATTGAATAAAGATTTAATATTTTTTTTATGAAAATGTCATTATGAAATCAAATGGTAATAAAAATTACAATTAATTGGCAATAAAGATATACAAAAAGGTTTTCTTTTATCATGTAAGTATTTTTGCACTATAAAAATATAAGTGGTATTCTGGATAATTTTTAGCCGTGACTACTAATTATAAATATTTGGAAAATACTTCGAAATTAAAATTAAAAAAAAAATCGTAAAAATAACACCTGAAATTCTTCAGATTTTCGTTGAAACTTTAATGAATGTTACACTGCTTTGTGGAGATTAATATAAATATTTATTTTAATCGAAAGATATTGTGGATATGCAACCCAATTCTACTTGGTAGTTTCATCAAAAATTGCTTCAGGCTGCCCGTTAAATAGATCATAACCCTTCACCCAAATTATTTTAAACAATTGTATGATTTTCATCAGTTTCCTACATATTATTTCAAATTTTGTACTTTCTCAGTACAATAATTATTTGTGTAGTAACTTTATGTGTGTTAAAAATATTACAAGTCAAATATAATTTCTATGTGTGAAAATATTACTAACTCAAGGTTAGTAACTAATTGTATTAAACTGGGTGAGTATAACGGAAATATTGCAATAACTTAGTGTTATCTTATTAAATTTTAATTTAAAATAATTTGTGCAGTCTATGATTAAAATCAATTGTAACTCCATGAAAATTTACAAAAATTTAATTATTAATCTGGGATTCTTTGAAATCACGTCGTTAATTTATTTATATGAATCACAAGGCCAATACCAATGAATACCTAGAAATTATTCGAATTTGTCCAGTGAACAAGTTAAATACAATTCCAATTGGATAAACTATAGTGTCACCAATGTACGTTAAGAAACTACTTAATTGTATGTTTGCAATGGGCAATAAAACGTTTTTCTATAAATAATCAGGATCGGATTTGAATCATTACTATTATATTTTTAAGTAAATTGCTTTTTTAATTGTATATTAAAAGATAGTATGTCAATGCTAGATAATTAAAGTTATTGCAGAAAAAAAGGGCGAAGTTGTTATTTAATTATTTTTCAAATTGAATATGGATAATACTAATTTAATTCAGATAGGAGGAATCAGCAAGTGATTTATTTAAATAAATTTGATTCCATGAAATCTTTGAACCAAGACTATTATTTAAATTATGATTCATGTTTGGTTCTTATAGCTTTATTTTGTTTTAATTTAATCACAATTCATTGTGATCCGAATCCAAAGTTGCCAAAATGTTAAATATACATGGTGTCCCGTTCGTGGTTCACCAAACGTCAAGGACAGAAAGTTGAGCAAATTTGATCATGAAAAAAACCAAAAAAGTAAGGGTCTATCTTTTATGGTTTGAAAGTTACAGGGGTTTGACTCTGACATCCCCCGTTTTTGCCAGAAATCAGTAAATGATCAATAGTTGCTTAATAATCAATTTTCATAAGCAAAAGTTAAATTTTGATGGCTTTTGAAATAGTTGTATTACTAAATAATAACAAAAATGAAGGCGCACCTCAACTGTAACTAACTATGCTTAGATCAATTCTCATAGGAGTAAGTTTAGAAGGCTCTAGTGAGTGCATAAAAAGAGTTAGAGTTTCAAAAATTTTCATAATTTCTAGAGAATTTAACGAATTTTTAGAAAATTAAAGAAGACACGCCCTTAATAGGTCGTATCTTGGAGAAAATCTTCAAAAACTGCTAAAAAAACAATTTGTTATGGATTTTTTTTTCTTTTCGATTTTTTTAATACTTGATAAACGAATTGTGTTTTATCATTGTTACCAATGGAAAGAGGATACTTTCAGCTTTAAAATTATAATTTTTTTAAATCTTTTTACTAAGTTTTTAAGCAGCTATTTGATCATTTACTGATTTCTGGCATTCCAAATTCAAACCCCTGTAACTTTCAAACAATAAAAGATAGACCCCTACTTTTTTGGTTTTTTCTTGATAAAATTTGCTCTACTTTCTAACCTTGACGTTTGGTGAACCACGAACGGGACACCCTGTATTTCTGATGAAATATGATTTGCTTTTGTTTTCATGTATTTATTAAATTCATTACTCATTTATACAGGGTGTTCTGTTTATCTAACTACACCACATAGAAGTAATTTCAGAATACGTGAGTGAGTGAAGGAAAAGAGATACAGATTCAATTTCCCCTTAAAGAAAATTAAAAAAAGAACAATATTTTTTATTTCTTCTGTTAGCAACTGAAAGACGATGTTGTTAGCTTAATATTTCTGATTATTTACAAAAATCGAAGGCATAGTGTCGTAGTTTCGAAATTCGAATCTAAAAAAGACGTGCCCCTATTTTTTCGTGTTTAAGGACTAAGTTTGCAATTTATTCTTAGCCTGGGGCTTTGTGAACCACGAATGGAATACCCATTTATTTAGAATGTTGCATTACGAATTTGTAATCCGTTCACTTGTTAATTTGTATTTTGTCATGAAAGGTTTTATATATTTTTTTAAGAAATAAAATGCACTTTTCATGTATTTTACTTGTGAGATCAATTTATGGCTACTTCGGATGATAATTTCTGCATAAATTATAGATAAATGCTGAAAACAAAAGCAAAGTGAAAGTAATCCTTACTTATTATACAAATGAAGAAAAGACTTAGAAACTGCATTGAAGTCTTATAATGTTTTCTTGTAATTAACACTTTCAATTTTGCTACTTAGACGTAAACTAGTACAACTAAGTATTGAATTGATAAGTAAAATAACATGCAAGTAACTAATGTTTACTCGCCTAATTAACAGCATTCGTCATTGTGTAAAATAATAGTCTTAAACCTTAAGTTTTCTATTTTAAGTATACAATGTGTACTTATTTTTACGTTTGGTCCACCCACACGAAGCTTCTTGAAATATTTTATATACATAATACACAGAATTTCTTTGTGCGAATTATACCAATATTTACGAAATATTTTTAAGCGCACCTTACGATAAAATTTTATGAGATAAGATAATTTTATTTAATTAAAACGATAAATTATTATTGTTTTTGTTTTAAGTTATGTTTTTCCTTTTATAAAACAAATAAGTATTAGTCATGCAACCTTATTAAAACTGAGAATTTAAGTAATTTATTTTAAATCAAAATATTTATGCAAAAACGTATACTATTTTATTATCAACGCGGTGATAAAAACGAATAAGCTTTAAAAATATTTATAAAACGTAATACTTAAATAATTCTCAAATTTTTAAAACTATATGCAAATTTAAGTACAAAACCTTTATTTTTTATAGGATAGTAGCAAATGGAGGTTATTTTTAAAATATAGATTCAGCATTCTCTCTCGTATTGTTTTGTAAATTAATTAATAAAATAAAATTGCAATATTTTTAGTGATCTTAAATTTGTGTGCCATTTCTGTGTGAAACTAGTATTTCCTTTCAGGTTTGAGGTTTGGTATATGGGTTATAAGCTATAATGAGAATTTATCTTAGAATGGCTAAATTTGTGCTTAAAATCGAGACATTAAATCTAGAAATAAAAATGAAGGAACTTTATGTAAGGTCAACAAATTAATTGTGTGACTACTATATTAACTAATATAATTATGTATATAAAACGTTTATGGATATGGTACGGACATTTTGTACCATAATTAAAGTTTCAAGAACACACAGTTATAAATAAAATAATAATAGCCGTACGAAAATTTTTCCTAAAATTAACCTCTATTTATTACCGGATCTTCGCTACTTAAAGTCACACTGGCTCCCTAATTTTAATTTTATAAGTAACTATTTTTCGTCCAATTAAAATGTCCTCAAAAAATAATATGATTTAATTAAAAGAGCCGCGATAATTACAGGTACTTTAAAATTATATTTTATATTCCACGAATTGAGAAGCTCATTTAATTGGTTGAAGAGGGGGACGTTGTAATATTGGCGGAACTAATTTTATTAATGCTTGGTTGATATCCTAATATTATTATTATTATAAGCAGATGTCCTTTCCATGGAGTTTATTAAAATATGTATTCCACGGAAGTTCTTACAAATTTAACTTCCTCTATTGTTGTGCATGTGAGTATTCAATGACCACTCCAAAACCACCGTGTGGTTTGACTTGGGGTTTCAGGGGTATAATGTTTCGATGAATTTAAATAAACATAAGTCTGCAACAAGCGGAAGCTACAACTTAAAAGAATTTTTACACTTTTTTGACTTTATAGAGATTTTTAAAAACAATTAAAAGAGTATGTTTTTCGAAATAGACTAGTGAAAATATATTAAAACTAAGGTTAAATGAAAAGAGTCAGGGGCCTTATTCTAGAACCACTCGATACAATGTCGTATACGGATTTCATGATTCTATCCTTGTCATTCAACCTATAAAAGTAGAGTGTTCTTGTCATGTCGTATACGACATAGTGTCGTGTGATTCAAAAATATACCCCCTGTTGCATCTGTACATCTATTTGTTTTATTAAATTCCTTATTAAGAGAGATATGGCAAAAAATATTTTTAAATATTTTATTATAGAAGATTTCACAAATGTTCACGATTTTTCTTCACAAACTCACTCGCCTTCTTGCATTAATTATTATTATTAGTAGTTCGCTGACATTTTTAAGGAAGCTCCACAAAAGTGGAATGAATTTTTTTATCCCCTCTTCGGATCTCCGAAAAAAATGATGGAAATTTTGTTTTAACAAAAAAATTTGTTTTATTCAATTTTTTGGTTTCTGGGGAATGATAACAAACCGACCACAAGGTATAAGAAATTGTATAAAAAAATTGCATGTTTCAGTAAAAGAAATACGGATCGGAGCAACTGATAACTTTCTGAAATTTATAAGTATTTTCTAGGGACATTTTTCTCCAAAAAAAACCACGCCCAAATGAAAAATTGAAACATTTTTGCATAACTGTTTTTACATTTGAAAGAGGATGGTTTTTAGTTTTTACATCTTTTCCAATTGTGTTTCAGAAATCATCAATTGTATTTCAGAATAATCATTTGTATTTTATATAAAACAATTTAATTTCAGAAAGCATCAATTGTATTTTAGAAAAATCAATTTATTTCAGAAAGGACCAATTATAAATAATTGAAGAAGCCAAGAGTTTTTGATGGTGATTGTCCACGGAATCACAACAGACACATACAATTCAAATGTGCTTTGGGAATTTTACAATACACCAGTAACTATATTTCGCGTAGGTCCTTATTCAGCAATGTTAAACCCAATTGAAATATCTGTCTTGAGATTGATATACTATTGTTAAAAGACAACTTCGGGTTTATCCTACAATGGCTTCTGGTATTATGGACCATAGAGCTAATGTTGGTTTACTTAGATGTTTCTAAATATACTATTTTAGCAACCAATGGCCAGCTCTTCAACTAAAGCAGATGCATGACCGACTTTCCATTGTATTTTTGGCTTTCGGTTAACGGTTATATCGAGCAAAATTCGAGGTCCCTTGGTGCTCGTTATAACCGAGTTCGACTGTATTTATTTATGAAATACAATTGATTATTTCGGAAATACAAATCATACTTTCTAAAATTAAATCAACGAATTTTTAGTTTGAAAAGAGGCTGCTTCGGCGAAAAGACTTCAACTGAGCAAGAATCATAAAATATTTTTAAACCTGTACGTTATTTGAGCAAACTAATTAAATATGCTTTAAAGGGTATACGTTATCTGAGCAAATTTTGTGTTTACGAAAATCGACCTAATGGATTTGTTAGTAAAAACCTCTTCTGATTTCTGTTCTACCTGTCATTTATCCTTTGCTCAGATGAAGTGTGTTCCCTTAGCAACAAATATTTACATATTTAAGTAAGGCTCAGTTAAAGTCCATCCGCTACAACTTAGCGCCTCCTACTAAAATATTCTTAATCCTATAACCGCGTAGCGCCTCTTCCAAAAGCAGGTTGTAAAACGGTAAGGACCATGTGAATTTAAAATCGAATTTTCCAAATCTTGTTAGAACAACGTCATTTTACTTCATTGATGCTTCTCAATCTTGAATGAAAACTATATTTTTGATTATCATAAATTAACATGGGTTTACCCCGTTTGCTTTTTACTTGAGACACTTTCATTTTTAACAGCTACACGCAATGTGAATCGGTTTTACAGTACTATTCCTCAATAAGCCAAAGACAAATTTCTACCTGCCCTACTCAAGGCGCGCTATGGTGCCATAAAAAGGGATGATTATAATTATTTTGCATGAGGTCTGCCATAAAGTGCGCTACGGCGTAGGCAGCCTAAAAAGATGCCTTCTGAAATTCAATTGATTATTCTCAAATATAATTGGTGCTTTCTAAAATTAAGTTGATCTTTTCTGCAATGCAAAAAATCGGTTACGATTCAAGACGTTGGAACTTGTAACTCCAAAAACTGAAAAGACAGACCTCTATTTTATTTTTTCGTTTTTTGAAGATGAAATTGGATGTACTTTCTAACCCCGAAGTTTGATCCATCCCAAAGTATAATTGCAAATCATACATTATATTACCAACTGAATTTCTAAATACATACCGTCTATCCGGAAGAATAGTGACACAAATCAAAAATTAAATGGTATATTCAAATTATAAGAATTTCTTTTATAATCCCATAAAATGATGGAAGTATTACAAGCAAAATTCGTTTTATTAAGGTTTGAATGTAATTTTGAATTGAGTCTTGTGTTATCTACAAAATATACCTACTTTTTTATTAAATTTGGATTTGACCTTTCAAAAATAACTTCTTGAATACAATATATTTGGCAATTTTTCTTTATTTTAAGCTGGTATAATCTCCAAAGGGAAGTATAATGGTCTGTTAAATGTTAAATCGTTTGTATTTTTAAATCCCTACTTTCCAAAGTGAGGACACCAGGTCCAGACAATGGTTTAATGGATAACCGCACGTGTAGGGGGTGGGTGGTTAGTTCCAGATGTGCAAGCTGCAGACACAAACCGGCCCTTGTTGCCTGGGTGCCTTGTAATATTATTTTTAGTTCAAAGATGTACATTCAAAATTAGATGTATTTACTACGAATTATAACTGGATCGTTGGCATAATAAATCAATTGAAAATATTTTTTGGCAATTGCCCAAACATCGTTTGTTTGCTTTAAATATTACGAGCAAAATATAAAAAGCGCAAACATTTTTGTTTTTGTTAAATTACGAATAAAAATTTAACATTAAAAAAATATAAATCAACCGGGCTTTCTTATCTTTGAATTTATCCAATTTTAACGGGGATCCGAACCTGGTAAAATTAAAAATACTAAATTTGTAATAATATCCAAGAAATATGGAAAACTTCAGGGAAAAGGTCAACCTGATACTAATGACTAAAGCCATAAGTTTATTACGGAAATAATAAAACTCCTTTGCTAACCATAATATTTACCTATTTACATTTTACATTATCCTTTGTATTAATATGAAGAGATCCTAACATTCCAGACTTCCCGTGCATTAAGAAATTAACAAGGAAGACAAAAGTTAATTAATCGCCTAGAATATAATGACGGTCGTCGTTAAAATCGGCAAGATATAATGAAGCAGATATATTACTTAAATTATTCATAATGTCAGATTGAATTCGTTGTTAAGCTGTCATATGAAGGTCTAGTGCACATCGTTGTATAATTTCCATGCATTTTGAAGCGGAAACAAAAATTCTAAAACGCTTCTGGTCTTTCTTTAGTAATAATTTATTGCTTTATACACTTTTTCAGCTGAGGAATTAAACTTTTTGCACTCGACCGCTTCCAGGCACAGTTCCTCATCGCACACTTCATTTATTTCATAAAATGTTGCTAGTTAAAGATGCAATCTCAGATTTTAAGTTCTTACATACAATCTACTTTCCTTGTTATAATTATACTTTAATTAAAAAGAGTTTTTATCTCAACATATTATTTGATAAGTACCTTTGCCGTTTAAAAATAATTACGAAGCCATTTCTACTGATAACTACTTATACTAATTTTTTATCTTCGCAATTAGTTTTTAAGATTGCTAGAATATTTGAGGTTTTCTTGTGGAGATGTTTTCGATATTAAACCCATACTTTTTTTCTCACAAATTATCTCTGTTTTCTAAAAGGTTAAAATTTTAAAATTGTTCATGTGATAATCTGTAAGATTTAGATGTGTAGAAATCTCCATAATTTTGGCTGTACATGACAATGTTGTCAAAGGAAGGATAAAGTCTTCTTAAAAGCCAAAAAATTTCATATAGACGTTATGAGAAATTTCCTAAACGGAGAATATAGTGGTTTCTGCAGTCAAATACGCTAGTACGAAAAACATTTTTGTATAATTTTTTTGTAGACGATTTAGAAGTCATTTCTACAATTAAAAAAAAAATTGGAGAATGTACAAAAAAATATAATGACCTAAAAGTACCTTAATTTTGGACCTCTCTAGTTAATTTTGTGCTAGGTTGCAGAAGGTGACTATCCGCTAGGATGTAGCCTAATCAATTTAGATTATAAATCTGAAAAAAAAATTGAAAATGTAACGAGGGAAACTTGAGTTTTGACTGTAGAACTACTCCTAGACTTCATGATTTTTCACAATTTTCCTTCCAAACACGCGAGCCCTCTAGGGATTCGCATTAATTATCAGTTATTTGCTGATAATTTGCAAAGAAGGTCCACAAAAGTGGGATGGATTTTCTATTCCTTTTTATTATCCCCAACGGAAAATTTATCGCGGGCGTCTAGGAAGATTCTCTTAAGATCGTTATTAAAAAAATATTTTCCAGTTTTTATGTATTTCGCAAATCATATTGCCATCAGAGAATAATTCAAAAAGTTTACATTTTATAAAGCTAAAATTACACAGGTTCACAACCGTCAATAAAATTCTTCAAAATCCCTACCAACCAACCATATATGTAATAAAATTTTAAATAATCCAAAACTGTCTGAAGTAAGTTTCTGTAAGATTTGTTGTAAGAATATACATACTTATGAGATTATTTTGTAATAAATCAGCAGCTGAATGCAAACTAGCACTGCCCCCTGCCCCAGACCATTATAACGAAGATGTCTTTAATATGCTGGTATCTAAACGTGACATTTATTACAAAATTATATTCTAATCTATTTTAATTATAAAACAAAAAATAATACAAAAAAGATGTGCCAATTATAAAGACCGATTATCTTTAAATAACCTATTCAAAGCTAAAGTTATATAAGATGGAAAGGTCGTTCGCAACACCATCACGACTGCTCTTATAGTAACAATCTTTTAGAAAATAGTTTACAATGGACAATTAAGACAGCTTCTTCATGGTTTAAATAAAATAAGCAAAAAATATATTAAAACAATAGAAGATACCATGATGTTGATTTTATAATTTTAGTTTAAAAAACTTTTTTTTGTTTGTTTTTATGTTATTTTCTTTAAGAAAAGTGATTACACTTTTTCAGTTTAATATTTATTTAATAGCAGTAATAATTTGTTAAAACAGGATACTAACTTTAAACGCGTTTTCTGCTACTGGACATTAGTTTTTTTATTTATTTATTATTGAAGAATGATTGAGGTATATAAAGTATAAAATACCGGCAATCTAACTGTAAAGATCCGTGTCTGCGCCGCTTAGGATGACCTGAGTTGCGTTTAATTTACTTTATTTGGTACCGTTGTCATCTCCAAGCCGTAACAAAATCTAATAAGATCTTTTTTTACAAATACGCAATTTGCAGTAAACAGATGTTATTTTAGGTTGCACGAAAATAATATTTTTTTCAAAATACCACAAAGGTTATAAATGTAAAAAATAATGCTTCAATTAAAGAATCCGACAAGTCTAACTGCTTCTAATTGAAGGACATACATTTTTCACATAAAATGCCATGTATAGTAAGTTGTTTAGTAAATTGATACTAATTTTTTATTTTCCTGTTAATTAACTTCATCGATAATTACTATTTAGATTTTTTAGTTCCTAGTTTTCTTGTGCGTTTTAATAAATTTAACGATATTTGGGTCGTTCTTATCCTGAGATATCATCAAATATCAATTATTGCGCCAGGTCACAATTTACTCCTTCGCACGCCTCACTTGAGCCGTCGCAGCCCATATCCTGAGGCAGAGAATGCATTCGCATAGATATTATGTTCTGTCAATGCAAACATGTTAGCTATACGAATACGAAACGAGTATAAGAAACGACCTTGGCACTTCGTCACAAATCTTTGAAAGTAATTAAATCGATGTTTGATGAGTGTAGTATGTAATATAGGGCGAACCCACTTGTACAATGACGCTCAATGATATCGAGGACACAAAAGAAATATTCTGACCCAATACCAAGCTTCGAAGACACGAGATCATACGAAATTTGAAAGAAATGAACACGACTAAAGTCGCAGGCGGAGTCTTTTCAAAGTTCCTGTAGTCTTGTGTTTGCGAAAGCTTGCTATTGGGTTAGAATATTTTTTTGTGTCCTAGATATCTTTGTGCATGATTGTACATTTGGCTTTATGGTTTTGGAGCAGCAAAGAAATACGTTACATCATGAAATATTTTAATATTTCTGAGAGATTCTACATTTTTTTCGCAAAATGTATAAGAATTACAAACTAAGTAATCATGCTATTTTTTTCGATGTTTTTATTATTTTGTTAAGAAACTTATTGTTAATTATAATCAAATATTGAAATATATTTATCGATAATGGTACATTAAAATTATGGATCACATGAAAACCAAAATGGTTTAGTTTTACTGATACCTACTTGAAATTTATAGTAGAAATTGTTAATTCGGTTTAGATTGGCCCTCATGAAAAGCATTTGTCATATGGAAATTGTATGCTTTGAATTGTCAGAAGCTCTCTCCTATTTAGAGGAATAAAAACCCCTACAGAGGGTGTCTTGTAATTGTGTAAAATGCATTACAGGAACGTGTTCAGCAGTTTAAAATAATGCGACAAGTTCCTCTAGACTTTTACTGAAAAACCTTTTTACTTCGATTTATAACTGAAAATTAATATGAATTTAAGTAGCTTAAAATAAAATTTAGCGAAACCTGTGGATTTGTGCAAATTTGAGAGAGAAAGTAATTCTAACCAAAGTAAGAACAACATTTAAAATTTTTTTAGGTATTGAATCGGAAGTACCACGAAATTTCAAATAAATCAGCAAGTTATAATTGAGATCATCGGAATGATAAGTGGCTATGAACAAAAAATAATTGAAAAACACCAATCCACATTGTTACCAACTCGCTGGTTTCGACAAGCACTGGTTCAACAGTAATTGAGTTTTAAAAGAAGCAAAAATGTTTTCTAATCCACAGTTCAAAGATATATTACTGATTAGTACTGGTTATTATAATAAATTCGGGTTTATAATGAGCGACCATTAATTTTTTAATACGTTTTTTATGTTTTATTTAAAGAAAATGTTCAAAAGGCACCATTTGCTTTATTTGCACACACTCTCGCTCGTTGAATCCCCGAATTTGTACATGATCGTAAAAGGGCATTCCCTTGACCACAAATTATTGCACACGCGTCTTCTATCCGGTGACGAAGTTCTTCAATGTTTGTCAATTCATTGTTGTGATAAATTAATTCTTTTATGTAGCCCGTAGCCCCATAAAAAAATATCACATGGATCGAGATCCACTTATTTTTAAAATTGAACACAAATGATAACCAAAACAAACTCAAAGTATTTTATTTAAAAACTTTTATTAACAAAAATTTGTGTCAATCAACTTATTTTATTGATTAACATCCTATCAAAAAAAGTATCAACTTAAAAATCACCCTGTATATTATAAAAAGAATTTTCATTAGCACCAGCCTCATTAACTTCAGGAAGTATCCGAGATATCTTTGCCAAATTATGATACCAATGAAGAATATACAGGGTGTTCCAGAACTCGCGCATAAAGTCTCGTCACTTTGTTAGGGACTCTTCAGGGATACGTGCAAAAAGTTCTTTTTGGGCAATTAACCGAGGTATCAAGAGACAAAGTTGGGAATTAATCTTCTTTATTTTGATGAATTTGGAAAAATCAGTAAATTTAGTAATAAATAAAACTTACAACCTATTTTATAAACTTTACAATTTATTTTTTTAAATTGTCCATCGAAAGGTTGTCCGTTCGAAACGTTGCTGACATTGCTACACCGAAAAGTCGCCGGACCGAAACATCGCTGCGCCGAATTCAGAGACGCGGTACAAAGGTTGACGCGTGTAGCAGCTCTGCTTTACCCCCTCCATTTTTCGATGCAAAGATATTCGATTTTTTGGTCCAGCAATATTTCGAACCAGCAACGTTTCGAACGGGCAACACTTCGGCCCAGTAATATTTTGACCAAATAATTTTCGATCCAGTAATATTCGAACCAGCAATTTTCGGCCCAGCAACTTTTCGATCGGACAATATTTCGATGCAGAGGTGGAAGTCGATTGTTTTTGTACAACGAAAATATCGTATTGTTGAGTATGTTGCTATTGTGACGGATTTTATCTTTTTTAATGAATACGAACGTGCATAAGGCGATAGTCGGCAAATTTGAGCGCTTGAGTTTGAAATTCTCTTGATATTTGCGATTTTGGTCATAACTTTTTTTCCAGTGGAGCTTTTTTCAAATTTCTTTTTTTGGTTTAAAGAAGAGTCTTCTGGCTATCAATTTCTTCTTTTTTTGTTTTAGTAAGTGAAACCAAATAATCATGCGGCAGTAGTAAAACGGTCTCTTTACAACAAATTTTCGCTTAGCGGCTCCTTGAAACATTCTAAAAAAATAATTGAAATAATATTTTTTCCCAACGTTAGAAATAAGTTAAGATATAAACGAAGAATTTGATGTTGCGTTTTTTTGTTTTAAATTTATTTTTAAAATTTTTATTTCATCCCAAAAATTTATTAAAATTTTACTTAATTTTTGGGATGCTGTAAATAGTTTAAAAATATATTTAAGGTTTAGCGGCTAATACGGCCAAATATATTTTATGTATTGAATTTTGATATACATATTTTTACTTATTATATTAATTATCTCCTTAGTGGCAGATCAAGTTTAGTATACTTTTTAAGGCAACTTACATTTTATTTTAATATACATATATTATAATGAACCCAATTTTGATTAAATGCACACCTACATCTTAAATAGCATTTATGGAATGATCTCCTAAAAATAAGTTCTTGCACCACTTCCCTTAACTACGTAATATTTTATTAACATATGTGCTTCTCGTGTACTTCTTTCCTGACCTATTTTTCACCTCTTTCCTCTTTCTTAAGTGGAATACAAACTCTGCTGTTCCTAACTAGTGCCATTTTTTACATTCCTTTGTTGTGCTTTGTTACACTTATATTTCAGTATACCTAATTACTTTTTGTTTTTTTAATAGCTGGAATCTAGAATTTCTTAATATTTAATCGAAGATAAGAATTATACTTACGATTATTACAGATTAGCCCATTTGTTGTAAAAACATGAAATCTTAAAAAATACCTTTTTATTATTTGTTTCTATCTCAAAGAGTGATTTCCTAGACATCCGCAATAAATTTTCTGTCGGATATGGGTAATAACAGGGAATAGAAAATCCATCCCACTTTTCTGGAGCTTCACTGCAAATTATCAGAGAAACACTGATAATTAATGCCAACCGCTAGAGGGCGAACGAGTTTGAGAAACAAATCATGAATAATCATCAAATTCATAGATCAAATTGAGCATTCCCGTAGTAACGATGATATCTCAAGTTCCTCAGTTAGATTTTCAATATTTTTTCTGATTTATAAACTACATTATTTACGCTTCTATCTTATATTCAGGTTGTCCCAAAAAGAAGTGATCAGAAGAAAATCATAGAAAATAGACGAGATTTCATCGACATACTTAAAACATTTTTGACAGGTTTTTGAATTTTGTTCCCAAAGAAAATATCGTTTATTTGAAATTCTGTTATAGTTCATAAACTATTTGGTTTATTTAAATGAAAAAAGTTATCTTTAATGCCACTTTGGTTTGATGTTATAATCACCCTGTATTTTTACCATCTCCAACCTTGCACTGACTTAATTAGAGGGGTCCAAAATTAAGGTACTTTAAGAGCCATTCTTTCCCAAAAGACGAGTTCAAAATCGTCTTCCCCAAAAGAAGTTATATTCTTTCAGAACTAGTACTCTTCAATAATACAAACGATTTTAAAAACAATGCGTATGTTGCTGCCCCTCTCTGTCGCCCACAACCTGAGTAAATTCCAGTAAAAGACATTTTATGCGCAAAACGATAAATACTGGACCTATTGCAGCACGTTAATTATTTAATCATTATCATCAAAAATTACTTACTTGTAGATACGTGTACGTTCTACGAAACTACGCAAACCGATTTAAAAAAATTTAAATCTTCTTTTACATTTTCATGTTTACTGCCACTTTTTAGCAAATGAAAAGCTTCGCTTTAGAAACTATACAGGGTGCCCCGTAAGTGGACGATAAAACGAAATCAGCTGACAGAGAAGGTAATTTCCAAAATAAATAATCATATTTTTTGTTATAAAATTGTTGATGGTTCAAGAGTTATTTCAGTTTTTGTATTTTTTCAGTAAACGCGTACTGTGTTCATAAAAAAATTGATTAAGAAAATGCTATGAGTTGTTTGTTTTTTTTAAATTAT
Source organism: Stenus bimaculatus (assembly GCA_963971135.1). NCBI lineage: Eukaryota > Metazoa > Arthropoda > Insecta > Coleoptera > Staphylinidae > Stenus > Stenus bimaculatus. The sequence goes on from OZ020180.1 coordinate 21,666,945, forward strand.
CATTATGAACCTCAAAGGGTCCACCATTTCAATAATAGCACTTTTATAAACTAATTTATCTTTTATCAAAGAAAAAAAAATATTTTGCGAAAACTTTTTGTTCGTATAAAATTTTAGTTGATTTTAAAGTCACCCTGACAGAAAAGAATGTACTAACATTAAGTTGAACAACTATTGGAAAAAATTGTCCATTTCACGTAGAATCAAAAATGGTATAATTGGCAAATTAAACCGTTTTTTTAAATGATTTAAATGAAAAACGGTTGGATTTACCTTTATGCGGTTCTGATTTTACGTGAAATGGACAACTTTTTCTAATAGTTGTTCAACTTTATGTTAGTACATTATTTTCTGTCAGGGTGACTTGAAAATCAACTAAAATTTAATACGAACAAAAAGTTTGCGCAAAATATTTTTTTTCTTTGATAAAAGATAAATGAGATTATAAAAGTGATATTATTAAAAAGGTGGACCCTTTGAGGTTCATAATGATAATTTAAAAAAATCAAATAACTCATAGTATTTTCTTAATCAATTTTTTAATGAACACAGTACGCGCTTACTGAAAAAATACAAAAACTGAAATAACTCTTGAACCATCAACAATTTCATAACAAAAAATATGGTTATTTAAATTGGAAATTACTTTCTCTGTCACCTCATTTCGTTTTATCGTCCACTTACGGGACACCCTGTATCTATTTACAAAAATGGCAATTATTACTTACAATTCGATTTCGGAGCACCATAAATTTCCAAAATGACAATAAAATATTATATTTAAATCCATTTTATGAAAATACTTTTTATATATTTTTCAGAAAACTTTTTGGTAGTTAAGGATTCACGTTAGTAAATCTAATCTGAATGCTTACACTGATATGTTATAAGATGAAAATATAATTATTTAATAAAAATTCCAACGTAAACAATAGGTAATTTCTTTACAACGCTTTTATGAAAATAATATTACTAATCTTTTATATCCTTATTTATTATTGTTTTGCCAGACAGGTTTACAATAATGATTTTGTAAACTTTTCATCTCTGTCAGAAGCATAGGCGATAATTAGTTGACGCTTTAATTACCTTAAGTTCCGAACAAATTGTTCTCGACTGAACAATTATTTTAATATGCAGTATTATTACTATACACATCACCTCCACGAGTTTAATTTCTACGATTACAATGTATGTACATTATTTTATAAAAATGCATACTACTTAAATATTCAAATAAATTAAACTCTTTATCAATAATTAATAACATATTTAAACAATTTAAATGATGTTTGTTAAATATTACTTTTAAATCAAGGATAATTTTTATTGCGTGTTATTTCATAAAATTAAAGTTATAAATACATATAATTTTACTAACTTCTAGAAGTAAATTGTTATTTCCAAGCAGTGGTTCTGAGTACTGAATTTATTTAACATTATCTCTTAATAGTAATTAAATTCTTTAAAGTCGTGAATTCTTAATATTAAACGACTTTATAATTCGCGGTATAAAGCTAAATAAGAATTTAATTAGAATACTTATGTGTACTCGTCCAGTTAATAGAAAAGTTAAACGTTACGGAGGAGGCCTAAGATTTCTTTAAGTCTTCTTTAATAACATTAAATAGTACAAGATTAATTCAGAATTCATGAGCCTATAACCACATCAGAATACCTAAAAAATTACAGCGTTAGTAGTAATTGCAAGAAAATAGTTCCACGAAGAGCACACGTGTGCAACTGTGCAATTTTATTTAATGCGACCTTGAAAAATGCAACACGTATCTGATTCTCGTAATATCATTAATAAATTAGTCTTGCTCAGTCATTCGTGGTCAAGAAATGACAAGAAGTAATAAATACTATATAATTGAAGGTAAGGAGGTCTTTTCTTATCAAAGGAAAATTATTTATCATATAATTTAATCCAATGTGGAGTAATTAATATCCAAGCATGATTTGTTGTAAATGTGATACAAAATATGGACCATTGTATTTAAATTTTGAAAATGCCATGTACTAGGTTAGTCGGTCGTTATGGTTTTAAACTTTAATAGCTGTTTTCGTACTTTAAGGTCTCTTTATTTCTCCTAATTTTTATAGTTTAGTAACATTAACTACATAAAGCTTTTTTATGGATTCTCAAATTAATGTGTAGATATTTCACAAAAAAATGCAAGTTCGATGTTTTAATTTTTTATAAAAAAAATAAGAAAATCAGAAAATTTCAGAAAATCTAATCTCAAAACTAGGAAGATTACTCTTCTATGCCTTATTTTTTTCGTGTTCATCCTAATAATAATATACAGGGTGATTCACATTTATGTTCAAATCTCTCGGGTGGTGATTCCTTCAATAAAAACAAGAAAAAAAATTCCTATAAACATTCCGGAAATGCTTCATTAGGGAGATATTTCAACTCAAATAATGACGCCAGAAATGTTATTATTATATTCTGTTAATAAAAAAGTTATTGTAAAATATATATTAAAAGTATGGCAATTGCTTTCTGATATTGGGGTGCATATTCTAGTCCGTTACAAGAGTTTAAAAAAGTTTTCGGGGATGGTAAAGTCGAGGATGACTACCATTATTTTAAGCCTAACAATTTTTTCTCTAACTTTTTGGAGATTTTAACTTAACTAAAATAATCCCTATACATTTCTCCACAGAGAAGGTATTTTGACTCAATGTTCTTGTTTTCTTGTAAATGCGGATTTTATTCCACTACGTCAGGTGCTGAAATTCCTAATTTTCTTGAAAATCACAAAGTAGGCGTGACAAATTTTAAAAACGATATAAAGGGTGAGCTAAAATGATTGTGGTCAATTCAAATTTCCCGCCTAAAAATCTGGGGAATTTGTTTGCTTCATGTTCATAGTAACACAAAATCATGTCAAAATCAAAATAAAGTAACTAGACTTCACAAAAGCAGAGGCGTAGGTGTAATTTTTACCGTTGTGTCAAAACTTCAGATTTTAGAATTTCGTTATTGTGCCTTCTATTTTATAAACGTCAGTTTTTATCAAAATTAATTTGCGTAAATCTTTGTTTTGTGTTAGCAGCTGCCTCGAAAATGAAGAAAAACATTTTCAATATTTGACATTTGCTGTGAAATTAGAGATTTTGGAAAAAATTTTGCTACGCCATTGGATTACTAGGAGATTTTCTTTTTAAGATTTCAATTGTACCAACCTGTGTATTTGGTTGCCTACATACCAAGCCACAATCATTTTAGCTCACCCTGTACAACTTTTTAGAAAATCACATAACGAGCCACGCCTACTTTGTGTTTTTCTAAAAAATTGAGAATTTGAGCACCTGACGTAGTGGAATAAAATCCGAATTTAAAAGAATACGAAGAACATAAACGCTATTTTTAGTAATTTTGTAACTAGGATTAACCTAGGACTGAAAAATTCAATCCAGTCCCATATTCAGTCCAATCACAATCCAATCCCGCGAGATAAACGTAATCATTGTATCTGAAGTGTATTATGATTCACACCAAATTTCAAATCTCTAGGTCAATCAGTTTTCATAAAAATGACGAAAAAACTACTTTTAGACACAATATTTAAAGAGCTGTAGTTCCCTTAGAAAGAGAAATCGGACATATATCGATAGGAAATTTTTCTTAAAATTAATCGTAGAATCACTTGCTACAATTTGGCTGCTTAATTTTGGAATACCCTGTATAAACTATAAAGTAGACGACAAAAAGATAACACATTCAATTGCAGCAGGTGAGGCGTGTGAAAGATCTAAATCTGAACAAGGTTGATTTAAGTTTTCACATATTAGTTCATGGTTTGTAAGGTTTCACATAAACGAAATTCTTGTTCAACTGTAAAGTCCTATGTATGATAGGGCGTACTTTTTGAACAATGATAAAAAAAATCGTTTTTATAATTGTTCAAAAAGTACGCCCCTATCATAGGCTCTACATGAAAAACAAATATTCTATATGAAAACTAAATTCAATTTGATTGGAACTAGGCATCGTTTTTGTTAAATTATTGATTACAAATGCCCAAAAAACAATGTTTACTAGCGAAAAGTATGCTTTTCAAACATTTCGCCGAGTATCTTCTTAATTTTCCTCGATTATAGTTTAGATCTTGGTGGAATAATACCAAACAAAGGGTGTGTTTATAATCAGTTGTAGTTGTAATTTTATTCTGTAAATTTTTAGTATGTTGTTTATATGATAATGTACTATCCAGGGTAGCTCTTAAATACGAGTATGCAGGAGTATTACAAAATTTAGCATTTTCATCATTCCAAGAAATATTTAATTTGAGATTTGCATTTTTATTATTTAAGTGGAAAAGAATTGATATTATTTTAGAAGGATTTGGAGGCAGACTGTTTTTCATAACAATTGCACAGTTTTTAAGCGTAGAAGATGAAACTATTAGTGTTTGGAAAAATAGGTTGATCATTTGTATAAATGTTGAATAAAATAGGAGCGAGAACACTACCTTGTGGAAGACCATTCTTCTGATTTCTCCATCTAATTTGTTTACAACCTAATTTACTCGAAAGCGTCTATTTTCTAATGGATTCGTATCGTATACCGAAGAAAGGTCATCAAAAACAGCACCTGTTATTAAATTATTCTGAAAACCATCTTCAATATGTAAGGTTGAGGATTTGTGCTGAACTTGATTTACCAGGAAGAAAACCAGCTTGTTGATGTATAAGTTGATCATCAATATTTGAAGATAGTCTACATAATGACATTATTTGAAAGGAAACAACATAATAGTGAAATAGGTCTAAAATTTTTGGCATTATTAAGTGATTTGGGATATCAATTATTTTGGTTTTTCTCTTTGGTATATTCTCTTCAACAATACAATTATTAAAAAATTCTAGCAACCATTGTTTAGTTTTAATACCAAATCTTTTTATCTATCTGTTCCTTTTTTATATCATCAACTCATTCATTTCAAAGGACATAGAACGTAGATTCTAAATTATTTTTTAATCTTACTGATTTTCCATTCAAAATTAGTTGATGAGGAACTAGCAGAAACAGTGCAATAAATTTAGATTATTTGGATGAATCACTACAAAGCTTATTAATTACAATTAACAGGCTTGTCTACTTGAATATTAAATAATTATGTTTTTTCTATGCCTTAATATTTATAACCAAAAGGAGGAAAGTATCACTGAAGGAGGATTATAATATTTAATCTTGATTTTTATTTTGAAGGTATAATAAAATTTCCAAATATGAATAAACTTTCTTTAACTGTTTCCACTTATAAGTCCATCTAACCTAAATATCTGTAAAATGACAATAAACGGTGTAATTTACTCAAATTTAAACAAGATGAAACTTTCCATTTTGAATTATTTTTTTTTGCAAAAATTACTTCATCGTTAACGTCTACGTTACTTTATTAGCAATAAGCTCTCAGATCTTCATGTGTATTATAATAAAAACAGAAAAGTGGGTCAAAAGATAACCAGCGTCCATTAAAGTTTTATTTGTTGCCGGTCATTTCCCAGCAATCAAGCTTGATGTACAATCCCAAAATAGACATAAATTGGCGAGAAAACATTGCTTCAAATAATGGCATAACAATGCAGAAGAGGCTGTAAACTGTAAAGATATCTTGAGTTTACAGAAATCGTGGATTAACGGTAAGTGAGTGGGTGGAGGGGTATGGATTCAGGCCACAGATAAGCACCAAGAACAGCATGCGATCGTAAACTTACAAATTTACATTGCGGCTGTTCACAACGTTCAACTACTCTCAAAACGCACGTTGTTGCAATTAATAAATGAATAATGGTTAAATCACTTTGCACAATAACTTATTGAAAAGTGCATAATATCTCGCGGCTTTGTAATTACAAAACGCCAAATTCGTGATTGAAAGGTGCAATTAGCTCCAAAGATGGTTAATAACTTAGCTTTTATTACGATTATTATTGTTTTTACACCTCACTTCATGAAAAAATAATTTGCTAAATAAAAATTTATTTATCGCATTAGAAAATCTTATGTAAGATCTTTCGAGGTCGGAAGAAGTCGAGTATCAAATTCCTTTTCATATCACCATATTGCCTTGTTTTTACCTATCATAAAAAACAATCTTAAATGGAACTATAATTAGTAAAAATTAAATCGTTTATTTATATTTACAATCTGTCAAATTATCTAAATAATTATAACTATAATATGTTAATTGATTAATTAAATTTAAAAAGTTCGTTCTACACATAATAAATCGCTAACCTTTAAATTTAGTTGTTAAAATCAAAATCTATTATTTATTAAGGTAATTACAGGTAATTTTTTAATTAGTTTATATTAATGATCTTGTTTATATGGTATTTTTTATTGGTATAAATTTTCTTGCTTTCCATAGTTTCCTGAAGGTTTTTTTACGTAACGTATTAATAAAATATTCTTGTAAATAATTGAATTAAATTAATGAGATTTAGTTAGTATTGTTGTTTGCATTTGATTTTTACACTTCGTGCTTGGAATATTATATCTTTTTAGAGAAAAGGTATTGCTTTACATATTTATTTCTTTAACTCGTTTTTAAATGCAGAAAGTAGTTCAGAAACCTTTTAATGGCTCGTGGCCTAAAATTGGAATATAAGATTTAGACATTTTCATAGAAAAATGTCGTATTTAATCTTTCAGTAAACTTACATATTTTATTTTAAAATTTACTGCATGATTTGTTTTCCTCTACAAATATTTTTGATCCATAAAACAAATACCGCAACTTTTATGAAAGAATAATAATATCTAGGAATAAAGAAAACTTATATAAACAACATAATAGTGAGATAGGTCTAAAATTTTTGGCATTATTAAGTGATTTGTGATATCAATTATTTTGATTTTTCTCCATATCTTTGGTATATTCTCTTCAACAATACAATTATTAAAAAATTATAGCAACCATTCATCCATAAAACAAATAGCGCAACTTTTATGAAAGAATAATAATATCTAGGAATAAAGAAAGCTATAAATTCTACTGCTACAGTATACGAGATTTCGGAGATCAGATGCGACCTCTGGTGGTCATTTGAAAAGCTAATAGTTAATAACCTATTTATGTAAACTTTCGGTACTTATAAATCAATTTTTTAGTCACAAAAAGTGCTATAAAAGCTAAAACCAACAAAACTCAACTTTAACAAAATTCATGTCAAAATAGCACCATATAAGTAGGGAAATTCCCAATAACAAATCTTACAAACCTGGACCTCAATAATCATTAGTATCTGATAGATTTTCATCCAAAACAATAAGTAAATAGATTTAATAACATTACACAGATAATTCGGATTACAAATCACAGCGTAGAGCAATGTTGTTCTTGTAGGTAAACCGCAATTTTGTACAAGTAAGTTCATAAAAGGGCCAACGCCGACAAACTAACTACATCTTTTCCAATTATTTTGTATCAGAAAACATCAATTCCATTTCAGAAATCATCAATTGTAATTCAGAATAGTCGATTGTATTTCAGAAAGCATCAATTATATTTCAGAATAATCAACTTAATTTCAGAAAGTATCGATTGCATTTCAGAAAAGATCAATTGTATTTCAGAAAAATCAATTTAATTTTAGAAAAGACCAATTGTAAAATATTGATGAATCTAAGAGTTTTTGGCGGTTATTGTGCACGTGAACCATAACAGCACATACAGTTCATCAAAAATGTGCTTTGGTAATTTATGATTACACCACTAAAATATTGGGCTTATTTATGTTAAACCCAATTGAAATAATTTGTTCTAAGATTTAAGCAGTATTGTTTAAAGACAACTTCGGAATTCTCCTCATAAAATGGCCAGACTAACTCAACAGGAGTTTTTGCACCAATTCAACATTCAGCTGATTTCCAAAACCATCAGAAAATGGGTGTGTTGCTGTAGGAAAAAATAGGTAAATTTCCAAGAAAAAAACGAGATCCCGAATGGAATTTGCCTGATCGCATTTGAATTGGACCATGAAAATATTGAATCCCCGGTCTTTTGGAGCGATGAAAGTAAATATATTTGGTTAAGATGTTAGAAAATACGTTCGTCAACCCATAAACCAAAATAACATCAACGATGCCAAATGTCCAACATTCAACAAGATGGTGGGTCTATTACGGTATGAGGTTTTTCTTGATTTGGGCAAGTAGAGGCCAAAATGGATCATTTTCAATAAAAAAGCCTTTAAGAATTCCAAATTTTAAGATTTTCTCCAGAAGAAATATCACTATCATTATTTGTTATTGGACATACAAAAATGCAGTACTTTGTCCCGACCAGTCCAAAGTCAAATGAGACAACCTGTATAAATGAGAGCACGTGAGAAGGAATGATGTCACACAATTGTATCCCAAAAATGCGTTATCATTGTGAGTCTATATTTCCAATGTCTTTGGGGGTATTTAGGTAGTTTTATGACCAGTATGCGTGTATTAAATCAAAATACAGTCGAACTTCCATATAACGTTTCATCACGGGAACCTTAAAAAAATTCGTTATATAGAAAATTCGCTATATAGAAATTCGTAATTATGATATAAAAAAATTGTTATTTACTGTATAGCTCTTTATTTTAACTAAAAATATGAAAAGGCGTTGTTTTTAATGCGCATGTTTTGTAAAAACTAAATTTACTACAAGTCGGAGGTATAACTTATATGTAAACCTTATAAAAAGACTCGACAAATCTCGGAATTTACGTTCATTTCTAAAAATTCTAATTACCTACCTGATTTTCTATTATTCTTTACTCTAATATAAAATTCTCCGAAATTTTTAAAATTAGCCACCCATTGACTAAAATTTATGAAAGATTCTAATATTTACGTAAAAAAAATCGTTGTACGGAAACTTTAATTCGTTATAAGGAGTAAAAATACATTAAAAACGCCTTCAAGGTGAAGATTCTCAAAAAAATTCGTTATATGGAAGTTCGTTATAGGGAAGTTCAACTGTAAATATATTTGAAACTGCAACGACATATCGAAATATCTCCAAAAGTAAGAGTTTTAGAAAAAAACGTTTCAAATAAAAATTATTTGGTCTTAAAGGTGCCACAGAATGAGAACAGTTAGTTTTCACCTGGAGGAAAAAAAGAAGATTTTTTCCTGGATTCAGATTCAAATAAAAAAAATATGGGTTTCCATTTGAAAAAATGAGTTAGGGTTAGAATGACCATGAAGAAGTCCTCCAGGTGAAAACTAACTGTTCTCAATCTGTGGCCCCTTTAAGACCAAATAATTTTTATTTGAAACGCTTTTTTTTTCTAAAACTCTTACTTTTGGAGTGCATATATCCACTGTTCACTTTATCTCGACCACCCTGTATATTTATAAAGTTTTGTACTTTTTTCCACCACTGTATTGATGATGAGCATCGTTCGAAAAAAAATACACGATATAATGGACCATCAAACAATATTTAAAAACAATACCTTCGAAACGGTTGTGAGAAAATCAGGTGACCTTATCCGATTGTTATCTGTCACCACCTTATACATATCCACTTGGGTACATTTTCGAACGCCCTCCTGGTTTCACAACTCAAATTTATTCTAAATTTTAAAAGATTTTTTAATGTTCATTTGTTTATTTAACAATTACAACAATAAAATGTAAAGTGTATTGTCTATTTTTTATCCAAAAAGATTAAGGCTATGTTGATGGTAATGATTACGTGAGAATTGTCAAGGTTACTTTGTTTCAATTGTCTTTAAATTGACCTCTTCCTGGGGGGTCGTTCAATTCAAATTATATCAGACAACATAATCTACACCTCTGACTGCACACAGTAAAATTCGTGAAAATTACATCGTAAGCCTATCGCGAGATAATCGAATGATTTTTTGCTATTATGTTACAATAAAAGCTGAAATGCTCTCCCACGAATTTATTTCGATCTTGCCACTTCCAAATGAAATTTTATATCGTGTCAGGTGCCGCTAACATAATGAACAGTTGAGTAATGTTTTTTCTTATTCCATAAATTTGTTTTAACTGAAATTATTGTTTACGCAGGATGTAAGTTAATTAAATATTACCGTTTTATTGTTATTACATTTCAGTGTTGAAATTTTAATTATTTTATTACTAGTTTTATAACTGATTGCGAAAAATTTTTTTGAATGAAAAAGTTGGTTTTGGGAACTTGTGGCGACATGAGCTGTTCACATACATACAATGATTTTTAACATCATGAGATATATTATCCCCCAACATGAATTATTATTATTTGAGTCGTGAATAAAGTGGAAACCTGACAATGTAGAAGTACTTGATTATTTAACTTGAATTATCATAAAAACCAGGTGCGTCATATTGTTATCATGTAGGATTATCTTTTTGATGCAAACATAATTGCACATTATTATTTAATAAAAAAGTAAACCTAGGTAAAATTAATAAACATTTTCCATATAGGTACTAATTTTTTTTGTATTTTTACATATATTACCCAGTTGTAACTTTGAATTTCATTAAATTAATATTCATTTGGGTATCATTTAACCGCAATTTAGTTAAATTGTAAAGTGTTTATTGATTGCGTGATCATAATTAAAACACTGTTCTTTCCATACCAATTTATAGTAGGCTTTAAAATAACTTGTGGTATTTTCAATTAATTTATGTAAAATTAATTAATACACACTTCCCTTAAAGGACTTTCGGTATATTTTATATTATAGAACCAGCTTAGTTTTTAGAAGTAAAACTTGTTTATTAAACCAATTTACGTTAATAATTCAAACGACTGTAAGTCAGATTTATGCTTAAAAGTGTCGGAATGGATAAGCATAAATATGCCTTATAAACTCTTACTTTCATTGATTAGCTGGAAAACTGCAAGCTGTGAATAATGTTCTAAATTTGTTCGTTTTAAATTCACAATTAGTCTTATGGGATCTTTCAAAATTTCGGAACAAACAGTTTCAATTTTTACTGTTTGGAATGACATAGTCTAGTCAAGTTGTACAACATTTATTAGTGTAATTCAAGGAAAAACCATCTATTCGAACTGACGTTCATGCCCGTTTTCACCAACGATTCCTAAAACTTAGGCATTGCTTATAAGTATTTTTTATTAAATGATTAAAAATACCTACCAACAAGCATTATAAGCAATGTCTAAACTTTAGGAATCGTTGGTGAAAACGGGCATCAGTCTCTTAATTTAAATAATATTTTTAAGTTACGAAAGTGTGTTTAATATATGTATTTGATATAACCGCTTCGTTGAGATATTTGAGTTAGTCCAAATTTAAAATGACCGAGTATAATTTTTCGAGCGATATCTCGGTATTATTCGCGTTCTTTCGGAGTTTGTAATGACCAAAAGCGATTTCATATGACTTTTTTTCGTTGGTTAGTGATTAACTAAACATTTGACAACTTCTTCGGTTTTTTCTTCCTCATTCGAATTGATAGAAAGAGATTGGACGAATAACCAAAGATCCAACCATGATTCCTAGCACGGTTTCGGTTAACCAAACTTTAATTGGCTGGAACCAAACGATTTGTGATTTCCAAAATTAGTCATTCGGGTGCCGTTGGTCCAAATATGACAGATCAATCTAAGAACCAAAGACGAAATCGCTTCAAGTAAAGACGAACCGGAGTTCATTCAAGTGATAACAGATGTTGATTAGTATTATTAACTGTAAAAATTGTCCTTGGTCATGATTCGAACCTCCAAATACATGTCTCATGTTTACACTACCTAGTACCTAATTTCGAATATGTTCAATTTTTACATATCTATTGATGAATGATCTTGCAGCTACCTACCCAAAGTTCGAAATTATGTTTTAAGATGGAAAAATGTGGCCAGTTGAACTTTGTTGGGTGCAAGACGATGATATCATAAGTTATGAGATAATAGTATATTATTCAACGAGCGAGTAATGATAGCCATTATTCACGAAGGCCTAAATTGCGACACGAGCTGGTAGGAGAGTGTCGTAACAGGCTTGAGTGAGTAATGGCTATTTACTCGCGACTATTTAGAATACTATACTTTTTCCATGACTTTTTATTTTACGGCGGTTTTATGAATAAGATTATTTTTCGTATTTCTGACATTTCTTTACACGCAGCGCCACCTCTATATTGCAAGGTTAACTAAAATACCGTGTCGGAACTGAAATGCAGCTTTCTGAAAATGCGTGTGGGAAAGCAAAACCGGAAAGATAGGATATGTTGATATAAATACATTATTTATATGCTTTCGATGTGAGCAACATCCAACCTATGATTACCTTTAGTAGGTAGAAAATCCAAAATTTAAATTTTTGATGGAGATAGATCTCATAAAGAAAATAAACTCAATTTTTATTTTTCCATTGTCAAGTATTTTTTATTACAATAAAAATCGGTAATGGTTTCTCCCTCGGTTTCTCCTCATCGATACTAGTTGGATTTCTGATTTCCAAAAGTGTTTCAGGCGGGAAAAATTGTGGCTTATGTGGTTATCAAGAAGAAGCAAAGTCATCATCCAAGCAAACTTAGGTGTGTTATACACTATATTTGATGACTTCTTGTTAGATCTAAATATGAACATAGCGAAATTATGGAAGATTAAGCTTCACCCTAGGCTTTTTTCAAAGAGTGTGGAAATTTACCTGAAGTACCTCGTAGCATCGGTAATGTTGATCCAGACAATTTGAACACATGTATACCTTTCTAGTTATGTTTACACTGACCCCATCTCTGTTTATCCAATCGAAGGCAAGTGAAAATAACTGTTGGAAAAAAGAACAATTACAGAAAAGAAAAACTCTATAAAAACATCGAAAAATAGTTAGCACTTCTCTAAACTCGAGAAACTATTTAATTCCAGAAACATGAGTCTAACAGCAATAATGAAACAGAAGGTAAAATATCTTTCGCAAACTCTCCAGGAGATGGAACATAATTAAAAGAAGACCAAGAAAATTAAAAGCATAAATTTACACTTGCACCAATCTAGGTGCAATGGTAATTTTGTGCATGTAAAACACTATGAACGTGAAAAAATGAACCCTTTAAACTTCATCGATTATTTATCAGTTATCGATTTGTAAAATCGTCTCTTAAAAAACGAGTTCACACTTCCTCGAGTTACCGTACTTTATATTTTTATATAATCTGTAAGTAATTATTTAATTTAGTTTTAAGTATCAATTTATTTGATTATATTCCAAAAAGTGTTGAATGTATTTAATTCAATCAGGTCAAACGTGTAAACACTAAAGATTTTCTCTGAAGACTCTCTCAAATTAATACTTTTCAAATATTTTTTTTCAGATTTACATAAGCTTCTATTGTTTTAAAAAATTACATAACACACGCAACTTTAATAATTCATAATTACAAAATAATACCATTTATATAGACAAGAGATCATTATGGATTTAACAACTATATTTTTAAGCATGTCCTTAAGACGTGTATTTATTCTATTAAAAAAGAATACTTTTTTCAACCATTTTATTATGTTTTACCTCAACATTTACTTTACAATCTAGTTTATGAATTAAAAATTAACATGAAATTAACGTGTGAATTTATTTAATTTTTAATTATTGTTTAGTTAAATTGTTTACTATTACTTTCATTGTTTTTAAATTTGTTCCGGCTTTCATTCTCTAGGAAAACGTTTTAGTTCGCAATCTCTCCTAGTTTCTCTGTGGATAAATATATCATATATCATTTATATACTTAAAAATAAGAAAACTCTTTAACCCAAATATCGAATATCAAAAACTTTGTCCTTGATTATCATTCTTAAAATAGTTCACAACTCACAACCACATCTAGTAAATAAATGAATTGATTATGGCTAAATTCATATTACAAAAATTAAGCCTAGCATGATCGAAATTCATATTTTGAGAATACTTAATAGTACCTATTAAAAAATGTATTTTGTACATTTTCAATATACATATGTATTCTATTTTATAGACAAAGTCTTAAAAAACTAAGTTTTCTGAAAATTATAAAACGTAGTCTAAATAAAATCTCGACTTCATACTTTTCCAAAATTTGTTTCGATCTTCATTTTCCTAAGTTATTTTTTAATAAGTCATAGTGTAAAATTTAAAGACGAGGTTTTCCAGAGATGAGTTTTTCCGCCATGATTAATACCCAGATTCTGGTCAAATCATTTATGTTTAAAGGCCTTTAAATTTAAATTTGTTATATGGGTTGTAATGGACAATTTCCATGGATACATTATTTGTTTTAAATTAAAGGCCTTTAATTTTGACCAGAATCTGCCCATTAGTGACCTAAACTTTTTTAAATGTTCTGCAATCTATGACGATATACGTTAATTAAATTTTAATTTTCCAGAGTACAAATTAGGTCCAAGTTGATTGAAGTGATGAAGTACCTATTAGTTATTTTCAAGTTTGAGTTATTTTTTCGAATGTTTAATAATAAAACTATGGGATTGGAATACTTTTATACTTTAGAAGCAAGAGACTTCAACAATTTCTCCAGAATTGCAATATTGACTTATTTAAGCACCGAAAGATTATATTACTTCACAGTGCAAACACTGTTCACTGAACTGACACGATGTGGCACGCACGTCTAGAGACTGCAGTTCGGCTTAAATTTCCTTGATAACAAAAAATATTCTAATTTTAAGAGGCTAGACGGTAAATTTTAAAAGATGCTCAATAAATATTTCCGTTTTGGGTCATAAACATTTTTTATCTGAGCTATTCTCAAAGTTGGTACCCAAAACAGCTTGTAATTATCATTTTCTTCAAAATTTCTTTTGGTAAGTTCAAATAAAGTTTAATACTCCTATACAAAGAAAGTACTTTATTACAACTGCAACACGTGCTTTAAGTTGTCTCCTTGAAATCCCTTTGGTATCTTCAGTATTTAAAATAAGAATGCCCTTGTAATAAATAATATTATAAAAATCCTACAGTTTTCTTCTAATATTATATTATGTACACTATTTTAATATTCCGTTATTTTTAATAGGTTTACAATATTCATTAATTTCTATTCTTAAGTTTATTTTATAGCATTCGTTCTTGAAAGGTAAGATCTTAAATGTCACGCTAAAGTTAATATAAGCGATTACATAAATATTAAATTTATACCGTTAATTATATTTATTTAATACACGTGAGGGTGTTAATTAAATTACCAATGTCCCAACAGAAAGTTTGCTTTATAAAAAAAATCATACAGTATTTCCGTAATATGTACTCGCATTCATAAAGAATAGTTTCGTTTTATGAAACTGTTAAAAGGTTATTTTGCTGTAAATTATGTTGATCTTACAGCCGATTTCGTTCGCAATTTTATGATATCGTAAAATTTCTCATGATGTATTGAAGAATTTCTTTGAGAATTCTTGCAGAATCTAGTCTAATCTCGTACACATCATTTAATGCATAAACATGCTTAAGAGAATATGAATTCATCCGGAATAAATTTGAGTAGGCGACTTATTATGCTTTTGATGGTTTGCGATCATGGAATAATTCAACTAAACCTAACTACTGTACATTTTCAAGAACGTGTCATTTTTGCGTTTCGGGCTATATTTAATAATATTGTATTCAAGTACACTTTCTCGTCTTAAAAATTTTGAAAATAAATACTTAAATATGCAAACTGATTTTTTGTTAACTTTATTTTTTTTTTAACTAAAGTAAAATGTGTATTTATGTGGGATTGACATTAATTTATATTCTTCATAACTAGTATGAATTACTGTTAACTCAATTAAATGATTATTTTTCAAAAACAAGATTTTTGACCAACTGCATTATTCTAAAGTTACCTTCAGCAAATTTTTTAAATCCAACTGTTTAAAGGAGTGTGATCCTACATTTACAATGATTGTTATGACATTTTGCTCGTGCAGTAATTTTAGTCTTAAAACTTTAAGCGACGTTACTTAATTCAAAGAAAATTAAAAAAGGAAAAGTAAAATAAAATTTAAAAAAACTGCACTTATTGTAGACTCACTATAAACCATTTTACATAACTTCTGAAAAATAATGCCTGTTTAAACAGCTATTATGATCCGAAATGCTTTATTTTTTGTAGAAATACTTGCAAAGTAATCAAGTTTATGCCGTTTAAATAATTAGAAAAAATGAGAGGAAGTGTTTCTTGTAATTACACAAAATTTGTTCATATATATTTATAAGTTTGTATCTACTTGTTTTTAACTTATGTAATTAGATGTTTTTAATATTTATGCCATGATAAAATTTCTAAAATTACATAAATAAATAAATTTGTCGCTCATTAACATTGAGATTAGGACTAAGAATACACTTTACATCCACTAAAACAATATTAACAAATTGCTTCCTATTTGGTTTATGCTAATTTTGAACAGCTGTTTTAGCAGATTTATATGCAAATTAAATACTTAGTATTAATTACCACGTAAACGCATTTTCTTACTTAAATAATATTCTTATAAAACGAATTCGCAATTATTTCATAATTGAGATTAAAGGTTAAGCATATTCGGTTCTTATAAGTTTCTAATATTCTAATTACAAGATATTGCCTTTTGTTCAACCAAAAAGTGAGAGCTGATATATTGGGTAACAATTCTTATCCCATTCGAAAATAAACAATCAATTGCAGTAATAAAAAGTGCACAATTCTCCACGGGCATTGGAACTGAATTCAAATTACTTAAGTTTCATAAAAATGTGAATCACGAATCACGATATTCAATCGCAAATATAATGAATTTTGAAATTGCATCTTGCCCTTGCTTTAATAATTTAAAGTATAAATTATTATTTCCTGGAATTAATAAAACAATAAAGAGAGTTTAACATTAAGCGAATTTTTCACAACATATATATACAAGTGTGTTGCGTTTCAAATAAAAAATTTGAAAGTTAATAATTTGAAAATATAATACCAAGAAAGTAGAATAAAATCACGTCTCTGCGACTTTTTGTTCGAAATTTTATATAAAATATGATATCAAGTTTCTAAAAATTATTGATATTTTCATGTTGCAATTTTTAAATTTAACTATTTTTTAAGATGCATTTCCTAAATATTTTAATTCTTTTTAAGATTTTGGGATGTACATTTTTTAACGGTGCAGAGGGCAACTGACCCCCTACATTTCATCCATTTTTTATTTACGAAGTAGATCTTAAAAAAAAATCTAAAAAAAAGTTGCGATTTTTTTAAAGCTATACTATGGGCATGAAATTTTACATGGAAATTGGTAAAGGTTGGCGGTTTCAAATTTTTACCAATGGCAAATACCGTGGATAGACACCATTTAAAAAATAATTGGTTAAAATCGGTAGTTTACAAAGTAGGGAAGCAAATAAAAAGTATTTGTCCAGGACTGAATTTCGAATTTCAAAGTCTACGTCGAAAAAGCTTGATTTCAAACCACGAATTTGAGGGCGTATCAAATAAGCGCTCATTGCCTGAAGAATCGTAGTAAATAGATGGCAAATCAAAAAACCACATTTTTTGCATGGGCATCTTGATATGAAAACTACAGTTGAGGCACTTTTGCCGCCCAAAAAAACGTTAAGTTTGTACAAAGTTGCGCCTGGAGACTTTAAAATCGTTCTGATGAATCCTCAGGATGTGAGAATATAATGGGCCAAATTTCGTAACTTCCATTTAAAACCGGACGGAGCTGCGATTTTTCAATGTTGACGCCGCCGACGACCGGAGAAAAAGCAAGAATTATCGACCATTTTTGAGATTTTTATCAAAGTCTTCTGGTGGTCCAATAAATGTAAAATTCGTAAACCACCTAAAATAAACATCCTCTTTACGATGGATCTCTAATTTTGAAAATCCGATGAAAAAACTAAAACCGTCCGATTTCGAGGTAAAAATACAAAAGGGGTTGTATCTCCTTAACAGATACATCCAGGCGGATCAAAACCATCGTTTTCAGAATTTAGTTATCCATAACGCCAAATTCTCGAAGGTCGAAAGGGACACAAGGCTGACATTGATAAATGACCGAAAGAAAAAATAAAAAAAAAATGAATATTTTTCGGAAACTAAGAATTGTATAAAATAAATTTTACTACTCAGTAACGCACCACTGTTAGTGCGTTACCGTTACTAGCCATAGTAACGAACCAAAATAGAAGAAAAAAAATCAAATAAAAAGTGTTTGTTCCATATTTTTGAAGTTTCCGTTTCTTGAAAATTTATAGCATTTTTGCAAAAAAATGCACCGTTAAACTTTTATACCAAGTCATCATTTACTAACATTTTATTTGAATAAAAAATTATACAAAATTTTGAAATTAAACATTTTTTTATTTTGTGCACATTGGCCTTTTGTTCACGTCGGCTTTTTTATCCATGTCGGCCTTTTGTCTACGGCGCCCTTTTGTCCCGCTTTCCTTTATAACATACTAGAAACTAGAATGTGATTCTATTCGGGCTGAATTTCGGAAATTAGCTTCAGGGGCGAATAACTTAATAAATCATTAATCGTTAACACTTTCGTCTTTGAATTTACTCATCAATCCCTGACTACTAAATTACAACTCCTTACGCAAAAAACTCCTTTTCGCTTCGCAATTCGTTGTAGTAGTGTCTACTATGTTAATCCAAATTTTGAGGCCTTCCTGCTGACAATAAAACATTAAAGTGTTTGAAGGGGATAATTTTTACTTCTTTAAAAAATATATTGTTAAAGGAAATTCCACAGTTCTTATCCGTAAACAAAAAATATAGGTATATTTCAGAACTTAATTTATAAAAATTATGTTTTTTGTAATGCTTTAATAAGTTAATCGTGAGAAACATGATTCCAAATAAATGATTTTCTTAAATGTATTAAAATTAGTATACTACACTGGTCACCCAGTTTCAGTAAAAGTTAATCATACAAGCTTAAACTTCCTTCTTACTCCCTTTTAACCTCGGCCTAATTAGTATTGTTAAAGTCTTAATTTTGAACCAATTAAAGGTGGAGATAATAAATAATCGCTAATGTTTACGATCCTATATTTTTATTCTCTGCTGGAAAGCTTTCAACCGAACAAGCAACAAACAAAAGTTGTGGCATCAAATTACGGGAATATATTTTTAGTTAATGTCCTTTTTGATCGACTCAGCGTGATGCCCTCGTACTTATAATTGACCGATATATTTGCATACTTCCTGAAACCGTCAGGATGAAACGGCGCTAATTAATTTAATTAGTGCACTTAATTGATCTTTTAAAAATAGATTGCGCGATTAGTAATAAATATTTTAGAACCGTTCAGTAGTAAATAAGGTTAAGTAAAATTACTTCGTTAATATAATTATACGTTGATGAGGATAAATTTTTTTAAGATTTTTTACGTATTTCTTTACCTATAATAAAATAAAGGTTGAGGTTGATTTTTGTATATCGCTCTTGTTTTCTAATCGAGTGACATAGTTTCTTTTGATGATAAATAAAGCCAATACATGTTGGCGATTTCGAACAAGCATAAATATGCAAATAAAGTAAATAATATGAGTACCCCCATTTACATTCAGTGTTGGTCTGACCTGAGATTAGAAAACTGTTCCCCTTTTTAATTGAGATTTAGTACTCGCTATTTATTTAAATGGTCCTACCCAATATTGTATGTTTCACCACAAACCTTAGTTTTTATTAAATAATCTCACTAAGCACCAAAATATTAACAGTGAAAGTGTGCATTAGAAAATGACATTTCCGCCTATTGTACAATTGCACCATGTAATTTAGTGAGTTGCTATTAGCGATTCATTACACTGTTTAAAATCCTTACAATATCAAATTGTTGATACGTGAGAGATATTAATGTCATTCTTTTATTTTCAGTATAGCTTAAGGCAGTTGGATTTATCGTTACTCTCACAACTCTGGTCTTTGAACGAATCCATCCAGGACTTCCGAAATATTTTGCAAGAACAGGATGAAAGAAGTATATTATCTCCACCTTCGCCTTCACCGACTCCCTCTTCTGGTGATGATGCTGATGGCGACGAGTTTTATGCGCCCTCTCCTAGGTTTCGAACCGCACCACCACCACCCCCTCACAGAAGACCTAGTAATAGCTCTACAGGGACAGGATCAAGTGTTTAGGTAATTTGATTATTTTATCAATAAGTACATAATTTTCAATAGACTTGTGAACAATTACTTATTTAAGAATAAATCAATATTCTCGCATTAAAATATTTTTAACGTCAAGTTACCTCGTTTGCGGCAGTCTATTAAATATTTTTTACATAACGGGATGTTGCTGATTTTGCAACCTCGGCTGAAATTCACTCATCCCAGTGCAATCCCGACGTTTACAATGATTTTAATGGCAGGAAATAATGAACATCAAGAGATTACCTACTCCTACCTACTACATAGGGTATATGCAAAAATTATAAATTCAATAAATATGGAAAATAGATAAAACTTGAGGAAAGTGCTTGTTGAAAATTTGAATAAAATATTATACAATCAGGATAAAATAAATTCCATATATCCAACTTGAACTTGTTTATATTACCATATGATTTCTACATGTTTCGCCTTATCGGCATCATCAGGCAACTAATGAGAATACAAGTTATATGTATAATCAACTTACATGAAAAATTAAGGAAATCATACTAATGAAAACAAAGGATAATAGTTTCGTCAATTTTGATACAAAGTTTTATGTAATATAGGGTTGCCATCCGTCCGGAAAAACCCAGATATATCTCATGTCCCTTTTTTCATGCATCCGACCAAAGTCCGGTAGGAATTTCGATATGTGTCCGGGATTTTTTTATTCTGCAGAAATGTCCCAGTTGCATTTCTAATTTAAAGAAGGCATCATGGTTTGAGTTATACATTTTTCCTCTTTTTTGGAAATACTAATGTGCTAATCGAAAGTCCTCAAAAATTGTCAAAAGATCATTGCAAAGTGTGTAAAAAATATTAAATGGAAAAACCCGGAGCATAAATAAAATACAGGAATTCAACCAATTTGTTTGCGATTTGCGACTAGTCAAAAAATTATTTAAGTTAATTAATTTATGTTTAAATAACGTTCAAATAAATTATGTAATTAGTCAAACTCTATTTGTGCCAATTTTTCAAATAAAAAAACAATCGTTCTCATGATTCTTGTACCTACACTTACTGATTTTCTCGGTGTTGACCTACTAAAAACGATCGATTATAAAAACGTAATTTATTTTGAAATGAAAATTAACAAATTACTTTCCTTAACTTATGGAGGTATATTGTGTAGAGTTAATTAGGTAAAAAATATTATTTATTTAACCTACTTTTAACAAAAAAGGAATAATAATTATGAAATTGGTGGTCAATTTTTTTTGCTGAAATCTTATGAAGGCAAAAGTTTTTAGGTCTCTATTAATACTTGGTTGTAAAAGAATATAATATACCTACATCAAATAAGCAATATTATATTAATTATTGTTAAACGATAGCAGGTGTAACCTACACTAATGAAGATGACATTTAAGTAATCTCTAATTTTCTTAATCCTAAATCAAATGCTTCCTCCGCTGAAATCTCCAGCAGATTAGCGAACGTTAATACAAAATTTATGGTGTGCTTAGATATTAATATTTAATATTCAAGAATTATATTAACATAAGATTTAAAATCTGGTTGCTTATAAGTATTACCTGCTTCTGTTTTCGACAAAAAACTTGTGTTACCAACGTTTTAATTATCTATTTAATCTATTTACATAATATACTGCGCTCCAAAAGTAACGCATATTTCCATTTTTTGTTAATAATTTTTATATCCAATAAAAAATAATGAAATTGAAAAAAAATAATCAAAGATAAAAATTTAGATCTATGAAAGAACGTAACTTAAAAACGAATATTTCCCCCTCTAGCATTAATTACAGCCAAACAACGATCTCTCATACTACAAACTAGGCCAATTTGGTCTTGGTCGATTTAATTCCAAATTTCTAACAACCTTCGGGAAAGATCATTTAATGTGTTTGTAGGGTTAGAAGTCGTCTTAATCGTGTTTACATAATGTTTCACATATGTTCAATGGGATTGAGATCTGGACTCCTCGGTGGCCAAATCATGGCAGGAATTCCGACCTTTTGTCGATGCTGTTGCAGAATTTTAGCTATATAAGGTCAAGGATTATCTTGCATTAGTAGGAAATTCTGTCTCTTCTGGTCTTCTAAACAGTCTATTCCGCCTATCATCAAAGTAAAGACAAAACATCTGAAAACAAAACTCGTACCGAATCCTCATTTACTCAACCAGCCTGTTCACAAGTGAACTGTAATCTTTGCTTTCTGTGTTGCCTGGTGAGCAATGGACCGGTGGCTAATCTTGCAAGTCTTCACCTCTAAGTATTTTGGCTTATTTTGTAACAGTCCTCAAATTCCTTTTGCAAAAAATAACTTGTTACGAACCTTTGCCATAATGTACGAATTCTTCTCTATGACCCTGTTCTCTAGTCTTCTTGTGTTATGTCTAGTTTCCGCAAACCGCCTTAGTACTCTGGATATGCTAGATTGGTTTACATTAAACCGTTGTGCAAGCTGAATCTGTGTGTAAAGTTACTTCGTGAAAAGACACTATTCGTACGCACAATCTACCTCAGATAAATTTCGATTTTGTAACTGCCGAGGATTCATTTTGACGAAACATACGTTATGATATTCGAAATTGTGGCGAAAAGCAAAATAAAACTGATATTTGCACGAATTCACGTAACTTTTATAAGCTACAACTTTGTCTTAACAAAACAATATAGGTTTTGGATTTCTAACACTAAGCAATAACAAATAATCCAAAATAAAAGAATATTTATCAAGAAACTCACGAAAACAGATTTTTGATACTTTAAAACGATAATTTAGAATTATGCGTTGATTTTGGACCACAGTGTACATACATATACAGGGTATCCCGTTCGTGTTTCACCAAACGTCAAGGTTAGAAAGTAGGGCAAATTTTATCAAGAAAAAAACAAATAAGTAGTCCATCTTTTATGGTTTGAAAGTTACAGGGGTTTGAATTTTGCATAGCCCGTTTTTGCCAGAAATCAGTAAATGATCAATAGTTGCTTAATAATCAATTTTTATAAGCAAAAGATAAATTTTGATGGCTTTTGAAACAGTTGTATTATTAAATAATTACAAAAATGAAGGCGCACGTCAATTGCAACTAACTATGCATAGAATCAATTCTCATAGGAGTAAGTTTAGAAGGGTCTAGTGAGTGCATAAAAAGAGTTAGGGTTTCAAAATTTTTCATAATTTCTAGAGAATTTAACGAATTTTTAGAAAATTAAAAGAAATCACGCCCTTAATTTTTTTTCTTTTCGATTTTTTTTAATACTGTTGTGGTCTTCAAGATAAAACAAACGTAATTTTACTAAATTACTTTATTTAACAAAAACTAGTGTTGGATGTTAGCTTTAAAAGATTTCAATTACAATCAAGTTGTTCTCAATGTGGATTAAGGCGTACTGACCCTTGGTTCTTAAGATCTAGACACTTTTTGGGGCTTTTGCTAAGTCCGCACTTTTAGCTACACCATGGGAACGGATGTGGACGCAGCACTATTCAACACGCACAGACTCTTTTGAAGAAAAATATGATAGTGACAAAGTAACAATCTTATAACACTTACATAATATAATATCTTATACTTGGGTGGTCTACAACACCCCTCTTCTTAATTGAAAAAGATTGAACAACCACAAGTTGTGAAATCTTTTAAAACAATTTATTGTAACATATCAAATCAAACATGATCTAAAATCTAAAACAATTTTAAGATTAACATACCTACATAAAAATAAAGAACTAAAACTAAAATCCTTATTCATTTTACAATTGATTTTCTACCTCTAATAGGCCTACTTAACTCTATAGGTTTTGTCATGCTAGTCTCTAGAGTCGTCATCGGATGAGCATCACTTAACTGGTTATCAAATTGGTTATCAATAAAAGAAGTTTCACTCTGTTGTATTTTAGATTCAAAATTATTTTTTACAGTTACACAAATTCCTCTTAAACAATTTCCGCAATTATTACCTCTATTACAACGCATTTTACAACAATAGCAATAACAACACAAACAGCTTAAGGTTAACGTTAATATTAATACAGTGGAAAACAAAAAACCATAATTTTCTGAAAGAGAAGAAGGTGACCAATTAAACTTATTTAAATTACTTTCAAGTTCTTCTAGTTTACTACTAGCTAAATTTAAATCGTGTAAATGTACATTAGTCTGTCTAAAATTTGGGTTTAAATTTAAACTTGAAATATTTAAAGACTTTTTCTTTGAGTTTTCATCACAACAATCATCTATTAAACTAACAGCAGGTAAAAATTGATTTGCAAAAATGGAACTAGAAAATGACCTTTCTGGAATTAACATTGCATTCTGACTATAAGCTATACAATTTTCTGAAATAGATAAAGTTCCTACTCCATGTAAAATTTCATCATATAAATTATTATCACACTTAAATGTAACCTTCTCAGCATTGGTCAAAACAAAAATCCATGAATTTGATGATTTTAATTGATGCCAAACGTTTAATTTTAAATTAACAATTCTCTTGTCACAATCTTCAGGTATTGTTTTAACTGAATGAAATAAATTTACTTCACAAATATTATTTGTATGCGTTATAAATATAGGTTGAACTTGCTTACACAAAAATTGTAACTTTAAATATTCTATACAATTTTTAAAATTATCATTATTCATAAGAAAATATTTCTGTCTCAAATCATTTATAGCCAAGTAAGATTTTGAAGGTTGAATAAAAACGAATTTATTTTCAGTAACATGTACAGGTAAAGGTATCATTTCGTATATACTATACTCTTGATTGTTTGTTAATGGTACGTTAATAATGTAAATTAAATTTCCCTCTTTAAAATAAACATCAATATCAATTATCTTTAAAAATATATGAGCATTTTCCAAAATTGGCATAATAGGAAGGTTTAAAGTAGTATTTTTTTTAAAATATTTTGAAATTCTAAAACTAATTTTTTCTGGCGTTAAGATAAATGGATGAAGTTGTCCCCTCTTAGCATTTAATACCGATTCGATTATATTCTGCGTTTCGATTTGATATTGAAAACAAAGCATAGTAAACAATGAAAAATGTTCGTTAATATTTAGTTTGATCTCTAATAAATTTACGTCATCCGTTACATTTACCAAATATCGGCTTAACTTTTTGAGGTTATTCGCTAATATTCCCTCATTTATGTTTAAACTCCCTATAGTGTCGTTAAAATTTGAAATAGTAGTTTTTATTACATGACTTTGATCTTTAATTGTTTCAATTAATTTTTGTTCATTATTTGTAAATTGATTAATTTTCTTACTATAAAATTCTGCATCGTCTTCATCTAGATTTCCGAATAAAAACTTAGTTACTTTTCCTACAGCATTTATTAATCCTCTTTTAACCCGTAAGTGATTATCGTTTCCCAATAGATTATCGACCATATGTCGTTCTTTTTCTAATTTATTTATCAACGCCTTTGTTACTCTTATAAAATTTTCGCAATCTTCCTTAACTCTATTAATACCTACTTGTAAACATAATTTTACCGTTTGCGAGTAATGAATCTGGAGTTGTTTAAATTTTGCGGTGTGTTCAAACATATCGATGTATGTAATTAAAGTCCATTTATCGCTAAACATTTTCAAATTTCCCAATTTTTCATAGTATATCCCGGCGGATTTCTCCAAATTTTGAACCGTATGACCATCAATTTTATCAGATATTATTATTCTTCCAAGGAGTGTTAAAATTAACCTAAAAAAACAAAGTGCATTAATCGTGAAATAATTTTAGTCGATTTTTGTGAACAACCACTTCTTTTCGATTTTGTAAAATAGTATAGTTTACATCTGAATTAACATCAATAATTTCGAAAGGACCGATAAATCTAGAATAGAGTTTTTTACT
Source organism: Stenus bimaculatus (assembly GCA_963971135.1). Classification (NCBI taxonomy): domain Eukaryota; kingdom Metazoa; phylum Arthropoda; class Insecta; order Coleoptera; family Staphylinidae; genus Stenus; species Stenus bimaculatus. The sequence goes on from OZ020180.1 coordinate 21,692,915, forward strand.
TCTATTCGCTCTAGTAGCATTATCCAATAATACAACCTTATCTCCTATATTAAACTTGAATTCAGTTGTACCTTTATCATAATTTTCCTTACTAGTGTGCTTGCGTTTTATTAAATTTTCTCTAGCCTCTTGTCTACTAACTTGCATTTTTAACTTTAAATCTGTTAGAAAGTCGTCATATGTATAAGAAAATTTAGGCTGACTAACAATTGCTGAAGGAAGTTCAGCTTGTCTTCCATATATTAACTCATAAGGTGTAAAATTTGTAGTTGTATGTGGAGTGGTATTATAAGTAAATTTCGCGTAAGGTATCCAATCACACCAATCGGTCTTGCTTTTGTTAACAAAACTTCTTAAATATTCCGCAAGAGTTCTATGACTTCGCTCTACCATATTAGATTGCGGATGATAAGCGCTACAGTTTATTTGTTTTATTTTCAAAAGTTTACAACATTGTTTAAAGACGTCTGACATAAAATTCGACCCTTGGTCAGTTACAATTGATTTCATAATACCATGTCTACAAATTACTTCTGTAACTAATTTATTTGCAACAGTTATTGCTTCCATATTTTGAATTGGAATTGCTTCTAAAAATTTCGTAAGTGCGTCTTGACAAGTTAGAATATACCGATTTCCATTTTCGGATATTGGTAAAGGACCTACTATATCCATATAGCATTTTTCGAACGCTTGTTCCGGAGTATCCGTAATTTGCAAAGGGGCTTTTAAGGGTTTATTTGTACCTTTATTTGTTTGGCATAGTCGACAACTTTTAACATATTTTTTTATATCGTTTTTTAAACCATTCCAATTGTATTTTAATTTTATCCTTTTTAACATGCGATTTATGCCCGGATGTCCTCCCGTTGGAAGTTCGTGATATTCCTTTAGAATTTCGAGTTTTTGTTCTTCAGTTATTTCTTTACTATCTTCATTATCATAAACATAAATTAGAACGTCGGAATTTTGAAAAATAAACCTTAACATTATACGAACCTTTTCGTATTTTAATTTGTCCAATCCACAACAGATTTTGGGCATTGCTAATTTTTTTATATTATTTTTTACACAGAATGTCTTGAGTGATAACAGTGTTTTATATAAATCCTCATAAGTTGGTTTATCATAGAAATTTTGTTTGACTAACAAATAAAATATAAATCTTTGTTGTTCAGGAACATAGTTTATTGAATGTAATTTCTGTTCTTGTAATTTTAATCTATCAACATGATCAAAATGTTCTCTAAAAGTAAGTGCAATGCCTTTTCCCATTTTTAGGTCTACACTAACTGCCTGAACTAAGGAAAAATCAGATGGCGCTAAAAATAAGTCACCAGGTTTATCAACTACGTTATTATTTATTATTATTTTACTAGATACATGCTGTAGATATTCACCAAATGTTTTATCTTTTAAGGAATTTATTGTGCAAATGCGCGAAAGTGCATCGGCGTTAACGTTTAACTTTCCGGGTTTGTAAATGGGCTCAAAGTCATATTCCATTAATTTTAATCTAAAGCGCGTAAGTCTTGAACTAGGATCGGTAATGTTATTCAACCAAACCAAAGCTTTATGATCAGTCACTACAAAAAACTTTCGACCAAATAAATATGGCCTAAAATGATTACAACACCAAACTATTGCCAGTAATTCCTTTTCTGTAGTACTATAATTAATTTCTGCAGTATTTAATGTACGTGAAGCGTAAGCAATAGGTAAGTCTTCACCTATTTTTCCTTGACTGAGTATACCACCGATCGCGTATCCTGATGCGTCTACAGTTAAAACGAAGGGTTTTTCAAAATCAGGATATTGCAACAAAGGGGGGTTAATCAATTTAATTTTTAATTCGTCAAAGGCAATTTGACACCTATCCGTCCACACAAAACTCTTATCTTTCTTTAATAATTCCGTTAGAGGTCTAGCAATTTTCGAAAAATTCTCAATAAATCTTCTATAGTATGAAGCTAATCCTAGAAATGACTTTACTTGTTTTTGGGTTTTCGGCATGGGGAAATCTCGCACGGCAGAGATTTTGGTATCGTCCGGTTGCATACCTTTATTCGTAATTTTATGACCTAGATATACTACTTCTTGACGTAAAAATTCACATTTTGTCGGATTTAATTTTAGATTATACTTCCGCAGTCGATCAAAGACTTCCTGAAGCTTAATTTTATGACTTTTCAGATTAGAACTATATATGCAAATATCATCAAGGTACACAAAAGCTTTAATTCCTTGTAAACCTAACATTACGGTATTCATTAATTGTTGAAATGTACTAGGAGCTGTTTTTAATCCGAAAGGTAGGCGTACATATTCTAGGTGTTTATAACCGGTGCTGAAAGCAGTTATATGCCTATCATCTGGATGTAACTCAATTTGATGATATCCACTCGAGAGATCTAAAGTGCTAAAATATTTTGAATGACCTAACTGGTCAAGAATGTCTATAATATTTGGCAGAGGAAAAGAAAAACCTATTGTATTTTCGTTAACTTTTCTATAGTCTACAACTATCCGAAATTTACGTTCTCCGTTCGCGTCTGGCTTTTTTGGTACAACGAGTAGTGGTGAATTATACGGACTTTTACTTTCTTGTATTATTCCATCTTTTAACATTTGTTCTGTTTGTTTTTGAATTTCCTCTCGTTGGGAAATAGGTAGTCTATACGGCTTGATATTCACAGGTGGTAAATCTGATTGTAATGGAATTCTATGTTGCACAGCGTTTGTACAAGTAAGTTTTTCATTTGGCAAATGAAAAATGTCCGAGTATTCAAAAATCAGATCCTTTATGATTTTACTTTCCTCTAAATTTAGATGTTCTAATCGCGTTAATTCAAGTATATCTTCTGACCTATCACTAGTTTCCTTAAGATTAAACACATTTGTACATATATTATTCTCATTTAAATCTACAATTTCCAAAGAAACTTCTGGAATTTCTAACCTAAAATTTTCTTCTAAAGTATTTACTATACTAACTAAACAGGTATTATCTTCGCGTCTAATATTTGTTAAACAATTTCCTAAGAATATTCCTTTACTTATTTCTTTTGCTTCACAAATAAAACTTTGATTTTGACGAGATACATTCGGTTTACATTTTACTCTAACTATTTGCTCACATCTTTGTGGCAATTCAATATATAGCAAGTCACTTTTATTTTTATCTGCATTTCTCAATTCCTTACCATTTTCAACAAAATTCAAATCGTTATTAAAGTCATCTCGCTTTAATTCATTATATCTATTGACACAAAATTTATTTGTATCCTGATTCATACAACTAACTTCATTTTCATTTAAATTCTCTTCAATTTCACTATTAACTTCAAAATTTCCTTCACAATAGAAATTTATCTCTTCATTATTTACGTAAACCTTACAATCTCTATAATCTATTAGACATTTAAAATTTTCAAAGAATTCATTTCCAATTATTCCTTCAGAATTTATTGGGAAATTATCACTAACTACATGAAAAACTATATCTACATTTTTGTAAATTAAATTTACTGTACCCAAAGTACTCAAAACTGTGTCTGATATCCCTTTAATTTTGATGCTTTTTTGTGAATTTACTAAAATAGGGTTTTCGATTTTGGAAAATTTTACTATGTTGATAGCCGATCCAGTATCCATCAAAAATATCGCCATATTATTTTTTAAACCTTTTAACTTTAATTTTAAATACTTTAATTTACTTTTAGATGCCTCAAAATGAAATACATTTTCTATATTATTTTGATTTATTATTTCTAAATTCAAATTTGATGTTGCTTTTTCAAAAGGTCTCGTTACTGATTCGTACGGGTGAAATTTGGACGGGAATTGTTTCGTGCGTCCGACTGTTGTGCGTAGTTGTTCGCTTGCGTTGACGTGCTTGGTCCGTAAGTTTGGGGAGCCGCCGGCGCTGGACCATTTTGCGACGGTCTCATTCCGTTTCCCTGATTGAAATTTTTATTTCGTGCCCTACAATCTGCAATTTTGTGCCCTATCTTACCGCAGAAGAAACATTTGAATTCCGATTTCGAGACATGAAAATTTCGTTCGACTTTTATATTTTGAGGATGGAACTCTTGCTTGCCCATTTTGCTAAAACAATTTGCCGCTTTATGTCCTAATTTATGGCAATTGTGGCATTTCAATCCTTGAGGATTCATTTTAAAATTTGAATAATCTCTATGGCTATTATTACTGAACACCGAATTTTTTAAGTGTTTATTTGAATAAAGTTCTTGTTCTTCGGCCCTAGCTAATTCAATGGCAATTTCTAAATTGTTTGGATTTCTAGCTTTTAACTGAAATTTTATTGGATCTATAAGTCCTTGAATAAATACGTTTAATGCTTGATTTCTTAAAATATTTGAAATTTCATTGGCTATTTCGCCTTCTTTGCCAATTGTGGAGGCATCTACTAGATTGCTTAAAATTCGCTCAATTTTATTGGAATAAGTTGCTATATCTTCATTTTTATTTTGTCTACAAGAGGTCAACTCCATTTGCCAATAACTTATTGAACCGCTTTCAGAGAAAGTGTCTTCTAAAAATGCTTTAAGAGCATGCCAATTTTCGAACTCTCTATACTTTGTTAAATTGCGAGCTTTTCCAATTAATTTAGTTTTAATAACATTATAAAGCACTTGTCTACATTGAGGTGCTACCGAATTTAACGCCATTTCACAAACATCTATAAAATCATGTACCTTATCGCCCTGTTTAGAACCATCAAATTCGCGTAACAATCTAACTCCTGTATCTAAACTTACGAAAACTGGGGCAGGTTGCTCGTTATCCTGACCGTCAACCATTTTTTATATATATTATATATTTTTTATAATTGATTGATTTAATCTCAATAAATGTGATTAATTTTGAAAATTTACTTTTATTTGGCTATTTATGAAAATTGAAACAAAACTATTTACTTACATAAAACGAAACATTTTATTCCCACGTAGTTGATTGTATCCCTCTCAGGTATTTTTTCAATTCAGTATCCTTCTAGTGGGGTTGTTGATCCTCCAACTTGTCCAGGTAAGTGTTGAATGTTGATCCAGTATCCTCCAAGTGATATTGAGCGACCCAATTTCTTCCAATATTTTCCAAATGATGTTGAATTTTAGGGATTTTCAGCAGTTTTGTGGTGAGCAGCCAATTTCCACTATCGTTATTTTTTTTCAGATACCCAATTACGTCTTACTTAATAAAAGTTATTTAACTAACCAAACTTTCAGTCGTCGCAGTACTGAATTTTCACGACTTTTGATTGATAATTGTTGCACTAATTTTCTTGAATTAACAACAGTATTTAATTAGTTATACAATGCGTCAGCGGAGGTACGCACATCAATAACTAAAAATTCGGACGTGGTAAACGTGTTACACGGCAAGGGGTGCACTTGGTTTAAACTTAGTCCGCGGGTTACGAAATAATAATCCCGAACGCTGCCACCAAAATATCTTGTTGTGGTCTTCAAGATAAAACAAACGTAATTTTACTAAATTACTTTATTTAACAAAAACTAGTGTTGGATGTTAGCTTTAAAAGATTTCAATTACAATCAAGTTGTTCTCAATGTGGATTAAGGCGTACTGACCCTTGGTTCTTAAGATCTAGACACTTTTTGGGGCTTTTGCTAAGTCCGCACTTTTAGCTACACCATGGGAACGGATGTGGACGCAGCACTATTCAACACGCACAGACTCTTTTGAAGAAAAATATGATAGTGACAAAGTAACAATCTTATAACACTTACATAATATAATATCTTATACTTGGGTGGTCTACAACAATACTTGATAAACGATTTGTGTTTTATCATTGTTACCAATGGAAAGAGGATGCTTTCAGCTTTAAAATTATATATTTTTTTAAATCTTTTTACTAAGTTTTTAAGCAGCTATTGATCATTTACTGATTTCTGGCAAAAACGGGCGATGCAAAATTCAAACCCCCTGTAACTTTCAAACCATAAAAGATAGACCCCTACTTTTTTGGTTTTTTTTTGATCAAATTTGCTCTACTTTCTAACCTTGACGTTTGGTGAACCACGAACGGGACACCCTGTATATATATATTTTGTACAAAAATTTACTTCGAAGGCAAATTTTTTAATTTTCAAAATGAACATATTTTTTTCTAAAGTTATTTTATGTACTATGTACCAAAATATAAGATCCAACATTTAAATAAAATAGTAAAACCGGAAGTAATATTGAAAAAAGGCGTATAAAAAGTGTTTTAACTAACATAGTAATATTTAAAATTTTTATTTACATAAATAAAGAAAATATTATGTGTAGGTACGGATCGTAAATAAAATTTTGTATGTTACAGTATGGTATAACACTTTCCTTATCATAATTTTTTTACTATAGGTTATTACTTTTATTTTAATACTCTTCCCCTAGAAAGTAGAAGATCGTACATGTAGCAATAATTGAGATTAATGAAAATTCCGTTATACGTTAAGATGTTTTAATTTTGTACTTAAAATAATGTTTTTCTATTTTAGGTGACCTGAATGGTAATTTGTAAACAAACGTCATTCCAGTTTATCGAAGAAATTTTTTTGGAGGAACAACCACTAGTTTCGAATTTTAATGTCCACGTTTAGTGAATAATAATGTTTTCTTCCTGTCAAGTAGTTTTGTGATATATTTAAATTAAATTAATTTTTATTTAGATAACTGTACAAAAGTAGAATATGTAGTTGCATTCTAATTTCACAAAAAATCTTTCAATTTTCACTTTTTAGATTTAAAATAATTGTTTTAAGTTGTGATTTATATTTTCGACTGAATGTAAATAGTAAACAAAATATGTTTGTAACTGTGTGAAAAAATGTTGTTTAATAAAATTGTAATTATACTTATATTAATATAATTGTTTTTATTAATTTTAATGGTATTTTTTCATCCTCCATTTTTAGTCTAGACAAATTTTAGAAAGGAGAAATCAAAATTAAATTATGGGAGCCCGATAATGAAATTTGTATTTATACTAAACTAAAAACAAAAAAACCTTAGGCATTGAACATGATAAAAGTGAAAAGGGTGCTCAAAGGAGGTTGGATTTCATTGTTTCTGCGGTATCTTAGGGTGCCCGCATGCCGATTATGCATAAAGTAGAGCAACGATCAGAAAAGCAAGCCAATGCATTTAAATGGCGCTATGGGGCCATCTCTGATTGGTTGGCGGCAGCACGTGGCTACACCTGAGACCGGTAGATACGAGACGTCGTGCTTATTAATAATTTGGTATTTTTATTTCTTCCCTTTTCAAATCTCCGGTCATATCTCAAAGAGGAATATATTTTTACCTATGGGAGGGAATTTTAAATTTTTACAGCACCAGAACGCTATAAAAAAAGTTGATATTTTTGCGTATTCCGTCGCCGGGTTTCGCTCCGAAACTCTACGCCGTAGATTTGTAATTTTGTAGGTAGATTAAATACCAAGAAAAAGTGTTAACAATACTTTCTCATCGAACCACCTCGAAAAAAGATATTCGCCACCAAAGCCAATTTAGGTTTCACCTTCTAAATATTCGAAAGTCACCCCGAATTGCATCAAATTTTAGTATGTTTTAGAGCTCAAATTCAGGCTGTGATTTTGATCTGTCGGGACTTATATGTTAAGTTAAAACCCCTTTTGTAGTTTAACCCCGAATTCGAACATTTTATTCCTTGGAGCCACGAAAAGGGTGTTTTTATTCGTCCGATTTGAAAAATTCGAATTGCGTTGGAAAGAGGGATATTTATTCTAAAAGCCGTATGAGTTTGAAATTTTCCAAAGCATGCTAACAGTCTGAAAAAATATTCTTAAAAATGGTCAATTTTATTCCGATTGTCGCCACTTGAAATAAGCAGTTGATCATTGCTCATGCTTAATTTCATGCATGGAGTGATTTTCTAGACGCTCGCGATAAATTTTCCGTCGGAGATAATAACAGAATCCATCGCACTTTCTTGGAGCTTCTTTGCAAATTTTGGGTGCATTTTGTACGGTTATGAAACTTGTACTTGGGTATAGACGTGTGTAAATACCACATAAATTTACAATTGTGAAAACATTATAGTTTTCCGTCCTCTGCAGAGCTCAAAAAATGCTCTTGAAATTATTATTAAATTTTTGTACAATTAGATAACAATGTCAGTGTTTTACGTTAAATTAGTAATTTTGAATTATCTACCTTGAAATTTTAAAAAATGTTCAATTTAATACATCTTTATAAACATTTACCCGTAAATTATTTTTTTCACTGTATATTTATGTCTAATAAATATAAATATTATTTTTTTTAAATTACAGTTATTGCACAGTTGCCGTCTTTGTGCATTTTTTTAATTATTTGATAAAAAAAGAGACTTTTCCTTTCCGGGGTCAAATAAAATAATTTTTACAGGATATCGAAAGACTTTTTTGCACAATCATACAACATTTAACTTTTTAGCGGCTCAAATTAAACGCTAAAATTAAAATTTAAAGTCGCATTTATTAATGGAATTTAAAACCCATATTTTAAAATTATTACCTTTCTTTCAAATTAAAAAATTTAAATTTCTTAAATTCAATTAACGTAAATTAAAGATAATGAATATTTATCTGACAGTAGTTTTGTTCAACTTTTGAATTTTAGCATCCGCTGTTGCAGAGACAAAAATAATTATTTAAAATAAAGTAAAATCGAATTAAACGGTTTATAAGGCATATTTTTTTCAGAAATTAATGGGGTAATTCTGAACAAAAAAATGTTAGCCGTAACAGCGATGTTAAATTTGACAGTCACCCGTCACCCTGATGTCAAAAAACGCTATTATGTAAACTTTACTGTTACTCAAAGGCAATGTAAAATAACATTTTTGGTGTTAAAATGCATTGTACATCTATGTAGGGTGATGATAAAGTTTGGAACATAATTTACGGAACAAATAAATACGTAGTTACTACCGTATTTATTTGTTTTGAGAAAATCGCTCGGACATGGTATAAAAATATATTAATGACGTCTCTGGTGATTTAGCAATGACGTCATCATCGATTTTTTAAAGTGGAAACGCCCACTTTTTCACTCGTTTTTGATATACATTTATATCACTTAAACGATTATATAATTTTTTTTTTGCATTTGTAAACAAATTTTCGTATAAAATTTTTTTTGAATATAAACTTAAAATTAATTTGTAATATTAAATTTGAATGTTGTATAAGATTTATTTCGGCTGATTTTAATAAATGATAAATTTTATTCTTTGTAAATTTCCCAATTGGGAATTTTGACTTGGGATACGCCCTCTGGGAGTTATTTGCTGAAGCTGGAAATGTCTACCTTGACATAACCTGTTTTTGTAAAATTTATTTCCGTGCAATTATAAATCAGTTTCCTTGGGTTTATTATTACTATATTAAAATAATTTTTTTTACAGGCTGTAATTTATTACTTACCCCAAAACAATGTATTTATGCAATTATGAAATAACACACACTGGTCAATAAAAGATAAACACAATTTTTAAACACAAAAAACTTGATCTAAACACAGGCGCAGTTACTAAAACCAATAAAAATTAAAACGGCACAAAAATCTTTATTACTTTTTCCTCCATGTTTTTTTCAAATTTACGTCAAAATAGCGCCATCTATCCGTAGTCGAAATTCCCAATACTATAATTTAATTAATAGAGGTCAGCTGCAGTATTGGGAATTTCAATTACCAAGAGATGGCCCTGTTTGGCCCTCTATGCCAGTTTTTGAACTAAAAGCTACAGTAATTTATTCAAAAAATGTTTACAGCATATTTAGTATATCATAACAATATTCATAATAACAAATTATTTAGTAGTTTACTTGTTGTCTGAAATGTGGTTGGAACTTATTACTTCTCACTCCTAATTTCATATAATATTTTGATTGTAGACGCTTCATACAATGTATGTCTCGAGCTCTCCTAAAAAAATTGAAATGATTTATTATTTTTGAGAATAAATAGTTGCAAATATTATGTATAATTTTTTGTCTCAAATACTCAATATTTATTATCCACAAGCCAAACAACATAAACTAATTTTATTTATAGAATAAACGAGACTTCAATCTATATCCTAAGACATTATATTTGCAAAAAAGTTTGCATACTTTCAGAGGCACATAGTATCACCCCACCTCATTTCTCATTTTAATTTTACTCAAGTGAACACAGATTGAAATTGTTGAAGCAAAATTAATCTAGCTAAACTCGGTGCTTGCTTCAGAAGGGTTAAAATTAGGACACCAAAATTCGGCAACAGCAGGTAGAAAATCATTTTTATTCATGGGGGAGAGGAGTTGGTTTGTTTGTTGTAATTTCGTTAAAAGTTAATGCAAACATTATAAAAGCTTCCGTGGAAAAAACTTTCTGGTAGTAGAAGAGTTTAAATTTTCCAAGAGAAGTTTTAAAGTCGGGGGAAACCTTTTGGCGTTGTATAAATAGAGCACGCAAAAAGCTAATGTTTTTCCAATAGGAGCAATATATTTAAACATTTGTGCTTTTATCTGGCTTCCTGATTTCTTCCCATCTTTCAACGAACTAAACAGTTGGTGCAGAGTTTTACCTTTAATTTAAAGCATAAATTTGGTTGAGGCCAAGAATTGCCATAAATTTAAATTCTTATTTACATTGGTGCCGAGCTCTCGATTATTATCTATATTACTAAAACCATAAGGAACGGGGAAAGTGCTTTTTTTGTAGAGTTGAAATTTTGTAGGTGTAAAAAAAGTGTAAATTTCACTTATCGATCGGACCACCCCGAACGAAAATTTGAAATCTTCCCTTAAGTGTCCAAAATTCACCCCGAATAGCATAAAATTTTAGTATGTTATAGAGGACCGGATTCTGAAGACGGTGGTTTTGACCCGCCCGGACCTATTTATTAAGAGGGCGGAGGTACAACCGCTTTTGTATTTTTACCTTAAAATCTGACGTTTTTTGCGAGGGGTCACCAAAAGGGTGTTCTTTTCGTCCGTTTTTATAAATTCGGGTAGCATTGTAAAGGGGAATATTTATTATAACCGGGGTAGGATTTTTAAATTTTTCGGGCTACCAGAACACTTTGAAAAAAAATTCCCGAAAACGGTCGATTTTCCTTGCTTTTTTTCCAATTTTCGGAGGCGCCAACTTTAAAAAATCGCGAGTTTTATGTGGAAGCGAAAAAATTTGGCTCCTTTTATTCTCACATCCTGGGGATAGTACGGAACCATTTGGCGTCACGATGCCGAGACGCAAAGTGTACAATTTTTCGGGCGGCAAAAGCACCTCAACTTTGTAGCTTCGATCTGAAGATGCAAAAAAACGCGGTTATTTTCTTTAATTTTTTCTGTACTCTTGGCGCCCTTAAATTCGTGCTTCGAATTTCTTGACATCGACTTTGAAAATTCGAAATGTTTGATAGGGACCATCTATAACAGTCAAATAGTATTTATTTTGCTTAGTACATTAATATTTATAAGTAAAAAAAATCAACACCGCTAAATTTTCACCCAAAGCTTCAGAAAAAAATTAAACGTAATATGTTCAATAAATCGCACAAAAGTGGTCGGACAATTGTACCGCTGCCGCCCACACATCTTAAATAATTTAAATTTTTACTTTATTTCGCTTAAGAGGAATATTTTCTGCACGTGATAGGCTATTTTTTGTATTTAAATTCGAAGATGTTGAAAAATTATGCATAAATTAAGATTTTAATCATAGGGGTGAGTGGCTCCCATCGGACCATTGAAATGCACTTGTTTTGCCCTTGGGTGTAAAAATGGCCTAAGGCCTTTTCCACATTATGACGACGGCAAGAAATACATATTATTCAACATCATACAGGGTGCCCAAAATGTACCGGAAATATTTTAAGGATGAATTCCAGAACTTATTTAGAGTTTAAAAGTACATTTAAACATGTCCTAAATATTTAACCATTAACGAGTTATTGATTATTTCATAATTTAAATGGCTAAAATTTCAACGATTTTTATTAAACAAATTTTTCTTTAATACATCTTATTATTCAATTTATAAAAAATGTTCAAAATTATCTCTATTGTGTCTTATGTTCGATACACAAATCCACAGGTCGCTAAAATATTAGGAATTTTTATAAAATTTAATCAAGTAGGTAATCATATTAAAAAGGAACAATTTCTTCTAGGACATCTGTTTATATGGACTTTTCAAGTCTAAATGAGTTCTGGAATTCATCCCCGAAATATTTCCTGTACTTACCCAAAATTTTTTGGGCTCGGTTTTGAAACACCCTGTATAATTTATGTGCGTATTCTTTGGAAAATTCTAAGCCTACAATGTAAATAGGAACATTCTGACTTTGTCTTTGTTTGGCTACAAAAGGTCATCAAAGTTGCAAATTTTTAGGAATAAAAAGTATTTATTCAAAGCTTATACATGTATTTAACAGTGCCTCCTCTCATTTTTGAGATGTTGCTAAATTACTTTAAAGAGCTATTGAGGGTTTGTGAAGATGAATCCAACATTTTCGAATGAACAATTTATGCTTAGAATCCAGAGAATACTCCACCTAAATTATAGACCAGAATTTATACACACCCTGTATTTTATTAGCATTTTTGAAAAAAAATGGGACATCTCAGTTTTTGGTTAATAATTATTCATCTACATTCTCGTTAATTACGTGCTAAGTAGGCATATTTGTACAACAAAATAAAAGTTTTTCTGACTATCATTTCACCTCTAACGTGTTTGGGTTTCTGTTTTGTACTTCTTGAAATTTTCGATAGAGGCGCTGCGAAGGAATACCAAAAGCTCTCTCTTGGATTTTTTTGAACTTGCAAATAAGGAAAGTTCAAATAAAAATTTATAATTAACCCCGCTAGTATTACTTATTTTATTATTAAAATCATTATATAATTAACTTTTGAGTAAATTTTAAATAAAATAGGAACATTTTTTATTCGTTTCGATCAGTTGCATCTGTCAAAACAGCGCCACCTACCATTAGTTAGATTTAACTAAAAATAATCGATAACTTCAATGTATGTTATGACTTTTTAGTTTTTACTACAAAATATTAATAATGGTCGCAAAATATCCGTGGTCGTCGGAAAAAATCGTGTACGCAACTCGCAGAAAGTGAATTTCGTGCTCGTGTAATATCCTCACTCGGCTAGCGCCTCGTTTGGCTATTTTCACACTCGCACACAATTCGTCACTTTCTAGCTCATTGCGTAATATACTATTTCCCTTATGTGGACTAAACAATAGAAAGTTCTTGTATCAACAAATTCGAAGGAGTCTTAGAAAACATAAAAGCCAATCCTCCTCTTTAATATTTCTTGTTTGACCCCAAAAATCTTTTTGAAGTAATTATAATTTACATACTTAGCTGCAGATTCTTGTTGTGCAGGTGACCAACCCAAAGCCCTGTAACTTGCTAGCACTTTATGTAATTTTCGGCTACTCTTTGGTACCACAGCCAAAGCTCTATTGGGATCAATACTCTGCTTATAATATCGCATTAAACTTCTATGACCAACTACTGCTCCAGAGGGCAGTACCAATTGGTATTCTGTTGCTTCCAACCCGGGCACTTCAACCTAAAACAGATTAGTAGCATCAGCAAATTCAAATTAATAACCAAAATAATCAATATATAAAATTTACAATTTTAACGTTTTTCTACAGTGCCTTTCAATTCCTGAGCTATTAAATTAAAATTTTAGGAGTTTCTTTTAAACATAATACAGTTGAACTTCCCTATAACGAACTTCCATATAACGAATTTTTTTTGAGAATCTTCACCTTGAAGGTGTTTTTAATGTATTTTTACTCCTTATAACGAATTAAAGTTTCCGTACAACTTTTTTTTTTTACGTAAATATTAGAATCTTTCATAAATTTAAGTCAATGGGTGGCCAATTTTAAAAATTTCGGAGAATTTTATATTAGATTACTGTAAAGAATAATAGAAAAACAGGTAGGTAATTAGAATTTTTAGAAATGAACGTAAATTCCGAGATTTGTCGAATCTTTTTATAAGGTTTACATATAAGTTATACCTCCGACTTGAAGCAAATTTAGTTATTGCAAAACATGTGCATTAAAAACAACGCCTTTTCATATTTTTAGTTAAAATTAATTAAATAATTAATTTTCTATATAACGAATTTTTTTAAGGTTCCCGTGATGAAACGTTATATGGAAGTTCGACTGTATGTTGCTTTCTAGTTGATTTAATTACCTCTTCATCGACATCAATATCCTCTTGGTTTGCATCAGGATAACTGGAAGAATAGTCGTAAAAATCTGCATACTCAGCAAGTGCAATTCCTTCGTGCAACATCTTACAATGTCCTTTATCAATCATATGTGCTCTGGCCGAATCAGCAGAGTGGAATGTTTTTCCTTTTTCATTGCACCACAAACACATAAATCCTTGCTCAATTTTTAAACCCAAATAGTTAATGAGGCCCAATAAATCAGTACAGAATTCAATATCTGGTACAAAAAATGTATGTCCAGTGGACATATGCTGTAGGTTTTTTACAAAGTTCCTACTATGATGACCACAAAACAAACAGTTTGTAGTATCAATTTCTTCATCTTCTTCCCACTCGTCGGAATCAACTTCTTCACAATCATCATCATCTACAACAAGAACAGCTTTCTCAGCTACATCCATAGGCTCTAAAATACATGAAAATGGAACAATATTAATTTTAATAGTTGTAACTATATTACTAATTAGTTTCACTCAATTTGGAGTGTTAAATAATTCTACAAGATCACAACTTCAGATTCGTTAAAATAAAAAATTGTGAATTTTCTTGATTATTTAAAAAAAATTTAATGCGATGTTTTAGGTTCAAAACTAAGGGCTTCGTTTAAACTTCGCCTAGTGTTTAGTATACCACTTCAGGGCTGCGTTCGAAAAGTAATAGTAAGGGTAGAGTGATGGGAAGGTCACATGACATTATCTTACCCACAGTTTTCGAATGGCTTGTATTGGCGATTTCTAAGATCAAGTACGCCCTCTGGGGCAAATTTATGAACTAAAAGATACAGTAATAATAACCAATCATAACCTGATAAAATTTGACAATTACTGTATATTCCCAATAGGGCAACAATATGAATTATGGCATAAGTATATCAGGCATGCTCTTCCGAGATCATTTTTTCATTCATTTCTGCGCATGACCTCACTTGGGGCCATCTTGGGGCACATGGTTGGTACAGAGTCCTGCCAACAGGTGTCCTTGTTTGTCAATTGTATTGTGGCTAGTTATTCTTGAATACAATTTAATTGAGTTTTTTAGTGTTTTTCATGCTTTAATAATAAATTCTTGAACATTTGGACTTGTTTTACCTTATAACTGTTTTCTGGCTGTAAAAGACTGTTTAAACATGCCAAGCTGCGGTGTTAACAGTTGCGTACCAGTAACCGCTAGAATAATGAAATTAAAGCTGTTCATTATTATTCTTTTTCCAAATGAAATGAGTTTTGTGATAAGCGGATTACAGCTTGTGGAAGACTTAAGGAATTTAATGTAAACACAGGTAATGCTAAAATAACATAACCTTAAATTGATATTAAATATATTTATAATTATTTTAGCTCGTATTTGCTCGGAACATTTTGCTCCTGATTGTAAGCTTAAATCGTTGCAAAGGCAACTACTTATTAGGGGTTTCACCAGTGTAAACACGTATATTAAAAGAAGATGCACTTCCTACTTTGTATTTGACACAAACCATCAAACCAGGAACAAATCCACTTAACGAGTACAGATTATCTATGGCAGCAAAAGAAATAGGTGATACTCTAATATGTGAACCTATGGACACTGAGGCGAGCACTGAAGTTGATTCCATAATCAATGAGTAAGGCATTTAGTACACATAAATAATTAAAAAATAGTTATTTTCTAATTCTTTACAGAGTTCCTGAATTGCATTATACATCAAACCTTGATCTAGAATTAGTCAATTTAAAAGCAGAAAATGAAAGACTGCAAAGAAAGTTGGAAGAATTGCAACATAATGAATTGAAGATCATAAATTTAAAATCAGAAAACAAGGACCTTAAAATAAAGTTACGAAAATCAGAGGATCGTAACATTGCTTAAGAATCGGAAGTTTCAAAAGTGCTTAGTGAAATATTTACTTCTGGCCAAGTTAAAGTTCTACTTAACCCAGAAAAGCGCATAAATTGGTCGCATGAGGATATATGTGCCGCTATGTCTTTATATCTTTTCAGTCCAAAAGCGTATCGCTAGTTAAGAACAAAATTAAATTATCCTTTACCCGGACTGTCTACTCTTCGAAAATGGGCACAAAACACTTTAATGTAAATCCTGGAACTTTAGAAGACGTATTGAAACTAATGAGCCACAACAGGCACAATTTTAACGAAACGTAAAGATTGACAGTACTCAGTTTCGATGAAGTTTATGTATCAAATAAAATTACCATTGATAAAGGTTTAGAGCAAATACTTGGTCCACACAAAACTTACCAAGTTGTGATGGCAAGGGGATTAATAGCAAAATGGAAACAACCCATATTTTATATGTACGATCAACCGATGACCACAGAAATTTTAAATGATATAATAAAGAAGTTATATTGTTCTGGTTATACTGTTGTTGGTATAACTTCTGACATGGGAGGAAGTAACTATGGTCTTTGGTCGAAATTAAATATTGTACCTGGTAGGTGTTTATTTGATTGTACTGTTTAATTGAAAAATAATCTATATTAATTGTTGGTGAAAACTGTTCCTTTCCACACCCTTCTAACGAAGATTTGAGGGTATTCGTCTTTGCGGATGTACCCTATCTTGTAAAATTGGCTTGGAATAACCTAATTGACCACGGTTTTCATGTAAATGATAAAGTTGTCAACAAAGACTGCTTAGAAGCAATTTTATCTTTGTCATGCAAAGAAATCAAACTAGCACACAAGCTAACTAGATTTAATTTGGACGTCAAAGGGACAATGAGGCAAAAGGTTAAACCTGCAGTACAAATTTTTTTCATACTCGACTTCAAAAGCTATAGAATGGTGCGGGTTAAAAGGATTTTTAAATAAATTGGATTGGAAAGAAGAAGGAATTAAAACTGAAGATATTCCACAAAGTAGTACTGATTGCCCAGATTGGATAACTTTTATTTCTCATGGAAATTTGCTACACCCATCAGAGGAACTTTTAGAATTATCTAATATATTGGAAAAAGCATTTACGAAATTTCATAGAAATGGTTTATCAAAAACAAAGTAAATTTTTAAAAATCTCACTGAGATTATTTTGACTGAAAACCCGACAATCGCTATACCAAGAGAAGTTATTCTTTGTTTTGCAAGGACTCGAACATATATTCGGCTACACGAATTAAATAAACAAGTTATTTCAGAAAGTTTAGTTCGAAAATCTCAATAAAAACTGAAAGAACTTACAAATAAAAAAGTATATTAATAATATACAGGGTACCCATAATATGTGGTGTGTGATAATCATTTTTTTCAATCTCGTAAGGTTACTCTACAAAAACGATAAGTTTTGATCAAAATTGACGCAAAAATCGATTTTACTATAATACTACATTTACTTTGCAACCTAACTTAAACAATAATAATTTGTACTAGTTTCAATGTTTTGAGCAATGTGATGATATTTTATTTTAAGGCAAATGTTTAATTTTGTTTTGTGCTGCCTTCTAAAGTATTTAAATATACCAAATAAATATTCAAAATGCAAAAAATTATGTTTAAACTATATAAATAGTTATATTGTACTATCCTATTTATTAAATTTGTAAAAATTAGATATGTTTTTGTAGGAAAACTGTATGTGATAGAAGTCTTTCAGTATTTTTCCAGTAATCAACACCCAAAAAACTATAAAAATCACCCATTACATTCAAGACAATTTTGGTGTCAATTGTTCATTATTTATAAACCTTACAAGAACTATACAAAACATGTGTAACTTAATCTATTTTTGATAAACTTTGTCAATTCACTTTAATGTTTGTTATATTTATGTAAATTTATTAAACAGTAATTTATATACAATATAATGATTTTTATTTTCTTCTTCCAAAAAATTTATGGAATTCTGTACCTTCAGGTACTTACCTCCCAGTTATATTATTTTTATTTTGAGCGTTTAAATTAATAATACATTTTTATTTACTTGATTCGAGCGTATCTCAGATCTCAGTACTCTGTCTAATTCATTAGTTAGAAAGCGAAGTGAGATGCCCCTGCCTGGAGCACTCTAAACGTGTAAATCGAAAGCGACTAAAAATGCCCGAAGTGATGTCACGCGAAGATACGCAAGAGTATGCCTGATATACTTATGCCATGATATGAATTGTCAACTGTAAAAATAAATTTAAATACATATATAACCTTACTATTTTTAAGGTAAATTTTTAATTTTAAAGTGAAATGGATTTAGAAGGCAGGAGAAAAAGAATTGTTTTAGTTGTTATGGGCTTCTCTCTTAAGATTTCAGCTATCATGTACCTACAGCGCATGCGGGGTAGATTTTTATCCGGCAAAAGAGTACAGCAACTTGGGTACACTCCAAGTGTCTCCAAAAGCGTTCGTAAAGTAAAGGTAACACGGAATGGGCAGAATTAACCAGACTTTTCGAACGTTTAGCGTAACTCTTACCCATTATTCTGAATTTTCTAACGCAGCTCATATGAAACTATCTATACCAGAATATTATAAAATAATAGTAATTAAGTACCTTGTTTATCAGGCTTATCATCTGTTGATTCTTCATAATTCACCTCATTATCCTTATGTTTCTTTGAATTAAGATGATTATCATAAGCGTTTTCGTTACTAAAAGATTTTCTGCAGAACTTACAGTAAGTCGATACTTTCTGTGACTGCTGAGCATCGCTGGCTTTTTGGTTGAGTACACGTTTTTGAAATTCTTCACTTGTGACTGGTGGTAAGTCAACTACCTTACGTTTAAGGTTGTACCTATGCCAATCGGTTTTGTAATGCAGGCGTTGAATCTCATTGTCCTTAAATGCTACTCGACAGCCAACACATGTAAAATCCATTGTTGTGGTAGTAGACATTTTTGAGTTAAGAATAAAATGTTTTCAAAATAAAAAGAAATATAATTTTAAATATTGATCGATACTACTTTTGTTAAAACTTTTAATAGATGATATAATAATTAAATACTTAATATTAAGGTACTTTTACAATAAAAATCTTTATTTTAGGATTTTTAATACACGTTGATTTATTTTTAGGTTATATTTTACCAGATTTTACTGACAACTGACATCGATCACAAAGTAATATTTTTTGAGAAATCTTCCTTTTGAAGTTATGTTGGCACCACTTGACAATCCCCGAGACTACAGAGTTGGAATAAAGTATGTACAGTTTCTGGCTCGAAGAAATAGGACACAATAGACGGCACGAGTAAATACGAAGCAAAATGCGCCGACGCGACTTGCTGTGCTCCGCGTAAGAGCCGGAGCTAATTCATTTGTTAAAATCAAGCAGCCGCATCCGAATCTCCGCTCGCAGGTCGCAGGTATCATGGCCGGCAGACCTTCAACGCAATTCAATTAATCGAATTCATTCGGCGGCGCGGCGCGCTACAAATTATAATAAATGGCTCACAATAATTCTGCTAAATAACATTTCATTTTACTATTCTCTCATTTTGTGATATTTACAATGTCAATTAATAGCTAATTTCTAATAGGTATTTTGTCGAAAATTTACTAAAAATAAGCATAAAATAAAAGCATTTTTATATTTTTATACATATTTATTATTTATATATTTGATAAACAGAACTGATTAAAAATAGGTAGATTTTTGGTCAACATTTTATAAAATTTTTTGAATAAAATAAACCATAATTTGAGTTTATAACATTAAATAATTTAATAAATACATAAAATAAATTACTATTGCGTATTCATAACAAAAAATTACATAAACAATAAGTCCCAATAAATAGAAATAATAATAGATAAATTATTGTTCGTAATTTGTAAAAAAGAGTCAAAAGGCAAAAGCCAACATTTATAAAAATGTCACTTTAGTTCCAATAATCTATTAACAAATTATCAATTTTATGAATAAAAAAAAAACTAAAATTTACCCTGATAAATCTTAAAAACATAATAAATATATTTACAGATATTTACAGATATTTACAAATATTTACAGATATTTACAAGATATATAAATATTGACTCCCAACGAATAGGTAATAGTATGTTTGAAATTTATATAAATTAAAGAAATATACAACAAAATATTTATATTTCTCAAACCAAAATATTTCAAAACAAATGTTATAGTAGTTAATAACTTTATTTTGTTACCCCATATGTAGGGCTTGTTTTTCTAATTTAATCTAGAAATAAATTTCTAGAACAGGCAAGTGGGCATTTGGAAATATGCTCCTCAAAAAAGTTTAAAAATTAAATATCTCAAAAACTATTTGAATAATTTTAAATTAAAAAATATCACAAATTTTATTTAAAAAACAAAATTGATATTATTTCCGATAAAACCAGAAGTGATATTAAAAAAATAGTGCGTAAAATGTGTTTTCTTGAACCATGCAACATAATCAAATTTTAAAACTTTCATTTTCACAAATAAAGAAATTATAGAGGTCACCCTTGTATCGTTTACATCCGGTATTTATTTGATGTTAGACTCTCATCCCTTAATTATAACAAGATTAAAGAAGTTTAAAAAAATATTTGATATTGATATAAAATATTTTTATTTAGAAAAATAGCGTCCAAAAGTGGATCAACCGCTTCAGAGAAGAGGGCAATGTTAATGTTAGACCATCACACCCAACACCCAAAGTGACCACTGCGGAACAGGATGCTGCTATTGTTGAAGATGCTAGGAACAATCCGTTTCATACCTATTCGGACATCTTAGCCAGCACTTCGACAGTAGCCAGAAGACTGAAAGCCGAAGGTCTGAATAGGAGAAGAGCGGCTTCCAAAATTTTTCTTTTGCCTAGACATTTGGAAGCCAGAGTAAATTTCGCAGTGGGACACTTGTATGAAAATTGGGAAAATGTGGTATTCTGTGATCAAAAGGTTTTTGGTACAGACTGCAGTTCAAAATGTTACGTCACTAGACCTATTGGTACCCGATTTGATGAGCGGTATGTTGTGAAAAATAAACGAAGTGGAAGAATCACGCAGGCATACTGGGGATGGTTTTCATCACATGGCGTTGGGGACTTGATTCCCGTAAATGAGAGGCTGAACGGTGAGAATTACGTGGAAATATTGAACGATCACATTTTACCATTGGCGGTGGCAAATGGAGGATCAATAACATTGGTCCAGGATAATTCTCCCGTTCATACCTCTCGCGTTGTTAGGGAATACATGGAAGAACATGCTGGCACCGTAAATTGCATACCTTGGCCTGCCAAGTCCCCAGACTTGAATCCCATCGAAAACATCTGGGGAATTATTGTAAAGCGCTGGAGGAATGATATTAACCTGCCAAATCGCGACGCCCTAAAAGATCATATACAAGGTTTATGGAATGAGGTGACCCCAGATATTTGTCAAAATTTAGTTAACTCAATGGAAGGTCGTCTGCTAACAGTTATTAAAAAGGGTGGGTCGTATGTAAAATATTAGGGAGTAATAGGGATTTTTAAGGGTAATTTTTAATTAGTTTTTGAATTATTGTCTTGTTATATCGAATTTTAATTTATTACATTTATATATCTGGGGTCACCTTATTCCATTCATTTTCTATTTGATCTTTATTTTTGTATAAAGGGTATTTTTATTTGTTGTAATAATTTTTGGTTTCAAAAATTTCAAAACCAAATTTTGATTTGACTTAAAAATTTCAGAAAGTTTATTTTCTGTAAATTTCAAAATTGTTACATTGGTTTCCCGTATTTTAAAATTATTAATTTAATAGTTTTTGTTTTAAAAATATTAAAAAGTTATTAACTACTATAACATTTATTTTGAAATATTTTGGTTTGAGAAATATAAATATTTTGTTGTATATTTCTTTAATTTATATAAATTTCAAACATACTATTACCTATTCGTTGGGAGTCAATATTTATATAATATCTTGTAAATATCTGTAAATATTTGTAAATATCTGTAAATATCTGTAAATATCTGTAAATATATTTATTATGTTTTTAAGATTTATCAGGGTAAATTTTAGTTTTTTTTTTATTCATAAAATTGTTAATTTGTTAATAGATTATTGGAACTAAAGTGACATTTTTATAAATGTTGGCTTTTGCCTTTTGACTCTTTTTTACAAATTACGAACAATAATTTATCTATTATTATTTCTATTTATTGGGACTTATTGTTTATGTAATTTTTTGTTATGAATACGCAATAGTAATTTATTTTATGTATTTATTAAATTATTTAATGTTATAAACTCAAATTATGGTTTATTTTATTCAAAAAATTTTATAAAATGTTGACCAAAAATCTACCTATTTTTAATCAGTTCTGTTTATCAAATATATAAATAATAAATATGTATAAAAATATAAAAATGCTTTTATTTTATGCTTATTTTTAGTAAATTTTCGACAAAATACCTATTAGAAATTAGCTATTAATTGACATTGTAAATATCACAAAATGAGAGAATAGTAAAATGAAATGTTATTTAGCAGAATTATTGTGAGCCATTTATTATAATTTGTAGCGCGCCGCGCCGCCGAATGAATTCGATTAATTGAATTGCGTTGAAGGTCTGCCGCGGCCATGATACCTGCGACCTGCGAGCGGAGATTCGGATGCGGCTGCTTGATTTTAACAAATGAATTAGCTCCGGCTCTTACGCGGAGCACAGCAAGTCGCGTCGGCGCATTTTGCTTCGTATTTACTCGTGCCGTCTAATGTGTCCTATTTCTTCGAGCCAGCAACTGTACATACAGGGTGCCCAAAATTCGACCGACTATTGGGAATTTCGACTTGGGAGTTATTTGCTGAAGCTAGAAAAGGTCTACCTTGACATAAACTGTTTTTGTAAAATTTATTTCCGTGCAGTTATAAATCAGTTTCCTTGGGTTTATTATTACTATATTAAAATAAAAATATTTTTTACAGGCTGTAATTTATTACTTACCCCAAAACAATGTACTTAAGGGGTTAGGCTACTCTAGGATTTAAAAAAAATGAAATTTTAAAACAGGCACGGATCAACTTAAAATCGGTTAGAAAAGAAGCACAGAAGCAGGATATTAATGTGCCAGGCCAATTGTATATATATTGATTTTTACAAAAATGGCGCCCTTCTGAAGTAAAAAAGTAAAAAATGCCATGAAAAATCGCTATAAAATTACATATAACAAACGATATATTCAATATAATACAAAAATCCTACGTACATCTATAAAGAATGTAATTTTGAATATACAGTTAAATTTTGAAGTCGATAGGTCAAAAATTGTATGAGTTAGGAGTCCGGCCGATTTGGGAAATGTGGTTTCGAAAAAAAAGCTTTTAAAGTTTTTTTTATATACCAACCATCAATCTGCGATGCCTGCACCATACAATTGGGCTTCCACATTAATATCCTGCTCCTGTACTTTTTTTCTAACCGATTTTAAGTTGATCCGTGCCTGTTTTAAAATTTCAATATTTTTAAAATCCTGGAGTGGCCTAACCCCTTAAGCAATTATGCAAGTAAGAAATAACACACACTGGTCAATAAAAGATAAACATAATTTTTAAACACAAAAAACTTGATCCAAACAGAACCGCAGTTACTAAAACCAATAAAAATTAAATCGGCGCAAAAATCTTTTATTACTTTTTCCTCCATGTTTTTTTTCAAATAGACGTCAGAATAGCGCCATCTATCCGTAGTCGAAATTCCCAATAGGTGCGCTCGTTTCATTTTGGTTATAGGTTGGTTAAGTTTCAAGGATAACCGATCATGCTCGATTCATAAAAAAGACGTCAGTATAACCAATCGGTAATAGATTTTTATAACCAACCCAAGAGGCCGGTTAAGGATTGTGGTGTTATTATTCGTTGTGTTGTTTGAGGTTAAGTTTATTTTTTAAGTTTGTGCGAATTTAAATATTGGGACAACCATTTCTCATTTGGGTTTGATCTTAAGTGATCAAATCTTGAAATATTAACCAGTATCCCATTATGTACTAAATTATCATTATTATTTAAAAGATATTTATTCATATTTATTTATTTAATAATGTAGTTTACGATTCATTTTTAGAAAATACTTATACATTTATTTAATTTTGAAATCAGCGTACGTTTTATATTTAAACGGTTAACCAGCTCACTCGTTTCGCTTTTAAATTACGTCATTTAACAAATGTCAAAAAATCTGTCATTTTAGTGTCAACCGTAACCATAACCGGACATGAGGTGGAAGTCTGTAAACTATACGATTTGTTTTCGTACAAGAGGTGGAAGTCTGTAAGCTATACGATTGTTTTCGTACAACGAAAAAATCGTTTGTTGAAAATGTTGCTAAGGTAACGCATTTTGTCTTCTTTCAACAAATACAAAACGTGCATAAGGAAGGGTGATAGAAAATCGGTCACCAAGCAACTTACTAAACAAACGATTTTTTTCGTTGTACGAAAAGTATCGTATAGCTTACAGACTTCCACCTAAGGAAAAAAATCGTTTGTTTGCTAAGTTGCTTGGTGACAGATTTTCTATCACCCTCCCTTATGCACGTTTTGTATTTGTCGAAAGAAGACAAAATGCGTCACCTTAGCAACATATTCAATAAACGATTTTTTCGTTGTACGAAAACAATCGTACAGCTTACAGACTTCCACCTATGAAACGAGCGCGCCTAACGATTAGTAGACCTGAAAATAAGTTGATATGACCCTATTTATCTATATACAAAAATGCATCCCTCAGGAGTTATAAGCCTCCAATTTTTTGTATTACAGCCAAAGCAGTAAAGATTTTGTAATGAATTTTTTTTATACATGTTTTTGAATATTGGATGCTCAATTGGTAAAAATTTGGCTATTACTCGACTTTTGTAAATGGCGTTGGATGAAAAAAGAAAACACAAAAGAGTCGAAAACTTTTTAGGTATTTACAAACTTTATTTAAAAATTATTTTTTCATGTGGCAAACTGTAAAACGAAGATTTTCTGTCCCTTATGAATTTTTCGTAAGCTGAGTAGTTTTTGAATAAAATTAAAAAAAATTATAGGAAAGTTAGGCCACTCAACACACATTTTTAATAAAATGCTTTTTAAATTACAAAAAAAAACCAATGCATTTACTCAAAATTAATGGCGCATTCCTTGTGAATTTAATTATTAAAATTAAGACATTTTTTTTTCAAAGTTTTCAGTTTATGTTGAAAATGTCGCTTGTTACCATGGAAACGACTAATAAATTCTTACCGTTTTCCAAATTTTTTTAAATATATTCAAAAGCGGCACAATCTACGCAAAATTCATAAGAGGCAAAAAATCTTACACTTGAATTTCTCCACAAAAGCAAATACGTTTTAAATAATATTTTTAAATACCTAAAAAGTTTTTGACTGTTTTATGCCTTCTTCTTTCCACCAACACTATTTACAAAAATCGAGAATTAGCCAAATTTTTACCAATTGAGCATCCAATTATCAAATACACATATACAAAATTTCAGTAAAAAATTTTTACTGCTTTGGCTGCAATAAAAAAAATTCTATTTAAAAAACTTTGGAGGCTAAAAAACCCAATGCCAATAAATGCGAAGATTTCAGACTAATTAGTTTAATGAGCCAGGTGCTGAAGGTATTTTTAAAAATAATACACAACAGAATACGCAGGAAATGTGAAGAACTTAGTCAGGAACAATTTGGTTTTCGAGACGGGTTTGGTACAAGAGAAGTTTTGGTTAAATTGACAGATCAGATTAAAATTTGAATGAAATTAACAGGTACACCAACTTATCAACTCTAAAATCACCACAGAGTATGTTTGGTTGCATAGTTTCGGTTTCAGTCTTTTTTGAATTCACTGTACTACAAATACAGGGTGAGCTAAAATGATTGTGGTCAATTCAAATTTCTCGCCTAAAAACATGGGGAATTTGTTTACTTCAAGTTCATAATAACACAAAATCATGTCAAAACTATAACAAAGTAACTAGACTACACAAAAGCAGAGGCGTAGGTCGAATTTTTAACGTTGTGTCAAAACTTCGGATTTTTGTATTTAGTTATTGTGCCTTATGTTTTATGAACAACAGTTTTTATCAAGACTAATTTGCGTAAATTTTTGTTTGGTGTTAGCACCTGCTTTGAAAATGAAGGTCATAATTTTTAACATTTGACATTTGTTGTAAAATTCAAGAGCTAACTCTACGCTTTTTATTTTCAAAAATACAAAACCTTAATAAATAACTTAAATTTACATATTTGTTTAGAATTCTTGATTTGTTATGATTATTATATTCATTTTGAAAAAAATATTTGCCTACTTATTAAACCACTCAAAAAATCGGAAAATTGCTAATCTAATAGTAATTTTTTCAATGTGCCAAACGTTTGGTATATAAGGGCATCACTTTTGATTCAATTATGTCTCACCAAATAACTGGGGCTATTCGTTATGAATCTGAAACCATACTTTTTTAACTGGTAACAACAATAAAAAAATAAAGTTGGAGCATAGGAATCATCAAGTTGTTTTACTTATTTTTTTAATAAAAAAATAATAATTGATAAAATTTTGAAAAAAATAACCGTCTCTTTTCAAACTACTCATCCTTTTGGACAAACTGTATAGCAACTTACAAACCATGCTCAGGACTCAGGTTTACTTCTAAGAGAAATAACTTCGCATAGACGTTAGTAAATAAAAAATTTCCCTGATTTGTTATGAATTACAAACAGTTTTACAAACCTTAGTAAAATCATACTGACTATTTTATGGTTTTAACTTTTTAGTAATCGTTTTTTAAATCTCTGCGCGCATTGGTTTAATTATTATTACCGATTGATTTTTGATAAAATCGTTGACCTATAAAATTCAAAACGTGGTAACTCGAAATCAAAAATTCCTTATTTTCTTGTAGTTTGTCGATTAAATATTAAAATTCCTACTTTTTTAACAGGTCAAAGAAGTTGGTGAAAATAATGAAACACCATCAAAACTTTGGTGCCCTGTTTGTATCATGTAGTGCCTTTTATTAATAATGATAATCAGCAAATAAATAGAAAACGTATTTTTTTTTCAAAAGTTAAGATACCAGTCATTTGGTGATCCATATTATCCAAAAGTACTAACGTTCCTTTTGAATAACAGTTTAATTTCATTACTTTGGGACAAAAAATGGATGAGGCAAATTACAACTCTTATAGGTTTTAAATGAAAAGGTACGCGACTACAAAATTTACGAAAAAAAACCCAATTTTTAAGAATGTTTTTATGTTGAATACAACTTTTTGTAGAATCATAAATATTGAAGGGCGATGAAGCAAACCTCGTCTTCTCACCATAATCACTGCCCAAATGCGCGCAACCTATGGACGTACAATTTTAGACAGAGCAAAATATACCTTATTATCTTGCAAATTCGCTTCTTTCTCTTAATAACTAGTAGCATTTATTTAAGCAAGTAAATTATTGTACTAAGAATTTCAAAAACAGATATTTATTATTAAATACTTAAACCTACAATCACATATTTAATTTGTAACCATAATTCCGTTACTAAATATACATAAATTATTTACATAAGGTAATAAATAGAATATTTATATAAATTGATTTAGTATAACTTTAACATTTGTTAAATGATGTTTTAAAGCTTTAAAAAATTTGTTAGGTTGTAACCTTTGCTTAATTAAATAGAAACATAAAATTCGATAAACTAACAAAAATGCACACAGGATTGCCAGATCCACCCAATAATTAACATCTTCAAATCCCATAAATTTGTTAAATATTCGAAACTCGACAAAGTAACACATTTCTTCTTCTTCGGGACACGGTAGATCTTCACGATTAAAGAGCATTGCAGCTGATATACCCTCCAATGAATATCTTAGGTATGTTAATTTTCGTGCAAGAAGAATCAAAAATGGAATCGGAATATCACCGTAGTAACCAGCTCCATACACTGCTAGTAATATTAAAGGCACTGCAAGCACTGGCCCGACAAACATTGCATTCTGAAAAATGTGAATTCCTTTTAAATAACTATTTTTAATAAACAAAATTCTAAGAATATTCTAATATTATTATTTTATTAGAATATCTGCTCACAAGCCAATTAAAAATGGAGGAAAATATTGGGAAAGTATACTCACGATTAAAGATAAATTCGACGATATAATCATTCCAAAACTTTCAGATATTAAAGCAGTTAACATACAAATTACATAAAATTGTGTGAACCGATAGAATTCCAAGGGTTGGTCCGTTAATACATAAACCAATGATAAATATACAGCCCCTAAAATCAAAGTAATGGGCAGAGTGGATAGCGTCAATGCCCAAAAATATGGCCCCAACTCGTACCATTTGTTAAAACATTCGCGTTTTAAAATTTGCAATTCCATAGGAACTAAAAATTAATATATTATTGTAGGTAAAGGTAATTTAATTTAAGAAACTTACATGATAATAGAACTGGCATCATTGGTATGTACAAAAATTTTATAATACAAGTATAATAAAACCCAAAATTGAAAATTGTTTTTGATCCATCTTGACCCATTCCCAAAAACATGTTACCAACAATGAGCGCAATTATAAACGTTAGAGAGATTTTCATTAATAAATATGACTGAAATTATTTACACCCTATATTATTTAAACAATATTTAAATATTTTCAGTAGTTACCTTATCTCTGTACATTTGTTTCCACATCCTAAATAAAATAATTTTAAATTGATCAAATGTTGTTGCTCTACCGAGATTCTCGTATGTATCAGTTGTTTTTTTATCAGGTGTTTCTGATATGATAGGTTCTTTTGCAGAAATTACTTCTTCTTCCAAAATATTTCTTTTGTAGTACTTTATATTTTTAGCATTTTCAGCTGAGGTAATTAAAGTTTCTAAGAAATTTCCATAATCCCCACTGCTTACTTCAATAACTAAAAATAATACTAGATATAATTAAAAAAATACAAACTTAATATATCAGAGGCAATGCTCCAAAATTAAATGTACTCCCGAAAAACTTAGAAATTTAAGAAAGGTATCTTTATACTTACTGAAGTCGGCAGGATTATAATGTGTAGGACAGTGTAATCCTAAATTTGCTAAATATGGCACTACATCAGATCCAATTCCTTGGTAAACACAGTATCCTTCTGATAAAATATATACTTGATCAAATAAATTAAAAGCTTTTGAACTAGGTGTGTGTATCGAACATATCACAGTTCGCCCACCCTCTGCCAAAAATTTCAATAATTTAATACATTGTGAGCTGGAGAGGTCGTCTAAACCACTAAAAAAAAATTATTTCAACTAAAATTCAATAAAATACAGAATTATTACTTACGTCGTTGGTTCGTCTAAAAATATTACTGGAGGATTATTTACTAATTCTAAAGCTATAGACAGTCTTTTTCTTTCCCCACCCGATAATTTGTTCGTCATTGTTTGTCTTGATTTATTTAATCTCAAGTCTTCCAAAATTTCATTAATCTAAAGAAATATGTGGAATTAAAAATACAAATAAATAAATATAATTTATTTTGTAAGTTCAAATTAAGAATTCTAAACTTTTTGAAATTTTTCAAATGACAAATTTTATAAACTTATAATTAATTATCCCAAAATTAGTTTGTTGAAAGGTTTTATTAATTCTAATGGAAAACTATCTAAAAACATTTATGGTTTACCTACAGCCACAGTTTTCTCTTCGATTGTACTTTCTTTGGGCATTTTTAAATTAGCAGCAACCATCATAAGTTCCTCAATCGTGAGCATTGGTTGAATAGCATCTTCCTGCATTATGTAACGTGATATTTTTCCAAAATGCCGAACATTTCTGGATTCACCATTAATAAGTATAGTACCAGAAGATCCAGAATATCTTTAAAAAAATATCCATAAATTAGGTTAACTTGCTAAATATTAATAATAAATGTGCATAAAAACAGTACACTACGATGGACGCCGATGTTTAGGAAAAACGAATAAAAAAGTCTAAATTGAATTAATATTTTAAGATTTTACAAAAATATGGTATTTCTTTTGTAATTTTCTTGGGTTAGTATATTGAGGTTTAATTTTACTTACTTGTACGCTGCCAAAATATTTAACAGGGTACTTTTTCCTGCTCCAGAAGGTCCCATTATTGCAGTTAGTTCACCAGCTTTGAAAATTCCGTTAATTCCATTTAAAATTTTTTTGGACCCTGAAAAAGAAAATTAAATAAATCATTTCATTCGAAAGCCCAATGGTATAGTAATATGTTTTTTTATAATTATTTTTGCTTTGATGCAAATCCTTACAAAACATGGCACATTCTTGTAATTGAAGGTAATCTAAAATGTAACCACATAATTTATGTTGTATATAATCCAATTAAATGCATTTGTAAAATGCAAGGACGATAGTCATGGTCGATGCTGACGGTCTAATTTCATTTTTATTTTAGCCATATCTATCTAGCGCATTGAAATTGACACAAATTTCAAATAATAACCAATACGTTTTCTTTATGTACCACAGCATTAGCATTAATAACTTTACTTCAATTACTTTTTTAAGTTTAGTGTAATGTATAATTCTTCGTCCTTCGGCCCATCTACGGACAGTACATTATAAGGCGTGTTTAATAATTACTGGTCAAATAAATTACTTTCTGACCCTATAAAACGTTTGTGCCATTGAGCTTCCTGTTCATTTTCATTTTATTTAGAGTATTCCTGAATAACTGAGATATTTTTTGGTATAATAGAGAGGGAGTGAAAATGCTTCCACTTTGATATTTTTCCAAAAAATGTAAATAGAATATGGCGGCAATAACTTTGAGCAGTTTTAGCAATATTGTCCTTAAGCTGGAAGTAGGACAAAAGTAACCACGAACCACTTTACATATTATTTTCAAAGAATATGACAAGTAGTAAAAATATCGATTTTTTTTAAATGCACGAATTTTAATCCCAACGAGGAAAATTCAACCAGTGCATAGCAAGAGTGGGATTAAAATATTTCAAGATTTTCAGAATTTGTACCCGTTAATGCGTGTCTTTTAGATGCATTAATTATGGATGCAAACGACTGGTGATCCCTTTAGTAGACCTTTAATTGTTCTTAAATACCATCAATTGTATATTAAATATTTTTAAGTGTACTTTGTACTTGGTACACTTGTAATTAAGTACAAATTACAAAGTACTGACCCTAAAATGTAATTAAGTATAATTCCAAGTACTTATCTTCAAAAGAGTTGCAGAGTTTCAATGCTATTTTACAATACATGAGTTTCACCACCGTTCTTCCGCAACTTTCGATTTTTATAATTAGTTATTTAAAGAAATGCAGTAATTTTATTAGTTTGAATAGTTTCTGTAAAATTTATTGTTAACCGTCCATAGTACTAGCTGCATTTTATTAAATTTCAATATAATACACATGAAAATTACAATAAATGTGAATCGTTATTGTATTTTTCTAGAAAAGGGTGCATTCTATCTAGTTGGTATAAGAGGACCTTTTTTGTCTAGAATTCAATAAGGAATATTATTACGAAAACAAAAATTATTTAATGTTAACCATAAAAAAGTTGACGCTATTTATAATCCAAACCCTGTTTAAAACTACCCTTTCAGAGCTTTCAAAAAATCAGAAAAAAATTGAGAAATTATATCTTAAGCGTATTAGTCTTCACACCAAATTTCAAATGTTTACTACAAACCGTTTTAAAATAAATGACAAAAAACCTAGTTTAAGTCACAATATTTGAAGGGCTGTAGCTCCCTTAGGAAGCGACATCGGACATATGTTCATAGGAACTTTTTTTCTTAAAATTAACCGTAGAATCACCTTCTGATTTTTTTGCATCAATTTATAGTTACACCCGGTTTATGCAGAAGTTTTCAATTATCTTACAAAACTGTGTATTGGGAATTTTAACTACTTCTAGAGGGCGCTATAAATAGAGGATATTCGGAACTTGTCATTGTCAAATATTGTGTTTAAAATGCAACCTTGTACCTTATAACTACATTTTCAACAAAATACAAAAGATTTATCATTTAAACAATCAGTAAAGCTCAAAAAACATATCAATGCGTTAAATCAAAAGAGTAAGTACCGAATATAGAAATTCATATTTTTGCCACCAGAGGGCGAGCAGTGTCTAAAAATTTCCAATATCGATGTTATTATTTATTTAAATTGGGTATTTAAGTTTTATGTAGGGGCGCAGCGTGAGTAACATAAATGACCCCTAACAAATCTACTGTCAATGTGACACATGACTTTAACAAGTTTTCAGGTTATAATTCAGTTTAATAACTAAAAAATTTTTGAACACAAATAGAAAAATTCATCAGGCAATGCAAATAACTAAAACCAGGTATATTTAATTTTTATAGATTTTATGAAAATTAATGTAAAAAGAGATGAATGTAGCTTACCGCGGTACAGCCAGGAATTCTATTCTCAGCTAAATATAGTCACTTAAAGTTGTCTTACAAAAAGTTTAAGTAATATCAAAAAAAGTAGTCATCTTACTAAAAGTATAATATCAACAGTAATGGCTTTGTAATTAAGTCATTATCATTTTAATGTATTTGATCTTTAATCCAAAATTTTTTGTTGATGTACATTCCAAAATTTAATCATCTTGACCATTTACTCCACAGTTATTCAGAGCTCTGATGAAGCCCACGTTACTAGGGCGAAACGTAAGCAAATGAACTAAACTTCTGACTAATAAAATGTTGTCCGCACACCGGCTAATTTAATTTTCCCTAAATATATTACCGTATTGTTTCAGATTTGTTGTTTGCTGGATTTTTTTCTATAATTTATAACTTAAAATAATTAATTTAAATACATATTACAGCTTAGTGCCTGATAAAACTAATGATTTTGCGAAACATGTAGCACAATATTAATGTGAATTTTCAAATAAAGTTGGATAAAAGGAATTCTATTTATTTCTTCAAGCTAGTATAAATATTATCCAAATCATCGCCAAAAATAATTTTGATTTCTTAGAATAAAATCTGAAAAAAAAATTAATTTGGTTAGTTGCATTAATTTTCATGATATAGCTATGTTAAAAATTATTTAAGCTTTATTTTATAATTATTATGTATAAAAAAATTATAAATCCGCATAATGATTTATAATTTATATTTAATGTGGTTCTCGTGTATAATAAAAATGCATTTCAAAATTAATTATGCAATTACTCATGTGAAAATTATTTTTCGAAAATGCATTTAATTCGTATAATTATTGTTATTACCTACAGTCATTATAGTTGTTTTCTTTCGACTTAAATTTATTTCAAAAGAAATCAAACAATATGCCATAAGAAGGTAATTCATATACTTATTTAAAAAAAGTATTAACTTATAATAAAATTATTTATAATTAGCGTTTTCATTTATAAATAAATGAACCTAAGTAATATTTTATAAAATTCCATACAATTCAAAGTATAAATAATTAGCAATTAGCTTAATGCAAATACGATTAACTTTTCTGACGGATTATTACATTACAAAGCAGTCCATAAAAACGGGTATAGGGAAGACTTTTTAAATTCTTTTTCTATTTTGTGTCTATAAGAAGGCTATAACGCACTCAAAACAGTTCGTTTATAGCTATAAACGTACTGTTTTGAGTGCGTTTAAAGCAGGGGAATGTATCTTTTCGAAGTTGGTAGCACTGAAGTTTGTTGATTTTAAAATGGCAGTTGCCAAGCGATTTACATTTCCTTTGTGTAAAATCTCCTTAACACTTTATTGTTCCAAATATTGTGTAGAATATGTGTCCGATTTTTTTCACCTCATTATAAATCATCCTGAATATTATATATTATACAGGGTGAGCTAAAATGATTGTGGTTTCATATGTAGGCAACCAAATACGCAGGTTGGTACAACTGAAATCTTAAGAAGAAAATCTCCTAGTAATCCAATGGCGTAGCAAAAAAAATTTCCAAAATCTCTAATTTCACAGCAAATGTCAAATATTGAAAATGTTTTTCTTCATTTTCGAAGCAGATGCTAACCAAAACAAAGATATACGCAAACTAATTTATTTTGATAAAAACTGACTTTATGAAATAGAAGGCACAATAACGAAATTCAAAAATCTGAAGTTTTGACACAACGGTAAAAATTACACCTACGCCTCTGCTTTTGTGAAGTCTGCTAGTTACTTTGTTTTGAATTTGTCATGATTTTGTGTTCATAGCTCATAGTATATGAACTTGAAGCATACAAATTCCCTAGATTTTTAGGCGCGAAATTTGAATTGACCACAATCATTTTAGCTCACCCTATATTCCAAATATATACCAAATTAATAGTCTACTTTTTCCTAATTCAAAATTTTATCTATGGTTCATATTTCTTTTACCAATCACCTTTTTCGTCTCGCTCTTAGTAGTAAAGTGTAAGTAATGAAAGCATTCGTAAGTGAGAGATTTTAAAATGAAATGTTTTAGTATCCATTGAAAATTTAATGAAATAGTATATTACGCAACGAGAGAAAGCGACGAATTTTGTGCGAGTATGAATACATATAGGCGACGAGCGAATTTTACTGCAGCGCCCCCTGTGGCTGTAATTTGCATTTTTGGTGGGAAAACAAATTGTTGGTTAGGTAGTTCTTATTTACAATTACTTGATTAAAAGTAAATTGTAAATAGTTAGTACTACAATTAATATGAATAGAAGGTTAAACATATCTTGTTGTATTGTTGGATGCCATAATAGTTACTCCAACACACAGGAAAATAGAAAATTTTGTAGATTTCCTGTAAAGTTGTATGCGGCAAAAAGACCAAAAATTTGGATAAATAGGATTAAGAGAAGATCGTAAGTATAAAAATTAGTGTTGCATATTAATGTTATATTTTACGATAATACCTTTATTTCTAAAATGTTTATTTTAGATCCATTGGTGAAGCTTGGAAACCAACAAAAAATGATAGGATTTGTAGTGCTCAATTCATTGGAAATGAAAAATAAAACATCCTAAGGAAATATTTATAATGTGTTAACAATACGTTTAATTTATAATACATATTTTATGGTATTAGGAATATAAAATTCCTACAGAACCGAATAGTCAATAGTCAACCGAGTTGAGAGGTTAAAAAATCTAGAATCAATTTCTGCAAGTACTTCATGAACCGTCCAAGTTCAAGAATTTTCACCAGAAATCTCTTCATACGTAAGTAGTTAACTACGGAAGATTTTAGTTGTTAAGCTAATTTTGACGAAGACTTTAAAGAAGAAGAAATTTGCTTTTCGTTTGAATGTCATTTCTAAAAACCTTCAAATAATATTGAAACTACTGCATATATCCCAAATAGTCATCTAGTTAAACGAACTAGTGATAAGTGTGTTAGCAATACTGATAATATTGAATGTGACGGTTTTCATGAGTTTAATTCAATGAAGATGATGAAAATTTGAATAGAATTCTACTGGAAAAAATCAAAAGTATGTTGTTGTATCCATTTACTGTTTATACACTAAGTTTTTTGTATAATAATGCTATATTACTAGAATAAAATCTTAAGAAAGCTAAAATATATATTTAATATTTAATTTTCACTGAAATAACGCTGAAATCAAATCACATTACCTAAGTTTTTAACTTGGCAGTTCCAACCATAGAAGTTTTACCTCCAAAAATGCATAGAGCCGACCGATAGAGGCGCTGATCGCAATTATTCGCTCGCCGCGTATAACCGAACGAGGCGCTAGCCGAGTGAAGATATCACACGAGCATAAAATTCACATTCTTGCGAGTTGCGTACGCTATTTTTCCGACGACCACGAAGATTTTGCGACCATTCATAGTCATAAAATAAACTTTAATCGATTGTTTTTAGAATCCTCTGCATTTTTTAATTTTTACGAAACAAATCTAAACTTTAGGGAGTAATTAAATTAAAATTTGTAGGATTTTAAATGTTATAAAGAACTGAAAAATATATTGGTTTACAACAACTAATATGGAAACATTAAAAACTTAATTAAAAAAGGAAGCATTTAGTTATAATTTGTTATCATAAAACTTAACTAAAACTGTAAAATTACAATTACTATAAACTTTCCTAATGTTTATAATAACGCAATAACAATTGCCTTTGTTACAGTTTTGAGAATAATTAAATAATTATCTAAAATTAAAACTAAATTTAGCGAGAGAGAGAGTGTAATTGACTCAATGACTAACGAGTCGAGTAATAATTAAAA
Source organism: Stenus bimaculatus (assembly GCA_963971135.1). NCBI lineage: Eukaryota > Metazoa > Arthropoda > Insecta > Coleoptera > Staphylinidae > Stenus > Stenus bimaculatus. The sequence continues at coordinate 21,729,382 of OZ020180.1, forward strand.
ACTTCACAAAAAAATCAACAAAACAAAAATAATAATACCTCTTGCAAGGTCTGTACCATAATGTTATAATAATTTTATAGTGTTATTTTAATCATTATTAAATTCGAAATGCTGAAAGATTTAATTAAAATTTCAACATTTAAGAAGAAATTTTTTTAAGCTTGTTAACACTATCCTAAATTAACAAAAAAATATAAAATTGCTAAAATAATGATAATTTAAGTATCCTCATTATATCAAAAAATATTATTTTAACTTAATTTTATTGAAATATCATCCAAAATTATTGGAACAATTTTATAATATTTAGGAACACGTATTTACGTTGATTTAAGTTGAAATAGTAAATTTGGGAATAATTTGGTAAGTGAAGAAAAATTACTAGGAACTACAAACACTTTCGTGATTTGTCGGAATAATAATTTAGTTTTAGAAGACAAGGAAAAACACCCCTATAATTAACTTTATTTTCAGAAATTACAGGAAAATTAAAAAATATATTATTTTTCAAATTTTTTTTTATTGTGATACTTTTCTAAATCATTGGATAACTTGGTTAAATTGTTATTACCGATGTACTGAAGTGTGGCAAAAATCGGTCACCAAAAATAAAAAATGCTGTAACTCCAAAACTATAAATGACCCCGAGTTTTTTTACCACGAACGGGACACCCTATACCGGGTGTCCACGAAACTAGAGCCACTCCTCTATTTTTTTTATTTATGAAAGCAAAAACTTGAAATTTTAATATGTTATATGGCATAAAAATGCATTTATTGAATTAAAAAAAAATTGAAATGACCACAACTTTCTTGTTTTGAATGTAACACCCTATTTTTTCTACTTATCATTAAATATTGGAAAGTTCCAAGTATGTTTGTGACAAAAAATTTTTTGTCTGAACTTTAACAAAAAAATTTGGAATTTTTTTAAATAAAATCTATGAAAACTTCTCTTGAATAAAATACATTGTAAATTATGAAATTCATTCCGCAGGTTTTGAGAAATAAAATTTTATAATTTTTAAAATGGCTTATTGCAAATAATTTTATTTGTTCGAATAGCATGATAGTGGGGCCACCCCCTATTTAGACAGAGGTTTTTTTTTCGATTTCCGATTACAGTGATACCCAAGATGTAGGTAGAATCCTAAAGTTTACTTACTTATTTATAAACTGCTGTTGATAAATTGATAAAATAAAATTATTTTAAAAAAGTAAGTAAATACCTACATGTTAGGTATCACTGTAATCGGAAAAAATCCACTATCATGCATTTTGAAAAAAAATAATTTACCTATTTATATTATTTAAGAGTAGTTTTAACAGATTTTATTAAAAAAGTGACTAAAAATATCCAAAAGTTAGGGTGTTACATTTAAAATAAGAAAGTTGATGTCATTAAAATTAAAATTAATTTTTTTTTCGTTTAACAAATGCGTTTTCTTGTGCCATATAACATACTAAAATTTTAAATTTTTATTTTCATTTCACCCGGAATTTATAAAAAAATAGTAAACTAATTATTTTAATTTATAAAACTTTTTTTTAGAATACATGAGCGAATCAACATTATTTTAAATAAAATAATTTATTTAAAAAACTATGTGTACGTAAATGCGAATTATGATTAAAAACAAGAAACTTGTATTATAGAATGTTTAAACAATCAAGTGTTATTCATTTGTTAATTATATACAATTTAAATATATGGAGGTGTAAAAATACACACAGTGAAAGCATGTGATGTTAAATTATTACCGTTGCAATGATTTAACTTTGAGGTGTGTGCTAAGATGTTTATTAAATTCTAAAATCAACATTTTAATTAAGTAAATAGGAAAGCATAAAATAATAATATTACATATTGATGCACTTTTAATTTCATAAAATTCTGCAATAATAGAATCTTTTGATTTGACTTTTGACATAATCAGGTTGGTTGGTTCATGGTTAGCCAACAAACATTAGGATTATGCCTCCAAGATAATAGTCCAAATACTGTAGCACTGGATTTTTTCTTTTAACTAGTATGTGAGTTTTTCAACAACGAGAAAAGATCAATTTTTTGTGATTACTTATCGAAGCCTTTCAAACATTAGTTTTCCAATATTATTAATAAATTTCTTCAAGTAATATAATCCTAAAAAACTGTAAATAATTCAATAATTTATTGTTGTAAAATAATGTTAAGACAGTTCATTAAAAATTGTTCTTTGTTTTCAAAAAAAATTTAAAAAAAATGCAAACTTAATCGATACCATGAAATAGAGTTTACACATTTTTCACGGTTCATTAATAGAAACTTTAGGATTTGATAAAACACATAGAATATGTCGTATATTCTGCCTTCGGAAAGTTTTATAGTACGTTTTTTTATTAAAAGTTTTATTGGTAATATACACTTTACGATTTTAAACTTTCACAAATTTTCTTTTGCAGCTAGATTTATTGATAATAAGGTACTGAAAAAGTTAAAAACTAGAATTGTGAAATTTAAAAGCCGTCAGCTATTAAACAAAGACCTTTTCTCTTTTTTACAAAACTTGGGAGTATTTACACTTTGTTAGTTAAAAACAATTTCTTTTAGAGTTCAAATTGGAGTTTAAACAGAGGTTGCTAATTTATTTAGTAATGATAGTGATTAAATTTAAATTTAAAAAATTTAAGTTAATAACTTTGTATTACCGGAATAAACGCTTTACGACCGAAGTTCAATGTTATTAAATGCTAGGATATACTATAATTGAATTTTCTTTTAGTCAACAGGCTTGTAAGGTTTCTCAATTTTCTAGAGCATGGTGATAATATTGATGGAAATTCGATCTTAAGCTTGTAATTAAATTAATTTTATGATTTTTACAATTATTAAAAGTTTATGGTCCGAACCTTGGTCAATCTTTGGCAACGCATCAACGGTTTTATGAAACCATAAACATTTCCAATTTTTATTTCTTCCTTATTAAAAAAATGTGTGATTTACGTTTGTGTATTCACACTTACGCAATGTAATAAAATAAAAAAAAATATATTTAAAATAAAAAAAATGGTTACCGAGATACCCAGTAATTAAAACTGTACAATCTATCTAAAAATTAAATAAAAATATATTTTTTATTTGAACGAAAATAATATTTTCTAACTTTATTTATTTTATTTCAATTGCAATAGATTTATAAATATGTATACATTATACATATGTATACAATAATATTAATACAAAAATTCTTGCACTAAATTGATATTCAATTTTAAATACTAAACGACGTTATTTTGATTATATCTAAAACATATGCACAATAGTATATTTTAATGTACCTACTGATTTATTTTTTACTAGAATGAGGTATGTACGAGTAATTTATGTTTATAATTAAAAAAAGTATGTATATTATCAATTATATACTTAACAATCATAAAAAATCTTGAAATTTATAGGTAAATTAAAAAATTATAAAAAATAATAAAAATGTGCACGCTAATTATTGTATTTTATGAGCTATTTAAAAAGAGAATATACAGGGTGTCCTATAACTACAGCGACAACACTTAACTGGTGATAGTAGACTTGAAAATAAGTCGATTTGGCCCAATTTATGTATATCTGAAAATGCAGTTATAAGCTTCTAAAGTTGATTTTTAAAAAATATTTTTTATTGCGGCCAAAATATTAAAAATTTTCTAATGAAATTTTGTGTACATGCATTTGTTCAAAAAGTACGCCCATATCATAGACTCTACATGAAAAACAAAAATTCTATATGAAAACTAAATTCAATTTGAATGGCACTAGGCATCGTTTTTGTTAAATTTTTGATTACAAATACCCCAAAATCAATTATTACTAGCGAAAAGTACGCTTTTAAAACATTTCGCCGACTATCTTCTTAAGTATTTTTTTCTATAGAAGTATAAAATAAATTTTAACAAATGAGCCATTGATTTTGAAAGTGAGATAAGTCCATTTTTTTAAAATATGAGTTAATGTTACGTCTTATTACAAATTGAGATTAACTTCATGTTTTAATCATATACAATAAAAATCAACTCAATATCAGTACAAATTTGTTATTGTTGTTTTATAGTATTTCAATTGCATTGATTTAGCAAAATATCTAGAAATATCGAAAAGTGGAGTTGTCTCACTTTCAAAATCAGCGGCTCAAATATTAGTTGTTGATTAAGATAAATTTGTTGACAAGCAATTGATCATTTTAATTTAATAATACCTGTATAAATGCGAAAAGAGAACAAGTTGTGGTCTAGTAGAATTTGAAGAGTTTATAAATTTATAAAATTCTTCAAAATATGCAATAACTTTTATTTACTTTTTTTAACATTTTTTTTTTGTTTTTCGAATAAATTCTAAACTATGAAAAATATTAAAAAAATATTTTAATAAAAGTTATTTGTTTTTGAAAGGCCTATCAAACCATACCAAACTCAACGTATATTGCCATTTAAAAAATCAAAGTTATCTCCGGTTCCGTATAGTTCCGGGTTGTTCCCTAAAAAAAATAAGTTCACCAATGGATTCTTTAGATTCACTTTGGTAATAAAATTTTTTATTTCGGCCATGTACGATAACGCGTTCTCGAGATAAATGGGTGGCACGGGTGGTCTCAATCACCCTGTATAATAATAACGGAAATTGAACACAGCCTGCATATTTTTTGTGTCGCAAAACTTATGATCAATTATGAGTTGTATTTAAAAAAAATCACCCAAAAAAATAATTAAGAGAGATTTGTTAGCAATAAAACACTAACATTTCAATATTTAAAAAAATTAGATGGATGGATTCTTCATGTTTATAATGGCAGTAAAAATTTTCTTGGAAACTTTTACGTAATAATTTAAAAATTATATTATTAGAAAAATAAGATAGACCTAGGATTTTATATACACTATTTTAATTCTAATGCAGCTTGTCAACCACATAAAAAAACATGTTATGAGTAATCTCAAAGTTATTAATATTAACTATTCAATTTCACCAGAAATAAGAAGCTTCCCACAAAGCAATCCTCTTGGACGTTTAAGAATTATTAAATATTTTTAAGTCTTTGGGATTCTACTCAATAAATACATAAGCCTGTAAATCAGCGACCATGATGAAAAATGTAGAGACATCTCTAACGATAAATACGTGATTAAAAAATATTTTTTTAAAGACGTGATTAACGTTAACGACGTTTCTAAAACTTTTATCACGGTGGCTGAATACAGGCTATAATGTTTATAATAAAAAATCATTTGAATTGATAATATTAACAATAATTTCTTAAGAGTATTTTTTAGAATATATACGATTGATATTTATTTAGTCAATTAATAGGTGTCAAGATTTTACCTTATAATTATTTAATAATTAAAAAAATAATTCGTAGAAATAGACCAAATAGTTAGTGAATGTGCAGTCTTAAAAATGTATAAATTTTGTTCTCTTTCAAAAACTATTTTTAATAATTAATTACACTATGGAACACAAAAATAATCACGCAAATCATGACTGATGATTTATGTTAGGGATGCCAAGAAAACAAAAAAAAAATCTGTCTCAAAAATAGATAATTATTTTTTTTATTTTTATGCGCATTGGAACACTTTTTGACACTGGTCATAAACTGTGAAATAGCTAACTAACATCGAGAGGTGTTATCAGGGTTCAATTGTTACTGTCAGTAAAGCTGGATTTATGCAGACACATTTAACACTTAATATTAAGATTTTTAATTTAACCTAAAAAAATTAAGAATTAAATCTGTGGTATTAAATGGGACCGTTTATGCGCCACATTTAAAAATTTAAAGATAACAAAGAGTTTAATTCTTAATTTTTTTAGGTTAAATATTAAAGTGTTAAATGTGTCTGCATAAATCCAGCTTTATAGTGTTATTAAATGTAACCATTAAAAAAGGTCGGGTTTTAAATAAATTCTGCAGCAAAAAAACCCCAATTAGAATAAATTTAAAATTACTAGTGGTTATGTAGATATAAATTATCTTTAAAGTTCAATTAGTTTGAATAAAATCAGGGGTCAGATTTTTTGAACCTATATAGTATGTAGTAGTATAGTAGTCTAGGTGTAAGCACAATCATCTTGTCTTTAAAATAATAATTTTAAAATTTAAGGTAGTGTAAAAAATTGCGTAATTACCCTTTATTAATTTTATATTTTCTTTAAACTAAATAATAATATAGGTACGTTATAATATACTGGGTGATTTATATGTACGCAACCAAAGCGGTCATGCTCAAATGGTTCGATAAGAAAAAATTGAAATTTGATGCGATAAAATAGGAGCTTCGTACAAATATTTTAAGATGAAAAAAAAAATTATCGCCCGGTTTTTCACACGGCAGCCATCTTGAATGAAAGCTAATTTTTAGTACTTTACGACAGTTTATAAAGTCATTATATAAATCATAAAAAATAAACTTTTTTGACTGTCGTAAATTACAAATATATATTATACTTTTATATATTTTTCGTTTAATATAAAAATAAATTAGCCTTCAAAAAAGGGCTAAAACATGTAATTATTTTATTTTATTAGGTTAAAATATTTTTATTTTGAAGGGAAAATAAAAAGGAAGCTATTTTGTAATTTTCGACAGTCCAAAAAAGTAAAAGTTAGATTACAAAAACTTATCAATATTTATTTTTTATGACTTACATAAAATTTTATGGACTGTCGTAAAGTACTAAAAATAAACTTTCCAAGGAGATATTGCATGACATATGTTGCCATTTAAAAAGATGGCTGCCGGGTAAAAAATCCGGGCGATAAAAATTTTTTTCATCTCAAAATATTTGGACGAAGGTCCCATTTGATAACACCAAATTTCAATTTTTTTTATTAAAACAGTTGGGCATGACCACTTTGGTTCCATATTGTATAAAAATCACAGCACACAGGGTGTCCCTGTATAACTGTGACAAAGCTTTTGGGGTAATGGAGGAAGTCAAACTAAGCATTTTTAACTTAGTTATACCACTTCAAAAGTTTTCAAAAAATATATTTTTTTTGTAAATAAAATATAGTACAAGAGATATTAATTTGAAATTTTGGCCACAGATTTTTTCACATTTTCGGCCAATAAAAGTTTAAAAAATATTTTCAGGGGCGTTACATGTGGGGGGGGGGGGGTTCATCAACTTTTTTAGATCGTATCTTTTGTTTCTTTACGTTCTTGATAATCTTAAAAGTACTAAAATAATCCTTGATTCAATGTTCTACAGAAAAGTTACTCGTATTGTATATCGGTCCGGTGCCTTATTTCGGAGCTTACTCTAGAACTTAGAATTAACAAAATATTGTGGTAATTGACCTACATTGATATTTGATCTTTGTATGTCTTCAGATAAATCACGAAATTTTTATTAAAAAGCCTAATTTGATGTTGTTTTTTAAATTTATAAATTTTATATTTTTAGCTAAAAATTATAAAATCTACTTAAAAGTAGTTTTATAATTTTGTCCAATTTGTATTGAATAATTTATGTTAAATATTTGATAAACTTGTACTTTTTTTATATTTTTCAGTTTTTTTAGCTTTTTATCCCTCAAGTAAAAGCCTGGGTCAAAACGATCCTGTAATGGTAGTTACATAATTATTTCTAGTCAGTAGCAGTTACCGGTTAAAGATCATGAAATTATTGAATTTTGCATCATAATATATGTAATTAAATTAAAAAGTAATTTTCTTTAAAATATGCTGTAACTAAATTTAAGATAATTAAATTCAGCTTTTTATCATTTTTTTAATTGACTATTATCAGTTAATTATAAATAATAAATAATATTAATTGTGACCTATTTTTTGAATTTTTAAAATATATTCTAGAATCTAGAATCGTGTTCTGTGTTCTAAAGTATTAGAAAATGCGGCGAGAAGCTGATGATTGACTTTTGGAAAGGTCACTTTGGATTTTGTCCTGGTTTCGAGATCATACGAATTTTTAAAGACCAAAGGTGCAGGTAAGGTTTTCAAATTATTGCTATATGCAGGTTGCTGAAAAGTTCTCTAGGGCCTCCAGGAATCAAGAAAATAATTGCAAAAAATTCTATCGACCTTTTTGAAATATTAACATAAAACAGTACCTAATGAGCAAAAGAGGCTTATGCCCGTTTTCACCATCGATTCCTTAAATTTAGGCATTGCTTATAGTGCTATTTGCTAGGTATTTTAAATTATTTAATAAAAAATACCTAGCAACTAGCTCTATAAGCAATGCCTAAGTTTTAGGAATCGTTGGTGAAAACCGGCATTAAAGGAATATATTATAGTTTAAAGGTAATATTAAGGTTATCTAATTTGAATTGCCAGATTGATGTGGCTAAGTAGCATATTTTCAAAATTCATAAAAATAAGGAAGTTGAATTTCCAACTTCGTAGCTTCATATCTCTATCAGGTTGGTTGTAAACTGCACACCAAAAATAATAAACCATCAATCTATTTTAAATGTGATTCGTCCAACCATCTGTCAATTGGTCAATATGATTTTTTAAACTATTTTTTTGAGGATTTCTGAACAACGCTCTTCCGCCATTTTTGGACAGCTTGTATATGAATTATGTAGTATGAAAATAAATTTTATAAAACACTAAATTTGTGTAATCGTTACTAAAGAGAAATGAACATTTTTTAATAATCTCGCAATATTATTATCGTTGTGCAATTTTTACTAACTTTGTTCGAGCAAATCATGTCCTATAGTATATACGCCGAATAAATTCCTTTTCCAACCTAACAAGACAGTCGCCTCTCTGGATTATTAATTTCTGCCACCTCAACCGAAAGCGTATTGTTTTTTTTAGCCGAACATAAAAAACTAGCCTTACCTACGGCTTTTAAATGTAAAAGAGCGTGGGAAAAACTGTTTGCTTGTATTTCGGTAGTTCAACTTTTCTTTTTCAAATGGGAACATATCTAAATAATCTAAACCAATTATACCAATAATTTTTTTTAAATTGATTTTTTTTAATTTTTTTTTCTTATTTTTTTTTAATTTTTTAATTATTATTATTTTTTTTTTTAATTTAATTCAATTGTTTTTTTTTTGTTTTTGAGTTTTCAGTTTTTTATTTTTTTTAAATTTTGTTTCTTAATTTATTATTAATAAATTAAAAAACTATTAATAAATTAAAAATTATTAATAATAAATTAAAAAACAAAACTAAAAAAATAAAATAATCAAAACTCAAAAACAAAAGAAACAATTGAATTTGTTTTCAAAAATAAAATTAATCTTTTATTATCTGATAGTAGCATTCTTCAAACCATTTAATTTGACTTACCACTTATTAAAATCGGATAAGAAATAACGAAGCTACATCGATGGTCGTTTTTTGTGCACCCCTCTGTATATTATAAAAATGTGTATTCTAAATATAAAATGGCAATGAATTACATTGTTTCCATTCAATATTCGCTCGCACTGTTACATTGTTAGACAATCTATTGGCTATTTAAAATAATAATTATTAATTTTGTATACTAAAACTAAAAAAAAAGCCATTTTATGCAAATTAATTGAGTTTAATTAAGAGCAACAACGCAATAACAATCAGTAATTTTTATAAAATAACTTATTTTTACATATTTAATGGTTACATTTTTACTATCATTAAATTAACATTAAGGCAAGTCAATGTGCTTACAGAAATTATGTAAAATAAAAACCATATGAAATTTAATCGATTTATAAAATAATTATAACTATTGACGACTGACTTCGTTCCAGAAATACATAATAATGATATAAGTAGTCAGATATTTAGTTGGATGAATGTCGCGTGCGAGAACATGAAAAATTGAGACGAGCAAAAACCCATTAGAACTGCAATTTGTACTATTTTTTATTTATATAATACAATCAATAATTCTAATTATATTTTTTCTTTATATAATTATTATTTTAATCGTGGTAATTAAAATACTTTTGTTTATAATTTAATTACACATAATTGGATATAAATTGATATACGTACTGGACATTTTTTTGAAATCTAAAAGATAAAATAGAATATAATAAATTATGTTGTAAATTACGTTATGTACTTTGTGTTGAAGTGTTTGTATCTTGATAAGTGTTAAGTATACATACAGGTATATGTATAAGTGGAAACATATGATTGGCATACCAAAAAAAGTCATTCGCATGACAGAAAATCAAGTATCAAGCAGGAAGTAAGCTGCTAGTACACTTTTACCATCAAAGCGACAGGAATCGAAGGTTCCTCAGATGCCAGTTAAAACTCTCTTAATCCGTTTCGAAAAAGTCTGTAGCGTTTTGGAAATTCTCCCTAAAGAAACTGAAATTGGAGCTTAGGCCAATGAAATAGTTTCAAACCGGCATTTTTTTCACCACGAGAAAATTCATTCCAGAAAATGTTTCCCGATTAAAAAGAAAAACTTGTAATTAAATAATTCGTTTTAAATAAATTCAAGACCTTGTAGCAATAATCGGTCAAGTGCAAATTTTAAAAGTTGTGCGAAATCGATAAAAAATTTGCAGATAACAACACCTATTTACGAGTAAGCCAATATTTTGTTATCCATAGACATTTGTGGTACAGAAAATTTGGACTTTGGACTTTGATTTTCTCACAAAATATTTTAATTTAAAAAGAATATCGCAAAAACAGTAGTATTTTTTCGTTTGTCAAATATAGATTCCATTTTTAATAAAGCAGTGCATTTAATTAAATATCTATACAGGGTGCCCCAAGAATTAGTTCAGTCTGTATCTCCTATCTCCGTTATTTGAAGATATAAAAATAAAATTGCACCCTCTGGTTTTGTTACCAGAAATGGGATCTAAACTTAATACTGGACACGAGAGTATGTTATTTTTAACATTTTTGATACACGGTGTCTATGTGTATTGTGAGTATTTTCTTTGTATTTGAATTGGAGGTAGTGGTGCAAATGTGGAAACCCTGTTATTATCCTTTTATTATATTTTTTATTAAACCATGAAATCTTTCAAAAATCTGTATAAACCTTCCACCAAGTAATTATTAACAATAACAGTTTTTAGTTTTACCATAAAATAATAAATAGATTAAAATAATATATGTATATTTTTTAAAAATCAGCCACTTAATCAGATTCTCAAAATGTGCTGGTAATGTGAAAACATATACAATTTCCATGGTTACCTTAAATGTTTAAATTTTACCAGAAACTCCCTTATAATACTTTAAAAAAATTTACATTCTCGAATCTATATACAATACATTACTCCCAGTTTTATGTTTACACATTACCAACGACATCATCGTCATAGTAGATTTTAATTTTAAAATTAAGCTAAGTTTTCAAGTTTTTAATTTACTTAATTGCACAAGAATGTAGTGTTTTTCTTCCTTAACAATTTTTGATGGCCTATTAACCAATAACATAACAGGTTATCTGATAAAACCGAATTTGAAAACATTTCTTAAAATATTGACAAGTTGAGAAAAACTTTGAGAGAACACTGCCGGCAATCCTAGGAATTAAAAAATGACTATTACCAATAGGTTTAAGCGATTGCCACCACATTGTAACACCTATCAAGCTCTACAGGCAACATTTCAACATTACCACCACCGCTTCCACTTTTACACAACTTCCTTTACTAATTGTGAATAAAGATATTTTTTTCAAAAGTAGCTTTATTTATATGAATAAATAAATGAATAAAATCGTTTTCGGCTTTTTAAAGCTTATGTTCAATGTGCAAGAGCCAATATAGAACATTTATTATAATTTACTTTAGTACTTGTTTAAGAATAAACTTAATTTTATACATCTTTTTTAAGTACATGTCATATTCAAAATAATGTTGAGATCCAATTTCTGTTAACGAAAGTAAAGTGTGCCTGGAATTGGAATGCCAATTTCATGCCAATAAAAGCTTTTTTGATTTTATTTAAAACTGAAATTTGGGACACCCTGTATAAAAGAAGAAACAGATTCATATTCTACATAGATCTCGTCTTGATTCTTTTATTGAGTTTTTGCTTCTCCAAATTTCTAAAGGGGTGTTCTCACGATTCAAGTTTAGTTGTTCGATATTAGTTCATCAACTTTTTAGTAGATCAATCTGATTCAGTCCAACTTTATGGTTCAAGTGAGGAGTCTACGCCCGCGATAGAAATTCCTGGTCTTACTACTGCTAATCTAAACAATAAAATCAAGACCATTAGAACAATGTACAGTTGGTCCCAGCTGGAAGTAGGACAAAAGTAATCACGATCGCGTATTCTTTGTCCTACTTCAAGCTGGGAGCAACTTTACAGAGAAGTACATTCAGCGATACTCCACGTACAACTGTCATTTTTTATTGAAACGTGTGAACATAAATTGATTTATTTTTATTCTACTTTGTGCTAAGATAAGTTTACTTAAATCGATTTATTTTGGTCTAAGGCCTAAGGAATATGTGGTAAGCTGTTGTTTACAGACACCCTGTATTTAAACATTATTGCTTTGATAAACTATTACTCATAAATGTAATAATATTTTAAGAGGCGTATATATTGCATATTATATTATATTTATAGCATTTATTGATATTAAAAAAATAATAATTATACATAATATATTATATTATTTATTTGCCTAATAAAATAAATTGCAATGTTACACTTTTACGATTAAATATAGTTAAAAATAATTTTTATTTCTTTCAATATAAATTATGTTTCCATCATTTTAAAAATCGTTTTTAACTTTATTCGTATAATAAGCATTTTTGTAGCACCCCAAGATGATTTAAGCAATTTTCGCTAATAACTGTAATTTACCTTTCCTGCATTTTATATAATTATTTAATTAATTAATTATATACATTCCGAAGGTAAATTAAAGCTTCAATACTATAAATCAGTAATCATGAAACTGAAAAATTATTATAATTATTTTTAGGAAAATACTGATTAGATTAGGCTTGCCCCTAAATTACAGAGAAGTATGATAAAGTTGAATTAAAATAAAAAAAAAATGTAGATAAATTAATTTATAAAGTTTCTGATTCTTAATAAACTTTAAAAAGCGACTTTTTAGGTAACGCTTTCCCCTGTTCACTTAAAATTATAAAATATTGAAAATTCAACAAAATAATGTTATTTTTACTTTTTATTAATTTTAGAACATATTTTTTATGTAATAACTCTTGCTTAAGGCTAGTCTTACACTGGGGTTCTTTTTGAGTTGAGCGGGTCGCTACTTACACTGTAGCGGGCTTTGGCGGGTCGCTAAATCTTTGCAATTTTATGAAAGTTCATTCTTTTAAATTATGTATCAAAATAAACGCAAAGAGTTCTTACTTTTTAAGTAAAGTAAAGTTCAAATCCTGGCCCAGGACAATTTTTCAATTTTTTTCAATTTATATCAAAAATTATTAAAATTTTTTAAAGTTTATCTAAGAAAACTTTGATTTAATCTTTAATTTGACTTGGGTTTCTCATTAAAATATTTCCTTGGTTTAATTTTTTTTACATTTTAATAAAACTATTTAAAATTCTATTACATCAGAAAAACATGTCATTGCTCTTATCGATGAACAGTTTTAGTGTTTTCCTTTTAAGCAATATCCTGCTTGGAAAATGTTCGAAATACTCCATACAAACTTTGTGCATGCAAACATTCTCCTTTGTGTTCAGTGATATATTCTTCATTGAATTATTATGTGACATGATTACTAGAATAGTTGATAGCAAGACTGAGTTATAGTCACGAACAAAAATGAAATAATAAAATTATTATTTATTGCAATTGCACGTAAAATCTGTATTATTTTAAACTTTTTATTTTATTTTTTCATAAAATACTGTCTGAAATAAGGTCAAAATGTTACTTTTCTACATTTATTTAAACTGATGTGTTTTGATTTGGTTCACATGATTTCTAATTTAAAAAAAAAATGGGTGACTATTACAAGTAAAGGAAAAATTGTGTTTTTTGACCCGGTCCTCACACAGTACTGCGTGTACTGATGAAGTGTTAAAAATAATAAAAATCCGTTAATTTATAAAAATGCACCCGAAAATAGGGCTCGTACGTAGGGGTAGTTTTAAATTTTCAAAATCTATCGGTATGGATGTGTGTAATAAAATTATTTATAAATAAATTATTATTTCACATTTGTTATGTTTTAATAAATATACAAAGTTTAAAATAACACTGTTTTAATTAAATTATTATTTACAAAAACCCCGAAAATTACGAAACATTTTTAAAATCTAAGATATTTTCAAGATTACTTTCTTTTATCTATTATCCAATGTAATTAAGTAAGAAAAAAAGACAAATTTATGCTATTAGCTTTTTACTTTCACACACTTTCTCAGAAAATTTGTGTTTTTTTAATAAAAAAGGTTAGAATAGTTCTAGTTTAATTGAAACATAGTTATTAATTTCATAACCAAATATTTTTTTGCAATTAAGTAAATTCATATTTTATTGTCAATTAAAATTTAAAATAAAATTGTAAATGTTTACTTTTTTTAAATCTCTATTACAATTTATGTGTATGATACATGATAAACTTAAATTATTACAAAACCATACACGCCCGAGGCCGTTAACCCTAATTCTATAATTAAATTTTAGTCTTATAAACGAAGAAGCAAATTGGCCTATTTTTTAAGGACAAGGATTTTAGTAAGTAAATACATAATACCGGAAAAAATGTCAAGGTAAATTGATTTTTCGGGATTGTTTTATTTTAATTATAGTATTTATAACAAATTAATTAATGAAAATTAACTTCCCTATTGAAAAAGGTCAAGCAACCATGAAGAAAATTGGCCGAATTTTGGAATTTATTCGAGGTTAATTGGTAATAAAATATTCAATGTCATTGAATTAGAAGTTTATTATGCATTATTCTTGTAGTCGAAAGATTTTAATTTGAGTTTTATGTAAATCCTTTTGAATAACCCATATTTATTAATTAGTTAATTAGTATCGCTTTTAATTTATAATTTAAACTATTAAAAATAAGGTAAATACAAATATAATAAATTGAATTAGAATTAATAATGGTCTACGTTAGCGTCGTTTGAATTAATTTTATTTAGAAAATAAAATCTTCTTAGATTTTTCCTATTCGTCCAGGCTTATTTTAGAAGATATTTTCTCCGGTAGTCAGTAGCGCTCATTTTGGTGATCCAGTCAAATTATTTGGTTACATTTATAAGAACAGAATATAAAAAAATGGTTCAATACTTTTTAGAATTTTAGAAAAGCTTAGGTCGAATTTTTATGATCAAACATGCAAATATCATCAAAATTTAAAATTTTATTTATGAAATTTTGCATGGTAAACAATTATAGAAAATGGTAAAAAATTCACCACATAATACCACATACTCCCCAGATCAAAATAGTATGATTTAACCAAACTTATTTCCATCTAAATGATTGAGTCGTTAAGGTGCGGTGCTACAGGCCATCAATGTTCTTGAAAATTTCGATTTTTTAAATTACTGACAATCAGTTTGAAGGATCAGGATTAAATTTGGTATATGAATTTACACAGGAAACATGTATTTTTGGACCACGTTTTTTCTTCTGCATATTTCGTAAATGGTCAAAAGTAGGTTATCGACATCCAAAATATCTGATAAGATATTTTTCTGTTGATAGGGGCTTAACGAAGCACTTTTGGATTAAAGTAAATTTAGTGAAATCGATTTATTTTAGTTTTAAGAATATGTGGTATTATTTTTTATTTTGTATAGACCTTCAGACGATAAATTTGAAAAAAAAGAGTATGTTGTGCTTTAAAGGAAAACTATTTCTTTCTTCCAAAATTAAGCTTGATATGAAAATTATGTACGAAACAAAAAATGTTTATAATTATACTGTTTAGCAGCAAATAAAGTTCTTTTGTATAGCCATTAAAAACTTACAAGACATTTTGTATATCGATGAACTACTATTGACCACTTACATAATGTCTAAATGTAAAAACATATTACCCATTAAAAATTTACATACTGAATTTTATCCCGATGGATTAAATCGATTTGTTGTAATTAAAAAAAATTGAAATACTTTGATGAACTTTCATTGTCTGTAGCTTCCCAACGCAGAACTTTTAGATATTGATAAGTTTTGTTAGATGGTCTTATTTTGGTCTCAAAAGTATGTGGTATCATTTTATACAGACCTTTTAGAGGCACCCAGTATAATAGTCTGTATGTTAAATAAGACGATGTGTTCTACGATTTATACAAGCATTGGAGCATTTTATAACATTTAAACATTACACCTTAAAATCAATTTTCTGAAAAATTAACAATGAGTTGTAAAAACGATTATTATAAATTCATGTCGAGTCATTGTTTTCCATGGATATTCAATATTTAAAAACTGTTAATTGTAAGAAGTTAAAATCATTTATTAATTCAAGAACGATTTTTGCATTGTTCATTATTAAAACTGCAAATGCTCGTTACTAGGTGAGTTTATAACGAAATTAGAATTCACGTATAATATACAAAAAATGCAAAAATAATACTGACTATTCAACTCACAAGTCACAAGTGACTATTTTTTGTGACAAGTAAAAGGTCGAAAATATTAGCGATTATTATTTTGTGACGTTAAGTTTGACGTTGGCTGTCAAATTTTGCACAACAAAGTAAAAAATGTTCGTTAAATAGTCCCTTAAATAAGCACTCTAGTTTAAATTATAAGTTGAATATTTTTCATACATCAGCGATTATTTTATGACGTTAATGTCAAATTTCAATATGTTTGAAATTGGGTTTCAAATAATGCACTCTTAGGGTGTCCCATTTGACGTTGGACTCTATGGGTATCTTTGTTATTATTGAAGATAGAAAGTCGGTTAAATGGACAAAGTAGTGCATATTTGTATGCTCAATAATAATTCGTTGACAAAACAGTTGAATTTTGCATCGTTTCGGCGCCATCTTGAAAAAACCAAAAAGTGGGACTACTTTGTCCATTTAACCGAGTTTCAATCTCCAATAATAACAAAGATACCAACGTCAAATGGGACACCCTGTATACTTGTGAACACAAATTTTAACGAATTTGTAGGTTATACCGTTGTTATTGTGCCAGAGTAAATGTAAACAACAAATTTCTGTAGTATTTTTTTGGAAGGTTAGTCAGGTTTATAACAATTTTATTCAAATCTACAAGTACATAGTCGATTTATGTTCCAAGATCCATTTGATTGTTGACATAATAACATTATTATATTTACGTGGATACATTTTTCCGTGAGCGTTCTATTTTCTTGTGCGTTTTTCAGTGTGCGAGTTTTTCCGTGGGCGTTTTTTGGTGTGCGCGCTATTTTCTGTGTGCGCATTTTTCTCGGGCACTTTCATGTCTGTGCGGCAATTTCTGTTTCTTTCGTTTACGTCTTTTTCATGTGCGCTTTTTATACAGAACCGAAAAGTTTTTATATTCTAAAGTTTTATGTTTTAGTTATTATAGACTAGACGAAATATATTTTTTAATATCTTAATTTGATTCTTATTAAACCTAATAAAATAATAAATAAAACATATATGTATATACATTATATTAACACTTAGTTTACTATTGTCATTATTACTCAAAAATATAATTATACATAAAATTAGTATTAAAAATTAAATTTTTAGACTAGTCAAAACAAATTTTTAATATCTTCGAGAATATCTTAATTTAATACTTACTAAACCTAATAAAATAATAAATAAAATATACAGGGTGCTCAAAAAGTCGCTAACACGCTCCACGCTACGTTGTTAAGAAACTATAGTTAGACAAGGGAAAAATAATAAAAAAAATCCTTCTAGCAGATTATTCCAGATATGAGTGCTCAAAGTTAACAATTTTATTTGTACATTTTTAGCTATTTTTGCTCTTTATAGTACAGAACATAAAGATAATTATTGTGTTGTTATTGCATTTCTCAACAAAAAATATTAATTTATGTTGAGAATGTAAAGATATTTGAATTTTAAAATTTATAATTTATCATAAAATTGACAAAAATTACACATGACAACAATGTAAAAATATTACAATTATTTCTTCGTTTCCTCGAACTTTAATCTGAAAAATAACTTCGAACATCTACTTAAAATTTAAATTTCTTTATTTGTTTTAAATAAAAATTACTAATAATAAAATGGTCTATATTTTGACCAATTAATTCTTTCACTTTAAAAAAATGACATGTTAATTTCAACTTTATCACCTGTATTAGATTGTAATCATAACTTACAAAAAATTTGAATTAAATATTAAGAGGTAAATAGTATCTTCAAAGTCTACTTTGAAAACAATGTTGTCAAGTTTACTTCTTTAAAATGTGCAAATAACTTCGGA
Source organism: Stenus bimaculatus (assembly GCA_963971135.1). Classification (NCBI taxonomy): domain Eukaryota; kingdom Metazoa; phylum Arthropoda; class Insecta; order Coleoptera; family Staphylinidae; genus Stenus; species Stenus bimaculatus. The sequence goes on from OZ020180.1 coordinate 21,747,740, forward strand.
ATTTCTATCCAAATATTTTTTTAAGTATTTTAGCCACGTTTAACGATTGGTTCCAAACAACGTACCGTGGAGCGCGTCGGCGACTTTTTAAGCACCCTGTATATGTATATACCTATTATATTATAACTTAATGTACTATTGTCTTTATTACTAAAAAATATAATTATACCAAAATTAGTATTCAAAATTCAATTAAGCATTGTTTTATTTAATGTAAACCTAAACCTAGTACATTATAAAACATATAAACATATTAATCATTTCCTGTTTTTGATTTAGTCTGTTTAAAAATTGTTATTATTCACTTCATGCTACTTTTTATCTATTATTGTGTTTGGCATACCATCATATTCAAGATATACAACAAACGGATAATATTTATCTTCTGTTTTATTGCATCATTACCAAAGCCACATGCCATAATTTTTTAACAATATTTGATATGATTAATAGGAATATGATAATATCCCGAAGGGCGAATCATTTAATTTGAGACAAATAAATATCTGAGAAATTAAAAGCTTTTGAGTAAAAAGTTTCAAATAAAAGTTGATTAGTTTAAAGAGGAAAAAATGATGGTTTTTTTTAGAAACCGTAAAAATTTTTAGCAGTTTCAAAATTTACTCAAAAAACCAAATAACTATTTTTTTATTTTAAAAATTTTTATAACAATTTTATTTTTGGCACAAGACGTCATATTAATCTGTTCTTTATTTTTCACTTGTTAGATTTATTTGTCTCAAGTTAAATGGTACCCCCTGTCTATTCTATGTTTTAATATTATTAAGTAATTTTTTAAAATACAGGGTGTCCCAATTTTTTTCCAGCAAAATTTTTTTTTAGATAGTAAATGTCATTCTGAACAAAATTTTTCCTATGAACTATTATGTTTTTTTCGACTCCTTAAAAAGTCACAGCAATTTCAAAAATTTAATTATTTTTTGGTGACACCCAGTATAAATTTCATTTAATTTTAATTTTTTTATTTAAATCAAGTTTCCATTGGATTTTGTATATCTTTAAGCCAATAAGATGCAAGATTTTACCGATGAAAATTTATCAATTTTAAAATTGCTGGAACTTTTTAAGGAGTCGAAAAAACATAATAGTTCATAGGAAAATTTTTGTTCAGAATGACATTTATTATCTAAAAAAAATTGCTGGAAAAAAAGTGAGACACCCTATATAATCTTTGAGAGAATGCTATTTACTGAACGTTAGAATAAAACACGTGACAAAGTTTTGTATTTTGTATCTCAAAATTAGCGGTGCAAGTGAAGGTGCTCGTTTAAACTAAAAATAAAATTGACTTGAATAAAACAAACAAAACAAATTTAGTTTTAAAAATATCATCAGCCGTAGTGTTAATTTTTTGGAGTCTAGTGACATCTCATCAACAAGATTATTAACCACATTAACCATTTGTATCAATTTCGATCCATTACCTTTTTTTTCTGCTAACCATCAACTGATTTTTAAAACCATTTAATGTTGACGAGGTTCGATTATTGAGCCCTTATTGTTGCCCTTCAATTTTTAATATACTTTGTTAAAATATCTGTAGTTGGTTTATTGAAAAAAGCAACCAAACTTCTAAAGTAGGATTTTCAAAAAGCATTTTAATTGAAATTGGACACGACATTTTCGAAGCAAAAAAAGATTCAAGTCGTGGATAAAGGTCTATAATTCTTCTTACGGTAGGTAAAATGGTCAAGTAACGTGTAGAACTACATACTAGTAGCTATTGATATTCTATTATTTCAGCAAAAAGGATTTTTTAGAAACCGGGACAAAAGATTGTTCTCGGAGCACCGGGACAAATGCTTAAGAACCGGGACTGGATTTTTGTTTAATAGGGATATTCTAGTCAAAATTAAAGGCCTTTAATTAGAAACATTTGAGGTAACTTTTGAAGTTGTCCAATGCAACCCATATAACAAATTTAAAACCAAAGCCCTTTTAATTTAAATGATTTGACCAGAATCTGAGTATTAATTGTACTCATATCGGTCAGCTGTTTCCGTCAAAACAGCGCCGGTTTTTAAAATTCCCATTGGCACCCTAGTTCTAATTTAGCAAAATTAATTTATATTTTATGATTTTCTTTTTTTATATACAATATTATGCACAGAATAGTGATTTGGCCGAACAGCTGAATAACGAATATTTGGCAAAAAGTTGGCTGAAAATTCGGCTCCCCTCCAACATTCCGTATCATTGTTTGAGTTGAGTTTCGGATGAAAAGATTTTTGTGTTTTATGTATGAAAGGCCCATTTATCTCCAATTTCGTTTGAAGGTTTCAATTTTCGACTTAAAATATGTGATACCAAGGATAGTAAAATTTTAAACTGAAATTGATAAGAACAATGTGTTTTCAACAAAATAATATTTGTTTTATTTATTACCGAATATTCGTCCTTCGGCATAAATATTCGGCCTCCCGCCAAATAGTAAAAAAATGGCCGGATAATTACTGAATATTCCGTGTAACTCTAATTTTATATACAGTATTTATTATGAATATGAAATATCAAGGAACGTGTCTAGTTAAATAAGTGCCTGATGGTACCCTAATGAAAACGAAACTAGTAGCACATTCGTTTTTAATCTTATTTTAATTGTGGTAACAGTTGGGATTTCAAACATCATTCTTCTTTCAACTCCCAAAATTATCATTAATTTTTATTATTAACCATTTAATTGCTGCTTAATGGGACATCAACCACTCCAGAGAAAAAGGAAATCCCTTAGTAATCTCGTATCTTTTGGTAGATCCTATTTTATGGGTGATCTTCTACCTCAGAGAGAAAGGATATACCGTAGTAATCTCGTAACTTTTGGTAGATCGTATTCTACCTCAGAGAGAAAGGAAATCCCTAAAGGTGTATTTTGCTAGCGAAGGAAATTTTCCGTCGAGGACGACGAAATCGTCTAGCGGAATAGTTTGCTGAAATTTTCCGTCGCGGACGACGAAATCGTCTGCGTCTGCTAACCAAACTATTCCGCTTGACGATTTCGTCGTCCGTAACGGAAAATTTACGTCGTTAGCAAAACACACCTTTAGTAATTTCGTAACTTTTGGAAAATCCTATATTTTTAAGTCAAGGAATTTAACATACCTATATTATAAGCATTAAGGAATAAAAAGTGTATTTTAACACGAAATTAGTTAATATATTAAAATTTTAAAAGTCTTGAAAAATCACGATCATTGGTGTAATTAACTTTTTTGTGCAACTTAATTGAAAGGAGTTAGGTGACTGGTCAAAATTAAAGTCCTTTAATTAGAGACAAATAAGGTAACCATGGAAATTGTCCATTACAACCCATATAACAAATTTACATTTAAAGTCCTTTAAAATTAAATTATTTGACCAGAATCTGGGTATTAAAGTGTTAATTAAAAAAAACAACTCATTAACCGGAAAAAGGCTAGCATTGTGCCATATATCAATCTAATCCTCTTGAAAAATCATGATCATTGGTGTATTTAACTTTTTTGTGCAAGTTAATTGAAAGGAGTTAGGTGACTTAATACGTTAATTAAAAAGAACATCTCATTAACCGGAAAAAGGCTAGCATTGTGCCATATATCAATCTAATCCTCTTCAAAAATCGTGATATACATATATCCATCTGATCGTTTTGAAAAATGATAATCATTGGTGTGATTGACTTTTTTGTGCCTTATTTGAAAAGTGTTAGGTGACCTAATTTGTTAATTACGAAACCAACTCATTAACCGGGATGAGGCTAACATCGTGTTATATATCGTTGTAAGCCGCATTAAAAATTCTAACTATTGGTGTGGTTAGTTTTTTGTGCATTTTAATTGAAGGATGATATTCGGTGATAATTAGAAAAAAATAAGCTTTTTCGTTAATTGTTTAAAAAATATAAAAAGGAAAGCATTGTGTAACACATCATTTCAAAGGAAATGAAGAGACCTTTTCATTGGTACCATTATTTTTTTTGGGATTATTTTGAAAAGAACTGCATCCCTTAATATGTTTTTGAAAATATTTAGTAGACTTCAGTGTAATTGCAATTATTTCAATAAATATTATGAGGCAAGCATTGGTATATACACTGCTAGAAAGATCTTGAATCATACTTTCCAATGGTATCATTAGTTTTTTTATGCAGCTTAATACGAAGAAGTTATGGGCGATAATCCTCTTATGGAAAAATACATTTAAAATTTTTGTTGCTGGAAATTTGTTGGTAACTTCTTGTCGGTTAAGAAATATCACCAAGCATCGTAAGCTAATAAAAAGAGAATTGAAAATAGTGTAAAAATGTTTAACTGAGTAATAACAATTGTTATTTCTGTTTAGCTCTTTGGGAGCAACAATAAAATCTAATAATTTACTGAGTACCTACTCGTCACATTTAGTATAATAATAATAATAATAATAATAATAAACCTATTTCGTTTTTTTCATTAACATCTGCAATGCATTTTAATTAACTTTAATAGCCGTCGTGATAATTAACTATTATATGTGCATATGTTCCTGGTATTTTAACAAAGAATAAAATTCTACTCATTATTTTTCTGTTTATACCATCGTTTTAAAAGGAAGAAAATTAGAAAAGCTGTTGTTACTTGTACTTAAACATGCAAAAGGAAGGAATGAAAAGAATTTAGTATATGCACAACACCTAAGGGTCAATAACATATGTTTATTTATATTCGCCGAATAATTACCTCGGATCATTTGCAATTTACGAATAACACAATGATTCATGCAATATGCATCAATGCCTCAATAGTGAAAGCCCACATATGATTATTTATTTCAGATGCTAGTTGCTCATCGATGTTTATGTTAATAACAAAAGTAAACAATGTACGTGTGAGTACATTTTGACATTTTTTTCTGAATAAAACTGGTTTAGAAAATTATGCTTACAACTGTTGCTATTTCTAGTAGGTACATAAATTTCTAACAAATCATTTTAAGATATACCTTTTTAAAAGCAAAAATTGATTTTACATCAACTATCTAAATTTCAATAGAAAATTACTAATAATTAACATTTATAATAATTAACAGTCATAAATTACATTTTTATTAAAAATGCGATAATTAGCCAAAGTTGCATAAGATTTAATGTAATTTCTAAGAAAATTCTTAAAAAGCATTATAGGAATTTAAAATATTATTAAAACATGCAATACAGAATTAATAATTAATTCGTGCATTATAAAAAACATTTCCACTTAATTTAATGGTAATGATAATTTGGTAATTAGTCCATGAAAAAATATTAATATACTGATACTGATTGGCTACATCTATTCATATCGTTGAAAAACAGCAAAATAAATTCGTCTCTAATTTTTAAATGTTTTTTTAACAGTTGTTAGGGTCCCAATGTTCTTGAATTTATTTCTTTTGAAAAACTCAATTTAATTTAATTTTTTTGTTAATGAAATTTGCCCTATCAAAATTGTGCAAAATATCTACAATAATCTACATTATTGTAAGTGTCCAATTGTTTTTTTTTAATCCAACAGTCTCTAAAATTTTGAATTTATTTTATGTTGCAGAGTCTCCCTGTATATTTTCGTAAACGTACGTAGAATATTTACAAAGTACTTAAAATGATTTATTATATATAAAAATAAGCTTTAGAAAATATAATTTTGTAATGAGGAATATTGACTTGTAAAAAATGCAATCTTATCTACTACATAAAATGCAAAAAAAGGCTATGAAAAACATTCATTACTACTACTACTAATGATAACTTGGTAATGAGTCCATGAAAAAATATTATACTGATAGTGATTGGTTTCATCCATTCATATTGTTAAAAGATGGCAAAATAAAGAAACTTAATTTAAACTGTTTTCAATGAAATTTCTGCCTTTCAATTTGTTTACTCAAAATTGTAGCTTTCGATTTAAAATGCGACCCCATAAATCGCAATAATCCACATTATTGAAAGTGTCCAGTAGTTTTTTTTTAAACCAACCGTCTCTGAAATTTGAATTTATACCCTGCATATTTTCGTAATCGTATGTATGTAGAATATTTACAAAGTACTTAAAATGATTTAATAAAAATGAAAATAAGCTTTATAAAATATAATTTTGTAATGCGGAATATTGATTCGCAAAAAATGCAATCTTATCTACTGTACAAAATGCAAAAAACCTTGAAAAACATTTATTACTATTTAAATTATTAAAAAATCAAAAAATTAAAAAGGAACAATTTGGAGCGATTAAACTAATTAATTTTTATAAATTGATATCGTGATGAATGTAGGTGTAAATACAATTATGACAAAATTTTACCCATGTGCGCATTGTAAATTGAAAAGTATTTATTGATAGCGTAGGTATATAGCTTCAAATATTGATTATTCTTAGAAATCTAGGTGAAACATTAAATTGTAATTTGTATTTTCCATTAAAATTTTTAAAGAAAAATCTATAAAATTTTCTTTTGTTAAATCAACTCTACAACTTGCATAGAGTCATGATTTTTTAACAAAAATTACCACACAATAGGACTGACCTTTTCTGCCTTGGGGTACAGAAAAACACAAGTCATGAAACTCGATATCAATTGGCTTTCTTTCCTTTAATTTTGAAAATGCGAGTTCTTTTTTGGGTTCTTCCATGGTTGCACTAAAATTGCGCGCTTTTTTGTTTTGGTCGCGGTGCACAACACTTTCCGGCCGGCGCTTTAGTACTTTTGCTTAGATACTTGTTACTTGTTACTGAATACTACGTCTGACGTTTGACGTTCTAAATAGGAATCGCGCGGATCTGTTTTTTGTTCCTTGCTTTTTCTCCCACCAACAGTTTAAGTCTTTACGCGACGATTTAATAGTAATTGATCAAACCTCTATTACTTCTATTATTTTAATTACATAAACGATGAACGATTTATATTGTCTGTTGGCTATAAAATTTTTAAATTATATTTTATTAAAACTCATTCTACTTTCTGAAATTTATATTGTAAAAAAAGTCAATATTACAGGTTTTCAAAGAATTACATTTCTCAATGAATTAAATTTTATTACATAGGTAAATAATAAACAGTCCAACCACTAAACTCCCATTTGACGTTGGACTGTATGGGTATCTTTCTTATTATTGGAGATAGAAAGTCGGTTAAAAGGACAAAGTAGTAGAGATTTTTTCGAATATTAATAATTCATTTACAAAAAATTTGAATATCGCATCGTTCCAACGCTATCTTTGAAAAAACAAGAAAATGCGATTTTCAAAATATGGCTATAACTTCGTTATTTTCGGTGGTACCAAAAATTTTTTTTGACTTAATATAGACAATTTTTTGTGTACAATGCAGTAAAATAAATGAATATTTTTTTTCGCCAACCGATTAGCCGGAAATGAACCAAACTTATTTTTTTCTTATGGCAGCCATATTGGATTTACACATATTCGGAATAAGTGTATTTTTCAGCGTAATTTGATATATCATATGTAATATTTTAAGAAAAATAGAAATAATTTTATTTTACTAACCAAAAATGGCCTTGAATTGGTGTAAACTGTCAATACATATGTGTTAAGATTTATTTTACATTTAATATTTTAAATAGTTACATTTATGTTATTGACAATTTACATCTCTTAAAGTCCAATATTAGTTTGTAAATTCAAATAATTTTTTTTTAAATATGACATATGGTATACCAAATTACTCAGAAATAAATACTGATTCCGAATATGTGTAAATCCAATATGGCTGCTATAAGAAAAAAAATAAGTTTGGTTTATTTCCGGTCAATCCGTTAGCAAAAAAAATATTTATTTGTTTTACCGCATTGTACACAAAAATTTGTCTGTAATATGTCAAAAAAACTTTTTTTCTACCACAAAAAATAAAGAAGTTATAGCCATATTTTAAAAATCGCATTTTCTTGTTTTTTCAAGATAGCGTTGGAACGATGCGATATTAAAAATTTTTGTAAATGAATTATTAATATTCGAAAAAATCTCTACTACTTTGTCTATTTAAACGACTTTCTATCTCCAATAATAACAAAGATACCCATACAGTCCAAAGTCAAATGGGACACACTGTATACTCTTCTTTATTTATGAAAATAAAAATTTCAAATTTGACTATGTTGTATGATTCAAGAAAACACATTTTAGGCACTAAATGTTTTTTCAATATGACTTCTGCTTTAACGGAAGTGACATCAACTTTATTTTGTTATAAGTAACACCCATTTTTTGTTCAAAACATGAAATTATTTTATAAAAAGAGTATGTTTGTGATAAATTTTTTAATTTTTTTTTGAAATTTTGCAAAAAAATTTTTTTTTTCTTCATCCGAAGTTGACAAAAACTACCAAACCTCATTCCAAATAATACAAATACCTAAGGAAAATTGCATTTTGTAAAATTATTTTAGCAGTTTTTGAGATATTAATTAATGAACTTTTTTGTGTAACGTATTTGCAAATAACTGTTTTTTTAATGGAAAGATAGATACCAGGTCACTTCGTTTTATTATTTTTCACTGTCATTACCACGAATGTCATTTGGGGTTAAGTTTTAATTTTTAACCCCAAATGACAAGAGTGTGTATGAAAAATATTCGACTTATAATTTAAGCATGAGTGCATATTTTAGGAACTATTTAACGAAAATTTTTCACATATTTGTGAAAAATTTCAAACTTATTGAAATTTGACATTTACGTCACAAAATAATCCCTGATATTTTTGACGTTTTACTTGCCTCAAAAAATAATCACTTCTGAATTGAATAGTCGTATGTAATATCACGAGTGGTCAAATTTAAGTCGAATATTTTTCACTGTCATTATCACGAATGTCATTTGGTGTTAAGTTTTAATTTTTAACCCCAACTGACATGAGTGGTAATGTATGAAAAATATTCGACTTATAATTTGAACAAGAGTTCATATATAAGGGACTATTTAACGAACATTTTTCACTTTCTTATGCAAAATTTGACAGCCAACTTCAAACTTATTGAAGTTTGACATAAACGTCATGAAATAATCGCTGATATTTTTGACGTTTTACTTGTCACCAAAAAGAATCACTTGAATAGTCAAAAAAATATTTTTTTGTAAATATAATAAATATTACAAGAGATATTAATTTGAAATTTTGGAGATAGTTTTACACACAAGGATACACAATTACGGTCAATAAAAGTTTTAAAATATTTTCAGGGGCGTTACATGTGGGTGGGTCATCAACTTTATTTAATCATATCTTTTTTCTTTGTCTTGATATGTAAAGTCTTTATTTCGTCTTGGGTCAAAATCGTGGTTTGAATTTCGCGCTTTTTCGAGGTGGACTTTGAAAATTTGTAACTTTTGATCCAGACCATCTATAAACGCCGAACATCGTTCACTCTATAAAAAAGGTTTAAACAAAAGTTGTAAAGAATTTTATGTTCTATAATATTGATAATAATTATTTTTTTCGTGGGTTACATAATAAGGAAGATATTGAAAAAACGATTTTCAATCCACTTTAAATCCTGAAAGCTCAAAATAAAGATAGAGTAAAAAGTCCTACACTCGATCCAATTTCGACAGGTGATCGGACGGTCCAACCAGCCATCCACCCGACCACAGTATAAATAACTACCAGTAGCGACACTCTCCCGTGTCTAATCTAGTACCATTTCTATGGTGCGTATCTGGTACCATTGAGTTTAGAACTGCAAAATACAAATGCTGACATATCTCTATGATCAAAATTATTTTAAAGGCGTCGCCATTTGAATTTAAATACCGTAATTAATGTAATAATTGATGAAAACTGTATATTATTACATTTAAGCTTGTCAAAATCATTAAAAACTTCAATTTTAATCAAAACTTTGCAAATGTGACGTAAATTTAAATTTGCCGCGTGCGTATCTGAGTATACATATATATATCGTCAAGGTCACCAAAAATTGTCCCTTCAAATAACATGTAATTTGCATGAAGTGTCGCTACTGGTAGTTGCCTATACTGTGTCTATACTGTGCTTAGGGTGTCCCACAAAATATATTAAATTTATAAAATTTTAAAATTGTTTTAATTTTTTAAGGAGTCGAAAAAACATAATAGGTCATAGGAAAATTTTTGTTCAGAATGACTTTAACTATTTAAAAAAAAATTGCTGGAAAAAGAGTGGGACACCCTGTATAATAGGTAGTAATTGTTTCGGCAGCAAACATACATGACTTTATTTACTTTTGAAATTTATTCAACTAAAATTTTAAATGAAAAACACAACATTATCTGGAAATGAAAACAAAAAGTCCAAAGAATTCTTTTAACTGTATTCAGCGACCGTGATGAAGAACCTAGATACTTTATTAACGTTAAACGCATGACTAAAAAATATTTCTTCATAAGAAATATTTTCTTAGAGACGTCTTTAACGTTAACGACGTCTCTAACATTTTCACCACGGTCGCTGAATACAAGCTATGGTATCGTTAGAAAAAAGTGGCAACGCCGACTCCGAATCTTGAGCACGAAATTTTTAAAGACTTTAAGATGTTATTTTCTTAAGAGGCCGTTGTATTACGATAGGAAATCCAATTTTCCAATTTATTATTTGTTCGCTAATATTCGAAAGCCTAACAATCCAGAGTGCCAATTGCCATCAGTAAACATAAGAGGTGAAAAGTGAACGTTCCTTTTTAACTGAAAAAACTCTGATATTATAGATCATACAATACATTATATGACCTATGGTTAAACAAGCCAAACGCATTTATCTCTCTCGTGCTCATATAAATCATTGGAAAACATCAACAATGACGCTCGTATGTATTTTTAAGTTTACATGGTTTTAACAGCAGCATTTTAAATCAAAATTTACTGATTAAAAACTTTAAAATTGGATCAAGCCGATCTGTAGACAATTGTGTTCCAAATGTATATGTGTAATTTCATCATGATTCGTCAATTAATTAATATGCTACATAGCACAATTTCTACAATTAATCAATTTAAAAACATTAAGTTTTCGTAGTATTACTTGTTGTTTATAGATTAGATGCAACTTCGTGTTTATTTTAAATTTTTGTATGAATGGTTATTTTTTTTTAATTTATCTATAGCTGTTTATTATTTATATAGATTTTTAATCTTTTAATCAGTTTTAATAAGTAATGATTATTATTAATTTTTAAATTAGGTATTTTTCCAATTATTTAAGTAAAGTTAAGATGTAAAAGTATTTTGATAAATAAATCATTTATTATTATATTTTATTGTAGAATTGATTGTTTTCTGAAAAATTCAATGATCTTTGCTCGAAATCCTAAAAACTATTAACGATAAGGTAAAATATAATAAATATTATTCTTCATTTTCAGATTAATTATTTCACACATATACATACATATACCAAAGAAAAAAAAACAATAACTGACTAATAAAACAAAAATATTGCCAATTCATATAGATGACGTCCCGATGTTAAATTCACAAGGATTATGATGGTATGGGGACAAAAAAGAAGCAACTATATTACTTCTTTTATTCTGCGACTAGTTTCGAGCCAGTTTTTGGCCATTTTTCAAGCTTTGAACCAAAACTCTCTTCATTGGTTCAAAGCTTGAAAAAGACCCAAAACCAGGCTCGAAACTAGTCGCAGAATAAAAGAAGTAATAGAGTTGCTTGTTTTTTGTCCCCATGCCATCAAAACCCTTGTGAGTGGAAAAATATTGCCTTGCAATTGTTTTTTTTTCATTACTATTTAATAGACATAACACATAACCTACTTAGATACCAATTAATGGCAGAACTCACTAATATATTGCATAGTATGCTTACATTACTTTTTTGGTCGTAAATTGGGAATAACATATTAGTGTATCGAAAAGTTGCTGTACCGAAAATTACAACTTCGAATATTGCTGGATCGAAAATTGTTTAAAACATTACTGGGCCAAAGTTTTTCCGTTCGTAACATTGCTGAGTTGAAATATCGCTGGACCGAAACATCGCTGCGTTGAAACATTACTGGATCGAATATCGTTGCATAGAAAATTGAAGGTGGTTAATTAATTAGAGATGATCCAGCGGTAACTTTTATTTAGGCTTAAACCATCCCCCTTTTCGATCCAATAATATTCGATCTTCGATCCAGTAATGTTTTGGTGCTGCGATATTTCATTGAAGCGATGTTTCTCGGACTTTCTTATATTTTTTTCAATGAAATACTTATCCCCATAGATTTTTAACGTTTCTATACAGGCTTTTCTATTTATTAGAGTTCAGGGGCAGCAATGTTTTCCACGGACAATATACCGCTATTAGATCCACTATTTCGGCTCAACGATGTTCAACCAGGAGTTTTTGATCCAGTGACTTTTCGATTCAGTAATTTTCCGGCTTGGCAACATTTCGATGATGCAAAATTCGATCCACCAAAAGTAGTTTCTTGTGAGCTAATTTCAGGAGCAAACTAACTACAAAATAACATTCTGCACAAAAAATGCTGATACATCTGCCATAGCTTTATTCGAATTCCCATTCACATACAATATTTCAGACAACTGGCTATTGGCTAGGACTGCAAAGATTTGTCAAATTTAGGGAATGTTTTTTTGTAAAAACGTTTTCAATCCTTTGTTTCTTCGGAAGTTCCTACAAAAGCACCGTACCTAAATCTATTACACCTCAAAAAAATGATAAAAATAAAAAATAGTAATTTAAAAGTGGCATAATCAAATTATTCATAATTAAATTATTGCCCAGCGTTGTTATTTATTGTTTATCAAAACCAATGTCATCGTATAATCCGTTACCTTTGATTAAAATTATATTTTTCTCTCTAGGTCAACATTTATTGTCCAATTTGCATTTTTAATACCACCAATAAATCTCGTAAAACACATAATTATGTTTTAATCGTGCTTAAAAATTCAAAATCTACTTTTGCTCATAACGGTTGGCTTATTTAATTATTATCTCCTTCCTTCCTACCATGTGTTATAATAATATTGAATTTTATCCTCCGCTCGTTGAGTTCATAACATTGAAAGTGAAATTACAGTTTCAATGACGAAGAAATTATATTTTATTTGTTTATTTAACAATAATTACACGATAACCCTGAATTTGGGTACAAGTTAATGTTTTTTTATATAATGGTATTTAGGTAATAAATTGTCAAAAGTATCTCTTCTGATTGGAAAAAAAAATTCATTATGTTACAAAATAAGACTTTAGTTGTTTACATTTTATAAAAACTGTTTGTACTAGCAAAACTAACAAATCAAACAAAACACGAAAGCTAGAGCTTCTCTTAACCTAAATAATGTAATTTGGGCAAACTATAATTTTAATTGTTTGATATTCCCGCATGTGAATTCTTGCAGAATATTTTCAAGTAATTTAGCTCATGCTTTATTGTTTTATTATAAATTGCAGGGTATTAGGCGCATAAATATCAATTACATCATTTTTGCAGTAGTTCTCTTACAATTAAATTACGCATGGAAGTTAAGGCGTATTTCACACGAAATAACAGAGATAATCATGGAAAGGAAAAGTGCAATTGCAAAATTCCTTGCGAGTATCGTATTATTGTTAGGAAAATTATATGTATCTTGACTTTAGCAGTTCAATTACTTGGTCATAAAGAAACGTTCCACTTTCTCTTCGTTGGTATTTTCCAGAATTATTACAAACTAACGTTTTAATTGCAAAGTTTATGTTTTAATTAATTTATCTCGTATTTTAAATAAAAATTGGCAGGTACATATTAAGGTTGTGCAATTTTATAAGATTATTAACTCAAGCAATTGCTATAATTATACAGGGCGTCTCAAAACGAAATGATCAGAAGGAAATCCCCGAGATTTCATCGACAAAAAACCCAATAGTCAAGCTCGGAATAGCCCAGTTTTTTGACGGGTTTTTGAATTTTGTTCCCACAGAAAATATCGATAATTCGAAATTCTGTTATAGTTCTGAAACTATTTTGTCAATTTAAATGAAAAAAGTTGTAAAGTAAAGCTACTTAGTGCCACTTTGGCTTGAAGCTATAATATCATCACCACAAAAATATTTTGATAGAAAAAAAATATATAATTTTTTTTAAATTAATGAGAATTCCCTTTTTTTCTTGATTTTTCGTTCATATCTTGAAACTCTACAAAGGTACCACTTTTTTACGTTCATAAAATACTTTCTACGATTTAATTCTGATTACTTCTTTTTGGAACACTCTGTATTATATTATAGGTTCATTCTGGTTGCGATATCTATGATAAGAATTTATTATATGTAAATATTTAATAGGCGAATAAGAATACAGTTTTATGATAACATATATTTATTGCAATTTTTATTGTGCAATGTCCAATTTTGTGATTTACTTATGCTTATTATTATAAATAAATAGTTGGTATAGGAATATAAATTCGAACCATATCATATCAAATAAACATGTTTATATATAAATATTATATAAAAAGAAAATAATTACATAAATATTTGGTATAAAGTTAATAATAACGAAACATAAAAAAATATTTTTTCGAACAAGTATACCGGGTGGAAAAGAAAACCGGGTCACCTCCATTACTTTTTAATTTATAAATAGAAGAAATTGAAATTTGGCTATGTTCTATGGTTCAAAAAAACAAATTTTATATGCATTTTTTTCGAAATCACTTTTGGTTTTACCGGAAACACCATGAACATTTTTTTAAATGTAACATCCCATATTTTTATTCATGGTTTAAAATACTTTTAAAACAGAAGTATTTTTGAGAGGTTAGTTTTAATTTGTTTCGAAATTTTTTTTTCAGAAAAAGCGGTTTTTGAAGTAGGTGAAAAGTTGTAATTTAAAAAAAAATTAAGTGGTTTTTGAAACATTAATGTTTAAACTTAGTTAATGAAGATTTTAGCAAATAAAATGTCACTTTTTTTAAATGCAATGATATCGGGTCATTCGACTTTTTAAAAAGAGGATTTAATAACGATTATTTTGGTACTCCATATGTAGGGGTATAATTTTGCATAATTCCTCTGGAGTAATGTTATTGACAGAATTTCTTACGCGTCTTTTTAATTCATCTGGTGTATCTGGTGGAGTTAGACACTCTTAATCTTTAATTTTTCCCCAAAGATCTAGCGGAGTAAGATCGAGTGACCTCGGAGGCCATCGAATTGGACCATTAGTTCCAATCTACTGGCTATTATAATGTCTATTTTAGTATTCCACCACTATTCTTGCATTATGTGCAGGAGCACCACCTTGCTTGAAATACATTCTACCCAAATTAATTAAAGGTAGTTCTTAAATTAATTTCGTTTTCAAGAAAACCCAAATAGCGTTGAGCATTCAGATTCGCTTCAAAAAATATAGGACCAATAATATGGATACCAATTATTTCTATCTAACAATTGAAGCCAAACCTTACTTGGAAATTGGTTTCTCGAATAAGTCTTGGATTTTCTTGTGACCAATACTTCGTATTATTTCTATTAAACAATCCTAGGTTGGTAAAATGACTTTCGTCGGAATATAAAATTTGTGTATTGAATTGTAGATTTTCTCGCATTATATTTAAAAACCATTCGCTAAATTCAAGACGCCGTGCGTTATCAGTTATCAGCTTCATAAAAATTTTGGCGAATTTGTTATTTGTGGGAATGGTATTTATGCTTTTAGTAAAATATTTAGAACTGAAGTGTGGCTTATTCCGTATTGAAAAGCGATTTGTCTTGAAGAAGAGGTTGGGGTAACTTCGATATGATATCAACTTTAGTTTCATGATCAATTATAAAATTATCTTCGGCATTATTAGGTTCTCTACGAAATTTGGCTTCCATTTTAAAAAAGAAGGTACGATGTGGCTGACGTCTTTCTGGATGTCTTTCACGATAAAGTACACTAGGAGCCGTGGCATTTTTTCGACATTCGCCGTAAATTAGTAACATGTCAACTTGTTTATCTCGCAAAAACATTTTTAAGATTTGATAATTAAAACTATTTAAACAAAAAAAGTAATCTAATGTATTGTACAACTCTTTACAAGATCGTTTTGACGATTACTGACTTGTTTAAACTTTAACAAATTTTTGAATGTTTCTTATGAAAAAGAACATGAACGGCTGAACGCCACATGTTGATCAAAATATATTTAATATTTCTTATGAAAAAGAACATGAACGGCTGAACGCCACATGTTGATCAAAATTTATTTAATATTCACGAATAAAGCATTTTAATTTTCTGAATATCATAAATTTTGATTTTAATAATAAAATAAAAAGCAGTTAATTTACTTGAACAATTTTTGTAATTTTATCGATCTTACCTGCATTCTTCTCATTTTATTAATCATTTTTTATTTATGAATATTTTTACGTTTTTTTGGGCTGTAAAACTAGTTCGCCTGCACGCGGTGCACCCTGGATATCGCTAAATGAACTAGTAAAATTTATTTCTTTAGTTGGAAAATATTAGCTATTGAGTATCTTTATTACAGGCACATGCAAAATAATACCCCTACATATGGGGGGGTACAAAAATAATCGTTATAAAATCCTCTTTTTAAAAAGTCGAATGACCCGACATCATTGCATTTAAAAAAAGTGAAATATTTAACTAAGTTCAAAAACTTTTTCAAATTACAATTTTATTTAGGTATTTGAATTATTTAAAACCAGTTTTAAATAGTCCTATTCATAAATAAAAAAGTCATGGATGTGACCCGGGTTTCATTTCCCCCTGGTATACCTTGGTACAAATAATATTTTCATTAATAAATATATGTCAAATAAGTCGAAATAAAATTTTATTAAAACACCACCACCCAGCTACCATCTAAATTATTAACTAATTAACTTAATCATTCTAAATGTTCTAAGCCCTCTAGGGTATACAAAAAGACTACAATTTTTTTATATTTTTTTCACAATTTAAATTCAAAATAAAATTCGCAACTGAAATAAATCAAAAAGTAAATGGTTCCAAGTTTATTTATTTTTCTTTAACCGATTTGTAATGGTATTAAAATCCCTACAATGCAAAAGAGGAATCTTGGTTTTAGGATACAATACGGTTTATAAAGCTACTTTTGCAAACCTGCCAACGTGAAATTTATTATCCGGAAAAAAATGTCCCTAACTGGAACCCGGAATTAAAAATTATCCTACGGACTTTAATGGTAAGCATAATAAACTTATTGCCTTATAACATAATTCAAATATTTTATTATTTCTACTGACAATTTCAAAGCTATTAACATGTGGTTAAAGTACACGAAGAGAAAAACAAAATGAATTACGATAGTTATATAATAAGCCTCAAACCACAAACTAATGTTATTTTTATATAAAACCGAATACCTGGAAATAACAATATTAAAGTGGTCATTAATATTCTGGACTATTATTTGCAATATTAATCTTATGCTTGAAAATAAGGTGTAATTAGCACTTCATCATAAACTTGGAACATAGTCATAGGTCAAGACTAATGTGCATCAATGATAAATACTTTTTACAGTTACCATCCTTTCCTTCAGCATCGTAAAAATGATAATTACTTCTATGCATTCCAAGAGTTATATTCTTAAGAAGATAGACGGCAAATCTAATAAGCTGATTTTGAAATCCGGTTGATGGGTTGATACATGCATCTTTAGTCATAAAAAATTTTCCACTCAAGATTTTTTTACATTTCTTTTTTTGTGTATTGCACAGTCTTGTAGCTATACTTTGTTCTAAATTATATGTCTTTGTAAAGTAAACATTGAATTGAAAGGATTGATAACAAGTATGTGATAACAAGTATGTGCAAGCAAATTTAAGTCCGCGTAATGTTCAGGCACTTGTGAGGCAACATGTATGCGTGCGGTAGGGATCTCATACTTGTTGGCGTACATGTTAACGCGTCTGTAGTCTGTAGGAGCCTAAAGCCTAAATGGTATACGGTCGTGTCGATGTAAAGATCATGTCAGTGGCGCACCCAGTGGGTGGGGGGTGCGAGGGGGCCTTGGCCCCCTCAAAGGAATGTATTTTATTAAGAAATTTTTAATGAAATTAATAAAAATGAGAAAATTTTTATTATTTTTTGAGAAAATGCTCGTGCACAAAAAATTTTATCGGACCCCCGAACTTATAAAGTAAGGTCACCCTCCTCCGTCGTCACGGTTTTTTGCCTTTCAACTCCGTCTGTAGTAACAGGCGTCTCGTACACGAGACTTTCCAAATTTTCCCAAAGGAAAAAATCTAAGCTTGTGAGATCAGGGGAACATGCAGGCCAATTAACCGGTCCGCCACGACCAATCCAACCGTTGGGAAAAACTTCATCCAGAAATTGGCGTACATTTAAAGAAAAATGAGGAGGACACCCATCGTGTTGAAACCACATACCTTGTCTAATAATAAGCTTCACTTCCTCCAAGAGCTCAGGTAAAACTTCCTCCAAGAAATGGCGATACATTACACCATTCAAACGTGGTGGTAGTAGGTATGGACCAATTAAATTGTCTCCCAAAATTCCAGCCCAAATATTAATAGAAAATTGGTGTTGATTTCGCGGACGGGATACAACATGAGGATTTTCATCATCTTGGGATGTGACTATTTCGGCTATTATAAAAGCCGTCCCACGTGAAGCATGCTTCATCCGTAAATAACACGAAACTGCCAAAATTAGGTTGAACCAAATGCTGTTGTAACCACCAGCGGAAAAATTTACTCGAGATAATCTGCTGGACTCAACGATTGAACACGTTGAATTGAATAAGGGTGTAGCAACTGTTCATGGAGAACTCTCCAAACAGCTGTTTGCCTTGCTCCCATGTTTGTGCAATGGCACGAATACTTGTGCTTGGTTCTTCCTCTATAGGGTTGAGCACTTCTTCCTCAAATTGGATAGTGCGAATTTCTAGTGCGAATTGAACGTGGACGACCAACAGCTCTACGAGGTTCGACAGATCCAGTTTCTCGAATGCGATTGTGAATCCTAGCAAAGATAGAATAATGCGGTTGACGACGTTGAGGAAATCTTTGCTAGTAAAGGCGCGCAGCTCTCAAAGAGTTACAAAGAGCTTCCCCATAAATGAGATGCATATCAGCTAATTCCGCATTGGAAAAATTCACCATTTTCGAAAGTAATTAACTTTAATAACAAACGTAATTGATCTTAGAATAGCACAACAGAATAAACCGATGTTGATTTACTACTATCGTATTTAAAGTTGTTCACTCCAATTTTGTGTCGTGTTTTTTTAAAAATCTGTTGTGCACGGTCCATTGTAAAGACATGACAATAAATCGCAAACATATATTTACAAAAAAAAGAAAATAAAGCCATTTTTTAAAATTAAATTTAAAAAAAATTGTCTCAATCTAGTGACTTAATGGTTAATTTCCGGATATGGGTTTATTAACAAAAGTTGCTTGTTTTGGTGTCCTGAACAACCCCTTTCATTATTATGCAGTACTTACGAAACACCAGTATATTTTCAATGTTCGATGTTCGTGATTGCGGACATTTTACGTCATTTATAATTTATGTGATGCAAACACACAATTTTAAGTAAATAGTTTGAAAATTAAAATTCTCTACACAAAAATTTTGAATTTAGTCTAAAACAAGTCAAAAAAAAAATTGAAATTGGACTATTTCGTCAGGTTCAAGAAATATTTAACGAGCGAGAAATGATATCCATTATTCATGAAGACGGAAATTTTATATTGTGTTGCCTAAAAGTCATTTCTACTTTTTTAAAATAATAATTTAATATTAATTATAACTAATATTGTTTAATTTTAATACGACATGTACATTGGGTTGCGGAATAAGCGGAGTAGAAATTTAATTTCTACTCCTAGGCAGTACAAAGTGACCATAGAATCAACAAAAGCCTGTCAAACGTCACAGAAGACTACATTGAAGAAAAACATTTTTAGTTCCTAAAGTGTGTTTTTTGAACCATACAACGTAGAATAATTTCAAATTTTTATTGTCATAAATATAGAAATTACAGGGTACGCCAAAAAAATGGAAACACCTAAATATTTTTGGAACCGTCCTGAAA
The DNA here is from genome assembly GCA_963971135.1 of Stenus bimaculatus. Taxonomy (NCBI): domain Eukaryota; kingdom Metazoa; phylum Arthropoda; class Insecta; order Coleoptera; family Staphylinidae; genus Stenus; species Stenus bimaculatus. Next base: position 21,767,800 of record OZ020180.1, read on the forward strand.
TTAAAAAAAAATAAGCAAAAGTTTATTCAATTTAAACATATTTGTAATATACAGGGTATTCATTTTATTAGGGATACGGTACCTAACTTTCGTTTTTTAAATGCAACAGGCTGTAAATTTTTATATTTTTGGATTCTACGATTAATTTGAGTAAACTTCATAGAAATCATTTTTATTAACTTTTTATAAATATTAAAGAGTTCTAACAAAAACCAATACTTTTTTAAGTTTAAGTGACATAAATTTTAAATTATTTCACTTATACTTTTGATTTCTACAAAACGTTACTTAAATTAATTAAAGAATCAAAAATATAAAAATATAAAAATATAGGGTGCTGCATTTAAAAACGAAAGTTATGTGCAGTACCACTAATAAAACGAACACCCAGTATATTAAAAATATGTTTAAATGGTAGCATGTTTAAATGGTAGCATGTCTAAATTGAATAAACTTTTGCCTAAACTTAGTTCAATACGGTTGAAAAAATATTGAGGTGTTTCCGTTTTTTGGAGAACCCTGTATAGGCGATCCATGTTTCGTTTAGACCTTGTAGTGATGCCTTTTGTATACTTACAAATTTTCAAAAAATAACTTGAATTTTATTTTATCCGTTAAAAATACTGAATTAACAATGATTACATTTAAAAAAATATTTTACAACTAATTCTACCATATGCTGCCATCTAACAGAATATTCCTAAACAATTATTGTAGCGTCTTATTTGGTTGCATACAAACTAGATGTAACATGATGCTAAATTAGCAATATTTCTATACAAATCGTAAACTAAAACAAATCAAAACTTATTAAAAATTAAATGACTAAAAAATAAAATAAAAACAAAAAATAACTATTATACCTACCCTTTCTTTGCCGTTTGTTGTTGGAAACTTATGAAAGAGTTTACCATAAATTAACTTAACTACAATAGTAATAATTTTTATTATTAATAACAAACAAATAACAAGATTAAAATCAATCAAACAAGCAGATAAATATTCAAAGGGTGCAAAACGTCAAAATACCAGAAACTGTTAAAAAACAATATGACTTGTCTTGGTTTCATATGACACTCTTTTAAAAAACGCAAAAAATGGAACATTCCAATTTCAATAAAACGAATATTAAAACACCAAGTATTATACATTTTTATACTTAATCAGAAAAATATTGAAGATTCACAGAATTAAGAATACAATATGAAATCCATAAGAAAAAAAAATTAGTATCGATTATTATTTAAATATTCCCAACTTTGTCACAAGATCCCCATGCATAGCCTCAAAAATTGAATACCCAGTATTTGCCATCAATACTCTGTTATAGGAACGGTGTTTAGTTCTGACTACATCTACATTGGCGCTATTGTCGACAAATTTTGGCTTCGAAATGTACATGGTCTTCTTTAAAAAATAATATTGATTTCTTGAAAAAAAATTTTAAAACTATTATTTAAAGTTGTTATATATTTCTTTAAGTTTTGTCAAATTTATATAATGTTATGGATGATTATTCAAAGTGGAAATTATTTTAAGAAAGGGATATACATTATTTTTCGTTGATGGGATTTTAAAATACTTAAAATGTTTTTATAAAGTTTTCTTTCTTCTTTACAAAGCTATCTTGATCTATTTTAAAGTGCAATTAAATCTAACCCTTTAGGATCTCTATAATTCTTCATTCCAGGAAAATTTCCAACAACTATTACCAACAATTTTTTTTTTCAAAAAATCAATATTACTTTTTTTTTTAAAGAAGACCATGTACTTATCAAAGCCAAAATTTAAGCGTTTTCCAATAGATTTGGATTCGCTGATAACGAATTAAGCAATATTAGCGCGATCCAATGCGTACTTTTTAAAAAATATTCGAAAAATTTTCAAATTTTTTTCGCCCCTTTTTTAGCGTTTCCCAATAGATTTGGGTTCGCTGATAACGAATTAAGCGATATTAGCACGATCGAATTCGTACTTTTTAAAATATAGCGTTTTTAAATATGGGCAATTTTCGATAATCTCAAAAAATCATACTTTTTTTTCAAAAATAATCGAATTTCATATAAAGAATAGGCTAAGATTATAGATTTAATAAGCCTGCTTTAAGTGGCTCCAAAAATGTATTGCTTTAAAACTAAAAATTTTGAAATTTTTTTCGCGATTTATTGACTTTATCTTATAGATTTCAGTTCGCTGATAACGAATCAACCAGTGTTAACGCGATCCAACGCCTGCTTTTTAAACTTCAGCGTTTTGAAAAATGCTAAAATATGGAAAAATTGAAAAATTCATATTTTTTTCTAAATTTTTTCGAATTTTATATAACTGATAGGTTATATTTACAGATTTCGGTCTGCTAAATACGGAGAACTAAAAAAATTTTCAGCTACGACTACGACTTTGCTTTAACACTGAAAAATTTTGAACATTTTTTTCGAGATTTTTTGACATTATCTTATAGATTTCAGTACGTTGATAACGAATCAACTATTGTCCACACGATCCGACACGTACTTTTTAAACTACAGCGATTTGAAAAATGCAAAAATATGGAAAATTTGAAAACTTCATATTTTTTTCTAAATTTTTTCGAATTCTATATAACTGATAGGTTATATTTACAGATTTCGGTCTGCTAAATACGGAGAACTAAAAAAATTTTCAGCTACGACTACAAGTTTAGAAGCTACACCCGTTTTTATGGTCACCAAAAAATGATACAGAAGGGTCCCCCTTTGCTTTAAAACTGAAAAATTTTGAAATTTTTTTTCGCGATTTTTTGACTTTATCTTATAGATTTCAGTTCGCTGATAACGTATCAACCATTGTTAACGCGATCCGACGCGTACTTTTTAAACAACAGCGATTTGAAAAATGCAAAAATATGGAAAAATTGAAAAATTTACATTTTTTTTCTAAATTTTTTCGAATTTTATATAACTGATAGTTTATATTATAGATTTCGGTCAGCTGATTACGGAGAACTAAAAAATTTTGAGCTACGACTACAAGTTTAGAAGCTACACCCGTTTTTATGGTCACCAAAAAATGATAGAGAAGGGTCCCCCCTGTACTTCAAAACTGAAAAATTTTGAAATTTTTTTTCGCGATTTTTTTACTTTATCTTATAGATTTGGGTTCGCTGATAACGAATCAACCATTGTTAACGCGATTCGACGCGTACTTTTTAAACTACAGCGTTTTGAAAAATGCAAAACTAAGGAAAATTTAAAAAATTCAAATTTATTTCTAAATTTTTTCGAATTTTATATAACTGATAGGTTATATTTATAGATTTCGGTCAGCTGATTACAGAGAACTAAAAAATTTTGAGCTACGACTACAAGTTTAGAAGCTACACCCGTTTTTATGGTCACCAAAAAATGATAGAGAAGGGTCCCCCCTTTGCTTTAAAACTGAAAAATTTTGAAATTTTTTTTCACGATTTTTTAACTTTATCTTATAGATTTGGGATCGCTGATAACGAATCAACCATTGTTAACGCGATTCGACGCGTACTTTTTAAACTACAGCGTTTTGAAAAATGCAAAAATAAGGAAAATTTGAAAAATTCAAACCTATTTCTAAATTTTTTCGAATTTTATATAACTGATAGGTTATATTTATAGATTTTGGATTTTGGTCAGCTAAATACGGAGATCTAAAAAATTTTGAGCTACGACTACAAGTTTAGAAGCTACACCCGTTTTTATGGTCATCAAAAAATGATAGAGAAGGGTCCCCCCTTTGCTTTAAAACTGAAAAATTTTGAAATTTTTTTTCACGATTTTTTGACTTTATCTTATAGATTTGGGTTCGCTGATATCGAATCAACCATTGTTAACGCGATTCGACGCGTACTTTTTAAACTACAGCGTTTTGAAAAATGCAAAACTAAGGAAAATTTAAAAAATTCAAATTTATTTCTAAATTTTTTCGAATTTTATATAACTGATAGGTTACATTTACAGATTTCGGACTGCTGATTACGGAGAACTAAAAAATTTTGAGCTACGACCAGTAGTTTAGAAGCTACACCCGTTTATATGGCCACCAAAAAATGATAGAGAAGGGTGCCCCCTTTGCTTTAAAACTGAAAAATTTTGAAATTTTTTTTCGCGATGTTTTGACTTTATCTTATAGATTTTAGTTCGCTGATAACGTATCAACCATTGTTAACGCGATCCGACGCGTACTTTTTAAAAAACAGCGATTTGAAAAATGCAAAAATATGGAAAAATTGAAAAATTTACATTTTTTTCTAAATTTTTTCGAATTTTATATAACTGATAGGTTATATTTATAGTTTTTGGTCAGCTAAATACGGAGATCTAAAAAATTTTGAGCTACGACTACAAGTTTAGAAGCTACACCCGTTTTTATGGTCACCAAAAAATGATAGAGAAGGGTCCCCCCTGTACTTCAAAACTGAAAAATTTTGAAATTTTTTTTCGCGATTTTTTGACTTTATCTTATAGATTTGGGTTCGCTGATAACGAATCAACCATTGTTAACGCGATTCGACGCGTACTTTTTAAACTACAGCGTTTTGAAAAATGCAAAACTAAGGAAAATTTAAAAAATTCAAATTTATTTCTAAATTTTTTCGAATTTTATATAACTGATAGGTTATATTTATAGATTTCGGTCAGCTGATTACAGAGAACTAAAAAATTTTGAGCTACGACTACAAGTTTAGAAGCTACACCCGTTTTTATGGTCACCAAAAAATGATAGAGAAGGGTCCCCCCTGTACTTCAAAACTGAAAAATTTTGAAATTTTTTTTCGCGATTTTTTGACTTTATCTTATAGATTTTAGTTCGCTGATAACGTATCAACCATTGTTAACGCGATTCGACGCGTACTTTTTAAACTACAGCGTTTTGAAAAATGCAAAAATAAGGAAAATTTGAAAAATTCAAATATATTTCTAAATTTTTTCGAATTTTATATAACTGATAGGTTATATTTATAGATTTCGGTCAGCTGATTACGGAGAACTAAAAAATTTTGAGCTACGACTACAAGTTTAGAAGCTACACCCGTTTTTATGGTCACCAAAAAATGATAGAGAAGGGTCCCCCCTTTGCTTTAAAACTGAAAAATTTTGAAATTTTTTTTCGCGATTTTTTGACTTTATCTTATAGATTTGGGTTCGCTGATATCGAATCAACCATTGTTAACGCGATTCGACGCGTACTTTTTAAACTACAGCGTTTTGAAAAATGCAAAACTAAGGAAAATTTAAAAAATTCAAATTTATTTCTAAATTTTTTCGAATTTTATATAACTGATAGGTTACATTTACAGATTTCGGACTGCTGATTACGGAGAACTAAAAAATTTTGAGCTACGACCAGTAGTTTAGAAGCTACACCCGTTTATATGGCCACCAAAAAATGATAGAGAAGGGTCCCCCCTTTGCTTTAAAACTGAAAAATTTTGAAATTTTTTTTCGCGATTTTTTGACTTTATCTTATAGATTTGGGTTCGCTGATAACGAATCAACCATTGTTAACGCGATTCGACGCGTACTTTTTAAACTACAGCGTTTTGAAAAATGCAAAACTAAGGAAAATTTAAAAAATTCAAATTTATTTCTAAATTTTTTCGAATTTTATATAACTGATAGGTTATATTTATAGATTTCGGTCAGCTGATTACAGAGATCTAAAAAATTTTGAGCTACGACTACAAGTTTAGAAGCTACACCCGTTTTTATGGTCACCAAAAAATGATAGAGAAGGGTCCCCCCTTTGCTTTAAAACTGAAAAATTTTGAAATTTTTTTTCACGATTTTTTAACTTTATCTTATAGATTTGGGATCGCTGATAACGAATCAACCATTGTTAACGCGATTCGACGCGTACTTTTTAAACTACAGCGTTTTGAAAAATGCAAAAATAAGGAAAATTTGAAAAATTCAAACCTATTTCTAAATTTTTTCGAATTTTATATAACTGATAGGTTATATTTATAGATTTTGGTCAGCTAAATACGGAGATCTAAAAAATTTTAACCTACGACCACAAGTTTAGAAGCTACACCTGTTTTTATGGTCACCAAAAAATGATAGAGAAGGGTCCCCCCTTTGCTTTAAAACTGAAAAATTTTGAAATTTTTTTTCGCGATTTTTTGACTTTATCTTATAGATTTCAGTTCGCTGATAACGTATCAACCATTGGTAACGCGATCCGACGCGTACTTTTTAAACTAAAGCGTTTTGAAAAATGCAAAAATATGGAAAAATTCATATTTATTTCTAAATTTTTTCGAATTTTATATAACTGATAGGTCATATTTATAGATTTCGGTCAGCTGATTACGGAGACCTAAAAAATTTTAAGCTACGACCACAAGTTTAGAAGCTACACCCGTTTTTATGGTCACCAAAAAATGATAGAGAAGGGTGCCCCCTTTGCTTTAAAACTGAAAAATTTTGAAATTTTTTTTCGCGATGTTTTGACTTTATCTTATAGATTTTAGTTCGCTGATAACGTATCAACCATTGTTAACGCGATCCGACGCGTACTTTTTAAAAAACAGCGATTTGAAAAATGCAAAAATATGGAAAAATTGAAAAATTTACATTTTTTTCTAAATTTTTTCGAATTTTATATAACTGATAGGTTATATTTATAGTTTTTGGTCAGCTAAATACGGAGATCTAAAAAATTTTGAGCTACGACTACAAGTTTAGAAGCTACACCCGTTTTTATGGTCACCAAAAAATGATAGAGAAGGGTCCCCCCTTTGCTTTAAAACTGAAAAATTTTGAAATTTTTTTTCGCGATTTTTTGACTTTAACTTATAGATTTCAGTTCGCTGATAACGCATCAACCATTGTTAACGCGATCCGACGCGTACTTTTTAAACAACAGCGATTTGAAAAATGCAAAAATATGGAAAAATTGAAAAATTTACATTTTTTTCTAAATTTTTTCGAATTTTATATAACTGATAGGTTATATTTATAGTTTTTGGTCAGCTAAATACGGAGATCTAAAAAATTTTGAGCTACGACTACAAGTTTAGAAGCTACATCCGTTTTTATGGTCACCAAAAAATGATAGAGAAGGGTCCCTCCCCCCTTTGCTTTAAAACTGAAAAATTTTGAAATTTTTTTTCGCGATTTTTTGACTTTAACTTATAGATTTCAGTTCGCTGATAACGCATCAACCATTGTTAACGCGATCCGACGCGTACTTTTTAAACAACAGCGATTTGAAAAATGCAAAAATATGGAAAAATTGAAAAATTTACATTTTTTTCTAAATTTTTTCGAATTTTATATAACTGATAGGTCATATTTATAGATTTCGGTCAGCTGATTACGGAGACCTAAAAAATTTTAAGCTACGACCACAAGTTTAGAAGCTACACCCGTTTTTATGGTCACCAAAAAATGATAGAGAAGGGTGCCCCCTTTGCTTTAAAGCTGAAAAATTTTGAAATTTTTTTTCGCGATTTTTTGACTTTATCTTATAGATTTCAGTTCGCTGATAACGTATCAACCATTGTTAACGCGATTCGACGCGTACTTTTTAAACTACAGCGTTTTGAAAAATGCAAAAATAAGGTAAATTTAAAAAATTCAAATTTATTTCTAAATTTTTTCGAATTTTATATAACTGATAGGTTATATTTATAGATTTCGGTCAGCTGATTACAGAGAACTAAAAAATTTTGAGCTACGACTACAAGTTTAGAAGCTACACCCGTTTTTATGGTCACCAAAAAATGATAGAGAAGGGTCCCCCCTTTGCTTTAAAACTGAAAAATTTTGAAATTTTTTTTCGCGATTTTTTGACTTTAACTTATAGATTTCAGTTCGCTGATAACGCATCAACCATTGTTAACGCGATCCGACGCGTACTTTTTAAACAACAGCGATTTGAAAAATGCAAAAATATGGAAAAATTGAAAAAGTTACATTTTTTTTCTAAATTTTTTCGAATTTTATATAACTGATAGGTTATATTTATAGATTTCGGTCAGCTGATTACGGAGAACTAAAAAATTTTGAGCTACGACCAGTAGTTTAGAAGCTACACCCGTTTTTATGGCCACCAAAAAATGATAGAGAAGGGTCCCCCCTTTGCTTTAAAACTGAAAAATTTTGAAATTTTTTTTCGCGATTTTTTGACTTTATCTTATAGATTTTAGTTCGCTGATAACGTATCAACCATTGTTAACGCGATCGGACGCGTACTTATTAAACTACAGCGTTTTGAAAATTGCAGAAATTTAGAAAAGTTGAAAAATTCATATTTTTTTCTAAATTGTTTCGAATTTTATATAACTGATAGGTTATATTTATAGATTTCCGACCGCTGATTACGGAGAACAAAAAAATTTTGAGCTACGACCAGTAGTTTAGAAGCTACACCCGTTTTTATGGCCACCAAAAAATGATAGAGAAGGGTCCCCCCCCTTTGCATTAAAACTGAAAAATTTTGAAAAATTTTTTCTTGATTTTTTGACTTTATTTTGTATATTTGGGTGCGCTGATAACGAATCAACCATTGTTAACGCGATGAGACGCGTACTTCTTAAACTACAGCGTTTTGAAAATTGCAGAAATTTAGAAAAGTTGAAAAATTCATATTTTTTTCTAAATTTTTTTGAATTTTATATAACTGATAGATTATCTTTATAGACTTCCGACCGCTGATTACGGAGAACTAAAAAAATTTGAGCTACGACCAGTAGTTTAGAAGCTACACCCGTTTTTATGGCCACCAAAAAATGATAGAGAAGGGTCCCCCCTTTGCTTTAAAACTAAAAAATTTTGAAATTTTTTTTCGCGATTTTTTGACTTAATCTTATAGATTTGCATGCGCTGATAACGAATCAACCTCTGTTAACACGGTCGGACGCGTACTTTTTAAACTACAGCGTTTTGAAAAATGCAAAAATATGGAAAATTTGAAAAATTCATGTTTTTTTCTAATTTTTTTTAATTTTAGATAACTGATAGGTTATATTTATAGATTTTTGACTGCTGATTACGGAGAACTAAAAAAATTTGAGCTACAACCAGTAGTTTAGAAGCTACACCCGTTTTTATGGTCACCAAAAAATGATAGAGAAGGGTCCCCCCTTTGCTTTAAAACTGAAACATTTTGAAATTTTTTTTCGCGATTTTTTGACTTTATTTTGTATATTTGGGTGCGCTGATAACGAATCAACCATTGTTAACGCGGTCGGACGCGTTCTTTTTAAACTACAGCGTTTTGAAAATTGCAGAAATTTAGAAAAGTTGAAAAATTCATGTTTTTTTCTAAATTATTTCGAATTTTATATAACTGATAGATTATATTTATAGATTTCCGACCGCTGATTACGGCAAACTAAAAAATTTTGAGCTACGACCAGTAGTTTAGAAGCTACACCCGTTTTTATGGTCACCAAAAAATGATAGAGAAGGGTCCCCCCTTTGCTTTAAAACTGAAAAATTTTGAAATTTTTTTTCGCGATTTTTTGACTTTATTTTGTATATTTGGGTGCGCTGATAACGAATCAACCATTGTTAACGCGATGAGACGCGTACTTCTTAAACTACAGCGTTTTGAAAATTGCAGAAATTTAGAAAAGTTGAAAAATTCATATTTTTTTCTAAATTTTTTTGAATTTTATATAACTGATAGGTTACATTTATAGATTTCCGACCGCTGATTACGGAGAACTAAAAAATTTTGAGCTACGACCAGTAGTTTAGAAGCTACACCCGTTTTTATGGCCACCAAAAAATGATATAGAAGGGTCCCCCCTTTGCTTTAAAACTGAAAAATTTTGAAATTTTTTTTCGCGATTTTTTGACTTTATTTTATAGATTTGCGTGCGCTGATAACGAATCAACCATTGTTAACGCGATGAGACGCGTACTTCTTAAACTACAGCGTTTTGAAAATTGCAGAAATTTAGAAAAGTTGAAAAATTCATATTTTTTTCTAAATTTTTTTGAATTTTATATAACTGATAGATTATCTTTATAGACTTCCGACCGCTGATTACGGAGAACTAAAAAAATTTGAGCTACGACCAGTAGTTTAGAAGCTACACCCGTTTTTATGGCCACCAAAAAATGATAGAGAAGGGTCCCCCCTTTGCTTTAAAACTAAAAAATTTTGAAATTTTTTTTCGCGATTTTTTGACTTAATCTTATAGATTTGCATGCGCTGATAACGAATCAACCATTGTTAACACGGTCGGACGCGTACTTTTTAAACTACAGCGTTTTGAACAATGCAAAAATATGGAGAATTTGAAAAATTCATATTTTTTTCCAATTTTTTTCGAATTTTATATAACTGATAGGTTATATTTATAGATTTTGCGCTGCTGATTACGGAGAACTAAAAAATTTTGAGCTACGACCAGTAGTTTAGAAGTTACACCCGTTTTTATTGCCACCAAAAAATGATAGAGAAGGGTCCCCCCTTTGATTTAAAACTGAAAAATTTTGAAATTTTTTTTCGCGATTTTTTGACTTTCTCTTATAGATTTGCGTGCGCTGATAACGAATCAACCATTGTTAACGCGATCGGACGCGTACTTTTTAAACTACAGCGTTTTGAACAATGCAAAAATATGGAGAATTTGAAAAATTCATATTTTTTTCTAATTTTTTTCGAATTTTATATAACTGATAGGTAATATTTATAGATTTTGCGCTGCTGATTACGGAGAACTAAAAAATTTTGAGCTACGACCAGTAGTTTAGAAGTTACACCCGTTTTTATGGCCACCAAAAAATGATAGAGAATGGTCCCCCCTTTGATTTAAAACTAAAAATTTTGAAAAATTTTTTCTTGATTATTTGACTTTATTTTGGATATTTGGGTGCGCTGATAACGAATCAACCATTGTTAACGCGATCGGACGCGTACTTTTTAAACTACAGCGTTTTGAAAAATGCAAAAATATGTAAAATTTGAAAAATTCATGTTTTTTTCTAAATTTTTTCGAATTTTACATAACTGATAGGTTATATTTATAGATTTTCGACCGCTGATTACGGAGAACTAAAAAATTTTGAGCTACGACCAGTAGTTTAGAAGCTACACCCGTTTTTATGGCCACCAAAAAATGATAGAGAAGGGTCCCCCCCCTTTGCTTTAAAACTGAAAAATTTTGAAATTTTTTTTCGCGATTTTTTGACTTTATCTTATAGATTTCAGTTCGCTGATAACGAATCAACCATTGTTAACGCGATCCGACGCGAACTTTTTAAACTACAGCGTTTTGAAAAATGCAAAAATATGGAAAATTTGAAAAATTTATGTTTTTTTTTAAATTTTTTCGAATTTTATATAACTGATAGGTTATATTTATAGATTTCCGACCGCTGATTACGGAGAACTAAAAAATTTTGAGCTACGACCAGTAGTTTAGAAGTTACACCCGTTTTTATGGCCACCAAAAAATGATAGAGAAGGGTCCCCCCTTTCTTTAAAACTGAAAAATTTTGAAATTTTTTTTCGCGATTTTTTGACTTTATCTTATAGATTTCAGTTCGCTGATAACGAATCAACCATTGTTAACGCGATCCGACGCGAACTTTTTAAACTACAGCGTTTTGAAAAATGCAAAAATATGGAAAATTTGAAAAATTTATGTTTTTTTTTTTATTTTTTCGAATTTTATATAACTGATAGATTATATTTATAGATTTCCGACCGCTGATTACGGAGAACTAAAAAATTTTGAGCTACGACCAGTAGTTTAGAAGCTACACCCGTTTTTATGGCCACCAAAAAATGATAGAGAAGGGTCCCCCCTTTGCTTTAAAACTGAAAAATTTTGAAATTTTTTTTCGCGATTTTTTGACTTTATCTTATAGATTTCAGTTCGCTGATAACGAATCAACCATTGTTAACGCGATCCGACGCGAACTTTTTAAACTACAGCGTTTTGAAAAATGCAAAAATTTGGAAATTTTGAAAAATTTATGTTTTTTTTTAATTTTTTTCGAATTTTATATAACTGATAGGTTATATTTATAGATTTTCGACCGCTGATTACGGAGAACTAAAAAATTTTGAGCTACGACCAGTAGTTTAGAAGCTACACCCGTTTTTATGGCCACCAAAAAATGATAGAGAAGGGTCCCCCCCCTTTGCTTTAAAACTGAAAAATTTTGAAATTTTTTTTCGCGATTTTTTGACTTTATCTTATAGATTTCAGTTCGCTGATAACGAATCAACCATTGTTAACGCGATCCGACGCGAACTTTTTAAACTACAGCGTTTTGAAAAATGCAAAAATATGGAAAATTTGAAAAATTTATGTTTTTTTTTAAATTTTTTCGAATTTTATATAACTGATAGGTTAAATTTATAGATTTCCGACCGCTGATTACGGAGAACTAAAAAATTTTGAGCTACGACCAGTAGTTTAGAAGTTACACCCGTTTTTATGGCCACCAAAAAATGATAGAGAAGGGTCCCCCCTTTCTTTAAAACTGAAAAATTTTGAAATTTTTTTTCGCGATTTTTTGACTTTATCTTATAGATTTCAGTTCGCTGATAACGAATCAACCATTGTTAACGCGATCCGACGCGAACTTTTTAAACTACAGCGTTTTGAAAAATGCAAAAATATGGAAAATTTGAAAAATTTATGTTTTTTTTTTAATTTTTTCGAATTTTATATAACTGATAGATTATATTTATAGATTTCCGACCGCTGATTACGGAGAACTAAAAAATTTTGAGCTACGACCAGTAGTTTAGAAGCTACACCCGTTTTTATGGCCACCAAAAAATGATAGAGAAGGGTCCCCCCTTTGCTTTAAAACTGAAAAATTTTGAAATTTTTTTTCGCGATTTTTTGACTTTATCTTATAGATTTCAGTTCGCTGATAACGAATCAACCATTGTTAACGCGATCCGACGCGAACTTTTTAAACTACAGCGTTTTGAAAAATGCAAAAATTTGGAAATTTTGAAAAATTTATGTTTTTTTTTAATTTTTTTCGAATTTTATATAACTGATAGGTTATATTTATAGATTTCCGACCGCTGATTACGGAGAACTAAAAAATTTTGAGCTACGACCAGTAGTTTAGAAGCTACACCCGTTTTTATGGCCACCAAAAAATGATAGAGAAGGGTCCCCCCTTTGCTTTAAAACTGAAAAATTTTGAAATTTTTTTTCGCGATTTTTTGACTTTATCTTATAGATTTCAGTTCGCTGATAACGAATCAACCATTGTTAACGCGATCCGACGCGAACTTTTTAAACTACAGCGTTTTAAAAAATGCAAAAATTTGGAAATTTTGAAAAATTTATGTTTTTTTTTAAATTTTTTCGAATTTTATATAACTGATAGGTCATATTTATAGATTTCGGTCAGCTGATTACGGAGACCTAAAAAATTTTAAGCTACGACCACAAGTTTAGAAGCTACACCCGTTTTTATGGTCACCAAAAAATGATAGAGAAGAGTGCCCCCTTTGCTTTAAAACTGAAAAATTTTGAAATTTTTTTTCGCGATTTTTTGACTTTATCTTATAGATTTCAGTTCGCTGATAACGTATCAACCATTGTTAACGCGATTCGACGCGTACTTTTTAAACTACAGCGTTTTGAAAAATGCAAAAATAAGGTAAATTTAAAAAATTCAAATTTATTTCTAAATTTTTTCGAATTTTATATAACTGATAGGTTATATTTATAGATTTCGGTCAGCTGATTACAGAGAACTAAAAAATTTTGAGCTACGACTACAAGTTTAGAAGCTACACCCGTTTTTATGGTCACCAAAAAATGATAGAGAAGGGTCCCCCCTTTGCTTTAAAACTGAAAAATTTTGAAATTTTTTTTCACGATTTTTTAACTTTATCTTATAGATTTGGGTTCGCTGATAACGAATCAACCATTGTTAACGCGATTCGACGCGTACTTTTTAAACTACAGCGTTTTGAAAAATGCAAAAATAAGGAAAATTTGAAAAATTCAAACCTATTTCTAAATTTTTTCGAATTTTATATAACTGATAGGTTATATTTATAGATTTCGGTCAGCTGATTACAGAGAACTAAAAAATTTTGAGCTACGACTACAAGTTTAGAAGCTACACCCGTTTTTATGGTCACCAAAAAATGATAGAGAAGGGTCCCCCCTTTGCTTTAAAACTGAAAAATTTTGAAATTTTTTTTCGCGATTTTTTGACTTTAACTTATAGATTTCAGTTCGCTGATAACGCATCAACCATTGTTAACGCGATCCGACGCGTACTTTTTAAACAACAGCGATTTGAAAAATGCAAAAATATGGAAAAATTGAAAAATTTACATTTTTTTCTAAATTTTTTCGAATTTTATATAACTGATAGGTTATATTTATAGATTTCGGTCAGCTGATTACGGAGACCTAAAAAATTTTAAGCTACGACCACAAGTTTAGAAGCTACACCCGTTTTTATGGTCACCAAAAAATGATAGAGAAGGGTCCCCCCTATGCTTTAAAACTGAAAAATTTTGAAATTTTTTTTCGCGATTATTTGACTTTATCTTATAGATTTTAGTTCGCTGATAACGTATCAACCATTGTTAACGCGATCCGACGCGTACTTTTTAAACAACAGCGATTTGAAAAATGCAAAAATATGGAAAAATTGAAAAATTTACATTTTTTTTCTAAATTGTTTCGAATTTTATATAACTGATAGTTTATATTATAGATTTCGGTCAGCTGATTACAGAGAACTAAAAAATTTTGAGCTACGACTACAAGTTTAGAAGCTACACCCGTTTTTATGGTCACCAAAAAATGATAGAGAAGGGTCCCCCCTTTGCTTTAAAACTGAAAAATTTTGAAATTTTTTTTCGCGATTTTTTGACTTTATCTTATAGATTTGGGTTCGCTGATATCGAATCAACCATTGTTAACGCGATTCGACGCGTACTTTTTAAACTACAGCGTTTTGAAAAATGCAAAACTAAGGAAAATTTAAAAAATTCAAATTTATTTCTAAATTTTTTCGAATTTTATATAACTGATAGGTTATATTTATAGATTTCGGTCAGCTGATTACAGAGAACTAAAAAATTTTGAGCTACGACTACAAGTTTAGAAGCTACACCCGTTTTTATGGTCACCAAAAAATGATAGAGAAGGGTCCCCCCTTTGCTTTAAAACTGAAAAATTTTGAAATTTTTTTTCACGATTTTTTAACTTTATCTTATAGATTTGGGATCGCTGATAACGAATCAACCATTGTTAACGCGATTCGACGCGTACTTTTTAAACTACAGCGTTTTGAAAAATGCAAAAATAAGGAAAATTTGAAAAATTCAAACCTATTTCTAAATTTTCTCGAATTTTATATAACTGATAGGTTATATTTATAGATTTTGGTCAGCTAAATACGGAGATCTAAAAAATTTTGAGCTACGACTACAAGTTTAGAAGCTACACCCGTTTTTATGGTCATCAAAAAATGATAGAGAAGGGTCCCCCCTTTGCTTTAAAACTGAAAAATTTTGAAATTTTTTTTCGCGATTTTTTGACTTTAACTTATAGATTTCAGTTCGCTGATAACGTATCAACCATTGTTAACGCGATCCGACGCGTACTTTTTAAACAACAGCGATTTGAAAAATGCAAAAATATGGAAAAATTGAAAAATTTACATTTTTTTTCTAAATTTTTTCGAATTTTATATAACTGATAGTTTATATTATAGATTTCGGTCAGCTGATTACGGAGAACTAAAAAATTTTGAGCTACGACTACAAGTTTAGAAGCTACACCCGTTTTTATGGTCACCAAAAAATGATAGAGAAGGGTCCCCCCTGTACTTCAAAACTGAAAAATTTTGAAATTTTTTTTCGCGATTTTTTGACTTTATCTTATAGATTTCAGTTCGCTGATAACGTATCAACCATTGTTAACGCGATCCGACGCGTATTTTTTAAACTACTGCGTTTTGAAAAATGCAAATATATGGAAAAATTAAAAAACTCATATTTTTTTCTAATTTTTTTTTAATTTTATATAGCTGATAGGTTATTTTTATAGATTTCGGTCTGCTGATTACGGAGAACTAAAAAATTTTGAGCTACGACTACAAGTTTAGAAGCTACACCCGTTTTTATGGCCACCAAAAAATGATAGAGAAGGGTCCCCCCTTTGCTTTAAAACTGAAAAATTTTGAAATTTTTTTTCGCAATTTTTTGACTTTATCTTATAGATTTCAGTTCGCTGATAACGTATCAACCATTGTTAACGCGATTCGACGCGTACTTTTTAAACTACAGCGTTTTGAAAAATGCAAAAATAAGGAAAATTTGAAAAATTCAAATTTATTTCTAAATTTTTTCGAATTTTATATAACTGATAGGTTATATTTATAGATTTCGGTCAGCTGATTACGGAGAACTAAAAAATTTTGAGCTACGACTACAAGTTTAGAAGCTACACCCGTTTTTATGGTCACCAAAAAATGATAGAGAAGGGTCCCCCCTTTGCTTTAAAACTGAAAAATTTTGAAATTTTTTTTCGCGATTTTTTGACTTTATCTTATAGATTTGGGTTCGCTGATATCGAATCAACCATTGTTAACGCGATTCGACGCGTACTTTTTAAACTACAGCGTTTTGAAAAATGCAAAACTAAGGAAAATTTAAAAAATTCAAATTTATTTCTAAATTTTTTCGAATTTTATATAACTGATAGGTTATATTTATAGATTTCGGTCAGCTGATTACAGAGAACTAAAAAATTTTGAGCTACGACTACAAGTTTAGAAGCTACACCCGTTTTTATGGTCACCAAAAAATGATAGAGAAGGGTCCCCCCTTTGCTTTAAAACTGAAAAATTTTGAAATTTTTTTTCACGATTTTTTAACTTTATCTTATAGATTTGGGATCGCTGATAACGAATCAACCATTGTTAACGCGATTCGACGCGTACTTTTTAAACTACAGCGTTTTGAAAAATGCAAAAATAAGGAAAATTTGAAAAATTCAAACCTATTTCTAAATTTTTTCGAATTTTATATAACTGATAGGTTATATTTATAGATTTTGGTCAGCTAAATACGGAGATCTAAAAAATTTTGAGCTACGACTACAAGTTTAGAAGCTACACCCGTTTTTATGGTCATCAAAAAATGATAGAGAAGGGTCCCCCCTTTGCTTTAAAACTGAAAAATTTTGAAATTTTTTTTCGCGATTTTTTGACTTTAACTTATAGATTTCAGTTCGCTGATAACGTATCAACCATTGTTAACGCGATCCGACGCGTACTTTTTAAACAACAGCGATTTGAAAAATGCAAAAATATGGAAAAATTGAAAAATTTACATTTTTTTTCTAAATTTTTTCGAATTTTATATAACTGATAGTTTATATTATAGATTTCGGTCAGCTGATTACGGAGAACTAAAAAATTTTGAGCTACGACTACAAGTTTAGAAGCTACACCCGTTTTTATGGTCACCAAAAAATGATAGAGAAGGGTCCCCCCTGTACTTCAAAACTGAAAAATTTTGAAATTTTTTTTCGCGATTTTTTGACTTTATCTTATAGATTTCAGTTCGCTGATAACGTATCAACCATTGTTAACGCGATCCGACGCGTATTTTTTAAACTACTGCGTTTTGAAAAATGCAAATATATGGAAAAATTAAAAAACTCATATTTTTTTCTAATTTTTTTTTAATTTTATATAGCTGATAGGTTATTTTTATAGATTTCGGTCTGCTGATTACGGAGAACTAAAAAATTTTGAGCTACGACTACAAGTTTAGAAGCTACACCCGTTTTTATGGCCACCAAAAAATGATAGAGAAGGGTCAAATTCAAATTCAAATTCTTTATTTTTCAAAAAACTGTATTACAGACAATACATACATATATAATGGACGATTGTATATCAACAGTAATAGAAAATGTGTCAAAGGTCATAATAGTAAAAAGTAGTAATTACAGTTAATATTTAAAATTTAAAACTATAAAAATCATCCACACAATAAGGTTCAATATTTACTAACAGTTCTCGAATTTTATTTTTAAAGTGGTTTATACAGTTTAAGTTTTTGATTTCGATCGGCAATGCATTAAAGAGCTTTAAGCAGCTGTATTTAGGGCCATGTGCGAACATATTTGTTGTATGTTTTGGGAGTAGGTAGGGCATTTTTCTAGTCTTGTAGTTACTAGTAGGAAGAAATTCTATAAAACAGTTTTTATTTTTGAACAGATAGATTAGACATTCATAAATATATATACCAAATATAGTGAGAATATTGTTTCGTCTAAAAACTCCGCGGCAGCTCTCACGGAATTTCATTTTGAATATTATACGCACCGCGCATTTTTGAGTGAGGAAGATTTTTTGTAGGTTGGCAGGGTGCCCCCAAAAAAGAATCCCGAAACGAATAATTGAAGTAAAGTTAGCCTGATATACAAGTATTAGGGTATTTGCATCTACCTTTTGGTTCAGTATTCTTAAGGAGTATATTACTTTATTTGCTCTCTTATTTAATTCAAACGTGTGTTCTTTCCAGTTTAGGTGATCATCAATGGTTAGTCCAAGGCAGCGTGTTTTTTGTGTTGAATCAAATTGTGTTTTTCCGAACTGGATGTTTTCCAAATATGATTCCGATCTTTTTGGTTTAAATACCATGCATTGTGTTTTAGATTCGTTTAATGTCAATTTATTAAACTTAAACCAGTCAAGTAATGCCTTAATTAGTTCGGTGTTGTTCTCAATGATATTCTCCATGTCTTTGTGTAATAGTGTTAGTGTAGTGTCATCTGCATAATTTACTAGTTTATGGTTTCCTAGATGCTTTAGGTAGTCTGATAGGTCGTTTATATAAATGACGAACAGAAGCGGCCCCAGAATGCTTCCCTGCGGGACACCCACATTCACCTCAGAGAAGGTGGATCTGTAATTGTTTTGATTAGCTTTAACTTGTGTGCATTGGGTTCTCTGATTTAAATAAGATTTAATAAATTGCAGCGCATTACCTCGCACACCATACAGATCCAACTTTCGGAGGAGACTGCTATGGTCCACACAATCGAATGCCTTAGAGAGGTCAAGGAACAGACTGCAAGGCACCACGTCCTTTTCAATTGATGTAATTATCGTGTCAACTATTTCAAATACCGCTGTGGAAACATTCCGATCAGTTATGAACCCATGCTGGTTTTTACTTAGTAATTTGAATTTTTGAAAATAATTTAGTAGTCTGTTACAGAATAGCTTTTCGAATATTTTACTAAAACACGGTAGGAGGCTTATCGGTCGATAATTTTCCAGCATGTTTTCATCTCCTTTTTTGTAGATCGGGACCACTAAGGCTCGTTTTAGTAAGTCAGGAAAAATTCCTTGTTCGAAAGCTAAATTAATTATGTAAGCTAATGGATCAGCTATGGTCCCCCCTTTGCTTTAAAACTGAAAAATTTTGAAATTTTTTTTCGCAATTTTTTGACTTTATCTTATAGATTTCAGTTCGCTGATAACGTATCAACCATTGTTAACGCGATTCGACGCGTACTTTTTAAACTACAGCGTTTTGAAAAATGCAAAAATAAGGAAAATTTGAAAAATTCAAATTTATTTCTAAATTTTTTCGAATTTTATATAACTGATAGGTTATATTTATAGATTTCGGTCAGCTGATTACGGAGAACTAAAAAATTTTGAGCTACGACTACAAGTTTAGAAGCTACACCCGTTTTTATGGTCACCAAAAAATGATAGAGAAGGGTCCCCCCTTTGCTTTAAAACTGAAAAATTTTGAAATTTTTTTTCGCGATTTTTTAACTTTATCTTATAGATTTGGGTTCGCTGATAACGAATCAACCATTGTTAACGCGATTCGACGCGTACTTTTTAAACTACAGCGTTTTGAAAAATGCAAAAATAAGGAAAATTTGAAAAATTCAAATCTATTTCTAAATTTTTTCGAATTTTATATAACTGATAGGTTATATTTATAGATTTCGGTCAGCTGATTACGGCGAACTAAAAAAATTTGAGCTACGACTACAAGTTTAGAAGCTACACTTGTTTTTATGGTCACCAAAAAATGATAGAGAAGGGTCCCCCCTTTGCTTTAAAACTGAAAAATTTTGAAATTTTTTTTCGCGATTTTTTGACTTTATCTTATAGATTTGGGTTCGCTGATAACGAATCAACCATTGTAAACGCGATTCGACGCGTACTTTTTAAACTACAGCGTTTTAAAAAATGCAAAAATATAGAAAAATTGAAAAATTCATATTTTTTCTAAATCTTTTCGAATTTTATCTAACAGATAGGTTATATTAATAGATTTCGGTCTGCTGATTACGGAGAACTAAAAAATTTTAAGCAACGACCACAAGTTTAGAAGCTACACCCGTTTTTATGGTCACCAAAAAATGATAGAGAAGGGTCCCCCCTTTACTTCAAAACTGAAAAATTTTGAAATTTTTTTTCGCGATTTTTTTGACTTTATCTTATAGATTTTAGTTCGCTGATAACGTATCAACCATTGTTAACGCGATTCGACGCGTACTTTTTAAACTACAGCGTTTTGAAAAATGCAAAAATAAGGAAAATTTGAAAAATTCAAATATATTTCTAAATTTTTTCGAATTTTATATAACTGATAGGTTATATTTATAGATTTCGGTCAGCTGATTACGGAGAACTAAAAAATTTTGAGCTACGACTAAAAGTTTAGAAGCTACACCCGTTTTTATGGTCACCAAAAAATGATAGAGTAGGGTCCCCCCTTTGCTTTAAAACTGAAAAATTTTGAAATTTTTTTTCGCGATTTTTTGACTTTATCTTATAGATTTGGGTTCGCTGATAACGAATCAACCATTGTTAACGCGATTCGACGCGTACTTTTTAAACTACAGCGTTTTGAAAAATGCAAAACTAAGGAAAATTTAAAAAATTCAAATTTATTTCTAAATTTTTTCGAATTTTATATAACTGATAGGTTATATTTATAGATTTCGGTCAGCTGATTACAGAGAACTAAAAAATTTTGAGCTACGACTACAAGTTTAGAAGCTACACCCGTTTTTATGGTCACCAAAAAATGATAGAGAAGGGTCCCCCCTATGCTTTAAAACTGAAAAATTTTGAAATTTTTTTTCGCGATTATTTGACTTTATCTTATAGATTTTAGTTCGCTGATAACGTATCAACCATTGTTAACGCGATCCGACGCGTACTTTTTAAACAACAGCGATTTGAAAAATGCAAAAATATGGAAAAATTGAAAAATTTACATTTTTTTTCTAAATTGTTTCGAATTTTATATAACTGATAGTTTATATTATAGATTTCGGTCAGCTGATTACGGAGAACTAAAAAATTTTGAGCTACGACTACAAGTTTAGAAGCTACACCCGTTTTTATGGTCACCAAAAAATGATAGAGAAAGGTCCCCCCTTTGCTTTAAAACTGAAAAATTTTGAAATTTTTTTTCGCGATTTTTTGACTTTATCTTATAGATTTCAGTTCGCTGATAACGAATCAACCATTGTTAACGCGATCCGACGCGAACTTTTTAAACTACAGCGTTTTGAAAAATGCAAAAATTTGGAAATTTTGAAAAATTTATGTTTTTTTTTAAATTTTTTCGAATTTTATATAACTGATAGGTCATATTTATAGATTTCGGTCAGCTGATTACGGAGACCTAAAAAATTTTAAGCTACGACCACAAGTTTAGAAGCTACACCCGTTTTTATGGTCACCAAAAAATGATAGAGAAGGGTGCCCCCTTTGCTTTAAAACTGAAAAATTTTAAAATTTTTTTTCGCGATTTTTTGACTTTATCTTATAGATTTCAGTTCGCTGATAACGTATCAACCATTGTTAACGCGATTCGACGCGTACTTTTTAAACTACAGCGTTTTGAAAAATGCAAAAATAAGGTAAATTTAAAAAATTCAAATTTATTTCTAAATTTTTACGAATTTTATATAACTGATAGGTTATATTTATAGATTTCGGTCAGCTGATTACAGAGAACTAAAAAATTTTGAGCTACGACTACAAGTTTAGAAGCTACACCCGTTTTTATGGTCACCAAAAAATGATAGAGAAGGGTCCCCCCTTTGCTTTAAAACTAAAAAATTTTGAAATTTTTTTTCACGATTTTTTAACTTTATCTTATAGATTTGGGTTCGCTGATAACGAATCAACCATTGTTAACGCGATTCGACGCGTACTTTTTAAACTACAGCGTTTTGAAAAATGCAAAAATAAGGAAAATTTGAAAAATTCAAACCTATTTCTAAATTTTTTCGAATTTTATATAACTGATAGGTTATATTTATAGATTTCGGTCAGCTGATTACAGAGAACTAAAAAATTTTGAGCTACGACTACAAGTTTAGAAGCTACACCCGTTTTTATGGTCACCAAAAAATGATAGAGAAGGGTCCCCCCTTTGCTTTAAAACTGAAAAATTTTGAAATTTTTTTTCGCGATTTTTTGACTTTAACTTATAGATTTCAGTTCGCTGATAACGCATCAACCATTGTTAACGCGATCCGACGCGTACTTTTTAAACAACAGCGATTTGAAAAATGCAAAAATATGGAAAAATTGAAAAATTTACATTTTTTTCTAAATTTTTTCGAATTTTATATAACTGATAGGTTATATTTATAGATTTCGGTCAGCTGATTACGGAGACCTAAAAAATTTTAAGCTACGACCACAAGTTTAGAAGCTACACCCGTTTTTATGGTCACCAAAAAATGATAGAGAAGGGTCCCCCCTATGCTTTAAAACTGAAAAATTTTGAAATTTTTTTTCGCGATTATTTGACTTTATCTTATAGATTTTAGTTCGCTGATAACGTATCAACCATTGTTAACGCGATCCGACGCGTACTTTTTAAACAACAGCGATTTGAAAAATGCAAAAATATGGAAAAATTGAAAAATTTACATTTTTTTTCTAAATTGTTTCGAATTTTATATAACTGATAGTTTATATTATAGATTTCGGTCAGCTGATTACGGAGAACTAAAAAATTTTGAGCTACGACTACAAGTTTAGAAGCTACACCCGTTTTTATGGTCACCAAAAAATGATAGAGAAAGGTCCCCCCTTTGCTTTAAAACTGAAAAATTTTGAAATTTTTTTTCGCGATTTTTTGACTTTATCTTATAGATTTGGGTTCGCTGATAACGAATCAACCATTGTTAACGCGATTCGACGCGTACTTTTTAAACTACAGCGTTTTGAAAAATGCAAAACTAAGGAAAATTTAAAAAATTCAAATTTATTTCTAAATTTTTTCGAATTTTATATAACTGATAGGTTATATTTATAGATTTCGGTCAGCTGATTACAGAGAACTAAAAAATTTTGAGCTACGACTACAAGTTTAGAAGCTACACCCGTTTTTATGGTCACCAAAAAATGATAGAGAAGGGTCCCCCCTTTGCTTTAAAACTGAAAAATTTTGAAATTTTTTTTCACGATTTTTTAACTTTATCTTATAGATTTGGGATCGCTGATAACGAATCAACCATTGTTAACGCGATTCGACGCGTACTTTTTAAACTACAGCGTTTTGAAAAATGCAAAAATAAGGAAAATTTGAAAAATTCAAACCTATTTCTAAATTTTTTCGAATTTTATATAACTGATAGGTTATATTTATAGATTTTGGTCAGCTAAATACGGAGATCTAAAAAATTTTGAGCTACGACTACAAGTTTAGAAGCTACACCCGTTTTTATGGTCATCAAAAAATGATAGAGAAGGGTCCCCCCTTTGCTTTAAAACTGAAAAATTTTGAAAATTTTTTTCGCGATTTTTTGACTTTAACTTATAGATTTCAGTTCGCTGATAACGTATCAACCATTGTTAACGCGATCCGACGCGTACTTTTTAAACAACAGCGATTTGAAAAATGCAAAAATATGGAAAAATTGAAAAATTTACATTTTTTTTCTAAATTTTTTCGAATTTTATATAACTGATAGTTTATATTATAGATTTCGGTCAGCTGATTACGGAGAACTAAAAAATTTTGAGCTACGACTACAAGTTTAGAAGCTACACCCGTTTTTATGGTCACCAAAAAATGATAGAGAAGGGTCCCCCCTGTACTTCAAAACTGAAAAATTTTGAAATTTTTTTTCGCGATTTTTTGACTTTATCTTATAGATTTCAGTTCGCTGATAACGTATCAACCATTGTTAACGCGATCCGACGCGTATTTTTTAAACTACTGCGTTTTGAAAAATGCAAATATATGGAAAAATTAAAAAACTCATATTTTTTTCTAATTTTTTTTTAATTTTATATAGCTGATAGGTTATATTTATAGATTTCGGTCTGCTGATTACGGAGAACTAAAAAATTTTGAGCTACGACTACAAGTTTAGAAGCTACACCCGTTTTTATGGCCACCAAAAAATGATAGAGAAGGGTCCCCCCTTTGCTTTAAAACTGAAAAATTTTGAAATTTTTTTTCGCAATTTTTTGACTTTATCTTATAGATTTCAGTTCGCTGATAACGTATCAACCATTGTTAACGCGATTCGACGCGTACTTTTTAAACTACAGCGTTTTGAAAAATGCAAAAATAAGGAAAACTTGAAAAATTCAAATATATTTCTAAATTTTTTCGAATTTTATATAACTGATAGGTTATATTTATAGATTTCGGTCAGCTGATTACGGAGAACTAAAAAATTTTGAGCTACGACTACAAGTTTAGAAGCTACACCCGTTTTTATGGTCACCAAAAAATGATAGAGAAGGGTCCCCCCTTTGCTTTAAAACTGAAAAATTTTGAAATTTTTTTTCGCGATTTTTTGACTTTATCTTATAGATTTGGGTTCGCTGATATCGAATCAACCATTGTTAACGCGATTCGACGCGTACTTTTTAAACTACAGCGTTTTGAAAAATGCAAAACTAAGGAAAATTTAAAAAATTCAAATTTATTTCTAAATTTTTTCGAATTTTATATAACTGATAGGTTATATTTATAGATTTCGGTCAGCTGATTACAGAGAACTAAAAAATTTTGAGCTACGACTACAAGTTTAGAAGCTACACCCGTTTTTATGGTCACCAAAAAATGATAGAGAAGGGTCCCCCCTTTGCTTTAAAACTGAAAAATTTTGAAATTTTTTTTCACGATTTTTTAACTTTATCTTATAGATTTGGGATCGCTGATAACGAATCAACCATTGTTAACGCGATTCGACGCGTACTTTTTAAACTACAGCGTTTTGAAAAATGCAAAAATAAGGAAAATTTGAAAAATTCAAACCTATTTCTAAATTTTTTCGAATTTTATATAACTGATAGGTTATATTTATAGATTTTGGTCAGCTAAATACGGAGAACTAAAAAATTTTGAGCTACGACTACAAGTTTAGAAGCTACACCCGTTTTTATGGTCACCAAAAAATGATAGAGAAGGGTCCCCCCTTTGCTTTAAAACTGAAAAATTTTGAAATTTTTTTTCGCGATTTTTTGACTTTATCTTATAGATTTGGGTTCGCTGATATCGAATCAACCATTGTTAACGCGATTCGACGCGTACTTTTTAAACTACAGCGTTTTGAAAAATGCAAAACTAAGGAAAATTTAAAAAATTCAAATTTATTTCTAAATTTTTTCGAATTTTATATAACTGATAGGTTATATTTATAGATTTCGGTCAGCTGATTACAGAGAACTAAAAAATTTTGAGCTACGACTACAAGTTTAGAAGCTACACCCGTTTTTATGGTCACCAAAAAATGATAGAGAAGGGTCCCCCCTTTGCTTTAAAACTGAAAAATTTTGAAATTTTTTTTAACGATTTTTTAACTTTATCTTATAGATTTGGGATCGCTGATAACGAATCAACCATTGTTAACGCGATTCGACGCGTACTTTTTAAACTACAGCGTTTTGAAAAATGCAAAAATAAGGAAAATTTGAAAAATTCAAACCTATTTCTAAATTTTTTCGAATTTTATATAACTGATAGGTTATATTTATAGATTTTGGTCAGCTAAATACGGAGATCTAAAAAATTTTGAGCTACGACTACAAGTTTAGAAGCTACACCCGTTTTTATGGTCATCAAAAAATGATAGAGAAGGGTCCCCCCTTTGCTTTAAAACTGAAAAATTTTGAAATTTTTTTTCGCGATTTTTTGACTTTAACTTATAGATTTCAGTTCGCTGATAACGTATCAACCATTGTTAACGCGATCCGACGCGTACTTTTTAAACAACAGCGATTTGAAAAATGCAAAAATATGGAAAAATTGAAAAATTTACATTTTTTTTCTAAATTTTTTCGAATTTTATATAACTGATAGTTTATATTATAGATTTCGGTCAGCTGATTACGGAGAACTAAAAAATTTTGAGCTACGACTACAAGTTTAGAAGCTACACCCGTTTTTATGGTCACCAAAAAATGATAGAGAAGGGTCCCCCCTGTACTTCAAAACTGAAAAATTTTGAAATTTTTTTTCGCGATTTTTTGACTTTATCTTATAGATTTCAGTTCGCTGATAACGTATCAACCATTGTTAACGCGATCCGACGCGTATTTTTTAAACTACTGCGTTTTGAAAAATGCAAATATATGGAAAAATTAAAAAACTCATATTTTTTTCTAATTTTTTTTTAATTTTATATAGCTGATAGGTTATTTTTATAGATTTCGGTCTGCTGATTACGGAGAACTAAAAAATTTTGAGCTACGACTACAAGTTTAGAAGCTACACCCGTTTTTATGGCCACCAAAAAATGATAGAGAAGGGTCCCCCCTTTGCTTTAAAACTGAAAAATTTTGAAATTTTTTTTCGCAATTTTTTGACTTTATCTTATAGATTTCAGTTCGCTGATAACGTATCAACCATTGTTAACGCGATTCGACGCGTACTTTTTAAACTACAGCGTTTTGAAAAATGCAAAAATAAGGAAAATTTGAAAAATTCAAATTTATTTCTAAATTTTTTCGAATTTTATATAACTGATAGGTTATATTTATAGATTTCGGTCAGCTGATTACGGAGAACTAAAAAAATTTGAGCTACGACTACAAGTTTAGAAGCTACACCCGTTTTTATGGTCACCAAAAAATGATAGAGAAGGGTCCCCCCTTTGCTTTAAAACTGAAAAATTTTGAAATTTTTTTTCGCGATTTTTTAACTTTATCTTATAGATTTGGGTTCGCTGATAACGAATCAACCATTGTTAACGCGATTCGACGCGTACTTTTTAAACTACAGCGTTTTGAAAAATGCAAAAATAAGGAAAATTTGAAAAATTCAAATCTATTTCTAAATTTTTTCGAATTTTATATAACTGATAGGTTATATTTATAGATTTCGGTCAGCTGATTACGGCGAACTAAAAAAATTTGAGCTACGACTACAAGTTTAGAAGCTACACTTGTTTTTATGGTCACCAAAAAATGATAGAGAAGGGTCCCCCCTTTGCTTTAAAACTGAAAAATTTTGAAATTTTTTTTCGCGATTTTTTGACTTTATCTTATAGATTTGGGTTCGCTGATAACGAATCAACCATTGTAAACGCGATTCGACGCGTACTTTTTAAACTACAGCGTTTTAAAAAATGCAAAAATATAGAAAAATTGAAAAATTCATATTTTTTCTAAATCTTTTCGAATTTTATCTAACAGATAGGTTATATTAATAGATTTCGGTCTGCTGATTACGGAGAACTAAAAAATTTTAAGCAACGACCACAAGTTTAGAAGCTACACCCGTTTTTATGGTCACCAAAAAATGATAGAGAAGGGTCCCCCCTTTACTTCAAAACTGAAAAATTTTGAAATTTTTTTTCGCGATTTTTTTGACTTTATCTTATAGATTTTAGTTCGCTGATAACGTATCAACCATTGTTAACGCGATTCGACGCGTACTTTTTAAAC
Organism: Stenus bimaculatus; assembly: GCA_963971135.1. NCBI lineage: Eukaryota > Metazoa > Arthropoda > Insecta > Coleoptera > Staphylinidae > Stenus > Stenus bimaculatus. Next base: position 21,795,702 of record OZ020180.1, read on the forward strand.
TACAGCGTTTTGAAAAATGCAAAAATAAGGAAAATTTGAAAAATTCAAATATATTTCTAAATTTTTTCGAATTTTATATAACTGATAGGTTATATTTATAGATTTCGGTCAGCTGATTACGGAGAACTAAAAAATTTTGAGCTACGACTAAAAGTTTAGAAGCTACACCCGTTTTTATGGTCACCAAAAAATGATAGAGTAGGGTCCCCCCTTTGCTTTAAAACTGAAAAATTTTGAAATTTTTTTTCGCGATTTTTTGACTTTATCTTATAGATTTGGGTTCGCTGATAACGAATCAACCATTGTTAACGCGATTCGACGCGTACTTTTTAAACTACAGCGTTTTGAAAAATGCAAAACTAAGGAAAATTTAAAAAATTCAAATTTATTTCTAAATTTTTTCGAATTTTATATAACTGATAGGTTATATTTATAGATTTCGGTCAGCTGATTACAGAGAACTAAAAAATTTTGAGCTACGACTACAAGTTTAGAAGCTACACCCGTTTTTATGGTCACCAAAAAATGATAGAGAAGGGTCCCCCCTTTGCTTTAAAACTGAAAAATTTTGAAATTTTTTTTCACGATTTTTTAACTTTATCTTATAGATTTGGGATCGCTGATAACGAATCAACCATTGTTAACGCGATTCGACGCGTACTTTTTAAACTACAGCGTTTTGAAAAATGCAAAAATAAGGAAAATTTGAAAAATTCAAACCTATTTCTAAATTTTTTCGAATTTTATATAACTGATAGGTTATATTTATAGATTTTGGTCAGCTAAATACGGAGATCTAAAAAATTTTGAGCTACGACTACAAGTTTAGAAGCTACACCCGTTTTTATGGTCATCAAAAAATGATAGAGAAGGGTCCCCCCTTTGCTTTAAAACTGAAAAATTTTGAAATTTTTTTTCGCGATTTTTTGACTTTAACTTATAGATTTCAGTTCGCTGATAACGTATCAACCATTGTTAACGCGATCCGACGCGTACTTTTTAAACAACAGCGATTTGAAAAATGCAAAAATATGGAAAAATTGAAAAATTTACATTTTTTTTCTAAATTTTTTCGAATTTTATATAACTGATAGTTTATATTATAGATTTCGGTCAGCTGATTACGGAGAACTAAAAAATTTTGAGCTACGACTACAAGTTTAGAAGCTACACCCGTTTTTATGGTCACCAAAAAATGATAGAGAAGGGTCCCCCCTGTACTTCAAAACTGAAAAATTTTGAAATTTTTTTTCGCGATTTTTTGACTTTATCTTATAGATTTTAGTTCGCTGATAACGTATCAACCATTGTTAACGCGATTCGACGCGTACTTTTTAAACTACTGCGTTTTGAAAAATGCAAAAATAAGGAAAATTTGAAAAATTCAAATATATTTCTAAATTTTTTCGAATTTTATATAACTGATAGGTTATATTTATAGATTTCGGTCAGCTGATTACGGAGAACTAAAAAATTTTGAGCTACGACTACAAGTTTAGAAGCTACACCCGTTTTTATGGTCATCAAAAAATGATAGAGAAGGGTTCCCCCCTTTGCTTTAAAACTGAAAAATTTTGAAATTTTTTTTCGCGATTTTTTGACTTTATCTTATAGTTTTCAGTTCGCTGATATCGAATCAACCATTGTTAACGCGATCCGACGCGTACTTTCTAAAGTACAGCGTTTTGAAAAATGCAAAAATATGGAAAAATTGAAAAATTCATATTTTTTTCTAAATTTTTTTTAATTTTATATAACTGATAGGTTATATTTATAGATTTCGGTCTGCTGATTACGGAGAACTAAAAAATTTTAACCTACGACCACAAGTTTAGAAGCTACACCTGTTTTTATGGTCACCAAAAAATGATAGAGAAGGGTCCCCCCTTTGCTTTAAAACTGAAAAATTTTGAAATTTTTTTTCGCGATTTTTTGACTTTATCTTATAGATTTCAGTTCGCTGATAACGTATCAACCATTGGTAACGCGATCCGACGCGTACTTTTTAAACTAAAGCGTTTTGAAAAATGCAAAAATATGGAAAAATTCATATTTATTTCTAAATTTTTTCGAATTTTATATAACTGATAGGTTATATTTATAGATTTGGGTCAGCTAAATACGGAGATCTAAAAAATTTTGAGCTACGACTACAAGTTTAGAAGCTACACCCGTTTTTATGGTCATCAAAAAATGATAGAGAAGGGTCCCCCCCCCTTTGCTTTAAAACTGAAAAATTTTGAAATTTTTTTTCGCGATTTTTTGACTTTAACTTATAGATTTCAGTTCGCTGATAACGAATCAACTATTGTTAACGCGATTCGACGCGTACTTTTTAAACTACAGCGTTTTGAAAAATGCAAAAATAAGGAAAATTTGAAAAATTCAAATCTATTTCTAAATTTTTTCGAATTTCATATAACTGATAGGTTATATTTATAGATTTCGGTCAGCTGATTACGGTGAACTAAAAAATTTTGAGCTACGACTACAAGTTTAGAAGCTACACCCGTTTTTATGGTCACCAAAAAATGATAGAGAAGGGTCCCCCCCCCCTTTGCTTTAAAACTGAAAAATTTTGAAATTTTTTTTCGCGATTTTTTGACTTTATCTTATAGATTTTAGTTCGCTGATAACGTATCAACCATTGTTAACGCGATCCGACGCGTACTTTTTAAAAAACAGCGATTTGAAAAATGCAAAAATATGGAAAAATTGAAAAATTTACATTTTTTTCTAAATTTTTTCGAATTTTATATAACTGATAGGTTATATTTATAGTTTTTGGTCAGCTAAATACGGAGATCTAAAAAATTTTGAGCTACGACTACAAGTTTAGAAGCTACACCCGTTTTTATGGTCACCAAAAAATGATAGAGAAGGGTCCCCCCTTTGCTTTAAAACTGAAAAATTTTGAAATTTTTTTTCGCGATTTTTTGACTTTAACTTATAGATTTCAGTTCGCTGATAACGCATCAACCATTGTTAACGCGATCCGACGCGTACTTTTTAAACAACAGCGATTTGAAAAATGCAAAAATATGGAAAAATTGAAAAATTTACATTTTTTTCTAAATTTTTTCGAATTTTATATAACTGATAGGTTATATTTATAGTTTTTGGTCAGCTAAATACGGAGATCTAAAAAATTTTGAGCTACGACTACAAGTTTAGAAGCTACACCCGTTTTTATGGTCACCAAAAAATGATAGAGAAGGGTCCCTCCCCCCTTTGCTTTAAAACTGAAAAATTTTGAAATTTTTTTTCGCGATTTTTTGACTTTAACTTATAGATTTCAGTTCGCTGATAACGCATCAACCATTGTTAACGCGATCCGACGCGTACTTTTTAAACAACAGCGATTTGAAAAATGCAAAAATATGGAAAAATTGAAAAATTTACATTTTTTTCTAAATTTTTTCGAATATTATATAACTGATAGGTCATATTTATAGATTTCGGTCAGCTGATTACGGAGACCTAAAAAATTTTAAGCTACGACCACAAGTTTAGAAGCTACACCCGTTTTTATGGTCACCAAAAAATGATAGAGAAGGGTGCCCCCTTTGCTTTAAAACTGAAAAATTTTGTAATTTTTTTTCGCGATTTTTTGACTTTATCTTATAGATTTCAGTTCGCTGATAACGTATCAACCATTGTTAACGCGATTCGACGCGTACTTTTTAAACTACAGCGTTTTGAAAAATGCAAAAATAAGGTAAATTTAAAAAATTCAAATTTATTTCTAAATTTTTTCGAATTTTATATAACTGATAGGTTATATTTATAGATTTCGGTCAGCTGATTACGGAGAACTAAAAAATTTTGAGCTACGACTACAAGTTTAGAAGCTACACCCGTTTTTATGGTCACCAAAAAATGATAGAGAAGGGTCCCCCCTTTGCTTTAAAACTGAAAAATTTTGAAATTTTTTTTCACGATTTTTTAACTTTATCTTATAGATTTGGGTTCGCTGATAACGAATCAACCATTGTTAACGCGATTCGACGCGTACTTTTTAAACTACAGCGTTTTGAAAAATGCAAAAATAAGGAAAATTTGAAAAATTCAAACCTATTTCTAAATTTTTTCGAATTTTATATAACTGATAGGTTATATTTATAGATTTCGGTCAGCTGATTACAGAGAACTAAAAAATTTTGAGCTACGACTACAAGTTTAGAAGCTACACCCGTTTTTATGGTCACCAAAAAATGATAGAGAAGGGTCCCCCCTTTGCTTTAAAACTGAAAAATTTTGAAATTTTTTTTCGCGATTTTTTGACTTTAACTTATAGATTTCAGTTCGCTGATAACGCATCAACCATTGTTAACGCGATCCGACGCGTACTTTTTAAACAACAGCGATTTGAAAAATGCAAAAATATGGAAAAATTGAAAAAGTTACATTTTTTTTCTAAATTTTTTCGAATTTTATATAACTGATAGGTTATATTTATAGATTTTGGTCAGCTGATTACGGAGAACTAAAAAATTTTGAGCTACGACCAGTAGTTTAGAAGCTACACCCGTTTTTATGGCCACCAAAAAATGATAGAGAAGGGTCCCCCCTTTGCTTTAAAACTGAAAAATTTTGAAATTTTTTTTCGCGATTTTTTGACTTTATCTTATAGATTTCAGTTCGCTGATAACGAATCAACCATTGTTAACGCGATCCGACGCGAACTTTTTAAACTACAGCGTTTTGAAAAATGCAAAAATATGAAAAATTTGAAAAATTTATGTTTTTTTTTAAATTTTTTCGAATTTTATATAACTGATAGGTTATATTTATAGATTTCCGACCGCTGATTACGGAGAACTAAAAAATTTTGAGCTACGACCAGTAGTTTAGAAGTTACACCCGTTTTTATGGCCACCAAAAAATGATAGAGAAGGGTCCCCCCTTTGATTTAAAACTGAAAAATTTTGAAAATTTTTTTCTTGATTATTTGACTTTGTTTTGGATATTTGGGTGCGCTGATAACGAATCAACCATTGTTAACGCAATCGGACGCGTACTTTTTAAACTACAGCGTTTTGAAAATTGCAGAAATTTAGAAAAGTTGAAAAATTCATATTTTTTTCTAATTTTTTTCGAATTTTATATAACTGATAGATAACATTTACAGTTTTCGGACTGCTGATTACGGAGAACTAAAAAATTTTGAGCTACGACCAGTAGTTTAGAAGCTACACCCGTTTTTATGGCCACCAAAAAATGATAGAGAAGGGTCCCCCCCCTTTGCTTTAAAACTGAAAAATTTTGAAAATTTTTTTCGCGATTTTTTGACTTTATTTTGTATATTTGGGTGCGCTGATAACGAATCAACCATTGTTAACGCGACCCGACGCGTACTTTTTAAACTACAGCGTTTTAAAAATTGCAGAAATTTAGAAAGTTTGAAAAATTCATATTTTTTTCTAATTTTTTTCGAATTTTATATAACTGATAGATTACATTTACAGTTTTCGGACTGCTGATTACGGAGAACTAAAAAATTTTGAGCTACGACCAGTAGTTTAGAAGCTACACCCGTTTTTATGACCACCAAAAAATGATTGAGAAGGGTCCCCCTTTGGTTTAAAACTGAAAAATTTTGAAATTTTTTTTCGCGATTTTTTGACTTTATTTTATAGATTTGCGTTCGCTGATAACGAATCAACCATTGTTAACGCGATCGGACGCGTACTTATTAAACTACAGCGTTTTGAAAATTGCAGAAATTTAGAAAAGTTGAAAAATTCATATTTTTTTCTAAATTTTTTCGACGTTTATATAACTGATAGATTATATTTATAGATTTCCGACCGCTGATTACGGAGAACTAAAAAATTTTGAGTTACGACCAGTAGTTTAGAAGCTACACCCGTTTTTATGGCCACCAAAAAATGATAGAGAAGGGTCCCCCCTTTGCTTTAAAACTGAAAAATTTTGAAATATTTCTTCGTGATTTTTTGACTTTATTTTATAGATTTGCGTGCGCTGATAACGAATCAACCATTGTTAACGCGATCGGACGCGTACTTTTTAAACTACAGCGTTTTAAAAATTGCAGAAATTTAGAAAAGTTGAAAAATTCAATTTTTTTTCTAAATTTTTTCGAATTTTATATAACTGATAGGTTATATTTATAGATTTCCGACCGCTGATTACGGAGAACTAAAAAATTTTGAGCTACGACCAGTAGTTTAGAAGCTACACCCGTTTTTATGGCCACCAAAAAATGATAGAGAAGGGTCCCCCCTTTGCTTTAAAACTGAAAAATTTTGAAATTTTTTTTCGCGATTTTTTGACTTTATCTTATAGATTTCAGTTCGCTGATAACGAATCAACCATTGTTAACGCGATCCGACGCGAACTTTTTAAACTACAGCGTTTTGAAAAATGCAAAAATTTGGAAATTTTGAAAAATTTATGTTTTTTTTTAAATTTTTTCGAATTTTATATAACTGATAGGTCATATTTATAGATTTCGGTCAGCTGATTACGGAGACCTAAAAAATTTTAAGCTACGACCACAAGTTTAGAAGCTACACCCGTTTTTATGGCCACCAAAAAATGATAGAGAAGGGTCCCCCCTTTGCTTTAAAACTGAAAAATTTTGAAATTTTTTTTCACGATTTTTTAACTTTATCTTATAGATTTGGGTTCGCTGATAACGAAACAACCATTGTTAACGCGATTCGACGCGTACTTTTTAAACTACAGCGTTTTGAAAAATGCAAAAATAAGGAAAATTTGAAAAATTCAAACCTATTTCTAAATTTTTTCGAATTTTATATAACTGATAGGTTATATTTATAGATTTCGGTCAGCTGATTACAGAGAACTAAAAAATTTTGAGCTACGACTACAAGTTTAGAAGCTACACCCGTTTTTATGGTCACCAAAAAATGATAGAGAAGGGTCCCCCCTTTGCTTTAAAACTGAAAAATTTTGAAATTTTTTTTCGCGATTTTTTGACTTTAACTTATAGATTTCAGTTCGCTGATAACGCATCAACCATTGTTAACGCGATCCGACGCGTACTTTTTAAACAACAGCGATTTGAAAAATGCAAAAATATGGAAAAATTGAAAAATTTACATTTTTTTCTAAATTTTTTCGAATTTTATATAACTGATAGGTTATATTTATAGATTTCGGTCAGCTGATTACGGAGACCTAAAAAATTTTAAGCTACGACCACAAGTTTAGAAGCTACACCCGTTTTTATGGTCACCAAAAAATGATAGAGAAGGGTCCCCCCTATGCTTTAAAACTGAAAAATTTTGAAATTTTTTTTCGCGATTATTTGACTTTATCTTATAGATTTTAGTTCGCTGATAACGTATCAACCATTGTTAACGCGATCCGACGCGTACTTTTTAAACAACAGCGATTTGAAAAATGCAAAAATATGGAAAAATTGAAAAATTTACATTTTTTTTCTAAATTGTTTCGAATTTTATATAACTGATAGTTTATATTATAGATTTCGGTCAGCTGATTACGGAGAACTAAAAAATTTTGAGCTACGACTACAAGTTTAGAAGCTACACCCGTTTTTATGGTCACCAAAAAATGATAGAGAAAGGTCCCCCCTTTGCTTTAAAACTGAAAAATTTTGAAATTTTTTTTCGCGATTTTTTGACTTTATCTTATAGATTTTAGTTCGCTGATAACGTATCAACCATTGTTAACGCGATTCGACGCGTACTTTTTAAACTACAGCGTTTTGAAAAATGCAAAAATAAGGAAAATTTGAAAAATTCAAATTTATTTCTAAATTTTTTCGAATTTTATATAACTGATAGGTTATATTTATAGATTTCGGTCAGCTGATTACGGAGAACTAAAAAATTTTGAGCTACGACTACAAGTTTAGAAGCTACACCCGTTTTTATGGTCACCAAAAAATGATAGAGAAAGGTCCCCCCTTTGCTTTAAAACTGAAAAATTTTGAAATTTTTTTTCGCGATTTTTTGACTTGATCTTATAGATTTTAGTTCGCTGATAACGTATCAACCATTGTTAACGCGATTCGACGCGTACTTTTTAAACTACAGCGTTTTGAAAAATGCAAAAATAAGGAAAATTTGAAAAATTCAAATTTATTTCTAAATTTTTTCGAATTTTATATAACTGATAGGTTATATTTATAGATTTCGGTCAGCTGATTACGGAGAACTAAAAAATTTTGAGCTACGACTACAAGTTTAGAAGCTACACCCGTTTTTATGGTCACCAAAAAATGATAGAGAAAGGTCCCCCCTTTGCTTTAAAACTGAAAAATTTTGAAATTTTTTTTCGCGATTTTTTGACTTTATCTTATAGATTTGCGTTCGCTGATAACGAATCAACCATTGTTAACGCGATCCGACGCGAACTTTTTAAACTACAGCGTTTTGAAAAATGCAAAAATTTAGAAAATTTGAAAAATTCAATTTTTTTTCTAAATTTTTTCGAATTTAATATAACTGATAGGTTATATTTATAGATTTCCGACCGCTGATTACGGAGAACTAAAAAATTTTAAGCTACGACCACAAGTTTAGAAGCTACACCCGTTTTTATGGTCACCAAAAAATGATAGAGAAGCGTCCCCCCTTTGCTTTAAAACTGAAAAATTTTGAAATTTTTTTTCGCGATTTTTTGACTTTAACTTATAGATTTCAGCTCGCTGATATCGCATCAACCATTGTTAACGCGATCCGACGCGTACTTTTTAAACAACAGCGATTTGAAAAATGCAAAAATATGGAAAAATTGAAAAATTTACATTTTTTTCTAAATTTTTTAGAATTTTATATAACTGATAGGTCATATTTATAGATTTCGGTCAGCTGACCTAAAAAATTTTAAGCTACGACCACAAGTTTAGAAGCTACACCCGTTTTTATGGTCACCAAAAAATGATAGAGAAGGGTCCCCCCTTTGCTTTAAAACTGAAAAATTTTGAAATTTTTTTTCGCGATTTTTTGACTTTATCTTATAGATTTTAGTTCGCTGATAACGTATCAACCATTGTTAACGCGATCGGACGCGTACTTATTAAACTACAGCGTTTTGAAAATTGCAGAAATTTAGAAAAGTTGAAAAATTCATATTTTTTTCTAAATTGTTTCGAATTTTATATAACTGATAGGTTATATTTATAGATTTCCGACCGCTGATTACGGAGAACAAAAAAATTTTGAGCTACGACCAGTAGTTTAGAAGCTACACCCGTTTTTATGGCCACCAAAAAATGATAGAGAAGGGTCCCCCCTTTGCTTTAAAACTGAAAAATTTTGAAATTTTTTTTCGCGATTTTTTGACTTTATTTTATAGATTTGCGTGCGCTGATAACGAATCAACCATTGTTAACGCGATGAGACGCGTACTTCTTAAACTACAGCGTTTTGAAAATTGCAGAAATTTAGAAAAGTTGAAAAATTCATATTTTTTTCTAAATTTTTTTGAATTTTATATAACTGATAGATTATCTTTATAGACTTCCGACCGCTGATTACGGAGAACTAAAAAAATTTGAGCTACGACCAGTAGTTTAGAAGCTACACCCGTTTTTATGGCCACCAAAAAATGATAGAGAAGGGTCCCCCCTTTGATTTAAAACTAAAAATTTTGAAAAATTTTTTCTTGATTATTTGACTTTATTTTGGATATTTGGGTGCGCTGATAACGAATCAACCATTGTTAACGCGATCGGACGCGTACTTTTTAAACTACAGCGTTTTGAAAAATGCAAAAATATGGAAAATTTGAAAAATTCATGTTTTTTTCTAAATTTTTTCGAATTTTACATAACTGATAGGTTATATTTATAGATTTTCGACCGCTGATTACGGAGAACTAAAAAATTTTGAGCTACGACCAGTAGTTTAGAAGCTACACCCGTTTTTATGGCCACCAAAAAATGATAGAGAAGGGTCCCCCCTTTGCTTTAAAACTGAAAAATTTTGAAATTTTTTTTCGCGATTTTTTGACTTTATCTTATAGATTTCAGTTCGCTGATAACGAATCAACCATTGTTAACGCGATCCGACGCGAACTTTTTAAACTACAGCGTTTTGAAAAATGCAAAAATATGAAAAATTTGAAAAATTTATGTTTTTTTTTAAATTTTTTCGAATTTTATATAACTGATAGGTTATATTTATAGATTTCCGACCGCTGATTACGGAGAACTAAAAAATTTTGAGCTACGACCAGTAGTTTAGAAGTTACACCCGTTTTTATGGCCACCAAAAAATGATAGAGAAGGGTCCCCCCTTTGATTTAAAACTGAAAAATTTTGAAAATTTTTTTCTTGATTATTTGACTTTGTTTTGGATATTTGGGTGCGCTGATAACGAATCAACCATTGTTAACGCAATCGGACGCGTACTTTTTAAACTACAGCGTTTTGAAAATTGCAGAAATTTAGAAAAGTTGAAAAATTCATATTTTTTTCTAATTTTTTTCGAATTTTATATAACTGATAGATAACATTTACAGTTTTCGGACTGCTGATTACGGAGAACTAAAAAATTTTGAGCTACGACCAGTAGTTTAGAAGCTACACCCGTTTTTATGGCCACCAAAAAATGATAGAGAAGGGTCCCCCCCCTTTGCTTTAAAACTGAAAAATTTTGAAAATTTTTTTCGCGATTTTTTGACTTTATTTTGTATATTTGGGTGCGCTGATAACGAATCAACCATTGTTAACGCGACCCGACGCGTACTTTTTAAACTACAGCGTTTTAAAAATTGCAGAAATTTAGAAAGTTTGAAAAATTCATATTTTTTTCTAATTTTTTTCGAATTTTATATAACTGATAGATTACATTTACAGTTTTCGGACTGCTGATTACGGAGAACTAAAAAATTTTGAGCTACGACCAGTAGTTTAGAAGCTACACCCGTTTTTATGACCACCAAAAAATGATAGAGAAGGGTCCCCCTTTGGTTTAAAACTGAAAAATTTTGAAATTTTTTTTCGCGATTTTTTGACTTTATTTTATAGATTTGCGTTCGCTGATAACGAATCAACCATTGTTAACGCGATCGGACGCGTACTTATTAAACTACAGCGTTTTGAAAATTGCAGAAATTTAGAAAAGTTGAAAAATTCATATTTTTTTCTAAATTTTTTCGACGTTTATATAACTGATAGATTATATTTATAGATTTCCGACCGCTGATTACGGAGAACTAAAAAATTTTGAGTTACGACCAGTAGTTTAGAAGCTACACCCGTTTTTATGGCCACCAAAAAATGATAGAGAAGGGTCCCCCCTTTGCTTTAAAACTGAAAAATTTTGAAATTTTTCTTCGTGATTTTTTGACTTTATTTTATAGATTTGCGTGCGCTGATAACGAATCAACCATTGTTAACGCGATCGGACGCGTACTTTTTAAACTACAGCGTTTTAAAAATTGCAGAAATTTAGAAAAGTTGAAAAATTCAATTTTTTTTCTAAATTTTTTCGAATTTTATATAACTGATAGGTTATATTTATAGATTTCCGACCGCTGATTACGGAGAACTAAAAAATTTTGAGCTATGACCAGTAGTTTAGAAGCTACACCCGTTTTTATGGCCACCAAAAAATGATAGAGAAGGGTCCCCCCTTTGCTTTAAAACTGAAAAATTTTGAAATTTTTTTTCGCGATTTTTTGACTTTATCTTATAGATTTCAGTTCGCTGATAACGAATCAACCATTGTTAACGCGATCCGACGCGAACTTTTTAAACTACAGCGTTTTGAAAAATGCAAAAATATGGAAAATTTGAAAAATTTATGTTTTTTTTTTAATTTTTTCGAATTTTATATAACTGATAGATTATATTTATAGATTTCCGACCGCTGATTACGGAGAACTAAAAATTTTGAGCTACGACCAGTAGTTTAGAAGCTACACCCGTTTTTATGGCCACCAAAAAATGATAGAGAAGGGTCCCCCCTTTGCTTTAAAACTGAAAAATTTTGAAATTTTTTTTCGCGATTTTTTGACTTTATCTTATAGATTTCAGTTCGCTGATAACGAATCAACCATTGTTAACGCGATCCGACGCGAACTTTTTAAACTACAGCGTTTTGAAAAATGCAAAAATTTGGAAATTTTGAAAAATTTATGTTTTTTTTTAATTTTTTTCGAATTTTATATAACTGATAGGTTATATTTATAGATTTCCGACCGCTGATTACGGAGAACTAAAAAATTTTGAGCTACGACCAGTAGTTTAGAAGCTACACCCGTTTTTATGGCCACCAAAAAATGATAGAGAAGGGTCCCCCCTTTGCTTTAAAACTGAAAAATTTTGAAATTTTTTTTCGCGATTTTTTGACTTTATCTTATAGATTTCAGTTCGCTGATAACGAATCAACCATTGTTAACGCGATCCGACGCGAACTTTTTAAACTACAGCGTTTTGAAAATTGCAGAAATTTAGAAAAGTTGAAAAATTCATATTTTTTTCTAAATTTTTTCGAATTTTATATAACTGATAGGTTATATCTATAGATTTCCGACCGCTGATTACAGAGAACTAAAAAATTTTGAGCTACGACCAGTAGTTTAGAAGCTACACCCGTTTTTATGGCCACCAAAAAATTATAGAGAAGGGTCCCCCCTTTGCTTTAAAACTGAAAAATTTTGAAATTTTTTTTCGCGATTTTTTGACTTTATCTTATAGATTTGCGTGCGCTGATAACGAATCAACCATTGTTAACGCGATCGGACGCGTACTTTTCAAACTATAGCGTTTTGAAAATTGCAAAAATTTAGAAAAGTTGAAAAATTCAATTTTTTTTCTAAATTTTTTCAAACTTTATATAACTGATAGGTTATATTTATAGATTTCCGACCGCTGATTACGGAGAACAAAAAAATTTTGAGCTACGACCAGTAGTTTAGAAGCTACACCCGTTTTTATGGCCACCAAAAAATGATAGAGAAGGGTCCCTTTGCTTTAAAACTGAAAAATTTTGAAATTTTTTTTCGCGATTTTTTGACTTTATCTTATAGATTTCAGTTCGCTGATAACGAATCAACCATTGTTAACGCGATCCGACGCGAACTTTTTAAACTACAGCGTTTTGAAAAATGCAAAAATTTGGAAATTTTGAAAAATTTATGTTTTTTTTTAATTTTTTTCGAATTTTATATAACTGATAGGTTATATTTATAGATTTCCGACCGCTGATTACGGAGAACTAAAAAATTTTGAGCTACGACCAGTAGTTTAGAAGCTACACCCGTTTTTATGGCCACCAAAAAATGATAGAGAAGGGTCCCCCCTTTGCTTTAAAACTGAAAAATTTTGAAATTTTTTTTCGCGATTTTTTGACTTTATCTTATAGATTTCAGTTCGCTGATAACGAATCAACCATTGTTAACGCGATCCGACGCGAACTTTTTAAACTACAGCGTTTTGAAAAATGCAAAAATATGGAAAATTTGAAAAATTTATGTTTTTTTTTAAATTTTTTCGAATTTTATATAACTGATAGGTTATATTTATAGATTTCCGACCGCTGATTACGGAGAACTAAAAAATTTTGAGCTACGACCAGTAGTTTAGAAGCTACACCCGTTTTTATGGTCACCAAAAAATGATAGAGAAGGGTCCCCCCTTTGCTTTAAAACTGAAAAATTTTGAAATTTTTTTTCGCGATTTTTTGACTTTATCTTATAGATTTCGGTGCCCTAATAACGAATCAACCTTTGTTAACGCGATCGGATGCGTGCTTTTTAAACTACAACGTTTTAAAAATTGCAGAAATTTAGAAAAGTTGAAAAATTCAATTTTTTTTCTAAATTTTTTCGAATTTTATATAACTGATAGGTTATATTTATAGATTTCCGACCGCTGATTACGGAGAACTAAAAAATTTTGAGCTACGACCAGTAGTTTAGAAGCTACACCCGTTTTTATGGCCACCAAAAAATGATAGAGAAGGGTCCCCCCTTTGCTTTAAAACTGAAAAATTTTGAAATTTTTTTTCGCGATTTTTTGACTTTATTCTATAGATTTGCGTGCGCTGATAACGAATCAACCATTGTTAACGCGATCGGACGCGTACTTTTTAAACTACAGCGTTTTGAAAATTGCAGAAATTTAGAAAAGTTAAAAATTTCAATTTTTTTTTTAATTTTTTCGAATTTTATATAACTGATAGATGATATTTATAGATTTCCGACCGCTTATTACGGAGAACTAAAAAATTTTGAGCTACGACCAGTAGTTTAGAAGCTACACTCGTTTTTATGGCGACCAAAAAATTATAGAGATGGGTCGCCCCTTTGCTTTAAAACTGAAAAATTTTGAAATTTTTTTTCGCGATTTTTTAATTTTATCTTATAGATCTCAGTTCGCTGTAACGAATCAACCATTGTTAACGCGATCCGATGCGAACTTTTTAAACTACAGTGTTTTGAAAATTGCAGAAATTTAGAAAAGTTGAAAAAATCATATTTTTTTCTAAATTTTTTTGAATTTTATATAACTGATAGATTATCTTTATAGATTTCCGACCGCTGATTACGGAGAACTAAAAAATTTTGAGCTACGACCAGTAGTTTAGAAGCTACACCCGTTTTTATGGCCACCAAAAAATGATAGAGAAGGGTCCCCCCTTTGCTTTAAAACTGAAAAATTTTGAAATTTTTTTTCGCGATTTTTTGACTTTATTTTATAGATTTGCGTGCGCTGATAACGAATCAACCATTGTTAACGCGATCGGACGCGTACTTCTTAAACTACAGCGTTTTGAAAATTGCAGAAATTTAGAAAAGTTGAAAAATTCATATTTTTTTCTAAATTTTTTTGAATTTTATATAACTGATAGATTATCTTTATAGATTTCCGACCGCTGATTACGGAGAACTAAAAAAATTTGAGCTACGACCAGTAGTTTAGAAGCTACACCCGTTTTTATGGCCACCAAAAAATGATAGAGAAGGGTCCCCCCTTTGCTTTAAAACTGAAAAATTTTGAAATTTTTTTTCGCGATTTTTTGACTTTATTTTATAGATTTGCGTGCGCTGATAACGAATCAACCATTGTTAACGCGATCGGACGCGTACTTCTTAAACTACAGCGTTTTGAAAATTGCAGAAATTTAGAAAAGTTGAAAAATTCATATTTTTTTCTAAATTTTTTTGAATTTTATATAACTGATAGATTATCTTTATAGATTTCCGACCGCTGATTACGGAGAACTAAAAAAATTTGAGCTACGACCAGTAGTTTAGAAGCTACACCCGTTTTTATGGCCACCAAAAAATGATAGAGAAGGGTCCCCCCTTTGCTTTAAAACTGAAAAATTTTGAAATTTTTTTTCGCGATTTTTTGACTTTATCTTATAGATTTGCGTGCGCTGATAACGAATCAACCATTGTTAACACGGTCGGACGCGTACTTTTTAAACTACAGCGTTTTGAACAATGCAAAAATATGGAGAATTTGAAAAACTCATATTTTTTTCCAATTTTTTTCGAATTTTATATAACTGATAGGTTATATTTATATCGGACGCGTACTTTTCAAACTACAGCGTTTTGAAAATTGCAGAAATTTAGAAAAGTTGAAAAATTCAATTTTTTTTCTAAATTTTTTCGAATTTTATATAACTGATAGGTTATATTTATAGATTTCCGACCGCTGATTACAGAGAACTAAAAAATTTTGAGCTACGACCAGTAGTTTAGAAGCTACACCCGTTTTTATGGCCACCAAAAAATGATAGAGAAGGGTCCCCCCTTTGCTTTAAAACTGAAAAATTTTGAAATTTTTTTTCGCGATTTTTTAATTTTATCTTATAGATCTCAGTTCGCTGATAACGAATCAACCATTGTAAACGCGATCCGACGCGAACTTTTTAAACTACAGCGTTTTGAAAATTGCAGAAATTTAGAAAAGTTGAAAAATTCAATTTTTTTTCTAAATTTTTTCGAATTTTATATAACTGATAGGTTATATTTATAGATTTCCGACCGCTGATTACAGAGAACTAAAAAATTTTGAGCTACGACCAGTAGTTTAGAAGCTACACCCGTTTTTATGGCCACCAAAAAATGATAGAGAAGGGTCCCCCCTTTGCTTTAAAACTGAAAAATTTTGAAATTTTTTTTCGCGATTTTTTGACTTTATCTTATAGATTTTCGTGCGCTGATAACGAATCAACCATTGTTAACGCGATCGGACGCGTACTTTTTAAACTACAGCGTTTTGAAAATTGCAAAAATTTAGTAAAGTTGAAAAATTCAATTTTTTTTCTAAATTTTTTCAAATTTTATATAACTGATAGGTTATATTTATAGATTTCCGACCGCTGATTACGGAGAACAAAAAAATTTTGAGCTACGACCAGTAGTTTAGAAGCTACACCCGTTTTTATGGCCACCAAAAAATTATAGAGAAGGGTCCCCCCTTTGCTTTAAAACTGAAAAATTTTGAAATTTTTTTTCGTGATTTTTTGACTTTATCTTATAGATTTGCGTGCGCTGATAACGAATCAACCATTGTTAACGCGATCGGACGCGTACTTTTCAAACTACAGCGTTTTGAAAATTGCAGAAATTTAGAAAAGTTGAAAAATTCAATTTTTTTTCTAAATTTTTTCGAATTTTATATAACAGATAGGTTATATTTATAGATTTCCGACCGCTGATTACAGAGAACTAAAAAATTTTGAGCTACGACCAGTAGTTTAGAAGCTACACCCGTTTTTATGGCCACCAAAAAATGATAGAGAAGGGTCCCCCCTTTGCTTTAAAACTGAAAAATTTTGAAATTTTTTTTCGTGATTTTTTGACTTTATCTTATAGATTTGCGTGCGCTGATAACGAATCAACCATTTTTAACGCGATCGGACGCGTACTTTTCAAACTACAGCGTTTTGAAAATTGCAGAAATTTAGAAAAGTTGAAAAATTCAATTTTTTTTCTAAATTTTTTCGAATTTTATATAACTGATAGGTTATATTTATAGATTTCCGACCGCTGATTACAGAGAACTAAAAAATTTTGAGCTACGACCAGTAGTTTAGAAGCTACACCCGTCTTTATGGCCACCAAAAAATGATAGAGAAGGGTCCCCCCTTTGCTTTAAAACTGAAAAATTTTGAAATTTTTTTTCGCGATTTTTTAATTTTATCTTATAGATCTCAGTTCGCTGATAACGAATCAACCATTGTTAACGCGATCCGACGCGAACTTTTTAAACTACAGCGTTTTGAAAATTGCAGAAATTTAGAAAAGTTGAAAAATTCAATTTTTTTTCTAAATTTTTTCGAATTTTATATAACTGATAGGTTATATTTATAGATTTCCGACCGCTGATTACGGAGAACTAAAAAATTTTGAGCTACGACCAGTAGTTTAGAAGCTACACCCGTTTTTATGGCCACCAAAAAATGATAGAGAAGGGTCCCCCCTTTGCTTTAAAACTGAAAAATTTTGAAATTTTTTTTCGTGATTTTTTGACTTTATCTTATAGATTTGCGTGCGCTGATAACGAATCAACCATTGTTAACGCGATCGGACGCGTACTTTTCAAACTACAGCGTTTTGAAAATTGCAGAAATTTAGAAAAGTTGAAAAATTCAATTTTTTTCTAAATTTTTTCGAATTTTATATAACTGATAGGTTATATTTATAGATTTCCGACAGCTGATTACAGAGAACTAAAAAATTTTGAGCTACGACCAGTAGTTTAGAAGCTACACCCGTTTTTATGGCCACCAAAAAATGATAGAGAAGGGTCCCCCCTTTGCTTTAAAACTGAAAAATTTTGAAATTTTTTTTCGTGATTTTTTGACTTTATCTTATAGATTTGCGTGCGCTGATAACGAATCAACCATTGTTAACGCGATCGGACGCGTACTTTTCAAACTACAGCGTTTTGAAAATTGCAGAAATTTAGAAAAGTTGAAAAATTCAATTTTTTTCTAAATTTTTTCGAATTTTATATAACTGATAGGTTATATTTATAGATTTCCGACAGCTGATTACAGAGAACTAAAAAATTTTGAGCTACGACCAGTAGTTTAGAAGCTACACCCGTTTTTATGGCCACCAAAAAATGATAGAGAAGGGTGCCCCCTTTGCTTTAAAACTGAAAAATTTTGAAATTTTTTTTCGTGATTTTTTGACTTTATCTTATAGATTTGCGTGCGCTGATAACGAATCAACCATTTTTAACGCGATCGGACGCGTACTTTTCAAACTACAGCGTTTTGAAAATTGCCGAAATTTAGAAAAGTTGAAAAATTCATATTTTTTTCTAAATTTTTTCGAATTTTATATAACTGATAGGTTATATTTATAGATTTCCGACCGCTGATTACGGAGAACTAAAAAATTTTGAGCTACGACCAGTAGTTTAGAAGCAACACCCGTTTTTATGGTCACCAAAAAATGATAGAGAAGGGTCCCCCCTTTGCTTTAAAACTGAAAAATTTTGAAATTTTTTTTCGCGATTTTTTAATTTTATCTTATAGATCTCAGTTCGCTGATAACGAATCAAACATTGTTAACGCGATCCGACGCGAACTTTTCAAACTACAGCGTTTTGAAAATTGCAGAAATTTAGAAAAGTTGAAAAATTCATATTTTTTTCTAAATTTTTTCGAATTTTATATAACTGATAGGTAATATTTATAGATTTCCGACCGCTGATTACGGAGAACTAAAAAATTTTGAGCTAAGACCAGTAGTTTAGAAGCTACACCCGTTTTTATGGCCACCAAAAAATTATAGAGAAGGGTCCCCCCTTTGCTTTAAAACTGAAAAATTTTGAAATTTTTTTTCGCGATTTTTTGACTTTATCTTATAGATTTGCGTGCGCTGATAACGAATCAACCATTGTTAACGCGATCGGACGCGTACTTTTTAAACTACAGCGTTTTGAAAATTGCAAAAATTTAGAAAATTTGAAAAATTCAATTTTTTTTCTAAATTTTTTCGAATTTTATATAACTGATAGGTTATATTTATAGATTTCCGACCGCTGATTACGGAGAACTAAAAAATTTTGAGCTACGACCAGTAGTTTAGAAGCTACACCCGTTTTTATGGCCACCAAAAAATGATAGAGAAGGGTGCCCCCTTTGCTTTAAAACTGAAAAATTTTGAAATTTTTTTTCGCGATTTTTTAATTTTATCTTATAGATCTCAGTTCGCTGATAACGAATCAACCATTGTTAACGCGATCCGACGCGAACTTTTTAAACTACAGCGTTTTGAAAATTGCAGAAATTTAGAAAAGTTGAAAAATTCATATTTTTTTCTAAATTTTTTCGAATTTTATATAACTGATAGGTTATATTTATAGATTTCCGACCGCTGATTACAGAGAACTAAAAAATTTTGAGCTACGACCAGTAGTTTAGAAGCTACACCCGTTTTTATGGCCACCAAAAAATTATAGAGAAGGGTCCCCCCTTTGCTTTAAAACTGAAAAATTTTGAAATTTTTTTTCGTGATTTTTTGACTTTATCTTATAGATTTGCGTGCGCTGATAACGAATCAACCATTGTTAACGCGATCGGACGCGTACTTTTCAAACTACAGCGTTTTGAAAATTGCAGAAATTTAGAAAAGTTGAAAAATTCAATTTTTTTTCTAAATTTTTTCGAATTTTATATAACTGATAGGTTATATTTATAGATTTCCGACCGCTGATTACAGAGAACTAAAAAATTTTGAGCTACGACCAGTAGTTTAGAAGCTACACCCGTTTTTATGGCCACCAAAAAATTATAGAGAAGGGTCCCCCCTTTGCTTTAAAACTGAAAAATTTTGAAATTTTTTTTCGCGATTTTTTGACTTTATCTTATAGATTTGCGTGCGCTGATAACGAATCAACCATTGTTAACGCGATCCGACGCGAACTTTTTAAACTACAGCGTTTTGAAAATTGCAGAAATTTAGAAAAGTTGAAAAATTCATATTTTTTTCTAAATTTTTTCGAATTTTATATAACTGATAGGTTATATTTATAGATTTCCGACCGATGATTACAGAGAACTAAAAAATTTTGAGCTACGACCAGTAGTTTAGAAGCTACACCCGTTTTTATGGCCACCAAAAAATGATAGAGAAGGGTCCCCCCTTTGCTTTAAAACTGAAAAATTTTGAAATTTTTTTTCGCGATTTTTTGACTTTATCTTATAGATTTTCGTGCGCTGATAACGAATCAACCATTGTTAACGCGATCGGACGCGTACTTTTTAAACTACAGCGTTTTGAAAATTGCAAAAATTTAGTAAAGTTGAAAAATTCAATTTTTTTTCTAAATTTTTTCAAATTTTATATAACAGATAGGTTATATTTATAGATTTCCGACCGCTGATTACGGAGAACAAAAAAATTTTGAGCTACGACCAGTAGTTTAGAAGCTACACTTGTTTTTATGGCCACCAAAAAATTATAGAGAAGGGTCCCCCCTTTGCTTTAAAACTGAAAAATTTTGAAATTTTTTTTCGTGATTTTTTGACTTTATCTTATAGATTTGCGTGCGCTGATAACGAATCAACCATTGTTAACGCGATCGGACGCGTACTTTTCAAACTACAGCGTTTTGAAAATTGCAGAAATTTAGAAAAGTTGAAAAATTCAATTTTTTTTCTAAATTTTTTCGAATTTTATATAACAGATAGGTTATATTTATAGATTTCCGACCGCTGATTACAGAGAACTAAAAAATTTTGAGCTACGACCAGTAGTTTAGAAGCTACACCCGTTTTTATGGCCACCAAAAAATGATAGAGAAGGGTCCCCCCTTTGCTTTAAAACTGAAAAATTTTGAAATTTTTTTTCGTGATTTTTTGACTTTATCTTATAGATTTGCGTGCGCTGATAACGAATCAACCATTTTTAACGCGATCGGACGCGTACTTTTCAAACTACAGCGTTTTGAAAATTGCAGAAATTTAGAAAAGTTGAAAAATTCAATTTTTTTTCTAAATTTTTTCGAATTTTATATAACTGATAGGTTATATTTATAGATTTCCGACCGCTGATTACAGAGAACTAAAAAATTTTGAGCTACGACCAGTAGTTTAGAAGCTACACCCGTCTTTATGGCCACCAAAAAATGATAGAGAAGGGTCCCCCCTTTGCTTTAAAACTGAAAAATTTTGAAATTTTTTTTCGCGATTTTTTAATTTTATCTTATAGATCTCAGTTCGCTGAGAACGAATCAACCATTGTTAACGCGATCCGACGCGAACTTTTTAAACTACAGCGTTTTGAAAATTGCAGAAATTTAGAAAAGTTGAAAAATTCAATTTTTTTTCTAAATTTTTTCGAATTTTATATAACTGATAGTTTATATTTATAGATTTCCGACCGCTGATTACGGAGAACTAAAAAATTTTGAGCTACGACCAGTAGTTTAGAAGCTACACCCGTTTTTATGGCCACCAAAAAATGATAGAGAAGGGTGCCCCCTTTGCTTTAAAACTGAAAAATTTTGAAATTTTTTTTCGCGATTTTTTAATTTTATCTAATAGATCTCAGTTCGCTGATAACGAATCAACCATTGTTAACGCGATCCGACGCGAACTTTTTAAACTACAGCGTTTTGAAAATTGCAGAAATTTAGAAAAGTTGAAAAATTCATATTTTTTTCTAAATTTTTTCGAATTTTATATAACTGATAGGTTATATTTATAGATTTCCGACCGCTGATTACAGAGAACTAAAAAATTTTGAGCTACGACCAGTAGTTTAGAAGTTACACCCGTTTTTATGGCCACCAAAAGATGATAGAGAAGGGTCCCCCCTTTGCTTTAAAACTGAAAAATTTTGAAATTTTTTTTCGTGATTTTTTTACTTTATCTTATAGATTTGCGTGCGCTGATAACGAATCAACCATTGTTAACGCGATCGGACGCGTACTTTTCAAAATACAGCGTTTTGAAAATTGCAGAAATTTAGAAAAGTTAAAAAATTCAATTTTTTTCTAAATTTTTTCGAATTTTATATAACTGATAGGTTATATTTATAGATTTCCGACAGCTGATTACAGAGAACTAAAAAATTTTGAGCTACGACCAGTAGTTTAGAAGCTACACCCGTTTTTATGGCCACCAAAAAATGATAGAGAAGGGTCCCCCCTTTGCTTTAAAACTGAAAAATTTTGAAATTTTTTTTCGTGATTTTTTGACTTTATCTTATAGATTTGCGTGCGCTGATAACGAATCAACCATTTTTAACGCGATCGGACGCGTACTTTTCAAACTACAGCGTTTTGAAAATTGCAGAAATTTAGAAAAGTTGAAAAATTCAATTTTTTTTCTAAATTTTTTCGAATTTTATATAACTGATAGGTTATATTTATAGATTTCCGACCGCTGATTACAGAGAACTAAAAAATTTTGAGCTACGACCAGTAGTTTAGAAGCTACACCCGTTTTTATGGCCACCAAAAAATTATAGAGAAGGGTCCCCCCTTTGCTTTAAAACTGAAAAATTTTGAAATTTTTTTTCGTGATTTTTTGACTTTATCTTATAGATTTGCGTGCGCTGATAACGAATCAACCATTGTTAACGCGATCGGACGCGTACTTTTCAAACTACAGCGTTTTGAAAATTGCAGAAATTTAGAAAAGTTGAAAAATTCAATTTTTTTCTAAATTTTTTCGAATTTTATATAACTGATAGGTTATATTTATAGATTTCCGACAGCTGATTACAGAGAACTAAAAAATTTTGAGCTACGACCAGTAGTTTAGAAGCTACACCCGTTTTTATGGCCACCAAAAAATTATAGAGAAGGGTCCCCCCTTTGCTTTAAAACTGAAAAATTTTGAAATTTTTTTTCGCGATTTTTTGACTTTATCTTATAGATTTGCGTGCGCTGATAACGAATCAACCATTGTTAACGCGATCCGACGCGAACTTTTTAAACTACAGCGTTTTGAAAATTGCAGAAATTTAGAAAAGTTGAAAAATTCATATTTTTTTCTAAATTTTTTCGAATTTTATATAACTGATAGGTTATATTTATAGATTTCCGACCGATGATTACAGAGAACTAAAAAAATTTGAGCTACGACCAGTAGTTTAGAAGCTACACCCGTTTTTATGGCCACCAAAAAATTATAGAGAAGGGTCCCCCCTTTGCTTTAAAACTGAAAAATTTTGAAATTTTTTTTCGCGATTTTTTGACTTTATCTTATAGATTTTCGTGCGCTGATAACGAATCAACCATTGTTAACGCGATCGGACGCGTACTTTTTAAACTACAGCGTTTTGAAAATTGCAAAAATTTAGTAAAGTTGAAAAATTCAATTTTTTTTCTAAATTTTTTCAAATTTTATATAACTGATAGGTTATATTTATAGATTTCCGACCGCTGATTACGGAGAACAAAAAAATTTTGAGCTACGACCAGTAGTTTAAAAGCTACACCCGTTTTTATGGCCACCAAAAAATGATAGAGAAGGGTCCCCCCTTTGCTTTAAAACTGAAAAATTTTGAAATTTTTTTTCGCGATTTTTTGACTTTATCTTATAGATTTGCGTGCGCTGATAACGAATCAACCATTGTTAACGCGATCGGACGCGTACTTTTTAAACTACAGCGTTTTGAAAATTGCAAAAATTTAGAAAAGTTGAAAAATTCAATTTTTTTTCTAAATTTTTTCGAATTTTATATAACTGATAATTTATATTTATAGATTTCCGACCGCTGATTACGGAGAACTAAAAAATTTTGAGCTACGACCAGTAGTTTAGAAGCTACACCCGTTTTTATGGCAACCAAAAAATGATAGAGAAGGGTGCCCCCTTTGCTTTAAAACTGAAAAATTTTGAAATTTTTTTTCGCGATTTTTTAATTTTATCTTATAGATCTCAGTTCGCTGATAACGAATCAACCATTGTTAACGCGATCCGACGCGAACTTTTTAAACTACAGCGTTTTGAAAATTGCAGAAATTTAGAAAAGTTGAAAAATTCATATTTTTTTCTAAATTTTTTCGAATTTTATATAACTGATAGGTTATATTTATAGATTTCCGACCGCTGATTACAGAGAACTAAAAAATTTTGAACTACGACCAGTAGTTTAGAAGCTACACCCGTTTTTATGGCCACCAAAAAATTATAGAGAAGGGTCCCCCCTTTGCTTTAAAACTCAAAAATTTTGAAATTTTTTTTCGTGATTTTTTGACTTTATCTTATAGATTTGCGTGCGCTGATAACGAATCAACCATTGTTAACGCGATCGGACGCGTACTTTTTAAACTACAGCGTTTTGAAAATTGCAAAAATTTAGAAAAGTTGAAAAATTCAATTTTTTTTCTAAATTTTTTCGAATTTTATATAACTGATAGTTTATATTTATAGATTTCCGACCGCTGATTACGGAGAACTAAAAAATTTTGAGCTACGACCAGTAGTTTAGAAGCTACACCCGTTTTTATGGCCACCAAAAAATGATAGAGAAGGGTCCCCCCTTTGCTTTAAAACTGAAAAATTTTGAAATTTTTTTTCGCGATTTTTTGACTTTATCTTATAGATTTGCGTGCGCTGATAACGAATCAACCATTGTTAACGCGATCGGACGCGTACTTTTTAAACTACAGCGTTTTGAAAATTGCAAAAATTTAGAAAAGTTGAAAAATTCAATTTTTTTTCTAAATTTTTTCGAATTTTATATAACTGATAGTTTATATTTATAGATTTCCGACCGCTGGTTACGGAGAACTAAAAAATTTTGAG
Source organism: Stenus bimaculatus (assembly GCA_963971135.1). Taxonomy (NCBI): domain Eukaryota; kingdom Metazoa; phylum Arthropoda; class Insecta; order Coleoptera; family Staphylinidae; genus Stenus; species Stenus bimaculatus. The sequence goes on from OZ020180.1 coordinate 21,820,406, forward strand.
CTACGACCAGTAGTTTAGAAGCTACACCCGTTTTTATGGCCACCAAAAAATGATAGAGAAGGGTCCCCCCTTTGCTTTAAAACTGAAAAATTTTGAAATTTTTTTTCGCGATTTTTTGACTTTATTTTATAGATTTGCGTGCGCTGATAACGAATCAACCATTGTTAACGCGATCGGACGCGTACTTCTTAAACTACAGCGTTTTGAAAATTGCAGAAATTTAGAAAAGTTGAAAAATTCATATTTTTTTCTAAATTTTTTCGAATTTTATATAACTGATAGGTTATATCTATAGATTTCCGACCGCTGATTACAGAGAACTTAAAAATTTTGAGCTACGACCAGTAGTTTAGAAGCTACACCCGTTTTTATGGCCACCAAAAAATTATAGAGAAGGGTCCCCCCTTTGCTTTAAAACTGAAAAATTTTGAAATTTTTTTTCGCGATTTTTTGACTTTATCTTATAGATTTGCGTGCGCTGATAACGAATCAACCATTGTTAACGCGATCGGACGCGTACTTTTCAAACTATAGCGTTTTGAAAATTGCAAAAATTTAGAAAAGTTGAAAAATTCAATTTTTTTTCTAAATTTTTTCAAACTTTATATAACTGATAGGTTATATTTATAGATTTCCGACCGCTGATTACGGAGAACAAAAAAATTTTGAGCTACGACCAGTAGTTTAGAAGCTACACCCGTTTTTATGGCCACCAAAAAATGATAGAGAAGGGTCCCCCCTTTACTTTAAAACTGAAAAATTTTGAAATTTTTTTTCGCGATTTTTTGACTTTATCCTATAGATTTTCGTGCGCGTATAACGAATCAACCATTGTTAACGCGATCGGACGCGTACTTTTTAAACTACAGCGTTTTGAAAATTGCAAAAATTTAGTAAAGTTGAAAAATTCAATTTTTTTTCTAAATTTTTTCAAATTTTATATAACTGATAGGTTATATTTATAGATTTCCGACCGCTGATTACGGAGAACAAAAAAATTTTGAGCTACGACCAGTAGTTTAGAAGCTACACCCGTTTTTATGGTCACCAAAAAATGATAGATAAGGGTCCCCCCTTTGCTTTAAAACTGAAAAATTTTGAAATTTTTTTTCGCGATTTTTTAATTTTATCTTATAGATCTCAGTTCGCTGATAACGAATCAACCATTGTTAACGCGATCGGACGCGTACTTTTTAAACTACAGCGTTTTGAAAATTGCAGAAATTTAGAAAAGTTGAAAAATTCATATTTTTTTCTAAATTTTTTCGAATTTTATATAACTGATAGATTATATTTATAGATTTCCGACCGCTGATTACAGAGAACTAAAAAAATTTAAGCTACGACCAGTAGTTTAGAAGCTACACCCGTTTTTATGGCCACCAAAAAATTATAGAGAAGGGTCCCCCCTTTGCTTTAAAACTGAAAAATTTTGAAATTTTTTTTCGCGATTTTTTAATTTTATCTTATAGATCTCAGTTCGCTGATAACGAATCAACCATTGTTAACGCGATCCGACGCGAACTTTTTAAACTACAGCGTTTTGAAAAATGCAAAAATTTGGAAAATTTGAAAAATTTATGTTTTTTTTTAAATTTTTTCGAATTTTATATAACTGATAGGTTATATTTATAGATTTCCGACCGCTGATTACGGAGAACTAAAAAATTTTGAGCTACGACCACAAGTTTAAGAAGCTACACACGTTTTTAGGGCCACCAAAAAATGATAGAGAAGGGTCCCCCCTTTGCTTTAAAACTGAATAGTTTTGAAATTTTTTTTCGCGATTTTTTGATTTTATATAACTGATAGGTTATATTTATAGATTTCCGACCGCTGATTACGGAGAACTAAAAAATTTTGAGCTACGACCACAAGTTTAAGAAGCTACACACGTTTTTAGGGCCACCAAAAAATGATAGAGAAGGGTCCCCCCTTTGCTTTAAAACTGAATAGTTTTGAAATTTTTTTTCGCGATTTTTTGATTTTATCTAATAGATTTCAGTTCGCTGATAACGTATCAACCATTGATAGCGCGATCCGACGCGTACTTATTAAACCACAGCGTTTTAAAAATTGCAGAAATTTAGAAAGTTTGAAAAATTCATATTTTTTTCTAATTTTTTTCGAATTTTATATAACTGATAGATTACATTTACAGATTTCGGACTGCTGATTACGGAGAACTAAAAGATTTTAAGCAACGACCACAAGTTTAGAAGCTACACCCGTTTTTATGGTCACCAAAAAATGGTAGAGAAGGGTCTCCTCCCCTTTGCTTTAAAACTGAAAAATTTTGAAATTTTTTTTCGCGATTTTTTGACTTTATCTTATAGATTTCAGTTCGCTGATAACGTATCAACCATTGTTAACGCGATCCGACGCGTACTTTTTAAACTACCGCGTTTTGAAAAATGCAAAAATATGGAAAAATTAAAAAATTCATATTTTTTTCTAATTTTTTTTAATTTTATATAACTGATAGGTTATATTTATAGATTTCGGTCTGCTGATTACGGAGAACTAAAAAATTTTAAGCTACGACCACAAGTTTAGAAGCTACACCCGTTTTTATGGTCACCAAAAAATGATAGAGAAGGGTCCCCCCCTTTGCTTTAAAACTGAAAAATTTTAAAAAAATTTTTCGCGAATTTTTTACTTTATCTTATAGATTTGGGTTCGCTGATAACGAATCAACCATTGTTAACGCGATTCGACGCGTACTTTTTAAACTACAGCGTTTTGAAGAATGCAAAAATATGGAAAAATTTAAAAATTCATATTTTTTTCTAATTTTTTTTAATTTTATATAACTGATAGGTTATATTTATAGATTTCGGTCTGCTGATTACGGAGAACTAAAAAATTTTAAGCTACGACCACAAGTTTAAGAAGCTACACACGTTTTTAGGGCCACCAAAAAATGATAGAGAAGGGTCCCCCCTTTGCTTTAAAACTGAATAGTTTTGAAATTTTTTTTCGCGATTTTTTGATTTTATCTAATAGATTTCAGTTCGCTGATAACGTATCAACCATTGATAGCGCGATCCGACGCGTACTTTTTAAACCACAGCGTTTTGAAAAATGAAAAAATATGGAAAAATTTAAAAATTCATATTATTTTCTAAATTTTTTCGTATTTTATATAACTGATAGGTTATATTTATAGATTTCGGTCTGCTGATTACGGAGAACTAAGAAATTTTAAGCTACGACCACAAGTTTAGAAGCTACACCCGTTTTTATGGTCATCAAAAAATGATAGAGAAGGGTCCCCCCTTCGCTTTAAAACTTAAAAATTTTGAAATTTTTTTTTCGCGATTTTTTAACTTTATCTTATAGATTTCAGTTCGCTGATAACGTATCAACCATTGTTAACGCGATCCGACGCGTACTTTTTAAACTACTGCGTTTTGAAAAATGCAAAAATATGGAAAAATTAAAAAATTCATATTTTTTTTTAATTTTATATAACTGATAGGTTATATTTATAGATTTCGGTCTGCTGATTACGGAGAACTAAAAAATTTTAAGCTACGACCACAAGTTTAGAAGCTACACCCGTTTTTATGGTCACCAAAAAATGATAGAGAAGGGTCCCCCCTTTGCTTTAAAACTGAAAAATTTTGAAATTTTTTTTCGCGATTTTTTGACTTTAACTTATAGATTTCAGTTCGCTGATAAAGTATCAACCATTGTTAACGCGATCCGACGCGTACTTTTTAAACTACTGCGTTTTGAAAAATGCAAAAATATGGAAAAATTAAAAAATTCATATTTTTTTCTAATTTTTTTCGAATTTTATATAACTGATAGATTACATTTACAGATTTCGGACTGCTGATTACGGAGAACTAAAAGAATTTAAGCAACGACCACAAGTTTAGAAGCTACACCCGTTTTTATGGTCACAAAAAAATGATAGAGAAGGGTCCCCCCTTTGCTTTAAAACTGAAAAATTTTGAAATTTTTTTTCGCGATTTTTTTACTTTAACATATAGATTTCAGTTTGCTGATAACGTATCAACCATTGTTAACGCGATACGACGCGTACTTTTTAAACCACAGCGTTTTGAACAATGAAAAAATATGGAAAAATTTAAAAATTCATATTTTTTTCTAATTTTTTTCGTATTTTATATAACTGATAGGTTATATTTATAGATTTCGGTCTGCTGATTACGGAGAACTAAAAAATTTTGAGCTACGACCACAAGTTTAGAAGCTACACCTGTTTTTATGGCCACCAAAAAATGATAGAGAAGGGTCCCCCCTTTGCTTTAAAACTGAAAAATTTTGAAATTTTTTTTCGCGATTTTTTGACTTTATCTTATAGATTTCAGTTCGCTGATAACGTATCAACCATTGTTAACGCGATCCGACGCGTACTTTTTAAACTACAGCGTTTTGAAAAATGCAAAAATATGGAAAAATTTAAAAATTCATATTTTTTTCTAATTTTTTTTTAATTTTATATAACTGATAGGTTATATTTATAGATTTCGGTCTGCTGATTACGGAGAACTAAAAAATTTTAAGCTTCGACCACAAGTTTAGAAAGCTACACCCGTTTCTATGGTCACCAAAAAATGATAGAGAAGGGTCCCCCCTTTGCTTTAAAACTGAAAAATTTTGAATTTTTTTTTCGCGATTTTTTGACTTTATCTTATAGATTTCAGTTCGCTGATAACGTATCAACCATTGTTAACGCGATCCGACGCGTACTTTTTAAACAACAGCGATTTGAAAAATGCAAAAATATGGAAAAATTGAAAAGTTAATATTTTTTTCTAATTTTTTTCGAATTTTATATAACTGATAGGTTATATTATAGATTTCGGTCAGCTGATTACGGAGAACTAAAAAATTTTGAGCTACGACTACAAGTTTAGAAGCTACACCCGTTTTTCTGGTCACCAAAAAATGATAGAGAAGGGTCCCCCCTTTGCTTTAAAACTGAAAAATTTTGAAATTTTTTTTCGCGAATTTTTTACTTTATCTTATAGATTTGGGTTCGCTGATAACGAATCAACCATTGTTAACGCGATTCGACGCGTACTTTTTAAACTACAGCGTTTTGAAAAATGCAAAAATAAGGAAAATTTGAAAAATTCAAATTTATTTCTAAATTTTTTCGAAATTTATATAACTGACAGGTTATATTTATAGAATTCGGTCAGCTGATTACGGAGAACTAAAAAATTTTGCGCTACGACTACAAGTTTAGAAGCTACACCCGTTTTTATGGTCACCAAAAAATGATAGAGAAGGGTCCCCCCTTTGCTTTAAAACTGAAAAATTTTGAAATTTTTTTTTGCGAATTTTTTACTTTATCTTATAGATTTGGGTTCGCTGATAACGAATCAACCATTGTTAACGCGATCCGACGCGTACTTTTTAAACAACAGCGTTTTGAAAAATCCAAAAATATGGAAAAATTTAAAAATTCATATTTTTTTTCTAATTTTTTTTTAATTTTATATAACTGATAGGTTATATTTATAGATTTCGGTCCGCTGATTACGGAGAACTAAAAAATTTTAAGCTACGACCACAAGTTTAAGAAGCCACACACGTTTTTATGGCCACCAAAAAATGATAGAGAAGGGTCCCCCCTTTGCTTTAAAACTGAATAATTTTGAAATTTTTTTTCGCGATTTTTTGATTTTATCTAATAGATTTCAGTTCGCTGATAACGTATCAACCATTGTTAACGCGATCCGACGCGTACTTTTTAAACTACTGCGTTTTTAAAAATGCAAAAATATGGAAAAATTAAAAAATTCATATTTTTTTCTAATTTTTTTCTAATTTTTTTTAAATTTTTTTTAAATTTTATATAACTGATAGGTTATATTTATAGATTTCGGTCTGCTGATTACGGAGAACTAAAAGATTTTAAGCTACGACCACAAGTTTAGAAGCTACACCCGTTTTTATGGTCACCAAAAAATGATGGAGAAGGGTCCCCCCTTTGCTTTAAAACTGAAAAATTTTGAAATTTCTTTTCGCGATTTTTTGACTTTATCTTATAGATTTCAGTTCGCTGATAACGTATCAACCATTGGTAACGCGATCCGACGCGTACTTTTTAAACTACAGCGTTTAAAAAATGCAAAAATATGGAAAAATTGAAAAATTCAAATTTAGTTCTAAATTTTTTCGAATTTTGTATAACTGATAGGTTATATTTATAGATTTCGGTCTGCTGATTACGGAAAACTAAAAAATTTTGAGCTACGACCAGTAGTTTAGAAGCTACACCCGTTTTTATGGCCACCAAAAAATGATAGAGAAGGGTCCCCCCTTTGCTTGAAAACTGAAAAATTTTGAAATTTTTTTTCGCGATTTTTTGACTTTAACTTATAGATTTGGGTTCGCTGATAACGAATCAACCATTGTTAACGCGATTCGACTCATACTTTTTAAACTACAGCGTTTTGAAAAATGCAAAAATATGGAAAATTTGAAAAATTCATATTTATTTTTAAATTTTTTCGAATTTTAAATAACTGATAGGTAATATTTATAGATTTCTGTCAGCTGATTACGGAGACTAAAAAAATTTTAGCTACGACAACAAGTTTAGAAGCTACACCCGTTTTTATGGTCACAAAAAATGATAGAGAAGGGTCCCCCCTTTGCTTTAAAACTGAAATATTTTGAAATTTTTTTTCGCGATTATTTGACATTATCTTATAGATTTGGGTTTGTTGATAACGAATCAACCATTGTTAACGAGATCCGACGCGTGCGTTTTAAACTTCAGCGTTTTGAAAAATGCAAAAATATGGAGAAATTGAAAAATTCATATTTTTTACAAAATGTTATCGAATTTTATATAACTGATAGGTTATGTTTATAGATTTCGGTCTGCTGATTATGGAGAACTAAAAAATTTTGAGCTACGACCACAAGTTTAGAAGCTACTCCCGTTTTAAGGGCCACCAAAAAATGATAGAGAAGGGTCCAACTGAAAAATTTTGAATTTTTTTTCGCGATTTTTTAATTTTATCTTATAAATTTCAGTTCGCTGATATCGAATCAACGATTGTCAACGCGATCCCATGCGTACTTTTTAAACTACAGCGTTTTGAAAAATGCAAAAATATGAAAAATTGAAAAATTCATATTGTTTTCTAATTTTTTTCGAATCTTATATAACTGATAGGTTATATTGATAGATTTTGGGCTGCTGATTACAAAGAACCAAAAAATTTTGAGCTACGACCACTTCTTTAGAAGCTACACCCGATTTTATGGCCCCCAAAACATGATAGAGAAGGGTCCCCCCTTTGCTTTAAAACTGAAAAATTTTGTAATTTTTTTCGCGATTTTATGACTTTATCTCATAGATTTTAGTTCGCTGATAACGAATCAAGCATTGTTAAGGCGATCCGACGTTTTAAAAATTGCAGAAATTTGGAAATCATATCTCGCTTAATTTCGGTCGCAGGAAAAAATACAAAAACATCTTAACTTAAGATTTGAAAAAGGAATCCGAATCCGTTCTCAAAATATATCATTTTTTTTTAGATTCAAAATTATTTCGTTTTTGAAGCCGGATTTGGCTTCTACGTTGAAATCTAAGAAAACTGTGAATTTTATTTTTTTTCAGCTGAAAATTAGCCGAGATATGAATTTTTCCAATTTTCCGGTGAAAAATCGACGTTTCTTTAGACGTTCGGTAGAAAATTCATATCTCGTAAAATTGACTGGATAAACTATAATCGCGCCCGGGGTTGGAAATTAAATTAAAAAATAATATTGAAATAATTTCAGAGTTTTTTGAAAAAAATACCACTAACCTTTTAGTCGTACAAAAGCCTTTAGAAAGTACCATACCCACGATCTGAAATTTAAAAAAGAATATAATTAGATTTTGTTCTATTTTTACTAAATTTTGAAAATTTGGGTATGATAATTGTGAATAAACATATGCTTTAAACTATTTTTTGATTTTTAAAGTAAAACATTAAAAAAATATGAAATACCAACCTTAGAAGTCTTGGAACTTGCGTTATTCCATTCAGCTGCTCCTGAGATCCAAAAAAATAATTTTAGTCCACCACTTTATTACGGATCGAATCATTTTTTAAACACTTAACTCACGGTACTTAGTTCTTTATTAATGCATTTTTAATTATACTCCGCACTTTCAAAAGTTTTGACTGCACTTTTATAAAGTCTCCGAATTTTGAATTACCACTCACGTACGCGCACTCCTCACATTTTTTGATTGCCTCTTTTTGCATGGTGTAGCCTTCGACCTATAAATTGAAAAAGAATTAAAACTATACATCAATAAAACATTTTGATTCTTTTTTACCTCTAATCATACTTTTGAAATAAATCCAAGGATAGGGTGGACAATTTTGTGACTTCCTCCTGAATATGTAGTGACTCGATGTGATCATATTTTCTGGATTCATCCCACGAAAACAACGATATGAAAATTGAAAATATACTTTCTAAATAATTCCAGAGTTTAAAAAATGTCATTAACCTTTTGAAACGTGTAAAAGCCTTTGAGAAGTACTTTATCCAAGAACTGAAAATAAAAAAAAATGAAATTAGATTATTCATTGTTTTAAAAAATTTCTAAATTCACCATTTTTTATACGCAGAATTTTTATTGGGAAATCTTAAACACCTACCCTTGAAGCTCTTGTAATTAACTTTAATCCTGGGTGTTTCTGTAATCCTTTCATCCATCACTTGATCTGCAAATCACACATTTTATCTCCACCATTTCTGAAAATGAATAGAAAATATTTGATTTTTTTGTTTTAAAAACGCCTTTTCTTATAAAAATTTATGGTGTTATATTTTTAATTCTCAACAGTATAAAAAAAAGCGTTCATATGTTTTTATTTGAAAACAAAAGATGTAAGGGCTCAATTTTTTATATTTTGTTACAGATACAGTCCTTATTAAAACTTCATAAAAAGTTTTTTCAAAATCAGACCAGGAGTCAAAAAATTGATAAAAGAATGAAAAAATCAGTCACTCTTTAAGATTTTATTTTTTTAATCGAAAACAAAAATGCAAAGTCTCATTTATTTACATTTTGTTACCCATACAATCCTTAGTAAAACTGCGGTATTTTTTTTTCAAAATCAGAATGTCAAAAAGTTTACAAAAGCATGAAAATAATCACTTTTTCACATTTTAATTTTTTATTCGAAAAAAAAATGTAAGACCTCAAGTTTTTTATATTTTGTTACACATACAATCTTTTGTTTTCGATTAAAAAAATAAAATGTGAAAATGTAACTGATTATTTTCCTTAGGTATATTTTAAATTTCTCATCTTCTGGTGTAATTTTGAAAAAACTTATTATGCAGTTTTACTAAGGACTGCATCATGTGTAACAAAATATAAAAAAATATGAGCCCATACACTTTTTTTGTTTTCGATTAAAAAAATAAAATCTGAAAAAGTAACTGATTTTTTTCATTATTTTTTAAATTTTTTGACTCCTGGTCTGATTTTTAAAAAAACTGCGTTTAAATGTATGTACCTTCAGCCCGGTATAAAAAAATATGCAAGGTGATAAATAAGAAAAAAAAACAATTAATTTTTAATAGATTCAATATCCTGTATACTGGGTGATAATGAAACATGAGTCACCTTTATCATTTTTTTATTTATTAAAATATAAATTTGACAGTGTTGTATGTTGTATGGTACAAGAAAACACAATTAATGTACAATTTTTTCAATATTATTTCCGGTAAAACCGGAAATAACATCAACTTTGTTTTTTTAAATGCAACTAAACTCATTTTATTGTTCGCAGTTTAAAACAATTTTAGAAAATGAGTATATTTTCTTTATTTTTTTCGAAAACCCATACCCCCTCCCCCATCGTTGGGTACGCCAGTGGTTTTCCACTTTCCACCGTAATTAATAAAAAAGTTATTAACCATTTCCTAGCTTAAATTGTGAAACTAGTACCTAAAATTTTTATTTTCTGCGGAAAAAAACACAAAGTACAAAGGTTTGATTAAAATTTTCCAGTAAAAGGTATTTCATTATATTACTATAGTATGTTAAATTATTTGGACAAAATTTTGTGAAAATATTTATAACAATAAAAAAGTTATTAACAATTTTGTAACGCAAATTTCTAAAATAATGACTAAAATACGAAATTACTTATAAAAACATGAATTTTCTCAAGTTTCCATTGGAATTTTCCAAAAACAATTTAACCATTGTTAAATTAGTGGCATCATAAATTTATGTGGAAATTTTTGTAAAAATATTATAAACAATAAAAAAATTATTAGCAATTTTCGAGCTCAAATTATAAAATTCGTACCTAAAATATGGATTTTCTTAAAAAAAACACGAATTTTCCAAGGTTTCCCTTAAAATTTTCCATAAATCTACTCTGGTCTATTAAATATAGAGACAAAATTTTGTAAAAATATTTATAACAATAAAACTATATTTTTTCGACTCAAAATTCGACTAAGATAATATTTTTTAAATCAAAAAGTTCCTAAAAAAATTATACCGTTAAATTTAATAATGGCGCCTATAATTTAACGTATATTTTTTTATATTTTCAACGACATTTTCAAAATTATAATTTTTTTATGCTCTCTTCTTTAATTTTCATCAAAAATCGAAGAAAAAATCAGGAAACTGCTTGCAGTCGCCATTTTTTATCACGTTTTTTTAATTACGATGGAAAGTAGAAAACCACTGGCGTACTCAAAGAGAGGAGGGGGTTGAATACACGTGCACACATCACTGTTAAATAATTAAATGAAATAAAATGAATGAAATTTTTATGTTGTTTTTGTTTAAATCGAAGTAGAATTGTATAAAAAAATATTAACATAACAATGGCTAGCTTATCGTCTGATTCACTGCCTGCATTTTCTTAAGATGGCAGGCAGCTGAGTAAGCGTTTAGTGAATTTTCTTGAATTCCTAGACTTACAAAAATTAGTTTTCCACGCGTGTTTACGCTAAATTTAATATTAGAAATAAAAATTCACAGCATAACGTGATATCGTATTTTCTTAAAAATTACCTTGTATTTAAATGTAGCGTGTGGTAGAATTTTCCTCTTATCCAGGAGGTTTTCCCAACAGTTTTCATCAAAACTAACCACTTTAATTTATTAATATCACAATTGAGCACTAGTTTAACTTAATTTTATTGATGAGTTTATAAATTTGCACCAAAATTGAAAGGATTTATTCACACCTGCGCCTGCGTCTGCGGACACTTGTTGATTCGTTGATTGTTTCGCGAAGACTCATGACATGACGCGATACGGCGAGGGCGCGCTTTTAATAATTATTTTATTTTCACTAAAAATAATAATACAGGGTGATGATAAAGTTTGGAACATATTTCATAACTGCCGTATTCAATTATTTTGAGAAAATCGTTCCTACAGGTCAATTTTAGTTGCCATCTTTTGGTATAAAAAATATTAATGACGTCACTGGTGCTTTAGCAGTGACGTCATCGGCGATTTTTTTAAATGGAAGCCCCCACTTTTTTAACTCGTTTTTGATAGACATTCATGTCACTTAAACGATGATATAAAAAAGAACTTTAAACAAATTTTTGAATTAAAAATCTTTCTAATTCAAAAAAGGAAATTTTTATTTTAACGAAAAAGGTTTTATAAAAATAAATTAAAATGAATTTGAAGTTACTAATAGTAACAAAAGAAAGTAAATGTTTAAATAATCCGCATTCTAATGCGAATGTAAAATGTTAAGTGTATTTAACAAAATTTAATAAATAGTCTTGAAAAACTAATTTTTGATTCCATTTAAATGTAAGTAAATTTACAAAAAATAAAATTTTAAATTTACCATTTATTGAAATCAGCCAAAATTAATCTTATATAACATTCAAATTTATCTAATTTATGAGCAATTTCTTAAACGGAAAATATAGTGGTTTAGTTCTGCAGTCGTAAAAGCTAGTCAAAACAAGATTTTTTTATAATTTTTTTGTAGATGATTTAGAAATCATTTCTTTAATTCCTGTCGGAAGGAAAAAAAATTGAAGAATGTACAAAAAAATACATAATGATCTAAAAGTACCTTAACTTTGGTCCTCTCTAATTAATTTTGTGCTAGGTTGCAAAAGGTAACTCTCTGACAGGATGTAGCTTAATCAAGTTAGATTATAAATCTGAAAAAAATTGAAAATCTAACGAGGGAAACTTGAGTTATAACTGCAGAACTAATGCTCGATTTCATGATTTTGCAGAATTTTTCCACCCAAACTTGCACGCCCTCTAGGGATGATTCGCATTGATTATCAGTTATTTGGGCATAATTTGCAAAGAAGCTCCAGAAAAGTGGGATGGATTTTCTATTTACAAATGCAATCAATTTTTTATATCATCGTTTAAGTGACATAAATGTCTATCAAAAACGAGTGAAATAAGTGGCGGTTTCCATTTAAAAAAATCGATGATGACGTCATAGCTATATCACCAGGGACGTCATTAATATTTTTATTATACCAAGAGATGGGATTTTAAAAACTAAAATCGACCTGTCAGAGCGATTTTCTCAAAAAAAATTAAATACGGCAGTTATGAATTATGTTCCAAACTTTATCATCACCCTGTATATTATTAGGGCTCATCAAAACTACCTTTTTTAAACAATTTTGAGCTTTCTATACTTTATTTTATAACTAGGAGAAGTGACAGGAAAGGACAACTTACACTATAAAAGTTACTAGAAAAATAACCAAACAGATTTTGATAGGAACTTTAGGTTATTTTGGCTTTTTAATGATAAAATATGTACCGAAACCTAATTTAATTCATCATTTCTTTGTACTGAATACAAATTTACATTGTAAATACATTATAGTAATTCAAAGTTTATGATTAATATTTTGAGGTTATATGTCAAATATCATCAAAAATAATTATGCGGTGTAAATCTTGCTGATTTTTAACCAATCAGGGACATTAATTTTTGGCCTTTTAGCGCGGGAAATTTCAAAACACTTCTCCTTGTAAAAAATCAAGTATAGTAAAGCAAGAAAATTTAAACTGAATTTCCTACTAGATACTTTATAAAAATAGTTTTTCTACCAAAAATTACTTTGCATAAAATTAATAATCTAAATGAGAATGCAAAATGCAGGGTAAATATACATAACCAAAATATAAAACCAAAAAAACGACCAATATGTGAAATAATTTGTTAATTAATTAATATTTTAATAATAAATCATAATTATTAATAACTTCTTATGCAGTTTTGCCAAGGACTGTATGTCTAACAAAACATAGAACAATTGAATCCTTAATTTTTTTTGTTTTCGATTAAAAAGATAAAATGTGAAAATATTATACAGGGTGTCCCGTAATATGTGGGACCCACTTCTAGGGTGGGTAGTAGATGTCAAGAGAATAAGAAAAGTTCATATAAACTTATGACCAATTTCGCCTCATAAGGGAGCTACAGCTCTTAAAAGGAGTTGTTAAAAAGTAGGGTTATTTCTGTTTATTTCAAAACAAATTCAAGTACAAATTAACAGATTTGATATTTGGTATGAATCATAATACAGTTAGGATAGGTACGTTTTCGTAATTTTTTCTTCGAAAACGGCGCATTCTACCGACTTTAAGTAAGAGTACCTGTTTTGTTAAGTATTAAATGGGGAACATTATTTTGAATAAAAAATGTTGTAAAAGTTAACTACAAAAAAGTTATGATAATTTTTAACCTCAACTCTCCCCGAATCTACCCTTTAAAAGCAAGCAAAAATTTTTAAAAAATTCACAAAAATGTATCATAGATGTATTATGATTCACACCAAATTTCAAATCTCTACTCCATTTTGTTTTGAAATAAACGAGCAAAAACCTACTTTTTAAAAACACCTTTAAAGAGCTGTAGCTCCTTTATGAGGCGAAATTGGACATAAGTTTATATGAACTTTTCTTATTCTTTTGACATCTACTACCCACCCTAGAAGTGGGTCCCACATATTATGGGACACCCTGAATAACTGAATATTTTCCTTATATTTTAAATTTCTTGTCTTCTGGTTCTAATTTTGAAAAAAAATTGCTATGCAGCTTTACTAAGGACTGCATGTGTAAAAATATAAAAAAATGACCCCATATATTTTTTGTTTTCGATTAAGAAAATAAAATGTAAAAAAGTGACTGATTTTTTTCATTATTTTTAAGTTTTTTGACTCCTGGTCTGATTTTTAAAAAACCTTCTATGTAGTTTTACTAAAAACTGTATCTGTAACAAAATATAAAAAAATTGAGGCCTTACATTTTTTGTTTTCAATTAAAAAAATAAAATGTGAAAATGTAACTGGTTATTTTCCTTATATTTTAAATTTTTTGACTCCTGATCTGATTTTGAAAAAAAAAACTTATTATACAGTTTTACTAAGGACTGCATGTGATACAAAATATAAAAAAAATTGAGCCCATATTTTTTTTTGTTTTCGATTAAAAAATAAAATCTAAAAAAGTGAGTGATTTTTTTTATTATTTTTAAGTTTTTTGACTCCTGGTCTGATTTTGAAAAAACTTTTTATGCAGTTTTACTAAGGACTGCATGTGTAATAAAATTTAAAAAAATTGAGTCCTTACATTGTTTTCTTTTCGAATAAAAAATTATGAATTTACAAATGAATGCATTTAAATGTTCCTTCAGCCCGGTGTAAAACAAATATGCAAGGTGATAAATAAAAAAAAACAATTAATTTTTAATTGATTCAATATCCTGTATACCGGGTGATTATGAAACATGAGTCACATTTATCATTTTTTTTTAGTTATTAAAATAGAAATTTGACTGTGTTATAAGGTTCAAGAAAACACATTTAGTGTACTGCTTTTTTAAATATTATTTCCGATTTTCGGTAAAACCACAAATAACATTTGTTTTTTTAAATGCAAAATCTCATTTTTTTGTTCGTAGTTTAAAACAATTTTAGAAAATGAGTATGTATGTTATATTTTCTTTCTTTTTTTCGAAACTCAAACCCCCCTCCCCCATCCTTGGGTACGCCAGTGGTTTTTCCACTTTCCACCGTAATTAATAAAGAAGTTATTATTCATTTTCTAGCTAACATTGTGAAATTCGTACCTAAAATATTGATTTTCTTCAGAAAAAAAATTTTTCTAGTAAAACGTATTTCATTATTTTATTATAGTATGTTAAATTAATTGGACAAAATTTTGTTAAAATATTTATAACAATAAAAAATTAATTAACAATTTTATAACTCGAGTATCAAAATGATATTAAAATACGAAATAATTTAGAAAATCATGAATTTTCACACGATTCCATTGGAATTTTCCGACAAGAAATTTACCGTTATTAAATAGTAGTATCATGAATACACTTGCAAAATTTCGTATAAATATTAACAAGAATAAAAAAGTTATTCACAATTTTATAACTCGAGTCGTTAAAAAATAAGGAGGGGGTTGGATACACGTGCACCCCCCTTCACTGGTAAATATTTAAAAGAAGAAAAATGAATTAAATTTTTATGTTGTTTTTGTTTAAATCGAAGTAGAAATACATTTGTTTTTTACTTGTTAAAAGTGCACCCCCCTTTAAAAATTTCTGGGTACGCCACTGACTTATTTTAACTTTAATTTAAATTAATACCCTAATTTTTCTTTAAATTACATCCAATTTACATATTTTCAAACAAAATAATATTTGTATAAAAAATATTACCATAACAATGGCTAGCATAAGCTGAATCACACGATAACGTCTGATTCACTGCCTGCATTTTTTAAGATGGCAGTTAGAGTTTAGTTAATTTTCTTGAATTCCTAGACTTACAAAAATAAGTTTTCCACGCGTGTTTACGCTCAATTATTAAAAATGAAAATTCAGAGCTTAAATCCTAACGTGCTATCGAATTTGTAAACATATTATTATAATTATTTTATTTTCACTAAAAATAATAATCTATTATTGGGGCTCATCAAAACTACCTTTTTTAAATAATTGAGCTTTCTAGTAAAGCAAAAAATTTTGAACTGAATTTTCTACAACTTTATAAAAATAATTTTTCCACCAAGAAATTACTTTGTATAAAATTAATAAATATTATTAAAAATCAACGTATTTTCTTTAAACGTAACAAATCCAGTCAACGAAAACCAAAAAACGACCAATACGTGAAATAATTTGTTAATTAATTAATATTTTAATAATAAATCATAATAATTAATAACTTTTTATGCAGTTTTACTAAGGACTGTATGTCTAACAAAACATAAAATAATTGAAACCTTACATTTTTTGTTTTCGATTAAAAAGATAAAATGTGAAAATATAACTAATTATTTTCCATATATTTTAAATTTCTTGTCTCCTGGGTCTAATTCTGAAAAAAATTGTTATGCAGTTTTACTAAGGACTGCATGTGTAATAAAATATAAAAAAATTGAGTCCTTACATTTTTTTGTTTTCGAATAAAAAATTATGAATGTACAAATGAATGCATTTAAATGTATCTTCAGCCCGGTGTAAAAACAAATATGCAACGTGATAAATACAAAAAAAACAATTAATTTTTAATGCATTCAATATCCTGTATACTGGGTGATAATGAAACATGAGTCACCTTTATTATTTTTTTATTTATTAAAATTGAAATTTGACTGTGTTGAGGGTTTAAAAAAACACATTTAATGTTCTATTTCTTTTAATATTATTTTCGGTAAAACCGGAAATAACATCAACTTTGTTTTTTTTAAATGCAACATCTCATTTTTTTGTTCGTAGTTTAAAACAATTTTAGAAAATGAGTATGTTTGTTACATTTTCTTTATTTTTTTTTCGAAACCCAAACCTCCCTCCCCCATTCTTGAGTACGCCAGTGGCTTTTCCACTTTCCACCGTAAGTAATAACAAAGTTATTAACCATTTCCTAGCTCAAATTGTGAAATTCGTACCTAAAATATTGATTTTCTTCAAAAAAAAAACACAAAGTACAAAGGTTTCATTAAAATTTTCTAGTAAAACGTATGTCATTATTTTACTATTGTATGTTAAATTAATTGGACAAAATTTTGTTAAAATATTTATAACAATAAAAATGATATTAACAATTTTGTAACTCGAGTATCAAAATGATATTAAAATACGAAATAATTTAGAAAATCATGATTTTCCCATGTTTCCATTGGTATTTTCCGACAAGAATTTTACCGTTATTAAAAAGTAGTATCATAAATACACTTTCAAAATTTGGTATAAATATTAAGAAGAATAAAACAGTTATTCACAATTTTATATACATATGGAGTCTTTAAAAAAGAAGAAATAACTCACAATTTTTTTTAACGAAAATTTTACTAATGATAAATTGGAGTAGCATAAACAAATATAAAAAAGCTTGTAAGAATATTTATAAAAATAAAAAAGTTATTAAAAATTTTATAACTCAAATATTAAATTAATAATAAAATCATGAATTTTTTTTCAAGTTTCGATTGTAATTTTTCAAAAAAAATTAATCATCACTAAATAGTAGTATTCTTAATTCATATGCAAAATTTTGTAAAAATATTAGTAACAATAAAAAAGTTAACCATTTTCTAACTCAAATCATAAAATTCGAACCTAAAATTTCTTCAAAAAAAAACATGAATTTTCCAAGGTTTCCATTAAAATTTTCTAGGAAAACGCTTTTCATTATTTTACTAGAGTATGTTAAATTAATTGGACAAAAAGTTGTTAAAATATTCATAACAATAAAAAACTTTATAACAATTTTGAATCTCGAGTATCAAAACCAAAATGATAATAAAATACGAAATAATTTAGAAAATCATGGATTTTCCATTGTTTCCATTGGAATTTTCCGACAAGAATTTTACCGTTATTAAATAGTATTACATATCATGAATACACTTGCAAAATTTGATAAAAATAATAACAAGAATAAAACAGTTATTCACAATTTTAAAACTCGAGCCGTAAAAAATAAGAAATAAACTTACAAAATCAACCGTTTTCCAGGTTTCTGTTGGATTATTTAACGAAAATTTTAATTATGATAAATTGGAATATAATAAACAAATATACAAAAGTCTGTAAAAATATTTATAAAAATAAAAAAAATTAACTATTTTGTAACTAAAATTTCAAAAATAATCACTAAAATACGAAATTACTTATAAAAACATGAATGTTCTCAAGTTTCCATTGGATTTTTCCAAAAACAATTTAACCATTGTTAAGTTAGTGGTATCATAAATTCATGTGGAAAATTTTCTAAAAATATTATAAACAATAAAAAAATTATTAACAATTTTCAAGCTCAAATTACAAAATTCGTACTTAAAATATTGATTTTCTTCAAAAAAAAAACATGAATTTTCCAAGGTTTCCATTAAAATTTTCCTATAAAACGTTTTCCATAATTCTAAAATGGTATATTAAACATAGAGACAAAATTTTGTAAAAATATTTATAACAATAAACTATATTGTTTCGAGTCACAAAATTCGACTAAAATAATATTTTTTAAATAAAAAAGTTCCTAAAAATATTATACCGTTAAATATAATAATGGTGCCTATAATTTAACGTAAATTTTTTTATATTTTTAACAACATTTTTAAAATTATAATATAAATAATAAAAATCGAAAAAAGAAATCAGGAAACAGCTTGCAGTCGCTTTATCACATTTTTTTAAATTACGATGGAAAGTGGATAACAACTGGGAGGCGTTCAGGTTTGTCACACCGGGCTTCGGGCGCGCACTCTGACGTCATTTATTTACATCTCGTAGTGTGTCACACGAGCGTTGGTATTTATGAACGGCTTTGGGCGTCCACGGTGTGTCAACAAAACAGAAACGTCAAATGACAGAATAATTAAACAATAATAAACCTTCTAATCTAATACAATTTTACGCAAATAAATTGGATTCCTATCCCAAATTATTTTATTCGTATTTATATTGATCTTAAAATAAATGTAATTAAAGTATTATTGAGATTGATAGTACGACTTGTTGTAATCATCCTCATTTAAAGACAAATTAAATGAAATTAAATTGGCCACTAAAATTTTTAACTCAAATCGTTTTTGAATAGAAATCGTGATAGGATATTTATATTTAATATGATAAAAATATTTTGTAGGAAGGTTTGATGCCTTCGTGAACCTATGTAATATGAAATCAAAATAATAACCTAACCCAAATCAACAATAAACAAAAGTTTGTTTTGGTTTTTGGTAGATTTTATCGATAATGCGCATGCGGGACGACTTCTCGCCGTCTCGAGAGCGCGGCGACTTGAGGGTGTTACAAGTAAATAAGGCTTATATACTTATAATGCGCATGTTCGAAACTTGAGGACGGAGTGACTTGGTGCGTCGCCCGTCGCAAATCTGAACGACTTGGTGCTGACACACCGGGCGCGCCCTGGCGATTTCTGAACGACTTCGGGCGCGCGCTGGCATAACTCTCACACGCCGGGTGACAAACCTGAACGCCTCCCTGGCGTACCCAAGGAGAGGAGGGAGTTGGATACACGTGCACCCCCCTTCACTAGCAAATAATTAAAAGAAAAAAAATGGATGAAATTTTTATGTTGTTTATGTGTTTATGTAGAAATACATTTGTTTTTTACTTGTCAAAACCCCCTTTAAAAACTTCTGGGTACGCCACTGACATATTTTAACTTTAATTTAAATTAATTCTTCTTTAAACTATATCAAAATTACATATTAGCAAACAAAATAATAATTGTATAAAAAATATTAGCATAACAATGGCTAGATTATCGTCTGATTCACAGCCCGCATTTTTTTAAGATGGCAGCTAGCGTTTAGTGAATTTTCTTGAATTCCTAGACTTACAAAAATAAGTTTCCCATGCTTGTTTACGCTAAATTTAATATTAAAAATGAAAATTCAGAGCGTAACATGATATTGTATTTTCTTAAAAATTACCTTGCATTTCAATATAGCGTGTGGTAGAGTTTTCCTCTTATCCAGGAGGTTTTCCCAACAGTTTTCATCAAAACTAACCACTTTAATTTATTAATATCACAATTGAGCACTAATTTAACTTAATTTTATTGATGTGTTTATAAATTTGCACCAAAATTTAAAGGATTTATTTAACACACCCGCGGACACCTGTTGATTTGTTGATTGTTTCGCGAAGACTCCAGAAATGACGCGATACGCGCAAGTACGACTTACTTTGGCTGCTCCAAATCACAAAAATTTTATTGACAATGGCGTGAGGGCGCGCTTGTAAACATATTATTATATTTATTTTATTTTCACTAAAAATAATAATATATTATTAGGGCTCATCAAAACTACCATTTTTTAACCAATTTTGAGCTTTCTAGTAAAGCAAGAAAATTTAAACTGAATTTCCTACTAGATACTTTATAAAAATAGATTTTCCACCAAAAAATTACTTTGCATAAAATTAATAATTAATTAAGGTACGACCACTACTTTAGAAGCTACACCCGTTTTTATGTCCACCAGAAAATGATAGAGAAGGGTCCCCTCTTTGTTTTAAAACTGAAAAATTTTGAATTTTTTTTTCTCGATTTTTTAAATTTATCTTATAGATTTCAGTTTGCTGATAACGAATCAACCATTGTTAACGCGATCCGACGCGTACTTTTTGAACTACATCGTTTTGAAAAATGCAAAAATCTGGAAAATTTTAAAAATTCATATTTTTTTCCAAAATTTTATCAATTTTATATAACTGATAGGTTCTTTTTATAGATTTCGGTCTGCTGATTATGGAGAACTAAAAATTTTGAGCTACGACCACAAGTTTAGAAGCTACACCCATTTTTATGGCCACCAAAAAAGGATAGAGAAGGGTCCCCCCTTTGCTTTAAAACTGAAAAATATTGAAATGTTTTTTCGCGATTTTTTTACTTTATCTTAGAGATTTCAGTTCGTTGATAATGAATCAACCTTTGTTAACGTGATTCGACTCGAACTTTTTAAACTACAGCGTTTTGAAAAATGCAGAAATATGGAAAAATTGAAAAATTAATATTTTTTTCTAAATTTTTTCGAATTTTGTATAACTTATAGGTTATATTTATAGATTTCGGTCTGATGATTACGGAGAACTAAAAAATTTTGAACTACGACCACAAATTTAGAAGCTACACTCGTTTTTATGGCCACCAAAAAATGATAGAGAAGGGTCCCCCCTTTGCTTTAAAACTGAAAAATATTGAAATATTTTTTCTCCATTTTTTAACTTTATCTTATAGATTTGGGTTCGTTGATAACGAATCAACCATTGTTAACGCGATCCAACGCGTATTTTTTAAACTACAGCGTTTTAAAACTTGCAGAAATTTAGAAAATTTGAAAAATTCATATTTTTTCTAAATTTTTTAGAATTTTATATAACTGATAGGTTATATTTATTGATTTCGGTCTGCTTATTACAGACAACTAAAAAATTTTGAGCTACGACCACAAGTTTAGAAGCTACACCCGTTTTTATGGCCACCAAAACATGATAGAGAAGGGTCCCCCCTTTGCTTTAAAACTGAAAAATTTTGAATTTTTTTTTCGCGATTTTTTGACTTTATCTTGTAGATTTGGGTTCGTTGATAACGAATCAACCATTGTTAACGCGATCCGACGCGTGCTTTTTAAACTTCAGCGTTTTGAAAAATGCAAAAATATGGAAAATTTGATAAATTCATTTTTTTCTAAATTTTTTCGAATTTTATATAACTGATAGGTTATATTTATAGATTTCGGTCTGCTGATTAAGAAGAACTAAAAATTGTTGGGCCACGACCAGTTGTTTAGAAGCTAGACCCGTTTTTGTGGCCCCCAAAAAATGATAGAGAAGGGTTCCCCCCTTCGCTTTAAAACTGAAAGATTTCAAAAAACCATACTTTTTTTCAAAAATATTCGAATTTCATATAAAGAATAGGGTACGATTATAGATTTAAGCCTGCTGATTACAGAGAAAAAAACAATTTGGGCTACGACCAGTAGTCTGGAAGTTACAGCCATTTAAGTGATTTAAAAAAAATAAAGAGAATCCCTTTGCAATAAAATCGAAAAATTTTCAAAAAAAAATTCGCTTTTTTTAAGCGTTTTCCGATAGATTTGGGTTCGCTGATAACGAATTAAGCAATATTAGCGCGATCCAATTCGTACTTTTTAAAATATAGCGTTTTGAAATATAGGAAATTTTCGAAAATTTCAAAAAACCATTCTTTTTTTTCAAAAATATTCGAATTTCATATAAAGAATAGGCTACGATTATAGATTTGAGCCTGCTGATTACAGAGAAATATAAATATTTGGACTACGACCAGTAGTTTTTGGAAGTTACAGCCATTTAAGTGGCCCTAAAAAAGTGATAGAAAAGGGACTAGATGTCTTTAGTTTTGACATAGCCACCTTGACTTCAACATTTTAAATGGCAACCCCTAACACGCAATACCTCGTTTTAAAGGAAATTAAAAGGACTTTAAATTGGTGTGAACATTTTTGGAATCGGATCACCACATCAAAAGTTATAACAAAATATTTTGGGGTAAAATTTGTCCCCTATAAGTCTTTAAAAATTGATATAACATATTCCTCAGACGAAAATGGGATGATTTAATCAAACTTATCTTTATCCAAAAATGATTCGTTGAAGCGCAATCGAATGATAAAAATCTGCAAATTTTGTTATCTTTGAGTTTCAATAGCGCCTCAGCAAACTGTTTTTGAATTGAGATAATATGGGCTAAAAAATTCAATTTTGGTCTCAGGAATATGACATTTTTAGTTATAACTTGTGATGTGGTGATGCGATTTCAAAATTTTGCACACCAATTTAAAGACCTTTTAATTGCGTGCTAGGGGTTGCCATTTAAAATATTGAAGTCAAGGTGGCTATGTCAAAACTAGAGACATCTAGCGGTTAAGTTTTCCCCTCCAATTTAGAATTGACGTGATTCGTCGAATTTTTATATATCTCGTCATACTAGAGTTATTAAAAGTGGATCGTTTTCAAATGATTACCCCGTTTATATACTATACCACAGTAAGGGCAACTACCAGTAGCGACACTTCATATAAAAAACGGGATACGTTTTTGGTGCCCTTGAAAACGTCAGCGTATCTGGTACCATTGAGTTTAGAACCGCAAATGGATTTTTTTTAATTCTGTAGTTGACAAATAATAAATTGTTCACTTTAATATTTTGGAGATACGGTAATTTATTTATGTGTAAGTTCATAGATAATGTTTACAGTTTTAAATAAAAATAATTAATTGTTGATACCAAAGAATTCTATGTTTTCTGTTGTTATACATAGACCACAGTATAAATAACTACCAGTAGCGACACTCTCCCGTGTCTAACCTAGTACCATTTCTATGGTGCGTATCTGGTACCATTGAGTTTAGAACTGCAAATTACAAATGATGACATTTGTCTATGATCAAAATAATTTTAAAGGCTTCGCCATTTGAATTAAATACCGTAATTAATGTAATAATTGGTGAAAAATGTATATTATTTACATTTAAGCTTGTCAAAATCATTAAAAACTTCAATTTTAATGAAAACTTTGCAAATGTATGTTACATTTTTATGGTTGGAAAAAGTGACGTAAATTTAAATTTGCCGCGTGCGTATCTGAGTATACATATATATATCGTCAAGGTCACCAAAAATTGTCCCTTCAAATAATATGTAATTTGCATGAAGTGTCGCTACTGGTAGTTGCCTATACTGTGCATAGACCGGACACGCTTGACATTTCGAAAAAATAGGTGTTTTTTATTTCCCACTTTTACAGGCTAATGAGCTAACTTTTGACGTATAACCTTTACCATTCAATCCATTAATAACCGAAGTTATCTTAATCCATCGCATTAGTTGTTTGTTGTATCTGGTAAATTGTAAAATAAAGAAAAACGTAGCGATTTTAAAATAGACACCAGCGCCCCCAACGTGTATCAGCGTAAACTACGGCGGCCATTTTAAAAGTGTCCGTTAGCTATATTCACCTCGGTTATTTTCTTAATTTTTGGTATTCTCTGATCAAATGAAAATCGAATTTGACAAGTTTTTATGAGTATTATAGGTTATGTGATCCAGTATTTCAAATTTACCGCCAAAACGGAAACTTTTAAAATGGCCGCCAGTGATACACAAAAAATTGACACGTGTCCGGTATATGTATAACAATAGAAAACATACAAGTCTTTGGTTGATACAAAGGTATATAAACATTAAAATATGAAATTTATTTTACCATAGAGTCTCCATTGTAGTTCTAAACTCAATGGTACCAGATACTCTCAGATACGCTGACATTTTCAAGGTCACCAAAACACATCTCGTTTTTTATTGGGAATTTCTAAGATCGGATACGCCCTCTGGGAGTTATTTGCTAAAGCTAGAAAAGGTCTACCTTGACATAACCTCTTTCTGTACAATTTATTTCCGTGCAATTATAAATCAGTTTGCTTGGGTTTATTATTACCATTAAAATAATATTATTTTTTACAGGCTGTAATTTATTACTTACACCCCAAAACAATGTATTTATGCAATTATGCAAGTAAGAAATAACACGCACTGGTCAATAAAAGATAAACACAATTTTTAAACACAAAAACTTGAACTAAACACAAGCGCAGTTACTAAAACCAATAAAAATTAAAACGGCGCAAAAATCTTTTATTACTTTTTCCTCCATGTTTTTTTCAAATTTACGTCAAAATAGCGCCATCTATCCGTAGTCGAAATTTACAATTTGAAGGGTCGCTACTGGTAGTTGCCTATACTGTGACTATACTATTCTTTTTTTCTTTCTTTTTTCTTTAATATCTCATGAACAAAACCAGTGTAAAATGTTTGAAATTTACAGAAATTAATATTTGGACTTTAAATCTTAAATGAATAATAATTTTTGTAGTTAAAATAATTATCATTGTGCTTTTAGATTCAGGGTGGTTGAAGTAAAAGGGATGACATTTGTGTAAAACTTTTATAGGACTTTAAGTTTCCCTATCTGAAAGAAAAATAATCTGTCACTGCATTTTTAATTAATTTATTTTTATCGATTATTTTAAATACTTTTTGAATTCGATTTTTATTTTTTTTTTAAAACGAATCGATAGATTTTTATTTAATTCATTCAGTTGAATTCCAGATTTAAGCAGCTTTCAAATGATATATTACTCAATCCCTCTTGTCATTTAAGAAATGTGGGGCTTAAGGGTGGGACGTGAGAGTACCTAAATCCATCTCATAATGCGTCACCCTGAAAACCAAAGTCTACCTATCCGAGCGTTTTTACAAAAATTTAAATAAAATACTAAAACCCGGCTGTTGAAATTTTCGGTGGGCCACTCTGTAACAATGGATTTTCATCAACCATCAATTAAATATCCAGAACAGAATTGGGGCTAATACTTTGATTAGTTACTAGTTTTTTTTTATTGAACAACACACGTCCCGAATATTCAAAACGCTCCATTAATTTTCTCATTGCTTCAACTCTTGGTTGTCTGGCGTTTCACCAAGCGCATAAACCACATTTACCATTTCTTCTTTAGAAAAGTTCATTATTTCGTTTAAGCTATATTCAAAAGTACAGAAAAGAGGGTTAAAACGAAATTCGACAAAATAAGGATTTCCTTGATATTTGTTGTAAAATTTTCAAAGCATACTGAGACTTAAAATACCCAAATTGATAATTGTGAGTTTGGATTTTATTTGTGTTGTAAAACAATAAAAACCACTTGATGTTAAGACGATAGTCGGCGAAATTTTGTGAGCGTAAAATGTGACTCTACGGAATACCATTTTTTAGACAAACCAGTAAATGAAATTCTGTTTTTTTTGTAGTAGTAGTTCATTAATACTTGGCATAACATGTCTATTATTTTGTTTTTGTATTTTTTATTGAATTTTTAGATTTATAGACAATCAAATCTGACCTAAAAATGAGCAAGTTTTGCTTGCTGTTTTAAACCTTATACTCGATATTATCGGAAAAACAGAATAACACTTTTGTGAAGTTGTATATTTAGATAAGAGAAAATTTTACAAATCTCAATTTGAAGGTCCCTTGTTAAAGAAAAATGGTATTTTCTAGGACCAGGTTTTTTTAAAAGTGCCAATTTTACTGCTGCCGTATGAGCATTTGGTGTGACTTACAAAAACAAAACCAGAAGAAATTGGTAGCCACAAGACTCTTCTGTGTACCAAAAAAAGAAATTTTAAAAAAGCTTCAATAGAAAAAAAATTATGAGCAAAACCCCAAATTTCAAGCGAATTTCAAAATCAAGCGCTCGCATTTGCCGACTATCGCCTTAAAGTACAAGGTTCCATTTGAAAATTTCGTGGTTATTAGTCAATCTGCGTTTTATAAGGCACCCTGATAAAAACTAATCATAAATTTAAGTTTAACGTGATAGGTATAAACTAGATACTAGACGATATGGAAAATTTCAACCCAAATTGTCATTTGTTTTAGAGCAGTCTTTTTTAAAAAATTAATCTTTTTTTCGCTTGATAAGAAATCCAAAAATGTCATACTATACTGGGTGTTCCATTTAAAAAAAACGTAACATTAGTCCGCCATCTTGGAATGGAATGGACATTCTTAGAAGTGTAAGCCTAAAAGTATTCTCTTCCTATATTCTATCGAAAATCGACATCTTTTTCATTTTAGAGTAATCTTACTTCCTCGCAGCGATGTATAAATATAAAAAAATAATATATTTCTCAATTTTTATCCAATTGATAACAAATAGGTTACACGCATGGAACATGGTCTTAAACTGATCTTTTTATTAATACTTTTAGCCTTATTATACATATGGAGTGTCCGGTGTATGTACTCTGGATACTGCTCAAATTTTGGAAACTCAAAGTATACGTTTAATATCAGAGCGCGGTTCTACTTAAGACTCCGAATCCTGTTAATCCATTCTTTATTTGTTTTAAATAAACAAAATGGAATTAAACTTTCCTTTTTTACTATTTTATAGGATTTCATCGTAGTATATCACCTTGTGTGCCTAATACAACTTATTATATTACAATAATTGAAGAACTAAATACCTGTTTTTTGATGACCCCGAGGTTAAGAGTAAATTCTAGTAAAACGGCATTATTAAACTTAATAAATGAGATAGTCAACCCAAGTTTCTCAAAAAAACCTGCGATTAAATAAAAGTAAAATTAAAAGCGCTCTAAGTAGTGTTTATTAGCCGCAATAAAAAAATAATCATCACCTAGAAACTCTAACTGTGTACTAACTACTTTCAAAATGCACATGTTCGGCATTAAAATTGTTACAAACCATAAATTTTTTTAAATAATTATTTTTATTGAAGCTAATTCGGAATGAAAAGTAAATAAATAAAATTAAGTCTGCGTTAATAAGTATACTCACACTCACACATTTCTAATGCGAGTTTTTAATTTTTGAATTGAATATACTACTTACATGTAAAAAAATAAGGTATAAATTAAATAACAAATTAAACTAAAAAGTTAACAAAATAATTAATTTTTTATGCTGTCACAATGTAAAGAACTGCAGTTTCCATTTTTGATCGCTCTGTATATTCTAGATAATTTTATAGGGTCATCATTTCTAAAACAAAAATTACTGTTAGGAACTTATTTACATTTCTAATATTATAAATTTAGTAAAAAAATAATAATATTTAAATATTAATATTCCAAATAATATCTTTCACAAAAATTCCCATATAAATAAATTAAATAGGTTTACTACTAAAATAATTATTTTAAGAAATTAGCAATATCTTACCCAGCCATATAATTGTCTATTAAATGATCTATGGATTTTTCAGAGTTATCTGTTTCTGCAGCACTTAATAACAACTCACAAAGGATCCTCTCTTCGCAACCGTTTCTTTGGACCTTTGACAATTTTGCACCTTGTTTTTTATTTCCTCCATCTGATCTACCTTTTCCATAACTGTGATAGAATAGTATAAAAAATCTGATAAGTATTCATGCGAATAAAAACAGTGATATATTTTAAATAAACTTACATTGGTTCTGAATTTTTAAATTACAATAAGTATGATATATTTTTTATTTAAGTTTCAGCTTTCAGATAAGTGGACTAAAACTTTGATCCTTCACTTTTTAAAAGGGAAGTTAAATTGGGATAAATCAAAAATATCTATTGAATCCATAACTACTAAATGTTATAATATTCAATTAATCTTTTAACTATCATACTAGAAGGTCTACGTTAAGTATTATTTTAGACAACTGTAAATACTCCACGAATAATTAAGTTTTTAAACAAAATTATGCGGATTATGTATGAAGATTATAAAACATATTATTTTCTTCATTATTTAATAAATTGCTTGTAGAAAATTTCGCCGATTCAATTCTAATTTTACTATTAGATGTGTTCAATAAAACAAAATGTTTTGTACTTACGTTCCATTAACTGGTGTAATAGTAATAACACTGGGAGTTAATGCACTTATTAACAAACCAATAGGAATAAAAGCTGTCAAAATTTTAATAACCTTTTTCCAAGGTGAAGATGTTAAATCCGAATTAAATCCTCCATGCTCATAATAAGTTTTTGATGGTTTACTTTGAAGACCAGTATCCCAATTTTCACCATAAGGAATATATTTTATAGGGTTATTAAATTCTTTTAATTTTTGCACACTTTGCGCTTTATCAATATCCTTGGTAAATGGATAAGGATGATCGTTCACTGTAACTGGATGCGATTGAGGAAACCTTACAGGACTCGACCAGGTATTTTCTGTAGGAAGTTCCTTTTTTCCAAGCCATGGTATTGCAGAATTTATGGGACTACTGGCGTGATATTTAGCTTCGGGCATTGCAGGTTTTACAGGAAAGCGGTTAAATTCGTAATGTATATCTTCCAACTGAGGGCTAGGTTTAAACATTTTCACTTTAGGCACTTCAACTTTTGATATATTAGCACTTGCCAATTTTAAATTCACCTGTTGTGATTGGCTTAATTGCTGCTTTTCTTCACTGTGATTATGAGTATATTTCTGAGTAGTAGTACTTGATGAAGTTGGAATTTCAGTAGTTGTGGTTGATAAAATTTCAGTTGTGTTTTCACAAGAAATTATTGTAACGGCGAGGAATAAAGTAGTAAGTTTTGTGAACATCTTGATCGCGTCAATAAAATTAGAGTGAAACTGTACTAAGATATTTTGAGGTATTTATATAAAGCTCCATTCCGTTATTTTTGATGTATTGTCTTCTTTATGCACTTTAAGCGCCGTAATTGTTTATGAAATAATATGGTAAATGATCCCGTTGAAACAAAAAGGTGAAAGCAGCAAATAAATAGAAAATCCTAAAGGCATTGTTAAAAGCTACACGCTATGGCGACAAAAATTGTCACCTTAATTGTTATGTAACATCAAAGTGCGAATGTAATAGTAAAGTGCGTTGATGAAGACGTTTAGGAAGTTTTTGACGCACCTACAAAAAGTTCATTTAGTATTCAGTTGAGTGTGCAGACCACAATTGTTTTAAATTCTTACGTTAGAACACTTGCAACATACATTGATAGTTAGATCATCAGAATTATTAAGTACCTGCTTCAAAAATTTAAGTAAATATATGTAATTAAAATTCTGAAATACCTGAATATTATATTACATAATTAAATTAGCTTTAAGATGAAATGTGAATATTTTTTAGTATCTTCATAAATCAATAAGTAAGTACAGCTTAATATAAATGACAATCTAATCTAGACTCCTGCAGGATGCTAATGCAAACATAAATTCAAGAACTTTTTTATATTAATATATTTTTTCGATTCCTCACTTTACCATTATCTATTATCTAAATTATAATTCTAGTTAATGCCTTTGAATTAGAAATTTATATTTTTGTTTCTAACATGGAGAATTTGATACCAATTGGTGCTGTACGAACTTTAAGTTTTTGTATGTTCGAACATTAAATTCAAAAGTTAGAACTTCAAAATAGTTTGAACCGTTCCAAGATTAAGCAAAAATTCAGAAAAAGTTCGAGATTCAAAAAAGCTTATAACGCTCCCGTGATATCATATTTTATTTAAATCAAAAGCCAAAATTTTAAGTAAATGGATTAGAAGAACATCTACGTCAACTTTGTTAGGTTCGACCTCCGACCTACCTCAAGTTACTAGTTCATCGACTTATTGAGTACGAATTACATTAACTTCGAACTTTATTAGGTTCGAACTTCATAAAGTTCGAACATTATTATTATGTCGAACTATATGGAATAGTTTCTAACTTTTTATGTTTTAAAGTTCGAATTTCTAAATTGTCGGGTTCGGTAGACAGTACTAGTAGCAATGAGAAATTTATTATTTAAAAAAAAATATTTTCAATATTGGAAAATTTGTTCACCCTTGAAAATACTAAAATAGTTCTCAATCGTTTAAAATTAAAAGTAAAGAAGATCACTATTTTCAAATATTTGCAAAGCAGATTTAAATAGCCCAATTCTGGATTTCTCTTAGGTTTTTTATATCTTATGGAATATCTTTTTAACTTGAAATTGTAAATATTTTTTATAGTATATAATTTAGATGTGGTTAGTTTTAAAAGCTTATCATACCAGAAAATTTAACGAACTTGCAACCAAACTTCCGCAAATAAAAAAAAATTATATGTATTTCTCCAAAAGTAGATTTTTCAAAATAACTAATAAATAAAATTCCGTTCCTGAGTTGTCCTCAGTTATCAAATTAAAACCTTAGAAAGTAGATCTTTCATCGTTAAAAAAAATTTAAAAAGAATATTTTTCTTCAGTTTTTGGATATTTCTTATCTTTTCTATAATCTAATTAAAATATCAAATGTATTTTTTTAACTGAGATTTGTGTACACTTTTCTTCAGCTTTCGGCCTTTCGGTTTTAACGGCTTCTAAATTTAATTAGTCTTTTTATTAATTTTGAATTATTTTTCAGAAGTAATCAAAACTGGAAAAAATCTTTCAATTGTGTTTGTAATATTTATCAACGATTTCTGTAGCTTTTATTGATACCAATCGAACGAAAATAGTTTTAGCTTACCGGTCATCTTTTATTCTATTTGTTATGTTTATATTATTAGTGATGTAAGTTTGGCAAAAATTAAATACAAAATGCTTTAACCTCAAACTAAATAAGATTGACATCGACTTTTTTGTTTTTTTGACGATGAAAGAACTATTTTCTAACACTGGAGTTTGATTACTAATTCACTTTACTTATTTGGAGAAATTTAATTATTTTATTAGTATGGTGTTTTACAATTTGAATTATTGGCATTGATTACATCATCTTCTAGTAGTTTAATCAAAAAAAGTTGGAAAACCTAACAACAAAAAATTGTTATGTAGATTAAGTAAATCTCTTCGCTTAACAAATTAAATTTCATTTGCATTATGCAGTTTTTTTGTTTACTTTTTCCTAGTTCCTAATTCAATGAAATGTTTCCAAAACTCCGAACAATTACTCAAATTTAGGGTCTTTCACATCTCGGATTGTCTCAAATGTTTTGATTTTTTGAATTCTAGGTAATTTTAAAATTTCTCTTTCTTATCTACAACTTTTTAACAGCATCAACTATGTATTTTTAAAATAAATGAAATTTTTGCAGTGCCCATTTGGATTAAGGATTACAATACAAAAATCCCAGTATTATGAATTACGACTTTTTTATCCTGTATACAGGGTGTTTCTAAAATGGTGGTTACTGGTTCGTGTGCTTTTACTACAAAAAAATAAGACAAAAAGTCCTTATATAAATGTTTCTAAAACTCAACTGCAAAATTTTACGATTTTATTTGGATTTATTTAACTTTCCATAAAAAAGTACAGCTGTTAAATTTTGATAGGATTAGTGGTAAGTATTTCTGATATTTCCAATTTTTTGGTCCAGTGAACTTGCTAAATTCAAACTAATTTAGAAATTTTAAACAAATTTAAATTGATAACTCTTAATAAGACTCTTAGTTGGTGTTTTAAATAAATGAACAAGCCAGAAAAATTATTTTAAATTTTTCAAGGTAATTTTTCAACAATAATCGAACATTGCTGTTCGATTATTGCTGAAAAATTACCTTGATTAATTATTCCGAACGTAATTCCTATTATACTGATTTTAAATTTTATAAAAAAATTAATAAGGGAGCCATTTTGTGTATTTTTCTAAAATTTAAAATTTCTTAGATGTTTTTTTATTTAAATGAATAACAAAACGTTATACTAAGAGTTTTTAATTTTAATCTTCCTTATATGAAGTTAAATTGTTTCAAATTTTGAAGTTTGATGTTAACAAAGGTATTGGATTATAAAACCCAAGATTAATATTTAATAAATGTACTTTTTTGTGGTAAAATGAATGAAGGTTTTAAAAATATAAACAAAACAGTAAAATTTTGCAGTGGCTTACCAAATAAATTCAAAAAAGGGGGTACCTTGACTCTTTTCTACGCCACTAGATTGTTAAATTAAGACAAAAATAATAGCCAATGATGACTAGCCATGAGATTTTTATTTAGCCGATCCAGAGAAAATAAAATAAAAGTAAAAATAAAAAGAAATTTCAATACCCTGTATCTCGGTAACAGTTGAGTTTTGGACAAATATGAACTTTTTGTCTTATTTTTACTTGTAGTATAAGGCATACGAAGCGGTGACCACCATTTTAGAAACACCCTGTATATACAATCGGTATAGGTAGAGAGAAATATCGGCATCCTAACTCTCCATCAATTGAATACCTGTGTCTGCATCATACAACTCTCCCAGCCCAACTACGATAAATAGAATAGTTTTTCGAAAAATCTGGGATAAGAGGAAAATATTGGGTATTGAAGCACAATTCCACCCGCTAGTGTAGCCTTTTCAGACTGTTTTCATTATCGTCACAAATTAGGATAAAATTCGATCTCGTGTTCCTTTGGAAAAGAAAATGTTGCTTTTGTTGGCCGGGAATTCGAAAAAAAATTAGTTTATTTTGACATCTGAAAATTTTATTATTGATCCTATTTGTAGATATTTTCCGCGTGTCGAATCATATAATTGTCAAAAAAAAACTAGATTTTTATGTTTTTTGTAACAGAACATTTTTTAATTTCTTTTTAACTTTTTTAACTTCTTTCTTTTTAAGATTACTTTTTTGAATTATATGATTCGATACCCATATTGTATCTATAAACACCTCATAAACAAATTCCCTATCCAAAATGTAATTGTCTTCGTGAATCATTGTTTTTTATACGCAGCGCCACCTCTATATTGCAAGGTTAACTAACATACCGTGTGGGAATTGAAATGCAGTTTTCTGATTGGTCCAAAATCCAAAATGCGTGTGGGAAAGCAAAACCATGGCGTAAAGACAGGGCATATTGATAATGTATAGCAAAACAAACGAATAATATACGTATTATTTAATGGTCGTGGAATAACGAATTTTTCCTTTTGGCGTTAACTCACTTCTCAGGTTAAAATAATTTCACCACAGTGTATCTGGATTTCTAAAGTTGCGAAACTCTTTACGAAAAAAATGTCTAGTCGCAACACCGGTACATATTAATACCGGTACCCGGTTTCAAAAATTTTGAATGCCGAAATACCGGTATTGATTTTTTTATTTTGTATTGTAATCCCTAATTTGGATTTATACAGGGTGTTTCATAGGTTGGTACTTTTTTTTGAAAGGATGTAAAACTATAAAAAAAGTTTATAAAAATTTTAAAATACAAAAGTTATTTGAATCTTCAATTAACGCGTGTGGTTGCTTTTGCTTTCTGTATATAAAAGAAAAAAATTAAAAAAGCACAAAAAATGAAGTAATAAAGAAATTTAAAAAAATCTAATTTTTCCAGTTTTACATCCAATAAAAAAAACACCAACCTTTGAAACACCCTGTATTATACTCTATAATAGTAAAAGAAATTACTTTTTAAATCCAACTATACAGGGTGTCCCAAAATTCGACCGACAACGATTAAGTGGAGATAGTAGATCTAAAAATAATTTGATATGACCCTATTTATCTATATCCAAAAATTCATCCCCAAGCAGTTGATTTTTTAAGAGGTTGTGACGCTTCTGAATAAATTTAAAAAAATAAATTTAGAAAACGATAAGAATTTAGTTGTAACAAGCTACAGTTTCAACATAAACTGATAACTTTGAATAAAATGTATTAATTTTAATAACTAAATTCACGTTTAAGAAATATGCTAATAAGCCATTAATATCGAGTAAATACAATAGTTTTTTGAACTTTAAAAAAGTATTTTATTAAAAGTATATGTTGAGTGACTTACATATCGTTTTTTTAATTTTATTTAAAAACGACTCAGCTTACGAAATATTCATAATGGACAGAAAACATTCGTTTTGCAGCTTTCTACATGAAAAAATAATTTTAAATATGATTGGTATTCTGAACTTCCGTGGTTTATCACTGAATTAGCAAATCTTCTCTTCTGAACATATTTGAAAAGAAGATTCAATACAAAAATAATGAATTGATTTCTCAGGACGGGAGGTATTTACAGAAATTTACAAATAAGTAGATACATATAATTATTAAAAAAATCTCACATGATTTATTTTTGTTGTAGTTATCCTTACTTGAACATACGAGTATTTAAAGGAAAATAATCAATTTGCTGGAAAGTAAAATTAAAATTATTATGAAGACGAAAATAGAATGTGTTTCACTTTTCCCAGAAATTAACATGAAAAATAAATTAAACAAATTTTATCATAGGTAAATAATCAAATTTAAATAAATAATTATTAATTATTAAAATAAATAAATCATTACGAACTAAAAGGGGTTAGAATTATTGAGGTAAAATTTAATTAGGCCTTCAATTTTAATTATTTTTCTAATTAATAATTCTTCGCTTGGATGATGCGATTAATAAAAAATTTAAAATGTTAAAATAAGTTTGCTTATTTACTTAATAGAGCACTGCCTAATTAGGCATTTAAAATTTCTTTTACAGGTGGCGCTTCCTATTGACTTTTACTGTTAATATAACTGTAACAATACTAATCTAGTGAAAGTATTTTTCATTTTTGCAATCTTCGCTTTTCATTGATTAATCTTGTTTTAATAGAACTAATTTAGAGAATGTAAAAAATGATAAGGTAATGTATGAAACATGAAATAATTTAATTGATATTCTTTACTTGTGTTTAAAACCAATTAAATTTAAAATAATAACCAATTTCCTCAAACAAAAAATTGTTCTTTCCTCACCACTCACCACTTACCACTCACCACTTTGGGAACTTTATCTTCATCAGAAAAGCTATTCCTCCTCCTGTTTTTTGCTTCTTCTTTTTTAATTGACTTACTAATAGTATCTAGGTCAAATCCCCAAGTCGAAAGTGTTCTCCTTGAAAGCCATCAAGCAATCTCAGTTGTTAACCGCGTCCCATGCAAGCAGCAAGAAATTAACTTTCTTCGGGCGCAACAAAAAAAGCTGCCTGCATTAATAACAGACCGGCTGCGAGAAGAAATCATTTAATGAAATTTCGCGGGTGCGATTTTTGATATTTTTATAAAGATAGTAAATTATACCTACTAGAAATAATGGAAATTTTTAAGGTAATTTTTTACTTATAATTAATTAAAATAGCTAATAAGTAATTTTTGCAAGTTGTCATCTTCTTTTTCGAAATAACTATGGTAATTTATATTATATTAGGCAAATTTTTGCTAAAATTAATATTATTTTAAAATTATTTTTTTTTATAAGCAGGTGCTAAATTAATACACGAAGAAGGAATTTGATCAAAAATTGAAAGTAACAAAATCTAAAAGTTTGTAGTATTTTTTTGTTTTACTTAATTATAATTTCATGGAATTATTATCATTTACTTACTAGAAATAAATTGTTTATTTTTTGTATTTCTTATTACATATACATGTAATACATGTATGAATATCTTAACCAACTTTTTTGGAATAAATAATGTAGGATAATGCACTAAAATACGATAATATTTAAGCTTAAGTTCAAGGTTGGCAGGTGGTAAAAATATCTTTTCCTATTTATTTTGTTATATTTGTTTTTATAAAATATACTTTCTGGTACCTTGTCAATTTCAATTGATGAAAAATTATCCTAAAAATTGATTTTTTAAGCATTGAAGAATTTTAAATATTTTACATAATTTTTTGTGCTTGTAACTCGAACCTCGAACACATTTTTATTTGTTTAATTTTGATAATATAATAAAATTAAAATTTATAAGCAGATGCACAATTATTACAAAAGTTAAATGTTACTAATATACCACCTACCAATTAGTGTACTCATTATGATAGTTATTTATAATTTACTTAAAAATAATTTACTTCCCCGAGGAAAAAACTCACAGCCCTTGATTTTAAATTTTGCTGTGAGTCCATATTTTTAATTCTGTGGCTGTTAATGGGAAGGATCCAACTCCACCAAATTTATCAATTCTGTTCATTTTGTAATTATTTATCACTGATGCCCGTTTTCACCAACGATTCTTAAAATTTAGGCATTACAATATGAACAGAATTGATAAATTTGGTGGAGTTGGTTAATGTGTACAGGGTGTCCCAAAACTGTCGCATAAGCTCTCTATACGTGGTCAGAAACTCTTGGTAGAGTACCGGAAAAATATTTAAAAAATCCTATATTTTTCTCTGGAAAATTAAGACTCGCAGTTAACATTTTAATCTTTAAAATTTTCTAGAACGATCATAAATTGAAGGACATTTTGCATTGCATAGATATACAAATTAAACCATTTTCTATTGAAATGGTCAATAAATTATTCAAATTTATTAAGAAATATAGATTTTTCCAATTAATTTTTCGAATTACATGCCAACCGAATGAACTAATGACCAATGACGTTTTAACCTATAATTATCTAGACACGCTCATAAGGATAAATGCTTTTAAAAATGGCCCGATGCGTTTGACAGGACCCCAAGTGTGTGAAAAGGGGGATATTATATAAAAATGAGAGCAAGTGAGAAGGAATGAGTAGGAATAAAGAACCCCTTGTCACACAAATGTATGCCAAAAATGCTTTGTCATTGTAAGTCTACGTCTTTGCTAATGTTAATTCTGTAAAAAGGGAATTATTTTGTTAAAACTGTCAAGGTTTAAATAATTATTTTGACAATCTTCATCAATATGCACCCTACTGGTTTCATATACAAAATGACACTTAATACACCTTGTGAATAATCTGTGCATGTATTTGGATGTTGCCAAATTGTCCATTTCTTCTTTGATTAATAACATATAAAGTATTGTAAATCGATTTTTTTAAATATTTTCCTGTACTCTACCAGGGCTGGCAAACAATGTACCGAGTGGTTATGCGTCAGTTTTGGGACACTCTGTATACAGGTATATAAAAAATATAGGTACCATATATCAAAATTTAGTCAAATATGAAAACGTTTTTTTTTTAAATATTCACAAAAATATAAATCTAATAATAACTGGATAATAGAGTTAAGTACACAGTTCTAATCTATTATTTATTTGTGTTTTATTTTAAAATATAACAGTACAAAATGTGAACAGATTTTCCTAATTTTTAATACAGGGTGTTCCCAAATTGCCGCCCAAGCTCTCCGCTAAGTTGTAGGGGTTGTAGGGAGTTTTCGTATAGTACTGACAACGTAGTAAAAAAAATCTATTTCACTATTTGATTTGAGAAATTTATGTTAATATTTTTGCAATCATAAATCTCCCAAACAATACCATTTTAAAACAGTATGAGTAACGAAGTATGCAACTTACACTATTATTAATTAAAATAAATAGTAAAAAATTCCAAATATTGAGAAAAATTAAATTTTTTGGAGAGTAACAGGTATAGTGAAAAACAATTTTATTTTGTCTAAATTTTAATTTTAAAAATCCAGTAAGTTAAGTTCGTGTTTTTGGGTAAGTGTTTTAAATTTTTATTATGAATAAATCTAATTAAGAGTTGCCAAATTTCCATTCCTGTTTTTTTTTATTAATCTACGGTGGATAGATTTTTTTTAATTTTTCAATTTCAATTACTCAATTAGGTCCCCAACAACGTAGCAGACCAATTTGGGGACACACTGTATAATTAACATGAAATATGAAATATAAATTGGATTTAAAAAACACGTTTTTTTTATTGTTTAATTTCCTATTAATTAAATTGCTTCATACCGATTACCATTATTATCATAAACAAACAATTATACAATAAGATAAATATTAATTAAAATGTCCATAAACAGTTATTAGAATTCTCAGATTATAAGGATTCATGGATATATTCATTAGATGATTTTTAATTACATCTAGGCATTAAAGGTTAGCATGTTGGTTATTATTTATAAATAAATGATACAAGGGCAATAATAAATTACAGGAGTATAATTGTAATTTATGTGAAAATGCATTCTTATTGATTGCATGTTAAATGAAACTAATTAAACTATTAAAAACACTTAAAACAACACTCTACATCAACGACAATAGCATATATATTTTTTAGTTTAAGCGTAAATCTATTGTTTTATTTGAAAATAAAAAGCACCAACAATGAAAATTGTGTCAACTTTCAATTATGACTACTTTAATTTAGATAATTTAAACCAGGCGTATGTAAACTCATTCTACATGAAATTTACATTAGGTATTTTTTACAAGAGGTCAAATGAAACGTCTAACATAACATATTTATATTCCTATTATGTTATTTTATAAAAAAAATAATGTCCGTAATGTAACTAATAGAGCAAGATAAATAAATGTATATAAGTATACCATATACAGAATATGTCGTGTTTAGGTATAAAATAGCATGACTAAATCTAAATTACTTTTTTTGAATAGGAAATAAAACCATGAAATTTACTATCACAGGTTATCACTTCAAAAAGATATGAAGATATTTTGTTACAATTTATTAATAAATCATAAACATGTAAAAAGTACAATTTTGAAATTGTTTTCATAAAGCCATGATGGAAGAATTTGTAAATTATTTCAAAAAAATTACTATTTTTTACTAAATTTTTCACAATAGCTACATTTATGAAATTTTTAGGGAGAAACTGTTCATTATAAATAACAATCCACAAACTTTAAAATTGAAAATATTATAAAAATTAGACTAAAACATAGCTAACTTTTGTCAATATACAGGGTGTCCCAAAAATGACGGATATAAGCTCTGCAGTACGTTGTTGGGAACCCTTCAGGGATCCACAGAAATATTGTTAAAAAATCCTCTTGACCAAGATATGAAGGGTCAAAGTTTGGAATTCAACTTCTTTATTTTTATAAATTTTGAAAAACCACTAGTTGGCATATCAAGTTGGGCTTCTTGCTCGTTTATAAGTAATAATAAATTAAATTTATATCGTATATTAATAACTTCACAATTTATTTTTTTAAATTTAATATTAATACCTGTCATAAAAAAAAACGTACTGAAGAGCTTATCCGCCATTTTTTTAAACCCTGTATGTATTGTATTTATTTTATTTTTTTTTCCAATGACTACTTTTTATTAAAAAATAATTTTTCAAAAGTTATATATAAATAAACGCAAATTATAGGAAGTTTGTATTTATATGTATTTTTAAGATTTGATTAAAATCTGTTAAAAGGCTATAAATTGAAACTTTTTTGGTCCCCTGACGCCCAATCCAGTTTGAGGCGGCTTTTTGGAATTAATTATTTTTTAAATTATAAGATAAAAATATATGCAAGCCCATCATATACATAATTTTAGTAAGGGAAATTAAAAATAGCCCTATTAGATTAAAAACAGGTTTTTGGTGTTATTAAAAAAACTGTAGTAAATTTGGATACGTACTCAGTATTGAAAATTTTGAATTTCCAAAAAGTTCTTAAAACCTTCAAATATCGACGAAAGAGGGAACGTCGCTGCCTTACCCCCAATTGGGCGCTTTTTTAGAATCGGTACCCTGCTGACCGAAATTCCTGGCTACGCCACAGAAAATACTTGTAAATTAAAAAATAAATATAATATTATTTAAATCAAGTTAAATGTAGTATAAATGTGAATATTTTATATATTAAAAGAATTTTTACATGCAAACGCATAAATTAAAGAAACTTTCCTACTTTCATTGATAGACAAACTTAATTAAATTAACGGACTCCGAAAGTGCCTTAAGTACTAGTTTAATTAAAACTATATTTTTAAAGAAAAACTCGTTTTCCTCCTCGCAACTAATTTAACATAATTATTTTAATTTGGCAATATTATACTAAAGACCTTCGAAAAAATTTAAAAAATTAAGTGATTTAAAAGTATGTTTTCGTATGATTAATAATTTTTATATTAAATTATTGGCAATAAATTTTTTTGTACAATAATAAAAGATAACTTAATTACCTATTTAATATATTTTAGTGCTTATTGTATTTAAAGATAACTATCAGTTTTTATTATAAATGTAATTAAGAAATTTATTGTATTTTTCTTGCCTTGGAGGCAGTAATTTAATTAATTACAGCATGATTTTGGCGAAATTATCATTTCTCTTTTAAGAAATCAAATTTTAAAAACCAGTAAGATTAGGGTGGAGTAGGTGCACTAAAACATGAACTGTCAAATATTTTGTAAAAAATCTTGATGGATGATATAAGGAAAGCATCGATTAAAAGTATATCACATCGCATTAATTATAATAATGTATTTTTAATGCGGTATTAAAGGTGCAAATGAAACTACACTTTAAAAGTATTACGAGCGTATAGTGAAAGTATCATAATAATCACTATACCGTATATTTACTGGCCAATAATTTGTCTAGATTGTTTTAATAGCAACTAGTAAAAAAGTACATACATATATTTTTCTTAAAACCATTATAAAGAAAAAATATTAAATTTAAGTTGTAGAAACTAAAAAAAAATCCTTTAAAAACTATTCTATTTGTAGACTTTAAGTAATTGTTTTTTGTTATAGAATTTTCAATTTAAAGTCATCCAATTGTAATAATTTAAATGGGCTTAACCCAGAAAAATAGAAATCATCAACAAATTTTTAACAATTTTAACAGTAACTAAAATAATTTAAATTTGTAAGTGATGCACCCAAGGCTTGCTTATGATTTTTTTATCACCTATTACGGTAGCTGATCTTCTAGAAACTTATCTTCAAACCAAAACATATAGTTAATGGTTAAGGTGCGTCCACATCTGAGCTCGTACGAAAACGAGGCAAGGCGAGGCAATGCTTTTTCTCCCATCTGTTTGGTGCAACACAGAAACAGATAGCAGAAAAAGCATTGCCTCGGCTTGCCGCGTTCGAGTACGTGCTCAGATGTGGACGCGCCATTAGAATTAAATTAGATATCACCTTCTACCTCCAAAAAATCATATTTATTGATATGTTAATCAAGTTAACCTTTTTCCATAACATGATTCACTTTTTTCTTAACCCTTAGAGTCAGTCAATTCATTATTTTTGATTCCACATTTTTGCAACTTTACACCTTGGGGCTAATTTTTAATTTAAATTTTACTGCAAGTTGAGGAGTGGTTTTTTCAAGCTTGGAATATGCACAAGTTGTGATTGTACTAGACATCCAATTTTGTGATAACTTCTAAAGTCGTCAGTTTTTATTTTTGGTTTCCCAGTTTTTGCAACGTTAGACCTACGGGCTATAATTTTTATTTAAAATTTTACTGGAAGATGATGTTGGATCATGGTCGACTTACATACTATTTTATTTTAACCATAGTTCTACTATTGTACATCTTATTTAACTTTGTTAATTGTTCTCTGATGACTTGGTTGCGAAATGCATTACAACTACAGTTTAGTTTAATAAACATAGTAACAACTGTCTTTAGATTTTTGGGTTTGTGACGACTTTGCCTTTACTTCTTACAACATGCTGAACCAAAATTATGGAGATTTTACCTTACGATGAGATAATTTAGTCCTACATAAAAGTTGGAAAATATATATATATAAAATATATATAAATATATATTATAAAAAAAGTAAACTTATTATCTCGCATAAATTTTAATTAAAATGATCTGGTTTAACCATTTACACATAGATTGTGTTTTTTGCCCAAACAATTAGAATGTACCTATTAAAATAATACTGTAAAATTGGTTTAATTAATGATTATTTTTTTACAAATATAAAAATTCACCTATCGATTGTACATATAAATACACACTTCATTGAAGAACACATGTTCAAAACTCACTGTATAATTACACATTCTTCGAATCATGCATTAATCCATGATAAATACATTAAAATTATAAGTGTTTCGTGTTTCTCACTTTTTTCATTCATAAAAAAAACGTGTTTTAGAAATGAGGAAAGCTAAGCCGTTCGAATGTCATCAATCAAGAACGAGATATTTTTCGCAACTCACGGATGCAGATGCAAATGTGACAATTAATAAATTAAGCAAATAACTGCCATTTAGTAATTACAGATAAAAGCACGATATGACCTTAGTCGTAAGAAAAAGTGATAACATTAAAACACGATTTGACATTTTTTGCCATGTGAATAACACATTCACCGCGTTTTAAATATTTTTTATTATATTCCATGGTCTATTAATTTTATTAATAAAATTAATAAACACAATAACGAGAAAAACGCTCTAATAGGCATTTAAATTTTAGATCTATTTATTACCTTTTTTATTTAATTGCTTAGGCTTCCATTTTTAATGCTTTTTATATTAAAACGGATGAGTTAATTAATTGTTTTAGTTTCGAGCGGAAGGAAAGTTAACAGCAAATGGGATACGTTAATTAAAATTTGGTAAGCGCGTGCTGCATTTGTTAATGATTGACACCAAGTTTCCTCAACAAGAAAATTATCGTGCAATTTTTTTGTGAAGTAAAAAATTAATTACGAATAAATTGATATTAATGGATTGCATGCAAATTAATTTAGATTTAAAAGACTTTTTATTAAATTTTTTTTGAAAAGCTTTTAATTATAAAAAAATAAACTTAATTAAAGGTATTATTTTATTTTTATAAAGTTATTAATAAAAAATATTATTTTTTGTTTTATACAATATACGAGTAATTTTGTAATAACATAATCTCAATAATAATTTTTCTTTGATTTAACAGATTTAATTTTCTTTTTGATTTCAATTAAAGGTTTATAAAACAGTGGATAATATGTAGTAAAAACATTAAAAAAAAATCGTTAGGTTTTTAAATGAAATGTTTGAAAAGTTAAAGTGTAATTTTTAAATATAAACGCAGCTCTTGAAAAACCATTAACATTGATATAAAATACTGGTTCTGTAAAATTTTATTACCCGCCAACGTCTAATCTATACCCTCTTAAAAGCGAAAAAATACTGATTAAAACCTCTTAACACAGCTTTATACAGAGAAGAGTTGTTTTTTGCTCCCAGCGAAATAACTAAAAGGTAAAAGGAATACTGGATTTTTCCAATTTTAAGTAAATATTGTAGTATTAATTTTGTGAGTGATGATAAAGTTCTGAACAAACCTCCGTATTTTTTTGAGAAAATCGCTCGGATAGGTCAATTTTAGTGT
Organism: Stenus bimaculatus; assembly: GCA_963971135.1. NCBI lineage: Eukaryota > Metazoa > Arthropoda > Insecta > Coleoptera > Staphylinidae > Stenus > Stenus bimaculatus. The sequence goes on from OZ020180.1 coordinate 21,864,038, forward strand.
TTAAAGTCCCATCTTTTGGTATAAAAATTATTGATGAATTCACCGGTGGTTTTGCAATGACCAATTAAATTGATCTTTTCGGAAATACAATTGATGCTTTCTGAAATACAATTATAAAAGGTGTAGAATAATATCTTGGTCGATCATTGGAAATAGAGTTTGGGATTTGTTGTGATGTTTTTAAATTTAAAGACAAAAGACAAACTCGACTGCTCCGTTCTGTGGAAAATCGGCATAAGTCTAGAAAATTATTTAGCCTATTGATATAGACTTTTTCTATCCCTACATGAAAAAAAATCCAAAACAATTAGATCGGGAGATCTCACCGTCTACTTAATTGATTCCAGTCGTCCTATCCATCTTCTGGGAAATATGGGAAAGCTATTAACGGACTTATATGTCAAAATGGGGATTGAGGAAAGTTGGCACCAAGTCAATATACAAAAAAATAAATATTAAATAGCAGTCAGGATCCCATTAAAGAAATAAAGTCCTATTTATTAAACGTCGTAATCATTCCCACCCAAACATTTTAATTCTCTTCAATAATTTTTCCTTCAATATAGCGTTCACACGGTCAATATACTGAATAAAATCGATATTGCTACAACTATTGCTAATACATACACTGCGCAATATAGCGTCAGTTTTTGGCAGGCCATGCTGAAATCTGGGGTGAAATCTGTGGTGGAAGGAAAACGCGAAAGCAAAACGAAATTAACATTATATTGAAAAATATTATGGATCTTGTGTGAGTTATACCAATATTATTGCTTCAATAATATTGACCTAGCCTAAAGAGCTCCTAGAGTCCAATGAGGTTTTTACCGAGACCAAAATCTGCTGTTTTGGCGATTTACTTTTCCTGGACATTAAAAGACTAATGAACTGATTCAAGGCCTTTTTATGAAAATGGCTATATTTTTTGATTTGATTGTTGGTTTTTTCTAATCCTTTAAAAAGCTATAAAAAATTTATTTCGATTTTTTAGGGGTAATGTATTATAATGACCACTCACATTTTTATGTAGTGATCATAGAGGTCTTGTAAAGGTATAGTTCCTAATATTGAAAGATGGGTTTATAAAAAAATAACGTTTAAAAGAAATTTTGATCACAAATATCATGAATTCTTCACAAAATTGCAAATGATTATCGGGATCATCCTCGTTTAACTCATGTATCAGCTGCAATTTGTATGGATTATATAATTTTCTTTTTAAAATAATTTTACAACGGAGGATTGATCTGCATTGAAATTTCTAGCAAAATCCCTAGTAGAGGTCACTAGAAGTACTGAGATTTTCTTCAATAACCTCCAGTAAAATTTTTAACTTCGTTTCTTTATTTACTTTAGATCGGCCTTGCCGAGACAAATCTTCTTGCATTTGAAGGTCTATTCAAATTTTCTTATTTAAAAAAATCATTGATGACTTCATTGGGATATCACCTATCATCAATATTTCTTATCCCAAAAGAAAGAATTGAATTAATTTAAATTGGCCTACTCGAGCGATTTTCTCAAAAAAAATGCAGCAGTTACACTGCGCACCCAGGGGGCCTTGTCCCCAAAATTAATAAAAATGAGAAAATTCTTACTTAGATAATTTAAATTATGAATTTTTTTTTTATTATTTTTTGAGAAAATCCTTGTGCACAAAAATTTTTTAAGGTGACACACCTACCCCCCCCCCCCCTCCCCCGTCGTCAAGGTTTTTTGCCTTACAACTCCGTTGCCCCCCCCCCCCAAAAAAAAATAAAAAATAAATCCTGGGTGCGCCACTGAGCAGGTTATGGTTTTTTCCTAACTTTATCATCCCCACATATGCTGCAAAATTATGGAATGAATTCATAAAACTAAAACCATCGATTTTCCGTAAAAAAGTTTAGTATAAAAGTTGTTTTATTTAAAACGAGAGTTGTTACACTTGTTATTGTTTTTTATTTTAAATTTGTTCCAAATGCCATTTCTAGGTCAAAATTGTTTTTTTTTTATTTCTCTTTGAAAAGCAAACAACTTTGAAAATAAATTTAAAATAAAAATGGTTGTAATAACTCTCCCATTAAATCAAAAGAATTTTATCCAAAACTTGATACGGTTTTAATAAATTTATTCCATTAATTTGCCCCTCATCAAAAATAGAATTTTTGGAAATATTGATATTCTACTTGCAGTCTATCGTATCAATAAAAAATTGCAATACGAAATCAACTTTCGTCCTTTTTGAAGTTAGTTAAAATAAAAACACCTTCTCGCATACCATAAATCGGTAACAACTTTCAAAAATTACATGATCGTAAATACGAAATGGCAAAATAATAATGTTTTAAAATTTTATAATTTATGATTCATTACATTTTATGGTAAGTATTCAAATTGTTAGTCATCTTCTGTCTTATAATTCGCAATGACTCAAATGATGGACATCCAGGAGCTATTTTTCAATTGGTTTGATGTTTCTTTTTTTATTGCAAAAATTTTTTGGCGCTAGAAGAAGAAACAGGAAATAAATAGATAGCCTGAACTACTTGAGATATTATAAAATGAACAAAATATTTCCAACGCATTTTTCCAATAACAAAAATTATACCTATTTGCATTACCATTCAAATATAAAGTGTCCTCGTCAAAAAAAAATCTTGTATTAAATTGGAAAACTTTTTAAAACGTGTATGGTTTATTCGATTTTAAGATATTCAAAAAAAGATTAATATTAATCTTATTTAGTACAAATTTCATTTCTCTTTTATTGTTGCCACAAAAAAAATCGTTACTTAAAACTTTAATATATGTCACTTCATTTCACTTTTTGTCAACTTAATCTCTGATTCTTTTATAATCTTAATGGACTACATTCTAAAAAAAAGTCGTGCAGAAATAGCAAAGGCTTTAGCTTAATTTTCTGCATTTACCATCGGCAAAGGAGTAGAAAAGTATTGTTGAGCCTAATTGCAATTATAAATTTAAAGCACTCGCTCTAGAAATAAAGTAGGCTACATATACTACGAATTCAGAACCCGTGAAATAACTTAAATAAGTCATTTGTGGGGCGCTTTTTATAAACCAAATTAGCTCACTTAGTACAATAGTAATGAATATACTTATGTATAATAAAATTAAATGTTGCTTAATTTTTTGTCAATTAATTTCACGACTGCTAATCTAATAAAGTTAATATTTTTTGTAAGCCAAAATCCATTAATTTAAATAGTATGTGTTTCCACTTGAATAAGTTTCGCACATACTTTTACATATTAATTTAAGTTAAATTAAATTATAAATTAAGAAAAATAGCAATAACGTTTTTTTTTTCTTAAGTTTAAAAAAATAATCTTAGTTTTTTGAATGGCTTGTATGCCCTTCTTGAACCTGAATTATTTCATATATCAATCCTCGCATTTAGCACAATCTAGATCAGAATTGTTAAAAATATTTAGTAGTTGCTATATTATGAGCTTCTTCATAAATTTGGGGATAAAATTTTGACCCAGAATTCAGTATACAAGTCTTAATCAGAGTTTATTCTTTCATATGATATTACTATTTGTATGGCTCAATGCTTATTCCCGTAGTTTGTTTAATAAAAATAGGTAAAAACCCATATAATTTTGTAGACTCTTTTTCCTCTCAACTCTCTGTTTTATGGGGTCTTTTTTTAAATAATTTAGGCTATCAATCTACGTAAATTTCTTACATTTAGGTATAAGGTACTTGTAATTACAGTAGGTGAGTTAAATTAATCTCGTTATAATCCAATTTAAATTAGCGTTAATTAACAAGGAATAAATTATAAAGAAACAATGCAACTTTCAATTTTAGTAGGTTATTAGAGTGCATTAAGTTTTTGCAATTAGTAGACAAGCTGATCATAAGGTTCCATCAGAATTAATTAACAAGTTTGAAACTAGTAAGAAATTATTAAGCAAATCTGCTTATGACATTTTTAATAGGAGATTATAACTTATTTTGACAAATTGAAATAAAATTCCTCATATTTTAATATTAAGTGGACATGTTTATACTAAAAAATTTACCCACGGTAAAGTAAACCTAATTATGTGCGCAAAGGTGCCGCAATTTTAGTGAACCCATCTGATTTCTCTTATAAATATACAAATTATGTTTCTAAATATGGAGAAATAATAATGAACAAGGCTTAAAATTCCAGACGGTATTTACAAACTGAAAGTGACCAACACGCCGATAAATGTTAAACAAAGGTCAAATCGTTTCCTTAAGATTATTTATGAATTAAATCAAAAATATCCGCAACTTCAAAATTTACTTCGATTTTTATTTATCACACATTTTTACATTAAATTCACGGAAAACTCATCGCAGAAAATTCATCGCAGGAAAATTCGGCACGAGTAAAATTTTCAGCGAAGTAACTCATCGCCAGAAAACTTTCGCAGGAAAACTCATCCTATGGTAAATTTGTCGTAAGAAAATTCATCGAATGAACATAATTTAACGTATACATTTTCCTTAATTAATACGGACACTCAAGTGCAATGAACCACATTAACTAATTTATAAATTTTGCACAGACAGCTATTCAGAAGTAAATAATTTTAAAAATTTTAGGCTGGAACCAAAAAAAATAAATTTTTTAATAGCTCAATCAGTCGAAGCGATAGGTACAGGGTGAGCTAAAATGATTGTGGTCAATTCAAATTTCCCGCCTAAAAATCTGGGGAATTTGTTTGCTTCAAGTTCATAGTAACACAAAATCATGTCAAAATCAAAACAAAGTAACTAGACTTCACAAAAGCAGAGGCTTAGGTGTAATTTTTATCGTTGTGTCAAAACTTCAGATTTTAGAATTTCGTTATTGTGGCTTCTATTTCATAAGCGTCAATTTTTATCAAAATTAATTTTCTTAAATCTTTGTTTTGTGTTAGCATCTGCCTCGAAAATGAAGAAAAACATTTTCAATATTTCAAATTAGAGATTTTGGAAAAAAATTTGCTACGCCATTGGATTACTAGGAGATTTTCATTTTAAGATTTCAGTTGTACCAAACCTGTGTATTTGGTTGCCTACATATCAAACCACAATCATTTTAGCTCACCCTCTAGTAACAGTATTTTGTAGGGTAAAGGACGATGCATTTTCTATGCGAAGAATTTTCCCATTTTCATGCAATAATCTTTCCGCGATGAATTTTCTTACAATGAATTCTCTCTCGATGAATTTTAACCGGGATAAAATTTAGCCCCGATGACTTTCCAGCAAGATATAATTTTACCCGGTAATGGTAAATATCTACAAGTCTAGATTAAAATTTAAAATGTTTCCAACTTTCAATTAAAACTGTGCATGTACCTACATACTACTAATTATGGAAATACTTAAAAAAATAAAATTACAATAATAAAAATAAAAATGAAAATGAATGTGAAAACCTACATATAAAAATGGTAAGAACTGTAAGTAGAGTTGATAACGGTTACGCTGTACGTTTATAATGCTTAATAAAAGTAAAATAAAATATTTACTTTTATAAATTCAAAAGGATTTGCTTTCACAATGCTATAAACTTCCACAGACATTAAATTTGTAAAGTAGGTAATGTTTTTTCATCCGAGAGTCGACTTATCCAGTGCCGATATTTCCTCCCCCGGACTCGGATAAATAAAAATCAAGAATTGGAGCGAAACGAAATAGTGCTATCGCTCTCTTAAAGTTTTGCCATCCTTTTTTTAAGTTTTGATGCGTGTCTATGTAGAGATGTACCGGTGGTGAGATATCCAGTGTTCATATATCTGGTGGTGAAATATTCGGTGCTAGTTTATCGAGTGCCGAAATATCCGGTGCTGATTTATCGGGTACCGAATTATCCACTGCCGATTTATATGGTGCTGGATTGTTCCAGGTACGCAATTCCAATTACCTAGGAGACAGATATACATATACCAGAGGAATCAGACCATATTTTTGATTCGTGTCTACAACAAAATTCAATGAACACAAGTTGAAATTTCAAATAATAATGTTATATACCCCATACTATTCCGTTGGATTTCAAACTTATCCAACACTCTAGAATTCTAGTCGAGCAGAAAACGGCGATAGCCAAGGAGCTATAAACATTATGTACATCATAGAACTAATATAAATGGAAGCAGTAATTCTGCTGTCATTCGATGTTTTGTCAAAGCCAAAATAAAAGGGTGGGCAATGTCACTTTCAAAACGCTTTTATTAAAATTGTCGTCACTTTATAAGTTTGGTTTTACACAAAATTCATTGTTTATGAAATACAGGTAAACGTCGTTTTACGTCGAGGTTCCGTTCCGAGAGACACCGGCGTAAAAAAAATCGGTATAAAATGAACACACATTTTTCGGACAATGTTTGGGTTCTGAATCACTATTGTCGCCCATAATGAAACTACAAATTGAATATTCTTTTAATTTTATAATAAACATAATCATATCTTTTTATTTTTCTTAAAAACAAAACAAAAACTAAGTCGGAAAATCCCACGCCGGCACCGAGCGGCATAATTGTGAATCGGCGTAAATCGAACCGACGCAAAACGAAGTTTACATATACGTAAAATCTTATGGAATCTTGGCTTCAAGATCTGTCATGATTTTTAGTTCTATAGTTCGCATCGGTTCCGGAATATGTTTAACCATCGATTCTGGAACATTGTGTAAAGGTACCAGCCGAAAATTAATATACAAAACCAAATAAATGAAGATCTAAACATTTGGATTTACTTCTATTTTTAGCTCTGTTCTCTAATGCCGTTAAAAGCCGAAATCAGTAAACACTAGTGTTAACTAGTCAAAACTAGTAGTAACTAAAAACGTTTATTAAAATTTTTAACGAGTTAATCCAAACCAACGAAATTCATTGGTAAAACCTGAATAAATTGAATTTTAACATTTCGGGTTTTAATCAAAACTAGTTTTACCTGATCATTTATTTGTTGAAACTAATTTTGGGCTAAGAAACTAGTAAAAACTCGAAATTCAGAACATTATTTGATTTTGAATGCTCTTTTAAAATGTTTTTTTGAATTCAATACCCTGTAATGAGCGAGTGTGATGAAATATTTTTGCGATCTCTCCAAGACCTTTGACTCTGTTGTGTACGATATCCTACTTGAAAAATGTAGTCAATATAACTTCACTTCAGAAAGCGTAAAGCTCTTAAAATCCTACCTGATTAATCGGGAAAAGTACGTAGTCAAAGAACAGGAAATATCTAACCTGGGCAATGTTGTCTTAGGGGTGCCTCAGAGTTCAGTCCTAGGACCATTGCTTTTTCTCATTTTCGTGAATGATCTGACGGCTGCGGTCTCTGGATCGGAGGTCATCCAATTAGCAGATGATACAACAATTATAAATAAGCACGTAAACAGAGAGGGATTACTGTATGCAAAGGAGGAAACACGGACAAGGGCTGAACAATGGTTTAAAGCAAATAAGCTACTATTAAATAAGAGCAAATCAGTAAAACTTATCTTTGAAACTAAAGTCACAAAAGAAAATAATCAATGTGTAAAATTCTTAGGAGTTAATATTGAAAGAATTTTTTCATGGGAGACCCATATTGAGGGACTAGTGTGTAAGATTTCCAAAAATACTTACCTAATAAGAAACTTAAAAGAATAAATTGGTTTGAATACCCTATGGACTTGTTACCATAGTCTTGTAGCTTCTCATTTATCGTACGCTGTTCTTACATGGGGTCACTCATGTCATGGCATTAAGTTGCTAAAAGCGCAGAGGAAAGTTATTCGAATAATCACAAACACCTCCTATCAAGCAGATGTTAGAGACAAATTTATGAATTCCAAAATACTCACGTTCCCTTGTATTTATATTTATCAAGTATTAATCTACAGGTTTACAAACATAAACATGCATGAAAAAGGAGTGACGTGCATACTCAAAATAGGCGCCAAAGAAATCTACTGGACTGCGAGTTAGTAAGAAATAGAAATGATAGATATGCGATTAATTACTATGGACTATGGACCGCGATTTTTTAATAAACTCCCAAGTAATTTAAAAAAGTTAAATAATATAAATACATTTAAATAAACTATTAAAGACTTATTAATTAAAAAAGCTTACTAGTCAATAAAGGAATTCCTTAACGACTGATTTTAGATTTTCTACTGTATACTTTTAATGAGTAAACTACACTGCGTTGTTCTAATGTCGAAAATATTGTATTGTAATTATTGTAGTTTTAAAATATAATTGTATTATTGATATTATATTGATATTGTTTGTATGACGTTTGTAATGAACCTGTGGTTTTAATAACAAATAAAGATATTATTAGGTATTAAAAGACATTTAAAAAAATATTTCTACATAAGAAATATTGTTACAGGCGTCTTTAACAATACTTTAAAAAAATAAAAATTAGACACGTCTCAAAATGTAGGTATTTTCGGATGGAGGCAGTAGATCTTTTGATATTATATATTTTATAATAAATAAATAAAACAAAAAATAAATTTATATTTTAATAAAAATTAAGGGTTTATCAATCTGATGAAAAAGTTTCGTATGTACCACTATTTTTTTTATTCTGTAAGCAGTTACAACAATTTTATTTTTTTTTTATTTTTACGCCATATTGCCATAACTTCTTAAGAGCATCTTCCTAGACACCCACGATAAATTTTCCGTTGGAGATAATAACAAGCAATAGAAAATCCATCCCACTTTTCTGGAGCTTCTTTACAAATTATGACCAAATAACTGATAATTATTGCGAATCCTTAGAGGACGCGCGAGTTTGGGAGGAAAAATTGTGAAAAATCATGAAATCGAGCATTAGTTCTGCAGTCATAACTCAAGTTTCCCTCGTTAGATTTTCAATTTTTTTTTCAGATTTATAATCTAAATTGATTAGGCTACATCCTGCCAGAGAGTTACTTTCTGTAACCTAGCACAAAATTAATTAGAGGGGTCCAAAGTTAAGGTACTTTTAGATCATTATATTTTCTTTTTGTACATTCTCCATTTTTTTTTCCTTCTGGCAAGAATTAAAGAAATGACTTCTAAATCATCTACAAAAAAATTATACAAAAATGTTGTTCGTACTAGCTTTTATGACTGCAGAACTAAACCACTATATTTTTCGTTTAGGAAATTGCTCTTAAGGAGTCGAAAAAAATACTAGTCCATAAGAATAAAAACCCAAATAAATTTTTGCGTGTAAATAAATGGGACACCCTAAATCTTTCTCCAACTTTGTTTTGTTTTAAAATACGCTCTATTAAAAACTACAAAGAGAACATACTGATACTATTTAAAAAAATAGTTGGTTACTTTAGCAACAAAATAGAGAAAGATATACAAAAACTAAAAATGTCAAAATATGCACTGAATTTAACTGAAAATCTTTTTTTATGTAACTCTTTAAATTAAAAGAAGTTACAGCTATTATAGTTATGGAGTAACGCTCTCGTTACACTCTGTATGTGAATATTTTTAAAAATATTGGCAAACCTTTTTTAACAACTCTTTGAAGATCTTAAGAAAATTTAAGTTACTTTTACATATTTATTTCAAAATATTTTTTTTCAAAGTATGGTAAGATAATAAAAATGTCACTAAATTATTATATGGATGTGACAAAACATACTTAATATAGAAATGGTTTACTGTTATGGATTTTTATGAACTGATAAAAAAACAAAAAAATAAAAATTTCTGCTTAACTCAAAAAATTCAGAATACTGACTAGGTATTTTGTTTTTTCGTAAAAACGTTTTAATTTTTTATAATTTTTACCAACAAAATGTAAGTTTAAAGAGGATAATCAGATTAATCATTTGAGATTATTGAGATTTTTATATGTATACCTATAAATTGAAGTTCCCTACCTTGTTTTTAAAATATAATTGGTAAAATTTACGATCCAGTCAACTTTTCTTTCAACAATTTTTGCTCTAAAAGAGAAAGCATATTTTTCAAAATTTTAAATCATTTTATTTCATTAAATAGTTCGCAAAAGTCAAAGTCCTGTCAGTGATTTATAACCAGAAACTTTTTCGCTTTAGGCAAAAGAGCAAAGTGCTAATTGGAGACTTCTCATTCACATAGTGTTCTCTTCTGATCGTTATCAGATCCCTAATTTCTAATTTCTGATGCAATTAAAGAAAATATTAAACTATGTAGTACTTAAATGAATTTTTTATAAATGACTATTAGTAATGAATGTTATCACATATTTGTTAAAAGAATGTATTGCAATTACGACATATTATAGCTTTAAGATTAAATGTGAAAGGGTTAATTAAATTTTAATAAACTTAACCTCGTGTTAATTAAAATTGAAGCAAATAAATCTGTCGGTAAACTATTAATTAATTTTAAATCCGAACAGATTGTTAATAGAAAAATTCAACAATACTTTCCTAACAGCACGCATCAAATATGTATAAACTTTCACTTAAACATATTTATCTGATGCGCTCTTGCTTTGCTAACAAACTATGAAGTTTTAATGAAGCGTTAACTCCTTTGTCGAAACTAAAATAAATTATTGAAAGTGCTGAAAACTTTTCTCGCACTTTTCTAGAGATAAACACAGGTTACATTTGTAATTACGTTTGTTTTTTATTTGAACATGTAAGACCTTTTTATATTTAGGTGAAAGCTTATTGATGTTATTGACATCACTTTCTTTTAATCAAATGCGTGCGATTGGAATCTCAAGAATTTTAGCTCAGATTGTGGGATGGTTTCATTATTTATTGTGCAATAGAGTATAACTAGCAACTGACCATATGTGGAATAGTATGCCTCAGGAATAGTATGCCTCAGGAATAGTATGCCCCTGGAACCCTCTATGTCCCAGGAATAGTATGCCCCTGGAACCCTCTATGTCCCAGGAATAGTATGCCCCAGGTACCATCTATGTCCCAGGAACACTCTATGTCCCAGGAATAGTATGCCCCAGGAACCCTCTATGTCCCTGGAACCCTCTATGTCCCAGGCACCCTCTATGTTCCAGGAATAGTTTGCCCCAGGCACCCTCTATGTCCCAGGAATAATTTACCGCAGGCACCCTCTATGTCTCAGGAATAGTATGCCCAAGGCACTCTCTATGTCCCTGGAATAGTATGCCTCAGGAACCCTCTATTTCTCAGGAATAGTATGCCCCAGGGACCCTCTATATCCCAGGAATAGTATGTCTCAGGAATCCTCTATATAAGTGGAATAGTATGTCTCAGAAACTCTCTATGTAAATGGAATAGTATGTCTCAAGAAAAAAAGGGACGTTACACGTCTAGGTTACTTTTATTTTCAGTATAGTGAAAGTGTTGAAAATAGTGAAAATGTTGAAAATAGTGAAAATGTTGAAAATAGTGAAAATGTTGAAAATAGTGAAAATGTTGAAAATAGTGAAAATGTTAAAAATTATGAAAATTATGAAAATTATGAAAATTTTGAATTTTAAGGATTTTATGAATTTTATTAAAATTATTAATTTTATGAATTTTAGGAAAATTATAAAATTTATAAAAAAATTTGCTCTGAAATTTTTACATTTCACAAAAAAATTAATATTTTCGAAACTATTCAATCCAGCAGAACGGTTAATAGCTTGAAATTTACCCCGTCACCTGCCTCACCAAAATGTGTTGAAATTATTATTGTCTGTTGAAAATTCCGTCGTCCAGGGCCGTATTTGTAACAAAATTTTACAAAAACTTTACAATTTTTTTGCAAAAAAACTAATTAACCAATTTTAACCGTATATCTTTTAAATTGCGCCGATTTACGGTGTTTACCTTTGGTAAAAAATTCAAATCGCTAACGTTCATAGTTTTGTAGTAAAAAAATAAAAACCGATTTCCATAAAAAATTTCAAGCCCACAGCCTTAAAAATATTAAAAAAAAAATGTTTCGAATATTTTTAAGATCGACCCCTCAAATGAAAGATATTAAAAAACAAATAAAATCGGGGGGGTAGGTTGCCCCCTACGCCCCCCCAAAAAAAATTTTACACCACAAAAAGTAAAAAAATTATGCAAAAATCGACCATTTTGATGTGACTCGTGTAAAGTCAAATCTTAATCTATCGTCACGAAATATAGTTACTCCGGGTCGCTAAAGTCGGCCCTTTGCCGTCACGCGTATCGATTTTTGAGATTTTGAGCGGCTTCGGAGGAGTTCTTTAATTTACGGGCGAAGGTTTCGGAAAGCGCGTCGTTTTAGTGAAATTTTATAGAAACTTAAATTTTCGATTTTTAAGTGCGACGCGCGAATTTTTGAAAAAATTTAATTGCCTCGCATCGAGAACTTTCTGCTGAATATTTTCCGTTCATTTTTATTTTTCTAAAATGAAAAATAAAAAAAATATTCCGGAAAAACCTCGAAAAAATGGAAAATTTTGAATCGGCTCGCATTCGGTCAATTTTCAAGAGATCGTCATCGTATATAGTTATTCCGGAAGCCGGAACTTGTACGCTTGCCGCTACGTGTAGCGATTTTTAAGGTTATGCGCGGCTTCGGAGGAGTTCTTTAATTTATGTGCGCGCGTCGTCCGAAAAAAAATCGCTTTTTTTGTTTTGACCCTGAATCCGTCCCTGCGGAAATTTTTAAACGAAAAAAATTTTTATTCGATCCGGTTCGTCGTCCTCTTTAAGAATCCGAAGAGAAAGTTGAAAAATTTTGAAAGACTTTTATTTTATTAACGAAAAACGAAAAAAAAAAGTCGTAGGTTCGGACGCGGGGCCTTATTTGACACCTGAGACTGCTTGGGCCGCTAATGGCGCCATATAGGTTCGAAAGAGATTTTAACGCCGAAAACGCCGGTATATGCCGAAATGTCGATATCCGAGGGCACATATTTTTCATTTTCGCTCAAAGTCGAAACTTGAATTTTGGTCATTTTGAAAACTTGAAAATTACGGTCCGGAGCGAAAAAAATTTTTTTTTCAAAATGTTTATAAAAATCAAAAAGGTGGCCAAGGGAAGTATTTTTGTAGAAAATTTCGTAAAAATCGGTCGACGCGTTTTCGAGAAAATTGATAAAAATCGAAAAACAAAAGAAGTCGATAACTCGACTTGGAGGGGGAAATTAAAAAAAAACCCACGTCACGCAACCCTTTGTTCAATTGCGAAGGCGACCTGCCGTAGGGGAAATTTCTAAAAAAATCTCCTGATTTTTAAGAAGTTCCCCCGATGAAATGGTGCCCGTTTTTTGAAAAAATCTCGGATCCGGTCCCGTAAGAAAACGGCGCCCCGGAGCGAAAAAGGCGAGGAATCAAAAAAGTTGCCGATTTTCGAGCGGAAGCGAAAGGAAAAAAAAATTCGAAAATCGGCCGTAACGTTTTCAAAAAATGGTAAAAATAAACTTTTTTTTTCAACACCCCGTATATCGGTCAAATTTATACCTAGCGATCGAGAAAAAATCTCAAAAATTCTACTTTTTCGTTTTAAAAAAGTGTGCGAAATGTCGCTATTTTGACGTTTCGGCAAGTGTAAATTTCAAATAGTACACCAAATAGCTTTAGTATAACTGATGATAAATTAATATTTTATTACATATAAATATATCCAATAAACATTATAAATATAGCTCATTAACTTTATCACTAATAATATACATTTTTTTGTTACAGATTTGTTTTGTTTTCGTGACAATTTTCGTATGCTGCAATACAGAGAAAAAAGTTCCCGTAACAGTGGCGCGCACTGAATTGAAAGTATCTCGAAGTTTAAATCCAGAAAATACACAAACTCTACAAGTTTTAACACGGGACGGTGGCATAGCTCAACTCATAGTCAAACGAAGAGATGCTAAATCCAAAAACCCACCTACAACTCAGGAAAACAAAGAAGTCACTAACTGGATTCCTCTATCTTCAGTAGTTTTCACAACAAACTCGAACGTAAATAAAACTCACCACGAACCGCTTTCATTTCTTAAAGAAAATGCAAAAACAACAAACCAGAAAGTTTCTAACGTAATTGATAGTGATGTGTAAGTTGGATTTACAAATCTTTTCTTTGCAGTTTCTAAATTATTTATTTATTCCAGAATCCCATTCGTGCCTCGACCTGTAACAATTACAAGCGAAGACATTTACGTGAAAAATAATCAAGATAATGCAAAGAGAGGTCGTGCTGTGTCATTAGATCGAGATGGTATTCCAGTTATTCACGGAATTCGTGTACCTGATGATGAAAGTGACAAACATCAAACTTGGAGAAACGCGCGTGTTATAAATGGCGAATTATATCCCTACGAAGATGGTTATAAACCACCGGCTGCTATCCCTGTAGGAAAATTAGTCTACGCCTCAAAAGAAAAAAACGAATTTGAAAAAGTACCTGGTGTTGGACCATTCACGAAAGAAGATAACTTCAGGTTACAATCAGATTCCGAAAAAGACTCTTATCAAGATTACGTACGTTTTGATCGCCATACATTTGGACCTTTCACTAAAGAAGACAATTTGAAATTATCAAACTCAAAACTCATTGATTATATTAAAGAAATTAATAATAAAGAAGCCAAACGCGATTATTTTTCATCTCGGCGTTATAGAGCTGTATATGAAGAAGATGCACCGCAAATGCAGCGAAGAATGTTACAATATCCTGGACATAACTCGTACCCCAACTCTGCCATGTACACCCCAAATACAAAACTAAGCCCAGTTAATCTAAACGAAGGAGTAAGGACACCAGTTCTTCAATACGCACATCCTGAATTAGGAGTGCAACCAGTAAAAATATCAGATGATGAAATAAAAAATGAGTTTTCCAACTATGAACTTAAACCTAATAGAAATTTTGATATTGATAGACAATCACAGTACAATCCCAATAGTGTAGAGTATTATAAGAAAGACGTTTTAAATTATCCTTATGGATCTTACTATATCACCCCCAAACCAGAGCAACCATTTTGGATGAAAATTACTGAAAGTATAAAAGATAACGTGCAAAACGGATTGGAGAGGATGCAACAACTTACTCGACCAGTTTTTGAACCTTTAGTTGAAGCTTCGCAAAAAATTTCGTATAACCTAGGATTATCACATCCAAACCAAGTAAATCAAGTAGCCCAAAAGAAATTAGGAGTTTTGGCACCAGTAAGTGGCAGTGTTATATTACCTGCATTGGGGTTGGTAGCAGGCGGTGCAGCATTAGGATTAGGTGCGGCTGCAGTAGGACACTTTTTAGATCCAGAGCAAATGAGGGCTTTAAATCAAGTCAATTATCCTCAAGAAATATTTGTATTACTGGATGATAAAAAACGACACAGAAGATTTACCAGAAATGTGGTTGATGATATGCAAAATTTAGATGAGGATAAAAGTAGTAATGGATTCGTCCCCGAAATATATTCGCCTCAACTTTGGAGTGATACTCCTTGTTCGAAAAAACTGTTCTGTGAAATAATGGTTAAGCAAAGTGAGGAGAATGTTTTATTTATGGAAAAGAAAATTGATTTACTTCTGTCAAGGTAAGATTTTTAATTAAGTTAGATATAGTCTTTTTTAAATGTTCATATGATTGAAACTTAAAAGTTGGTTATAGTTTTTTTGGGATAACTTTGAGATTTCGGAAAATTCAGAAAATTGCACATTTTATCAAATACCTTTCTCACACATTGTTGTTAGTTACTTTTGTAGAAGTAAATCCTATTTATCAAAAATAACTGAATAATAGACTTGTTTCTTTCATTATACACGTGAATGAAATTGTGTTTCTTGGCCCAGTCAGAATGTCTAGTCAGGTGCGGTCATTTCACAACTCGCCAGTGTTATAATTCATTACCAATGTCTAGGTCGGAGTGAAAGTAAAGAATGTAAACCTTGGAGCGAACGGCATTCCTCTGCCGTACACCATACCCGGCTACAAGAGGAATGCACTTTTTTATTTAGAGTGATCCCTTTAATTTTTCGTATTTATTGCCAAAATTAATATGTATATGCAAATTTCATTGTGTATCATTGACATCGAGAAAATATTTGTTAAGAAAGGTTTCTTTGGATTTTCATTTAACATTACTTCATTTTAAGCGTTCACTTTAGTTTAATGTTAAAAATAATTCAAATTATACTTTTTTCAATTTTTGACTACTGGGAAACATTATTGTGATTCAAATACTTTCGTTGGTTAGATAGGTTTTATTAATTCGTCCTTATAAAAATTCAAGGTATACTGGGAGGAATGATCAAAATTTTTGGAGGTGATAAATAATAAACAAATGGAATAAATAAGTCATTTGCCTTATTTTTTGTCAAACAAATTCTACATGTAACCATTGAGAATTGGACGTGTTCATATAAACTTTTTTTACTCAAAATAGTATACCAGGTGAAGATGCTTTGACCCATTTGAAGATAAAAAGTAATAATATTTTTTCGCCAAAATGCTCCATTTTGGAAATACCGGGTGTTAAACTTTCATTTTTTAACATCTATGTTTCTAAAGATAGTTTGCTAAAATTTTGTACATAGCTCACTTTTGCCAATCGTGCAGTTTTTAGGGGGTATCTACTCTTTGTACCCTCCTATTTTCTGTAATTGACGCCACTGTTCAATATAAAGACAAAATTTTACTTTCTCGGATTTGCCTAAAACTTTTTTGAACTCTAAGTTATTACTCAACGTCGTTTAATAATTGTTAAATTTTTAAAGTAAATAACGTCAGGAAAGATCGACCGTTTCTGGACCACTATTAAAAAAGTTAACCGAACAAAAAATTAGTTTTGGGATTTGGGAATATGCCACCAAGTAAAAATAGATCCATAGAAGCGTACAAATCTCCAGAGGTTTGGTTATCCATGGTTATAGACAGGTAAAAGGTAAAGTCTTACTAAAACCAAACTATGGATAATCAAACTTCTAGAGATTTTTAGACTTCTATGACTACAGCTAGTCTGGTTTTTCTCCTAAGGTTATTTGGAAACTTTTTAAGGAAAAGGAACATGTCGAATTCACACTAACCTAAAATTCCAAAGAAGTTTCATAATTTTTCCAGAATTATCATAAACTGTTATAATCGGGTAAGTTTTGAGTTTATTCTCGAAAACAGAAAAAAATATTGGGACAACAAAAAATTTCAAAATAATATAGAAGTCAATTGAAGTATAAGCATTTGTACCGTACTGCACCGTAAAATTTAATTTGAATTTTCGCAGTTTTATTCAATGGTGATTGGTAAAAGTTAGCTTTCAATGAAATTTCACCAAATTAGGTTTAGAAATATAGAAGTTATTTATTTTTCTTTTTGATCTTTAAATGGGTCAAAGAATCTATTTCTGAAGTTAAGGACACAAGTTTAGAAACACCTTGTATAATAAAGTTCAACAAAACATATTTTATTTACTTACACATTTTTCAGTATCACTTCCAGATTTACCGGTTTACATTCCAGTTTTTGTTTAAAACAGTTTTAGAAAATAAGTATGTATGTGGTGTTTTTTAAATTTTTTTTGAAAATTAAAAAAAAAAACGAGTTTTTTTTCATATTAGAATTGTGAAAATCGAGCACAAGCAAATTGTTTTGTCCCCTCATATGGGGTACCAAAATAATCGTTCTTTTAGAAAAACCAAATAACCAGGGATCGTTACGTTTAAAAAAGGAGAGTGTAGGTATTTTATAATTTTTATCAACTTCTTACAAGCAGTTTTTTTATTTTTAATTTAAAAAAAATATTACAGGCATAATTATTCTCAAATTGTTTTAATTTATGAAAAAATAGGGTGTTACATTTAAAAAAATAAAATTAATGCAATTTCCGGCATAACCGGAAGTGATACGCAAAATATTTTTAGTGGATCAAATGTGTTTTTTTGAACCATATCATAACATAGTCAAAGGGCCATGTTGGATTTTTTGCCAGAAATTGATATTTACTCACAGCTGTGAAAGTAAGAATTATTTGCACTGTTGCCATTTAGGGATGCTGGTTGGGCCCAAGACCCCATATAAAGTCGAAAAAGTCCTTTCAAATATTTATTTTCATAAATAAAGAAATTATAGAGGTGACCCATGTTTCGCTTATACCCGGTATACTAAAACCTCCAGAATTTTGGCCATTACTCCTGGAATACCCTGTATTTAAAATAAAATAATACAAAATACTAAGCATTTGCAATGTTCATTGCAATATCCTTCAAAACGAGGTAATTGGTAGAAGTCAAAGATTTTCCTCTATAACTTTTTATTACATTAAAAACTAAATTTAAACATGTAAATATTGTAAATAGTTTTAAAGTTCTAAACAAATTTTGCTCTAAAATTTAAACAATTAACTCCTATACCAAAATTTCGAATTTTAAATTTGACTATTACTTCACAAAATTAAAAGTTCAGAGTATATTAATTAAAGTTGCAGATACGAGGTCTCACTTTTGGTAGTCCAGCATAGCAGTAGTTCATCATACCAGTGGTAAAAACAATCTGGGTCAATGCAGAGACTGTCAAAACAGGGTGTCGAATTTTCGAGTCTGGGTTCTTGTTTATTTGAAAAGATACGAAGTCGGCTAACATGAGGCAAAGTTGCTTATTTTTGAAGTTTCTATTTACCCGATAAGAAGCTTAGTTTTTAAAATAAGTATTGCAAAAACATTGAAATTTCATTGAAATAAGAAAAAAACTTCCTCGTTGAAAAGAGACAAAACATTGTTTTTGTTACAAATTCGCTTGATTTTCTAATAAACAAATTTATTCGAAAATGGTAATTTTCCGTTTTTTGCCTTACATTAGAAGCTCGATAACGTGAATATTCGTTAAAAATATTAACAAAAACTTTTCGCTTCTTTAACAAGATTTTTCTATAAAAACTCACCAACATGAATGAAATTCACTCGATAATGCGATTTGTAGAACTTGTATCGTTCATGATTATAGTAATTTTTTTGTTTTCATTATTTTTATTTGGTAAATATTTGTGAATTTGTAATAAAATTATATCAATTAAAACATCACCCCTAATGTGGTAAGTCATTTTTTTTTGGATAATTAATCAGCACAAAAATAGCTACGCAAGTTTGACAAATTTAACCGACTTCGTTTCTCTTCAAATAACAAAGATCCATTGCTCAGCCTCTAAAATCCCGCACCCTGTACAGTACAGTTTAAAACATAAATCTAAAGGACTTACAAAGTAATCAAAATAATTATCCTGTCTATCAATACACGGGCATTATTACGATATCATTTTGAAAATTGTAATGTACAACTGAGGATAGTCGCAAAATTGTTTGCAAAACGTACACTTTTCCCTACCTAAAGTGATTTCGAATGACGTTTTTAGTTGGTTAGTGGTTTACCAAAAATTTTACATCGGTTCATTAACTTCTTCGGTTCTTATATTCCCAGAGATAATAGAAGATAGTACATACTTCTGTATATTCCCATTCGAACCGATAGAAAGAGATGGAGTGAATATTTCATATTTCGATTAACCAAGCTTAAATTGGCTTGTACCAAACGATCTATGATGTCAAAAATTAGTCATTCGAAGGAGGTTGGTTCAAGTATGACAGACCAATCTGGGATCCATAGAGGAACCAAAGTCATTCGAAATCGCTTTTAGTAAACATTAATTATTTGGCATTTGTAAAAAAAAATAAGAATAAAATCCGTATTGACATTAAAATTGAATTCATTTTTATTATACAATTTGTGCTGACCATCCTCTTTATAAAAAATTACTAAACACCTGCTCTGAATAAATTTAAGTATATATTTTATCTTTCATCTTACAATTTTAGTAAAATTATAGTAATAATCGTTAAATACCAGCGAAAGTGGTAACAAAAACTCACATACAATAGTTTCAGTAATCTCACGAAACAGAGTTGTCTCATTTAAGTGATAATTAAGGGGGCATTCCACTCGTGTTGCAGCATATGAAGAGTTGTTCTTTGTAGAAAGTAATAGCCACTTGCATTATTCCAACACACGCGCGACCGCTCTGACCGTAAGAAATGTAGGTCAGAGAAAGCATTTCTACGTGTTTTGCCAGCTCATCCTTTAATGCGATTTTATACATAATTAAAGCACCTGATGCAGTTTTAGAAAAGCCTCACATATTTTAAATTATTTTCCTTTATTTATTATGCAAGGAAATTAAGATAAGGTGGTGTGGGGTAAGTGCATACCGCTTTTTGCTGCAGTTGGCTTTGAACCTATGTATTAATCTGCTATAATAATAACATTTTTGTGATCAAACGATTGCATAGTTATTGCTGTTTTGGTTGATTAGAACATCAAATTTCTATTTATTTTTTAAATGCTTTGATACCTTATGTCATTTGATACGGGGCAAGAGCAGAATTTTAAATAAACCTTCTGTAAAATACTTTTTACCGCATTAAGATAGTCATGTTGTTTTCCCTTATGAAAGGGGCAATGTCTAGGTCGATCATTTCATATTAACCTAATCCCGGTTTTCCGTGGAAACAAAACAGAAAGTCCAAAAATATACAAAACTATGAGTTTTTATAAACATTTCGAAGGCTTGTGTATTTAGCACTGTTTCGGTTGTGTTTTTCATTTTCCACTCGACAGCTATATCTTAAAAAGGACTCGACTCGCTTCTAGTTTCTACTCAGAGGTGGAAGTCTGTAACCCTAACGAGTTAATCTCGGTTGTCAAATTTTCACGTTAGCTGAGTCGTTAGTTACTAGTTTTTGGTAGTCTATAACACCTAACGACTTACGAAACGGGACGAAATTACAACCGACAAGGCTTACAACGTTGCCGACATTATTTTACGAAATTTGTCTATGGTTTAGCAGTTTTTGAACGCATTTTGAATAAAACACACAAACTGATTTTGGCATGTAATTGATTGACGTAAAAAAATAACAAAGTTTAAACAGTTTGAAGTGGTCTTTTTAATAAAAACAATAAACTAGTGTATAGTCTTTGTAAATGCCTTGTTCCAGTTTTAAGCGTTCTGTTATTTGAATTTGTAGCTTAAATTGACATTTTTCATAGTACCTATAATTCTTCAATATGGTTAGGAAATAGAAATGCGCATCCAAAACCACATATCTATATGCTTCAGTTATGCTCTAGCACTTTGAGAAAGGGTGGAAAGTAATTTCTCGATTTCAACGATTTTTTCGGCGAAGGAACGATATAAGTCAGGAAGAGGTCGATCTTCGGATTTTGCTGTCTACGTCCTTCTAGCGGTTATGGAGGAGGACAAACGTTGCACCTCTAGAACACTGGCTGAGAACTTAAATATCGATCATTTTATCTCTGTAAATTCGGCAAGATGTGGAAATTAACCGGATTTTCCCGCACAAGCTTATTCATACAATAACAAGGCCCAAAGAATTCGAATTTTTACCTATTTGCTCCAGAAAAAAATGGCGAAACCGCGTAAAAAAGAATTAAGAAGAAGACATGAAAGTAGAGATAAGTCATTTTGGCTGCATGGTAAAATTGTATTCTATCTACAATGTGATTAAGCTGCAATCTTCATTTGTATACCTAGATTAAATACTACATCGTAATTTCATCATGATTATTTTTTAAATAAATTTACTAATTTTTCCATGGCATTTATATGCCTTTCTAGAAGTTTATAATTTTCTTTTAGTAATTTTTATTATTATTTATTTTCATTTACGTTAACAACGCTTCAAACACGGTTGCCTCCCCTCAAACGACTGAATCTCGTTATCAAAAACACATTACTAACGAGATTTAAGCTTACAGACTACCATTTTTGTCAATCTCGGTTAGGAACGAAACTAATGACGTCAAAACAAACAAATAATGACGTGCTAACGTGAAAAGTCGAGACGTTAGCTGTTACAGACTTCCACCTCTGGTTTGGTTCGTGGAAATAACAAGTTGATGTTTTGCTGGCATTGTGTTTACATGTTTACGTATCTCCGGTGGAAGTCAGTCAAAACTCGTCACCATGACTAATTCAACAAACGATTTTTTCGTTGTACGAAAACAATCGCCTATCTTACAGACTTCCATCTCTGGTCTCTCATATCAAGCTGTAGATTATAAGTAAATCTGAAATTGAAAGAAAATTGAAGAACATAATTTCTCAGTACCAGTGGTAATGAAGAAACTTCAAGAAATTAATGAAATCCGGAGCGGATCAGTAGATTAAGACAAAACGCTTTGAATTTTATAACCCCGGACCCCAGAAACCTTTCTTTAGACTCCAGACTACTGTACAAATCAACCAATAAGAAATCTTTCTCCCAAAACAAATAGTTTTTCGACTCGAGTTCAATTGAAAATGACTGGAAACAACTTAGAATTGTTTTTCATGTTTTTATCGGTGTAAGTCTCGTAAATTATTTGACATTTGGCCTATGGACATAGACTTTTATCATTTATTATCCCTACAGGAAAAAGTCCAAAATAATTAGATCGGGACATCTCGCTGTCCACTAAATTGATTCCCGCCGCCCTATCCATCTGGGAAATATGAGAAAGATATTGACGGACTTTTATGCCAAGCCAAAGTGGGAAGAAGAGAAGGCCCATCTTTTTGAAACCAAATATTTTGATCAAGGATGTTGGAATATTTAGAAAAAGGAGTACAAAAATTAGCACTATTCAATACGCAAATAAATAAATATTGAACAGCAGTCAGGTTCTTATTCAAGAAGTAGGATCTAGGATCCCATTAAATCTCGTCCAATCATTCCTACCCACGCATTTAATTTAACTTCGCGTTCACCAAGAGCTTCTTGAATCCAATGAAGTTTTTCCCGAGAACAAAATCTGCTGGTTTGTCGATTTATTTTTCCAGGACATTGAAAAGTGGCTACATAAAAAAAAGTTTTTTAAATAATTAGATTTTCATTACAATATGTCAGTTCGTCACAAAATTGCAAATGAGTATCGGGATCGTCTTCGTTTAGCGTTTAGCTCATGTATCAACTGCAATTTGTATGCATCACAATTTTCTTTTTAAAATAATTTTACAACGAAGGATTGATACACATAGAAATTTTTAGCAAGGTCCCTAGTACAAGTATTGGGCTTTCTTCAACCTTCAACTTCCAATAAAATCGTTAACTTCGCTGCCTTGTTTATTTACGCAGTTATGGGTAAATTTGGAGACCAACTTGCTCACTGTAGTTCTTCCAATTGGTGGTCTATTCGAATTTTCTTTATTCAATAATGCATATGCTTTACCTATCTCTCATCTCATTTCCAGCTCTTGATTGCAAGTAGGAAAATTAATACAACAGTTCTGGCATAAACTCGTCAGAACTTAAAAAAAAATTAAGGTAATTAATTTCTCAGTACGAGCGAGAAACAGTGGTGATCTCAGGATTTTCCATCAGCAGGGTATTGCGATTTTTAGATTCTAGCCCCATCTAGTGGAATTTTATGAACTACGCGAAATGAGTAAAAGTCAAAGAAAATTTTACCTTTAAATTTTATACTTGCGCTGATAAAGGGTGAATTTTACCTGTTTCTTCAAAACTATGAAAATGGCTAAGAGCTCAATATTTATTTGTTCTTTCCGAATACTCTAATAAAATGTTTGAAAGTCTTCAAATAAACATTCCAGGGCCGGATTAGTGGCCAAATTTTAGCAATATATTGCGATTTTATTATGGTAAAAAAATCGACCCATTTTCAGCAAACAGTTTTTAAAATAGATCTAATGTTGGTAACCTTGTTAGTTTTCAGAAAAATTGTAAGCTAGGAAAACGTTAATAAGAAATTCTTTAAAAAAACTTTAAATTTACTAATTAAACAAATATGTGCAAAATCCCACAGTCAAAAGTCCTGAAATTTTAAATTTTTTAGAAAAGGTTGATTTCTCAAAAAATGTAGGGAGTAGGTATAATTAATTTAAATATTGGAAAGAGTACCATCAATTAATATATCTTGTCAATGGGGAAAGAACCATCTGACCCCTCGTTGTGTCTTGTATCCGCCAAGGGCGAGAAAGAAATATCAAGAAAATAAAGAACTCCGTTTTAAAGGAAAATGAGCCCTTCTTTAGCCCCAAACCACTGTATAGACCAACCAAAGGCAAGGAATAAGAAATATTCCACTCAAAACATATTTGTGTTTTTTCGACAAAACAGTACTAGAATCTATCTGCTCAGTTTAATTGGAGTTTTGGATATATTTATGTTTTGTTTTTGTTTTTCGGTCAACCCTCTCTATAAAAACTATACTTTAAAAGTAAAAGCGTTGAACAAAAACATGCGCAACAATCTCAAAATGTCGATTTATAATCTTAAAAAAACAATGAATACAAATATTTGTTTATGAGAGCCACTAGATACGCTAGTGCAACCAATATTTTTACATTTTTTTTAAGTAATGTTTTTAAGTTTTTCTGCAAAATCTGGACAAGAGGAAAAATATCTAGAATATAAAAAATATTATTACCTAAATGTGCCCTTTAATAATTCTACATTAAAAATTGTAACACATAAAAAACTGCTCAGTCGTAGTTTAATTAATCTGGTTTATAATTTAGAAATAAATTTGAAAATCTCTAAAGGAAAAGTTAAGATTGTGGTTTACGAAATGTTCGATTTAATGATTTTTTACTTTATTTCTTCCTTACCTTACTCGTGTTTTAGCGATCCGCATTGTTTATTAGTGATTGGCTGATAATTTGCAACGAAGCTTCAGAAAAGTGGGATGGATTGTCTATCCCCTATATTGGGTTTTCCGATGAAAAATTTATCGCGGGCTTCAAGAAAAATGCTCTTATAGGGGTTTATTTTTTAATGCTTATATCTAAAATTTTCGGATTTTATTCAGAAATGCCAAATCCAAATTGAAGTAGTACCAACTTTATTAAACTTCCTTTATTTTTTTAGTCTTATGCATTTCCTAACCAAAGTTTCATCACCAGAAAAATCCACAAAATTTGTTTAAAAAAGTGAACTTTTAACACGATGCATAATGCATAACAGGTCGAAAAATTACAACATCCGTCATCATCAGATGTGTCTCAATAGAGAATAGTGAGTTTCTGGATGTTTTGGTCTTTCGATTCATGTTTTAGGTATAATGGTGATATTCAATATAGTTAATATAGTCGATTTCAATTTTTTAAATTGTTTTTGTTTGTACTTATTAATTAAATGTTTGTATTTTTTCAGAGTACATCCCGTTGTCATGGAGAGTGTTTCTCACCATCTCGAGGATGTGATGAATGCCGTTAAAAGTAAAGACTGCTCTCGTTTTACGTGTCGGAAGAGGATATTGCAATAAAATATGCTATATTTAGCTTAGGATCATTATTTTTAAATAGAGCTATATTATTGTTATACAATTTTATTATTAACACCAAAAACTTTAGATAATTTATAATTATTTATTAAACTTACCATTTAAGATGCAATAATTTATTATTTATACATATTTACAAATTATATAATACCTAGGAATTAAACAATATTTTAAAATTACAGAAATGTTTAGCATTGATACGTATTATACTTAAGGCTATATTTATTTTAATTAAATTTGTTTGCACAAATAAATTATAGACAAATATAGAAATATTTATTGTAAATAGATGATTATTAAATCAAATATTATATTAGATACATACTTTTCGCGTTTTTCAAATCTTTATTTAAAAAAAATCGGTCTTAATACCATTTGTGAAAAATTATTAGTTATTACCTCAATATTTATTTTATTGAGTAACTTATTGTTACTTTTATAATTGTAGAAAGATATGTTAAATTATAACAACTTTTAGTTGTTTTTTGTTAGATTTATAGCTACTCGTTTTCAAATTTATAATTTTCTAAAACATAAACAGGAAGTTTTACTCGCCATTAAATAAAAATTCCTTGTGGTTTTGTATACTATAATCAAGGTGCCTTTAAAAATAATATACTTATTTTATGATGTATATTTTTACTTAATAAATTTGTACTAAAATTGTTATTTATTGTCATATAAAAATAAACATGTTGTTATTTTAAGTGGAATAAGATTTTTTTATCAACTTTATTTGCCCTAGCTAATTTATTAACTTGAAAATGTTGTTATAGGCATAAAACAAAATAAATATAAAAAAATCTTGGAAATTTCAGTTAGCATTAGTGGATAAATTAAAAGAAAGTTGTTAGGTTTGGAGCGAAAACGAATGAATAATTGAAAAGGCACAAATGAACTGCTAGATTTATCTGTACGTAATGGTACTTTAAATATTAGTTCAGATCCTTAATATTGAAATAAGTAAATTAATAACAATGATAATTCGTGGGTGCGCGTGCAAAAGGGAATAAGTCAAAAGCGAATTATTCTATCAAGAAATCAAAAGTTGACCTGTAATGAGCGATTTTCAAAAAATTAGACAAGTTACGTTTTCGTTACTTTATAGCCTGTGTAATATAAAATTCCAGAAGAATCTTGTCATTTTTATTATCAAAAGACTTCAATTTTTGCTTTGAAAATATTACGGGGAATTATTTTTTATCATTTCAGAAAATACTTTGTAAATTAACTTGCTAGTGGAACAAAACACAATACATATTTATGTACAATGACGCGCTAAAATATCGAGGCACAAAAGAAAATATTCTAAAACGATAGCGAGATGTCTTTTGCGTCCTCGATATCCTTCGGCGTCGTTGTACATTAGTGTGCAGAGGATATTGGAGGTACAAGGTACGTTTTTACTGAAGGATATTTTTTTTTATAAAAAAACATTAAGGATAATATTTTTAGCATTTTCGGTTTTACATTATAAAATATGAAATCAATATATTGATCTTAGGATAATTTAAATATTGATTAAGGGCCGATTTATTAACTTTCCAGTAAAGTGTTCAGTACTATTACTAGGGACATGTAAGGTGTCTAACGCACCGATTATTAAATCTACAATAACTGTTTCTGAAATTTTGAGCACGCCTAGACTATAACTTAGAAGGTAAATTTAAAAATGCCATATAATAATCACATTAGCACACGTCAGTGATGACAAACGTGCTAACAACTAATCCAAAATTTCCCAACATTTTAATATTAATTTAAAATTGCTACCTACAAAAAGTGCAAAGTAGAAAAAAATAGTAAAAAGAACTCGTCGATTAAAATACGACTCGTTAGAAAAACCTACCTTATGGAACTTGTTCTTTAAGATAATATTTTTTTCTATTTTGGGCTATTTCACCGTTTTAAAATGAAATATGATAGTTTAATTAAAATTTCAGAAACTTTTCTGGTAGTTGGCAACTCTGATATCAGGTTTGTCAAATTTTATTAAATAAAAGATAAATTCCACTGCTCTAAACGCACTCAAAACAGTTCGTTTATGGCTATAAACGAACTGTTTTCAGTGCTATTAAAGCTTTCTTATACAGGGTGTTTACGGTTGAACCGTTAATCTTTGAAGAGGTGATACTAGAGGTGAAAATAAGTAGAATGACAAAAAATCATCTTAGTAAAACTTTCTTTCTAAGAGAGTTACAGCCCTATGAAGATGCTGCCAAAAAGTGTATTTTTGCGATACTATTTCCAAACGGTTTACATTACACTTTTCATATTTGGTGCAGATCTTTATAAACTTCAGATCTATTATTATCATTTTTTGAGATTTTTATGTAGCCTCTAATGGGTAATTTTCAATAGGGATGAAGATAAACATTGTCTAAACTTTGCAAAGGTTAAATATCAAAGCTTTATTCTTTTAAAATAATATTCTTTACTTTATTTTATACAAAAAAGATCCTCTTATTCAAATCGCTAGGATGCACCGTTTACCCAAAAAAACGCATTTAAGATACATATGCTAGCGACATTCGCGGACGACGGAAACGCCGACCTTAACAACGCTGCTAGTTTGCTGCATGTTGCTAAGCAAAGTATGCCGATTAGCGTTTTGGTCGTCCGTGAGGGAAAATTTTAATGTGTTTTTTGGGCAAACGGTGCATCCTAGCGAGTTAGAATAAGAGGACCTTTTTTGTCTAAAATAAAGTAAAGAATATTATTTTGTAAGAATAAAGCTTTGATATTTAACCTCTGCAAAGTTTAGACAATGTTTATCTTCAACCCTACTAAAAATAACCCTTTAGAGGCTACCAAAAAAATCTCAAAAAATGATAATAATAGGTCTAAACTTTATAAAGATCTGTACCAAATTTGAATAGTGTAATGTAAACCGTTTGGAAATAGTAGCGTAAAAATATACTTTTTGGCAGCATCTTCAAAGAGCTGTAACTCTCTTATAAAGAAAGTTTTACTAAGATGATTTTTTATCATTCTACTTATATTCACCTCTAGTATCACCTCTTCAAAGATTAACGGGTAAACCGTAAACACACCTGTACAGGCAAAATAGAAAAAAATCTTTAACTTTTTAAGCGATTGACACAAAATGTCATACTTATCCGTTTAAGCTTAGTTAGGGCTAAAAGCAAGTTTAAACTGTTTTCTACAAGCCACCCATGAAGTTTGGACGTTTTATTTCGGGACATCCTGTATACTAAGTAAAAATGGTTTTTATGTTGGCCGAAAGAGGGCCCGCTAATAAATTCTGGAACCTCGTTTATGGGTATGAAAGTCTATGGTTGATAATTTGTATTCTATAGGAAGTCTATAGTTCTAACCTTAAAAACTATAAAATTTGTATTTTTTTCTTGATTTTTAGTAAATGTTAACTTAGGGATTATGGCTATTTATCAAATATTTCGAATTAACAATCTCTGTAACGTAAATAAGTTTATTCCAGTATTATTCAAACATGCAGAACAACTACATACAACATCTAGCTTACAAATGTTTAGTGACGACAAAGAAAAAGAAGGTACAAAGAAGTGGTTAAAATATAACGATGTCATATATCCTCCACAAGCCCCAGGAGAAGAACCTAGACCAGCGGTAATATTAAAATTTTTGTTACCTAATAGATTTTTCTGCTGGTTTCAGAGCATAGCGAGTGCAATTATATCTTTCTTTTTTGGGAAGTTGGTGACGATGTAGATACACTCGGTGAGAACTGAGTGCAGTTTTAGCAACAAGAAGAAAATGCTATAATAGTTTGTTTTTGCGGACTTGTAGAGTTTTCGGCTTATAGTTTGAACTCACCCCGAGTGTAGCTTTTCTCGCACCACTTCTAAGAGCTTGTGCTGATTTTGGTACATATATGGCACTTACTCGAAGAAAATAAATAAGTTCAAAAGTCCAAAAATTAAGTTTCATGTATATTGAAAACTTTATTATTTATTCCAAACCAAATAATATTGATTGTGCTGAGCATAGCTTATGATAATTACGGCAATGGTTCACCAAAAAGTTTTTCATGTGTACAGAGGTGGAAGTTTGTAACCCTAACGAGTAGATCTCGGATGAGAGTTGACTCGTTACATATTTTATGTGTATCTCTTATACACAAAAATGTTCATATGTCGAAACGAGATAAAAATCGTAAACAATCCTCTGTACGTTAGGAGTTACAAACTTCCACCTCTGGTTCAGTGGAGTTGCCCTGGGTAACGAAATGGGGTAAGTGTGCAGTTAACCAGAAAATGCTGTAAGAATACCTTTATTTCTTATATCAAAATATTTAGTAAAGTAAATCCAAAATTATTCGGCCCCTTTCAATCATCAGTTTTTTACAAGAAAATGACCCTACAGTAAATATAATTCCCATACTAAATTCCAATTTATTAAAAATGGTAATTTTTATTTTAGTTTGTTTGTCACCAACGAACAAACATAAAGTACAGTCCTTGGAAAATGTGGTACATTGCCAGTATGATTAGAGGCATGACAGTTGATGAAGCTATAAGACAACTTAAGTTTGTTAGTAAGAAAGGAGCTAAAGATGTTCGAGAGGTAATCGAAGAAGCTAAAGAAATCGCTAAACAAGAACACAATGTAGAATTTCCTAGTAACATGTGGATTGGTAAGTAACTTATTTAATTATTTTGGTGCTTTAGTCAACTTGTTGGAATTATAAAGACAAAATATTAAGTCACAAGTAACCAAACCATTTAACTATCTTAAAATTTTATTTCTTTAGCGGAATCTTTTGTTACAAAAGGAATAGTAATTAGAGGATTTAGAAGACATGCACGTAATAGAGGAGGAAGAGTAGAATATTTTCATTGTCACTATTATGTTCGCCTAGAAGAAGGAAAACCACCTCAAAAATACTACATCAACATGGATAAGGATCCAAAGGATCAATTTAATGATTGGCTTGAACAAATGAGGAAAAGAAAAATTACAAATTCACTGTAGTTAATTAATTAAATAAAGATTGTTTTTATTAAGGAGCTGATTTTATTAATAATATAATCATTATTAAAAAATGTAACGTTTTTGTCATTTACAACTTCAACTTGGTTCTGCGCCAATGACGTCTCTTGGCATTATATCTGAAACAAGGAAAAATAAAATTAGCATTAATTAAGTCAAACCAAGTTAGCTAATATTCATTGTTTTATTTGATTTCACAAATTATCCAATAAAGGGAGTTTAGAGGTAATTTGGAACTGCACCCAATGTGTTTTTACGTACGGTAAAAAAAACCTCCCAGGTGTTTCTTAGCCAGATTTATATTTTTTTTGCTCGGAAAAATTCCTCAGCATATTTATTAAACCGGGATCAGTCACAATACGGTCATTTCGACCAAATTATCTATAGGTCTATGATGTGGTGTTAGTTTAAAAAGGATGTAAATAGTAGCTTAAACTATCATGTATATACGGACAAAATTTCTCTAGTGCATCCATATTTTATGTGAGTTAGGCAGATGTCATATTTTTTGATCTTTTGGACTAATTAGGGACCGACCCTTGGTTAACAAAAATATTATGATTTAAATTATTTTGTAGGATAGTTTGATGCCATCGAGAACTCCGCAATAATGTTGGACACAAAAGAAATGTTAGCACCAATAAGAAGCTTTTGGGTGATTTGAATATCACGTAGTCTGCATATTGGTTGCCTTAGTATTTCTTTTGTGTCCCACATTATCGTGGAGCATATCGTACAATCAATGCTGAATTCCCTGTACAATTTCGCACAAACATATCAAGTACACAAAAGAACTATTCTAGCCCAATAGCAAGGGTTCGTAGATACGAGATCACACAAAATTGGATAGAAATGAATACGATTTTAGTTCGGGGCAGGCCCCTTTTAAATTTCGGGTGATCTTGTGTCTGCGAACCCTTTCTGTTGGGGCAGGATATTTCTTTTGAATCCCCAATATCATTGCCCGTGGTTGTACAACTGAATATTTGATTGAATAATGAAACATATCTGATCCTCACATAAAATGTATTAGATTAGATATTATGTATTAGGTTTTCAAAAAATTACAACAAAAGTTCTTATTACTTGAGACAATACATACATAAGTACATTACGTTTAATCGGACTTATCAAATGAATATTAATTTAATGTGTGACACAAAGGTTACTTAGCAAATAACTTTTGGTGTAATGCATCAGTGAAATAAAATAACGAAAATTATTTAATAAAAATCAACATCATACCTAATCATTATATTCAAAACAAACATCCATGCAAATAACGTGACATAACCTCATAACACACCAATCCTGAATTTTTAAATGGCTTTAAGATATTATTTGCAAATTACAATTAAATGAAATAAATTATTAATTAGTATTTACCTGATTGTATTGCCGGTCCTCATTCTAACCCATTGAGGAATTGGCCTGTTCTGTTTCAATTTCTTAGCGAGCTTTCGCTTAATAATAAAAGTTTTATGTGCCGACTAAAACAAAAATACATATATTAAATTGTAGAATGATGTGGTAGGACATTAATTTAAAAACTTTTAACATATAATTATTAATAATAAGGAGGATGTTATAAGATTAATTTTAAAATTTACCATTGTGGCCGATCACGCTTAAATTCAACGCGAAAAGAAATGTCAATTTTCTAGAAAGCAAATCATAGAATATATTACAGAACTTAATAGAACGGTTTCAACTATAGAGCAGCTAAACTGCACGCAGCGCCATCGTGCTATAACTATAAAATAAGCTAGTACAGGGTGTTTCAGAATAATTAATTCTTATAGCGTTTTCGGATTAACTGCACGCAGGGCACATTTGCACTGACAGTTCCTTTACAGCACATCATTTGGACAATTTCAGGAAATGCTTAAAATTAACCATGGCTGACAAAGGCGAAAAACCGAACAGGTCAGGGAAATTTAATTTCTACATCGAGAAAATGCAAGTTAAAATTTAAATTTGACACTTAAAATTGCACCAGCGCATGCCAGTGCAAGTAATCCGAAAACGCTATTAATTTAGTTTTTATGATCTGTTCAAATAACAAAATATGGCTGTACTTTCGTAGTTTGCAAAAAATTCAAGGCATAGTTCGTAAATTTTGAACGCGCATTTTAAAAGTAGGTACTACCATCGTAGTCTAGTGCCCGTTTTCACCAACGATTCCTAAAATTTGGATATTGCTTATAGCGTTAGGTCACATAAATATACGTCCTTACAACTAAACAAACATGCAATTTGATTTTTTGGCAAGTTTTTAGAAATAAATATAAATAAATACACTAAGGTCGCAAAAAATGGTGAATACTTTCAAATTTGTAATACCTTTATGCTTTAACAAACCAATTATTTTGGACCGGCAATTTATATTATTTTGGTTAATTATTTATCCTGATTTGCTGGGTTTGTTACAAAAAGCGCGCGACCTTGCAGTTCCTG
Source organism: Stenus bimaculatus (assembly GCA_963971135.1). Classification (NCBI taxonomy): domain Eukaryota; kingdom Metazoa; phylum Arthropoda; class Insecta; order Coleoptera; family Staphylinidae; genus Stenus; species Stenus bimaculatus. Next base: position 21,896,703 of record OZ020180.1, read on the forward strand.
CCTTACGCAAACCCGTCCGAGCAAATTTACTCGCAATATTTCGGCTAAGTAAATTGTCGTGGCTCGAGTCCCCGCCAGCTTTAGTTCATGGTCAAGTGACCATCAAGAAAATACAAAATAAGCTGTTCGAGCCTCCAGAGACAGAGTCCAGAGTTCAGTTCCTGACGCTCCAGTTCAGCTAGAAGATCTCGCCTAAATTGTAAGTACCCGCTGCTCCTACCTACCTTTGCTTGCTCTTCTTCACCTGCCTACATTTTACCTTTTCCTAATGTGTGGCGGAGGCATCCCCAACGCTCACCACACACTCCTGCCTGTCTAAATTACCTTTTCTTGATGTGTAGCGGAGACATCCTCAACGCTCACTGCACACTCCTACCTGTCTAAATTACCTTTTCCTGGTGTGTAGCGGAGACATCCCCAACGCTCACTGCACATTCCAACCTGTCTAAAAATTACCTTTCCTTGGTGTGTAGCGGAGACATCCCCAACGCTCACTGCACACTCCTGCCTGTCTAAATTTACCTGTTCCTGGTGTGTAGCGCGGAGACATCCCCAACGCTCACTACACATTCCTGCCTGTCTTACCTCCTTTAACCCCTGCCAATAGAACCCTTTACCGCTCTTAAATTTTCCGTTGCTTTTGCTCCTTCTACCGACTCCATTTTAATATTTATTAGGTTCAAAAATAGACCACAAGCAAAGAATTACCAAATATTTCGTCGCTTTATAGATAAAACTTATCAAGGCCCAGTTGCACCACTTCGACGTAAATTTTTACTTAGCTAAGTAAATCTTAAATTTAAGTCAAGCTCAAAAAATATTTTTATTGTAGGAGTTAGGTTTAGGAAATTCTTAACTAAGTTTAACTTACATTTTAAGGAAGCTGGCAACACGGCAACAGTGTAAAATTTAGTTATTTTACTTGAGGTTTGTTGGTACTTATTAAATATTAAAGGTCCGAGGTCCGGCTGTTTGTATTTATGATTTCCAAGTGCGTTTCGCGTTTCATAACCTCTCGTTTAATTTGCATTGATTTACATTGTTTTTAATGGATAATAAAAGATAGAGCTCCTCAAATTTTACAGCTGAGGAAAAAAGACTTATCATTCAATTAGTGGCCAAATACGCACATATTAATGAAAATAACACAAAGACGCGGTTAATTGGTAATTGGAAAGAAAACGAAACAACATAGAAAAACGTAGCAGACGACTGCATGCAAAAAGTCCTTCAGGAGTCTATAGATCCTCAGAATCGTTAATTTTTTTTGACCAAAATCAAAAAAAAATTATGAGGAAAGATAATATGGCCGAAGAAAAGCAGCAAATTTTAAAAACAGGTGGAGGCTCTCCACCTCGAAAATAGCAAAATACTGATACTCAAGAACTCCTTCTTTCAATTATGAACGAAAAAACCGTATCAGGATTATATAATGAGATTCTTGGAATGCATACATTAATTAGTTCTAGGACTTCCAAATCATCCTCAATTACATCATAATCGAAAATATTCATTTTATTTTTAAATTTTCTTCAAAACTAACCACAATATTCACAACCAACAAAGCTTTTTAGGTTAAGTACCACATTAAAGACTTGGATCTTGGAGGCTTTAATTTAAGAAGAGTGTGAGGTTTTAAGCTCGACTTAAACATACTTTGCAAACAAATATCTGTCACTTAAGGAATTACGCCAAGCTTAAAATTTAAGTTGAAGTGCTGCGACTGGGCCTAATAAGTACTAATTATTTGGGATGACATGAGAGGAAACATTTTATCAATGAGTATTCGCGATTTTGGAGATCAGATACGATCTCTGGAGGCTGGTGGTCATTTGAATAGCTAGAAGGGGAGTAAAAAATAAAAACCTATTTATGTTAACTTTATATCTGTAGGTACTAATAAATCATTTTTTTAGTAATCAAATGCTACATAAAAGCTAGTGCAGTTACTAAAACCAATAAATAAATCTCAAAGCACAACAAAGCTTTTATTTGACTTAACGCTAGAAAGGAAAATCTGCAAATATTAATTTCTTTAAAGCAGTTAAATTACGGAAGACTTGTTTTACGGTAAGTAAATATAAACAATAATGATTGATTTGAAATATTTTTGGTGCCAAAAAGATATTTCTAGATAATTTCAGTAAAAACAATTTACTTGCGCCACCTATGGCGCTTCCTAAGTTGCACAGGTTCCTGCAGCTCTAATACAAATTATTTTTACTGATATTACATCCAAAAATATCTTTTGAGTGACCAAATATATTTCAAATTGATCATTATTATTTATATTTTCTTATTGAAATACAAGTTTTCCATAATTTTAATGATTTAAATAAATTAACACCCAAATGTAAATGACCGGTAAAGGCAACTGCATATACACTGACAAGAGAACCTTAAACCGACGATGATTTGCTATTTCTCTAAATTTGGATACACCCTGTATATTATTTTATGTGAATAGTTGCTAACTTCATTCTTATGATCTTTGTTGATAGATATCAGCTGGCTACGTCAGCTGGCCTGTGTCAAAACAAAAGAAAAATATTTACGATTTTGAGTAGCTACCACCTTTAAAACTCTTTAAAAGAAAAAGGACAAAAATTTTACAGCTATTAAAGGATTTAAAGGTAATCATTCATCATTTATTACAATCTTTTGTTTCCTTTAAGTTTGTTCTCTTTTCTTTTACGCTACTTTTTATATTTGTTAAATATTATGATGACAATTTATTATCATGAATTTACACAAAACCTTAATTTAAATTTTAGATGGGGAGAATATTTTTGGAACACATGGGTGGTACAAGATTATTTTCTTGTGCTCGATGTGACACCAATCTGACTAATAGAACGGAGTTAATTAGTACCCGCTTTACAGGGGCCACCGGACGTGCTTTTCTATTCAACAGAGTTGTTAATTTAACTTACAGTGATGTACAAGATCGAGTTATGCTTACAGGTCGACATATGGTAAGTTAAAAGATTTAAAATTAAATCATAGTCAACTTTTAGCAAATGTAGACGTTAGAAGTTGTTAGTGGAAAATTCTATTATCCCAGAACTTTCTAATGAATTTTGAATTTAATCTAGAATTGGTATAAATAAAAAGGACGAAATAAAAAAATAGTATAAAGTTATAAAGAAGTAGTTTGTTAAATATATATACATAGTTATTGAAAAATATAAATTGAAGGCAGGGGCGGGGTTACCTTCAGGCAGCCGCCCGTAGCGGACAAAGTAAGGGGGCGGCCTAAGGCCGCCTTTACCGTTGTAACAATTTTTACTTTTAAATAGTTGGGTCGGAAAAAATAATTTTGCCTGTGGCGACCAAATAAGTAGCATTGGCGCTGATTGAAGGCAATGTAAGCACAAATATTGTTGTGTCGCAACCGAGGTCGCAACACTAATTGGATTAGGAAGACCCAACACCCCTATATTTAAAGAAATATGAGAAACTTTATTTTAACATTTTTACAGTGACGAATTATGCAAAATGATATAAAGGCTATGATCTTCAATACATTTGAGTTTTAATTTTTAATTTATAAAAAATCATGCTTAATTGCCTCCATCAGCCATTTTGTTGTACAGCTCGGTGATGTGTAATGTAGCATAACGTAATTCACCCTAATACAGAAATCATAATTCAGCAGAACGGTATAAGTCAATACAGCAGAACCGTAAAATAGTATAACCCAAAATCTGTAATTTAGCATAATGAAATTTAGTTCATCATAACGTAATTCGGCATGAAACAATGCAACAAAATTTTAAATAGCATAATATACAAACCCTTATTCAGCATTACACAAATCAGCATACACATAAAATAGCATGAATATTTTACTTGAATTCAATAAAATGATTATATTGAAGTCTATATTCCAAATAAGTTACATTTATGGCAATTGCTCCCTCAACAAACTGGAATACTTGTTATTCCGATTATGCCTTAATTTATAAAAACTATAATTTTTTAAGCAATAAAAACAGGTTTCGTTACGTTTGTTATGCTCATTTGCATTTTGGTGATTTACGAATTCTGGCTTATGTTATTTTATGATTCTGCTACTTTGTGTTATGCCGAATTACGTTATACTGATCTACGTTGTACTAAGTTACATTTTCAGGATTACGCTATTTTACGGTTCTGCTGCATTGAGTCATGCCAAATTATGTTATGCTGAATTGCTGAGTTTCATTTATGATGTTTTATGATCATTCTGCAATGTTACTTTTTACTGTTTTGTGTTATGCGGAATTATGTTATGCTACATTATTTAGCATTTTGAACTAAATCAGTGAGTGCTTGGCAGTAATATTGCATTAACATTGTATGCCGATCGTACGTATCTTCGCAGTTTTTGTTTGATATAAAGGGATTTTACAGGTAATCAAAATTGCGAATAGCGCACCGGGCAGTTCTGGCTTATTTTAATTTTCGTCTGTATAGTATAAGTAAACTTACGCCCTAGCAACCAGCGCTACAAGCAATGCCTAAATAATATCGTCTCCTTCCTGCAAAAAGTCACCAACTGACTTTATCGATTGAATGTAACTTTTTAGTTCAATTGAACCTAGTACCTAGCTCTCTTATCATATCTTTCGCTTGTCTCTAACTCCTAAGGCCCGGTTGCACAGTTGAAGCTTAAGCTTCAAGCGACAACTAAAAAATTGGCAGATTTCCCATTGTATGTATTTATGTTATTCTTTTTAGTTTATGTCTAGCTTCGAGCTGTGCAATCAGGCCTAAAAGGACTTAACATGTAATAAATATGTGAAAAGAGTTAAAATGCGGATTTATAAATTTTGCCAATTTATCTTCGGGTTTAATAATTTGAATAGTCAATGTCAGTTAGAGTGGTTTCCATCTGAAGTGAATCTTTCTTGCGCAGTAGGCGATTTTACCCGAGTGATTACTATTCAACTTAAAAACATCGATTCATATATCTACAGGAATTCAAATTAATTCATAAACCTTAGTTTTGGACGGCAAGTATATCATCACGTGCACCAATCATAAAGAAGGCTAACGTGAGTTTGTTAAAAGATGCTTTCTGCACAGGGTTCTCTTCAGATGAAAACTACTCTAGTAACTTTTTGCAGGAAGGAAGGGGACGATATGATGAGTTGCTCCCCTTTATGTAGTTTAGATCCTATGAACGCCCTTGAGAGGACAGAGGCGGAACAAAGTTTTGAGGCCAAATCCAAGATTTTTATATAGGGTGTCCCAAAATTAGACGAAAAAAATCAAATAATTTCTCTGATTTTATATCCCAAGAGCAAGCCCAACAGAGTTATAACTCTTTAAAGAAGCTTACAAAAGTTACGTTTTTGGTTGTTTATTTTACATTGGTATATGATAGAGTCTTTAAATTTTGTATAACTAGTTTAAAACCCAATATTTGTTGAATTCCCTGGAGAATTGGCGTCATGTTGACTTTTCCAAGGCGTTCGATAAAGTTAACCACAGGTAGGGTGACCAACCGTCCGGGTTTCCGAGGACATGTCCTCTTTTTTAGGGTGTCCACCTACGTCCTCGCGGGTTTTTTATATTGTCCTAGTTTAGTATATTTAACGATGGAAAATGAAAAATGTGATTTTGACATGTGTACTGCATAGCTACATTTTTGTTCTATAAATGAACATGAAACGAACGTGAAATAAACAAGCCGAAATAAAATGATGGGTTTTTATTTTTTGTATATTTTTTGTGAAAAATAAATGAATTTAAATGTCCTCGTTTTACAAAATCGAAAATGTCCTCGTTTTGTCCTCTTTTGCAAAATGGGAATTGTCCTAGTTTCCTCGTGTTTTGTCCTAGTTGTTCCAAAAAATAATTGGTCACCCTAACCACAGGTACCTATTGAATAAGTTGGCTGCATTGGGGGTGAGTGGTAACATGTTGGGTCTTTTGCGTGAATATCATTTGGTCCCACAATTATTTAATTTATTTATTAATGATATTGCCGAGTGTTTTAATTATTTAATTATATTGCATATCATTTAGAGCATATCCGTTTGCAGGCTGACCTTGATAGATTAAATGATTGGTGTGTGAGTAACAGTATGGAATTTAATATTGATAAATGTAATCTAATTAATTTTACTCGCACTGATAGTCTATCATTTCACTATATTCTTAATAATATTATTCTCCAAGAAGTTTTCCAAAAATGACTGACTTGGAGCTAGAATCCAAAACTGGCATAATTTAAAGAATAAAAATGTTGCAAAATTAATTCATGAGAAAGCATTAATTGAAACTACAACCCTCCTCGAGGGCCGCAAGCAAAATTTTTAAAATGTTTCAAGGTCAACCAATTTCCTGACACTTTAGAAACACAATTTGGTATTGCCTTTTTAAAAAAATATCGGTTACTTTGGTTTTTGAAAGATATCCAAAATTTAAAATAAGAAAACAATTATACATTATATAACAGGTTCGCTCTAAAGAGACATATTTTTTACCTCCTGGGTCGCACTACTGATTAGGAGACGGTCCCTCCATTTTCCTGACACACCATCCACCTTATTATTTTTGTAAAGTAAAAATTTTAAAAAATATCATTTTGTTGCTCCTCAAAGTCAGTACTTTTTTTTTAAATTGTCAAGAAATTAATGTTTATTCTTTATTTTAGATTAAAAAGTATCCTATAGAAATTAAATATTTCAAAAAAATACTAAATTTTACAATTTTATAATTCACAAAATTAAAATTAGACCTTCAGATTTGGATTTTATAGCTACACATTAAAATAACCAGAGCCGGATTACTATGAAAGCTAATGAGGCTATAGCCTCAGGATATTATGCTCTTAAAAAATACATAGTGCTTGAGTAGAATTTTCATTTCTACTCCTAAGACGTACGAAGTATACCCGATTGTACAGATTTACGTCAAAAATATACGAACACTAGTTACAGCCTGTCAAGCATCACAGAAGGCTGTACTTTATTAACATTTGAAGAAACTAACTTCATCAGACTCTAATATAACTTCTACATCGTCTTTGTCTTCTGATAGCTAGAGTATACAATTTTTTACTTTGTTTTCTTGACTTAATTTCCGTTTTCCCTTTTGGATTTTTTGGCTTTGAGTTTTTGTTTTTTGAACTGTTACACCACTTGTTGATGGCTGCTTCCTCTGATAAATCCTCAAGAAGAGAGTCAGTGAAATTAGGTATAGGACTATGCAATGTAAATTTCGATTTCTTAAAAGAGACAGAAAAGACGAACGGTTAATTGAAATCGAATAATTTTTTTTGTATTACCTAACGATTCTATGGTTCATCACATGACTTTTTCAGTTTTTTAGTTTTTTTATTAATATTCACTTTTTAGTTGTTTTGAAAACGGCCAAAAATAAGCAACTTTTAGACTCATTTTACAACCTTATTATGAAACTGTTTTAAAAAATTTAAAAAGTCATGAGATAGTCTTTTAATTTATTTTCAAGATTAATTTATAAAATTCAATTTGATTAATTCTTAATTAAGTTCTGTTTCTTTTCCAAAACACCCGTGTAATCGTAGGATCTACTATTGGCATCTCTTTCGCACGGTTATATGTTTCATACGCACATCGCATTTCCAAGGAACAGAGAAATTGGAGCTACACATTTTGCGGACTATCCTCTTAACATTTATAATTTTTTCTGCAAAGTTGACCATATATTCTCAGCACTGTACTCTACTAAACTATCCACAACACTTTAGAAAAGTAGAAACCTGCTGGAGATACATATATTTTCAACATATTCAGTGGCTCTTTTAGGGATTCATTTCGGTTTTCAGGGTAGTCCAACGTCCTACAAATTTGTCTCGTCGAAATTCCATATATGTGATGCTGGAATGCCCTGTAAACTCTGAATGCTCTGTAACTTTTTTATTTTTCCAAAAATAGTATGTTTTTTTGATGTACTAACTAACTTAATACTTATCCGCAAATTTTACTAATTGTTGCATTAAAGAGCACTAACGAATGTATTGAAAAAAACGTTAGTGCTTCAAGTCTGTCTCTAACTTCACGCACCTCAGTTAAATCATTCAAAAAATATTATAATACAATACTAACTTCTTTATACTCTAGGTGAGAGACGTATCATGTAAATCATGTGACTCAAAACTTGGTTGGATGTATGAATTTGCTACTGAAGATAATCAGCGATATAAGGAAGGTAGAGTTATTTTGGAACGAGCACTTGTTACTGAAACAGATGGAATGGAGGAACGCCCATACAATAGTGGTCAAAATTAGTGTAACTTAGTATATTTCTTTTTTTTATAAGGTCAATTTATTATAAGCAAAGTTCATAATTACTTTTATTACCAATATTTAATAAGTAAAATAATACCCCATGTAAAATCTGGATTTACCATTCAAATAAGACCCAAAAATGGTTGAAATTGTAATCTATAAAAAGGAATTTTATTTATTAAAAGTAACTCATAAGGTTGGTAATAAGGTAATTTTCTTGTTCTAATTATAATAAATGTGTGCATACATAAATTTTAACTAATAAAATTTGGTGATAATAAGTTTTAAATAAAACAAATTAGGTATGATATAAAAATGCATATTATAAAGAAATTACTTGTATGTTTTTTTAGTTTTTTAATTAAATTCAAGATGAATCCATGCAGGCATCATCTCTTTTTCAAACTCAAATCATTGCATAAAATCAATTTGAAGAATCTATGTATGAACATTACGAATTGACGAATAACGAATATTGAAAATATTTCACATGTACACTTCAAAAACCATATTCGGTTTAATCCAATTTCAACTTTTTTGAATATTTTTACACCTGTAAACTTTGATAAAATTAAATGCAAAAAAGGGTTTCCAAATGTACCTATGTGTAATTTGATCAATCAATTTGATGTTTTGCAATGATTTGTTTGAGGAGTTCCTCAATTTGAGGTTTTGTAAAAACATTATAATTATTGACCAATTTTATAAAATTTTTTCTTCGAATATATAAAAAAATATTTTTATATTTATGATTGCACATTTTTAAATTGTGTGAAGGTTTGATTTAAGAAAAATATCATGAAAGTTTAAGAAAAATCTTAAACATTATAATATTCGTGTTTTTGATTTAGTAATATTATTTAGGGGTTACACCTTCTTCATTTAATCAGTAATGGTATTTATTGCTCTGAGAAGTTAGGGATTATATAAGATAAATTTCTTAATTGCCAATGGTGTCCGTTTATAAATTTAGGTAAATGAATGGTCAGTTATATCGGACAATTCTTTATTCACAATTGGTTTATACAAATGCTTTTCTATAAACTTTTGTATAAACCAATTGTGAATAAAGAATTGTCCAATATAACTGACCATTCATTTACCTAAATATAAGATCATAGATAATATAATTTATATAGAATGCAAACTCAATGCTAAATTTTGATAACACAAAAAAACTTGGCCCCAAAAGTATAGATGGCGCTTTATGAACCTAAAGAAAAATTCAACTTGGCGAATCATTTTTTTGTTGTCAGAATTGATAGTTATGTGATAGTTAGCTTTCAAAATGCATCAGTTTTATGTTTTTTAGAGAAATGATACTTGAGTTTAAAAGGGTGTCGTTACTGTTACCGTTGGATTTTCAGCAAATTTTTTAATTCTAGATCTAGGTATGTTTACTTTTTCTACTTACATCCTATGCTTACATCTCACATTTTTAAAATATTTTATTAATTTTCAAGAATACTTTTAAACTGGGTTTATATAATTCTCCTTGCATCATCTAAGTGAGACATTGTACGGTTTTCCAGATAATCCTAGGAGAATGGATTTGGATTTTCAAAAGACGTAAAAGTTTAAAATTTAAATTTTCTAATTTATTTTTGAGTAAATCATACTTCTACTTTTATAACATCTAAAATCTTCTTTAAATCTGTTTTACTGATTTACAGTTTGTATGTAACTCTATACAATTTCTAATTTTTAAATAAAATGTTTAAATATAAAATTTTGTTTATTATGTTATATTCTACAAATTGGGTGATGGTTTGTGTAAATATGTATCTTTAATTATAGTTAATAAGTAATAAATTTGTTTGAAAATATAAAAATAACCCTTTCAAATTAAAGATACATCTTTATAAAATAATAAAACTACAAAATACAAATATAAAAATTACAGATTCAAAATTCCCGCGCGTCTAAAAATACTTGGCCCCAAAAAACCAGAGGGCGCTTTTATGTTATCAAAAGGTACTATTGAGTTAGCATTCTATACGTATTATGTTATCTATGATATAAGATAAAGTGTTTAATAAACTATCAATCATACATTTTTAAAAAATTTCAATTGTTTAATGTCATAAATTCAAATTCTTTTATTGTTTAATAGTTAATATTATTTGATTATTAAATGTATTGTTTCTATTGTTAAAACAAATTCCCAGGTGTACTCGAAACTTGAGCCACCCTGCCATTTCTTTATTTTAATTTTTTTAAATTTTATTTCCGATTTCAACTTCCTTATTTCTAATGTAATATCCTAGTTTCCTGTATACATATATTATTAATCATAGGGTAGTTTAAAATATTTTGATGACAAATTTTTTTTCTTAAAAAATTTTGGTTTAAAAAAAATAGTAAACTTAAGGTTTGTTCCTTCATATTGGTTACCACAGTAATTGGAAAAAATCCTTTATCAAATTTATTGCATCTAAACTAAATCACAATATTATAACATAAGAATATTTGAATTTCATAAATTATAATTTATTTTTTGTATCTGTATTAGACTTACATATTTTATAATTTTTTATAATTCTTTTGTCACAAACATTCTTCAAAATTGCTATTGTTTAATATACATACATATGTACAAAAAATAGGATGATGTTACATTTAAAATGAGATTCAATTTCCGGTAAAACCGTAAGTGCTATGGAATTTTTTAGGCCCACAAATGTGTTTTCTTCTGCCACATAACATGATAAAAGGACGTTATCGTTTTCATATGGGTTTTTGGGTAAAAATAAAAATACACTAAATCTATCAAAATTCTCTTTTAAATTCTATTAATAAATGCGATTTTTAATTTTAACGTTTAATTTCAGGAGGTAAAAATTATTTTATTTTTATTTGGCCCCGTATTATTACAAATCTTATTACAACTATTAGGATCGTTACTACTTAATTTACAGTAAAAATATTAGAGCTCCAGGAAACTGGAAAAGTCTTTAATTATTAAAAAATTTGAAAATTGCAAAAAACGGCAACAATGGAATAATTGTTTAATTTAAAAAAAATAAATTGTTAAAATATGCGTATATTTGACAAAAGTATATAGTTAAAAATAAATATACAATGAAATCTTTATGAATATGTATTTAATTGTAGACTTGTATTATTGTTGATAATTCAAAGTAAAAATATGACATAGTTAACCATTTGCTAGAAAACAAGGACATCGTTGTCTAATTGTGCAAAAATTAATTAATTTCAAATCCGTTATTTGGCTGTGAACAGCCATTATCAAACTTAATATATCTTCAAAATTTTTTATTTGAATGATATTTAGATATTAATATAAGTTTCGTAGCTGGAGGAAATCTATATATATTTTTTATTTTCATAAATAAGGAACTGACAGGGGTGGGCATAGTTTCGCTTATACTTAGAGCTCATTTTTAATTGGCTCCAGAATTTATAAATATCTTTATGTACGTTATAATTATTTATAGTTTTATGTGAGTTATGAGTTAAAATCACTGCCGAAGGTGTTACGGTTTTATACTATGTGCATAATAAATTTATGTGTTAGTTTACATTAGTTCCTGCTTCCTGCATTTTAAAGTGTACCTCATAATTAGCAAAGTGCTTGTATATTCAAACTTGTGCTAATTAAAGGAAGATTTTGTAATACATTTATTCTATTAAAATTTGTAATTAAACTAAATATGTTTTAATTAAAAAAAAGTTACCCTGAAAAAATATCTACCAATAACCAACAATTTTTTTGATTGAGTTAATTTGATTAGATGTGGAACTTCGAAATATCTAATAATTTATGTGGTAGATAAAAAGTGGTCACCCCCATTAATTAAAATAACTAGTGCGTTTATTAGATTAATACTTGACCAAATTTGGTAAAATATTATTAAAATGATTAACGAATATTTTTTTCTTCATCAAATTTGAGTGCATGTTTTGTAAACATTCACATATTTGTTTTGAATAGTCACATTTCCCTTTATGTGACTCCTTTTAAGGTACGTTTAGTTGCCTACAATAAAAAAACTTGACTCATTAAATAAATAAAAATAGTATAATTGATAAAAATACCAATTAATAAAAGAAATAAATGGTAGATTATAATAAATAAAATTATTAAATACTACCGTTACGTAAATACAGTGGAAAAAAGTTATATTTTTTGAAAATACATAATATTTGCGTTATCTTTATTAACATGTTTTATCAAAATTATAAATAAACGTATTATTTATGTTTACGTATTTAAAATATACAATACATAAAATATTAGAATCACTAAGAAGTTAATCTAATTACGCTCTTCATTGCACATAGCAACACCTAAAACCTTCAAATTCTCTGTTGTTTTTGGTTGCATCGAATCGTTGAATGGCCTTCAGGGTCACCCATTTTTTTGTGCCAAGAAATTAGGTAAAAGCACAACTAATAATCATGTTCTGCATGCGGTATGTGCAGCCTCTTATTTTATTTAGAGGCAGACCAGTTTAATTAGTTTCCCAAGAAAATAATCTTTTAAAATGAGTAGACATTTATTAGAGAAAAAATGTTTAATTCCATATTAATTTCTATTTTAGAATAAAACTTTAGAAAACGTTGAATAAAATTGATTGGTAATTTGTACTACTTGAATTTTTTAGCCTTTTTCTTCCAATAGACTGACGAAATGTAAGCAATCGGAACGAGTATAAACATTACAGAGCCGGACTCAACTTATTTGATATCGACTTCTCATCTGCAGCAGTGTTTATTTAAAATAAATATAAAAAATATAAAATATAATAAATATTGATTCAGTTTTAAAGTTTATTTTTCTGATGGTTTAAAAATAATATATATTTTATTAATAAATAGAAATTGTTTTATATTCATACATTCTCATTAAAAGTGAAGTAAATTTATTAAAAAATAGTTTCATTTTTTGACTTCGTTTTATAAAAAAAGATATCTTGCTTTGATATAATTTATTTCATATACAATCAATTTTGTTTCTTATTTGAAGGAACTAAAACAAATCTTTCTATAATGTTACCTATTTTGGTATTTTGAAGTTTAAATCGTTACTCCTATAATATTTTTTGTATTAGGAGTAAACTATAATGTGAAAATAAAAGGAAAAAGTCTAGTCTAGAATTTAGAACTTATGTCTTCGAGAATAAACGCTAATGGAAAATTACTTTCATGTTCCTTGAAAATTTCATCTTTTTTTCAAACGAATGCAAAGAAGAAAACTAAAACATTTCGAAAATTAACATTTTAGAATTTAAAATGGTCTAAAAATCAAAAACTATTTAAAAACCAATGTTATTATCGTCCCACAATTTTTTTAAAATAAAATATCAATATACAGGGTATCCCTAAAAGGTCTGTACAAACCGATACCAAGCCTACTCCTGAGACCAAAATAAGACGATTTAACCAAACTTATCTCTATCTAAAATTGCTTCGTTAAGGTGCTACAGACCATTTAAGTTCTTAAAACTATTTTGTATTTTTTGAATTACTAAAAATTGGCTCATATGATCATAACATAATTTGGTATGTAGCTATGTAATGGAAAAAAGTATTTCTAGACAATTTGTTTTTGCCTTTTCACGTTATTTAAGTGGTTAAAAATAGGTCATCGACATGCAAAATTTCTTATAACTTTTTAATGGCCGAATAAAAAATCACAAAACTTTACTTGTGCTAAACAGTGTAATTATAAACTTTTTTTGTCTTATGAATTTTTATTTGGCCATTAAAAAGTTACAAGAAAATCTGCATGTCGATAACCTAATTTTTGACCACTTACATAACGTTAAAAAGTAAAAACAAATTGTCTACAAATACCTTTTTTCATTAGATAGTCACATACCAAATTGTGTTATGATCGTATGAACCAATTTTTTGTAACTTGAAAAAAACAAAATAGTTTTAAGAACTTTAATGGTCTGTAGCGCCTTGATGAAGAACTTTTGGATAGAGATATGTTTGGTTAAATCGTCATATTTTGGTCTCAGGAGTATGAGGACACCCTGTATATTTTAAAAATTATATAAACATGCTGATGGCTATTAATATTAACAAATTATTATATAAATACACATTATAGTGTGGGTGTTGTTTATCTAAATAAGTTATGATTGAGTCATGTGTGGCTAGGTATATGTGTCTGATAAATACTATTTACAATTCATTTTTGCTTTGTCAGGGAATGGGTTATATTTCATAATCTCCAACTGTAAAAATAATAAAATTGTGTTCATAATCGTGCTTCACTTCCCAAATATAGAAGGAAAAAAACTTACTAAAATATACAAGACTAACAGGTCCCAACATTTATTACCTCTAGTTATACTTATGTACATAAACTTTGCAATTAAGTAAAAGTGCGTCTCTAAAACAAAATAAAACTTAAATAGTGTAAAATTTCACTAATAAAATAAGTAGCAATTATATTTCCAACTAGTATATGGGATCAACTGTATCTTTTTTTATAAAAACTAACTTCGAAACAAATACAAGAATTTACGGTATCGCCTTTTGGTGTAAATTTTGGTTTGTAAGCACGTTACTTTTTCAACATAAACAAGCGAGAGAAAGATTAATTTTATTTTTTAAAACATCAGAGGAGGAGGGGGCAACTTTTCTTTTTTAATCGGCAACATATTTTTTTTTCGATTGAAAAAAATCATTAACAAAAATAATCTAAATCAATTATACCAATAATTTTTTTTTAATTAATTTTTTTTGTTAATATTTTTTTTCTTATTTTTTTTAATTTTAAATTTTTTTTTATTAAAAAAAAATTAATAATAATAAAAAATTAAAAAAAAATAAGAAAAAAAAATTAAAAAAATTAATTAATAAAAACATTATTAGTATAATTGGTTTAGATTATTTTTGTTAATGATTTTTTTCAATCAAATAAATACGTTGCCATTTTAAAAAGAAAAGTTGCCTCCTCCTCTGATATTTTCAAAAATAAAATTAATCTTTTATTATATGGTAGGAGTATTCTTTAAACCATTTAATTTGATATATCACTTATTAAAATCGGATAAGAAATAACCGTTAGCCGTTTTTTGTGCCGTTCTGGGCCGTTTTTTGTGCACCCCTCAAAAATCACCATGCCATAACTTTTCGACGGTTCTAAATAGTCGCCACTCTGCTGATTTTTTAACCAGATATACATATTATAAAATACGAAATATAAATGTGATTACACCATACCCGTGGTATGGGTCAAATAAGTACAATGTGATTACAAAATTGTAGGATTTTTACGGAATTGAAATGATTTTTTACAGTATGGCACAATTTGTTTCTGAAAATTCAAGGTGTAAAAACCGTAAATAAAATTTTTCAAATCTATATGTTGGGGCAATTTCTATTTTTCTATTTTTCTCTTTTTTTAAATTAAAAAGTTTATTTTAATTTACAACTTTTGAAGTTTTAAAATAATGATAATTTATATAGGTAGAGGGTGATTCATATTTATGTGCAAATCTCTCGGGTGGTGATTCCTTAGATAAAAATAAGTTTATATAAACATATGTCTGATTCCGCTTTCTAAAAAAGTTACAGCCCTTCAGAGGTGCTAACAGAGAAGAGGTTTTTGGCCATTATTTCAGAATGGATACTAGTAATGCATTCAAATTTGGCATATCTCTTAATACGTATTAGACTCACGTCCTAGATTTTTTTGAAATTTTTTTATTGGTTCTATTTGGTATTTTAAGAGATCGTTGGTGGTTGGTGGTAAAAACAATGGTAACTTTTTTAGTACTGCACTTTTATGGGATTTTTTTTGAAAATATCATTCTGTAATCAAATTTACACAAAACAGGTGCTCTTATACAAATTCGATAGAATGAGCCGTTTAAGAGAAAAGTGGATCTAAAGATCTGCTTTGCTAAAATTTTTTGTAGACCTATTTTACCAAAATTCTTCCATAAGTTACAAAGAAACCATTTTTTCATAAATTATGGAATAATTTTGGTAAAATTACGGTCAATAAAAGTTTTTAAAATATTTTCAGGGGTGTTATATGTTGCAGGGTCATCTGGTCTTTTTGATCATATCTTCTGTTTCTTTACGTTTTTGATAATTTTAGAAGTACTAAAATAATCCTTGATCAATGTTCTACAGAAAACGTAATCCTATTGTGTATCGGTCCAGTGCTTCGTTTCGGAGTAAAAGTAGATTTTATAATTTTTATCTAAAATTATAAATTTAAAAAACATCAAAGTAGGCTTTTTAATGAAAATTTCGTGATTTTTCTGAAAACATTCAAAGATCAAATATCAAAGTAGGCGAATTACCACAATATTTTCTTAATTCTAAGTTCCAAGCAGCCTTTTATATTTACTAATTAGTGTTTTATATTTAGTCCTATAATTGCAATATTAAAAATGCATAGATTTTCAAATGCGGAATAACCACACATGCATCTTGCATACGGGGCAGCCCTCATATTTAGTAGATAAAATTTTAAGTTTTGCCTACTTTGATGTTGTTTTTTAAATTTATATTTTTAGCTAAAAATTATAAAATTTATTTTAACTCCGAAACGAAGGACTTACAATAAGAGTACCTTTTCTGTAGAACACTGTTCAAGGATTATTTTAGTACTATTAAAATTATTAAAAACAAAGAAAAAAAAGATGTGATTAAAAATAGATGATGACCCCCCCCCCACATGTAAAGCCCCTGAAAATATTTTTAAAACTTTTATTGACCGTAAATGTGTATTCTTGTATGAAAAAACTATCGCCAACATTTGAAATTAATATATCTTGTAGTATTTATTGTATTTACAAATCCAAAACTCAATTTCCACTGAGCAGATCGGATATTGTTCCAGTTATATTTTTTGTTTCCACTCATCTTCAATTGAGTTGTAATTTTTTGACATCAGATATAATTATGTGTTGAAAGAAAAATTTCGTATTCTTTGCATTTTGTTTCTGTTCTGACGAGTTTATGACAAAATTTGTATTTATTTCTTGCTATCAAAGGCTTGATATTAAAGGGCAGATTCGTAAACGTAAATACAACACACAATTGCCAACAAAACACCAACTCTCGCTATTTCCACAAAGCAGACTTAGTTTTAGAAACAGCGATGCTAACCGTTTAATATTTCGAAACGGTTTCGGTTAATAATTTTTTCTAAAAAAAAATTTCAAAAAACGGTTTCGGTTACGGTTTTTAAAAATTTCAAAAAACGGTTTCGGTTTCTGTTTCTGTTTCGGTTAACAGAATAAAACGGTTTCGGTTTAAAAAAAGTTGTTTTACCTATTTTTTTTTAATTTTACGGTTAAAAATCGGTTAGTAAAACGGTTAAAAACCGGTTAGTGAACGGTTAGAAATCGGTTAAAAATCAGTTAAGAATTCATTTCGGTTACGGTTTTTAAAAATTTCTAATAACGATTTCGGTTACGGTGAGTTCAAATAAAACGGTTTTAACCGAATTTCCCTTAATAAAACGGTCCGGTTAGAATCCCTGTTTAGAAACATATGCGAAACCTTTTGAAGTTACACAACAGGATTAGTCTCCAAAAAGACAAATTTTCAAAAAGTTTGTAAAAAGTCGCAGTTTTTGTTTCGACTTGAGTTTTTCTTTTGTTTCTACTTTGTTCTTTGGTGGAAAATCGGTATAACTGCTTTGTTGTTGTTGCTCGTTCATAGGTTTTTTAAGAGGATTATTCTTATGGTTTGCCATATTTTTGTAAATTGGCCATCTTCCAGGCATTGGTTCATACCTATATGTGAAGTGAGTTCCTGATTTATGTTTGATTTTTTGATGACTATTTGGTAGCCCTCTTGCCACATATGTCCTCTTCTATGTGTCTACCAGGATTGAGGGGGGATTTTGTTCTGGGAGCGGATTCTAAAAGTCGCCAAAACGTCATAATATGGGCGAAGAGAACAATGTAAATAATTATTAATTATTACGTTTCCATGCAGTATTGAAATCAAACTGAAAACGCCACACTTATTTCTGATTCAAAGATGATTTGTTTGGTAAGCCAATTAGAATTTAGCTTAGTGTTTTCAAAACTGCATGTAAACGTGGTTATTGGTTAGGGACGCCATATATCGACAAGGAAAAAAGAGAACATTTTCAATATCAACTTTTTTTTATTATTATCTTATCAATATACAAGAAAAACATATTTTCATCATGAAATTATATAAATGTATAAAATAAGGACATTTTTTCTCAATATAAGTTACAAAAAAATTAAATATATCACATAAAAATAAAAGAAATCACAAATAAAATCACTTTTTTTTAAATCACAATTAATAAAATATGATTAACATAATACATCATTTTCATCTTCATCAGAACTACCGGTTGAATTATATTTTTCTGATCTTCGGATTTTCATTAAAAAAGATTTGTCATCTTTGACTTTCGAAAAAAAATCTACACATTATATTTCTTTGAAATTTTAAACAACAGACAAGATTGCTTTGACGGTTAACAATTTGAGTCTGGATCTTTCTTTTGTCCATTGTATTCCAATTAATGAAAATATTCTTTCAACATCAGCATTATGGCTTGCTTTGGCATAAAAAAAATTACATAATTTTAATAATTCTGAATACAATTCGTTATTTTTGTCTCTATGAAATATTTTGACCATTTTTTATATGATAACATTATTTTAAATTCAGGTTTATTTAAATTATCTTTAACAAACATTGTCAAATTACTAAATTGATTAAAGTATTTAGTATCGTCAATAATTAGTCCTTTGGAATTTAAGTAATAAATACTTTCTTCCACACCTGCCCATTCAGGAACATTATCAAATTTCATCCAGTTAAAGCATTTGAATTCTTGAAACTAACTAGACCACAAGTTTAAATCGTGGGCGTACAAGGAAAACCCACTAAGTCCAGTTTTTGAAAGTTGAGTTCTATCGTGTATAAGTCCATATTAGTGTGATACAAGGGTGCACAGTTTCAAATTAAAATTTGAAAGTTAATAATTTTAGATTGTAGTATAAAGAAATAAGAAAAAAATAAAAAAAAATCAAGGCTCTACGACTTTTTGTTCAAAAGATATGAATTTTTATATAAAATTTTATATAAAATCTGATAAATGAGTAAATGTGTATTGTTAAAAAATCATATTTAGCTTAATAACTGAAATTAAGAAACAAAAATAAGTACAGATAAGTTTGTAAAAATTATCGATATTATTTTTTAACTAAACCACTATATTTTCCGCTTAGGAAATTGCTCTTAATTTTTTATCGGAAATTTTCATATGTAATATCACGAGCGGTCAAATTTAAGTCGAATATTTTTTACTGTCATTATCACGAATGTCATTTGGGGTTAAGTTTTAACCCCAAATGACAAGAGTGGTAATGTATGAAAAATATTTGACTTATAATTTGAACAAGAGTGCATATATAAGGGACTATTTAACGAACATTTTTCACTTTATTATGCAAAATTTGACAGCCAACTTCAAACTTATTAAAGTTTGACGTAAACGTCATGAAATAATCGCTGATATTTTTGACGTTTTACTTGTTACAAAAAATAATCACTTGTGAGTTGAATAGTCTATAAAATTTATGACATTTAGAAATTTATACCGGCATTATTATAAACATTTGAAAAACAATTTTTATGTCATTTTGAAATATGGACTTTGATGTATTTTTAGTACATTTTTTTTAATTTTATTATAAATGGTGACAGCTATGGAGGAGTGAAATATGAAAACTAGATAGGGATGTATTTTATTTTTTTTTAAATGGAACACCCTGTATTTTTTTACAAAATATTGTTCCTCTTTAAATGTTCTTTAACTTTTATACAAATCATTTTTCGCAAAAATTTTGTAAAAATATGTCGAAATATGATAAATTTTATAGAAAATGCCCGAAAAAACTTAAGTGCACGTTCAAATTTTAGAAAACAAAAAACATCGTGGTATTCTTTAAATTAGTGTGAATCCAAATATGAAAAAATATACAGGGTGTCCCATTTGAAAAATCGGAATAGCTTTTGCGCTTCAGTTACGAAACACCCAGTACAGACAAAAATAATTTCTGGTTATGCGTATTCATAAACCATGCAATTTTGTTATTTAAGTTTTTTCCTATCTCTTAAAATAAAAGATCTTCCGATTTCCGATTTCGCATGAAAAACTCACCCTGTACAGAAAAGTAATTGTAAATTTTGAAAACTACTGATTCGATATCAAATTCCAGAGAATCTAGTCCTTGTTTTGCTGAGTTATGTACAATATGGGCAGGGCAACCAATACCAATTGTTTTGATTCAATTTATTTTTTAACATTTTCAAGACATTTTTCCCCTGCCCTTTTTATGCCACCAAAATTGGTATTGCAATTATTATCGCCAGAAAACGCAATGAACTTGTTTGTTAAACCAAATTCTACAACACCATCGAGTTAGGCGACTCCAGTTTGCACGTGAACATCTCAACTGGACTATAGAACAGCGGAGCTCCGTGTTATTCACAGATGAGTCCAGAATGTGCCTACATTATGCTGACGGCCGTGACAGAGTGTATAGAAGACCTGGAGAGCGATATTCTCAGTGTACGAGGGTTGAACGTGTTAGCTTTGGAAGAGGTTCTGTTATGGTATGGGGAGGTATTACTTACGAAGCTCGCACAGAGCTGGTTATTGTGGATGGAGGTTCCATGACTGCTGCCAGATATGTAAGAGACTGCCTACAACCCCATGCTGTGCCTTTCAGAAACGTAGCTGGTGATAATTTTGTTCTTATGCAGGACAACACCCGCCCTCACATCGCTAGAGTCGTAGTTGACTACTTGCAGGAAGCCAACGTGCAGGTTATGGACTGGCCAGCACGTATCCCTGATCTTATTCCAATAGAGCACCTATGGTACGAACTGAAAAGACGTGTTAGACTTCGGGTTCTTGCACCCAATACCTTGCCAGAGCTAAGAAGAGCACTTTTGGAGGAGTGGATCCGCATTCCTCAGGCTACAATCTCAACACTTGTTCAATCCATGAGAAACCGCCTCTGGCCAGAGGTGGTAATATACAATATTAATTGTTTTTATAATTTTTCATTATTTCACTTAAAAAACAATTTTCCTTCTTTTTGTAAAATTTCTATTGTACTACTTTTAATATCTTTATTTTTTTACCATATTTTATTTTTTTGGTTAATTGCTTAATACTTTTTCTATAAATCACCATAATTTTATCAAAATACAATGGTCACAAAATAAAATATTGATAAAATTGTTAGCGGCCCGTTTTCAATGCACGCCAGTGTATATCATTGACATAACATGGAGATATAGCAATAGCTTTTGTTTTGGTTTTAGCTGATGAAATTCGTTTTGCTATTTCTGAATTACAAAATAAAGTCTTTAATGATTTTGTAGTGCAAGTGGTGGATCTAAAGCTAGCTGAAATTATGTTTTAAAGTTTGGTAAGTCAAAGTTGCCTCAACAGAGCTAATGAACACATCATCTTCAAGTTTTGGTAAAAAAAATCACGAGCAGATTTTGAATTATTGCCAGCTTTCAATTTGTCAGTGTGTTTCTTTGATCCAATATGTTGATCCAAATCATATCGACCTTTATTTGCTAATGAAACAGTGGTCGCACATATAGTGCAATAAGCTTCATGTTTAGAATCTCTGGGATTAATAGGCAGATTCTGATCAAATTTAAAGGCCTTTAAATCGAAACAAATAAGGTAACTATGGAAATTGTCCATTACAACGCATATAACAAATTTAAATTTAAAGGCCTTTAAATTTAAATGATTTGACCAGAATCTGGGGGTAAAACATGTATATTTTTTTGCAGTTCTTCACTAAAAACTCACTTTCTTTTACTCATTTTTTTCTTGTAATTATTGGTAATAATTGACGAATTGTCGGAAAACGATGTCGCTTTGGCGAGTTTTAGGATCGGCCGCAGAAACAAAATAATAAATAATACATAAAATATTATAATATCATATACATTGTTAAATTGTCCATATCTAAAATGCGCGCAGATCTCACATTTATCTGATATAGATATATTGCCAAAATTTTACAAAAAAAATTCCTAGAGACTCTCCAGTCTAAAGTACACCCCTGCCACGTCTACATAGGGCTGCATAAAAGAATTTTTATTAGTTTTCAAAAAATGTACCTATCTGTCCAGGTAAGTAATAATAATTTAAACCAAAAGTTCATCTTTACGTACTATTATTTTTTTTTTGGGTTCATACAAGACGGGCTTTTGGCCTCTGCTAAAAGTAAGTTTATTTTTTAAATAATTTGTTTTAAGTTACTTTTTTTAGTTTTTATTTAAAATGGAATTTGTTTCTATGTTGATTCAAAAAAGGTAAAAAAAATACCTAGTTTTTTTTATTGATAACTGAACAGAGATAACATCCTACATACAGAAAATAATTCTGAGTACGTCCCTGTATGGTTGTGTGGTGGGGCAAGGGGGAACAGCTGACGATCCAAACACAAGCGCAGACATCTTGCATTTTTCGCGTTCGTTCGTCCCGTTTTCTACGCCTTTGTCATCATAACGATGACTGAAAACTTAATTTAAAGGTGCACTATATGGGAGGGTTTATCACAGGGTTTTCATTTTCGAGCGGTGAATGTCTGCATAATTATCATTTGCGATAAATTTCGATGTAACAGTGACGTCATGTTTATTGCTATATGGCTACAGAAACTTGAGGTAAGAAAACACATAATTTCCCCTTATTAGACGCTTTGATTAAACTAATGGCGATTGCGTAAGTATCAATACGTGAACGCTTTTTACAAATTCGCCAAATTTACCTGCCTCTAACCTTTTTTTCATTGAAAATCTTGGTCATCAAGTTTTCTGATGCCGTATTGTTCAAACGTCCTTGATGCGTTTTTATATAGGGCAGTGTAATATTTACTACTTTTGCGAATTTCTATTTACTTTTCTAAAAAATAATAACAATATTGGAATAAGTTCCTTAGCTTAACGAAAATTATAAATGTTACATAAAATTTCGCAATCACTTAATTTTTTTTGATTTTCAATCCCCTCATTAATTATGACATTGAAAGATTGAAAATAGCGCTGCTGGTAATTTTAGTCTTTCAAATGTTTAGTTTTTGCCTGAATGATTTTGTTTTTTCGTTTTTTGTAGAAAATTAATATTATAATTAATAATTTTATTTACAGATTACACAATATTCAAATATTGCATTTTAGGAAACAAAGAAAAAACAAAAATTATAATTATAGGACTTCGTTGATAAGAAATATCAATTTGTCTTTTATATACCTTTCTTTATTATTTATAACTTTTTATCTAAAATACCAGAAATAATAAAGAAGAACCTGTTTTTACCTGTTTAAATGATATACACAAATACTTAATTTTTGGGCACTCAACAAAACTGTTGTAGAGCCGTACGAAACAAATTCAAAAAGGAAGCACCTTGATTCGTTTCTACGCCACTGGATTAACAATCTTATACATATTTTTGTTACATTTTTCGCTTTGTCACTGGCTTCAAATAAAATAACATAAAACTATATTATTAAAATTTTGTTATATTTATTATAATCAATTCGGATGTGTTAAATTTATGATTTGAATTGAGAATGTTTTTAGTAAGCAGATTTTGTTATAAATCCTTTATCTTAAATAACATTAA
The DNA here is from genome assembly GCA_963971135.1 of Stenus bimaculatus. Lineage (NCBI taxonomy): Eukaryota > Metazoa > Arthropoda > Insecta > Coleoptera > Staphylinidae > Stenus > Stenus bimaculatus. Next base: position 21,920,629 of record OZ020180.1, read on the forward strand.
ACATTCCAAAAGTAATTTTATCAAATTCTCATAATAATGATAATATTTATAAGATTTAATAAAAATATTTATTTTTATCTAGAGTTATGGTTTACACTTTCCACAATCTTTTGTTACACCCTGTTACGATGATGATAAAGTTCAGAAACAGGTTTATAATTTGCATTTTTAATTATTTTGGATCAATCACTCAGGCCGGTAGATTTTTCTTTTTAAAATGCTATCTTATGGCATAAAAATATTTTTGTTATTGTCATTGGTCATCATTGGTGTTTGTGCAATGACGTCATTATCAATTTTTAATAATAACCAATAGTACTAGGTACTTCTCTTTTTTTTGATGGTATAAAAATTACGATTTTTATATTTTACATAATTTAGAAAAAACCGTTTTAATTTTTAATAAATGCTAAATTAATCAAGTGTTTTTCGCCTTTAATTTGCTAAAAAATAAATTGCTGTTTTTTTCAGAAATTAAAATACAGAGTGATCATTTGAAAACGATCCACCTTAAATAACTTCAGTTTGATAAAATTTACAAAAAATCTGCAAATCAGGTCAATTTTAGTTGAGAGGGGGGAAAGTTAATGACTTCTGTGAAACTAGCAATAGATTCCAGCAATAGATGTTTGTTTATATAAACATTTGTTTTTTTAAATTTTTTCTTTTATAATTTGCTTCAATTGTATAATATAAACCTGGGAAATGCATTTTCATAAGATTTTAATAAATTCTAAAGCTAGAAACCACCCCTAAATAATTTAACAAAATAGGGTTAATTTTTTTTAAATTTTACTTTTGCATTTGTTTCTTAAAATAATTCAAAGTAACATATCAAAAATCAGTGGCAATTATTTTTTGTTTCTTTGTAATACACGTTTAAATTTTCGCGAGTTAGCAATATTACCCATATGTATTTGTAGTAGTATATTCTTCAAAAACCGAAAAAGGATTTATTTTTTTTGTTTTAAATTATTCATTTAAACATTTTTAACTAACATATCAAAAAAGTGGATGGCAGTAATTTTTTGTTTTTTTTTGTAAATCGTGTTTAAAGTTGCGCTATTTCCTATTATGTACATAAATTAGTCATTCATCGATAACAGAAAAAAGGGTTAACTTTTTAAATTTTTTCTTGCTTGGTCATTTATTTAAACAGTTTTAAATAACATCAAAAAATTGGATGGCAGTAATTTTTTGTTTTTTTGTAAATCGTGTTTAAAGTTGCGCTATTTCTCAACGTTGATCCTATTATGTACATAAATTAGTCATTCTTCGATAACAGAAAAAAGGGTTAACTTTTTTAATTTTTTCTTGCTTGGTCATTTATTTAAACAGTTTTAAATAACATATCAAAAAATTGGATGGCAGTAATTTTTTGTTTTTTTGTAAATCGTGTTTAAAGTTGCGATATTTCTCAACGTTGATCCTATTATGTACATGAATGTCATTCATCAATAACAGAAAAAAGGGTTAACTTTTTTTAATTTTTTCTTGCTTGGTCATTTATTTAAACAGTTTTAAATAACATGTCAAAAAATTGGATGGCAGTAATTTTTTGTTTTTTTGTAAATCTTGTTCAAAGTTGCGCTATTTCTCAACGTTGATCCCATTATGTACATGAATTAGTCATTCTTCAATAACAGAAAAAAGGGTTACCTTTTTTAAATTTTTTCTTGCTTGGTCATTTATTTAAACAGTTTTAAATAACATATCAAAAAATTGGATGGCAGTAATTTTTTGTTTTTTTGTAAATCTTGTTTAAAGTTGCGCTATTACTCAACGTTGATCCCATTATGTACATGAATCAGTCATTCTTCAATAACAGAAAAAAGGGTTAATTTTTTTAAATTTTTTCTTCCGTGGTCATTTATTTATACAATTTTAAATAACATATCAAAAAATTGGATGGCAGTAATTTTTTGTTTTTTTGTAAATCATATTTAAAGTTCGTCATTTCTCAACGTTGATCCTATTATGCACATGAATCAGTCATTCTTCAATAACAGAAAAAAGGGTTAACTTTTTTAAATTTTTTTTTGCTTGGTCATTTATCTAAACAGTTCTAAATAACATATCAAAAAATTGGATGGCAGTAATTTTTTGTTTTTTTGTAAATCTTGTTTAAAGTTGCGCTATTACTCAACGTTGATCCCATTATGTACATGAATCAGTCATTCTTCAATAACAGAAAAAAGGGTTAATTTTTTTTAATTTTTTCTTCCGTGGTCATTTATTTAAACAATTTTAAATAACATATCAAAAAATTGGATGGCAGTAATTTTTTGTTTTTTTGTAAATCATATTTAAAGTTCGTCATTTCTCAACGTTGATCCTATTATGCACATGAATCAGTCATTCTTCAATAACAGAAAAAAGGGTTAACTTTTTTAAATATTTTTTTGCTTGGTCATTTATCTAAACAGTTTTAAATAACATATCAAAAAATTGGATGGCAGTAATTTTTTGTTTTTTTGTAAATCTTGTTTAAAGTTGCGCTATTACTCAACTTTGATCCCATTATGTATATGAATCAGTCATTCTTCAATAACAGAAAAAAGGGTAAATTTTTTTAAATTTTTTCTTCCGTGGTCATTTATTTAAACAATTTTAAATAACATATCAAAAATTGGATGGCAGTAATTTTTTGTTTTTTTGTAAATCATATTTAAAGTTCGTCATTTCTCAACGTTTATCCTATTATGCACATGAATCAGTCATTCTTCAATAACAGAAAAAATGGTTAACTTTTTTAAATTTTTTTTTGCTTGGTCATTTATCTAAACAGTTTTAAATAACATATCAAAAAATTGGATGGCAGTAATTTTTTGTTTTTTTGTAAATCGTGTTTAAAGTTGCGCTATTTCTCAACGTTGATCCTATAATGTACATGAATTAGTCATTCTTCAATAACAGAAAAAAGGGTTAACTTTTTTTAATTTTTTCTTGCTTGGTCATTTATTTAAACAGTTTTAAATAACATACCAAAAAAATGGATGGCAGTAATTTTTTGTTTATTTGTAAATCTTGTTTAAAGTTGCGCTATTTCTCAACGTTGATCCTATTATGTACATGAATCAGTCATTCTTCTATAACAGAAAAAGGGGTTAATTTTTTTAATTTGTTCTTCCGTGGTCATTTATTTAAACAGGTTTAAATAACATATCAAAAAACTGGATGGCAGTAATTTTTTGTTTTTTTGTAAATCGTGTTTAAAGTTGCGCTATTTCTCAACGTTGATCCTATAATGTACATGAATTAGTCATTCTTCAATAACAGAAAAAAGGGTTAACTTTTTTTAATTTTTTCTTGCTTGGTCATTTATTTAAACAGTTTTAAATAACATGTCAAAAAATTGGATGGCAGTAATTTTTTGTTTTTTTGTAAATCGTGTTTAAAGTTGCGCTATTTCTCAACGTTGATCCTATAATGTACATGAATTAGTCATTCTTCAATAACAGAAAAAAGGGTTAACTTTTTTAAATTTTTTCTTGCTTGGTCATTTATTTAAACAGTTTTCAATAACATATCAAAAAATAGGATGGCAGTAATTTTTTGTTTTTTTGTAAATCGTGTTTAAAGTTCCGTTATTTCTCAACGTTGATCCCATTATGTACATGAATTAGTCATTCTTCAATAACAGAAAAAAGGGTTAACTTTTTTAAATTTTTTCTTCCTTGGTCATTAATCTAGACAGTTTTAAATATCATATCAAAAAATTGGAGGGCAGTAACTTTTTGTTTTTTTGTAAATCGTGTTTAAAGTTGCGCTATTTCTCAACATTGATCCCATTTTGTACATGAATTAGTCATTCTTCAATACTAGAAAAAAGGGTTATTTTTTTTATTTTTTTCTTCCGTGGTCATTTATTTGAACAGTTTTAAATAACATATCAAAAAATTGGATGGCAGTATTTTTTTGTTTTTTTTTTACAACGTTGATCATTATTTCTCAACATTGATCCCATTTGGTACATGAATTAGTCATTCTTCAATATAAGAAAAAAGGGTTAATTTTTTTAAATTTTTTCTTCCGCGGTCATTTATTTAAACAGTTTTAAATAACATATCAAAAAATTGGATAGCATAACTGCCACTCAAATTTTTGATATCTTACTTCGAATTATTTTAAGAAACAAATGCAAAAGTAAAATATTAAAAAAATTAACCCATTTTTGTTAAATTATTTAGTGGTTAGAATTAATTAAAATTTTATGAAAATGCATTTCCCAGGTTTATATTATTCAATTGAAGCAAATTATGAAAGAAAAAATTAAAAAACACTAAGGACCTTATCGTTTTCCTAGGTGTTTTTGGGCAAACACGAAAAATAAGTTAAACCTACAAAAATTAACTAAAATACCCCCAATATTAATTATATTTCCAATTTCTTCAATAAATATGAATTATAAATACATTTATGAGATTTTACATTATTTAAAAAACTATTTATTAACACGACAACAGCGGATTTTAAAATTCAAATTTTGACAAGTACTGTCAGATAAATTTTAATTACCTTTCATTTACGTTTAAATTGAAAGCAAATGACACTTAAAACTAATAGGGTGTTTTCCTTGTTGAACCTATGTTAATAATCGAATATAATCGCCAAAAGGATTAACCTGATGGTAGATATAAATGACCTTTATTGTAAGGCACTTTAGGACATGGTTACTGTTACAAACAAGAAGTAATGCCCGGGCTAACAAATACGTGCGCGCTTTACAAAGGTATCTAGCGACTGACTCACTGTGACTCACACTGGATTGTAATCTTTCCCACATTGGGTGTTATTGTCATGCGCACACATTGCTTGCGTTCGTACGTTTACTTATAAAAACAGCTAAAATCGGCGCGTACACATAAAAAGAAATACGGTACGCGCTCATGTTACATACTGGAATGAAACATTCTAGCAAAGGAGAAATAACTTGCCGAATGTCGTAAATAGTATCTTGCCTACTTGATAGGAGGTGCTTAGAAGTGCCAGAGGGTGTGTCCTACAAAAATAGAAGGAATTTGCAAGCTCTTTGCCGCCACCGAGGTCCCTTATCGGTTCTTCTTTTTACTAATAATTATTGTGTATTTAATTTAGACGTTTCGTTTGAGAGGTAATAATTTCAATGTTGCCTGATTGTGCAATAAAGTCTTACGATAACCAGTAAAATATATTTTATTTTTATTTGACCCCGTAATATTACAAATCTTATTACAACTATTAAAACTATAGTCATTGAATGTACAGTAAAAGTTTCAGAGCTCCAGGGAACTGGAAAAGTAATTTTTTATCAAATATTTTAAAAATTGCAAAAAAAACGACAACTGTGTAAAAATTGTTTAATTGTAAAAATATATTCTTAAATTATAGGTTTATTTGAATAAAATAAATACTTAAAAATTAATTTCTAATCAAGTCATAACAAATATGCATTTAATTGTATAATTTTTATACTATTAAAGTCAATAAATCATAGTAAATAAATGGCATAGGCAACCAAACTACTTTGTTTGTTAGAAACACCGAGGAAAACACCAGCATCGTTGTCTAATTGTGAAAAAATTAATTAATTTCAATTGCGTTTTTTGGCTAAAGCGGTCTCCTAACGAGCGAAATATTTTACACTATTGTATATTTATTTCTTATAAATATGTGACGTAAGTTTCATTCTTGTACAAAATGCTTCCAAAACCCGATAAGGTCCTTTAAAATCCCACCCAAAATGTCACCCCATTTGCCACAGCCACCCTGACTTAAAATTTTTAAATAGCACCCCATATTAACAGTATGTTAGACATACCATTACATCAAACCTAAGTATGGTTTCATATTTGACATTTGACATACAGGGTGATCATTTGAAAACGATCCACCTTAAATAACTTAAGTTTGATAAAATTTACAAAAAATCTGCAAATCAGGTCAATTTTAGTTGAGAGGGGGGAACTTAATGACATATAAAATCTCACCCCAAATGTCATCCCATTTGCCACAACCACCCTGACTTAAAATTTCTAAATAGCACCCCCCAAGTTGTGACACCTCATTTTAATGGGTAGAAAGAGCACGCTATGCTGGTACGTTTAATTTTAAAATCCAATCACCCTATCACAAATTATAACAAAAAATCGCAATTAGAGATCCCCCCTAAATAACTTCGGTTTGATGAGATGTATTAAAAATTCGACAAAACACGTTCTTACGGGGAAACTTATTGAGGTATAAAAGTGTACGTCAAATGTCATCCCTTCTGCCCCAGCCACCCTGACTTTAATATTTTCGAATACACCCCCATACTTGTAACCCCTCATTTTAAAGAATTTTAAAACAACATTATGCTGGGATGTTTAATTTTAAAATCTAATCACCTGCGGACAAAACAAAAAGTACTAGTTATTAGACGTCCAAATTATTAATATCGGTCGTAATGAGAAATTATCAACATTTTAGCTTCTAATCTTTCCGAAAAGGATAATAATGTAATTCTAAAATTTACAGAGATTATTTTAAATAAATTGACCCAGTACGTTGTATTTAACGCAATAAAATCAAAAGTATCAAAATGCAAAATTACAAACTATTTAAAAAATTATACAATAATTTTAGGAAACAATATTATTATAATATGATTCAACAGATTAATTAGTATTTATATTAAATGTTCAAAATGTGCACCATTTTGTTCCATACAATAATACAATCTATTTTCTTACATTTGCAAATATTTATCGGGATATAGCTCTACAACTATCATTTATCCTATTTCTCAGGTCTTGAATACTTTGGGGTGGTGTTGTGAATACAATTGTTTTTAAGTGTCCCCAAAGAAAAAAATCCAATGGTGAGAGATCGGATAACCGCTGGCCATTCTATCGGGCCTCTCCGCCCGATCCATCTTCCAGGAAATTGGTCATTTAATCACTCTCTTACCGGTAAAACATAATGTGGTGGTGTTCCGTCTTGTTGAAAGTAAACATTTTCGTTAAGAAACAAGTTTCCTTCCTCATCTTGCTGATTTTCTAAATGTTCTGTTATAAGAGGATCAATAATATTCTCCAGTATGTCTAAATATCGTTCTCCAGTCAAATTTTCTTCCATAAATATTGGTCCTATTATAGCATCTCCTAAAACTCCGGCCCAAACATTGATTTTTTGAGGATATCCCAATAACGAAAATTATGTCAGTTGACAAAACCGTTTAAATAAAATCTACATTCATCACTAAAGTAAATATTGCGAACAAATATCGGATTTTGAGCAATTATTTCAGTCATTCGTTCACAAAATTCCAGCCTTCTATCGAAATCATCTTCATTAAGTTCATGAACCAGATGCATCTTATAGGGATGAAATTTGTTTAGTTTTAGTACTTTTTGAACTGAACCATACGAAATATTTAGTAACTTTGATACTTTTCGAATAGAGTTATTAGGATCCATTCCAAAATGCCCTAGAACTTCAAGTTGCGTCACCTCATCCAATACCTTTACCCTTTACACCCTGTCTCTTTTCATTTAAAACAGAACCAGTCCTCAAGAATTTTTGCAATAGTTCTATTACGTATTTATGGCTTACATGCTTGTCTGGATGTCTTTCGTTGAACACAGCAGCAGTTCTTCGAGCACATTCGTTCTATCGGCCGTAATGAATAACAATTTCAGTTCTTTCCTCCTTAGTGTAAACCATTTTGAAGAATAATTGCTTAAATTTTAATGAAGTTTGGAAACTTACTATAACACACAGTAACACAAGAAAAATAATAAATTCGCGATTTAAAAATATTTTTAGTACTTGCCATCACAATGAGGCAATTTAAATAAGAATACTTTTGTTATAATGTTGTCATCTGTTTTCAAATTATAACATATCATGGCACATGGATTAAGAAATCAAAAAGATTAGAAGCTAAAATGTTGTTAATTTCTCATTACGACCGATATTAATAATTTTTACGTCTAATAACTAGTACTTTTTGTTTTGTCCGCAGGTGATTAGATTTTAAAATTCAACAAACCAGCATAATGTTTTTTTAAAATCCTTTAAAATGAGGGGTTACAAGTATGGGGGTGCATTTGAAAATATTAAAGTCAGGTTGGCTGGGGCAGACGGGATGACATTTGACGTAAACTTTTATACGTCAATAAGTTTCCCGTATGAACGTGTTTTGTCGAATTTTTAATACATCTCATCAAACCGAAGTTATTTAGGGTGGATCAGTAATTGCGATATTTTGTTATAATTTGTGATAGGATGATCGGATTTTTAAATTAAACATACCAGCATATTGTGCTCTTTCTATCCATTATAATGAGGTGTCACAACTTGGGGGGTGCTATTTAGAAATTTTAAGTCAGGGTGGATGTGGCAAATGGGATGACATTTGGGGTGAGATTTTATATGTCATTAAGTTCCCCCCTCTCAACTAAAATTGACCTGATTTGCAGATTTTTTGTAAATTTTATCAAACTTAAGTTATTTAAGGTGGATCGTTTTCAAATGATCACCCTGTATGTCAAATATGAAACCATACTTAGGTTTGATGTAATGGTATGTCTAACATACTGTTAATATGGGGAATTGTAAGAAAGAGAGGGAAGTATAGCAAGCATTTACTATTTTTTTTTCTTCCTTATAAATAACTCTTTGGGTTTCAGCAATTTTTTTTTATACAGGGTGTCGTAAAATTCGACCGACAACGCTTAATTGGAGATAGTACACCAAAAAAGTCGATATAAGTTGATTTTTTTAAAATAGATTTTTTTTTATTGCAGCCAAAGCAGTAAAAAATTTTCGCAATTGGTAAAAATTTGGTTAATCGACTTTTGTAAATAGTGTTTGAGGGAAGAAGACATAAAACAGTTAAAAACTGTTTGGTTATTTAAAAATTTTACTTAAAAATGATTTGCTTTTGTAGAGAAATTCAATTGAAAGTTTTTTTGGCACTTATGAATTTTACGTAGGTTGTGCCGCTTTTGAATAAATTTAAGAAAATAATTTGGGAAACGGTAAAAATTTTGTCGTTTCCATGGCAACAAGCTACAATTTCAATATAAGCTGATAACTTTGAAATAAAATTACTTAATTGTAATAATTAAATTCGGATTTAGAGAATATGCTAATAAGCAATTAATATCGAGTAATTGCAATAGCATGTATTCAGCGACCGTGATGAAAAATTTAGAGACGTCGTTATCGTTAATCACGTGATTAAAAAATATTCCTTCATAAGAAATATTTTCTTAAAGACGTGATTAACTTTAACGACGTCTCTAAAAGTTTAATCACGGCCGTTGAATACATGCTATTGTGTTTTTTTGAGCTTAAAAAATATTTTATTAAAAATGTATGTAAAATGGCCTAACTTTTGAAACCATTTTTTTAATTTTATTCAAAAACGACTTAGCCTACGAAAAAAGGGGCAAAAAAAATCTTCGTTTCGAAGTTTTCTACATAAAATAAATGATTTTTACATAAAATTTTTAAATACCTTTAAAAGTTTTTGATTGTTTTATATCTTTCTTCTTTCACCCAACACCATTTACAAAAGTGGAGGATTACCCAAATTTTTACCAATTCAGGGTTCATTATTCAAATGTACGTATACAAAATTTTATTAAAAAATCTTTGCTACTTTGGCCGTAATTAAAAAATATTTTTTAGAGGCTTATAACTCTTCAGGGGTGCATTTTTTATTGAAATGATTTTGGTCATATCGACTTATTTTTAGATCATCTATCTCCAGTTAAGCGTTTTCGGTCGAATTTTGCGACACCCTGTATATGTGCCCCTGGAAGAGAGTAGAAGTTTTTTTCATTTTATATCGTATTTCCACTCTCTCAGAATTTTATTTAGAAGAAATATTAGTTAAAACTTAAAGAACTACTTATAATTATAAGGGTCAGATAATTTATTTATTATTTTTTATGATTACTATGTAAAAATGTTAAAATAACAAACGGTTGCTGTGTTTCCCTCCCTTTTTCACAATCTTAGTCATAACTTGACTTTCAAAATCGACTCAGTGCAACTGCGCATTGTTCCCAAATCGACAGATAGCACATTGCGCAGTTGCATCTAAGTCGATTTGGAAACAAAATTATGTTACCAAAATATGCCCGTCTAATGGGCAGATTCTGGTCAAAATTAAAGGCCTTAAATTTAAAACAAATAATGTATCCTTGGAAATTGTCCATTACAACCCATATAACAAATTTAAATTTAATGGCCTTTAAACTTAAATGATTTGACCAGAATCTGGGTATAAAATGGCCTTTAGTGGCAGAAAATTTCATTTTTATATTGATTACGTTTATCTCGCGTAACTCAATCCGGATTGGATTGATTACACAGGACAACGATGAAAAAACTTTTTCAATAATTTTTGCTATTTTCTATGTAATTTGGTGTGCTGATTCCGAAAAAAATATCAAAAAAGTCATATCACCCACCAATTTCTCACATTTTAATATAAATAAAAATAAATATTATTAACCACAATGTATAACAAATATTTTTTTCTATGACTATTGTATAATGGATACTTTATGAACGCGTTTCTAGACAAGCAATGATTGCTATTACTCACACCCGTAAGTTTTGGTTACCGGTAACAGAATTCCATGGGCTACCCGTGGATTTCTTTTACCAAATTCAAACAATTTTTGAAATAAAGTTGTTAATGATAGTGGTTCGAACCCATAAAACCTTTGAATCTACAGTCAAAGTAACTCAGGCCTGTTACGACACTCGCCTACCGACTCGTGTCGCAAATTCGGCCTGCGTGAGTAATGGCTATCATTACTCGCTAGTTGAATAATATACTATTAACCGTTTAAATATTTTTAAGTTGGCGATATATTCTAGTGTTATAAGGTTGGTAATAAAATGAAATGTGATCAGGTTGGTAGATAAATTATACAGTTGTTTGGTTTCTTCCAGTTAATATAACTTCACATTACAGTATTTAATCTATGTGCTTTTTATTAACAGTTTAATATGGATAAACGTGGTTGTAAAAATTCTCCTAACGCTTTTCGCTGTATATGTGGTAAATTTGTAATTAAAAAACATCAAAGGAACATTACTGACTTTGTAAAAAAATTATACTTTGCATATTTTGATGTACAAATCGGTAATCAAGACAAATGTTGGGTTCCTCACAAAGTATGTGATGTTTGTAGTTTGTGCGCGAGGATCTTAGGAAATATAAAAAAATAAGCATCTAATATTTAGTAATTTTAGTAATTTAATATTTTTGTAAGTGAAAATTGTAACCTAATAACAAACTATTTTTTTAATTTTTATTTATCGAATTTTTTTCCAATTTTTTTGAAATATATAATTGATGTCATATTGTGATAGAATTGTGGGTGATAGAAAAAAACTGATATCGATTACGGTTTTGGCCAAAAATACATAAGACTTAGGTAAATTAGTTTTAAAAGTTTTTACAAACATTTTTTTTGTTGGCCTGTGTTATTAGCGATTGACTTGGTCCGCATTTTTTCCGAAATAAACACGTCGGATTGGATTGAGTTCAATTATCCATTCCTGTAAAATCGTGGGATTGGACTTCATAATCGCGATCGAATAAAAATTTGAAACGACATAAACCCGATTGATTTGAGTGAAGTTACTAGTTTTCATTAAACGAGCCTAACTCGTTTATTAAAATACGAAAGAATAGAATTAAATCATTAAAGACAGACCATAGATTATTAAAACTGGACTCAAAAGTTATACAATAGAGTAATTTTATTTTTCTTGACTTTATAACTTGGATTGAGCTTGTATTGAAAAATTCCAATCCAAGTTCCAAGTTTACGTGGCTGAACAATCCTAGTATTATTGCAACAACCGGCCAAGTCATTTTTTTGTGATTTCACTTTATTAAAAAACATTTGAATACCACCGATCGATTGATGAAATATAATACTTTGTCAAGTCCGAAGCACAATTATCTATTTTTACCTATGTATTATATTAAAATATATTGGCTAAATTCCAAATATGTTTTGATTTCTGGAGACCTTTTATCGGTTTCCACAACTTTTAGAATTGAACTTGAGCGGTTATTGCACGATGGTCTTCATTTCCTCTAATGAAAATTACATTTGTCAACAGTAATTCCTTTTTTCGCAAGCGCTAGCGGTAAATTTGAAAACGTGACGTCATAAAATACATACTACCCCCCCCCCCCCCCCTTAACTATCATACCAAATTCTTACATTATGATGACGCGAATTGGCTATTATTTTAAGCTTGAAGGAAATATAAGTACTATGAAAATTAATACATTTCTTAAAAAAATGTAGGTATTTGCCATTTTTTTACATCATAAAACATAAATGGCCGTGTTCGCCACTGTCCACTAAATCCTAAACGTACGTTTATTTCCATAAAGTCGATGCACAGTCCAATTAAATTTCAAGATTATAAGATTTATACAATAATTGAAGTAAACAACAGGCGGCGAATACGGAAGTTTCTTATCTATTTTACAGATTTTTCGTACATTCCTTAGTAAAAAGCAATGTTTTTGAAAATCATACATTCACCTAAAAAATAAGAATAATTGAAAATAAAATCCGATTTTTCAGATTTAAATTTTCAAAAAGTAGGCGCTCCTATTTAAATTATACAGGGTGATGATAAAGTTTGGAAAATAATTCGTAACTGCCGTATTTAATTTTTTTTGAGAAAATTTCTCGGACAGGTCGATTTTATTTTTTAAAATTCCATCTTTTGGTATAAAAAATTATTAATGACGTCATTGGTGATTTAGCAATGACGTCATCATCGATTTTTTTAAATGGTAACTCCTACTTTTTTACTCATTTTAGTAAATATTCATGCCTCTTAAACGATGATATAAAAAAAATTAAATTTGTAAACATATTTTTGAATAATAAAAGGAAATTTTTATATTAACGAAAAAGGTTTTATAAAAATAAATTAAAATCAATTTCAAGTTATGTACTAATAATAACAAAAGAAAGTAAATATTCAAATAATTCGCATTGTAATGCGAATGTTAAAGGTATTTAACAAAATTTATTAAATAAACTTGAAAAACAATTTTTTTAATTCCATTTAAATGTAGGAACATTTATAAAGAATAAAATTTTAAATTTACCATTTATTAAAATCAGCCAAAATAAATCTTTTACAACATTCAAATCTTTCAAATTTTATAGTACAAAATAATTTTAAGTTTACATAAAAAAAATTTTATACGAACATTTGTTTACAATTGCAGTTATTTTTTATATCAGCGAGTCGAGCGATTTTCTCAAAAAATTAAATACGGCAGTTATGAATTATGTTCCAAACTTTATCATCACCCTGTATTTTGAATAATTCAAAAAATAATGCATATTTGACTATTTAGTGCCAGCTGCACTACTACGTCTTAAATCCTTAAGAGGACAGTCGGCAACTCTAATATTCTGATTGTGAAATGCCGTTGATAAGTGCATTTTTGGTCATAATAAATTATCCACCCAACATTAAAAATTTTTTTTTTTGGTATAATCAAAAGTCTTGCACCTATCATTTGTTGTAAATTTTATCTTTGTGGGGCAAACCAAACATTTTTAAGGGAGCAACAAAATGAGTGCTTCGTAAAAATTGTGCGTTATTGACTACTTTGGAAAATCTGAAAATGCAGAAAATGATAACATCATTTTTGTACTATTTTAAAGAAAATAGTTAAAATAACAACTTGACGAAGCTTTTTTGCTTACAGAGTGTCTTTTTAATAGGCTAGTTTACGGCTGCCACTAGATATATGCTAGTGCAAACAATATTTTTATACTTACATTTTTTATTTGAGGTTTTAGAGTCATTCAAATAAATCCGTACAGCTGGAAAAAAATCAAGAATGTATAAATAAATATAATTACCCAAAAAGTACCTTAATTATTTCTCCATAAAATTGCAACACAAAAGCAGCAGACCAGTTTTAGTTTAAATAATCTAGTTTACAAATCGGAAAGCAATTTTAAGATCTGACAGAACAAACTTGAGATACAGTGGCTGGCGTAATACTCGATTTAATGATTTTTCATAATTTTTCCTTCCAAACTCACGCGCCCTCTAGCGAATCGCATTAATTATCAGTGATTCGCTGATAGTATCCAAAGAAGCTCTATACCTTGTTGTTATCTCCGATGGAAAATGGCGTCTAGTCAATGTTGCTTTTTTTTAATTTTTAAGGGGTTTAGAAAAATAAGTATTTTTTAAATAAAGTTGTTATAAAAATACAACAAAAATACATAAAACAAAGAAGGTCCTGTTATTTTAAGCATTTTCTTCAAAATAATTTTTGGAAAAAAAAATTATGTTGTAACTTTCTGTTTTTTCAAATTTTTTAAAACAACCAAAAGCGCGCAAGTTTTAAAAAGTACTATCTTTACTCTACAAAGATAAAAATTGTAACAAATGATAGCCATAAGCCTTTGTAGTAGACCAATAAAGAAAATTAAAAAATCATCAGCAGAAAGAAAGTTATGACCAAAACTTAACTATCGACGGAATTTTAAAATAAACCGCTTATATTTGCCGTCTACCCACTTAAACGATCTAACCCTTGTAAATGACATATTTTCTATTGATTGTTCTTACCTAAAGCTCATTCAATTGTAATTTCTACAATTATTCCAGCAGTTTTTGAGATATTAATTTTGTAACTTTTGCACACTCAAATTAAATGCACTAAAAAGAGAAGAAAGTTATTTGATCGAATAAATCATCAAATTTTGTTGTATGAATAACAAACAAGAAACTTTTGCAAAGAAAACTGCAACTTTTGAAAATATCATGACAATTAGGCAAAAACCTTAAACAAGTCAATTTTTTAAATGTTAAAATTTTGCACTCCCAACAATTAATAAATAAATTTCTACGATATTTGTTTGGTTTTATCTTTTTTTATGTGAATACGATGTATTTCTCGTTTTACTGAAATATCATATTGTTATGGTGTACCTACACGCTGTATTTTAATGTTGATATTTTTATGACCTCATTTTTATTAGTAACAAATCTACATTTTATTTTTAATTATAGGTTTTAATTTTTATTTATAGTATGTTTTATTAGACATTAATGACTCATGTCTATAACTTTATTCTAGGTATTGATAAAAATATTCCTTTGTTTTTAATAATAACTAATTAATAAATGATATTATTGTTTTCTTAAGATAATACCTTTCATTAGATTTCTCGTGAGAAAAGTTTTACATATGACAGGATATTATTTTCATTTGTTTATTACAGCTATTTAAATTTGGAAACTGTTGAGATTCATTTGTATCATTAGTGTACTTAATGTAGTTTTGTTTACCATTTTACATGTTTTTAATTTTTTTAAAAACATTATTATCTAAAAACCCGTTTTTGGCATACGAATTTACTGTAATCAACAACATTGAGGAAAACTTCCATAAAAATGCAAAGCAAATAGTTTTCCAACAAAATTACTTGAGGTTTATTTCTTTTGCAGATAAAAGCCTAATGAATGAACTGAAAAAAACATCACCAACTACATCAATAATTAATATGAATTCCTTAGCAGAAAACAAAACAGGAATTACCTTTTCTGAAGATCCAAATAAAATAAACATACTCAAAGAAACCTGTGATGATATATCCAAAGTTAATCAAATAAATGAAATATGGACCAAAAGTAATTTTGGAAGCAGACAAAATCAAAACCCTCAATTAAATTTAGATATTACCGATTCCATTATGTCATGGTCCTGTAACGATAATAAGGATTTTGAAGATTCCAGTGAAGATACGTCAAAAGATGAAAAGATGCCTGAAATTAAAACACCAACAACTTCTGACCAAGAGCTTCCTTCTCCATCACATCATGCTAGAAGACCAATGAATGCATTTTTAATCTTTTGCAAAAAGCATCGTCCTATTGTTAGAAAAAAGTTTCCTAATTTAGAAAACAGAGGTGTCACCAGAATTCTTGGTGAGTGGTGGGCTTTGTTGGATGCTCAGGATAAAGATGCTTATACCAACTTAGCAAAAGAGGTAAGAATATAATTTAACCAAATATCTTGAAATATAATATGTTATTGTATTATTTCAGTATAAGGATGCATTTTTCTTTGCTAATCCAAATTTTAAATGGTACAAATTGCCTGCACCTCCATTGCGTACATTACCAGTACGCCCTGTGGGTATTAAGCAAGATACTTCACCACCGCTGAGCCCTTCAACCAACTTATCTACAAAACCAGAATTTACACCTGGTAAGCTTGCTGATGAATCACAATTAGGGATGTTGTCATCTTTATTAAACACAAGTCAAATTCACAATTCTAAAATCACCGAAGCATCTACAAAGGCTATGCTGTGCAATAATAATAATAATCAAATCGAAAACCATAACAATGATTTACTTCATTTTCCAAGTCCGCTTGCTATTAACATAAATAACGATCTACCTCCTAAACCTATTAAAAAGAGATTTACAGAAAATTTAATTGATGACAGAAAAGTCCTAGCTAGAACCTTGTTTGATGATGAAGAAAGTCTAGAAAATAAAAACCTGAATATGACACACCAGCAGATTTTCAATAAAGTTATCGACAGTCAATTTATTGAAGAATCAGATGACAAGTTGTCTCTTAAAGATACTAGAAAATCGGGCCGAAAATGCAAGGGTAATAGATATGCAGAATTCATGACAAACGGAAAATTACTAAAAACTAAAAAGGACAAACGTGATGCATTTTTTAATATTTCAGAAACACCAAAATATGATTTAAATAACACCATTAAAAGATTGGAAGAACGTATTCAAACAAAACCAGAGGAAATATCGGAACGCACAAGAACCATTTCAGAAATGTCAGAAAACGATGACTACACAAAGTCAATGCCATCTTTCAATTTGGATGAACGCATATCTCAACTTCCAAGCTTAAGTTATGACGTCTATTGGCAACGGAAAAAAGAAAGCAAAAAACGGAAGTTTGTTCGTAGCAAAGTGGAATCTCAACCAAAAGTGGTACAAATTTTAGAGAAGAAAAAGCAATTGATCGGTTCTAAAAAAAGGAAAAATAAGAATAATATAACACACTTGGAGCAAAATGATAGTTATGTTGATATTTCTGGGTTAAATACTTTAGCTGAAATCGCTGCTCATAAGGAGAAAATAATTGAAGGCGCTTAATTTCATTCGTAAGTTTTTTTTAAAAGGAATTTTTAAAATGAAGTACTTTGAGTAAAATTTATTAATTGGTGCAAGGTAAATACACATACTGGCAATAAATAATTTTTTTGAACTTGGTAAATTTTATAAAACTTTAGTTTATGTTGTAGGGCAGGGTAAATATGGTATTTTATTTGGATACAAACATGTCAATTTCTCAGAAATTATGTCGAAAAATTTAAAAATTAAGTGCGTTTTATCTTGTACTACATTCTCTATACCAATACTGTAGAAGCTATTTTTATATTACTGGTGCAAACCATTCTAAACTTTACACTTAAAAAGTTATATATTTTTATATATTTATTCACTTTTAATTATTATTACCTGTATAGTGTTATGTTTAATTTTAATTGTTTTTTGTTATTCTCATGAAATGGGTTTAAAATAATTACTATTCCTTTTTAATTTACTATTTTAAGTCATGTATATTACGTTATGTTATTGTAATTGTAAAGGTTCTGACCTGTTTAAAAGTTACCAGTGTTGATTATTTTTTAAAGTCGTAATTAAACCAAATCTTTCTAGTTGCATGGATGCATAATGTAAATATGTTTTTGTTATAATTTTTATTAACACCATAGTTTTAATGTTTACTAACACAAGATCTGATTAAATGATCTTTTTTAATTAACCTTTTAATAAAATAATTATATTTATCTACAAAAAGCTTTATGAAGTTAATTGTTCTATTTTATTTTATATATATATATATATACATAGTCATATTTTAAAATTAACTTAATTTAGAAATATATATTTAATAGCTAGATTACTCACTTAAGAACATACAAATTAGCATATACTTTATAATTGCCTTAATATTTATTTATTAAAGCGGATTAGAGTAAAAATATAGAAAGTATATGATATTATTTGTATGTG
Organism: Stenus bimaculatus; assembly: GCA_963971135.1. NCBI lineage: Eukaryota > Metazoa > Arthropoda > Insecta > Coleoptera > Staphylinidae > Stenus > Stenus bimaculatus. The sequence goes on from OZ020180.1 coordinate 21,938,749, forward strand.
ATGTGTTACAGTATTAATCTTTTGATGATATAGGAAAGCATATCCGAATTGTTCACCATGAACGTACAAAAATGTAAATGACCAAAACATTCAGAACATTTCTATTAAAATGTTGATATCTACATATATATTATATAAATTTAAATTCATGTTATAATTGCTATATATTTTGGGTTAAAAGAGTATATTATTACAGTTAGACCAATATTAAGGCAATAAATTAAGTTTACAGGAAGATATGACAAGATTTGCTTGTTCAAAAAAGGTGACTTAACGGAATTGGTTATAGCAAGGTGATTATGATTGTAACGGATTGTGATATTTATTTTTGTAATGTTGAAGGAGGAAAGAAAGATATACATACACATATTAAAGAAAATATATATATATACATACAATATTTATATTTGTAAGATGAATATAGATTGTGCCTTTTTATTTTATTTCCTGAAAATATTTCTCAATTTTGCCATTAGAAGAGAAAATGTTTAAATTCAGAATTTCATATAATAAAAAAACGTAATTATTCTAAATGTTTGTGTTATTTATTACCTTTTGTAGTTAGTATAATAATATTACCAAAATTGCAAGATAATCTGAATAGAGTTATTTCAATTTCTAGTTTTTATTTTAGTAACTGAACTTTATATAATTGAAACTACTTCATTTAATGATTGATTTGGATAAGTACCCCACATTTTCTGGGTACAGTAGTAACCGATTACTGTCACTTCTGAGAAAAGCTACAATGAACATTTGTAACAAAACTGAAAATTGGGGAAATTCTTTTAATCCAGAAGTGCAGCAAGCAGCAAATGAGATACTTCAGCATTTGTTGGATCAGCCCATATGTAGATAAAATCTCTTCTAAATGAGGCATTTTTGCTTTCAGGACTATTTGGAAAGACCCAACTGCAATCGAAAATTATTAAATGGCAGTGACTAAGGGACCCTTGGCAAAAAAGCGCAACCGGATATAGTTTTTAATCAAAATACTTATAATTTACTTTTCTTGTCTTTGTCTAGCCAAACTCTGAGATGGATGTCCTCAAAGTCTAGATTATCTCTGGCACATCTTGTTCAATTGACAAAATAGCTGGGTCGAATTTCGCATTGTCGAAAAGTCGCTGCATCGAAAATTGCTGGACCGAAAATCGTTGGGGCGAAATATTACTGGATCGAATATCGAATCGCTCTGCATCGAAAGGTTGTTGGTTCGAAATATTGCTGCATCGAAACATCGCTGGACCGAAACATCTCGCTGCGCCGAAACATTGCTGGATCCCTATTTTCGTTTTCACTCGATTCTTTTCGCATGCGAATAAATTCGAGTGAAAAAATTCGATGGATATCGGCTGATCGTATTTTCGTAACGCCGTAGAAGTTATGTTCGTATGCGGAATTGAAATTCGAAGGGCCAATACATGACAATGTCGCAATTTAGGCGGTAGTTCGAATAACCCTATAATAAAAATTATATAAACTTTTGTCAAAGATTTATTAACCTTGAAATTATCGTTTATTGTAGCCAAATTGAAAATCAAAGATTTTAATTTACATTTAAAAAAACACAGTAGTTATGTGAAGAATGATCAAATTCCCTAAATTCTATGCCATCAGCCAAAAAGATTAGAGGCAATGGAGGTAAATGCTCTTTTAGGTTCCCCAATATATGGGGATACCAAACTAATAATGTCTTCGGCTGTCGCTTAGTCCAATGTATAAATTTTCTCTCCGTAATGCCGGGTGAACCAAAGTGGAAAGCGGGTGACGTGGCAATAAAGTGGCAAGTGGTACCTCCGAAAGACTTTATAACATATACAATAGCGCGAACTAAAGTCGCCACCCAGCGGGGTGCCACTAGAAAAATTCCACAGTATTCGTTATAAAGCGTTCCAAAAATGCCACTCGCCACACCACCTGCACCTCCACTCAACCCCAATGCGCGTCCGGCCTTAGTTTCTTCAAGTGTTTCAATAGCCGCTTAATAAGTAATTGCATCATCCATTATTAATAATTATTCTTTATACATTTATTAAAATAAACCGATCAAAAACACACAACCGAAAACAACAATCTTCTCCTAATCAAAAAGGTATCCGTGATCGCACTGTGCATGCTCAAAGCACAATTTCGTATACGGATTTGAAATTCGATTGGTCCCGACCCACTCGAAATAATTCGTTCAAAAAATTTCTTTTCGATTCAGTAACTTTTAGATCGGGCAATGTTTCGATGATGCGAATTTCGACCCAGCGATGGTCACCAATTGAATGCAACTTTATCTCTCCATTTTTCGCAAGAGAGACGGATATAAATTTGCACTTGGTGCGCACTGAATAATGCAGAAGCAGAAAACGCTATAAAATTTATTCAAAGTTTTTCTAATAAAATTTCCTATCTACCCATATAGAGCCATTAAAGCAGAAAATTGTTCTTGCAGTATTCCAAACAAGGTATCATATGAGTCATGACGTACACGGATTTTACTGAGGTGGCTGCAAAGTCGGTAGAGTTTTGTCATTTGATGTCAAATGATCATAGTTATAATAACTTAACTTAAAGCAAGTAGCATAGGTCGTCCTTTAGTACATGGGATTTGAAGGTTGGGATAGATTTGCATGCTAATTTATGCATCTTTGAAAAATCAACCCATCCGACGTAAGCGTCGAAGGGCAGAAATGTACGCTAACCGTAAGAGGGTTGAATAAGTATGGGGTAGATATGTACGCTGCTTGTTAAGAGTAGGTAGCAGGTAGAAGAATTCTTAATTACATGGATTTCGCGGTAAATAATTATAAACAATTTTTAATTTTCTAAAGACAAGGTTCTAAAATCCAATGAAATTTATTGGCGTTGCACCAATAGAAAATGCAATGCAAAAGTAGATATGTTTTTATTTATTTCTTTATTTTTCTTCTAAATTGCCGTACAATTCTGCTCCTACCTACCTATCATTATTTTTTGTTAGTTTACAAATATGTGCCTACCCGTTTTTGTGGTGAAAATGGTCAGCGTACAAATAGGCCCCATCTTAAAAGATTTATTTTATTTGGCGTACAAATCTACCCCAACACTTTTGAATAACTGACGATATTTTTGAATCTGGAAATCGAAAATTCGCGATTCAACTTTACTTGTCCTTATTTCAAGCCAGCGCAGATTGACGTTCCATGTATCAATTTTCGTCCATCAACTTATAACTAAAATAGACTAATTATCTTTAATCCAAATATCTCGGTTGATAATACAATACAAAATTTTCTACGGTATTGAGCATTGCCGCTCGTCGCTCATCTTGGATTTGCTAATACCCAATGACTAAAACCGTGTCTATTTACATTACCAATGAAATATAAATTAGCCATATCTGATAGCGTTTTAGGATTATATGCACTGATATATCAGTGCAATCCAGTGTATATATGCACTGGGGGCGCGTTCCAGTAATGAACACTAAAGCCCACGACCACGACCGCAAAATTTTCCCGTTCCACTAGCTCAAAAGGTCACCATTCAACAAACAACCACGGAAACCCACGAATATATACGGTCGTTGTGAGCTTCTTGCGGTCGCCATCGATGGACGAAAGAAAAAATCGCGGTCTTATGTAGAACGATTTTGCGGTCGTCGTGGGCTTTAGTGTTCATTACTGGAACGCGCCCTGGATTGCACGGAAACGATGCCGATGTTGAGTGTTCGGATTAGATTTTCAGTGCGCAAGTATGCTCTCAGGTCGCACTGAGTGCAGTTATTTTGGCACTACCTCAACACTCTCTTGCTGGGTTTAGCTGCTCGGTCCCAGTGCAAACATGGCCGACCAATATGAATGCACACAAACACGTGAACGTGAAATTGAGGTTAGGAAAACTGCCTTGAAAAAAGAAAGTGTTGATGTAAACTGCTAATGCACTGGTGTAGACGCAACGAGCTAGCCGACTGAGGATATCACACGAGCACAAAATTCACTTTCTTGCGAGTTGCGTACGCTATTTTTCCGACGACCACGAAGATTTTGCGACCATTATTAATTTTTTGTAGTAACATCTCAAAAGTCATAACATAACCTTTGATGACATCAGTTGACATTGAATTCTCTCTAATTCGTATATTTTTAGTTAAATGTACCTAATTGCAGGTGGCGCTGTTTTGACGGAAGCAACTGATCGAATCGAATATTTTTTTTTCCTATTTTATTTAAAATTTACACAAAAGTTAATTATATAATGATTTTAATAATAAAACAAGCAATATGAGCGGGGTTAAATATAAATTTTGATCTGTGCTTATTTTGCAAGTTCAAAAAAATCCGTGAGCTTTCGTATTCCTTCTCAGAGTAACACAACTGAAACCCAAAGTCATTAGTATAGCATTTATTTTCTAAACCACTAATATGAATGACATATGACATATACGATTTTCTCATATTATTTTTTCATTAAAATTTTCTACATACAAAACTTTTTCCCAAATTAATGTGATTATACCTGAGTAGCGCGTTTTCTTGTTATGGAACTTTGAGGATGTTCAATGAAAGTATAATAATACTTCTGCGGTTTATTTATTGCCCAAAGTCACGCATCATCAAAACGCTGATGCTTTTTTCTCTTTTCCTTTTCTTATCTTTATAATGAGGCATGATATGTAACTCATTAAGGGGTTGCAATTTAAAATATATGGGGATTGTCACCTTTCCTCCATAATCCGCAAGTTAATGACTTTATTATTTCAAATTTCTGAGTTATGAAACATTTATATATACAAGATAGAAAATAATATTAAGTTTATACATTTTTTTTCGTTCAAATGCTCCATGTGTAAGATCTCGGTGTAATATGTGACATAAAATGAAAGTAAAAAATTAATATGATAATCGCCAATCGCCTAAACTCTGATGACCACGAATTCTTAATATCCAAGTAGGTGGGATTAGCCATTACAAAGAAACGCAGAATTTTATTAAAACTTTATTTTCAGTTCTTTATTATTTGTACATTTTACAAAAGTAACATGTTGTATACATATATTTACAAAAATAAAAAAATACATACATACAATTACACTTTCACTTTTTACATAACAAAACGATTACAACATTATTTGGACGACTGATTGCAGTTCCCATTTTAATAGGGCTAATATTTACAATATTTTCTATCTAAAACTAAAAAATAATTTAAAAAACGTTTTTACAATTTGGACGGTAAACATTTTAAAACAAATGTTATCAGTTTACAAGTTTACAACTAAAATGGCAGATGAAATTAACATTTACATACGTATTTACACATTTTAAATAAATTAAATTTTGTTAACAATAAAAATCGAAAATGTACCAATTGTGCGTTAAAACTAACATTACATGTCTTTATTTAAAAATTATTATAACACAGCCATTTTTTAAAACTATTTTACACTAGATGCGCATTTCATTGTCTATCGTGTTTTTAGTCCTTTGAGGTATTTGCCGCACGTGATGAGCTGTTGATAAACCCGGTGTAACTAATGGAGATATTGACGGACTTTTCGTCGCTAGAGGAGATAAAGAAGGTGAAAAACTAGGAGACATAGCCGCAGAACTATTGTAAGTACCGGCGTTTGCATCGTGACTAATTGGAGAGCGCGGAAGAACGTTCATTTGATTTAGATGATGGGGATTAGATCCACTTCTCGAATTTAAAACCGCAATAGAGCGTGGAGCTACGCCCGTAATTAATGGAGGTGGAACTGTTTTTACCTGAGAACTTTTTGATTTAGCACTGGAACCACTTGCACCCGATTTAATTGAAACAGTATCGTCTTTTAATCGCGCAATTTCTGAAAATACATGAGCTAATGGTTGGTATTGTGGTCCCCAATCCAGTAAATAGTCCCAATTGTAACTTCCAGCTAATTCTTCTTCACTATGCACAATGGAACTTAATGATCCATTCATTGATGGTTGATGAGTTACAGTGGTCACCTCTCCATAATTACCGAGATTAATTACGCGATCCATTGTAACACCAACGGCATCTTCGGTAGAGCTTGCCCGATCACTATTCGCCACATCGTTGAGTTTTGCATAAAAGTTAACTATATCATTATCACCAGTGGTTTCTTCATCGAAAATTAAACTATTTAACGGCACTTGATTTATTCGTGATGTTTGAGGTACTGCATTATTGTTTACTATTCCGAGCCTAGCAAGGTATTCCTGCGTATTTCGAACGCTCATGTTAGATAAGTTGTCACCGTCATCACTTCTGTGCAAGGCTGATTCTCTTTGCAATGGTCCTTCATTTATCATGCGGATTTCTTCGTCGTCATTATCATCACCATCCTCAGCTGACCCTCTTCCACTAGAACCCGATTGTTCACTTCCTGATAATTCAGAAGTGGTTGCAGCTCCGGAATTTGAACTTGCAGCTGCTGCATATGGAGGAATTTCGTCATATTTTGGAGGTGCAAATTGAGCAGCTGAATTTGTTCCTCTAATAGGTATTGTGTCAAAAGCGCTGGGATCCACATAATTATTGGTTGAAACGGTTTCTTGGCTCAAATGCGGCTTGTTAACTTTTTTGTTTCTCTTATTTTTCATATGTAGAAAAACAAAAACAACACCAAATGTAAGTAGCAAAAGTATAACAGCAATTAAAAGTCCCAATGCCCAATCAGCTATTCCGGAATTGGCTGCAGTTACAGTTTGATTATTTATTGCCAAGTTATGGCTATAACTGCTCGTTGGATCCATTACAATTTCTACCACAGTCATGTTGGTTAAAGAATTTTGCCTACCAGAACTGGCAGTAACCACAAGACTAATTTCATGTCCTAAACTGGCCACGTCAGTCTTTTTCTTTACAACAATGGCACCAGTGGTCCTATTTATTTTAAAGTAGGGATTTTGTGTGGTCAGTTGGTAGATGATATGCCCATCAGAACCTTTATCGCGATCTGTTGCAGTTACATGACCCACAATTAAACCAGCAGGAACGTTGGCTAAATTTGATGTTGCCAATACAAATTTGTAAGTTCTCTCTGTAAACTGAGGATAGTATTCATCTCTGCTTTCTATTTCAACTTTAACCTTTACGTTTGTTGTTTTTCCTCCAACATCGGTCGCTTTTATAGTAAAGAAATATCGATGTTGATTTTCGTAATCAAATACTGTATTGGTCGTAACTAAGCCTGATAAACGATCGATATTAAACAGTTTTGATAAGTCATCATTTGGATAGTTAACTATATTTTGTGGGCTTACAATACTATAATCTAATTTTCCATAATATAACCCATCCAAATCTGTCGCATGAGCTGTAAATATAGCAGTTCCAATTGGTTCATTTTCTCCAACAAAAACGAAATATTCGTTTATCGGAAATTTAGGTACGTTATCGTTAACATCCTCTAGATTTATTTTAAAGTTCTTTAAAGAGCATAATTGACTTAAATCCGAATCACATGCTCGAATGACCAAATTGTATCTTACATAACCAGAATCGTAATCTAAACTATTATTTACAATAAGTAATCCTGAATGGTCTATTTTAAAATGACCTTTATCGTTTCCAGATGTGATTTGGTAATTAATTTTTGAAGCCAATGTTCCTTCTTGATCTAAATCTTTTGCTGTTATTTTTATAACAGTAGACCCCAGCCTGGAATCTTCTCTGACATTTATTTCATTAATGGTATCATCGAACGTAGGAGCGTTGTCATTAACGTCTTCAATATCAATATAAATCTCAAAGTTTTCACCACCGTTTGTTATTTTAAGATGATAGGAATCAATCGTTTCTCTATCCAATGGTTTGAGGAGTAGTAATATTCCGAAAGGATTCTCTATATCAAATACACCTCCATCATTTCCTTCCAAAATGTAGTAGTTAGTCTTGAGCGAATATTCAACTTTATTCAAATTTAATACGGACGTTCCAATTGTGGAATTTTCTTTTAGCCGAATTCTGTGAAAATTACAAAGGTATGTAAAAACGAATATTCTTCAATATTTAAGAGTTTATTACCTGTATTCCTTTTTGTTTCCTTCGTAGCTTAAATTGGGGGAATTGCTGAGTTTTATCCTTACTGAAGTTATGGAATGCATAGATGGTTTTCCCATATCCTCAGCTTTTATTGTCAAATAAATATTATTAATTGAGTTGGCTAATTTGCTTTGATTAACTTTTAATATTCCATCATATGATCCAATTGTAAATCCTGCAACTGGAGTAGTTATTGAATACTTAATTCGCCCATTATCACCCGAATCACTGTCTGTTGCATTTATAGTTGTAATATCTATCCAATTAGTGGAACGACCTTCTAGAAAAGTAAAAAAATCAAAAGTTTTGTTTGACGTATAACTTAAGAAACAAATTTTAAATGAGTTTTTATATTTACCTGGTATAATAACTTGATAAGAAGTTTGCAAAAACTGTGGTGAATTATCATTAACATCAGTAACTCGAATAGTAAGTGTAGTCTGAGCTTTATGTTTAGTATCAGATGCAATTATTTTTAATTTATATTCCTGCCTGAACTCATAATCCAACGCCTTTTTCAAAATAACTTTTCCACTAAACCGGTCAATGCTAAAGTTTTCCATTATTTCGTTGTCAGTATCTGAAGATAAACTGTAGGATAAAGTCGGGTTTGTATCGACATCATTTGCTGTTACAGTAGATAAAACAGTACCAACTTCGGCAGCTGTGGAAAAAATAATTATTAACAAATTTTCAATATTTTAATTACTGCGTTTTAATTACCTTCAGAGATTGTTATAATGCTATGCGGAGGAAATGTTGGTTGATTATCATTAACATCAACAACGTTAATCCGTATTCTCGTAGAACCCGTCATTTGGGGAACTCCTTCATCAATCGCAATCACAGTTAGCCTGTAGGTGTCCCTTATTTCTCGATCAAGAACAATGTTAGTTTTCAGAATTCCACTAAAGGCAGGTTCAATTTTAAAAGCATTATCATGATTGCCATCCACGATATGGTAAAGAATTTTAGAATTCTGACCTTCGTCTGCATCATAAGCCATTGTTTGTAAAACAAATGCCCCTTTGGTATCACCTTCAAAAACTGAAGCTGAATACTGTTGTTGAGTAAATTTTGGAGCATTATCGTTTTGGTCGATGAGCCGAATAAAGACATTGCAGTAACCATATAAGATAGGTGCCCCCTCAGTTCGTGCAGCAACAACCAGCTTGATCTCACGATGTAATTGATAATCTAGGTATTGCGAGTCGCGGACTTGAATTATTCCGCTATCAGAATTAATGACAAAGATATTTTCCTCGTTTCCTGTACCAAAGGAGTAAATAATCCTCTGTCTGCGACCATCAGAACGAACAGCCGATACTTGTAAAACGTCTTTGAATTGTTCCGGGTTTTCTGGGAGCGTAACTTCATATGTGGAATTTTGAAATCTTAGCTGTGGAATTCCATCAGGAATTTCACCTACGGTAATTTCTACCAAGCCAATAGTGCTCTGTGGTGGGTTACCTTTATCTGTAGCAATCACATTTAAGTGGATGATTTTACCATTTTCGCTTGCCAAGCTTTGTGTTGCCGTTAAAACACCAGTATTTGGATTGATACGAAATTTTCCATAATCATTGCTTGGTAAACTGTAGACAATTTCGGCATTTGAACCAAGATCTGCATCATTGGCGAAAACCTTTATCAACGCTTGTCCTGGTTGAATATAAGCCGTAACTTTATCTTTAAATGGGTATTGATCAAAAACTGGTTTATTATCATTGACGTCATTGATCATAACTTTAACAGAAACTTTTTGTGAACGTGCTTTGTATTTACCACTGTCAGTAGCAACTACTTGAAAATTATATTCTGATTTTCGTTCTCGATCAAACAACCCCGCAGTAGTTATAACTCCAGTTTTGTTATCAATTCTGAACAACCACTGGCTCTCATTTGCAAGTGAATAGATTAATTTTGAGTTTACTCCTAGATCTGAATCACTTGCTCTTACTCTTAAAACTGAAGTATCTATAGGGACGTCTTCATTAATAACAGCTGAATAAAATGTGTTTTCAAATTTTGGATCATTATCATTTAAATCTTGGACGTGCACCGAAATATTACAGCTACCTTGTAGTTGTGGATTACCACGATCTTGAGCAGTAATTGTTAAATGATATCTCCCTTGTACTTCACGATCCAACGTTTTGGCAGTTAACTCTCCTGTTGTTGGATTAATACTAAACTTATTTCCGATGTTTCCTCCCGTGATTGAATACGATATTTTTCCATTATTACCACGATCCAGGTCGGTTGCAACTACTGTATGAATTATTGTTACTTCATTATTTTCAGGTACTGAGAGAGGGTAGCAACTGCTTGTCTTGAATTCAGGAGAATGATCGTTCACATCGGTAATAGTGATGTGTAAAGTAGTAATATCGTAATAATTCTTATTCGATTCATCACTGACGTAAACAGGAATTACAAAATCTTCTTGACTTTCCCTATCCAAATGTTTTGCGTTGGAGACTTTACCAGAATATTTATCAATGACAAATATATCCCCTGCAATCCCTGAGGGTATCATGAAAGTTAAATTTACGTCTGGAAAAATAGTAAAATTAGTAAAATAATTTTTGTAGTGTAGATTGTGATTACCTTTTTCATTTATTTTTGTAGGAATTTTTGTTATAAACGAACCGAGTTGTGCATCTTCCGAAATGGAAGCATAATGGACTGAGCTCAAAAATTTTGGCGGGGAATCGAAGGTATCTCGTAGGCTAATTTTAATTCTCGTAAGTGATTGTCGTGTAGGAGTTCCATGGTCGCTAGCAGTTATATTAACGTAAAATTCTTTTGGAGTATTAATATCACTTAATGGTTTTGCAAGAGTCAATATTCCAGTTTCATAACCCAGTGTAAAATAATTATTTTCATTGCCCGAAGAAATTATGTAGCTTATCCGACTATTTTCGTTGGAGTCATTATCAATTGCCAAGAAGTGTACTACCGGCATGCCGATACTTAAAGAAGGGCTGACTGCAATGGTTTTGGAAGTAGGAAGAACAAATTGTGGAGAATTGTCATTTACATCTTTAATAATTATTTTTGAGGTCACTGATGTTGATAATCGTTCACTGACATTTAGTGACTGATCTGTTGCTTCCACAATGATAATATATTCTTTCAATCTTTCGTAATCTAAACTTTGTTTAAGGGTTAATGTTCCAGTCAAAATATCGATTGAAAAAATATCGTGGTCAGGCATTTGTTTAACTAATTTATATCTTAAATCTCCATTGGTTCCTGAATCAAGATCTGTAGCAGAAAAATTATATAACACACTTCCCACTAAAATATCTTCTCGGACGTTAATTAAAATAGGATCTTCACTCCACGAAGGTGGATTATCATTAGCATCGGCGATATCTACCCGAACGGTAACCGCGCTACTTTGCGGATTATTTATCGTACTTGTATCTAAAGCTCTAATTTCCAATCTATATTCCGATTGTATCTCCCTATCCAATTTACGAGCAACTACTAATGATCCAGTATTTCTATCAATATCAAAAGCGTCCCCGACTAAATCTGGCACAAGTGAGTTTAATGTGTAGGTAATTTGCCCATCAGATGATCCTGGGATAATATTGTCATCTCCAATACTATAAGATGTAGCTATGGACCCAACCACATGACCAACATCGACATCCTCCCGAACCTACAAATTTATCGAAGATGTAAGAATGAGAAGGTTATATTATCAAGCATTACTTACTCTAAAGACCAAGCTGGAGCTTGTAAATGTGGGTCTATTATCGTTTAGGTCTAGAACTTCAACTCTTAATGTGCGTGCTGTTTGTTTCGGTGGTTGACCTCCATCTGTTGCAGCTACAGTAAGCCTATAAATTGTCTTTTCTTCGTGGTCCAGAACTACTTTAGTACGAATAACACCAGTCACTGGATCTATGGTAAATACTCCGAAACCGTCAGAATCTCTATTTTTTAAGATCGCGTAATTTATTGAAGAATTTTGGCCTTTATCAGCATCCATTGCTTTCACTTTTACTACTTCAGTGCCTAAAATTATTAAAATTATAATTTATAGGTACATAAATTGTTGATTGGATTTTCATCAATTCTTGAAACAAAACTTAAAAATAAAATGTATTTTAATTTACCTGGTGGTTGTTCTTCTCGTACACTTACAACATCTTCTTGAGGATCGATAATTTCTGGAACATTATCGTTAACGTCCAAAATATTGATTTTAAGAAGGACTCTACTATTTCGTGATGGCACTCCTTGATCTCTAGCTTCAACTATGAGGTCATAAACTTCGTTTTGCTCTCTATCCAAAGATTGCTTTGCGGTTATTTCACCTATAAATAATTGAATTTAAAAAAATCATAGAATTTAGCACTACAAAGTATTTAGGTACATATTATTTTAGTACGTGGGGATTGGAGAAATTTATGAGCAAAATATTTTTATATTTAAAATGCATTAAACCAAAAACTTCAAAGAAAATAATTTTTTTAAATAAAATTGTTTCTAAGTTGTACAACTAAATTAAGAAATTTTGGATGGTTTTAATTTAATGAATGTTGTGTGACAGAAGTGCGTTGGGTAGTTGACGTCGCTGGTCTGGTTACGGTTGAAGTGGATTCCGACGAAAATATTTCACGCGGGTCCCAGCAGAATTCGGCAGCCGGTTTACAAAAAGGGGCGGCAAAATGCGCGAAATGCAACGCATCTGGAGAAAAAACATGCGTGCCAAGGTGCAAATCGGAATGCGGTTAAAAAGGTCTGCTTTCTGAACCCGATATAGTACAGGCAAAAATAATTCTTAATTGAACAGCTTAATTTGAAATTAAATAATAAATTCCCATGAATAATTTAAACAAACCTTTGAAATTTCTAAAAGTTTAAACTAATTCAATATTTATTCTTTTAAAAGGTATGTATTTGTCAGGTAATAGTTTATTTTAGGTCGTTGAAAGCAGGAGGGTCCGAGGTCCGATTAAGTAAATAAAAGTAAATGCAATGTAAATATTTGAAGGACGTACCGACAAAGATGAGGACTGAAGTTTTGAAGTGGTATCAAAAATAATAAGGCTTACCTGTGACAGAGTTTATTTGAAAGCTGCTATTTGCAGGAATGAGGAAGTAACGAATCACTGCGTTAATGCCGACATCCAAATCTGTCGCTTTAACGCCACCAACAAGTGTACCTGCAATTGAATTTTCTTCCAAGTTAAATTCATAGCGTTCCTTTGCAAATATAGGATCATTGTCGTTTGCATCGAGTACTTTTATAATGACTCTCGTGGTGGCACTTTCAGTAGGTGTTCCGTTGTCCGTAGCCACGACCTTAAGGTCATAACGATCTTTTTGTTCTCTATCTAGATTACCACGCAAATATAGTACCCCACTATTTGGAAAGATTCCGAATATATCATAAGAATCAGATAGAGTTGAATTAGATGTAACCAGTCTATAAGTCAAGCGAGCATTATTACCAGTATCTTTATCAATTGCAGTTACTTGTAGTAGCTATAAATATATAAAATAAAATAACAAAATCAAATTAGTCACTTAAATAAATACCTGTGTATTTATGGGTAAGGTCTCTAAAGCTTTAAATTCGTATTGTGTTCTTTCAAAAATTGGCGCATTGTCATTAATATCTTGGACATCTACATCGACGGTAAGATTTGCTGATAGTACTGGTACACCTTTATCAGATGCAGTAATGATCAGCTTATGAGCTTTGGCACTTTCGTAATCAAGATGACGAGTTAGCGTAACATGCCCCAATTTTGAATCAACATCAAAAAGACCACCATTGGAAGCTTCGTTTAGAATACTATAACGTACTAATCCATTAGATTTGGAATCTTTATCACTAGCATGTGCTGCAAAAATTGGTGTTCCAATATCCGCGTTTTCAGGTACTGATATTTTAACAGCACTGGACTCAAATTCAGGAGCGTTATCATTAACATCTTCAATTTCAATATTCACCTGAGTGTGACCGTAAACAGGTGGTCCACCACTGTAAGCTTGTATATTCAGAAGAACACTTGATCTGTCCTCATGATCTAAATAATTGGCAGTTTTAATTGCCCCTGTGATGGGATCTATTTTGAAGTAACCGTTTGGATCTCCTGAATAAATTGAATAACGTATGCTGTTATGTTGGGACCCTGTAACAAAAGATGTAAGTTTATCATTAACAACGCTCCTTACGTACTTCGGAAAAGAGATTCAGGTAGGACTTATAGTCCACATTAAAAATATCTCCCTACTGTATTTTTTGCATGTTACTATAAATTCATTCGAACTTAGCAATGTATCTCTCCAGCTGTCTTCACGAGGATTCTCGACTCGAATGTCTGCTCGCCTCCCTCAGTCCCCTGACTGGTCTAAATCGTTTGTGGTAAAGACCAGTTTGGGAAGCTTCAAACAACAACCGACTTTTGGCAATGCAATAAATCGAATGTCATTCTTTCAGTACATTTTGGAGCAGAAATGCATTCGTATTCAATTTTGTAATAATTAAAGAAGCTTCATACGTTTCAAAAATTTACTAATAATAATAATAAAGTATTCTTAAAAGTAATAAAAAAATTACGAAAATTCAAGGAACTGTGCGCACTTTTGTCTCTAGGTTACCACGAGTCATATATCAATTCCAAGTATTTTTATGTGCCCATTAAACAAGACTGTAAAATAACAAAAAATCAATTCGAACAAAAGCTTTCGAAATTAATTTTGGCCATGACAAAAGATTTGATTTCAAATCAAATTACTTATTATAACTTTTAAGAATTGACGCTTATTATTTTATCTCTTTTAAATTATACAATTAAAGTACTATCTAAAGTACTCTCAAAAGTTTTTAAACATTTTCAAAGTTTTTTTAATATAATTAGTTTTTATATTAGAAAATAAACCAGCAGAAAATTTTAAGTTTTTCTAAAAATTATAGTCTGACCATAAAATTAAGTGAAAATTCAAGGTAACAAACATAAACTTGCCAATTTTCATGATTTCAGTTCTCAGTAAAGTGACGCCCTTTAACAACACTGAGTATATTTATTTAATAACGTGGTAGATTATAGAAAAGGGAAAAAATAATTTGGAAAGCTGATGTAATATTATTTGTAGATCCACCGTACAAAAATCTTTAAAAAGACTATAATGTTTCATTTAAGCTAATTTTGTTGTAGATCAGCGTTATTTTTAGTTGTGCATTTTTTTACTGACGAAGTAACTTAATTACTCCCAATAAAAATGATCCCGTTTCTGTTTATAAAAGTAGGGGATGTGATTTGAAAAAAATGTTGATGATGAATGATGATCTCTTAAGGGTGGCCAAAGCCAATAATGTTTCGAGAATGGGATTGGAATGACAATTTGCAGACATTAGAAGTCTTTTTTTGAATTGATTTTTTTATCTATTCAACTAACGGAGATATCCTGTAAACTAAATTGTGGGACACCCTGAATAGAGAATTAGCTTCTAAGACCAGAGTCTCTGTAATTTATGAGTAACGTGCCAAAAGATTGGGTGCACCTCTATAAAGTATGTTAAGAAGTTCTAAAAAAGAGTAGGCGTAATTAACTATTTTTTAATACTTTTAGTCCAAATATCAAAACATGATACTAACAACCAAAAAAACAGGTATTGAATATATTAATGAATGTGGATAAAATTAATGTTGTGATTTGTAGTTAATATTGCAGATTAATTAAGAAAATGGTTTTGGTTAAAAATCAAGTCATGTGCAAATATAATTTTGTGACCCGCCGTATTATTAGTACAGTTATAGCAGGTTTTATAGATCATGAAATTTATTTTATAGCATGTCGTTGAGTGGTGTAAAATATACTAAAAATGATGGTGAAAATCAGAGTGGAGGAATTTTAAATTTTATAAAGTTGCGTTCAGGTGAAGCCTTTTTGTTCTAAAAAGGCAAGAATGTCATTTTATTTTCCTGTCAAGGCCACTCGTGATAGAAGCAAGTTATGTAAAAGAGCTCGCCTCAATACAATGGGATTCTCGTCTCGTTTTACAGAGTGATGCTACTATTTAATGAGATTTACACAGAAATAGTTCAAATATATTAACAATTAAATCCGTCGTAGTACAAGAGCTGGATCAGCTGAGGAGGGAGACGACGCAGAGTATGGAAATAAATGGGTTCTCGATGGAACAATAGCACGTTTGGGCGGACGTCTTAGATAGACAAGACAATAGTTAACTAAAGACCTTACATCTACCAATGCGCAATTTACACACGTATGTATCTACACAAACTCAGGTATGTAAAAATATACGCACACGGATTATGTTTCAAAGAGCACAAGAAAGGGGGGCCTTTTAAGTAAGCCCTTTTATAGAATTAGGTTTGCAATCATCTCATTACAAAAGCAAAAATAAAAAATAAACAAATCTTACAGTCTAGAGTCCTTGAGACAATAATATAGGGGTAATTAAATATTTTAACCAAGAGGAAATCAATACAAATTAAAAAAAAAACAAATGTTGAATCAAATCTCACAGATGTTGTGGGGGACTAAAATAATAACTAATGACATTCTATGATGGGTTCTACATGTTCATGTCTAAACATGGAAATCGGTAATGTAAAGAGGAATAGTTCACATGTAAACCGCCTGTTCGTATGGAATTTAACATGAATTTAAGTTTGAGGCAGTACTAAATTAGTACTCAATAGCCAGGTGTGTGCTATGTAGGAATACTGGTGTCAACACCGCGTGTGGTTTCGCGATGGCGATGACGCTCCCCTTTAGAAATCACCCCCGCACTAATTGAAATCGCATCTAAATCGTACTTTTAATTAAATTGGCTCTTTTTTTCAATACTCCTATTTAATGGTATAAATAAATAAATAATGCGCTTAATTAGCATGTGGATCGGCGGAGGCAGGAGGTGATTTGCATGTGAACAGACGGCTATAGAACTATAGTCCAATTATTTTCGCCGAGACCTGAAGACATTTCGGTAGTATGCTAAGTGAATAGTGGTCATTGTTTTCTCGACATGCGTCTTTAAGGAGTGCAGTTTAGTCTCAGGCTACGGGCTACTGCAACCTGCAACGGACGTTCGGCAATAAAATTAAATACCTTGTAGTGGCAAAACATTTAAAAATGCATTTTTTAAAAGGCAGAACCCAATATTATTAACCACTTCCAATTTACAATTCCGACGTGAGACTTAATCAGTTTAACAACAAGGTAATCATTTAAATAATCTAGTATCATTTTTCAATGGCTTGTAATTTTATTCGAATTTTTAATGATCCTTCATTCGATTTATAAGAGATGAATTGTAATTAATAAAGATTTTAGATTTGTATACTGTTGGCATCCTCGGGAATCAAAAGTACCCCCCCCCCCTCCTCGACCAATAGGCTACAGTGAAAAATCACTGTCTTGTGTTATTGGGTTTGAATTTTGTATGTGGGATTTCGGTTCCATGAACAACTTGTTCATCTTAAAAAGTGCCACCTTAAATAACTCTCCAAAAAATAATATAGTGTAAAAATACCGTGACAGGTCGTTTTTTTTGCAGGAGGCCCTTCCCTGCAGAACCACCCTTTCAATTTTTTTAAAGGAGAATATTGGTCGGGTGATACATCATATTTTTTAGCAACTATTTGATTCCCAAGGATAAGTTAACAAGTTTTGACTCCTAGTTAAGTGATTTTTCTCTTTTATCGTGTTCTGTAATTGACTAAATTCAGACGCAGCCAAAGAAATTATATTTTTGTTCTCAGACTAAAAAAACCTTTAAAATGACTCGATCCCTGTTTCCGTTTAAAATAATTAAAGGGATTGTCTTGCGGGAAAGCGGTTGCAAAAAGAACATTATTTTCATTGAAAAAGAAGTCCACCAAAAAATTAAAATCTATCTATCAAGGCATTTTTTGTTAAATATATTTTTCTAGAGGTATTTAGGTTTTAAAATGAACCTTTATAAGAAAAACATTAAGAGGATATGGAGTCTACAAAATTATATGGGTTTTTCCCTGTTTTTATATTTCAAACTACGCGAATATTTATTGAGCTATATACAAAATAAGAATATAATATGAAAGTGGAACCTCTGCTCAAGACTTGTGTGCGACATTTTTTAGTATATTACATCCAAAATGGCCAAAAAAATCATTAAAAGTACGTAAAATTTGGCCTATTTTAAACTTATTTTTTGGACTTAATAATTTAATTTTTGAAAAAGTCCTCCTATAGAAGTCTAGCCATGAATGTTATTTAAACTATGCAATTATAAAACATAATGTTATTTACAAAATATGGTTGTAGTTTGAAATAATTGCTGGGCATATTTCCTAAATTTTGAACGCGCATTTCAACTATAAAAGCAGCAAATACCTTCGTAGTCTAGGTGATACTAATTTTAAAATATAACAGAAATGAAGATTTTTATTTGTACTTTCAGCCTAATTATGTGGGATGTACTTTGGGTCAAAATTTCTTCTCCAAATTCAAGAAGAAGCTCAAAATATACGTTTACTATCGGAGCGCGGTTCTACTTAGACTCCCAATCCTCTTAACAAAATCAAAAATAAAACCCACCTTTTTCATAAACTCAAAATGATGTAGAAGAGAAATTTTAATTAAATAATTTGCCTATGCCTATTCTGACCTTTATTATTAAAGGAGAAAAATATAAGTACCACGAATGGGTTTTCTCTTTATAAACAGATTTCATGGTAATTTACCTACATTAACACTTTTTCTAAATTTTATGATTTATGCACCCATAATTTTTTTATTACAAATCAGTATAGCGTTTTTAACTCATAATTGGAAAAGTATTAATTATTAATGACAAAAATCAACAAATCATGGATCAACTCTTTGAAGATTACAAGAAGTGAAAAAACAACTATGTAAAGCAGAATTTTATGAAGAACAAAATCAATCCTCGCTTATTTGGGAAAACTATTAAGTACTAAATCTAAAAGGGTATTCTTTAAAAAAAATATGAACCTTTTTTCGGCTACTACAAATACTTTTAACTTATACAGGGCGTATCAAAAGTTACGCATAATACCAATAACTTTTTAATTTAAAGAGGTACCTAAATAAAAAATTTAAAAACCAAAGTTTTTCAATTAATTTCAAAAAAGTACTTTACCATTGATAAACAAAATAGGATGATTTGTTAACAAAACATTGATTGTCCAAATCCTTACAGAAAATATCAGTAAGGTAACTATGGAAACGTCCATTACAACTCATATAATGGATTCGAGTGATTAATGGAAAACATAAAAGTCAGCATACTATAACCATTTTTAAAAAATGATCGAATTATGGATTGTAGTAAAAATAATAACTCAATATTCTAGACTTCTTGAGTAACTCTAAAATTCTTTTAAGGTTTTGAGGTTGATCTAAAGTAGTGGAAGACATTCGTAAAACCAAAGTACACTACATTCAAATGCTGTATGTATGGTGAAGATCCAAATCAATAATTTACGAAAAAACTAAATTTTGTTATTGGTATAGTTTTTGACAAGTTACTTGTAACCACATTACAAAGTTACAACATATTTCGATTTCACTTTTTATACCTGTGATACATCCAAAAGGATATTTTTAGTCCTAAATTGTTTTTGTGGAAAACTTTAAACTTTCACTTACCTAAACCAGAAATGGTAGCTTTAACAGATCCAACCAAAGTATTGATCCTGACATCCTCCTTGGCGCTGAAAGTATATCTTGAGTGTTCGAAAATAGGCGGCTTCTGAGTGCTATCAATAATACTAATGAAGACCTCTGCATCCGAGGATGAGTTAAGACCACCACCATCGCTTGCCGAGATGTTAAGCCGATGATATGGACGCGAACGTGAAGACAGCATCGCTGGACGGGTAACGAATATTTCTCCAGAGTTACGATCAATTCGAAATAACCCAACATCGTTTCCTGCAACTATTCTGTATGCAAGCGTGCCATATCTACCAGAATCAGGATCGGTAGCAGCGACGATTACTACTGGGGTTGATGGAGATGGTCCTCCTTCCTTCAAGGAAACGTTGTATTCTCTGGGATAAAATGTGGGCCTATTATCGTTAACATCCGAAACTTGGATTTTGACCATCGCTGTTGTACTTAGTCCACCTGCGAAAAGTAAAAGGAGATTTTAGAGGTGGAATTTGCAAGGCGAATCTCACCGGTTTATGATTTATGGTGCAAGGATAATCCGCTGACAGGATATTTATCAATTTAAGCAATGAATCTCCTTGCGTTGTAGATTAACGGCGATAGATAACGGACAGTAATTCTCTCCAGATTACTTATTAAATGGCAAGCTACTAATGCACCACCTTACCATGTTTGCAATTATTTTAATGCACTCATATATCTATTCACAAACGCATACTTTAATATTTTCCTATTATGCTATTAAGGGAATTACCACACAAGACTAAACAAATTACATATTAATTTTAAATATTGTTTACTTCTATAAATCAGAATTTATTAAGTATATGATTGTAGTCTACACAAAAGTAAGTTTAATTAATACCATGTAGGTACCATTTTAAATCTAGGTCGATAGCTATTCGTCAGTAGATCCTGACGTGATTTAAATGTCGCTTTGAATACTAAGAGGAAAAATTCTTCCAAGTGATGGTCACGAACATCGTGATAGCCAAGTGGCCAGGCTATATACGACATCGTGTCTATGACTTTTTACCATTCATGTGAGGACAACAATCGTTCACACATCGTAAATAGCTTTCTCATTGCATGGCGTGTCTTCACAAATATACCTAAGTGAATACATTCCTAACGCACGCTTCAACATTGATAGACATTATTGGGTAAATATACCTTTTATAGACTGATCCCCAGAACAAAATAAAAAATAACTGTTATAAAATTCGCTAAAACCTTTACTGGAAATTCATTTTAAAAAGATTTATTTTTTTTTATTAATTAGATAAAATTTAAAACTCAAGTGAAGTGTAGTAAATAATAATAGATAATTTGTAGTATTAGCAAGAAAAGAGGAAGTAGATTTTTCTCGTTATAATATGACGAAATAACGAGCAACTCTAGAAAATCTAAAAATTAATTACTCGCCTACTCATCAGCCAACACGTATCGTATATGCAATTTATGCAAGTGCATGCAAATCATCAGTCATCTGGTAGCGTAATTTACAGTTAAGTTGTTTTTAAATGTTGCAATATGAGCCTCGGCAAATTAAAATAAACCATGAACTAAACTAGTTGTAAATCTAATTTTTATCAAAAAGTACTTTACCTCTATCAGTGGCAACTATCGGAAACTCATAAACATTTCTCGTTTCATAATCAAGAAGAGATGATATGCAGACTTCACCGGTTGAACTTTTTACTTCAAACTCTTTGATGTTGCTAAACCCATCACCTAGGGTGTAGTTCACCATAGCATTTACACCGCAGTCTGGATCTGTAGCAGAAACCTGAAAATAAAAACAAGATTAATCATACGTCTAAATAATCCTGATATATAGTTCACTGGAAAGGTAAGGAATTATGATCATGGTTCGTGATTTTATTAAAAACATAACACTATACAATTCACAGTTTAAACAACAACAAAAAATAAAAACTATGAATTAAATGGTTGAAACTTGTAAAGCTTCTGTAATTTTGACCGTCTCTTCCTTTTAGGATTTTTATTTTGAGATCAGCATCTTATGATTAGTTCAAGATTTTCTTAATAATATAAATTACTACAGCTTATTATTACACCTGCAGAGCCTTTGATTAGAAATGATTACAAGATAACCCGTTACTTATGTATGCTATTTTTCATATGGCAACATCGTGTACGCCAGAAGGCAGCTACTGTACTGACACACCCCTGTATAGGAAGAAGACCACCCCACATATGACGGCTTTTAACATACAAAGCACGCACGGAATACTCTTTACAGTTACTAACCTATCACGGCAAATAGCATATCTTTCGATTATATGCCTTTTATAGGAGCTGTTAACCCAAAATGAGGTGTTTTTAGTATAACAATCTCCTAAGTACCTATGCATACAAAAAGATCATATAATTTTTTAACACCTACCAATTTTTTATTTTAGTTTGAGAAAAATAATAAAAAAAAGTATTAATATGACTATTCAACTCACAAGTGATTATTTTTTGTGACAAGTAAAAGTTCAAAAATATCAGCGATTGTTTCATGATGTTTACGTCAAATTTCAAAATGTGTAATATTTGCTTATACTTTGTATAACCTTTTATTGGTCTTCACTCATTTTGCGGATATTTGCCATAAGCGAAATAACGATCCATTTTTGAAAAAACGTTGCTCTAAAAGAAATGACAATTTTTGGTTGAAATTTTTACAAAAAAATTTCAATATAGTCCTGTTTACAGCTACCTACCATATTAAATTTAAATTTGTGATAAGCTTTCATCTGAATGCCTCATGAAACACAAATTGTCCAATTGAAGAAAATTTCAAATGGAATATCCTCAGTGGCGTACCGAGTCTATGTAGCGCCCGGGTCAAATTTACAAATTTGTTCCAATCTTACTTTTAACTGTCTTTAATATAATCTCGGATAAAAATAGATCATGAACTTTGTATAGGGTTTTCCAATAAGAGGTGTTATTTTGAATAGCCCGCAATTTCGGTAGATGTCACTTTTGAAGCTGTCAATTTTTGACATTTGACAAGTAGAAACTACGCCATTAATAAAAATGGAACGATACACGCTTCAACAACGCATTGAAATTATTAAAATTCACTATAAGAATGGTGAAAATTTGGCAGAGACGGTTCGTAAAACTGGAACATTTTTGGGTCGTCGTGAAGCACCTTGTCGGACCGCAATACAGAAATTGGTGAAAAAATTCGAGCTGTTGGGAGTTGGGACAAGTTAGTGATGTGAAGAATAAAACCCGTGCACGTCGCTCAAGAACAGCCGAGAATATTGCTGTTGTAGCCGAAAGTGTTGAAGAAAACCCAGGTTTGTCCATTCCTCGTCGTTCTTTGAAATTAGGCATTCCACAAACGTCATTACACCGTATTTTGCATAAAGATTTGGGTCTTAAGGCTTATAAAGTCCAGTTAACACAAGAACTCAAGCCGGCCGATTATCAACAACGTCGTGTCTTTGCTGATTGGGTCGTTGAAATGCATGAAAATGATCCGGAATTCCATCGAAAAATCATCTTGAGTGACGAGGCCCATTTCCACCTCGGTGGCTTCGTCAACAAGCAAAATTGTCGCATCTGAGGCTCAGAAAATCCAAGAGTTATTGTTGAAAAGCCTCTCTATCCTCAACGTGTGACTGTTTGGTGCGGTTTATGGTCCGGCGGAATCATTGGACCTTACTTTTTCGAAAATGAGGCTGGAGCAACAGTTACGGTGAATGGATATTAGCGATTTTTTAAGGCCGTAATTGGATGGTATTGATCTGGACAACGTTTACTTTCAACAAGACGACGCTACATGCCACACAAGCAACGAAACCATTGATCTTTTACGAGAAAAGTTTCCGGACCGTGTTATCTCTCGAAGAGGTGATCACAATTGGCCACCGAGATCTTGTGATTTAACACCTTGCGACTTCTTTCTTTGGAGCCACGTGAAACAGAAGGTCTTCGCCAACAGCCCAGCGTCGATTCAAGACCTCAAACATGGAATTCGTGAGGCTATCGAGGACATAGGGCAGCCACTTTGCGATTTGGTTATGGAAAATTTCATGAAAAGTATATTGTCCTGTCAGCGTGGTCGTGGTGGTCATTTGCCTAAAGTTATTTTCCACTATTAACGGCATACCTTCCTCTTTATAATAAAATAAACATCCGATCATTTATATTAAAAAATGGCATTTTTCTTTGAATATCAAAATAACACCTCTTATTGGAAAACCCTGTATATGCATATGTATATACTAGACTCATTATAATATTTCTTTTGAGATTGTTTGCTTGTAAATGGTATTTTAAGACATCCTCTGTGTTAACAACAATGTTACATTTAATTGATTACATTTTTAC
Organism: Stenus bimaculatus; assembly: GCA_963971135.1. Taxonomy (NCBI): domain Eukaryota; kingdom Metazoa; phylum Arthropoda; class Insecta; order Coleoptera; family Staphylinidae; genus Stenus; species Stenus bimaculatus. The sequence goes on from OZ020180.1 coordinate 21,962,806, forward strand.
ACTTTTTTTTCAAAATCGAATTTTGGTAGTAATTTTACACAAAAGTGTGCTCTCGTGCAAATTTAGTGTAGAATTTTCTGTTTAAGTGAAAAATATACTTGAAAATAAAATTCACACCAAATAATCTATCTTCCACTTTGAAAATAAACTTTGTTTACAATTTTTGGGGGGATACTTTTTCTAAAATAGGTCTTGCAAGAAATATTAGTATGGTAAGCATGACTACAATCCATGTACTCATGCATATCTTTAAAGGCATTTTTCTCTCAAACACCATATTTTAGCGGATTTGTACGAGAGAAATTTTGTTGTGTTAAGATTAAAGATATTTTGAAGAAAATGTATTGTTTAAAAATTTACTATTATTTATGGGATCTCTTAATATACCACTTACAAATTCATGCAAAAAATCTCAAAAGAACTTGGAAGTGAGTCAAGTGAAAATTAGGTAGGTACTGGGAAAAATTTGATTCCTTTATTAGGAACCGTTAATAAAATAAAAGATCAAAAAGCTCTTCCTTGTCAGCACCTTAATTGTTGTTTTCATTATTTTGGTATCCTCTATTACTCATTGGAAAATTTTATCCCACATATTATGAAACTCCTGTATATTTTATTAGTATTAATTATATTTCAAAATAAATAATATAATATAGAAATTCATGGTATATTGGTATTGGTAGAAGGTGATAACATGAATATAAATAAGGAAATTTCTAAAAAAAGATAAAACAAAAAGTATTAGTACCAGCGACCCGCAATGAGAAAAACTTATCCTCGGTAAACTTTTTCTTTGGGACAATGTAAATTATTTAGGATATCAGGCTGGACCTTCAATATCTGATGACAAGCTTGTAAAAAATGCCATCGATTGATGTTAAAATATACAGGGTGTTTCAATTGAAAATTTCGTTTATTTGGTCAATTTGGGTTTCATGAGGCACCCCGATAAAAGCTTATAACAAATTTGAATTTAAGATGATAGCCATAAACGGAATGATATTGAAATTTTTTTGTCAAAATGTAAACACAAAATTGTCTTTTGTTTTAGAGCAGTGATTTTTCAAAAATTGATGTTTTTTTGGCTTAAATGGCAGATACCAGCAAAACGAGTGTAGATAGGCCTATAAAAGGATATACTATGATTTTTTGCAACAAACCCAAAAATATCATAATATTGTATTGTGTCTTCTGTCGAAAACCGAATGTCTATATCTTTTTTAATTTTAGAGTAATGTTACTTCCTCGCAGGGCTGGGACACCCTATATATTAGAGAAATTATATTCTATTCTTCTGATAGTCTTATCAATAATGTTGGATTAAAAAAATCCTGATTAATATATTCTTCTTCGGGCAATTTTTTTAGAAGACCATTATTTTTGGTAATGTAGTTATTGGGTAGGAAATTTTTCAGAACCTAATTATGAAATTTACTTCCCCAATTTAGAAAAGGTAGGTTTTCGTAAATATTTGGAAAAAAATACTTGTCAACGTACTTCTTTCTCGGTCGTTCGCGCGCAATCTCGCGCGGCCCTGCAGACGAGAAAACATTATTTTCATAACTGGTTTGTCGTTCGCGTACTTCGTGCTCGAAAAATGCAGGAAGGATCTCGCTTTCCATTTCGTCTTGAAAGTCAATAAACAAAAGTAAGACCTGAGTTAATATCGGCGATCAGCGTTATTCTCAACGTACTATTCGTTATACATAACTCTAGAGTTTATAACATCGCTAATCCCGTACAAATGTACAATTTCCGAGCGAAAAATTAATTGCGTTGTCTTTCGTTGCTTTAAGCATCCTGGAATTTACAGCTTTCAACAGTACGAGAAGCGATGAGGTGCCTTGAATCGCAATCACTTTTTATTTCATTAAGTTTGAATTCTGCAGTTTATTTGAAATGGAATTACTGAAGTTATGAAGGGTATAAGCCTGTCAGGTTATTGCTTTATTAAATATTGAAGTAATATTTTTAATAATACGCTGTCTTTAATGCTAAATTTACTCTTTTGATTTTTTGTTCGCGTCGTGGTTGCAGTTAATTTTTCCTTTCCCATCATTAAAATTTAAACAATATAATCATAAGCATTAAGGTTTCTTAGCATTAAAGCGATATTATTAATGAACGCATATTTTTCACTGCAAAAACTTTTTTAATTATTCGGCCCGTATGAAAATTGGCTTTAGAATTTTGGAAAGGCATCGCTTACTTGGTCGCACTGTGAATCCTCTTAGGCGGGCCAGCACAATAACAACAATATGGACATTTTCTTTGGCCAAAGTAATAATTACCCAAGGATTCATCTTGCTCATTTACTAACGACCTAGAGGTGGAGGTCTCTTTCGCACCCACTACTCGCGCCAACACCCTTCTCTCTTCGTAATAAGTCCAAGTAGGAGTCAGCAATCAGTCATGTCTGAACGAACACCTCGCCAGACTTTGATATATTATTTGTGTGAAGTACATGCAACTCATACACACAGCGCTAGCCTATGCAACATTAAAAATGGTTAAGATGTGTTCTTTAAATACGAGTCGTGTTTAAGATTTCTCGCGTCTAAGATTTTACAATAGAAGTAATAGAACCAGCCAGTAAAGATAAGCTTTTTTAAAACTACTCCCATTTTTAAAGTTCCACGGTATTCGCACTTCGAAAACATTCTCCATGAATATAACACACTTTGAAATAAAGCAATTATTTAATGATTCACTATGTGATGCCACTTTAGGTTCAAAGAAAAAACTTCTTAGAGACTAGGAAGAACCACAATGATCCTTTCTAATTGAAGATATCAAAATGGTCGAGCAAATAAACGTTTTTCTTGCTTTAAAGGACCTGGAATATCAGCCCAATCCCCGAAATCAGATTTTAGGTTTTCCAGTCTAATACTTAATTATGGGCATGCCAACTTAGTTTTGGACTAATTCTTAACCCAAAATTCTGCAAATACTCTTTATTTTCCATTCGAATTAAGTTTTTCTTTCAGAAAATACGTGGTATTGATAAGCTTAAATCTGGGAGTATATTAACAGCTTGTTCTGCGAAGTTAAGAAGAAGAAGGTCCTGAGAGACTGGTGCCTGCCAAAGACTCCAAGTCCAAGATAAATGTAAGCGCGACACATAAAGCCCACGCTGCCGTCTATCGCTCCGCCATCTAGCGTGTGACGGGTCAATATCCTCTTACATGTCCAAACGGACAGTTTATATGCATAGAACGCCGACATTCAACGAAAAAATATCAACAACCTCGAAAAATGCCTAAAACTCAAATATAAGTGCTCATAAAGCATTTAAATGTTTCCTAATTTGGGTGTACACGTGCTCCTTAACCTCGTCTGTAACTCCTTAAAATGAATGACATTTATAGTTTAAGTTAAAATAGAGAAAAAAACACATTTTTGGCTTAATTAAAAATATAATTAATAATTTTTTAGAAACCCGGGAGTGTAGATGTTATCTGTCTTTACCCTGGCCAATTTAAAATGCAAGTAAAAAATATTTGCATAATAAACCCTCGAACTCACCTAACCGATTTTCAATTAGCATAATTTTCCATCAGGTTTCTGGGATAATTTAATTTTAATGCGAAAACGATTGATATTTGCGCTTTACTTTAATTATTTAATAGACCTTTTACGTTTATCTGAAACACGAAGATTTATAAAATCACTGTTATTTGTATTTGTTATTTTAAAATTTTTCCTGTTATAAAAGTATGATTAGACATAATGTTTAATATAATTTATTAACTTATAACCTTTTTATTGCTCGTTAAAATATTTATTTAATTTTCCAATGTTTTTCCAATTCATGTTTTTTCCTAGAAATCATGAATTCTACTTAGGAGGTCTCGTAAAAATAAAATAAAAATTATACTAAATTTATTGTTAATGTTGGTGACATTAATGTAAAAAATAAAAAATATTTAGTTAAATATTTGACATGGTAACTAAATTATCAACAAATGTTTATTAAACTTAAATATTTGCTAAATTTCGGTCATGTCGTGCAGATAAAATATTTGCATATAAAACAAAAAGATTTTAGTCTTAATATTTACTTTGAATCGGTGAAGCTCATTAGAATGTTTTAATAATAAGTATGGAGATCGAAAGTAAAAATGCAAATAAAAGGACTATCCAATATTTGGCAATAGTTTCTGGTAAGTTATAAAAATTTTAAAACAAATATTTTAATATTAAATATATTATTAGGTTCCTTATCACTAGTAACATCAGGAATAAATGTTGGTTGGTCCTCACCATATTTACCAATTTTATTAGAATCAAATTCCAAAATCCCAACTACTACAGAGGAGGCAGCATGGTGCGCAATAATGCCACTCATAGCAGCCCCTATTGGTGGTTTCTCCATATCATACATAGTAAATAGGATTGGACCAAAAAAATGTATACTATCATTAACACCCATAATCATCATCAGTTTTATTGCAATGGCTTTCGCTCAAAACATTCTTAGTTTATGCATAACTCGATTTATGATAGGAATCGCAGAAGGTGTAATGTATGTGACACTCCCCATGTATTTGGGAGAGATAGCAGAACCGGAAATAAGAGGTCTAGCCAGTTCTTCTGTTTCTGTGGCATCGCAATTTGGGACAATTTTCATAAACGTGATTGGGCCATTACTTACAATACGGAATAGCGCTTTTGTTTGTTTGGCAGTGCCTATATTACATTTTTGTACGTTTATTTGGATGCCTGAATCACCTTATTATTATTTAAGAAGAGGAGATACAGAAAGTGCAAAAATAAGTTTGAGTCGTTTTAGGGGCATTGATGATGTCAGTGCGGAGCTTAGTCAAATTAATGCCGCTATTAAAAGACAAGAAGCAATGGAAAGGTCTAATTTTATTAGTTTGGTGCAGTCAAAAAGCAATAGGAAAGCATTATATATTTACTTAATAGTATGTTTTACTAATAAGTTTAGTGGGAAAAGTCCAATGGTTTTTTATACCACTATAATATTTGCAACTGCAGGTGGAAGTATTAATCCAGTTCTATCTGCTATTATTGTTAGTGTGGTTGGATTGGGTGCAACGATACTAGGGCTTTTTACTATTGATTGGTTTGGAAGGAGACCCTTGTTGCTATTTTCATCAATTGGATGTGGTTTAGCATTGGGAGTTCAAGGAGCTTACTTTACTTTACAATTATTTTTTCCAGAATTAATAAGTGATCTAGGTTGGTTGCCAATTACTGCAATAATCGGTTATAACGTGGTTTTCAGTCTTGGATTATCAATGGGGCCAACTTTATTATTATCAGAAATTTTTCCGATTTCAATAAAAGCTAAGGCGTTATGTGTAGCAGATGCTATATCCGGAATTATGGGAACCGTCGCATCCAAATATTTTCAAATGAGCACTGATGAATTTGGTATGCACGTCCCGTTTTGGACGTTTTCAGCTTGTGCTTTTATTGGGAGTTTATTAATTTATAGTTTTGTACCAGAAACCAAAGGCAAGAGTCTCGAAGAAATTCAGTTGATGTTCCTCGGAAAAGGCGTTAAAACGCAAAATGAGGAGAAGTGGCCGACGGATGCCTGACAAATACAATAATGTACAGTTAGGGCTTGGGAGTCACGCTGTTTTATGCACGGATGTGATTTATGCATATTTCTATTTATATATCTAAGGCATCTCGTAAAATAAATACAATATATTCACCGCCTATAATAATCTAATACTCAATGATATGACAGCAGACAGGCCGGAAAATGATGCCAGAGCGCTAAAATATAACGGTATTTAGCTGGGAAGTTTATAATTGCTTTTTAATGCAAGCCCAGCCCATTTAGAGCACCCCGTTGAACGGAAAGTTTATTTTATTACTATAAAAATGGAAAGATCATCAATTTAATTCAATTTAGAATAAATTAGACTTGTACATACATATAATCATACATTCGTGTTTCTCATTTTCTAATTGGCTAGAACTGTCCCATTGGTCCTTTTGTGATATACATAATATGGAATAATAGTCGTTATATTATTTATAATAAATCAGATATATTTAATTTTACAATCATATAGTATTATTAGAGTATTCTTTTACCTACATAAATAAATGAGTAACTATCTTTGATTTGTATAACAATCTTGGTATAGTTTTAGTTGTTATACAGGGTGGTGATAAATTTTGGAAATATGTTAAAATGTTCATATTTTTTATGTTTTTTTTAAATCAAGCCGATATATCGAATCAATTTACTAAAAAGTAAAATGTTCTGGGTCAGTTTTCTCTGGAGCAACTTGCACTTGATGTCAAAAAGAACATTCCCGCGTGGCTAAGCCATTGTGAAGTGTTTCAAAATATAACATAAATTATAAGCCTTTCTAAATAAAATATTGAAATAAAGTAATCTACCCGCCTACAAACCTATCAAATACAAATATTGAATCCAGTGGAAAATAAAATCTAAAAGAACAGATGTACCAAAAAATACTGGAGTAAAGTGTTCTGGAGTTACTTAGAACAGCTCCTGAGCATAAAAAGAAAGAAGCTATGTCATAAATGCATGCATAATGATTGCATACTGTTTTATCGACAATTCATCAAACAGAATATCTTCGCCAGCCTGTTTAAACATTTCATTGATATTACATTATCATTGACCACTGTCCACCAAGTCTTTTTATCGATAGTCTTTTCGTAGACACTTTTTCATGTATTCTATCGACACTGCCTTTACTTCAAAAAGATAAATCTACATAGAATACTTATAGAACTTTCTTTCTTGTTGATTTCTATAAAATATATTTTATTAACTACATTTACAAATTTCCAAGAATTGATATTTATCAAAAGTGAATTGGGTTTATCCATGTTATACATTTACGCGAACAAAAGGGAAAAAGACAAAAGGTCCACATAGTCAAACGGCTGAATTGAATAAAATAGTGAATGAAAAATGGAAAAGAGGCACACAAATCAAAAAAGTTGAATTAACCTAACCTAACCTATAAGTATTTCTGAAACTAAGGGCATTGCATCCAAATAATTTTCAATTAAAAAGTGTTCGGTTACCCTTTGGTAAACATAATATACATTTTTAACCAAGTATTTTACATAAATTTTCGATTTACTTGTATCGGGTCCCATTTGCCCATTTTGACATTGTATAGTCTAAGACGCAAGACGGTATTTTGTCCCATTCGGCCATTTATGGTTCGCCCTCTTTTCTATGTCGTCATAGATGTTTGTTTTATTAGGAGTAAAAGAAGTACCTTTTGTGGCTCGCATGTAGCTACGAGATCGCAGACGTACATGCTTTTTTAGTCCAAATAAAACATGCTATTTATTCTTCAAACGTAGAAATTTTTAAAATAGTAATATAAAAAATAATTTTAAAATTTTACATTTAATTTATGTCAAATTTTAATAGTATATTGTTTTATTAGGAGTAAAAGAAGTACTTTGTGGCGGGAATGTAGGTTTGCGGGACGAGCTCTGCGAGTCCTACGGATACAGGTAAGCCACAAAAAGTTCTTTTATTCCGTATAGAATATGCTATATTTTCTTCAAAGTTACAATAAAGTAATATAAAAAATAATTTTAAAATTTGATATTTAATTTACATATAATACACAATACAATGTCAGCGTATATTTGGTTGTCAAAAATGCATTTCTACTCCGCCTTTCTATTACCTGTCAACGCGAAGTATACACGATTGTAACCGATTTACTTCGGAAATGCACGAATATGACCATAGAGTCAAGGAACTTAAAAATGACTTGTTAAAGCCTGTCAAGCGTCACATAAGGCTGTACTTTAATGATGTTTGAAAAAAAATATTTATTACAATACTATTTTAAAAATATCGACGTTTCAAGAAAAAATAGTATGATTTATTCGGAGTAAAAGAACCTTTCGTGGCTCGAATGCATCCGCGGGGCTTGCAGAGGTCGTCCCGCAAACCTGCGTTCTCACCACAAAAAGTCCTTCTTTTACTCCTAATAAAACAATATACTATTCTATTCCCCGAAAGTTAAAAGATGTTTTTTGCTCCCAAAATTATGTCCCAAAAAATGGAAAACGGATTTATTATTAATAAAAAATTCCTGTCCTGAGGCAAAAATTCTGCAATTTTTACTGTATAAATGACTTAAACCCTTCTAACGAATAATCATTTTTTTAAAACTTTAAAAACTTTTATTATCAGTTTATCCTTTCATTTCATATTTTATTTCATAAATTGTGATTTTTTTTGTCAGAATTTGATAGAATGACTGAAATTTTCTATAAAAAATATTTTAAAATGTTTTTTTACACTATCTGGTGGTCCATGAACATGAACATTACAGAGTCTTCAAAAATGGATGATACTGGTGATTTCCATGGTAGGGAACCTAAATTTGGCGCAGTTGGCCACAGTGAAATAAAAACCAAGTATTGTTTCATTGACAGATTTTTTTTTTACATAAATAAGCAACTACTACCTTTTTTATTTTGAGCAAACGTTTATAGTACTCAAATGGGTGTAGAAAAATATTGAACTTATTAAAAATTAATTTAATGTTTGTTAAGTTTGATTGCTGTATAGGTTTTTAAGTAGTATTTGTTTTTCTTTTTTTTTGAAAAGAATAATACCACATTTTGAAACTTTGGAATATATTTATTTATGATTAATTCATTGTAATAATTTACTGTAGTTGAATTGCGTATTTATAAAACGTTTTAATTATAAAATTCTTTAAACTGGATTTAAACTAAACGGTTGTTTTAACCTTGAGACAATAAATTTTATAAAACAAATTTAAACAAATTTAAACAATCGCCTTATCAACCTTATCAAATTTATTATCCGAAAATTTCCAAACAAGTATTATTTAATGAAAAGTTCTGTTTTCAAAAAATAATTCTATTTTTGCTCTAGCAAGGAAGTACAATTGTTTTCATAGAAAAATTCAAGAACATGACCAGTCGATTAGTTCAATACTTAGCAATGCTATCAGGTAATAAACAGTTATTAACTTCGATTCTTGACATTTCTTTATTTGTTAGAAAATTACAATTTCAGATTAGTTTTAAGCTTAATTAATTGGAGTATTTTATTTAAATATATTCATAACTGTCGTTTATAACTTGGGAGCTTGAATTATCTGTTTATAATATTGCAAAAAAGCAAATTATTAATATTCAATTTTAATCTAATAACTTATTTTAGGTTCATTCCTTCCGATAACATCAGGAATAAATTTAGGATGGGCTTCACCATATTTGCCATTTTTACAATATTCCGAGCTTTCGCCGATACCCATGACGGGATGGGAAGCGTCTTGGTGTGCAGTGATGCCATTAGTAGGAGCACCCCTTGGGGCTCTTATAGCGGCTTTACTAGTGGACCGTATTGGCCGTAAACATTTCTTGTTAACACAAGCACCTTGTATAGGCCTATGTTTTCTTGCTATAGCTTTAGCAAGAAATGTTTGGGTTTTATGCGCCGCTCGTTTTCTATTAGGATCAACAGAGGGCGCAATATACACAGGATTACCCATGTATTTAGGCGAAATATCAGACCCTAAAATTAGAGGCCTGCTTGGGTCTTCAATATCAGTGGCTGCACTTTTAGGTATTCTTTTTATAAACGTTATTGGGAATTTTTACACGATTTTTGAAAGCTCGTTAATTTGCGCATGTTTTCCTCTTTTGCATTTTGTTACGTTCTTATGGATGCCTGAAAGCCCCTATTATTTAGTTAAGATTGGTGATGTGGAAAAGGCTAAGAGAAGTTTGGTTCGTTTGAGGGGTTCTTCAGATATTGATGGTGAGTTATCTGAAATAATTGGAGCTGTGAAGAGACAGGAGGCATGTGAAAAATCGAGCTTTCTTGATTTGTTCACAGTTAAAAGTAATAGAAGAGCGTTGTTAATTTATATTATTTTAATTTATACTAATAAATTCAGTGGGATGAATCCTGTAATTTTTTATACTGCTACAATATTTGAAGTGGCTGGTGGAAATTTGGATGCGTGGTTATCTGTTATTGTTTTTAACGTAGCTGGTGTTGTGGGGACTATCGTTGCACTTGTGGCCATTGATCGTTTTGGAAGAAGACCTTTGATGTTATTTTCAGCACTAGGTTGTGCCCTTGCTTTAAGTGGTGAAGCTTTATATTTTACGGTGCAAAATTTCTTTCCGGAATACCTTTGTTACATAGGTTGGCTTCCTGTAACTGCTTTATTGAGTTATAATGTTATATTTTGTGTTGGTCTTCTATTTGGCCCGGTTTTATTTTTATCTGAGCTTTTTCCTACTTCTGTTAAAGCAAATGCGTTAGGAGTATGTGATACCATAGCTATTATTTTTGGTACATGTGCATCAAAGTTATTTCATGTTTTAACTGATAGTTTAGGTATGTATGTACCTTTCTGGGTTTTTACGATTTGTGCTGCGTTTGGGGTTTATTTTATTTACGTTTTTGTACCTGAAACTAAAGGGAAGAGTTTGGAGAATATTCAACTTGAGTTAATTGGACATGATAAAGAAAATGAATGTAAAAATAAAATTTAATAAATATTAATCAGTTGTTTTTATTGTATTGAGATTTTTGGATGAGTAAAGTAGGAAAGTTTGTAGAGCTACGATCTCGTAGAACGATTGATGAAAGGAACGTCGATAAACATATAATGTTAATTATAATTTTAGTGATATGTAAAGTGTGTTATAATGAGAGGTGTTACGTTGATGGATGCTAGTAATAAAGTAAATGGTCACATCTCAATCCTGCGTCTGGCCGAAGGGGGACGCAGTATTTAGGAACGAGACTCTGTTAAGTGCCCGGACTTGTTTAGATAAGGTCCTTGTGGCGCGTCCATCTTAAACTTATGCATTTACAATTTCCACACAGATACTTTAAATAAGTAACAAGAAAAAGAAATAATTTTTATTTTAAATTAATATATCGGCTATAAACTTTCGATTATCTAAAATACTAATTAATCAAGAATATATTTTGAATGAAAAAATAAGGTTTAAAGTAATAGATTGCATAAACAACCCAAAGAAGAGTGTTGCTATGTCGTGTTTCTTAATCTACGTGGTTCACGTATCTTATACAAGCACGAGTTACAGACGAAAATACCTCATTTCTTGCTTCCTATCTTTTAAAAAAGTTGTTTTGGGTAAAATAAAAACTTTAACTCACACCTTTCACACCCTCTTATATCAAACGCCATAAATTTGTAGAACAAATTGTGTTTGTACATCTTATACATAATTTAAAGATGTTACAAAAGTTGTTTTTAAAGTAGTGATGCGTTTTTAAAACAAATTTTATGTAAAAAAGGATTCCTGTTTCATTTTTTAAGTAAAGATACATGCGTTAAAGTAGAAATGTTATCATGAGAAGTGACTTTTTATATGTAGTAATCCTGAAGTTTGAAGAAAATATAGTGACCCTTGGCGCGTAGCTTAAGCTCATGAGTTGAAGATTGGTGAATTTTTGCAGTACCCCGTTGGCAAACGTGCGTGCATCTAATACGTTTCCTGGTCTTCTCCTGCATGATTTATACGACGATATTCATAATGAGGTTGGATCTGACGGAAATCTCGAATTTATATGAGTTATGACCCTAGATTCCTTCTGCATCATATTCACTCTAGCGGTGCGCGGTCCTCTTTTGCCCAGTGTGAAATAGTGATTTACTGAAGACGTTTTATGCCTTAGTGCGAAGCAAAGGTGCGCTGTTATATAATCTTCAACACACCTTTAGGGATCAAAAAATTGCAATAAAAACTAACAAAAGAATATTATCGAGGTTTAAAGATATCTCTGCTTCTTCTTTCAAGGCGTAAAAAGTTAAATGGTTTTTCCTCTTGGTATTTAAGCACTTTAAGCCTAAAGGCTTTCGTTTATCAATTTATCAATTTTGGGCGAAGTGCCGGTTTCTTCTGTTCCTCCTCCTAATCCACGAAACTGTTAGATACAGTTACAACAATTAACAGCTTTAATTAATAGTATTGTACTTCAGAGTGAAATAAATTACAAATACCTCGATTGCCGTCATTAGAAACGAACATATGAATTTATCCTGGGGAATTAAAACTACTTAAACAAAATTATTTATGATTTTTTACTCAGTCTTAAGCATTGTAATCGAGAAGATAGAACTATAAGAAAAGGTGCAAATTAAGGAATTTGAATTATGCACTGGCGTGTATCTTGAAAATCGATCGAGCACGATGCATCGTTAGCACGGGGCAAAAATGTATTGTTCCTCCCTATTTGAAATGCAAAGTACGCGACTGTTTTGCATCTCACACGCTCGTAAAGATCATCCAAAGACTAGCAGTTAGTGCAAACAAGAATGCAGTCATAATATTAGCATTCCAAGTTAGACAGTGACTACAATAAAAAATATTCAGTAAATAATATTAAACTATTAAAGCAAACTCTAAGAATCTTTATTTAAATACACCTACAACTCACGTAAGGATGCAAGATTTTCGTGCAGACACTTTTTCTTGTTCTTGAGCGCCTTGTTTGTTGTCTCCAATAATAGATTGTTTTGGTGCGGGCATTTGGCAGCTCCGTTATCAAAACATGACACAAATTCGATCGGTTGGTTTTGATAAAAAATAATATTAATAAAACCGCATTCTTTCGACACCTCTATTTATAATGGGGGTTTAATTATGCCCAAATGATCTCCTTACAAAAATTCTGAATTTATTATTAATAATAAAGATAAAGACTCATTTAGGCAAACAAATAAAAGAAAAAACGGATAATATTAAAATATAACCGAATATATTTTTAATCAAGCAGATTAATAGGTAGATTCTGGTCAAAATTATTCATTATCCATTACAACCCATACAACAAATTTATAGTTGAAGGCCTTTAAACTTAAATGATTTGACCAGAATCTGGTTATAAAAATAGAATTTTACAAACATGAAAGTAGAGTTATACATATAAACCTCGCATTTTATTCTTCATATTTTATGAATTGTAAATTAATCAATTTTCTGAATAATTTTTAGGAATTTTAAAACGAATTTTGGTAGCAAATCTGTGGCATTAGAAACCTTTTTTGTGCCACTGGCCACTGGGATAATATTGGTGTTGCCATCTTTTGGAAAAACTCAAAAATAGGTGGTAGGCCATATACTAAATTTTTACCAAGTTTTGTCTTGTCTCATATTAATGAAAAAGCAAATGGGGTAAGTTTAAACCTGCTACCGTTTATATAAAGAAAAATTAATGAGAAAACCTACAATGAGTTTCAAAAATGGTGGTAGACCAAGACGTTACAAATATTACAATAAATGTGGATATTATTATAAACAGCCAAGTGAAATCAAAATAAACTTTTTTTAAACTATAATTCATGTTTATAAGTTAGGATTTGAGATTGCTCGTCGCTTTAAACTGTGTGAATATACAGGCATACAATTTAAATCCTAAAATACAAAATTTTATTACCCTTCAGGTCTATATACCATGTTATATTACAAAATTCCCTATGTACCTGGCCTGTCACATAATTTTAAAAAAGCCTTAACCTTTGGTAATTTAAACATATGTTTCTATAACCAAATTTTTTCAAAATTAAAGAGTAAGCTTCCACCAGATTTATAGAAAAATGTAATTTATAACATCCCTTGTGGAAATTGTAATAAATCATATATTAGTCGAATGTCACAGTACATATAAAACGAATCTACAATCACACATACGACTGTAAGGAAGGAAACAAAAATAAATCTAACAAAACTGCGTTAAGGTGATACGGAGTCAAATGTTGGAAAACCGATGTTTTTACCTTTCATGATTTTTTTAAAAGTGTTTCGAATTGGAAAGTCAAAAAAATAAGAAAATACCAAACTAAATTAAGAATTTTACTTTCATTTATAATTTTTGATATTTATGTATCTATAATTACATTTGTGTAATTTTGCAAGAAAAACTTCTACATTTATATTTTAATTTTTGCAAAACTATGCTCGTATAAATCTAGATAAATGAAAAATAAAAATTGCACATAAAAGTGCAATTCTTACTTAAGTTCGGTATTTAATCATTTTTCTTTAGTTTCCAATTTGAAACACTTTAAAAAAATTCAGGAAAGATAAAAACATCGGTTTTTCAACATGTGACTCGCTATCACCTTAACTAGGCATCATTTTGAACTCAACCACAATTTCAAATTTGAAAAATACGAAATTTTAGATATTGAAACTAATTACAAAAAAAGCGGCGAAACTTTAGAAGGCGATTCTACAACTAATTTTAAGAAAAAAACTTAAAGAACAAAAAAAAACTGAATAAGGAATATTAGTATAAAAACAAAAATGATTTTATGTTAACCATAAAAAAGTTGCCACTGTTTATAACCCCAAACCCTCCTTAAAACTACCCTTTCAGAGCTTCCAAAAAATCTGAAAAAAATTGAGAAATTATATCTTAAACGTATTAGTCTTCACACCAAATTTCAAATCTTTATTACAAACCGTTTTCAAATAAATGACAAAAAAACCTAGTTTTAGTCACAATAGTTAAAGCCTTTTAAAGGGCTGTACATCCCTTAGAAAGCAAAATCGGACACATGTTTATAGGAAGTTTTTTTTTCTTAAAATTAGTTGTAAAAACGCCTTCTTAAGTTTGGCCGCTTAATTTCTGGACACCCTGTATAATATATTTGTTAATTGTAAAAATGTGTTTTTAGCCATGATTAAGACTCAAACTGGAGTCAAAACGTCGGTCAAATTATGAAAATAAATTGATTTAAACCTGTGTTCCATTTTTAGCTGAAAACTTCCTCATGTGTTCACAAAATGTGTTCTTTCTTCCAAAACTACATTATTATCCCTTCAAATCATGAGAATTTTGACTTCCCAGTTATATTCCTTCACTAACCGAATCATTCTTAAATTAAAGCTTTAACTTTTACGTATATAGATGTGGGGAACTTTGGACGGCAGAATATGTCAAAATCAGAAAACCGTTTTATGTAATCGTTATTGTTGCGAGTATCACTTAAGATATTGCATTCATGGATTCTGTAACGGAAAAGCTTCTGCTTCTGTTCGGAATAACGGAGAAGAGTAATTCCTGATTATCGAACATTCATCAACATTCATCGAAGACTTAGCTATTATGAGATTGCACTCCAAGACGAAGAAAATGTCTAGTCCTAAATTTTTTGAGATCCTAGCATTAAGGCGATAGTCGGCCAATGCGAGCGCTTGATTTTGAAATTCGCTTGATATTTGGGGTTTTGCTCATATTTTTTTTTCTATTGAAGCTTTTTTAAAATTTCTTTTTTTGGTACACAGAAGAGTCTTGTGGCTACCAATTTCTTCTGGTTTTGTTTTTGTAAGTCACACCAAATACTCATATGGCAGCAGTAAAATTGGCACTTTTAAAAAAACCTGGTCCTAGAAAATACCATTTTTCTTTAACAAGGGACCTTCAAATTGAGATTTGTAAAATTTTCTCTTATCTAAATACACAACTTCACAAAAGTGTTATTCTGTTTTTCCGATTATATCGAGTATACGGTTTAAAACCACAAGCAAAACTTGCTCATTTTTAGGTCAGATTTGATTGTCTATAAATCTAAAAATTCAATAAAAAATACAAAAACAAAATAATAGACATGTTATGCCAAGTATTAATGAACTACTACTACAAAAAAAACAGAATTTCATTTACTGGTTTGTCTAAAAAATGGTATTCCGTAGAGTCACATTTTACGCTCACAAAATTTCGCCGACTATCGTCTTAACATTGATCGCATTGCTTCACGGTAGGGTTTGTCTCGAACTTTAGTTTATAGAATGAAAGACTTTATCCGTACTATTTTCGTCGGGTACAAGATCTACTCGGCAAGAACAATTATACCGCATTAACAATCCCCCGATGAAATTAGGGCAAAATCTGTAATTTTAGACTGAGTAGGATCTGGTGCCGATTTGTGCCTGCAAAATTTTTAGGGGTATATTTGGCAATAATATAGTAAGTGAAGGGTGAAGGAATACTACTGGCACCTGGGAAATAAAATTTTCCTGATTTGTCGGAATAATAATCTAGTTTTAAAAGACAAGAAAAATACCCTACTAGATTGTTTGATTTTTTTGGCGATGAAATTTGTTTTACATTCCAACCCTGAAGTTTTATCTACCACGAACATGATACCTTGTATAATTTTTATTCCAGGTTATTCAGATAATTTGGTATTTTATTATCATCAAAGGACAATAATAATATTTTACATTTAATTGACAGATGGCTTTGCAATTGATAGATCTTATTGACTTTCACATTTTATGATAAAATGTTACGTTGTTTCATGAGAAATATTCTTTAATATGGTGGTAGTAGTTTTAGGTAAAAATATAAATTTTGAGGATACAGCAATTAAATTATTCTCTGTCAAAATATAATTTTGTATATAATTGAGTTTTCTAATAAATACTGAAGTAAGAATATGCATAAATTAAAAAAATAATATTAAAAGATTGGAGTTTATGTCTTAAAAACCGTAGCTCTGACTCTTAGTTCTTTCCTAACACTGAAATCAAGAAACATGATATAAACTAATAATTAGTTTACTTTTTATGGAAAAGGTGTATTTGGTATGGAATGCGACTAATGATTTTAATTAATGGCTGAAACATTGTATATTATCAAGAGAGAAATTTGCTCAAATATTAAAAATGGAAAATGCGGTCTTTTTAATTATTTGCTTAATGTTTCCTTTAAAGTAATACCGTAAAGACCGCCCCCAAGATGACCGTGCCTCATCAACAACGCTACATTTCCTGGAGTCCTGCCTTCTTATTTATTTCAATGATGTTTGCATGTGTGTGTAGAGTGTGTAGATGTATCCTTTATATGAGGGACGGTCCTGTAACCTTCTAACATTAGAAAATGAAAATAAAAAACCTATTATTTCTATCGCTGAATTATTATTAAAATCCTAACTCACAACATACACATGCACACAGAGACACGTGTCTATATAAATCTCAAGCATTAATACGTCTATCTGTATAGAAGCCGATCTTCGATTTTTTTAATTAAAAAATAATCTATATTTATGCCGGGGCCATTTAAATTCTTTTAGCCTACTACTTTACGACACGAAAGGAATTTCTTATTAAAACACAATCTCCAACTCAATAATTATACCTATTTATTGGTTTATTATAATATAAGTATGTGAGTGCGGTGTAACAGGATTAGATCCAGCATAATCGTTACTCAGTGTGAATTTTTAAGATTGCATCTTTTATTATTTTTTGTAATCGGGATAAAAATGATTAAATCGTGCGCCCGCTTATGATTGCCACACATTGGTTCGGTTATTTATAACCTTACCCAGCCAGGCCCAACCATTTCTTAAAGATTACGAAAACAAAATAACACAATCCTTGCTTATGCGAATTTTAATTATAGATTATCTTAATAAACTTCCCAAATTGTTTTCACCAAAATTTTAAATTAAAATTTTTAACTTGAAGTCTCATTATTATCATCATGAATTAACGAATTAAACATAATAAATCATTTTTTTAGATGCAATTATGGGTTTTTAATTTACTTAATAATGTTTAACTTCAACCATATTTATTATGAGTTCAATGCTCTTCAAATCGATTATTTGAGTATGTTATAATTTTTTTTTTATAAATTTAAAACAAATTGCAACTATTTACCTATATGTTACCTCCCTTCCAAATTTTTGATGTACAGGGTGACATGCGGTTTTCGACATCATCTAAAAATATTTTAATTATATACCGAGAGCCATTCCAAGATGGAACCAAATTTATGTTTTTTTTTAATGGAACACCCAGTATTACATGACATTTTTAAATTCCTTATCAAAAAATAATCATCCTGTATACAGGGTGGTCACTGGTCACTCTTACGGTGCACACCATTGGGATCCTGTGAACCTAAAGAGTTACAAAGTTGCTTAAATTAGAAAAAAGTTGCCCCTTTTCAAACTCATTTAGAATCTATTTAGAAATCCGAGATATCTTCCTCTAGTCCTGAAAAATCAGGAAAAATCTAAAATTTCACATTTTCGTTTTCCTTCCATATTTTTGTAATCGCTTAATTTTTTCGATTGCAATTTGGCAGTTTTACATAATTTGACATTCTCTATCGATTGGCCTTAAGAAGACAATTTTAGGTTAACTAGATTTCATTTATTTTAAACCAACTTTTGATTTTCTTATGGGCGCGATATTTGATTTTTATACCATTGAATAAAGAAAAAAAAATACATTTTAAATGATGTAACACACATTGTTCTTTTACTTTAATTAAAAAAATATTAATTTTTTTTTTACAAAATCAAGTTGGCATAAAATAGCAAAAGAATAATTTTATTATTTTATTTCAAAATAAACAGATGTTTTGATTTTGTAAATAAAAATTTAATATTTTTTTCAATTTTTTTTAATTTAAAGTAAAAGAACAATGTGTGTTACATCATTTAAATTGTATTTTTTTCTCTATCCAATGGTATAAAAATCAAAATTCAAATGTTAAAATTTGAAAATTGGTGGCATTTTTTACAGGCTTTCTATTGATATAATATTTGTGTGGTAGCATGTTAATGGTTTGACAGAGTAAAAGTGAGAAAAAGACATAATAACACAACTAAAATCCAAGCTCACAATAATTATCAATTTTGGTTTTCTATGTTTCAGGTATGCTTTGAAAATTTAACAACTGATCTTACCAAGGAAACCTCTATTTTATTGAATTTCGTTTTTACGCTTTTTTATCTACTTTTGATAATAGCTAAACTGAAATAATGAACTTTTCTGAATAAGAGATGGTAAATAAGGTGTATGCGCTTGATGATGCTGACAGAAATCCTCTTCTGGCTATCAAAATTAATAAGAGCATGTTATCCAAACAACATAAGACCAAGAATAATTGAAACATTGAGAAAATTGATGAAGCGTTTTGAAAATTCTGGCAGTATGTTCTACAATAAAAAAAACTATTCACTAATCAAAGTATTGGTACCAATTTTGTTCTGGATGTTTTATTGAAGGTTGAAGAAAATCCTCTTCAGTCAACCACATTTTGAAAAAACATCGGTTTCAGCCTTACCATATTGAATTGCACTAGACACGGTATGGTAATGACTTCAAGAAGAGATTGGAATTTTTGTTTTGATACACAACATGATCACCGCATGTGACCGCGGAATTTAATAAACAAAATTTTTTTAATGACGAAGCCACCTTTAAAAACAAATCAATAGGTATAATATGCACTATGCACTATTATCCAATGGAAAACCAGCAATGTAACTTTTTCGACCGAGTTCTGTCTTTATATTGAAATTTTCCAACTCTCTTTTCGCATGCGAATTTCTCTTAGTGACAAGAAGTGACTGTGGCTTCAACAAGATGGAGTCTATGTGCACTTTCATCCGACTGTTAGATAATATATAAATAATTGTCTACCTGGACACTGGATTGGCAGAAATTGCCCTGCATATTGGGAGGGCAGATCTCCCGACTTAACCTCGATAGATTTTTTCTTTGGGGCCATGTAAAATGTTTAGTATAATATCATATTCAACCCACAATATCTGATGACATGGAAGACCGAATAAGATGAGAATTTCAATTCATCACATCGGATATTCTCAGTAATGTCAGACATTCATTTGCACATGGACTTAATGTTTGTCGTGAGCAAACTATTCGTTATGGTAACAAACAAACCATTAACATGCGATCATACAACTATTATACCAAAAGCTTGTAAAAAAATCCATATATTGTTGTTAAAATATACAGGGTGTTCTACTAAAAAATTTCGTTTGATTGGTCAATTTGCGTTTTTTGAGATACCCCGATAAAACCTTACAACAAAAGTTAGCTGGGTGTAACTTTGCAGGGAAGCACTTTGGGCAAAGTGTTGAAGGAACTGATTCCACGTGATTAATGTATATAAAACATTTCTAATTAGGATATATCGAATAAATATAGAAGTGTATTTGAAAATGTATTATACAATAATTTAGGTGCGGTGTATTTAGATTTTTTGAAAATCGGGGGTTGTGTGGATTTAGCAATTCAATAACAACTGATATAAGAGGTATTTTTTGTTAATGCGAAATAATAAAGAAGCATTAAGAGAAAAAGGAATATGCTGCGCGTATAATAACAATTCTGGATGGTAAAAACAAAATTATCCTATAAAAGACATAACTTAGTATTAGCTATGCCTTTTTTGTAGACCTGCCTCGTTTTCTTTCTCCTTCCCTTCAGACGGTGAGCCAAGTGAACCGTTTTTTCGTCCCGTACCTACACAACACGCGTATGTGTACTTATGTATGTGTTTTATCTGGATTTTATAGGACAAGTGCGGTTGGCCTTGTTTGAGATTTCTGCGCGTGTAATTCCTTTTTATGTTACAGAGCGTCGCATTCAAATCCGCTTGTTTATTAGCAGCGTACTCTCATTAAAACTTGTGTGACTCGTGAGAGTTGAAATTTCAACATGCCTCGCAGGATTTGGGATCTTTTTAAAAATACAACCTTTTATAACAATATCACATGTCCATTCCTGAGCCGATAAATCAGCCACTGGTTTTGCTGCACGCACCATGCATCAATGACTTTCAACGTTTGATCTTTGAAAAATCTCTTCGTGATATTGTCGTGTCTTGTTTCTTACAATTCCTACGACCTCGGCAAGAATAGTAAAACGTTTAATTATAATTTTGTTTTTGTGCTTTTCAAATTATCGAACTTAATCAAGAATATCGATTATTCGCGTTTTTAATGGTTTATAATTACCAATCTTTAGATTAATAGTAAATGGGCTGACCGACCTTATATAAACTTAAATTATACACGCGCGAATGATTAAAAATAAATTAAAATAATGCTAATTTTAAGTATTCTTCTCCATAAAATTTAAGTCAATAATTATCTATTAAAAAAAGCGGGAAAATAAAAAAATGATGAATGTTAATTTTTAAGGCAGTTTCAGTTATTTGGAAGATTTGTGAAGGAAGGATGAAGAATGTTTCCGCACACGTCTAAATTAAATTGGGCACTAATTACAAGTGGACAAAAAGTGGTGCTCAGCGTACGTGATGCTGAAGATTTAGTTTTTTGGCATTGTTATTTTAAAAACTTTAATTGTTTAATTAAATGGTTAACAATCTTATGACGGTGGGACAAGTAGTTACGTGATGTAATAAAAATTAAAAATCCTGGGAATGAAAAATGATATGAATAATAAAGCAAATCGAATGTATTACAGGAAGGGTTTGACAAATGATTTAAATCAAAGTGCACACGATAATTGCACGTATGTAAACGAAACCTCCGATAGCTCAATGCGTAACTGTACTCGGAGATATTATTTGCACGTGCATGCAAGCATGCCATGTGAGTATAACGATAACATGAATATTCATATAAATCCGGTAAGATGTTTCGCCCCATCAACTCGCCAATGGTAAACATTTTAACAGTCTGTTGTATTTTATCGCGATTTTGGGGATCGTACCTTCGCCGGCCCCTGTGGCCGAACCTCGCGGGACACCAGAGTGTGCGTGAGCGCTGTAAAGAATGCACATTCGACAGGTCGCTCATGGCAATTATGAATGAACACATAGTAACAGCGAGATACCATTACGGCAATGTTATTTTAATGTTGTAATTTATTGTTAATGTCTGTTCGCATGCAACTTGGTAATATTATATCGCACATTGAATATCAGCTGACCGAAAACATACACAGCCAATCCCTAAATTATATCAACAGGCCCAACGACCAACCGCAGAAAACTCTCCACCTTGCCGAAATACGCGATATAAGTTCTCACGAGACTCAATTTATTGCGTAATTTATTAAACTACTAAACAATACCCAGCTTGACCCGTAATAAAAACTTATTTATTGACATATCCTATTTACAGATAAACTACATACATGATATGTGCCAAATTTCAAACCCATATTTTAAGTCATTTACCACCACTTCCAACGAACTGCAGTTTAGTAATCAAATTTTACTGATTTCCCTTTCTTCAACTCTAACATTATACCCAATAGAACTAATACTAATAATGCTTATATGAGTTATATTATTTCAAGGGCGACGGCGTAAAAGTAAAATTTTGTTAAAAATGAGATAGTGGTTCCATGTTGGAGCTTTTTACAATAGAAATAGGATCAAGGTATGATTCACTGCAAAAAAAATCATGAAACTCAAGAAAATAATGGTAAAATGCTGCGGTACCATGTAATACAAGGTGACGTATAGGAATCAAGCGCTGTATTCCAATCCAATACTTAGGTCATTTCACTTTTATATGCTTCATGGAGATGTGAACTCCAGAACACCGCATGTTCGCATATGGTGGTTTTGTTTGAAGTGGCCAGTCTAAATGACAATGTTCTCGCTTGTAACACTTGAATGAAGCCCATTTCCATCCTAATGGAATTGAAAACAAACAAAATTATCGGTAACCGGTGCAGCGTTTTTTCCATAGGGGTACCTTGAGTTATTTTAAAAACACTTTATTTCTATGAATAACTGCAAGTCTAACTTTAAAATGGAAAACCTAGGAAATTAGAAATAACTGGACTATGATTTTTTCCCACATCCCATTTTATTTGTTTTTATGAAAACCTCTGGATATACTGGGTGCTCCTAAATATGCATTCCTAACTTCAGGAATAGATACATAACTACTACATTTCTAAAGATAATTTGGTGAAATTTTGTAAAGAGCTCACTTTTATCAATCACCATTGAATAAAACTGTGAAAATTTTAGGGTCCTCTTACTTCGAGTGAATTTCCAACCCCCGCTGATTATATTATTTGAGCCACTGTCCAATATAAGTTCCATTTCTTACTTCTTTGCCTATTCCTAAAACTTTTTAATTTTTTGAAAATAGAGTTCTTATTGGTATAGATATTTTGAACAAGTATTAAACTTTGTACACTTTAAAGAAAACAGTGTTATGAATATTCAAAAAAATGAATTTATATTAGACAGTGGCGTCAATTAAAAAAAATGAGGTTAAAAGGGTCGATACCCTCAAAAAACTTGCTCCAACATTTTTTTTAATTTTTGCAGTTTCATTCAATGACGATTGGCAAAATTAAATCTTTTCAAATACCTATTATACCATTGAGTAGTAAAGAACTCTTGTTGTCACTAGTCAACCAACATAGGTATGTATGTTAATGATAAAATATCATTACATTATGGTGAAACTAGAAGTAGACAGACGCAAAGTGATCTTAGGAATTCACATATACCTCTAAATAACTCAAATTAAACAAAAATGGCGTAACGGTGTTTTGGCATGGCAGAATTGAACATCAGCTCGGAATTTAATCAAGTTAGAAAAAATAATGGATACTTTACAAAATATTAAGATTGTCGTTTAAGTGTATTTTTTTCCAAAACATACCTATCACATTTTTTTTATAAACCTAGTACAAAGTGCTACAAAACAAACAAGGACTCAATTGCCATAAGAAATTTTTATTTGTAGGTGGTAGGCAAATGGGTTTCTTATATCTATTGTTTCCTTCTTTGGCCTATTTTATAGCATGCCTAAGTAAATTGATCATAGAGTGGATTTCATCTGCAGTAATCATAAACAAGACTACCTAAATTTATTAAAAAATGATTTCTGCGCAGGGTTCTCTTCAAATGAAAAGCACTATACTTTTTAAAATACTTTAATTCAAGCAAATGAATATTGTTCTTGTTTAATTTATTTACTTTTTCCGTATATAGTCAACTTTGGCCCTTAAGGATAACTTTGGCCCAAATTTTGAAAAAAGATAGTTTGATCTAATGTTAGTTACCAACTTTTATTTAACCATATTCTAAGTATTTTAAGAGTTTCTTTGAGTTGGTATCAGAATACTAACTGGTAACTAACAGAAGATCAAACTATATTTTTACAAGATTTAAGCCAAAGTTACCCCAGTTGACGGTAATGTAAGTTTCGGTATCTAATTTGTTCTTAGAACTTTAACATGGGTTTCATAAGACCTAGATTTTTCTGTACATTCAACCAAATTTTCCAGTCCGATTTTTATTAATTACCATTAAGTTGGCCAAAAAAAAATTATAGCGAAATTTTTTTTTAAAGTAGGTAACTAAGTAAGTGCCCATGTAAAAAAATCTCTAATATCATACTAAACTAGACAATGGAAAGCATCCACTTTAATCTTATTTAAAACTTTGACGTAACATGGTTTGAGTTGATTAAGTCTCTGATGTATAAAAAAGAATTATTATTATTAAAGCAAAAACAGCTCATTATTGCGCTTAGGTAATAAATTAATCTTGTCATATATTTGATTAAAATGAAGGCGTTGTAGGTACTTTATGATAGAATATTTAGCGTAATACGCTAGAGTTATAAAGAAGCAATAAAATCAGCAAATAATTATTGTAAGCTATAAACAATAATAAAAGTAATGCAAAAATTACGATCGCTTTGGTATTTAAGCGTTCCACAAGTACAAGCCAACTTTTAACGTTCGACAAAGCGGTGAGTTCTTTGTCGAATGCGATTATAAATTTATCCTTGCGAGGACGTATTTCTCATGAATTAACATCTTCTTTTATTTCGTTTAAATATTTGTGTATCACCTTTATTTATATCTGTGTACATACATAAGTTTGGCGTACGTTGCATGCGTCGCGGCATTTTACGCTCAGGCTCTGAACAAAACGAACATGCTCTCGGGCTAATTTTAATAATAAACTACAGAACACTTAATGCGACTGCAGACAATGTCGTAAAAACGTGCCTACATCACCACCATTTATGTTTAATGTGACTATCTTTTACTTTTGCTAAATTGGAAATAGTTTTTGTAATTGGAAATTAACAATCACTATTACCTTTTCTCGTCTTGGAAGAATAAAGCATAAATAATTGGCAATATTAGCGTTTTAAAAAAATATCTTGAACGGTATCAATTTACCAAATTTATTAAAAATGATATATGATATATGTAAAATTGAGAGTATAAGAATGATAAGTGCCTATGAACCATTTTAGCCAAAATTGGGTTTTGATCAAATAATTTCTCACTGGTATTGCCTTCATAATTTAAAATGACAACTCCAAATATGGTCCATGTCACGAGTACGTCAGCTTTTTTATCTCGGTCTTATTCACTAAAAATATAGGATCCTCTCTTGAGTAGGAATGAGATGATACTGTGACTTACCGTGAGATGGATTTTATACATTTATACTACTGCTCAATATATGGCAAAAGCACATACAAGAAAAAATGAAATATTCATTGAGTTTGAAAAGCCTGATGCAGTTTTCATTTTAACTGTTCCTAGTTAATCCCATATTTTACTACATAAATTTTATTCCTTTAATGTTACTTGTAAACATTCGTTCAATTTTGTGGAATCCCAAAAATATGTATGATAGACGTATGTATTCTCCTGAACCCACTGAAATTAAAAATATGGTAGAACTCATAATTTGGCAAAGATATCTCGGATATCTCCTGAAATTGATGAGGTTGGTGATAATGAAAATTATTTTTACGAATAAAATGTATATTTGTTTATATCGTATCCTTCCTACAAAAATTCACTAACTGACTTTCTGGATTAAATGTAACTAATTAGTTCAAACAATTAGTTCAATTAAACCTAGTACCTACTTGGCTTTTATCATATGCATAAGGTGTAATAAATATGTGGAATAATATGTAACTAAAATGCGTATTTATAAACTCAAAATAAAAAATCTTTTGGTTTAGTTATTTTAATATTAGCAAAATGTCAGTTGGTGACTTTTTTGATGAAGAGGACGATATAATTTCAATAAAAAATATACAAAGTACGTTTCTTGTTATTAAAAACTCCATTTACCCAAAATTTATTAGAATAACTAGTACTTAATTTCTTCAAACGATATCTTTGAATTGTAGATCATAACATATTTTTTGCTTCTCCTGAAATATTTGATTTGTGGTTTATAGCCACATATATCATTCTGAGAGTCTCAATCTACAATTTTTATAAAATGATTAATTGAATTTTGAAAATTTAAACATACCAACTTTATCAAATTTATAAAACTACAAATTATCTCATGGTTTATTTAGATATAGTATAAATGTTGTGATTGGTATTAGAAATTGTTTCAAAAATTCATCTTAATTTTGAATCTATTCCAAAACAAAAAATGGATCAATTTTGAACGTTCCTCATTTTTTAAGACTTTATTAAGTATTGTGATTACTCCTCAAAAAAACGATAACATATTTATTTGGAAATTTATCCAAAAACATCTTCAAAGAGCGCCGTTATATATCTTTTGATGTCATTATTTGATGAATTGTTTAGTATACAGGGTGATCGTTTTATCACAGTCACAGTACACAGCTTGTATATTGATACATATTTTTATAGACCTCTTTTAATTTAATGTAACAAAGTTGGATGTAATTTAAAAAATAATACGAACATCCTGTATATTAAAAATATTAAGAAATTAATAACTTAAAATACCCTTCTGTACCTACTTCATAAAAATTGGATGATAAATGAGTTTTTTATTCCACCCTGTATAAATCCAGAGTACTCAAGATGATCTATTGTACTTATTTTAGATTTTTGTAATATTTTGTGATTTGTAGTTTGTTGTAACTTGTTTGAAATTATGATAAAAAATATTTTTTAATATGTATAAATTCTTCTAGTTACTCTTGGCTTTTACCATTGGCATCTTTACGAGAAAGGGGAAAATTAAATGAATATTCGTAAATTAGCTCTTACTTTTTGATTTCTGCTATAACCCATCTATAAACGTCGTTCTAGAAAATATTTTATGTCTTTATAACATTGATGACAGAATTTAAGCACCTTGAATCAATTTAGTCTAGAATTTATGTAGTGAACTTGAATAATTTAATTTTTTAATAAGTATTCGAGATTTTGAAAAATGAAGAAACATTATTGTAATAAAGAAACTTTATGGTTATTTTTTAATATGAAAACCCAATATGAAGGCAGTAAGAAATTAATAACCGCATACTAAAATCTGCCAGGCCAATTGACACAAAATGACCAACATTGGACAATATAAAAATGATAAATTCTATAATTAATATTTTTGAATGCCACTTCCGAAAGTACTTAAGTAGTTGATTTTATTATTTAAATCGTAAATCCATATTAAAATTTGCTTATTTATTTAATTTCCAGCAATTTTCAGGTCTACTATAAAACAAGTGGCATTGCTTAAGCTGAAACCAATTATTGAATGAAGTTATTTATTGCAGTAAAATATAAATGACAAGATGAGAATAATAATTATGTGTAAAGATATTAAATACACAAGCCTAGAAATACCTTTCAATCATCTCTCTTTCGCACTTGCACGGTGGCCGTTTGATACACGATTGGATAGGTTATTTCAAAAAGGTAAGTAGTAATTGTATGGATTTCGTAATGTTTTCAACGAACGGATCTAAGATTTTATTGCTTGGAAAAACATCGCGTTTGTAGATCAATTAGAATGAGATCAAAGTGTAGATAGGCTTTCCGAGACGTGGAAGGTGTTTTATTTCGTAGCAATTGATTTTATAGAAAATTAGGTTTAAATACTGATAAACGAGCAGTAAAATTGTCAGCTTTTTTTCAGATCATGTAGAATTATTAAGCTGCTTATTCATTTAATTTGCAGATGACGCTCGTTATCTTCGAGATTATGCACTTTATTAGTCAAGTTGCAAATTGCATGGGAGATAAGGATTAAATGTTTTCAGCTTTGGTATTTTATACAACCGGATGGATCCTGTTAAATATTACCCAGATCGTGAGTTTTCTTCTGCTCTTTTCCAAGGTTTCAAATAAATATAAAAGAAGGTATGAAATAATAAGAATAACCTGGGCCGGTGATACCGGTGCATGCATTCTAGTAGTGGTATGAATGTGCGCGGTGTTCAAAGCACTGGCGAACATATTTTCCGGGGTCATGACTCCCGATACATGTAACACATACACATTCGTTGTTTATATGTGTTCTAGCTTATAAGATACATTAATACGGTTTTCTTAATTATTACTAATATGCATAATCCAACATTTAAGTCTGAATGGTTTAATCGTTAATCTATAAACCCAGAGCTTGCTGATTATACCTATTTCAAAATTACCCCAGTATGCTTTTTATTGCATATAATTTAGATAAATAATTTCTTAAAAGATACTCATTTCTTATTACTAGTCATGTCACCTTTCGACCTTCTTTATTTAATCAGTAATCTCAGTGCTTTGTCCTTATTCGTTCGGAGGCGTTATTTATTTGGTCTTAATAGGTATGGAGTTGAGCATGAATGCTTAATGCAGATTTGTTAATTACATGTTAATTAAAGCAGGGTTGGTAAGGTGAGAAGGCGAGCAGTCTGTCCAACATAAATACCAAACCTTGTAGACAGACAAGGTGCACTTTATATGGTAATGAAGACTAGCAAAGTTCATGACTAGGTGGGTGCTTTGTACAAGGCGTTTAGATAAAATCTGGATTTGCATTGGAAATTTTGAACCCCACTGATCCTGATTTCTGCAAAATCAATTATTTTCCTTTTCACTTAACAGCGAATTTTGGACCCAGCGGTCACGGTACATTATTTACGTACAAGCACATAAATAAAAACCTGCCTGTCCAATTAATCCCCACCAACACGACCATTTTTCGAAGCACTCCCGATAAGTTTAATATGCTATAATTGAGTAATTAGCCTCGCCTTGTCCCCGTAGGTGCATTCGCAGCCCTATAATCATTGGAATCAGTAGCTTATTGCGGTGCTTTACGATCAGGCAATACCGGGGGCCTACGTCACACTTCTCTCAATCTTAAAAGCCCTTTAATTACTAATTCATAAACAAAAAAAGAATATCATAACTGTTTTCAAGATTTCATACCTCTCCTATATGATGACTTTGACATGTAGTAATTATTTTATTTAATGTTAATTCACCAACTTTATTTCAAATTTAAACACTTAAAGAACTTCAACAAATTTTTCTATAGGAAAAACAAATACTCTATGCTTTTGATCGGAATTTTGCTCCAACCCCACAGAGTATACAATAACTATTTGAAACAATTGTTGTTCTTCCCTTATTCTGAACGCCCCAATTATCGAGTTAAATTTAATATGCCTTGCTATTCATTCTAGAATTTTTGTGGTATATTTTGAAATAGTATATTAAGCAACGAGTCAAATATAATATTCTTATACAATATGGATTTAAGAACAAAAAATGCTCGACGAATAAGTACAGTTGTATTTGCCGAAATCAAAGTGATGAATTCTAAGTGAAATTAATGTTTAATTTCTGAATAACACTGTCCTTTTTACTTTTAGATCCAAATTCAACAGGACATGTCTTGTTTGGATTTATTATAAGGTAGTTTTTTTCAGAATTAATCTTTGATATCTGTGTTTATAAAGCACCCAGCTTGTGTTATGTTATCATAATTGAAGGAATAATATAAATGAGTGTCATCAGCATGTAGTTGGTAATTAGGGATGTAGGCAAGCAGTATAAATTGCAAATATCAGAGGATCTAGTATGGATCCCTGCGGAACCCCTGAACCACTCTTTGAGGACAATTATAAAGGTACGAGAGTAGTAGATTACAAGAGGTGTTATCAAATCCAATAAGTATCGCGTGATGGCAATCATAAGTTTATGGTCAATTTGATCGAATGCTTTGCTATAATCAAGTAATATTAGAATGGTGATTAGGCTATTATCAGTTGCTTTAATAATATCATCAATTATATGTGCTAGAGCTGTGTTGCAGCTGTACCCACAACGAAAGCCAGATTGAACTTCTATTTATTTTGAATTTGCAGATAAAATATTATCCTAATGGGGGGAAGATCTTGAACTTGAATAGGTGTAACCATGGCATCTTTCCAGGTACTTGGATAAGTGCTTGTAGTTATACATGCATTGATAATGTGGGTTATGTGCTCTGAGAGATAGAGGTAAAATAACTGAAGAGTTTTGGGGTTAATACTATCAGACCCACATTTAGAGTTTTTCAATAAATCTATAATTTCAGAGATTTCGTTATCAAGATCACTTCAGAAATGAAAAATATCAATTTTTCAAATAAAAAAAAGTAAAAACTTTCTACAGTATAAAGTTATTCATTTTATAATTTATATAGGAGATAAATACATTCTGTATATTAAATTGTTGTACATATTATTGTAAGTATAATATCTTCCCATTGTTGATACTGCGAATTATTAGGTTTGGTTCACGTCCTAGTATTCAGTCTTCATAGTTCTTTCTACCTCCAAACTAATCTTATTAACGAAGAATATTATTAATCCCAATTTCAAAATATTATCATAAATAATAAAAACTTGGCCTCTACTCCTTATCGTCAGAATTCAGAATGCTAATAATGAATTGTCAAAAATATTTATGTTCATCAACTCACTTAAAATAAGATCACCACTGTAACGTACAGACAAATCAGAAATAAAATTAATTATTTATGTTCTGTGGTTTTCAATCAGATTTAAATAAATTACATGATTATAAGGTAAGATCGATATATTGATAATACTTTGGGATAAATTAGACGATGATTGATGCAAATATAGGCGTTGTACTGACTTAAATTAGGCTTTTGCAAAATTCCCAAAACATTTAAGGTGATACGAGATTAGGTGCTCTTAATCCGAAAACAAAGGCAAATCCTATTGTTCACCGACACGCATCGTAATAATCCGAGTATTACGCAACCGTTTATTTATTTATTTTTAATCCCGTGTCGACATAATGGTTATAATTTAATCGGTAATGAAGCCAGCTACCCGGGCGTTCATCATTCTTAAGAGCGACTAAAGAGAGAAGGAATATAAGTAAGGTTTATTTACAAGTACTTATAATAAGTATTTATTGGTTTAGTACATATTTCTGCAATATTTTGAAACATTGCGTTTCCTGCATCTTTCAAACTCATCGCGTAAAATAATTGACACATTGCGGTAAATATTTGATTAATTTGCGTACTTCTGCCTAGAGCCTTCAGGTATTGGTATCTAATTGGGTAAAAATAGCAGACTGACAGCGACTTAAATAGCTTGAGAGATCGGTATTTTTATCAAAAGCTCACAGCTTGTAACATTGTTAATATGAAAATTAATATCTTTATTAATAAGACTGTTTCGCTCCATTTCCGTTGGCGGTGAATTTTTCATTGCCACCTGCAGGTAATATTTTGCTCTTAATCTCTCAACAGAAAATACTATCTACATTTTTCAACACTGCAACTATATTGAGGATTATTAAAAACTTCCAATAATACATAATACTAATAATAAAACCAAGATCTTGTACCACAAAAGGTAATAACAGAAACAAGAATCTTACATTGAACCAGATTTGATTGTACATACAATCATGTGAAGAATCTGGTGATATACAGAATACAAAAGAAACATGATCTTCAATAAGATAATGATGATCCTCGATAATCTTGTCAGTTGATTAGGTATGTGCCGAAAAATCATTCTGGTGAATCAAACATCTGCTTTATAGGTTTTCTACCAAATTCGGCATGATTAAGGAAAATTAAAAGTTGTTGGGTTTGGATTTTTTTGGTTTTGATTATTTCGATGGAAATATTTTGAACTACTGTTTTGGCATTGGCAGTGACATTTCCCGTTATAGATATCTGAAGAGACGCTTAGTTAATTCTTTAATCTTTTAAAGACTTAATTTTTCTCTCGGCACAAAGCCGTTGTGCTGTTTTGTTTATCAACGTTGGTCGCTCTCACAAGAACGAGCAACTCTGGATTGTGAGAATGTCGTGCTTGGCTCACTTCTTAATGTCACTGCAAGAAGATTGATGGCGCTCGATCTTAATCCACACAAGCTATGCGCTGCTATGCTATGAAGTGTGTGCATGTGCGGGTGGACAGTTTTTAAGAGCAACATTTCGCAACGCACGTTGTGAATTGTTAACGGAATGTGCTCTCTCTCTGAAAATAGTAACAAGTAATAAGCAAAGTTATTATTTATTACACTTTATTACTAGACTGAGTGACTGCATTTTAATAAAAAGGTGCTTGAGTAACTCGAATAACATATTTCACTTCACGTGATGTCCTTGCCGTTCTCCTACAAACGTATCTTAATTTTTCATTACTCGCCTTACTTTTCAACATTCCAAACGATTTTTACTAAATATAGATCTTATTTAAATAAGTCTTGATGTCCGAATTGCTCCCAGAAATTAATTTTTATTCATGAGTTGCCCAAGTAACCCATACTCTCCAACAATATTTGCATCTTGCTGAATTTAATTAGTAAGTGGGATTGTTTATAATTGAAATTGGTTATAATCGTGTTTTATTGTTGTAATTAAAATTAAATGAACATTTAAATTATAATAATGTGGGAGTACGGAATATTTATACTATTAAGTAACTTAATATTATTTGCAAGGATATTATAAATCGATCTTTAAATTGGATTATTTAAATTAGTTTAATTACATTAAATTTTATTAACTAAGCATATTTTATTATCTACTACTAGTAATAAATGTAGGTATTGCTTTTTATAGCTATTATACGTGGTATACCTTTCTAGTACTTCCTTCTTTACTTGTAACACTATAATTTTATATTGTTTATGTATTATGTATCTAAGCAGCCTATACATTTTTTATTCTATTGTTTTTATTATTATATTTAATGGAGTAATCTGAAGGTACACACATAACCCCAAGTACACTTTTTCGATGGTAAACATACTACAAAACCTTTACTAAATTCTACATTTTTAATTTACATTTGGAAATTACTATTGCATTCGTTCTCAATAATTATGGGTACTGTGAAATTATGAGTAATATAATAAGACTTCTGGATCACTATTATTATCTATGTAAATTGCACTTCGCCACCGACGAATATTATTAGAAAATAGCGGTGGACAAATTTGCACATCAAGTCCTATAACAACCCATACCTACATTTTTTTTAAATTTCGTTTTGTGGTCCTTTTTTGAAATTTTGTACAGATCTCACATTTGCCAATTGAATACAACTGTTAAAATTCAAAAGAATTTTTAGGTTGCCGTTTTTCTGAGGTATTTACAATTTCTAACCCATATTTTTTTTATATTTGACGACACTGTAAAGTATATTAACTTTTTTCTTCCCTTAACTTTTTTGATATCTTTTTGCGTCTAAAAGTTGAGACAAAATGTACCTACAATGTTAATAATTAATATATTGTTCAAAATGTGCAGCAATAAAAAAATGCATATTTTAAAAACAACTGCTTTCAGGAATTATGTCAATATAGAATGGCTTTAAGTAACGAAACAATACACAAATCTCGGATCGGGTGTGCAATCTTTCTATCTTCTCTAGTATAGAAGGATAAAGTACTTTGAAATAGGAGTATATTTGGTGTGCAATTTACGTCCGACACTGACCAGCTAAAATTTTAAAACGTACAAATCAATTACGTTTTTTTATTAACTTTTATTGAGTAATAAATTATAATTATTAGCGTGCTGAAATATTTTTCCGCATAAAGTTTTTTACTACCAGTCATAAATTGTAATCACCATTTTCACATTTAGGTTTTGAAAAATATATCATCATTTAATTATACACGGCCAGTAATTAAACTGTAACGAATTTTTACTTCAAAAACTAAGGCTTTTTAAAAAATTGTTTTGAAATAAATGATTGGTTTTATGTTACCTCCTTCAAACTAATTAACTTTTATTTCATTTTTTTTTCCAAAAACGAAAATATCACGAATATAATTTTACTCAAATTGTCACGATAGATTATATGTATAAGGTAACAATCTTTATTTTTCAAAATTTATAAGCACCGTAAGAAGGCAATTC
Organism: Stenus bimaculatus; assembly: GCA_963971135.1. Classification (NCBI taxonomy): domain Eukaryota; kingdom Metazoa; phylum Arthropoda; class Insecta; order Coleoptera; family Staphylinidae; genus Stenus; species Stenus bimaculatus. Next base: position 21,996,755 of record OZ020180.1, read on the forward strand.
ATTGATTTTTGAACACGTCAGAATAATTATTTCGTTATGCCTGCTTATTTTCCAGCATTTTATAATTTACCTAGAATGGACTAGTCAAAAAATGCGTATTTTGAATTGTTCATCAAAGAAAATATGTAACACTTATTAAAAAAATATCTATAGTCATCTTTTTATTTTAAAAAAAGCACATCTTTTTTACTGCATACTTAATTCAAGAATTGCAGGTACATTTCTGTTTTGACTATGTTATGCTAGGAAAATTGTAAAGTGCCTAAAAGTAAGCAGGAATAACGAAATTTGTGTTCTGATACTTTAATTTTGCTGGCATTTTATAATTTGCCTAGTCAAAACAAAAGAAAGTCACTATCTTACCCATTATTGCAGGTTTTTGTATAAATTACCTAGGCATTTTGACAAAATGCCGAATATTTCATTATGCCTACTACATATGATATACACCTTGAAAAGATAGAGAAGGAAATTCTTACAATATCCATCTTTCTTTTAACGGTGCAGTCAATTTAACCTAAAAAAATGAAGTAACACCAAACAATAAATCAACAAAAGAAGGTACAACCTGGTGTTAAGTGATCCAGATATCATTTTAAAGAATAATAACAAAATAACATAAAATTTTCATTTTTGTTGTGACCAATATTATAATATGTTGCATACTTATATGCAATTAATTTAATAACTATTTTGTTGTCATTTCTATATTGTTATAATCACACCCTCGTGTCCGGTTTAGTATCTCAGGTTTACTTGTTTTGGGAAAGTCCCGAACAAAAGTAGGTTCAATGATGTATGAACTTAAAATATGGATGATAGACCCCATTAGGGAAGAGGAATCGAGGTGACTATAAGACAATCGATCGCTTTGAATTCAACCACCTCAAGAACTACACCTCCATAAATAAAGAAAATCTCAACATTGTAATCGAGGAGACTTGGCATTTAATAATAATGTGGTATGCGCAAGAAAAAATAAATGAAATTCATTTTTTCGATATGGAATGAACTTTCAAGCCTTAGTATAAAGTACTGAATTCACCCCAAAAGTCGTGGCCGAGAAAATTGTGGTTACAATAACCTGTATAAAAGGACCTATTCAAATATAAGGTGGACTTGATCTAACTCACCTTAATTGAAATATCATAGACCAAGACAGGTAACCTAAAAAAGATTCCGAAGAACAATTTATTTGAAAGAAATGTTTCTTTAATTTACTATGGAGCAAACAGTCTTAGAACTGTGATAGAATTTGTAATCGAGTAAGGATGTTTTTAGATCGAACACTTTGAGATAGTTTATGACTTTTTCCTCTTCGGAGATATTTTGAGGAAAATTAAATTTATAAATGTGGTAATCACTAATGAGGTATGACAATATTTTAAAGGCAAAGGAAAAAGAAATCATAAATTGTATTTCAGAATCATCACTTGTATTTCAGAAAAGATCAATTTTATTTCAGCAACATTTGTACTTCAGAAAAATGAATTTAAAGGACCAATTGCAAAAAATTGAGGAAACCAAGAGATTTTTGCGGTGAAAAACAACACCACGTATTACCATTCATCAAAAATAGTAAAAATATTACGTTTAGGTCCTTATTCATCAGTGTTAAACCTAATTGAAATAATCTATGCTAAGATTAAAGGAGTATTGTTAAAAGATAACTTCGAAATTCTCTTTTTATAGCTTCTTAAGCAAATGTTGGCTTACTTATAAACAATAATTATTGATGAAGCCAAAAATACAAATGTTGGTGGTGGTTGCGTTCGAGCAGGACAACACACTAAAATCAAAAGTCATGACTGTTGGTGATTAAATTAGTAATTCAGGTAATCCAAAATTTCTGGAGCAATTTTTTTTTTGATTGATTATTTGTGAAATTGAAATAATCTTTTCTGAAATACAATTGGAATAGGTGTAGTAGAAATGAGAAAATGTTGATATTTGGAACTTTCTAATTTATTGGCCCAAAAGCTCACAAATGGAATTTTTGACAGGCAGAAGTAGGATCTTCAAATTTTCGACCTTGTTTTTAGGTTCCATGAAATTAGGAAACAATTTAGTGAAATTGACAACCACCTGTGACCAAAAATGTTTGCATTTGGATTTGGGAGTAGATATTTAAGGTTAGGCTTTAAACGAAGACGATTTGAATGGTTTTTTTTACATTTTATGACTATCTAAATCTTAATGGTCGTTTGAAAAGCCAAGCTGCGGTGATCGCTGAATCGAAACGCACATGCATCTTATTAACTCGGTAATATGTGAAGGGATCACTTGCACGGTGATCTGTCAGCCGGTCGGATAGTTGTTGTGACCGCTGCCCTAACCGATAGCCCATTCAACGATTTTTATCCTCTTCGCTGAGCAATGTTGCGAAGGAGAATAAACAAGAAAAATGTAAGAAGAAAATAAAAAGAAACCGCACAGCGAAATAAATAAAAAGAGCAGCGTTTGCTAACCACACGATAACCAACGTTTCGCACCGAAATGCAATAAATTCAATTCTATTTGCACTTATTAAAATAAAATTAATTGCGGTGATATTTCACTCACTAGCAAGGCAAATGTCAATATTAATATCTAACAAGTGCGACGACGAGAATTATTTTTATTTATATACTTCTAAGCATTTATAATACTAAATATTATTAATTATATTGGAAAGTAAACGTATTTATGGCTTTAATATTCAAAAGATAACGATAAGACAGTAAGCGCTAAACATATCTTATAATAGAATCAATTTTATTAATAATTAAATCTATTCTATACAAGATTAATTATACTTTAACTATCATAACTTCAAGCGTGCATATATTAATTGCACGCAAACCGTGTAGATTAAAAGGGAAGCAATAAAATTTACAATGACTCGATAACAATGAATAAAGATTATTTTCTAAACTAAGAACTTTAAAACAATAACACGTGATAACTTTAAGCATATTTTGTATGTTAATTTACCCCACAAATGACAAACATCCATCTCTGATTTACTGCTTGTGACAAGTTGATAAAGCAACAATCTTTTTAATTTGATTCACCAACACACACTCAACTCAACACATGCATAAAATTTGTTGAGTGTATAGAAGTGGTTTGGTTGCTTGAAAAATGTCGTATGCGACTTGTATCTATTAATTATTTATGCCTAAATTATCATCGTTATTAACGTGCGGCTTCAATCTCTTTATAAGATGGTAGTCTTACTATTTTATAAAGGACCTTAATCTGATCAAACCATTCTTTGTTCTTCTGCTTCTACACATCGACTTCTAATAGAGTTTGGTAATAAAGACATTATTAAATACAAAATTTAGATCCTTGATTCAATTTTGGTAATTTAATGTTCGTGAACTTTAGAATTAGTGAGTATTTCCTTCTCTAAACTTATTAATGACAAGGTCTGCCTAATTTATCATTCAGTATCCTTAGTATGATCGTATATTTAAATTTAAAAAATAATAGATTTTGTATTATTATATCTAGCTAAAAATCTAATTAAAACTTGTTTATAAAATAATTAAGGTTATAATATATTTAAAGCTACAATAAATAGTGCCTTTCGTAATGAATTTCAATAATTTATTTGGTAGCCGCGTTAATTAATAATGAGAAACTATATTTTTTCTGTAACACAACAGCGATATAAATCATGAATGCCCTTCCCAGTGTGTTAAAATAGCAGGAAATACATGAACTAAATCGTGCACTCCCTGCGGTATCACCCTTAACATTCAGCAACACCAACAACCAACACATTACATAATTTCTATAATAATTACCCGTAACCCCACATATTTTTCGATTATAATACCATAACTTGTAACCCGTAATTTACATGATTTTCGAAAAGTATGTCGAAAGTCAGTTTCCCAGCTTGTAAACCTGTATTTCTAAAGGCGATAAATTTAGGTATTTATTAAAATACTTTCATATCACATGTGCAAATAAAACCAACACAATTACCAAAAAAATGAATACTTTAAACAGACAAGCTGTAAAATTTAGCGCATGAAGTCACTTTAATTATTGCAGTAATTAGTTGCGTTATGGCATACCAGATTGATTACAGCGCCTCATAAAAGTTAATTAAATCATCCTTGGAGTTTTCATGTAAACATTTCAAAGAGAACAATATATTAATTACCGCCCATGCGTTATTCGAGACCATGTTACCTATCTCCCGACGACCGACGAGTTTTTGTCTTTGAAGAAGGCTGCACTTTTAACCAGGTAGAAAAAGTTTATTGCCTACTTACCCTTTGTATTTCCTCACACCCACTAATTTACTTTGTTTAAGTTGCGCTCAAACTCTGGAGTTATTAATGGAGAAGTTCTGCATTCCGGCAAAGCTCAACCGCCCGAAAAAGTTGGTAATGCTTGTAATAACCATTGGAGTTGAAGATAAATTAAAATTAAGGTCTTGGTATAATACTGAGTACTGTAATTATTTAAATTAATTTTTGCACAGCTATATCTTTAATTAGTTCATAACAGAAAATCAACGTAGCAACGTATATGATTCAAATTTGAATCACTCAAAATATTACATAAACTAAAACCAGAAAGTTCCATAAAATACAATAAAGTATTTTTTTAATTGGCACCGAAAATGCAGTTATTGAATAAATTTCAGTAGCTAAGTCTTGTTATAGATTTAGAAAGAAACAGTTGTTAATTTTAATAATTACACCATAAGTTATTAAATTTATTTGAAATCCTCTTGTTCAAAAAGTAGGAAGGAACAGCGGGAGTTTTAAGTTATTTTTCCTCTTTATTATTTATTTCTTCAACAAATGAGTGGATTTGTATGCGGTATGTCGACAAGCTTGTGTCATTGTTGAAAAGATAGACCTGCCCACGTCTCAGGCGCACAAAAATATAGATTTTATCTCGAATAGTCGAGATAAGCATCCCTTGATTCGAAATTTTATTTAACTAACTGCATGTTATATCATGTGTATATTTGCGTTCATTTAAATAAGTTCTGGGGTCAGGGTCATAAACAGTTAGTTGCCAGCATGCGAAGAAATGTTTAGGGATATTACGCAAATTGCTAGCAAATAAAGGAAATTAAAATGCATGCTAATTGGGGGTCAGAAGCGCCAATCAAGAACGCACGTACATCAAGCTTTGAAACGATTGAAATATTTAATGAAATGAAATTAAAATGTTTAAAACTTTTTGTATTTTCCAACAAAACAGTTTTTACAGATATTACTACACCGCCTTTTCAATTGAACCGTAAACTTTAGCCCTTAAATGTAAGTTGCCTCAAATTTTGGAAAAAGACAGTACTTTCATTTAACACATTCTCTAAATGTTTTAAGTGTGTCTTTAAGTTAGTATCAGAATACTAACTGATAACAGAAGATTAAACTACCTTTTCCAAAATTTGGGGTAAAGTTACCTTTAAAGGTCAAAGTTGCCGGTATTACAGAAAGCATCAACTGTACTTCAGGTAAATCAATTTAATTTCAGTTAGCATCAATTGAATTTCAGAATCATCAATTGTATTTCAGAAAGGATCAATTGTATTTCAGAAAGCACCAATTGTAAATTTTTTAGGAAACCAAGAGTTTTTGGCGGTGATTTTGCAGCAGACAGAAACAATTCATCAAAAATGTGCTTTGGCAATTTAACATTACACCAGTAACAATATTACGCTTAAGTCCCTATTCACCAAGGTTAATCCCATTTGATAAGGTTAATCTCTAAAGCAGTACTGATAAAATGAAAATTTCGGAATTTTCCTGTTATGGCTTCCGGTATCATGGAACACAAATGTCAGTTTAATTGGGAATAATGATTGATAAAGCCAAAAATAGAATTGTTGGTGGTGATTGCACTCTAAAATCGGTCGGATTTCAGAAAATAACAATTCAATTTCAGAGATCATCAACTGTAAGTCATACGTGAATATCAAAAAAACCAATTTAATATCAGAAAGCATCAATTGCATTTTAGGATAATCAATTGTACTTCAGAAGGCATCATTTAAAAATGAGAATTCGTAAAATTAATTTCATAAAGTGTGATTTGTTTTTCAGAAATGATTAATTGTGTTTCATTGAAAGTAAATTTTGTCGCAGAAATTTTGGATTACTTAAATATATTACACCTTTTCCAAAGCATCAATTTAAGAAAGCATCAATTGTATTTCAGATAAATCGTTTAGGAATGAATATTTATTTTGCTCAAAAATTAAAAAGAAAATTTTGTAGGTATCTAGTTTCACATTCTTAATAAAAACAAATTTTTATAATTAATTAATTCTTTGATTTAGGTACGTTAGCTTCCTAATATGTTTTTTGTTGTCAGGGTGTATTATTTATTACGTTTTATTTGCGAGGTAGATCTAGAAAAAAATTAAAAAATAATCTTTAAAGCTAATTTTCTGGTGAATCGGTTTTAATTTAATTTAAAATATCAAAGTCATTCTTTCTTGTCCATAAGAAGATTTTAAAAACTTTTTAGAAAACTGCAGTGTTGAATTTTAGGAGTAAATTGGACCCAAACTTAAAATCGACAAATGACGATTCTTTTTCACTTAAAGAGGATAAAGCAAGGAAAAAAATTGGCATGTAAAGGAGCTTCCAAAATTTACAGGATATAAAAATAAAAGGAGCCAATTTTTGTTGCTTCCAAATAAAACGTTGACGGTGCCGAAGATCGAAAAAAAGTCGACCGTTTTGGGGAAGTTTTGTGTTTTAGTGCTTCAAAAAATTTAAATTCTTACGCGTTTTCCCTTGTATCATGTTTTTTTAAATGGAATAAATAAAACCATTCTTTTTAAGGCACCGCGCAAAAAACGTCCTATTTCAGTGTAACTACTTTTAGTTAAAATTTAATTAAGAATACTAGACATGCAGCCACGGTTTGGATTTATACTAAACAAAATGGGAGAAATTTACTTCATTATACTAGGGAAAGTTCTTTGCACAAATAACAATGCTGATTATGGTATTTTTATTTCCACTAGAGGCAATAAGCTTAAAACGGTTAAAATGAAAATTTAAAAGTTAGTTTTCGTAGTGGTTTAGTGGAGGTATTTAGGTAATGGTTGTGGTGTCTTTTTCTCATAATGCAATTATTATTTTATAAGATGCGTGTTTGTATGTTATTTTATAAAAAAACGCCCATCATATTTTACAGGAAATGTTCCATTATTTCGAAATAAGGCCCGATGTGGTTTAGAAAAGGAGAAGAGGTGCGCCTGAGATTACGGCGCTAAAAAAAGATGGACACATGTCATTACGACGGGTCGAAGTACTAAACCTAGTAATTTTGAAGGAGGCCGAGTATCATTAAATCCACTTTCGAGTATGTGTCCTTTCTTCTCCATTCCTTATCATTGTAATTATTATTGTTTCCACTATCTTCTGTAAATCTTGAAATTTGTATGTTTCCACTCACCTCGTGCTCATGGTAGAGGGCAGAAGGTGTGAGAGGAATTGCTCGCTTACCTGTAAAAATAAGAAAGGTTACAAATAAATAATTTGAAATGCGGGGCTGTGGCTTGAAATGACTTTAGCGTGAGTTAAACAGATTGACTTCAGGAGTAATTACGTTTTTTGCTCGTCGAATTTTATTTTGGTTATCAATTTGAGATATTAAGATTTATATTTGATGTCTAAGTGGATTTTTATTGGGCTCATGTCCATAATTCTCTCGCCTGGACTTACATCCATACACTAATGCCTTTTTTATTTTTTGGTGCTGGGTGGCCAACTCTGCCCATTCCCACTAATAAATACAGAAACCATCCAACACACTTTAAAATATTAACAGCTTGCTCTTATTTGTGATCCTTTTAATTATTTTAACACTTATTCAAATATCGTAAATAAAAAGGTTTGCCCCTTTAGTTCACCATCTCTTATTTTTTTGTAATTTTAATTAAAATACCTAGGTATAGCGCTTTAAGCTTACGGGTACGTTTTGGAATGAAAAAGTGATTCAAGAGTACAATGGAAGAATAATTTTAAATTATAACTTTTATTATTAAAAATATGAAGACGCATAAAATTTTACATTCGTCTTTTGTGTATCGTTTATGTCAAGACTATCTAGATCTTTTTGTTATTATTTTTACTGTTTGTTTAATAAATTCTGGTTAGTACTTGTTTAAAAGCACGTACTGTGCTTAAATGTAAACGCGTAGAAAATACATATTGCTGTATTATCGTTTGTGGCGACGACCGCGATTTTTTCATGACATCACGCCTATTGTCTAAAGTTTGCATATTTATAATTTTTTCTTGTTATTCCTGCTCCTTACACGATATTTTGCAGCACGTTTTGAAAAACAAGTTGGCTTAAGGAACGCATTTTCATTAATCTTTGAGAAATATTGGCTTCATACGAAAACACAAAGTTGGTGCAGAAATAAAAGGGGATTTAAATTTCTCGGTATAAAATTTTAAGGCCAGGGTATAATTCAAAGGATTAGGATCCTGGCGAAATTGCGAGAGCATACATAAATGCACGTTTATACAAATGCACTTGAAATCCAGATGTATTTCCAAATTTTAATACGGATTAGTGTCAAGAATCAAGAAATTTACTGAAAGAAATTACAACTCAATGTAAAATGAATTATATTAATGAAGATTACCTTCAAAAATAGATACAATTATTAATTTAAATAATCCTGAATGATCATTATTTATTGTTCTTTAATAATAACAAAAATCGCACGGTGTGTTGAAACGGTAAAATGTGAGTAAAAGAATATTATAAAATTATTCAAATTATGTGTGTTATATGTTACACATTGTAATACAATAAATAGAATGTGAATAATAATTAAATTGATTTTTACAACCTTGACAATATTTACACTCCTAGTGCCCCCGCGAATAAGCAATCATTCATTGACGAGTCGGTGAGGTATTCAATTAATGCCAATCACTTGCACTCTTGATAACTTTAGTCATGTATATACTTGTCTATCAGCTATAAAATATGTCTACTACAAATAACGCCATATAAGTAAGTGCAAAACCGGACATTTTACAGCGGTATGGTTTTGAAAGCATTTCTACTGATTGAAGTCAATTAACTTGATAAAGTTACAAGCAATATTCAATATTTTTTATTAAAACCTTTTCAAATCTAAAATAACCAAATAAAACATCCACAATTGAGTTATAAATTTAATTATAGGAGGTCTTACAATCTTACAATCTTACTATATGTTTTATTAGTTTGAGATGATGCTATTAAAACTGCATGAAGTACTAAACCTCTATATTTATGCCACAATTCTAAAATTATAACCATATCGATTTTTTTAAATTATCCGCATTAATTATGTCTAGAATTTGCAACACTCGTAATGTAATAAAAATAGAGATCCTATAAAATATAAGAAATTTATCGAAAAATTAGAAACTAAAAACAACCACATTAATCAAGAGACCAATCAAAAATATGAATACACTGATTGATTGTACATTAAATACTTTAAGGAAGTTGACAACCATTTTCCAATCATCAGTTTTTCATTATCAAGAAAATATATAAATATATGAAAATGCTCAGGTTACAATGATAAACACAGGGTTTTAGATTGGCCCACATAGATGCATGCCTCAATTGTTATGATTCTGAAGAATCGTGGTACAGATAAACTCAAATCTTCCATTTAAATTTATTAAACATTTACCCCCGGTATTATCAACAGACATTCAATTTTAAATGAGGTTTAATTTGATATACTCCTATATGTATAGTATTTTTATGAAGTTTGAATATATTTTAAATGACATTTAGCAGCAAAATAGTCAAATTAAACCTCATTTAAAATTAAATGTCTATTGATAATACTTTTTGAATATAAAAAAATTGAGGTTTAATTTAACTTCATTTCTTAGGAAGTTCATAACATAATTTGTATAAGAATTTTCATTGCAAAATTTTAAAAGATTGAGAAAATCTTAATTTTAAAAGGTCATCCAATAAAAAATAAAGATTTAGCAAAATGTTGGATTATTGTTGAAAAATCGTGGTAGAGAAAAACTCAAATCTTGCATTGGTTTAGCTTCAACTGGGCAAACGGGCCTTATTTTTTTTAACATAAGAAAATTCGGTAAATGAGGTTTTAACATAAATAAGTAATAACAACAATATATCCAGTCTTAGATAATAATTGAAAACTATTGTATATATTTTTTATGTTTATGAGTTTTTTTGTTATTTTTGCGTTTAAATTGGGCAATTTTTGTTCAAAAACAACATTTCCTAACGCAGTAATAACTGCTCAAAGAAATTGTTGATTGTCATATTTATGGTACCTATCGATTCATATTTTATGCCTTAGCTTAGTTTGGCGAGCTTAAGGTGATAGAGAGTCAAATGTTGAAAAAAACGACGTACTTATCTTTCATGAATTTTTTAAAGTGTTTCGAATTGGAAAGTCAAAAAAATAAAGAAATACCAAACTAAAGTAAGAATTTTACATTCATTTGCAATTTTTGTTATTTATGTATCTACAACTATATTTGTGTAATTTTGCAAGAAAAACTTCTATATTTATATTTTTATTTTTGCAAAACTACGCTTATATAAATCTAGATACATGAAAAACAAAAATTGTATATAAAAGTACAAGTCCCTACTTAAGTTCGGTATTTTAATATATTTTTTTGTTTCCAATTCAAAACACTTTAAAAAAATTCGGGAAAGATAAAAACATAGGTTTTTCAATAAATGACTCCCTATCACCTTAACTTCATAATTTGATTGATTTTTGAGTAATTTTACTGTAAAGTAGGAGTACTTTAAGGGCCTTAAAAAATACACTTACTGTTAATATTTTTTAATTGTTTTCTCTGATTTTGTTCATTATAAATATTTTTTAATGCTACCAAAATTTTGTAAAAAAATATGAAGTGGTTTATGAGTTATGCACGCTCCCGTAGCATCCTATTTTGCATACTTAAAAAATGACTGTTAATAACTAATAACTCTCTTGAGAAGTTCTAAACATACTTTTTATACGAACTTTCACAAATGTTTTTTTTAGCTTTTAGATGCTAAATCGACATATTAACACAATGTTAAATCCAATGGTCAAAAAATTGTTATGTATCCAAATGTCGGAAAATATATACATTTACATTGTAAATACCAATTTATGTGCAAATAAGCCAAATTATAAAATACTAGTTTATTAAAATTGACGTTTCTTTACTATTTTTCCCTAGTTATATTGGTCCAGTCCATTTGTCTTAAAAAAGGGTTTATTTTCAATAAAATCGAGTAGTTCTGATACTTTTACATGATTTATTCGGAGGAGGCCTGATGATGGTCCAAGTTTTTCAGTCAAAGACTCTCAATTTTTGTCGGGTTCTTCCGTCAAAATGGTTATACTTTTTTAAACATAATTGCGACAATTTGATACCAGAATGGTTTCTCTACACCTATTTATCTAATTTAGTCGTTTTTACACTGAATGACAATATAAATGACCAAGATCCAGTCATACTCGTATTAAAACTGGGGTTACTTAGGATCAAATTTGATAGTTTCAATTTTTTAAGCAGATTAAATACAATTTTGAGACCATTTTGATAAGTGGCTACAAAACAAAAATCAGGAGTACAATGTTTTTTCATTTACAGTTGAAAGACATCGTTTAAAGAAATCATGTACCGGTTAACAGAATAAATTTGGGAATATTATGAGCTATTATTAAAAAATTTTCAATTTGTATTTTTGCTATTCATTTTTTTGTTTTGGATATGGGTTGTTTTCAAACTAATCAGAATCAGATGGATATCTTAACATTTTGAAGTTTTTAATAAAAAGAAACATAATTTTCTATATTTTATTAAATACACATATAAAGAAATACTCCTCATTTACAATCATTTAAGTTAAGATGTAAACATAACCTTTTAATTTCGGCAAATATGAGCAATTGAATTTCACAAAACCAACGAAAAACAACACCTTAAATTTGATTTTACCTCCATGAGTTGCATATCTTTCCAAAGAGGTTTAAAGTCTTCTATAGCACAAAGAATGACTCTCTTTTCTTTTTGGAGTATGACTAAATCTGAACATTAACTATTATTAACTACTACATTAACTACCTATAATGCAAAAGGTTTATGTTCAAAGAAATTCGGCAAATTTGCAATAATTGTGGGTTAAATTCGCGATATTTTGCCTTCCAGCTTTAAGAATCAGGCCACTAGTCCCCAAAGTTGAAAATTCTAAACTTGGCTGATTAGTGGTTAAGTGTTAATGCTTAATATTTAGTGGTTAATAGCGGTATAAATGGTCAAATGCAACTCAATGAATTTATCTTCTTAAATGTTAATGTTTAATTATTAAGGCATATTTATGCTTAAAATGATAAGATTTATGCAAACGGTTTTAAGAAATGGCAAATCATAAATTTAAATCTTAGGTCTAAAATCTCTGAAAATAAATAGGCTTTTACTTTCTTATTTATGCTCAGAGATTTAAGTCTAAAGTCTTAAATCGTAAATTTTAAGTCTCAAATCTTTGAGTAGAAGTAGACCTTTAGCTATAAAAAAATTAGTTGAGCATAAACTCAGCTATAAAAATTACCGTAAATAAGCAAAAACTTTGGTTTGCACTAATATTTTGCTATGAAATTTTTCATTTTATAGCATTAACCTCAGAACAATTAGATTTGGAGAAACCTCGCTGGTGTTAAATTGTCATAAACTTACAAGATTTTAAAATGGTATACAAGGCTGCTGGCCGATTCCTCCTAATTTTTTTCTCTTCAGGTCTTAGCAGGTATAAATTAGGCATATACCTTATTGCTAAGTCGATAAGGTTCTCTTTTGCTTTAACATTTGGAGGAATAGAACTATGAATTTTGTGACCCTAATTATCCTGAGGAGGAATAGATCTAAAAGATTAATTTTTAGATAATACTCGGGGGAAACCTAACGTATACTGAAAAATGGCAAGGACCGAAAATTTGGCGTATTTTTTTGAAACTTCCGTTACTCGACCTCATCAAGATAAGAGTGGACTATGTGAAAGTTACGATTTCATCCCCAAATTTATGAAGAACGTCGACATACAGTATGTTTAATGGGATGGGATGCTTGTTATTATTAGAGATTGAAATTTAATGGACAGATTTTTGTTAGAATATTAACAAATCGAAAAATTTGTTTTTTTTTGGATCGTTCCTGTATCTTTTTTTAAAAAAAAACAAGAAATAACGATTTCTAATGTGTGATCATACTACTTCATTTCTTTTGGGAGATTTATTCTTTTAATCTTTTAAAAAAGTAAATATATCTAACTAAATATTATGTAGACTACGTTTATCTCGAGCAACTCAACCCATCTAGAATTCGGCTTGGCTTGACCTCTACAATTTGAAGTACATACATGTAAAAGGTCAAATCAAGCCCGAATTCCAGTTGGCTTGACCTACTCGAGCTAAACATAGTCATAGATCTTAAAAAAGGTATTAAAATAAATCATTGCTGCCAGAGATTTTTAAGCATTTTAGATAGAAAATTTAATAGGTAATTAAGACAAACAAGCAATAATTCCATTTAACACGGATCATTACTTACATTACTAAAAATATTTATACCTAATACGAATTGGCACTAATTTAATAATTTAAATATCAAGTATTAGCTATTACAACATTTATGACTGCATAAAACTAAGAAACTATTGATTCAATCCTTCCATTATGTGAATAATGCGAAATCCTACCTGTCAGTAAAAGTCACAGGTGCATGTGAAAGTAAGACAAGCCTTATAAATACAAAGCTTACGTAATTCCACTTGCGGAATTACCGTGTACCTTATACCTCCTTTCCCAATTAGTTCATCTAATGCATCTTTCTGGTACCAGAGTTCTCTTACCGAGTGGCCTACACCTTTGGCATCCTCACAAGTCACACTTTCAAGAACCAGATAGATAAATAAATAATAAATGCGTGCAGAATTTACATAACTTGCATAACGCTTCGAGTATTTGCACGAAAAGTGCACATTTAAAGCATATGTAAATAGGACGTTGGTTATGCGTGTGAGTTTGATAGTTTGTTAGAACTGCCGCAGTATTTCATTAAAGATAGGCGATTTGGTTAATGCCTATGCAACGGGTGGTAAATACTTTCTAATACCTACATACTACTAATTAGTAGCAATAAAATTAAAGTGGTTTTATGTCTAAACTCTTTCTTTATATAATTAAGGATTTTTTAAATGTAAGCAATTTGTTTAGTCATGCTTAGAAAATTATTACAGAAAATATATTCAGGCATATCGTGTTGAATAAATGACTTGAACTACAAGGAAATTATATTTATTTCATATTATGATTACTTTATTTTAAATTTCACGTAGCTTTTTTAAATGGGGATAAACAAATGTTGACATAATATGATATTAATTTTTCTTAATTGAACCTCTATTAGACTTGATAAATTTACATTTTTTTTAATATATTTTTTCATGGCAAAATTTAAATAATATTTGCATTAATGCTGTGCTAACAGGTGTAATAAAAATAATTATATGAATTATTGTTCATGTATGAATACGATGTTTAAATGATTCAAAACTCCTTACTCTCACCTAGATAGGAGGTAATAAATTAAATTAAATCAAATCATAAAGTAATGGTAATTAAATAACAATATCTGCTATTATCATGTTTACAACATAATTTCATGGCAAATAATTACTAATTAACATAGAATTAATATAAAAGTAATTAAATTAAGAATTTGGTTATTATTTTAAAACTTATGTAATAGATATTTAATCAACGAGTTGGTTAAAACGGCCGATTAACAATCGCGAGAAGCGAGTGCATTAATTTTTGAGATTATTAATAGCTTTATAACATACCAGTTGCCAGTTGGTTATAATATTTTTTCTTTGATCATATATGATGTGTACATAACCTCACTTTTATAAAATAAATATAAATGCATTTATTTATAATTTTAATCATGTTAAAACAAATTAAATTAACTTTCAAAATTGTCGTATACCTACTTTATAAAAAATTTCATTAACGGAGGCACCTCTAAAATCATTCATTAATAGGGGTCATTAATGAACGATTTTGTTTACCCTAAAAACACTCATTAATAAACGATCAACGAAAAAAATATTTTCGCACAGATTCTTATTATTTATTAATTACCCAGCTTAAATATAATTACTTCTGAGGTACATTAATTTCATTAAACCACCATGAATCACTGAACCGCGTTTTTATTTGGATCGCTCGCCCATTTATTATTAAAAGCGCGTTTCTTTCTCTTCTTTGTTTTAAACTGCTTTCCGGCCCCTTGATTTATACACCCCGTTTGGTTATTAAAGCGGAGGCCACGTTAAACTTTCAGGTTTCTTCATAAACTCATCTTAAGGTACCTTCATGATTATTTTAATCTATTCCTTAATACAGTAGTCAAATATTTAGTTTTTTATAACTGCTATAAATTACAATTTTGAAATATTGAACGCTATTCTAATTTAGGTATTAATTAAAGCAAATATTATTTAATGGTATAATTTAAGTATAATAATATTATTTCGTCTTGATTTTAAAAATTGTATCTAGATCAAATTAATTTAAATTCCTTGGATATACATGGTGTTTCTAAACTCGTGTCCCTAACTTGAGGAATACTGTTTCACTTATTTAAAGATAATAATCAGAATTAAATTTATCACTAAAATGCTCTATTTTAAAAATTTTAGTCTGTATTCAGCGACCGTGATGAAACACTTAGAGACGTCGTTAACGTTAAACACGTGATTCAAAAATATAATACGTCCTTAAGAGCATCTTCCTAGACACCCGCGATAAATTTTCCTTTGGAGATAATAACAAGGAATAGAAAATCCATCCCACTTTTCTGGAGCTTCTTTGCAAATTATGAACAAATAACTGATAATTAATGCGAATCCCTAGAGGGCGCGCGAGTTTTGGAGGAAAAATTGTGAAAAATCATGAAATCGAGTATTAGTTCTGCAGTCATAACTCAAGTTTCCCTCGTTAGATTTTCAATTATTTTCAGATTTATAATCTAAATTGATTAGGCTACATCCTGGCAGAGAGTTCCCTTCTGCAACCTAGCACAAAATTAATTATAGGGATCCAAAGTTAAGGTACTTTTAGATCATTATATTTTTTTTGTACATTCTCCATTTTTTTTTCCTTCTGGCAAAAATTAAAGAAATGACTTCTAAATCAACTACAAAAAAAATTATACAAAAATTTTGTTCATGCTAGCTTTTATGGTTGCAGAACTAAACCACTATATTCGCCGTTTAGGAAATGGCTCTTAACATATACGACGTGTCTAAAATTTTCGCCACGGTCGTCGAATACAAGCTATTGGGTGTTAAATTTTCTTAAGCTTTTTTTTCAATTTTTTTACATAACATCTACTTTCCTAAAGATTATTTGCTGAAATTTTGTATAGAGTTCACATTTATCAATAATCATTAAATAAAACTTCCAAATTTCAAATTTTAGGGTGCAGTTTCTTCTGGAGTCTTTAACTCCCTCCCATTTTTTATTCCTAGCCACTGACCAAAAAAAAATTAAGGAAAGAAAAAAAATTTAGGATTATGTAATGAAGTAAAAAATTGAATTTATATTGGTGGGTAATAACTGCACTCTAAAATTTGTTTTGAATTTTCGTTTTATTCAATAGCGATTGCCAAATTAACTTCTGTACAATATTTTAGCAAAAAAGTTTATGTAGATGTTATGTTAAAAAATTTTTAAAAAATGAAGAAACTTTAATGCCCAATATTTCGAAAATCGGGCATTTTTGGCGAAATGTTTTATTTTTACTTTTTATCTTCAAAAAGGTCAAAGAATATATTCCTAAAGACCTAAAGTTAGGGACATATGTATATTATTCTGATGCAATAGTTATTACAGTTGAATAAATATACATGGTATTCCATTTAATCTTACTAGTGGAAATATCTCCAAAAGAAAGAGTTTGAGAAAAAGAATTTAGTTTTGAAGGATCCAGAGAATGAGCTTAGTTATACGGATATTTTCTTAACAGATTCTGAATCTATCGAAGTAAACAATACAATATTGTCTAAAGCATTTTTCTTTTCTACTTTAAGTTTTTACAGATTTTTTTTATAGTTTGTGATTAAATTTAGTTGGTTAAAAACTTTTAAATTATTGTATTAAGTTGCTTTACTTTATTTGTCATTTTAAATGAATAATAAAATTGAAATTAAATGTTTGCTGTTCACATTATTAAAATTATTGACAATATAAATTAAAACGTAATAAAACTATTAAAAGATAAAATCTGTCAAAACTAGACGCTAAAAGGAAAAATCTTAATACAATTGTTTTCTTTTTTGCTAGATTCAGATTCTATTAAAAAGAGTTGAGTTGGTTGAAGTTTTAGTATTTTAAAAATTTAAGTACCTTAAACTTGGGTAACTTTGGCCCAAATTTTGGAAGAATATAGTTTGATCTACTCTAAGGTACCAAGTTTCATTTAACACATATTTTAATTATTTTTAAGTGTGTGTGTGTGTAACAGTATCAAACTATCTTTTTCCAACATTTGGGCCAAAATTACCCTTAACGACCAAAGTTACCCTTAACGGTCAAAGTTACCCCAGTTTACGGTAGACAGATTTATTTTATTTTTAATTCCCACAGAATTTGAAAAATGCCGAATTAGCCGAATTAGCTTATCAATCTTTTCCTTATAATCTCACTTTTTAATCAGCCCCAAAAGCAAAAATCTAGTGGAATAAAAATAAGAAACTTTAGATGTAATTCGTGTGCTATTGTTAAAAAGGTCATTTTAAAAGAAACAACTTCTCGAAATAAAGAGGTGCTGCGGAAGACCTTGGACATCCTGTATAAATAAATTTTTCATAGGTATTTATCAATGACTACTTATATCTAGTTTCCAAACGATAATCAATTATTGTTGATACTGCATTGGTGGCTTTGCAATTTATTAATTAGGACTTAAAGTAATAGATAAATAAATATTATAGCAGTTATAGTAATATATAAATAAAAAATAGCGACATACATTTGCAATTAGTTCAGGCTTAGCTGATAATGTGCAATTTTTAATCCTGTCACTTAAATTGATATATAACGCATGAACATTATAAATTTAAATGAATAATAATAAAATTGTGCTGTGGAAAACTTGTATGCATTAACATATCACTTAAAGTTATTAAAAAACAAAAAATCAATTAAACATACCATAAAAAGGTATATTATATCCACAACAACTTATGATTTACTTCCAAAGAATAATAATTACACCCAGAGGACAAAATTTCCTTTGTTTAATTAACACCATTTTTATATCTTTAAAAAATAGCTAAATTATATTAATTTTATGGTACTCATTACTCAATGCAATTTTCAATTGAACCTTTTGCCGTAATTACAAGGTATTAAATAGAATTTGATTTTTTGATTGCTTATCTACAATATCTTTCCATTAAAAAGTTTATTAACCTTTGAATCGCAACAATTATTAAAGTCTTAATGATAAATTAAAGATTTAAATGTTTCTGTGTTTTTTTCATTTTATTCTAAAAGTATTTTCGAAATATATTTCTTTTTTCATTAAAACGTACACGAAGTATTTTTGAACAATATTTATTTTGAGTTTTTATCTTAAAATTGGTAAGACATTGAATCGAAAGGCTTCTGGCATTTTCTTAAAAACTGGCATACAGCATCAATGAAAGAAATTGGACAAATTATTTTTTTTGTTTTCTAAATTTTACATAGAAATCAAAGAGAATATAAATTTTTGTTTATAATTTGTTGATCAGTGGAATTATAGAAAAGCATCCGAAAAATTTGTAGATCAAGAAACACGTCTACTATAACACAGTTTTATATAAAATGTAATCATCATCATCTGTATGAACTACAAAATTATTACTTCTAACCAGAAGATTGTGAGGCGTTTTTTCTATACCTGAGCAATGAAAAATTTTTAATCCTTCTAAAGCATTGTTCCATCAGTTAAATGATCGGTAAATCTAAGCGGTTACATTTGAAAATCGGTTCTTATTTTCGTTTATGGTGATATCAATTTTTCTACCAGAGCTTTTTAAACTTACTTTTTTGTTTACAGAATTTCTGGTGACCACTACCAATAACTAGTGATCATATCTAATCTGTAATTATATTTTACAAATTTTTTGGTAGACATTTATTGTTGGCGAATTGTTCAATATTTTTGACTTTAGTGCTGTGTATTTTTTACTTTGTTAATGAATCACATATTTTTGTGGGTTCGTTGATTGTACCTAGTTCTTTCAGACACACACCATTTATCTTCGCCAAGAAATCAATTTTACAAAACCAGTGACTGTTAAACCATTAAAAACCACAATGCTACATAGTGTTTAAATAAAAAAGTAGTAGATCGAAGTTATCAGTATGTTTCACCACAAAACATCTATTCTCGATGTAATGATTTACTTGGTAATAATCTCGATTTTACAATATGTATTTAATTAATATTTGTTGATTGTGATTAATATGGGTGGCGCCAAGGGATTACGCGGAAAACTTTTCTGACCCAACCCGATGATCCCTATCATTGTTTGTTATTATAAACCTTAATTGCAGATGGTATTTTATATGTTGGAAAGTTTGCGATATATAATTAGTAATTACAGCCACCCATCTTACAAGTGCGCAGTTTTATGGGACTTCTTGTTTTAATATCTTTTTATATAGAATCCACGTTGAGTTATTACCGCTCACTCCACCAGAGTACTACTTATATAGTAAATTAAACATTTTAATACTCTACCTTCTGCCTTCTTTTAAATTATATGCCTTTTATAAAGTCCGCAAGACTCTATCACTCTAAATTATCGTTACTTTGTACAAGTTCTTTGGGCAATTAAAATTACTTTGACTTTTCATATGTCATTATTACTAATTTTTGAAAAAAAAGATTTGTCATTCCTGAAATTTATATCCCTGATAGAATTAAAGAATAATCAATAATTACCTTGGAAGAACATTGGAAGAAATGGCCAACATTAATAATAACACTACGGAACAATTTTTTTCTCCGGAAATAGTTTTTGTAGTCAATTCTTATGATAAACTATTACATCCAAAATAATAAATTTTTGGCAATTCATTCTTCTTTGTTGCTTTATTACAAGTAGGTTTATAGTAATGTAATAAACATTATTATTATCCTAGAATTTACATACCTCAAGTGGTCCATCAGTTAATTAGTTTATTTGCTTCAATTTAGTTCCTTATCTAGGTCTTGTGTTAACGATTATATTAAACTTGGGCTTTGGTGATTATTTCTAGTAAATTTGTCAAGTATTTCCCGGTTTTGTTTTGGAAAATATAAAATCAGGCCTCTTTGTTGGACTACAAATTCGTACTCCTATAAGAGTCAATTATATTTCACAAATCAAATAACTCAAGTTGAAATGGAAGCAGGAAGCATGGACCAGTTTAGTATCAGAGATCAACATTTTTTGGGGAACCAGAATGCACCAGAATTCGCTAATACGAGTATCAAAATATTATTTTGGATAGAAATTTGGATCAATTTCCTGACAATCTAGGCTACAAAAATAAAGAAAGTTTATCTAATTGTTGTATCTTTGTATTGTACTCCATATCATAATTTTTGTAGGTATCTCTTTCGCTTCTTTAAAATTAGGAACCTATGTTTTGGCTTAATTAATCGAAAGTGTTAAGTGCCAAAATATTTATATTTTACAAAATATGACTTTATACAAAGTGAAGTTTTTCTAAAGTAATGTCTAAATAATTAACTTCATACAGGATACGGGCGATTAACTGACTGAAATAATACATCAAACTTATGGGAAACCTTAACACATATCATGTTTTATTATAACGAACATGCTTTCACGATGTCGGCACATTATCTTTATGTTTTCAATATTATTTATTTAAACATAGATTTAGATTAATTTTTTTCATAATTGTGAGGGTGTGCTAAGGTCGCTTCGAATCATTAACGCTCTTGTTTATGTTTTTTGTTAAATTGATTTCGCAACTTTTAACGCGCCTTTATAAGACATCATGGAATTCATGGCATGCATTTATCATTCACGGCCCCTTATAACCTTTACATGGAAATATAAATATATAACATTATTGTCCGTATGAAGCATAAATCAAGCAAATGGATTTTATTGCCCTGCAAATGATGTATGGCATTAAACAAATAGTAAAAATATGTTCATTCTTATTAGCAGTAGTACTGAATAAAGATTATTCAATTATCCAAATGGATTAAATATTTTAATCTTAAATTAATATATTGGTTAATACCACCCAAAGAAGAAAACCAAGCGAAATTTTTATTTTAATAAAAAATTTTAAATTAATTGTCAGGTATTTTGAAATTTCTACAGATGTCGAAAAAAAAGTGAAATTAGTTTCGCGAAAAAAAATTGTATCTCAAACATTCTCAAGTATTCCAGGAAAAATGAAGATTAATGATGAATCACTTGATAGTTGATAACTTTGCCAAATACTTCCGGAATAATTACCTTTATCAGTCTGCTAAACTAACAGCAAATTTGATGAAGGTTAAATTATAAAGCACTGCAAAAAGCTAAAAGATAAATTAACTGTAGGACTTGTTTTTATCCCATCACTTTTTATCAAAAAATTGCTCCAAGTGCGCCCTTACGTTATATCTTTAATTTTATTATTGCTACTGGTGAGTTTCCAAAGATATGGAAGAATTTCAAAGTCTGTCCGATATTCAAAAGAGCTAAAAGAAATATGGTAGAAAACTACAGGCCTATATCTATCTTGAGTATTGTTTCAAGAAATATAAGACGATGTTGGGAAAATTACAGAAAAAGTTTTTAAAACAATTATTTTTTTGCGAATAAGAATTATCCCGATTTGAATATCCGATACAATAGTTTATTAAATCAATTTTCTTATTCTTCTGTTGAGCAGGACCATGTAAAGTTGGCTATACAATTACAATACTTATACAAAATGATTCACGGATTGATTGACGATTCAAATCTATTATCAAACATTAAACTACATGTTTCTGGACCTTCAATGGTTTTTCCTTCACATATACATCCTCAAGAATAATACACCATTATAATTCGCTGCTTACTACAATGATAATGAATTATCATGGAATTCACCAAAACTGCTGGAACCTGGTGAAAAAAATCTAACAGTACCGGGGCTTATTCGAATTTTGCACAAAAATGTTTGTTATCTTGGTCTAACATGGTGGGTGACTTAATCAAGTTAGGATTTGGTTTTTGCTTAAAAATCCGAAATATGTGTTTTTATCTAGAAAGTTTGTATCGGATTAACTTTTAGAATTTGGACTTGGGTGGTAATTGCACCATCGTCTTCAATTATAATCTTTGGAAAAATTTGGTCCCATAAAATTATAATTTAAATTTATTTGTTTAAACTAAATTCGGAGAAAATTTTGAAGCGTTGAAGAAACAGTTCTTCGGGATTAAAACCGATGAGAACTTCCGGCACACGTTGGAAGTGAAGTGGAAAACTGCGATTCATAATTAGGCTTTTAAAAAATCAGAACTACTCGATTGTTTCAATATTGAGCCATCACACCATAGATTTTATTACAATAAATAATTTAATAGCATAATTATGAGTGTTTAAAATGAAAAGGTTATTCATTAGTAATGAAAATAACGTAAAAACCAAACAATACTTTTAAAGATGTAAATTATTTTTCGAACCATAAACAGCTGCCAATACATAATAATTGCACTTATATGCACACATTATTCAATAAACCCATCATCATCACACCGATATTAAAACTTTATCCCAAAGATTACCCACCTAACGCAATGATGCATTTCTATTTTCAACAAGAGATTATGTTGTAATGGCCAACCATACATGCCATTATTATTCTAGTTCTTGCGGTGCTGCGTCAAACCATCGTGTCCCATTAAATGTAATCAACTGGGGATTTTTATGGGCGTCTATCTCAACATTACCGTCTTGTGGATCTATAAAATACACCTCATGTATGCACCATTCAGACGATAGGTGTATTTGATTCGATGCAATTTTATATTCTATTATCATCGATAATATAGAAATACAACATAATATGAGCAATAAATGGAAGTATTGATGGTGATTGTCCTGATAATTCCAATATATATGAGGTAATTTTACACCTATATGAAAACAATTTATTAAATTTCATTGTAATTGAAAAAAGCTGGATATCCAGATTGTAAAACTATGGTGCATAGGAACTCCTCTAACTATAAATAAAAACGTTGTTTTAAAACTATGATAGTAACTCGTTTGAAAGTAAACTATTTGAATTGAAATCTTTTATTAATCCATAATTAAGTTAAAAGGATTGTTTTAAATAATAATAGCTTAAGAAACTCCATAATTATTACTTTAAATAGATTACCAATATGACTAAAAAATTTTAAAACAAATCGGCTTAATTATACTTCATAAAAGTTTACACATCTTAATCCCAACGTAAAAAAGACATTATTTTTAATAACCTTGCTTTAATTCGCAAGTTGAACTTAATATTCGTAGATGCTATATCATATTATGATTTTTATAGCGTAAAATTACCACTGTTAATGTTTTTCATAGAACATATAAATAATTATTTTGATAAATCCAACAAGCGAGTGGGCAAGTTGCAAATTTATGTAGGCTTTAAAACTAGTACTATAATCACTTAAATTGCTAAATAAATAATACAACATGATGCCGAATGCAATAGTAGTAAACCTTCTGTTTAAAAATTTCACAAAAACTTGATAAATCAACGGAAATGTTTATCTAAAAGAAATTGAATAATTACACTAAAATGATTGAAGTAATTATTGTTTAATCATTTAATTACCCCTAAAAATTATCATTAAATTCTACCTTTTTGGAGACTAATTAGTCTAAGATTAAAATAAAGTCTTTGTCACTTGATTCAATTAAAATTAATTAAGAATTACGAGACTTGACACTATCTGTAAATTAACTAAAAAACAACTTTATTGTCAAATATTTTAATTTAAACATATCTACATTTTTTTTGCTTTGTTCTTACTATTCTTATAATTGGAGTAATTTATCTAAGTAGGTGTTTATTCTTGATGTAAGTCGGCTGGATTATTACAAAAGCTAATGCATGTTGTCACGAAAGAATTATCCGCTACATACCAAGAGAATAAAATTATACAAAAAGTGTTTTTATCAGAAAATTATAGCAGCATGAAATGATTTCTTCGTAAACATTACCTCACACTCGATTATTTATACCCTAATTTTTAATTTGCACATCTACAGATTTTAAACGAGCATGTACATAAATTCCCAACATCCTGTAATTAACATTGGAAAAACAGGACGCAACTTCAGTTTTGTTATAAGGATAACAATAAACGATTTTTTATAAAGTCGTAAACACATTTATTTAAGGCTTATCTAATGTTAATTGTGTAATTAATAAAAAAATGATTTACATAAAGTATCGTATAAAAAGTGGTTTTTCTATTCCAACATAAAAAATGTCCAGGTGAGAAAAGTGCGAAGAAAAAGTTGTATTAAAAATTTAAAAAACAACTTGGTTATTGATTTGTGTTTTAAAAATACATAATAATTGATCCAATTTATTTAAATTATTATAAGAGGTTATTATTTTTAATATAATTACGTTAGGATATGATAATCAGGTTAAATAGGTGTAGTTATTTAAATTAAAACAACTTCACTAAACATAAATATAATTTAAATCTTCTTCTTATTTGCCAATTTAATAATTTTTTTAATATGTGCAAAATTATGGCTTAATTTATACTACTGCAATTATACTGTTTAATGAGTTTCTAAGGGAGAGAAAATCCTGGCGAGTGGTAAAAGTCACATTATTATACCCACTTACATGAAACAAAATCGTAAACTTGTTATCTGACTATAAACTATAAAATTTTATACGAAAAACTTTGTCTTTAGGTCTAATTAACATCCAATGTTTAGTATAATGTGTTTGGATCATAATGGTTATTTTTTTGTCAGAATTTTTTAAAGCTAACCAATTTTATTATTTGGCAAAAGTTTTTGATGCAAACAAAAAAATAAAACTAATTCAGAAGTATAATGTCGGTAAAGAATTAAATTCAATGCACTTTACACACATGCCTGTTTTCTCCAACGATTCCTAAAATTTGGGCATAGCCATGCATAGCTTATAGCGCTAGTTGCTAGGTATTTTAAATCATTTAATAAAAAATACTTAGCAACTAGCGCTATAAGCAATGCCCAAGTTTTAGGAATCGTTTGTGAAAACGGGCAACACACATCAAAAACTTATTTTTTGCTCATTTTCATATTGGTGTCAAACTAGTATAAGAATTTCCCAATAAAGTACAGCCATCTCTGAGTATTCCTAAGCTATTGGGAATTTTAGGTACCGGCAGAGGGCGCTTTAAATCGCATAATAAGGAGGATACCAGGTACTTCTCAGTATCAAAACTAGTATTTAAAATGTATATTTGTACTTAATCACTTAATGAGTACATATTCAACAAAACTCAAATAGATTAAATATTTAAATCTCAAGTCAAACTGGTAAACTATGTACTAATGCTTCAAATCAAATAAAAAGCACCTGTTTTCTATACTTTTGGCACCAGAGGGCGAGCAGAACTCTAGAAATCTCAATAACAATTCATTTGTCTAGTAAGTGAGTCTATGACCATGTTCGTACATTTCTTTCAAAAATCTTATAACTAAGGCAAAAAAGAAGATACTTTTTCGTTGCCTTTAGAAAATTATTATATCAAGTTTTATTCTGTGTAACAGAACTTTTCCTCCTAATAAAAAAATATACTATTCTCTGCTATTTTTATCAATTTACGTGCATTTTCGGAGTAAAAATATGTATTTTTGCCTACTTAGTGTTACTAGGAAGTTATCAAAATATAAACTATAAACATATGTCCTCTTTTGTTTCCTGAGGGAACTGCATTTCTTCAAAGGTATTGATAAAAAAGAGGTTTTTGATCATTTATTTCATCCAAAATCGTTTTCTTCAATCAAACTTTCATAAAAAACTTGCCCTTACAGAAATTCAAAGATTCCTAGGTAATTTCGAAGTTTAATATTCACTATTAATACAATACAGGGTGTTCCGTACGTGGTTCACCAAACGTCGTGGTTAGAAACTAGAGCAAATTTTACCGAGAAATAAGAAAAAAGTATGGGTCTATCTTTTTTAGTTTTGGAGGTTTTAGATCATCATGTTTGTCAAAAATCACAAAAATGGCAATTACATTTAATACAAAGTGCATTGAGATTTAAAAAATTATCATAAGTAAGCTAAAACTATCCTCTTTAAATTGGTAACAACAGTAATATAAAAGTTTGTGTTCCAATGTTGAAAAAAAAATCGCAAATAAAAAAAATAAGAACAAAATTTAGTTTTTGAATTTTTTTCCAAGATAAGACTCATTGAGGTTGTATTTTCTTCATATTCTCAACATATAAAATATCAAGGATTAATTAGAAATCCTAGCTCTTTTCTTTACTTATTATAGCTAAAGGCCATTGTTGACGGGCATATTTTGGTAACAGCATTTTTTCCCTAATCGATTCAATGCAACTGCACATTGCGCAGAAAGGTTCCGAGTCGATTTGGGACAGGATTTTGTTACCAAAATATGCCTGTCTAAAATGGACTTAACGCTGAAGCTCCAAAACTAAAATAGATAAACTTTTTTTAACCCGACGTTTGGTAAATCACGAATGGAGCATCCTGTAGAAATAAAGTTAATTACAAACAAAAATATGACCAATTTTGGCCCACATATTAAGATACACCCTGTATATTGGCCTCTCAGTAGCGACAACCTTTCCAAAAATTGAGATTACTGAATAGTTTAATTTACTGATTACTTTTTGATGTAAATAACTGTAAAATAACTGAAAACTTTACTCTGGTTTTTATTTACCAAGTAGGTAAGATAGTGACCGAATTCGTAAATTGTTACTTTTGGGATGATTTTAAGTGAGAGTTAAAATAAAATATTGAAATATGCAAATTTTAAGATATTTTTGTTTTTTGAAAAGAAAATAGCTTGTTTTATTCCGAGCAAAAGTGAGTGTGCAGCGTTTGAAGGACGAGCCAAGTTAAAAAAATTTTCAGTGTTTTTTAACTTTAATGAATTATGATTTTAATTCATTAAAGTAACGAGGTCTATTCTCTAAAAATATTTCTATAAAATTAATTAATTTATTGAAAACTAGTATTAGTACATTAATAATTTACTTTTAACCTAACAAAGCTTCAATGGTTTGTAAGCAAAGTATTGAAGGGTGTTACATGCGAGATATTTCAAGGTGAGCAATAATTTAAGCCTTTGTGCGGCTGTTGGTTTGCAAATTATTTTATGTTGCTAAAATTGTACGCAAATCCTGCTAAAAATGCAAGCTGCAATTTACAAAAGCTAAGCTTCTATAAAAAAACAAGATCTGCTTAATGTAAATTAAATGCGTCTCTACATTGAATATTGAATAATATGGATTTATAAGTGATGTTCTTCAGCTATACCATAAGTTTT
Organism: Stenus bimaculatus; assembly: GCA_963971135.1. Taxonomy (NCBI): domain Eukaryota; kingdom Metazoa; phylum Arthropoda; class Insecta; order Coleoptera; family Staphylinidae; genus Stenus; species Stenus bimaculatus. The sequence continues at coordinate 22,024,403 of OZ020180.1, forward strand.
AAATAATTATAACTTAATAGTTAAGGAAACTTAATAATTTTCTGCTAAAATTATGTTATTTAGTATCAATTTTCCTAAAGAGCCTGTTTAAGCTCCTGGAATAGCTGTAAATAATAAAGTCTGATAGATAGAATGGCTGTAATAAATTTATCCTGATGTGTATGCAAAGGCGGTAGTATGAAACGCGTCTCCCGGTTTCTGCTGCCTTATTAAAATACAATACTTGAAAATTCCTGCAAATCGCATATTGTATGAGCAAATCGACGTTTCGAAACACCCTTTGTTGCGAACAAAAAGTAAGAATCTATTTATGATACTTTCCAAGAAAGAATAACATTTGCACCGATTGTCATTTGGTGGTCTCCAATTGACAATGATAAGCTGATACTTTGTGCAAAATGGTAACTTACTGACTACTTTTTTGGTTTAAAATCAAAAAGAAGATTATTCTATTCAGGATGATGAAAATCATCAATTGGTACAAAAAATATTTGTACCACTTAAATTTACATATGCATATTTATGAATGCAGCACTTTAATGTTGTAACTTAAAGTTGGTTTAATTTTCCTATATGAAAATGAATTCATCAAGCCACCAACTCGAAGAATATTAAGTAGGTTGTATATAATACATTATTAATGTAAATAATAATTTTAAGTGTTTTATAATTGCGTTCCTATGTTGGTTCAAAATTATTATAAAAAAACATTTAGAAATTTTTGTAACAACTTGGTTGGAACGCTTACTTACACTTTTATCGTGGTACTTTATTAAGGTGTTAACTATTATAATGGCAGTTTGATGCACTCATTATTATGTTGGCTCATTAACATGCCGGTGCTAATTTAAACCTTCGGCATTTCTGGCGCGTAGATATTACCATTTTACCAAGTCCAGAGTTACCCGTGTTACTGTTTCAAATCATTACATCCAAACGACATTAAAAAGAACCTTGGAAGGAAGAAAATCTTTAGCCGGAAAAATAAGAAAACGGAGCTAATAACAAAAGTATTACAAGTCACTGGAAACTTTATGTCCTCTGTCGTAAGGTGGGTACTCTTTTTAAGTACTTTAAGCGTATTGATAAAAAATGTAGGTTATTTTAGAAATTATGAAGGAATTCATGTGGGATATTTGATAGATGAATCAATGTCGCAATTGGATTCTACGTGAAAAACTCTGGCGCCCATTTAATAGTCGTGAAGGTTCGTGATTCCACCGATCAATAATTAATAATAATTATGATTTTTGTTGAAGTATGAAAGCAGGCGTGTGTTGAATGTATACGTGTATTAAATTATTGGTCAGAATTTGTGGGGGATCATGTTTCAGAAGTATTTATGAGCATAATAGAAAATATTACCATCAAATTAGTAAGGTTTATAATTCTTCCACGCGGGCACGTTTTATTCCTCATCCGTTTGTTTGCAGTCAATTCATAATTTACTACTAATTAAAACATGCAATAAAACACCTGACTAAATTAAATTTGAATTTCGTAATTAAAAAAATGCTCATTAATATATTATGGGAGCTATTTTTTGTTTCAACGACGTAACACGCCTCTCCACGAATAAATAATGACGATCTTCCTGAATAATAATCATAATTATTATTTAATTCTCTTTTTTCATTTTGGTTAAGTGCACAAGAGAAAACAGTCGCGACACCAAGGCTAATTAAGAATTTATGCGTACGACGGTGTAATTACAACTCGGCGAAATATTCACTTTCTTAAGTAACCGTTGCTTCTTTTTTAAGAAAAACAATTAGTATGATAATCTCTTTGAATTATTTTAATTAATCTCCACCCACTTGTAGCACCTTTAATATACCAAATCTAAATAGATAATTAAATAAAATGATCTGAAAAATAAATTGGAATTAAGGTATTAATTATATTAATGAGGATTTTTGCATTTTATGGTGATGCGTAATTAATTTTCAATCAGATTTATTTTCTTTTATTTTATTTCTCTTACCTTTATTGGTAATGTAAACTAGTTTGAAATCAAATCTTGCAACTTACTTAGAAAGCCACACGATACTTAAAAGTAAAAAGTGGCAGTTCTTTGCACCATTTGTTAAATAGGATCATCATCATCATCACAGAATGAGTTTTCGGCGTTAATAGACACGTCAAGCAGAGCTTATATTTGAGTCAGGGATTTTAACCTCTTAAGCTCAAAAACATAACCTACTATCAGTGCCATAACTCGTTAAAGCAATCTGATCTGTCCAGCTTGAATTTGTATAATGTTGATATGGTGGTTGAGTTAGATTTAAAGGCGTTAGGTGGCTCCAAGACCACTTTCCAAAAAGTAACTAAATAATAAAATATTGAAATAAATAAACTAAATATACAGGGTGAGTCTAACATGGAATAATTTCAAAGAATCAAAGGCGGTTGGATTTAAAAAAAAAACGGTTTGACCAAGTGATGGGCACTTTGACACTGGACTTTAGGAAATTAGGTTAGGGTAGAGTAGTTGTAGTTATTTAAATATAAATTGTCAGAATGAAAAACTAATGAGATACAACGAAACTTGTTAGAACTAAAAAAGAAAGTTCAAATCGAAAAAAGTTAGATCCGAAAGTGTTAGAATCTGTATTCAAATCTAAAAGCAGAAAAATGAAAATTGTTAGAAACTAAACGTGTTAGAATTTAGAACCGAACAATATTCGAACGAAATGCATCTGAATGAAAACTATTAGAACGAAGTTTGATAGAAATTATCATAAGAGAACTTAAGCACGAAACTCTAAACGTTAAACATTTGATTAAGCATGTTTAGAAGAAAACGGAGAGCCAAATCTATCCGGATCCTAACAATCCTAATAAGTTGAGCTTGAATATGAGTTTAGTGAAGAAACCGAGCGTTAAAGTTCTCATTAACATAAAAATGTTTGAAATTTAAAAATGTATGATATTAAATAGAAGGAATTTAAATATTTATGCAGTATATTTAAGCAAAGTCAGTTTTTAAACATAATGTGGATTTCTCAGAAACATTGGAAGAAGGATTTTCTTCAATAATTTATAATTTCTCAGAAATAATCTAATGCACGGACTTCAAAGTTTGCGACTTATAAGGAAGAGTATGATTATAGTTTTTACAGTTCCCAGTTACTTTAATTAGTTTTGAACTGTCCACACCTGGTAAAAAACTGTAAACTATGCCATACATATACTAAATTATAAGTATGCTAATAATTATATGTTCCGTGTGAGCAAAGGGATCTAAAACAAAGGTATTCTAAAGCCAATACTACAAAATATTGAAGGACAGATTTTACTTAGTGGGATTTTCCCAAAAAAACTTTTAGGTTTAAGAAATAATTCTATAATAATAACAATGGCAATACAAGTTTAATCCACCACAGATTTAAAATTGTTATTTCTTAATTGACATACCCTTCTAGTAGTACATAAAAATGAAAAGAAATTGCAGAAAATGACCAACAAAGTTTTATAATCCAGCATAATAAGTTCATGGAATATTTCAATCTTTTCGCGGATATCAATGACGACTTTTTTTTTTTTTTTTTTCATTATGAAGCTGAAACCGAGATCCACATCAAGTTATTTATTAAATTGGTAGTGTCTGTGAAACGGTGTTGTCAAATAGAGGCGGTGACCAAAAAAAGGGGGCCTTGGGCACACTAATGAAATTAGTGCCCCCCCCCCCTCCAATTTTTGCTAAAAACTATTAAAATAAAAAAAAATGTAGTTTCAATATTGTTTACTAAAGTAAAACACAAAAAAAATAAACTTCAAATAAAAAATTAAACAAAATGTTAAGATATTTCATCCATTTGTAAAACTATAGATATGGGATGGACATGGTATAAATAATTTTATAGATAAACTTCACCTATCTACTCATTAAATAACTACCAGGTTAATAAATAAAAAAATATAAAGTTAACTATAAAAACATAAAACAAAAATATTTTTTTGAGAAATTCTTTTCTGGACTTTTTTTAGCATATATATTTAAAATTTCCTCATAGTATATACTTTCCAATGCTGAAGCTAAATGTTACGTAATTTCAAAGATTAATTAATATAGTATTTCTAATTCTATTTTTTTATGTTTTTAAACGGAAAATAATCGTTCACTTGTTCACTAGAAGCATTACGCATTACTTATTAGAATTGAAAGAAATATTCTTAATATTATTTCCAAATTGGGAGAGTACACTTTAATTCATTTTCCAGCATAAAATCCAACATTTCGATCGAGAATATTTTATTAAATTTTCAAAACTTTTATCATTTTTATCCTTTGAAATATTGAAGTTAAATAACAAGTCAAAATTGTTAAGATTATCTTCATCGGAGAGTAGTCTTTTAATGAGCTCAGACGAGAGACGAGAGATGTCACAACTGATATACATTGTAATATTTTGGTTTCGATAATTTCAAAGCTATCCCTAAATTAGTGGTATTTATGCTTGCTAAAAAGTTTTTCCATAAAATTATCAATAACCCCGTTTCCGTTTTTTGTAGTTTTGGACAATGCTTGGCTTCTATACGAGTTGTACTTTTTTCCTCAACATTGTTACTAATATCTTCTAAACAACATTTTATGGCATCGAAATTAGTTTTCAATACGTTTATGAGTTTATGGCGTCGGCTTTCGCTGACCAAGTGCATGTGGTATGTCAGGGTAGAATCAACAATCAGTCGAAAATAGATGTTTTCTTGTATGTCCTTAATTATCACATCTTTGACACTATTCGCTAATATGAGAATAAATTCATCGACAATAGTATGAGATAAATAACAAATGTTATCTGTACCTTGACCATACTTCTATAAATGACATTTTAAAAACTCATCATATTCACTGAGATCTGTTAATAAATTTTAATAATTTTTTGTCGCATATGAATTTTTTTTTTTAAATATCTTGCTTCAAACTGGTTATTGCGCATTGCGCCTCTTCGACAATCCGAGGCCCTAAGTTGCCATATGCTTAATCCGCCACTACAACTAATAGTTATGCTACATGGGTTAGTCATAATAAGACTTACCCTAGTTCTTTCATCCTGGTGTTGTAGAAGAACTTAAGAGCATCTTCTTAGACACACGCGATAAATTTTCCGTTGGAGATAATAACAAGGAATAGAAAATCGATCCCACTTTTCTGGAGCTTCTTTGGAAATTATGATCAAATAACTGATAATTAATGCGAATCCCTAGAGGGCGCGCGAGTTTGGTAGGAAAAATTGTGAAAAATCATGAAATCGAGCATTAGTTCTGCAGTCATAACTCAAGTTTCCCTCATTGGATTTTCAATTTTTTTTCAGATTTATAATCTAAATTGATTAGGCTACATCCTAGCACAAAATTAATTAGAGGGGTGCAAAGTTAAGGTACTTTTAGATCAATAAAATTTTTTTGTGCATTCTCCAATTTTTTTTCCTTCTAGCAGGAATTAAAGAAATGACTTCTAAATCATCTACAAAAAATATACAAAAATGTGGTTCGTACTAGCTTTTATGACTGCAGAACTAAACCACTATATTTTCCGTTTAGGAAATTGCTCTTAAGGGGAGATGGCTAGTTGAACAGTAATGTCTTACAACTAAAAAAGCATTAACGAAATTTATGAGCTTCTTTACTGAAACCTGAAAATTTCCCACCGGTTAATATCGCAATAATTCATGGTATAATTTTTCGTTAAAAATATGAAGATCGGTACTTCTAGATATAGTTTAGGTAAAATATGTAGATTCTTGTAAATTTTAATTAGAATTCTGTAGTTTCCTATGCAACTTCTTGGATACGTGCAAATTAAATTATGATTGACTTAAGACTAGGCATACATTAATATTAGAAATACAAGTGGTTTTGAAGTATGAACGAGTAGAAATTAAGATTAAGAACGCTACGCGGGCGATGGGAGCTATCGTCTCAATTAAAATTCCTGCATGCTGGACGAAGAAAGGGCCGCGGATAAAAATTGATCGTCGGGCTAATTATTACCGATGGGCCACACGAGGCTGTTTTCTCTTCTTTTTTTCCATATCTTCACATTCTCAGCGGAGGCGTGCAGGACAGGAATTGCATTGACATTCGTGCATACAATACCCCTTTATCGCGATTTGGTATCGCCGAGGCGTGCAGAGACAGCCATTGCCTGCCTCATTGTCGCCGCTCATTGCTAAATAAACACCACTATATACCACTATTAGATGCAAAAAGGGCGACCTCCTATAGACTCTCCCCAGAACCTTACACATTTTAAATAGAGCGATTTACTTAAAGCATTCATTTATGCAACTCGGGGATATTCTATGCTAATTCCAACAGAAACAATGCATAGTAATAAACTTATCAACATATTCATTACTGAAAATGTAATAACAACAAAATTTAATAATAATTTTAATTAATTTTTTCAACATGGAAAATTTCAACAATACCTAATTTAGCCTAATGATTTATTACCTTATTTTATAAGTAATTAAAAAACTTTTAATTTATGTTAAGTAAATCCTGATACTCCTAGAACAAGCCCGAAGGCCACAGGTGTAGTTGGGATACACCATCATCGAAACATCACTCTTACTATTACACAAATTCATAAACCATAGAACCTTAAACTGTCCTAGCATTTTTCCTATTTCTTCGATGATCAAATAATTGGAAGTATTACAAAAACCAAATATTCAATCTTAGTAAAAATGTGAAGGCATGCTTGAATGGCTCAGTTCTAAGAATACTACATTATTTAAGTCTCAATACGTTACAATTGTGACACGAAACAAGGATAGCATCAATATTACTTATTGTTTATAAGTACAATGAGTTTGTTGGAATCATCATCATATATTACAAATACATCTGTTAATAAATATGCGTTGGCGCAAGTTGCGAAGTGCCTCGTGGATCAATTTCGATAAAGGTTCAAGCTTTTATGCACGTTGATAATAACGCGATTGCTGTCGTAACATTTCCTGCAATTTATTTCTCAGGGCTTGTTTATATTGTTTTAATAATTTAATGGCCGATATTATAATATGTTTTATGACGCTGATAAACATTCCTATATAATTTATTGTTTTCCGCTCCGCAGTCCTGATTTTAAAGTGTTGAATGAAATTGCAAACAAAATTATTTCAATCAAGAACCGTATCAAAAATTTCAAACTGATATAGTAGGCCAGCAAACAGGAATTACTACTAATACAACTCTTCAACATAAGTAGGAAAAATCGGGCAGCATTGGTTAGCGCAATTGTACCTGAAAACTATCCCGAAACGTTAATACGGTAGTTCGCCAGCGCACATCAACTTTCGGGGTTGACCTGCGACGCTAATGATCATACCTTTATATTTTTCAAAAAATGTGGAGATCGCGTTTCAAAACTTTAGTAAGTAAAATTTCTATTTATTAGCAAAAAATAACTAAATTTTTCTAACACTACAACCTCACCAAATTACAATATATATTTTAAAAACTTTTTTCCGCATCAAAACGTATCAAACTCTACCCAAACCTAACCTAACCCGACCACCACAGAGTGTATTTTATTTAGGTAATCCTTTCGGTACCTGTCTATTTGATAATAAGTGCGCTAGGCAATGCAGCCTTTTAATGGCAAAGTTTTATGACTCCACCAGCATGTTTAATCCGTTTACTTTACCTGATTTGGTGCGCTAGCCCAAATCACACGAAAAATCAGCGTCGCTTATTTGATTGTCAGTTAGGTTGGAAATCTTGTTTACTGGCCGGTCCTACTACAATCATATAATAATATAAACTATAAAAATCACCTGCAGCCTGTAGGTTTAGTTCAGGATATCCAACACCAAAGAATGGAGTGGACGAAAGTTGCTCATGTTCCACTTACACTTTTTTCGACAGAAATACCATGGAAAATCTATCAATTTTTTCCTTTAAATTCCACTTACATTTTAAGCTGCACCTTGCAACCAGCCCTAAATGTGTTTAGATTAGATTTTATATTAATTTCTGAAAAATTATCCTTGAATAAATTTATATGTAAATATTTTGGAATGATTAAGTAAGCTTAAGATTTGAGTAAGGTACGTCAGTAGTGGTCAGTGGAAGCGAGAAGAGCCGAGAAGAAGTTGGAGTAGCGGCTTTGGCCGCGAGGAAAGTCGAGTGGCCATGCTGTCTTTAGCAATTACGGTGATGGTCGCGGTCGTAATGAGAAGCTACTGTTATTATTATTATTACAGTCGTGAAGTAGCCAAGCCAACCAGGGCCAATCGCAATGGCGGACCGCTTACGGTCTGTTCGTGTTGTGTGTTGTCCACCTTTATGACGGTCCGAATATTAAAGCCTCACATCCCCATTACAAAAAATCCATGAGATTCGGCGCCAATTTTTCTTTGCAACATGAAAGTCGGGCGCACAATCCGCTAACGCGTTCCGACGAACAGCAAGGGGGCACTTAAAAGTAACACTACACATTAATCATATGTATTGTAATTATAAATACTGCCTGCATTTATAATTTATATGGGATACTATTGGGTGACGTACTGTATAGTCCCCGGTGGTTGCTATGTACGCCAGGGCAGCTTTAAAATGCAACACATGCATTCATCAGGCTTAAAATAATTAGCGCAATTAATTTTGTCAGCCTAAATTATTTTCAGTTTTTATTTTCCTTTGAAAAAATGTTTGCTCACGTATTAATTTACGATCCAATACCTCACTAAATTCATACTTTGCATCTTTGGGATACTTACTCTAATTTTGATTGCTACAATCCAGATTTTACCCCATCTTTATAAGAATCATTCCAACCTATCCGTACTTTTATCTTGCATCAAATCTAGTATTTCTGGATTATCATTTGGTTGAGGCCTCGGCTAAGTCCCGGAAGCATCTGAAAGTTCCTAATGCGAAATTTTCGGTCTAATGTTGGTTTTACTCGATTTAAGCCCCAAATGGTATAAATTTGCAACAATTTCATACTAGAACGGTTTTTCTACACCTAAATATTTTCAAGATACGTTTCTTTAATGTTTTAAAAATTTTTAATTTTTTACCATTTCATCAAATTAATAGTAGTACCAAGTAATAATTTCAAAAAGAAAACTTTAAGAGTTAGTAATTTAAAATTTTTCCTAAATACTAAAATTATTTTTAGCGGATTTATGAAAAGGAGCTGATGTTACGAATTTTAAACTAACAAACGTCCAGGTGAAGATAATTGTTTTGAAGATATTTATTTTGTACAAAGTGGAAAATTTGGTTTGAGTCATACCTCGAAAACAAAAAGGGATATCAAACTGATTATTTCATAATTGGGACCATAATTGGATAGTAAATGTCAAAAAGTTCGTATAAACTTATGTCCAATTTCGATTCCCAAGGGAGGTACAGGCTTTTAAATGTCGTTACAAATGGTATGTTGTTGCTGGTTTAATGCAAAACAAATTTTAGTAAAAATTTGGTATGGATCATACATTTAAGATGTTTTTGTGATTTTTTTAAGAAATTTTAAAGCTTTAAAAGGGATAAATTTAGGATGGTTTGAGGTTAGGAATAGTGTTAACTTTTCAAGACTACCTTTTAAAATTTTTTTTCCATACTGGCCAAAAAGGTGGTCCTATTGAATGCCCTTAGAATGCCCCATTTTGGAAAAAATACACTTTTCATCAATTATGTTGAAATTTTATAAACCGTTCAAAATAATAATAAAGTGCATTTTTTCAAAACAGCGCGTTGTAATGGCATTCAATAAGAACATCAAATTTCAAGTCTCTATTTTAATTTATTATGAAATAGACAAAAAAAAAACATACAACTTGAAACCTTTAGTAAGCTATTTCAACTTTTTTACCATTCTCTGGATTTTTACTACCAACTGTATAAGTTTATGAAGCACTGTCTATGGGTATATACAGGGTGTATCTTAATGTGTGGGCTAAAATTGATCAAATTTTTGTTTGTAATTAATTTTACTTATATTTTATTAAAAGTCAATATTCCACTTCGAAATTTGCGGTAATTTTGGTAAAATAATAGGTTCTACAAGAAATATTGGTGTGGTATCCATGATAACTATTTATGCATGCCTTTCTTTAAATTCAATTTTCTTCTAAATGGCTCATTCTATCAGATTTCCATAAGAGCAACTTTTTTGTGGAAATTTGAATCAGGAATACTATTTTGGAAAAAAATCTTATAAAACTCATTGCTTGAAATTTTTCCATTGTTTTTAAGATCAAACATCTCTTAAAGTACCACTTAAAATGAAGCAAAACGTCAGGAAAAAATCTTGGAAATGAGTTAAGTGTAAATTAAGTACTGTACAAAATGTAGATGCTCTACTGGAATCTGTTCTGAAATAAATAACAAAATTCTCCTTGTCAATACGTTTGAAGAACTGCAGCTGCGTTAGGAAACGAAATCGGACATACGGGGTGTCACAGACCACCCGTACCACCTCTTTATTTCGAGAACCCTTTGTCATACATTGATGAGAAAAGAATTTTATCACCAAAGTGAACCTATAGAATCTTTTGGTGTAATTCGTAATTTCCAAAACAAACTGGAAGTACCCGAAACTGGAAGTTACTTTAAAATTTTAAATGGCAACCTAGGTTGAGTATGGTATTGTTGGAAAGGTCTTTTAAAAAGAAACAACTTTTATAAAAATATTTTTGTAATATCTTGCATAATTAACAAATTAAACGAAAAAGAAATATGAAAACAAATGAAAAATTCATCAGTCGCAAATAGGCGAGAGATAATTTTTTAAATGGAAAGTCTTTTTTTGCATTATTCGCTTTATTCGTTAAAAATAATCAACTTTTTTTTATTTCTTGAATAAAGGAAACTACATAACCTAAAAAAGTTGATTATTTTTAACAATCGAAGCGAAAAATTCTAAAAATACAAGTTTCCATTTAAAAAATCATAAATGCCTCCACCCTTACCCATTGAGGATGATGGTAGTGTTTTCATTTTTCCTTAATATAAGAAGCCATTTGTCACTTGTTTGCTTTTATTTTTTCGTTTAATTTGTTAATTATGCAAGATATTAAAAATATATTTTAACAAAAGTTGTTTCTTCTTAAAAGACCTTTCCAACTATACCATACTCGACCCAGGTTGCCATTTAAAAATTCAAAGTTACTTCCGGTTTCGGGTACTTCCGGTTTGTTTTGGAAATTACGAATTATTCCAAAAGATCCTTTAGGTTCACTTTGGTGATAAAAATTTTTTTCTCATCAATGTACGACAAAGGGTTCTCGAAATAAAGAGGTGGTACTGGTGGTTTGGGACACCCTGTATGTATAGAATTCTTTTTCATTATTTTATGATACACCCTGTATATAGGTTCATAAGAAGCAATATTACTATACAAGGTGTTTCAAAACCTATGTTCCTAACTCAAAAGGAAGAATAAAATTTTGCAGTTAAAATGTTTTAATGGAAACATTATATTGGTACCTCATATGCAGGGTCAAATTAATTTGCACGTGCCTGTTTTTCATATCTTTATTTTTTTTTGTAGTAAAAATTAAAAACAGGCACAGTAAAATTGATTTGACATAGCACACAGCATATGGGGACCCAAAATAATTGGTATAAATTCTACTTGTAAAACAGGAGTGACCCGTCATCTTTATATTTAAAAATAGATATTTGTAAAAATGCTCCTCAAAAAAGTTCAAAAATTTGTACCCATAAACTACTTGAATAATTTTACAAATTACAATTTTATTTTGTTATTTGTATTATTTAAAATAAGTTTTGGTAGTTGTTATCAACTTCAGATGAAGACATTTTTTTGTATTTTTAAAAAATAAAAAAAAATATTACAAACATTCCTATTTTCTAAAATTGTGATAAACTATAAACAAAAAAGAAAGTTCATGTTATTTTCGGTAAAGCCAGAAGTGATATTGAAAAAACTTTGTTTTCTTGAACTATAGAACAAGGTTAAATTTCAAATATTTATTTTCATAAATAAAGAAAATGATCCATGTTTCGTTTACACCCGGCATGTTTTTCATTTTTATTTATTTTTGTTATTTTCTTTTTATTTCATTTGTTTTACTTTTTTTTTGAAACGACTAATTTATTGAGTTTTATATCCTGCCAAAAAGAAAGTATCAACTTAAAAATTACCCTGTATAAGAGTCTTTTAAAAGACCACATGCTACTTTAATTAAAATTTAAATTATCTAATATCTATAATATAAGATCATCACGGAAGTGCTCCAATAAATTTATTGATACCAATCAGTAACGAGGCGCTTTGGCCATTTTATTAATAACATAATCAGAGTTTTTAATAAGATTTTTTTAATGTTCTTTGTACATAAAATGGACTTGTTTTTGCTGAATATTTTTATTAGATATTTTTGTTAAATTAATTTTCTAAGTACAAAAATGTTAATATAGCGGTTTTGTTAATTATTCTTTAATAAATTGAATCTATGTAAATTAAATTTTATCATAGATGAAAAGGTTTGTTAGTAGAATTGCTCATTTAAAAGAGCAAAAGAATAATCGCATTCATTCGTTTGGATATCAGTCCGAAGAAATCACCCACACATTCATGAATGCTCATTAGCAAACTATCAGAAGCGCTTTTAAAGCGCCATTTAAGCACACATAATAGAACAAAAATGTACACATGGGTAGATAGGGAAGAGACTCTAAAGGCATATTGTAATCCTTTTATTTTAAAACAAAGCAAAAAAATTAAAACACAATGCAATGATTTGCTATTGGTATTTCAAATATTTTATTTGAACGTTTGTTTTATATGTATAAAGGAAGTAGCAAAATCACGCTTTGGTACATGCAAAAGTCACGATTTTCCTGCTTTACATGGATGCACTGGAATTAGGAAATGTATTTAAACTGTAATGTCGAGAATTCTTTATATTTATGTTTAAATTTTTATTACTATTTCAATGCTTTATTTAAATTATTACAGCAAATAACATAACATTTTGATACTAATTCCTTGTTATTTAAAAAAACCTGTGTTAGACAACATGTACGTTTTCGCCAATTAAACGATTTGGAATAACGAAACAGGTGTTTAAATTTGGCATGTTGTCGAACATATGGGTAACATGCGTATACAATTTCACAAAATTTAAATGGATAAGTTTCGTCCCGAGGGACCATTTTTTGAAATCAAGGACATTAGTGATGCTGAAAGTAAAAAACTGGTTTTATACAGTATACTAGTAAATTTACAATTTCTACAAAATTTTTTGGAAAATATGTTTTTCAATAAGATAATTAATTTACAAGCCTGTTAAATAATTTTTAAAGAATATTTTATGTAAATTAAACGTAGTTTATAATGTTTTCAAAAAACAAATATAAATTATTATAATAATTAAAATGTTAATGCAAATGTAACTACACATTTTGCTTTTAATTGCATGTATTATAAATAATTATAATTTTTTAGTTTAAAAAAGTAGGAACGCTATCAGCGATGCGTGTGATGTGTGATGAAACAATAGAACCCTCTTTGATGTGTGTGAAAATTTTTAATTTCTTTTTGTTTGGGTTCTGTTAAATAATTAAGACATTTAATGGTGGTTGTAAATAAAGATCCTTTAAAAAAAGAAAAAAGTAATTAAAAATTGGCACGACTGACTTAAAAATACAAATATGTAGCAATGAATTGATTTATTGATGTTTATGACAATATTGAGTCAATATAATTAATTATCTTTAAACAGTCGGCTGAAATTAGTTTATCGTCATTCTCATATTAAGTGGCCTTCGTTTTTTCGAGATAACGAGGCTGCAAGGTGTTATTTCGAATATTTAGCTGAGCTCTAACGATGTAAATCATGGTAGAGCTTTGACCTATGACTCCTCTTTTTCATGCATCAACGTCAGTACGATAATGCCCTCAAGTTTTGACCCTTTAAAAGCGTAAAACTGATTTTGAAAATCCAAAATTTTAAAATCTTATAAAGTTATTTAATGTGTGATGCAAAAAGCGTTGGCAGAATATGGAGGATAATTATGATAGAAGTAGATGCGCAACCTCGTAAAATGAGCAATAAAGTTAAAATATTGCTACAGCTTGCCTCAATCAAATCCTAATGCACATTTCAAGCTGAGTATGTAGCTAAATATAATCGCGTTTGTTTTTGTTTAATTTCCTTCATTATAATTAATGATCTGGTTTACTAATCTGGGCCATTAATCATGCAGTTTTAATGTGGCAAAACTTTTACACTTTATATTGTGTTTGAATAAAAATATTCAATGTTAACACGTCTGAGAATATTAAAATGTTTTTTAAAACTTAAACCAGTTTATAACCCAAAAAAGGTAAATTTAAAAGCAAAACCAATAAAATAAAAATTAATTAATTAATTGTTACGGAATTACAAATAAACCAATAAATAATTAATGACGGTTTTTAAACGAATTATGTTATATTTTCGGTTTAATCAATGTAAACATTGGGAAAATAAATTAAACATTAATAAAATGAAAATTTGGTAATGGCTTATTTTGGTGTGTCAGGTATTAATTTATTCACCTTTGTTTTAATACCTGAGCTAATTATTTAAATTTTAGTTCATTAAAATTTATATTGTACTAAAAATCTATGCTAATTTTTTTAAATTCAAAATATTGACCTAGAATTAAGGAAAACAACACATAATCACATGCATTAAAAATATTAGAATATTAGTATTGGGTATTTTTATAACCAAAAAAATTTTGAAAAAATGTTTTAAATAATTCTGGTAAACATTTATTACCTACTGTTTGTCCCAATTTGAGTTGTATTCCATGGGTATCTTTGTTCGCTTAAATTTGTAATATATTATACTTATTCAGATGCCATTGAAAATAATCAAATATTCCGAGCCATTCCGAATATAAACGAAAAAAAAACAGAAAAATTCAAGTGGATTATTTCGATAACTAGAAAATGTACAAAAAATGATTCGGATGAAAGTTTTGTGTTTTGTTAAAAAGAATTTAAATATATTTTTTTTTAAATATGACAAATTCCATTTTCAAGATAATACAGAATATTTGATATTATTTAAATTAAATTACGTAGCCTTTGTGACAGGATTATAAATCCAAAATATGTAATATTGTTCATTTAGTTAGTGGAAAGGTTGCCATTTGTAAATGATAATCAATCATAAAACTTATTAATTCTAACTTGCTGTAAATTAACCAATATAATTATCTAAAGTGACAGCTTGATTCGTCATTTGTTTAAAGAAGACTTGTCAAAAAGTCATGGCTTACTTTATTTCAAATGCAAACAAACCAAATAGCTTAGAAAAAAATGGGTTTGAAAAAATTGTTTCTAATAAAAATTGTTTGGTTTAAACAGAAAAAAATAAGGAATATATCAATTTTTTTGTCAAATGTCAAAATAATTTTTTATGACAATTTTTGAAAGAAAAAATCTGTCAAATAAAAAATGATGTAGACAAAATGTATTTGTCTTTTTGGGTACATTTTAAAACTGCTAAAAAATATACGTTTTCTTTACACCAACCAACTTTTATTTGAAACTTCTTTCTCAAAACCTTTCTCGGGTGTTGATTTACCACAAGTTAAATTATTCAAGTATGAAATTCTGTACTAGGTGCACTATTTTACATAATATTAGAGTTTTTATTACCAGAATTTAAAACCAAAGTACACATGTCTAAATCTGAGTTTGTTAATTTAGTACAAAAAGTTAGTACTCGTATTTTTTTTAGCTTTGAGTCACTTGGGTATTTTATCTTTGTCCAATATTTTTTGAATTGTGAAAATCATAGTAAAGTACTAAGTGCTTCATTAAATACATAATATCTGATCTGGAAATAATTAGATCTCTGGTTTTACTTCGTAAATTAAATTTAACAAATTATTAGAAGTTTTAACTGCTAGTAAAGCTATAGATATACATAGGTAGTTAATCCTTCTAGAGATAATTAAACTTCCTGTTTAAAAATTACAGTAAGGAATTATTTCGATTAATAAAATAAGACATTTTCAATGAAATGTTTAATTGGCTATAAATACTTTATATTGTCGGATATAGTTGTTACATCTACCAGTCTAATTATTACCAACATAATTTATTCCCTTCATTATTAAGAGATTAAACATCAAAATTAATTGTAGAATTATTAGAAAATTAATGCAGAGATTACCTGTATCATTGTGTTTAAATGATTTTCGCTCAAACTTGTTACGATAGGAATTCATCCAGGAAGTTTAATGATGATTTATTTAACTTCATGATTTGCACAAGTTTTGCAAAAATTACACCTTCGAGTGAAAATTTAAATCTCGAATAATTATTAGTTATAAATATTTCTAGCCATTAGTGTTTTGGGTGCAAAAAATAATTAACAAAATTTCCAAGATACTTGTTGAATATAATTATTCAACAGGCTTATAAAAATAATTTATTAAATTTTGTTCCATTGAATAATTTTTTGGGGTGACTATGGAAATAAAAATAAGTATTTTAGCGTGGGAAGGAAAAATGGTAGCATAAAAACGTACTTACTCCTAGTGCTTGCAGTATGTGAGAAATGGTTCTTACCTGTAAATAAAAATAAATAATTAGCATAAAATTTTATTATGAACATGAGGATTAAGGCAATAGAGAAACATTTATCACGAGCATCATCTCATTCGCAAAGCGGAGCGGATCGCTTGGTTTCGCATAATTTAAACCAAGTATTTTGCAAAAGTGAAGCCTAATTAATTATTTTTGAGCACAAATTTCAATTTAGTTTCGTTTTATTTCGAAAGGCTATAAATCAGATACGCGAACATGTATTAAACGATGCGGGAAAGTGCAGCGAGCACCTAATTATTTTTAATTTACAGCCCGCGTTGGGTACATGTTATTAAAAATGTAAGACAATAGATGTCGCAGGAGATAAGGTTCACCTTAATAATAGTGATCTGGATGGAATTAATGTGGGCTCGCGAAAATTCCGAAGCGTCCCCTTCTCTTCTTATCAAACTCAAATTTAAAGAATCATGTATGTACGTGGGAGACTGCTTCACGTAACGGCACTTGTGCATTTCTTTATGCAAATTCAAACAAAAAAATACTATAATCTAATCTAAGTATATTATGAATATATAATTATTCATTAATAATATATAAGCTTAGGTCAATAAACTACTTAACTAATTAAGACCGATAAAAATTTGCAAAAAAAACTCCTTCTCTCGTACGTCAATTTATTAAAAACATCCAATAATACCTTTACTGCAAATTTTTATTTGGACAGTTACGTAGTTTACATATTTCCAAATTACATGGGAACTACAGCTTTTCCAATTTTACTTCAGATAGATCAATTGTATTTCAGATAAATCATCTTGATTTCGGACAGCATAAATTGTATTTTAGAATCATGAATTGTATTTGAGAATGGATGAATTGTATTTTAGAAAGCATCAATTGTATTTCAGAAAAATCAATATAATTTCAAAAAGTTCAATTGTAAACAAATGAGGAAGCCTAGAATTTTTGACGGTGGTTTTGCAAGTGATCTCCAAACAGATATATACAATTCAAAAATGTGCTTTGGTAATTAAAAATATTACTCTTAGGTTTTTATTATAATAACTAAGTAAATCCCAATTAAAATAATCTATTCTAAGAATATAGCAGTATTATTAAAAGACAATTTCGGATTTCTTTAGCTAAATTGTTTGTTTTTAATAAAATTAATGCTTTCTGAAATACAATTTACGTTTCTCAATTACAATTGATGATTTCTGAAATTGATCTTTTCTGAAATACAACTGGAAAAAGTATAATCAACATGGAAAGAAAAATAGAAGTAAGATTCAATTTTTATTTGTATAATAACTGTAGATAATGATAGTCACATTATCAAATCGACTTTACTACTCAATTCAACAAATATAAAAACACAAAGATTAATAAACTCAAAACACTAATAGGTTACAATTCCAAACATATTTATATAATATCAGAGAATGATCAATTAAAATTAGTAACAAAGATTTACCTGAAGTTGTAATAGGTATATTAAGTTTAGGACCAACTTTTAGTTTTATCCCAAGAACATTACAAATACTCAATATTATAAAAGATCTAGACTCAATACCATAGATAATGACATTGGTAAAGGCATCATTAGAGCTCAACATAACATCATAACAAACATTATAAACAAATAGGATATTAACATTCATAAAAAATAAACAATAATCACTAATATATGCTGTTTTAAAAGCCACCAAAAACTGTTAATAAAAAAGATATAATAGTAGTTAGATCAGACAAAGGAAACAGCACAGTAATGATTATGATAAAAAATTTAGTGTTAGTTAATGATAACTAAGTTTATGATAAATTAAAATCCCACCCTGCAACAAAATATCAGAAAGAGAAATGTAAAATGACGAGTCTTCAAAATCCACAAAATTCGCAGACGTTTGAGACCAGTTATACCATGCTTACAAATTCATTATTCACATTCGAAATCAAAAACCCATATAAACTTTTTTAAATATGAAAGTATTTGTCAATCCCAGGTAATTATATCCTTTTATCATTAGATGTTAAATCTTCATTTAACAAAATACCACAAGATGTAGTTATATGCACATAGTTGATGAAGAATGGCCTAAACTTAACTTACAGGAACATTAATAAAAATTTAATGATAGATTATCAAAAAATGAAGAGGTTTAAAAAACCTTGAATCATCAAAGTTATGTCCTCATCTAAAATTTTTATTGTAAAATTTTATCCGTCAGTATTAGGTTTTATGTCCAATATACGAACTACCACAAGAACACCTCAGCCCATAAATACCATTCCTATCTGATGTCTTCCCTATCTATCTTCCTTACCAGTACTTTTTTATATAACTGTTGTTAGGGAAAGATTTCTTAAAATCTTGGTTAATAAAAATATTTTTTAATTTATAAGGGATGTTAAACATATTACATCATCCACGTATCTAGTATCTAGTCCAGAATTTGATGTTTGGTTCAATTGATAATTTTCTTTAAGGTCATTCATAAAAAGAACCGCTAAAAACGAAGAAAGGGCTTTATCCATAAATGTTTTTACCAACAAAAAGACGGAACAGCAATCTATCATCCCCAATATTAGTTATATTATTTTAATATCACATTACAAACTTATGACATCCTAATAATTACCCCTGAAATGAAGTTTTCATGGATGTTTTTAATAGTATACATAACCATGGTGCTAGTAATGTCCTTGTAGTTACAAAAGCATTGCATTAGGGTTGAGGACAACAGAATAATAGCAACTGTTTACCAAATTATTTCGACCACTTTCAATCTTATGACTATTAAATGTTAATATGTAATAGATCCTACTAAAAATTAATTAATTAATTAAAATGAAAAACTCACTTTTCTTATTTTAATATTAAATAATCCTATTTAATATTGACTAATACTCGCCTATAATTTTCATAAGCTTGAAAAAGGTCGCAATTCGACCGACACTAGTCGCAGAAATAAATTTGTAATTTTATTTTGTTGTCCTCAGGCCTAATCCACTGCCGTAGTATACATAACTAATTCCAATTTACAGTGAAAAAGGAAAATAATAAAAGTTTACCATTTTTAGAACCTCTGATAATTTAATTGATATAATTTGATAGAAAATCAATAAATGTCTAAATTACAAATCCTTTGACAATCTTCCCAAAAATTAGGTATGAGGTATGATAAAACTATTCAAACACAAAATAGTTGTTAAGTAAAATAAGTTCATTATTATACCAATTATGACTGACAAAATAAAAAAACAATTTTGAAAAAATATTAAACTAGCTCCTTATAACACCGTGATGGTCGAAAAATTATACACTGCCTTCAAAAAAAAAAAACAAACGAACTAATGTTATCAAATGTTCGTTCCCAAAATTATAACTTTAATTTCTCTGATATAGAAATTAGTGAAGTGATATACATCAAAATACATACTCTGATGAAGCCCACGTATTAGGGCGAAACGTTAGTGAATAAATTTTATCCGAAGAACCGGCTATTATTTAATATTATTAAATAAACCACTCGTACGCTAATAATTTTTAAATTTAGAAAATACTTTAGATAAATAATAATCTATTCAATTAGAGCTTATTTGGTAAGATTCGATTACATATTTTTTTAAGACACACTGTATATTACATATTAGGTGCTACGCCTAAGTTACAGATCTATTTCATTATCCGAAGTAAACCGATTTATAATCTGAAGTCACGATTCACGACATAAAAAGAAACAGTAATTTAATTTAAAATATCAATAAATTTTAAAATTTATTACCTCTCCAATTATTTAAGACATAATTCAAAGAGTTTGCGTAAAATTTGATCAAATTTAGCAATGATTGCTTTCCCTATTTATTTTTTAAGTGTAAAAGCTCGCTAGCAAAGTAGATAAATGTAACTCTCCTGTAAATCGAAAGGCTAATAAATCTTCGTTTATGCAATTCAGCTTTTCTTACTGAACATAGGGAATTTGCGCCTCTGATTTCTATCCAGTGGTTTGACAAGCGTCTCTGATAAGAATATGGGCGTTTTGCAGGAAACTTTTCGAAAGTTACAAATGTAAGCCAAGGAAATGCGTTTACAGGTGACTTAAATCCGGAAAGATATTTCAATTATTCAAACAGCACAATACAAAGTATGTATAACCTGTTCTTGTTTTACATTTAATTGCAACACGGAAATGCATCTACTTTCCATTTTTGAGAAAAATTCAGTTCACGTATCTTATTAATAATCCTAATATTTTACGGAATTAAAAAGGATTCGATGTTCAATACACGTATTTTCAATTCAATTTATCCTTGACCTCAAAAGGACTCGAGCGAGAACTATTTTAATTACAAAGCTTTACGCGCTGTGACGCAACGTTTGGTCGTATAATGAAAAATATTAACGAATCTTCGATGGTTTTTACGACATGAGCCGGAGTTTTATCGAAAAACCATAATTTTATGCTCCACCTACTTCACAGCATTAACTGTATATAAATTTAACTGCTATCTAATTTTAATTCAAAAAATAAATTTTAAATAAAAAGATTAAAATGTCAAATTTTGCTAAAACTATACACAAAATATTAGGAAATTTATGAATCGTGGTGACTAAATCACATAATGTTTTTATTTTATTAATATTATTAACATACTTATTACATTTTTTATGTATAAATCACAACATTCCACTTTGTAAATGAACTAATTTATGTATTAATAAATTCCTATTTAATTTACTTAATATTCAACTGCACAATCATAACTACCATTGTGTTATTTATAACGATTATTAGATTTCTCTTATTATTGTTTATCTCTTTTAATTAAAATTCTAGATGTCAACCGTACAATATAAAATTTTCTTAATTAAAGTTTTTGTAATTTATTACTGTCAATACCTACTTATTTATTATTGCGCAAATATTTACAAGCCCTTTTTCAGTTTATTGAAAAATTCTTGCAATTAGTTAGGCTCTGCGCATAGACAAGAGTGGCGGCGAGATGCGCGTCTTGAGTAGAGTTGTCGTAAACATACTTACGAGGTTTTGCTCGAGGTTTCCAAAACGATTTTGCATTTTTGGTGGTGTTTATGCTGCCGCATTTTTGCGAGCGCTCAGTATAGAGGTTTACCTCGAGGTGCACCTCTACCTAAAGAAACCAATGTATTTAAATGCAGGTGCGTATACTGGCGAGTTTTTGCAAGCGGCGAGCGTCGAGGTGAAGACTTTCTTTAGATAGAGGTAAACCTCTATGCTCACCTCACGCAAAAACGTGGCAGCATAAACACCGCCTTACAAATCCTCCACGCCTTTTAATAAATTATCTTTAAGATGATAGTCGGAAATTTTTTTCTAGAAAATAGTTTTCGCTAGTCAAAATTGATTTTACTGCAATTTTAAATGGAAATGTAACAAAAAAATGCTTGTTCGCATACAGAAAAGAGATTGAAGGAAGAAAAACCTAAATTTAACAAGAAATTAGAAAAATATGACAAGAATAAAACGTTAAATAAAATTACGA
Organism: Stenus bimaculatus; assembly: GCA_963971135.1. Classification (NCBI taxonomy): domain Eukaryota; kingdom Metazoa; phylum Arthropoda; class Insecta; order Coleoptera; family Staphylinidae; genus Stenus; species Stenus bimaculatus. Next base: position 22,046,469 of record OZ020180.1, read on the forward strand.
ACTTGAGTAAAGTTATTTTTGGATTTCAGTATCCTCATTTTTATGTCTTGCATGCCAAAAGCTGATTAAAATAAGGATGGAATAGACTCATACTGATAGAAAAGAAGTGAAATTTAAAAGACTTGAACAAAAAAGGTTGAATTGAACTCAACTTGGTTAAAAAGCTGAAGAAAATGGCCATTTTCAATAAAGAGTCGAAAAAATAAGGTAGAATAAAGAAGGCTGGTCTATTATAAATATTAATTTCATAATTAAAAAAAATACCAATGACTAATTTAATTAATTTATTGGTGATATTGCAGTAGGTATAGATTGAAAAAAAGAATGCAAAATTTATTAAATAACTAGGTTACCATGGAACACCGAAATAGTGTTAAGAGGATTGGGAGTCTAAGTAGAACCGCGCTCCGATAGTAAACGTATATTTTGAGGTTCTTCTTGAATTTGGGAAAGAAATCTTGACCCAAAGTACATCCCACATAATTAGGCTGAAAGTACCAATAAAAATCTTCATTTCTGTTATATTTTAAAATTTGTATCACCTAGACTACGAAGGTATTACCTGCTTTTACAGTTAAAATGCGCGTTCTAAATTTACGAAATATGCCTTGCAATTATTTCAAACTACAACCATATTTTGTAAATTACATCAAGTTTTATAATTGCATAGTGTATGTAATATATTAAAAAACTGTCGCACACAAGTCTTAAGGTGATAGGGAGTCATTTATTGAAAAACCGATGTTTTTATCTTTCCCGAATTTTTTTAAAGTGTTTCGAATTGGAAACAAAAAATATATTAAAATACCGAACTTAAGTAAGGTTTGTACTTTTATATACAATTTTTGTTTTTCATGTATCTAGATTTATATAAGCGTAGTTTTGCAAAAATAAAAATATAAATATAGAAGTTTTTCTTGCAAAATTACACAAATATAGTTATAGATACATAAATAACAAAAATTGCAAATGAATGTAAAATTTTTACTTTAGTTTGGTATTTCTTTATTTTGTTGACTTTCCAAATCAAAACACTTTAAAAAATTCATGAAAGATAAGTACGTCGTTTTTTTCAACATTTGACTCCCTATCACCTTAAGCAGAGGTTCCACTTTCATATGATATTCTCATTTTGTATATAGCTCAATAAATATTCGCGTAGTTTGAAATATAAAAACAGGGAAAAACCCATATAATTTTGTAGACACAATATCCTCTTAATGGTTAATGACATAATGACATACACAAAACACGTCGACCGAATATTTGTTAATATTATTTAGCATTCGGACATTATCTGGTTAGATCAGTTACTTTGAAAATATGTATTTTGGGCATACACCAAATTGTTGATATTCACCGATCACCGAACAGTGTTGACATTCATACAGCGTTCACAATTTCCCACTGTCCCCACTCTCCTCATTTTTTAAAATTTTTATAAGATGCAACTAAGATTTTTCCAATTTGTCTATAAAGTTCAACCTCTGGTTCCACGATGAAAAATTATAGTGTTTTCATTTTATAACTAATTACAAATAAATTCAAAGTAAGTTTTTCTTTAGCAAAGATGGATCATAATTTTCGAGGAATTAGAGGTAACAATGTGAGTTATCGCTGAATAACAATAAGGGTTAGGTTGTAAATAGAAATTCTAAAAAAAACTAAGAAAATTCCAAATTTTATCCAGATTATTTTAGGGCCTTATTCTTAAACTAAACCACACGATATCGAATGTTGCACAATACTTTTTTCATTATGTCCTTGTCATTTATATAAACAAATAAGAGTCTGTCCTAGTAACCTATGCGACACCATGGTCTCAAGAATAAGGCCCCTAGATACGGAGAAACATAGTATGTTAATCACCTGAAATATTTTAGGTATGAAACTAATTCCAACAACATTTTTGAACTAAACATTTAACATGATAATACACAGGTATTGATTATGTATTCTTCGTCATCGTCCACTTGCGTTATCAGCTCAACTTATCTGTAATATTGTGCATATTATTTTCTCTTAGAAGTTATAGATTAGACCAATATTGCATTTTAATATCTTGGGACTATGTTGCTTTCAGTTGAAAGGAATTAATATAAATTTTGTAAAACTTACGTTGTTTTGGAGGAAAAGTATCGTAACCAAAAAAAAGATGATATAATTGGTGATCGTTGGACACTGTCTTATAGTGTTGGGTATTCATGAGTATAAATGAAAGCGTGTTGGATTGATAAAAAGTAATAATAAAGATATTTTGGGGTGCTTTGGGTTTTAGTTTTATCTTCATAAAGTAGTAAAATTTTAATTTGAAATAGTCGCTGACGCAATCTTAAAGTTTCGGATCGGTCGTGAATTATGTCCTCACAGCTGCCGGGGCTCCAAACACAAAGATATCTTCACCGAGCTATTTAGCATAATACACGTATCAATGTTTAATTAACTTTTTGTGACGGCGACTTACGCCCACTTTGAGAAGAATTCAAGAGTACCACTATCTAGGTATAGAGTGCGTAGAGTTGTGCGCGCGCGCCATATCAATACATTCTGTAATAAAATGTCAAATGATTTAAAAGGTTTTGAACACGGTACAATAATAAAATGGACATGGGTTATAAATCATAGGCCAATAATATAATAGAAATAAACCACATATATTTATATTATATTATATTTTCGTGTGTTGTCGGTCGTAGATTACGGGGGCCCCCGTTTAATGATCCGTTTAAGTGCCGTTATAAAAATAAAAAGAGAAGAATGAAGAAAAATACGGATCATATCAGTTGTGTAAGCTTACAGAAAGTCGTTTCAAAAATGACTAAATTGTTTTCAGCTTTAAATCATTCTGTCAAAAATAAAAATGGCTCGTAAACATAATGGAAACTTTTTGTTTTTTTTCGTATTTTAGCCTATAATTAGGTTATAAAAGCGATTAATTAATGAGACTTTTTCAATCATTTACAAAAATTTATTTGAAACATTTTTATTTCACTTAGGCATTTGCTTTAAGTAAAAATTAAATTATCTTTTATAGCCTTGGAAATTTTTGCAAACTTGGTATAATATCCTAACAAGCTCTTTCAAGTTATTGAATCAAATTGCTCGTTGAAGAAAAACAGGTTTGGATTTTTATTTCTCCACATGTATATATAATAATGTTAAATTAATTGAATTTAATATACTTCACGTTTTCCCCTGCGTTCCTGAGCGTTGTAATTAGCTGTTTGTAAACGCGAATGGTTATTGCACGAGCTTGCAGTTTTCATTAATCTAATTCACCGCAAGAGGGCAAAGTTACACCTTCCTCACATAGGACAACCCCCCGTGCTCCACATAACCCAGTAATTATAACCACTAAATCACCGCCCTGTCATTTTTGTTTAATTAAACCGAATTCATCAGAAGTGCATTGCTTATCTACCATTCGTAAGAATGTTTGTAATAAAGAGATGAATGAACTCGAATGTTTAATGTACTTTTTAACGCCCAAAATAATTGGTTTTTTATAATCATGTAACTTTTATTTTTTAGTGTACGAAATTTAAAGTAATGAACCGTATTAAGATTAATAATATTTGTTGCTTATTTTTCATAATGGTTATGTACAGGTGTTTGCAATTTTATAAACAAGTGTGTGTTGTACACATATGGAACCTCACGTACGGTAATAATGGACATCCACTGACGAAGGTAATTTGCAGCTTTAACTTGAGATTGGATATTGCTGTCATTATCGATCAGTTTTTTCTAGATTATTAACTCAGCTGGCACATAAAGTTAATAAGTCTGTTGAGAGTAATGAGTTTCAAAACTGATTTTTGTATAAAAATGCTTTGTGGGAAAGTAGCAATTTAAACATTCCTCCCCAATAGTTCAATATAATTAAAAGATAACTTTTAAAGTAATTTTGAAAAAAAAATGGTAAAATTTGGCTCGTTTAAAATAAAAAATATGGTATCCTAATTCTGTACATACTTCTTGTAATTTCTTATAAACTAAAATTTATTTAAAAGATAAAGTCAAATTATTTGTCCAAATAAAAGAATACTATTTTTTGCACTTTTTAGCAGCCCATATTTCCAGTTTTATTCTATGTGTTATACCAGTTATTATCGTCGACACTATAGCAATCAAAACGTGATAAATTGGTTTATATAAATAACGAAAATCCTTATTGTGTCATGTAAGATGAACTATCCCACTTTTTTAAATTGCAGCTCCTGTCGAATTTAAAGCCATTCTAAAGATAATGAAAAAAGAAACATAACTATTCCTCAAAACCAAAAAACCATTATGTTGGTTTGTTAATAGTGGGTCTAATATTCGACAGTATTTACAAGAAACTTTAAACAGAGATGATTTCCTAGTTAGAAGTCAGGAAGTGTACCAAAATCTTCTTTTTACTACTGAATCAAATCTTCATCGTCCATCGCACATGCATAATACTGGCTTATAGACACATAGAGCATTTAAAACTGTTCCTACAATTTCTTATCAAATGTACACACTACAAGCAACATGAGAAATAGATCATTGTGTGCAATGTGAATATGTCCCTTAATCTTATCCGAATTTTGACTTGTGTGGATTAATATGTCGTGATTTTGATATGTCGGGATTATGATTATCGGGATTTTGATCGTCACCCATTAAGAAGATATTAAGAACTAAGTACCTAAGAATTTGTGTCACCTTTTCCTACCGGAAAAATCTTCTAAAATTTTACCTGATGGAGGAAAATAAATGAAATTTTTTACTTTATTGACTACTATTAATAATAATAATGATAACAATAGGTTGTATTAATCCAGCAGACATTAGGTCCAATTATAGGATACAATTAAATATATATACAGTGCGGTCATAAAGTAAATCCCCCCCTGCTAACTTTTGAACGGTTATGTTTTTGATTCTGAAAATTTGTCTACTGAGGAATCTAATTCCGAACTTTCTAATAAAGGTATTTTTGATTTTGTGGAACTTCCGGTTATACCGAAATTGGATGGCAACTTTCTTATTTTAAATGGAACACACAGTATATTCTTGCATTTTCGCGTTCTCCATAAAAATACCATTAAATTGACCTAGCATAGTGTGGTCTACGATTAATACTTTCGGAATTACGCCCATTTGAAAATCGCAGTTTTATGCAACTTCATTTACACCAGAATTTGGACCCAAGGGCCCCAACTTTCTTATTTTAAATGATTTCTTTTGCAATTAAGTTAATAACATTAAATTTAAACAACATTTTTATCCAAGAGATTTCCTGTAGATTTTATTACTGTCAAGACATGGAAGGTGGTTATGTTAATCAGCAAAATTAACGAACTTACTATTAAACATAATTTTGTTTAAATTTAATATTATTAACTTAATTGCAAAATATTTCATTTAAAATAAGTAAGTTGGGGCCCTTGGGTCCAAATTCTGGTGTAAATGAAGTTGCATAAAAATGCGATTTTCAAATGGGCGTAATTCCGAAAGTATTAATCGTAGATCACACTATGCTAGGTCAATTTAATGGTATTTTTATGGAGAACACGAATGTGCAAGAATATACTGGGTGTTCCATTTAAAATAAGAAAGTTGCCATCCACTTTCGGTATAACCGGAAGTTCCACAAAATCAAAAATACCTTTATTAGAAAGTTCGGAATTAGATTCCTCAGTAGACAAATTTTCAGAATCAAAAACATAACCGTTCAAAAGTTAGCAGGGGGGGGGGGGATTTACTTTATGACCGCACCCTATACCATTATTCAAGATTTAAAAAGAAAAATAATGTATAAATGTCTTGCAATATGGAAAATATAAACAAATAGAAGGAACACATAAATATGAAATTAATTAGGTATCTACATATGTTAAATTCTACCGTGACATTTTGCTTCATCCCTTCAAAATTGTTTAAGAAAATACCAACATATTGTCCAATGGAGTTGTAATTTTTGTATATTTTGTAGAGAAGTGAGTTAGCGTGTCAATGGGAATTTTGCTTCAAGACGTGGAACATGAAGATCAATTTGCTAAACATACCTGGGTCATCAATGATGTAATGCATAAGCTTATACAAGTATCATGTAGTAATAACCTTGTGTCTGGTTATCATTAAACTCATCTAGGATCGTAGCGTGGAATAGATTATAGAAAAATCTCGATACTCTATATGCATAAAGTAATAAAGGTATTTCAGGAGAAGCTCTTGAACCTTTTCTAGAAGTTTGATATGATGAAGTTGGTTGGGTGACTAATTAATAATCAAGTTTACTTTTAATGTAGGCATTAAAAGGTGTTTTTAATGTGTGAATTGAAGAGAAAAGTTTGGTATTTCTAATTATAAACCCCAACAGAAGAAGGCAGTTATTTAAGCTTTTCTATAGTCCCACCAAAATAATCATAAAAAATGATTCCCAGATTATTACAGGTAGAAAAAAATATTTTGAAGACTTCCTGTATTTGTTAAAAAATTAGAAGGTTTTTCAGGTATCAAAAGATGATAAAAATTATTAGATACTTAAACCTTTTAAATTTTTAAAAAAACAACATATCTTTTGGTTTGGAGCAATATGTTTTTCTTTTTTCATTCTCTTTAAGATGAGTCAAAAATCGATAGGGGCTGAAATTAAAAAAAGTAGGATACCGGAAAATCCTTCTATTTTTTAAGTAGACGAAAATATCTAAAAAAATTTCCTTTAATTATTACGGGCTTCTGGTTTGGAGGAATATGTTTCCTTTTATATTCCCTTTAAAATGAGTTAAATCTCGGTAGATGTTGCAATTTAAAAAAAGTGGGATAAAAGATGGGGAAGTTCCAAACAATATCAGAATGTACTTTATATGATACAGTGCTGTTAAATGGAGTTTTTTCGGACCATGTTTATAGATTTTTATTATAAATTAGAAAGATTTATGAGAATATATTTCTCTTGGTACTATAACTCTTCTTAATCAATGTAATCCTGAAATAAGTATGATTAATATTCCAGACAAGTGACTGCTTTTATTAAGCTCGTCCGCATTTTGACTACAAAAAGGACATAAAAAATTTAAGACCTATTTTCACTATGTATGGTCGCCCGCAAATCAACAAGCAACATGTAATTAGCAATTAGCACATTGTAACCTCAGTTGGCGGATAAAAGAAGAAGCTTATAATTAAACCAAGTTTACAGCAAGACGAAATCTCGTATGCTTCAATTGCAATTTAAAGGTTACTTAAAGCGCAACAAAGCAAATGTGTTAAGTACAAAATGCTTGCGTTAATCACGAATACATAATATCTTTATTACATCAAATAAATGTTGGCGAGGAAAGAAATTAATAATGCACATAAATTTTTACAATTATGGCAGGTAGTTTAATGGTTTAGTAAAAGGGATATTATATAAATATAATAAAGTTTAAAAGAACGGAGCGAACAGAAAACATAAAAATCCCATTTAAACCTCTTTAAACAAAACTATTGCTAGGAAAACAAAAGCTTGGGCTCCATCTTACGCACATAAAAACGACTCAAAACATTTTTTACGCTATATTTACTTTACGCAAACATTGATTTGGAATACATCTACCTGCATCGTCTTAAAAGCCACACAAACAATTTTAAATTTCCTTTTAGAACAATTTAAGCTATCAAAATACAAAACCTATCCTATATAAATTCATTTGATTTTGATTTAACTTTCCAGGAAAAAATTAGCTCAACTGTCAATATTATCGTTACTTGCACCGCGTAGCGATATAAACATTAAATACCCAGTTTAAATAAATACTAGCAACAATATACACACACACATATTGTACAGATTATTTATGTTTATGAGTTGTTTTTGTTGCTGCGTTTAAAAAGTTGTGAAAAATCATGAAATCGAGCATTACGGCTGCCACTATATCTCAAGTTTTACTTGACAGATATTCAATTTTCTTTCAGATTTGTAACCTAGATTAATTAAACTAAATCTGGGAAGAAGCATTTGTGTTGTAATTTTATGCAGAATTAATTATAAGCGACCAAAGTTAAGGTACTTTTGGATAATTATATTTTTTTATAGATTCTCCAATTTTTCCCCCTTCCCAAATTTAGTAGAACGACTCTAGAATCTAAAATAAAAAAAATTATACAAAAATATTGTTTGCACTAGCATATCTAGTGGCAGCCGTAAACTTCATCCTACTCCAGTAATCCCATATATTTTTTGTTATCAATTTAACAGCCAATATTTTATGATAATTGCATGTGCGGTTGTAATACTATATGTGCACCCACAAATGTTAAATTTTAAATATGAAATAATAACAAGAGTCGTATTTCTCGGACTATTTAACGAACGGATGTGGTTGAAAAATGGGAATAAAACTTATTTTGTTTTTTATGGTCAAAATCATTCCTTGATAGTTTACGTACGAATTTTAGTAGGAGAATATAGTGGGATGCAAATTTAAAAAAATACATTCTTGTATTTTACGATTTTACGCAATTTTATCTTTGTAATGTAGAAATCCTGCGCCCTAGATTTGAAAATTCTTTGCTTCTTGTATCTTGCAACGGCTAATTAGTGTTTAACGGTAATTAATATGTTTGTTTTGCATGCAATTAGCTTATTTTTGATTTATCTACTCCTGTCGCGTTGTTCGGTTTAAATGACACACAATCGTTTTTAATGTGGTTAATTAAACGCAAAAAAATATGGATTTGCATAATCCCCAAACGAACTGTTTACGTCTAGACAAGTCAACATGCAAATCTGCAATAGACAAAATTAATTGATTACTTTTAGCTAAAGTCGTTAACAAGATTTTTATCACGGGAGAATTGATTAATTTCTTATTGCTACTTTATGCGAGATTATATTTGTTATTAAGGTTATATTAAGATATAATTAATTAAATAATACAATGGACTGCTATTTCTTTGTTAGTTTTATATGGCTTAATTGTATCTAATTTATTAAATGTCCAGTGTATATCATTATAATACATTTGCTGGTATTTTCCGTTAATCGTATTTGTTAGATACCCATTTGAAAATTAAGTTCATTCTACTTTTTTACTATTTTCAATCTGTTTTAATGACATTTATGTATGGATCATTACTTTAAAGGAAGTTAATTTTCAAAATTAGTGTTATTAAGGTCCTATAAAATTAATGAAGTTAAACAACTTAAAGGTCACGTAATTAATTATATGTTAACTACAAACTATAAAATGCTATAAAAATAAAGTAATACCATGAATTCGAATAAGATACCGCAACTATGCAACCAAACTTACTATGTTGTGATTTTCGACTTGCTAAGATGGTGTACCTGTTAATTTTCATTCAAATTTAAATCTGATCTGTCACTTTAACCAAAGCGTCTCTCAGCTTTTTTTGATAGTTCGAGTTATTTCTCAGTGTATTGCGAATTTTATAAAAAAAACACTTATTTTCAAAACTAAAATTAGTGCAGTGAAAATTTGCGGCAGGTTTTTCACCCGAGTACAACGTATTCATTTCAGTGTAGCCAACTCTACCATGCAATGTCAACAGTATCAATCATTTGTGAAGACCGGGTATAAAGTTATTACTAAAAGTACATATTCGTATAATAGCATTCTAAAAAAATTAAATATTTCGTTCATGGATCTAAGGTTTTCAATATCACATATCAATATGGGTAGTCACTCCATAAATTCTAAAACAATTAGTAAGAGTGATAAATTTTAGGATAGAAAATCCCGCTTTCTGGAGCTTCGTTGGTAATAATCGGCAAATCACTGATAATTAATGCGAATTGCTAGAGGACGCACGAGTTTGGAAGGAAAAGTTATAAAAAAATCATGAAATCGAGCATTACGAAAGCAATAAGATCTCAAGTTTACTCTTTACTCAACTATATTTTCAATTATAAGATATATTATTTAGACTACCATAATATATCGTATATTTATTTACCTTCTACAACCTTACACTTACTTAATTACCTTTAGGTCAGCATATTATTTATGTATTTTTTTGAACTAGCGTATATGGTTGCTCCAGTAAACCACAATATTTGCCGTTTATTAAATTACTCTTAAAGTTGGCAGTAATAATATACAATTCCTCATTTTGCTTTTAATTTTCCTAGATTTTTATAGAATATTGTCAATTTTGACCTCACTCAGCACATATAAGAATAGTTAAATGCTAGCTAAAAGGCAATAAATAATATAAAACACTTTCACACACATAATTTTCTAAGGTATTATTTTAGCACGTAATTTAGTACTTACAGAATTACATACTAATTTTGATTAATAACTATTTTACCAAACGGTATTACTTCGTAAAAGTGTCAACACACAAGACTTTTTAGCACCTACATACATCGTCTTACAGTATTATTAAATCCATGTAATAATTTAAAGTATTAAAACAATACTCAAGTTGTTTTTATTAATATATTTAATGTATCTTGTTAATATAAAATTAATAGTGGTATAATAATGACATATTAAAAGCACATTAGCGGAAATCTAATGGCGTATAACACCATAAAATGTAAGTTATTGGAACATTTTAATGCATATAATGCATTTAGTTGAAGTCAACAGAATTCCAGTTCCAACAAATTTTATAATAACTTGAATAAACATAAACTTATTTCTTGTAAAACCATCTGATACCATATACCTACTTAGTATTTGAATAATAAGAATGTACCAAAATAATATAAATATTGTGTCTAATTTTAATTAAAACTATCAAAAAAAACTGCAAGGTTTTAAGAGACAAAAAAAAATAAAATGTTAATATAATTGAATATCAAGTGGATAACGGGGTCATATCGCAAAATAATTATTTAAAAAAAAATGATTTTAAAATTTTTTGTTGAAACTGTTTTTTTTTTAAATATAATTTTTGTTTTATTATTCTGTTGGGTACTGTAAAGTAGTTTTTTTTTCTCTTATATTTAAAAATTTAATAAAAACTACTTACTCCAATAAATAGCATTTTTGAAATATACCTATATAATATATTGAGTTTTAATTCCCATTCTGGCAACAAGATTAAGAGAAAACGATCCAATTATTGTTGACTTCTCTCAAACTTTAGTGGTATTTGAGTAGATTATTTTTGGATGCACTGGATATACACAAAAAAAGTTAGTTGTTTAACTTTGTGTCTTTTTTTAATTAATCATAGCATTTTTTGTGTTTATTTACACTTGATTGACACTGCATTTAAAACTATGGATAATTACAATATACAAATAAACTAACTAATCACACTCGATTCAAAACGTAAAATTTGAAAGGTGAAGGAGTTTAAACGTAAAACTCTCGTGGAAACAAACTCAACAATACAAAAAATATAAATTTATCCTGAGAAAATTACGATGTTATGATTTCCAATGTTTTCGGTAGCAATAAATGTTAATTGCTATTCTATGAAAGGGTGGAAAGGTCATAAATCATCTACATTATATAATATTGACATTATAATTAATTTTCCTTTATTTATCTCATCTAAATGATTTTGTGTGGTATCCTTTCTCGGCAAATTTTTCCTCGACTTTACAGAACACTTGCTTGACAGAATTTTTGGTCGATAGGACATTTGCTCGAACAAAATATGTGTATTTTAAAATGAATATTTATTTGGCTTATACAGACCTCGGGTTAGGTCAGGTTAGGTTAGATTAGGTTAGTTCAGAATTAACACTAATTATACTAGATGTAACAAATCCTGGCAATTAATTATTTAGGAACTTGAATAACGTAATATATCAATATATTTACTTAATATGATCATGTGCTATATTCAAGATATTTATTGATGATGATTCCTCTCTAGAAATTAGAAATGTTAATAATGATGTTCTTTTAATTGGTTTCGCAGATGATTTGGCCGCATTAGTTTTAGCTAAAGAGGAAGAGACATTAATTCAGAAAGTTAATGCTAATAACTAAGATAAACGCGATTTATGGCGTTTCGCTTCTGAAAATACAGAGGCAGATTTTTAGTCCCGGAGCCAATAATAGAAAAAAACTGTATTAAACAGAACCATAAGAAATTGCCAAAATCTTAATTTGTAGAACATGTACATCGGAAAAATTGATTCGCCAGATAAATTAGTTGGCTAGTGGTTACCAAATCTTCCAAAGATATTGTTTGGAAAATCTACAATTTTAAATCATCTTGCACCATCTGGCATTTGGTTTAAATTACTTAAACGAAAAAAAAACAACTGAAAATAGTCGTCAAACATTTTGGCTGGGTACAAATGACTCCAGAGCTGTTTGAGTTTGGAAGTGACATATTATACAAGAGCATCGATATTTCGGACTAAAAGGGGCAGTTATTTAGCTATCTAAATTGTATTGCGATCACATTACCTCATATTGTAGACGAAAATCTATGAAATTATCAAGTTGCCATTCGGTCCAAAATAATTATAAAAATGGTCAAAAAAGCGGCAAATCACACAACGTCAAAATACGAATTTTAGACTAATCTGTAAAGACTGTATCCGCCCAAAATGTATGGCGATAAGTTTCCGTTGGGATTTTTTTCTGTTTAAGTAATTTAAAGTAAATGCCAGATGGTGCTAAATGATTTAAAATTGTGGATTTTCCAAGCATTTTCTTCAGAAAATTTTAAAACCGCTAGCCAGCAAATTTGTCTGGCGAATCAATTTTTGCGATGTAGATGTTCTACAAATTAAGATTTTGGGGTTCGTAATGGTTCTGTTTAATTCACTTTTTTTCTATTATTGGTTCCCGGACTATATTAATAGGAAAGAAGTAAAATCAGTTTAGACGTAAATGGCACGAACATTTTACAAAAGATTTTATTAAATTAAATTTCGGGAAACACCTGGAATATGCTACAAAGTTAGCTGGAAATAAAATTAATGCTTTATCTAAAATAATGCCGAGATTAGGTGGGCCACGTAAAGGCTAGTTTTATGGGAGAACAATAATGAACACTTATGAACATACGTACTTTGCAAGATTATTAATTGACTAAAAAGAAAACATGGTCAAATTACATACATCCCATACACCAGTTTTTTAGTGGCCATGGTTGTTTTGAAGATTAACTAAATAAAATTGGTAAACAAGAATTTTCCCTTTGGTGGTGCTGTAATTTAGAAGACTATGCACACCATATTACGCTATCTGAGATCGCACATTAGAAGACAAGCGATTGAGTTAACATTGGGCAAAAAATATCTGTTAAAAATTTTATAGATTTAATGTTGAGTAGAAATGACAATTGGGAAGAGTTGCAAAACTTGCAAGACGATAATGTATTTTACAACTTAAATTTGTGGGGGTGTGTAATGGCATAATGGCAATAAAGTAATACCGAAAGGTGGTTCTGTTTTTATTAGGGAAATAAAAAAGGGATTTTAGCTGATAAAAGTCCGGTACTACCAAATGTATTAGAACATGAAATATATGGTGTCCATGATGAATCTTTTCATAAGTGCTAGTTACGTTCCCGTTGAACAAAAGTCCCGTCGAGAAAAAGTGTCCTTTCGAGTATAAATTGTTTTGTCGAGGAAATATCATGTGGAGCAAATGTCATGTCGAGCAAAAGATCTATAACGGTTTTGTGTTCTAGGTTACACGTAATGATTATTTTGGTTTTATTTCTAAATTAGAATTATTTGTGTTTCAAAATGGAATATTGAAAAATCTTGGTCTAATTTTATTATTACTACCATTAGAAGGTATTCAAGGAGGTAGAGTATAATTTATTATGTGAATAATGGAATAAGTTTAGATTTTTTGTTCCTATTTAGTATGCAGTCCTTCAATTTTGTTTTATGGTTGTTATTTTGAAGTGTCCAGAATATTTGGTGATGTTAATTCATTTCAGTTGGACAAAATACATTAGAGGTAATTTATGGAGGTATTTTAATCCAATTTATCTAAATGAAGCATCATCGTTCGATCGGTACCAAATACCGAGTACCTCTTTTGATAGGTTTCTAAGAAAATAATTTGCACTAAAATAAAATATTAGATATTGATCATGGTGTGGACATCGTTAGTGCAGTACGTGTATTTCGTATGCGCACGCTGTATACTAAATGAGCTAGTTAATTAGTTCTCGGGTCTCGCCGGAACGCGCACACATACACACATGCCAGCCAAAGCGTATTTGTAATTAATGGTTGCCTTTGTTTTGATTATACCTCGGACCCAAGACTAGAATATTGCTGATCAGCTTTTGATTGGTTTCTTAGCTCTTCCTCTCTCTCGCATCACCAGCTTTTAGTACCGCTGCAGGCGGACCCAACAAGGATAACGTTTCGTTCCGAAACAACGACGCCCTATATAAAAACTAATGAACGGATCGAAGACTATCCCCCTTTTTAATTTTATTTTTTATGGTCCGTTATTAATATTTTAACTCATTTTCACGAACTCAAATATTAAGAGCTGCCGTGGCGACGGAGGGAAACGCCGCGTTGGACTATAAATATACACATCGTTGCCATCACGTACTCCAATCGTAATTGAGGTAGATGTAATCGAAACCATAATTCTAATTTCGATTACACAAGTGATCGGTTGAGGTTTTTCTTTTCTTTTATTGCACCAACTATGACTTGCCTCCAAAAAAGTAATAACATTCTTTTTAAGATTAAAGCTCACTACAAAGAACAAAAGTAATTTACTTTTTTAAGATCACTATTCTTTATGTTTTATCTTGCACCTACAAATACAAATTTAAATAGGGAAAATTACTGAATTGCACTATAAAGCGCTGTAGTTCCTAAATTTATCAAGAAGCCAATATTTGGCTTACGGCATCGCACAATGGAAAAAAATTCCTAAAAACGTTGCCAAAAACCCTTCTTGTTTTTTGATTTCATTGAAAATTGATGTAAATATATTTTCGATGTCGCTGATTTAAAAAAAAAATTAAAAAAACAAAATGGCGTATCCAATATGGCCAACTTTTCTTTATTAAAATTTAGTTTATTTTAATGAAGAGCAATTTCCTAAACCGAAAATATAGTGGTTTAGTTCTGCAGTCATAAAAGCTAGTACGAACAACATTTTTGTATAATTTTTTTTGTAGATGATTTAGAAGTCATTTCTATAATTCCTGCCAGAAGGAAAAAAATTGGAGAATGGATGAAAAAAAATATATTGATCTAAAAGTACCTTAATTTTGGACCCCTCTAATTAATTTTGTACTAGGTTGCAGAAGGTAACTCTGTGGCAGAATGTAGCCTAATCAATTTAGATTATAAAATTATAAATCTAAAAAAAAATGAAAATCTAACGAGGGAAACTAATGCTGGATTTCATGATTTTTCACAATTTTTTCCCCAAACTCGCGCGCCCTCTAGAGATTTGCATTAATTATCAGTTGTTTGGTCATAATTTGCAAAGAAGCTTCAGAAAAGTGGGATGGATTTTCTATTCCTTGTTATTATCTCCAACGGAAAATTTATGGCGGGTGTCTAGGAAGATGCTCTTAAGAACGCGTCGAGGCTTTTGAAAAAGTTTTCTTGGAAAATATATCAAAACCAACGAAAATTTGATTCTGTTTGGTTTCTAGCAGTAATTCATAATGAAGAATGATAATTGTGATAAGATCGTTTGAAAATTTGATAAATTTCATGTTAATTAAGCTTGGAGGTTTAATATCGGTTGTTAAGCTCGATACATATATTTTTCCAAAAAAACACAATTTTCTGTATATAAAAACAAGTTCATTAAATTTACTGTAAATATCGTCACGTCTATACAAACACGAAAAAGATTAAAAAACATAAAAGACCTGTCAGCTTTTTATAAAGTTTTCAGTGTGTAATTAAATTGTCGCGGTCCTTTTTAGTTACAGGGAGCAAAAATCAAGGAAATTTTTTGATTTTACGAAAACTAATAATTTCGTGTTCCTATAGCGTTTCAGTTGTTGCCGAACGACAGGTTAACTACCGTGTTGTCACTCTACGTGTATATATGAGAATTTCAATTTATAAACGTTTAATTGGTGGAGTACAGAACATCTAAACAAGCTTCGAACAAAAAATACTGATTGGAATAATCGCAATTATTTCGAAAGGAGTTCTTATAAATAAATTCAGACCGGTATATTTAAAGAATACATCGAATTCTTTGGAATTATTTTATTAATATTTATACTGTATTTATTAAAATAATTGGGGGTTTTGGAATTTCAGGCAAGGTAATTCTCTTTTTTAGGAATTTTATTAAATACTTTATGCTGATCATATTATTATCTTCCTGCGGAGTTTTAGTCATCTTTATTATTATTTTGAGACAGGTTGGCCTTTTTGTAGCAGAAGCTTTAATAATTGATCTATTTTTCGTTTTCGGGTGCTGGGTGGCAATTTGGAGGCGTTTGTTTTGCCAAAATTATAATTAATTTCTACTCATTAACTGACGCCCTCGGATAAGGGGACGAGATTATTTTAATGGTCTGGTACCCAGTTAATAGCGTCCGGCCCTGAGGACAGTGCTAATACACCAATGACTAATCTCGTCGTCATATTTTATTTCGATAAGCTATAAATGTCGTTCGGATATTAAAATGTAATAAAGCGGCACAACGTTGCCATCATAAATCCGAAAGTATCTATGGGCACAACGCCATAACGTCCGCAATCCACGAGAATTTTGACACGAGAACTTCACTTCATCAACAGTTTTAAAAGTACAGTTTTAATAGTTGTGTTTGCATAATAGAAGAAACTAAACAGCACGATTTTATACCTCAACACTTAAATATCGTATTACTTCAAAATCTTGAAAGTTAGGTTATATTTTTTTATAATAATCATTTATTTTCCAGGAAACCACAAGGGTCCAATTACAGAAGAACATACAATAGATAATAAAGAAAGAAAAAATTACTATAATAATAAAAATAGGGCAAAGCACTATTAATAGTATATACAAACATTATAAAGATTTAAGAAAGCAAGTTACTCGTACCATTTTACATTAAAAAAAATAAAGAAAAAAAATAACAAATGGACACTAATGTAAAGTATGATCAATGTACAGATTCCAATAAGGCTGTCTTGAATTGGATAAGCTACAAATATCTGCGTTATGCGCTTGTTCATTGTAGAGTTTCATGGTTAGAGTTTCATGGTCTTATTTATAGGTGAGTGGTATTGCTCCTATGACATGAAAAAGTTCAAGAGTTACGTGAAGATACTCTGGGAATGTGAAATCTTAGTTCACTAATTAAACTGCAATCGTAAATTACATTATTTAGCAATTTATAAACCGTACATAGTGATAAAATCTTATGACTACACCTTTTCCAATTGATTTCAGAAAAGATTAATTCAATTTCAGAAATCATCAATTGAAATTCAGAATAATCAATTGTATTTCAGAATAATCAATTTAATTTCAAAAAGTATCATTTGTATTTCAGAATAGTCAATTGTATTTCAGAAAAGTTCAATTGCGTTTCAGAAAGGGTCCATTGTACTTCAGAAAAATCAATTTAATTTCAGAAAAGACCAATTGTAAAATGAGGAAGCCAAGAGTTTTTCGCGGTGGTTGTGCACGTGAACCACAACAGCACATACAATTCATCAAAAACGTGATTTGATAATTTAACATTACACCAGTAACAATATTAGGTTTAAGTCCATATTAACCAATATTAAAACCAATTGAAATAATCTGTTCTAAGATTAAAACAGTATTGTTAAAGTACAACTTTGGAATTCTCCTGATATGGCTCCTGTTATCAATTTAACTTCAGAAAGTATGGTTTGTATTTCAAATGTAATAATTGTATCACAAAAAGCATTATTTGTGTTTTATTCAAAATAAATTTAGCCGCAGAAATTTTGGATTACCTAAATACATTTTAGCCACCACTAACCATGTCTTCCTGAAGCCGCTAAACTTGATCGATTTTCGTGTAGTGTGCTGCACGAGTACAACCACCACCATCGTTGTATTCTTGGCTTCATCAATAATATTGTTTCTAGGTAAAACAACATTTGATCCATAATACCAGGAGCCATAACTGGAGAATTCTGAAGTAATCTTTTAACAATACTGCTTTAAGCTTAATATTGTTACTGATGTATGATAATTTGCCAAATCACATTTATAATGAATCATAATTTCTACTTAGTTTTATTAGAGTGAATTTTTCTTTCTTAACTTCTTTCTTATAGTTTCTTTCTCCTTAAGCAATCGAAATTTATTGTGATGAAACCAAGCAGGATATTTAGTGACTTTTTTATTACAGTTTCTAAAGAGTATATTTTTTGGTACTGGAATAAATTTGTGCAAATATTAGGTGGGGCATTTAAAAAGTGTATAACAAGGTTTGTTTCGCCCTTTTGTTCTCTTTTTCTAATTTCATTAAGTTCCTCTCTCTGTAGTGGCATATTATAATACCAAATTGGGAAAAAATATAGACATTTTTAACCATAACAAAACGCAGGCCTTCTAGTCTTTATATGTTTCTGTAATTTAATATGTGGTCTTTACATTAATTTTTGAGTTCTTAATGTAAGGATCAAGTAGCGCAATTATTTCGACCAAAAATTGGGGTTTTTAAGATTTTTGGAACAATGATCTTATGTGATATGTGATAATTTCAAAGGATTAAAAAAATAATTTCGAAAAATGAAGAAATATGAGATAGATGCTTTGGAGATCAAGCCATAGGTCTTAGTACTTTTGGAAAGCATAAAAATGCTTACTTCACTTAAATAAAAATATTATACCTATCACTCCTATAATAAATATGCGCCATATAAGGAAATTAATGTAATTTTGGAGATTTAAGTTTGGGATAAGGTAAAATAAAAAATTATGAACACTTTAAATTTTGGCAGAGTTGAAATCGTTTAGATATCCTATCACAGCGTGCTTGGACATAAAACCTTTTAAAGTTGAGTATTTATATCAGCAATAAAAATAAAAACTGGCGTTAATAATCATCAGCGACAATGGAATTACATATCTGTCAATAGCAATAAAGGAGCACAATTAAATTGTAAGTGACAATTAACAAGAAGATAAACAATGTGCGTCCAATAATAATGAGCTCTACCTTACAATTCCCAGTAATCTCACCTACTCTAAGACAGACGACATAAATTACTGCTAATTATAATAATGATTTTTGTCATAGTGCTCTGACAAGATATGTCGGTCGCAAAAAAAAGGAGCCACTTCTACTTTTCGCTTCACCGTGGGTGCTGGGCTCGATTGCGCAACTTTCAAGAGTGCACGCTTTATTATCATTATTATTATTGTTATTGCGCAAAGAATTGCTTTGCGTATTAATTAGGCACACAAAGTACGCCGCAATCTCACAAGCCAATAAAAATGATACATATATTATATTAATGTAAATTAAACCAAAGTTCAATATTGAGCTTTTCTTAGAAATAGTGAAAGGCGTTTAATTTTTTAAATTTAAAATTAATTTAAATACCGTGTTAACATATTACTTAACAGAAAAAACATTTCTTCATTATTATTGTTGTTTCAAAACTGTACCACCGAAAAATTTCCACTATTTAGTAATGGAACACGAAAAGTAAAGTAAGATATTTTTAATACGATCTAAAACATTTATTTATTATACAGGGTGTCCCGTTCGTGGTTCACCAAACGTCAAGGTTAGAAAGTAGAGCAAATTTTATCACGAAAAAACCATAAAAGTAGGGGTCTATCTTTTATGGTTTAAAAGTTATAGGGGTTCGAATTTGGCATCGCCCGTTTTGCCAGAAATCAGTAAATGATCAATAGCTGCTTAAAAACTTAGTAAAAAGATTATTAAAAAATATTATTTTAAAGCTGAAAGTATCCTCTTTCCATTGGTAACAATGATAAAAAACAAATTTATCAAGTATTAAAAAATATCGAAAATAAAAAAAAATCCAGGAAAAATTGTTTTTTTAGCAGTTTTTAAAGATTTTCTCCAAGATATGACCTATTAAGGGCGTGGTTTTTTTTTAATTTTCTAAAAATTCGGTATTTCTCTAGAAATTATGAAAAATTTTGAAACCCTAACTCTTTTTATGCACTCACTAGAGCCTTCTAAACTTACTCCTATGAGAATTGATTCTAAGCATAGTAAGTTACAATTGAGGTGCGCTCTGGCAAAAACGGGCGATACCAAATTCAAACCCCTGTAACTTTCAATCCATAAAAGATGGACCCCAACTTTTTTGGTTTTTTCGTGATAAATTTTGCTCTACTTTCTAACCTTGACGTTTGGTGAACCACCAACGAGACACCCTGTAGACCTACTTTGGTTTTTTGAAATGCAACAAAATCGAAGATGTTCTTATATAATCCAAGAAAATATTGGTGTTAAAAAACAATAGGGTAAAAAATTGACCACAACTCCAGCAGTAATCATGAATAAAAAAGAACACCACTTTTGTACAAAGACGTGATTTCAGTGGGTATCTTGATTACTTTTTACTTCACCCTTCATTTCTTGCCGCACGGATGAACTTGAGTTTGTTGCAAAGTCATTCATTCCTTCTCCGCATTCAATGTTTTAAAGCATGAATATTAAAAAAAAGTGTTTTCAATAAACCACCAACCATAAAATTATTAATTGAAATTGAAAAAACGTTTCGGGCTACTTGATCCTTCAATTTTTCAACGGAAATGACAAATTGTTTTTGTTTGTGTGAAAAATTTAATTATTTTTTTTGGAGTTGGCAGAGTTGGAATTTTGGGTTCAGAATAATAATTGAATAATAAAACGCTGAAATACCTCCTAATTTCTCAGGATGAAGGTATGAAACCTATCATTAGGAAACATTAAGGGATCTCAAATTTTCGGTATAAATATGTATCAATGTAAAACCTGGAACCACGTAGAGATGTAAGGTCATTGGTGTGTTCTCGCCTTATACTTAAGCCACCATTTTGTTCTTTAGGGGGGAGATAATTACCGTTTTTAAGTTTTGGTATGCTTGATACACTTCACCATTACCAAACACATTACCTAGTACTGTTGAAGTTGAGAAATAATTATTAGCATCACAAAGACAAAAAATCACATTAGCGTGCGAGCTTAGCAATAACGAAATTATTGATATCTTTCTTCAATTAATTTTGATTCAGAAATTATATGAAGAATTTATTTGTAGGTAAAACTTCGGGGAATTTTTGGGTAAATTTTTTCTTCATATTTATGGTATAAAAGTAAATTTTATGTTCGCTATTATATTTTTATAACATGTTTTTATTTTAATGTTACCATCGTCGGCTCAATTTCCTTAATTTACTCCGCGGAAATTTGGTGGCCATCATTATGGGCAATTTAGAACGGGTAGCATATGCAAAGCGCAATCTTGACGAAATTTCGATTAATTCCGACCACTTTCTGGTTGTAATAAGCAGGTACGGCGCCTTGGACATTATACGGGCCACATTAAACGAGATATGAATTCATAACTTGCTCATTACGTTTTTAACACAGGTTCATCTAATTTGAGATACCTGTGTGAATGCAAGAAAGTGAGATTTTTGGTGAATATTGGATTTTTTTTGCGCATACGCTTGGTTATTACCATAAGTAATGCTTTCAAATAATAACGACATTCAATTTTTTTGTAGGAATCCTTTGTTTATTATTAAGTGATTACCTACATTTAAAGTAGAAATGATTATAATAATGACAATAGCGGTAAATTGTTGTTACAGTAAATTACCATCAGGAGTTTTACAATTCTGCAAGCATTACTACCTATTGGTTATTATATGGTCATAAGTAAGATGAAATCATTTTAAAATTAATAATAGCACAATTATTTTTGTTAACTTTAATGTTGAAACCTGAGTGAAGGACAAAATAGCCATAAGAAATATGCTCATATAATTTAAAAATTAAAAATATTAGCACTAAAAATAAAGTAATAAAACTTCTATTAATAAATATATATAGAGCATAAATTAAAAACCGTTTCATTTCCTACTCCTACATATAAGAATATATTAACAAGTTTTAAAATAAAACAAATATTACAAAACTTAATAAAACTGTATTTCTTATAAATATGAATTTAATTATTATCAAAGGTAATTAATTATTGAAGTAAGATAAATACAAATTTTAATACCTAGAATTATAAGATTAATACGTTACGCAGAAATATCTAAAACTTGTTAAGGTGAAGTGGGGTAAGATCGTAAACGGGAATTTATTCTAATATTAAAAACCTACATTAAGTTGATATTAAACGACATTATAATATTTTTTAATAGGTTTATTTACAATCCTGTTGTTGTTTTATGCCCCACTTTCGGGGTAACTGCAGGGTTCTATTCAAATTAAATTAAACATGCAATTGTATGATCTCAAATAGAAACATGGGTATTTTTGTGATATTTTTGAAAATTTCGTTTGAAAATTGAAATATTAAAAAATATTTTTTTTCTTGTTTCGATGTTTATATAAACTACTAAAACTCATTCTTAATAATACCTAAATAAAATTGTAATTTGTAAAATTATTCGAGTTGTTTTTGAAATATTATTTTTTGAACTTTTTTAAGGCGATTAAGCCATAATTTAGCAAAATATAGTCTGTACTCATAGCTAAAGCTATTTATTCTCATGTTTGTTTTGAAGAGAAAACGATGTATTTAAAGTCGTAAAGGTTGGCTTGCAATCAATTTATTTGCTGTTCTTACAATTTTAGCTATGGGAGAATGGAATCCATAGTTATTAGCATGGTATTTCACCCTGAACGTGATTTGTGTTCTAGTGCTGGAAGCATGGGGACGAAAATAAAATTGTAATAAAATTAGCAATTCAGTACATTCAATCATATTGTGTATGAGTTGTAAAGGTAGGTACTATAAATCAAACCTACATCTTCTGATTCTTGACAATTGTTTTAAGTTTAATAATCTAATATCATTGTTTTAACCTTGACAAAATAAAAATATGGTATGACCCAAATGAAGAAAACGTCGTTTTTTGATAATCGCCTTTTTGTTTAAGATGGCCTAGAAATGTTGCAAGATTCACCTCTTTTACCAACGAATCGTTAATATACTACAATACTACTCCAATAATAAGATCCTCTGAGAAACCCTGTTTACATATACATAAATAGGACTCTACAAAGTGCAAGCATACTACCTACAATAGACCTACTAGATCCTACAAAAGAGAGAGTCTTTAGAGAAAAACCTAAAAAATCCTTACTTATACGAATAATAAAGAAATGTGCCCTTTTAAACTTAACGATTTATTTAAAAGCTCATAAAAATGAGGTGTTGATTGTTCTATACTATACAGGGAAATGATTATTTCGATGCTCATTATTGGCGGTCATAAGAAATAAAAAAGTTGAGTAAAGCTTGGAATCTAGAAATACAAAAAAAAATTATTGACGTCGTTTAACTCAGAACAGTCAACTTCAAAATAGCTCAAATCTTCTAAATTTTCAAAAATTTTAAAACTGTAAGAAGTACTTTTTATGGCTACAAAAAGTTCTTTTACTTCGAATAAAACATGCTATTTTTTCTTCAAATGTCGAAATTTTTAAAATAGTAATATAATAAATAATTTTAAAATTTTACATTTAATTTACATACAACATACAATACAATGTTAGTGTATATTGGGTTTTATTCCTTGTCAGTGCAAAGTAGTAATTTCTACTCCTAGGCAGTACAAGGTGACCATAGAATCAATGAACAGAAAAAGTGACATTTTAAAGGCTGTCAAACGTCACAGAACACTGTACTTTAATGACGTTAGAAGAAAAAGTAATTTTTGCGACTCTTTATAAACAAACAAATTAATATATTTACATAATATTACACCAATATTTTTACATAAGAAAATAATAACATTACTAAGTAAGCAAGTAAAAATTTCATGGGTTCGGCGTTCCTCACTTTCGAACTACATCAAGTTCGAATTTCATAGAGATTGAATAATATGAGATTATTAAATGGGTTCGAACAAAGTTTATTATTTTAAAATTCGAGTTTGATTTCGGTTAACAGTCATATCCATCGCTCTAAAAGTACTTTTGCCTCTTCTGTAAAATTTGACAATGTAGACCGATACCTTTTGCCAAAAAATATTGATAAGTTTCCTGAAACTTGGGCAATAAAATTCCATTAATTTAAACGTAAGATCATTAAATTACTCAATTTATTAAACTTTGTTTAAAAATCTTAGTACTTTTGGGATAAACTAATATTTTTATTTTAAAGGATTTCAAAGAATTTTTGTATATAAAGTGGTCATATCCAAAGGTACACTGTAACATACTCAACATGTTCAAAATTGCCAAAATTAGAATTTCTTATTTTTATTTATTTTTTTAATTTTCTATTTAGTTCATTTTTTGATTTTTCTTATTATACCCAGTAAAACATAAACAAAAGCAACTGCACACGATAATTTAAAATTCAAATAACTTCTTATTTAAAGACTTTCTTCTATTTTGGTTCGTTACTGACGCACTGACAACGGTGCCAAATACTATCAGTGCGTTACTGAGTAGTAATTTTTTTTTTCGAAGTTGGTAGCACTGAAGTTTATTGATTTTAAAGTGGCAGTTGCCAAGCGATTTACAGGTTATTTGATGAATTGACAAAACTGACATTAGAGTTGCCAACTACAATTTACTAAAAGGACCTTATCGTTTTCCTATGTGTTTTTGGGCAAACATGAAAAATAAGTAAAACCTACAAAAATTAACTAAAATACCCGCAATATTAATAATATTTCCAATTTCTTCAATAAATATGAATTATAAATGCAATATGAGATTTTACATTATTTAAAAAAATATTTATTAACACGACAACAGCGGATTTTAAAATTCAAATTTTGACAAGTACTGTCAGATAAATTTTAATTACCTTTCATTTACGTTTAAACTGAAAGCAAATGACAGTTAAAACTAATAGGGTGTTTTCCTTGTGGAACCTATGTTAATTATCGAATACAATCGCCAAAAGGATTAACCTGATGGTAGATACAAATGACCATTATTATAAGGCACTTTAGAACAATGGTTACTGTTACAAACAAGAAGTAATGCCTGGGCTAACAAATTCGTACGCGCTTTACAAAGGTATCTGGCGACTGACTCACTGTGACTCACACTGGATTGTAATGTTTCCCACATTGGGTGTTATTGTCATGCGCACACATTGCTTGCGTTCGTACGTTTACTTATAAAAAACAGCTAAAATCGGCGCGTACACATAAAAAGAAATACGGTACGCGCTCATGTTACATACTGGAATGAAACATTCTAGCAAAGGAGAAAGAACTTGCCGAATGTCGTAAATAGTATCTTGCCTACTTGATAGGAGGTGCTTAGAAGTGCCAGAGGGTGTGTCCTACAAAAATAGAAGGAATTTACAAGCCCTTTGCCGCCACCGAGATCCCTTATCAGTTCTACTTTTTACTAATAAATATTCTGCATTTAATTTGGACGTTTCATTTGAGAGGTAATAATTTCAATGTTGCCTGATTGTGCAATAAAGTCTTACGATAACCTGTAAAAGATATTTTATTTTTAATTGACGCCGTAATATTACAAATCTTATTACAACTATTAAAACTATAGCCATTGAATTTACAGTAAAAGTTTCACAGCTCCAGGGAACTGGAAAAGTCATTTTTTATCAAATATTTTAAAAATTGCAAAAAAACGACAACTGTGTATAAATTTTTTAATTGTAAAAAATATATTCTTAAATTATAAGTTTATTTGAAAAAAATAAATACTTAAAAATTAATTTCTAATCAAGTCATAACAAATATGTACTTAATTGTATAATTTTTATACTATTAAAGTCAATAAATCATAGTAAATAAATGGCATAGGCAACCAAACTACTTTGTTTGTTAGAAACACCGACGAAAACACCAGCATTGTTGTCTAATTGTGCAAAAATTAATTAATTTCAATTGCGTTTTTTGGCAAAAGCGGTCTCCTAAAGAGCGAAATATTTTACACTATTGTATATTTATTTCTTATTTATATGTGGGATAAGTTTCATTCTTGTACAAAATGCTCCCAAAACCCGATAAGGTCCTTTAAAACTATTGGGAATTTCGACTTGGGATACGCCCTCTGGGAGTTATTTGCTGAAGCTAGAAAAGGTCTACCTTGACATAACCTGTTTTTGTAAAGTTTCCTTGGGTTTATTATTACTATATTAATATAATAATATTTTTTACAGGCTGTAATTTATTACTTACCCCAAAACAATGTACTTAAGGGGTTAGGCCACTCTAGGATTTTAAAAATATTGCAATTTTAAAACAGCCACGGATCAACTTAAAATCGGTTAGAAAAGAAGTATAGGAGGAGGATATTAATGTGGAAGGCCAGTTGTATGGTACAGGCATCGCAGATTGAAGGTAGGTACATAAAAAAAAACTTTGAAAGCGTTTTTTTCGAAACAACATTTTTCAAATCGGCCGGACTCCTAACTCATCAATTCTTTACCTATTGACTTCAAAATTTAACTGTGTATATTCAAAATTACATTCTCTATAGAAGTACCTAGGATTCTTTTATTATATTGAATAGATCTTTTGTTATAGGTAATTTTATAGCGATTTTTCATGGCATTTTTTTCTTTTTTACTTCAGAGGGGCGCCGTTTTTGCAAAAATCAATATATTAAAAAAATCCTACGTACTTATATAGAGAATGTAATTTTGAATAAACAGTTAAATTTTAAAGTCAATAGGTCAAGAATTGTATAAGTTAGGAGTCCGGCCAATTTGAGAAATATGGTTTCGAAAAAAATGCTTTCAAAGTTTTTTTTATGTACCTACCTTCATCTTCCGATGCCTCTACCAAACAATTGGCTTTCCACATTAATATCCTGCTCCTGAGCTTCTTTTCTAACCGATTTTAAGTTGATCCGTGCCTGTTTTAAATTTTTTTTTTATCCTAGAGTGGCCTAACCCCTTAAGCAATTGTGCAAGTAAGAAAGAACACACACTGGTCAATAAAAGATAAACACAATTTTTAAATACAAAAAACTTGATCCATACAGAGCCGCAGTTACTAAAACCAATAAAAATTAAATCGGCGCAAAAATCTTTTATTACTTTTTCCTCCATGTTTTTTTCAAATTTACGTCAAAATAGCGCCATCTATCCGTAGTAGAAATTCCCAATAGTATTTTATTTTAAATATAATAGATAAAAAGGTGCAAAATAGAAAAAAATAGTATAAAAAACTCGTTTCATAAGTCGCATATTGTAGCACGCGTTCAATTTTAATGAACAAGTGCTACTATCGTTTTTTAATATACTATTATATACAAAATATTTTGCGACTTATTTTATTGAGTTTTGTCAAAAATGAAAAATCAACGTAAAAATCACCCTGTATATAATTTTACCTAATTTTAACCAAACATATTCTGTATACAATTGTTAGTTATGAAACCAAAGATCAATTAACAAAAGGGTATTTTTTTACAAATTCAGATTCAACTCTTTCTGTTATTTCAGTATTGAAATATTTATGTAGGGATGCTCTATGTCCTAAGTGGTCTAAATTAGTGAAAATTTTGCCAGAATGTTTTTTTAAATTAAAATTTTCCTATCTCAATCTCAAAGAATCTTTTCTGTTCTCCAGCTCTGTACTAATTTTATTTATATTTACATTCTTATGCCTTATGATGAAATTAAGTTCGATTGCATGATTTTTTTAATTTTTGGTTTAGCTATTCTAGTTAGGGCCGGCTTATTCACCTCTCAGTATTTTCAGTAGTTATTTACATGTAATAGTAATCAGTAATCAAAATACTTGGAAATCTAAATTTACTGAAAGATTGTCGTTATTGATAGATCATTATACAGGGTGTCTCACTTTTTTAATGTAAAAAATGTTTTTGATAGTAAATGTCATTCTGTTTCTTATTTTATAGGGTTTCACTGTGCCAAATTATTTTTTTGAACATTATTGGCTGTTTTTAAACTAACTGAACCACGACAAAATCCAAAGCACACTTGATTTAAATAAAAAAATCAAAATAAAATGAAATTTATACAGGAAATTCGGTATTCCATGAAATTAAAATTTTAAAATTGCTGTAACTTTTCAAGGAGTCGAAATAATATATTAGTTCATAGATTTTTTTGCTCCGAGTGACATTTATCTAAAAAAATTATTTTCCTGAAAAAAAAAGTATATTATACAAGGTATCCTAGAATTCGCGCATAATTTATTGGGGACCATTCAGGGATACCTGGAAAAGTAGGTAAAAAATTCTCTTGGTCAATTAACCGAGATATGAAGAGACAAAGTTGGGAATTTGACATCTTTCTTATTATGAATTTGGAAAAATCGCTTCTTGTCTTGTAAAGGTTGGCTTCTTTTTATTTGTTTAGAAATAAATAAAACTTGTTTTAAATAGTAAGAAAGATAAGGTAACATCGAAGAAATTGTACAGTATAGTTTGATGGATTTTAGAAGTAACTACGATGTGAATTTCAATTTTATAAACGAATTTGTAAAAATAGTTTTTTGTGCGAAATAAAAAATTGCGTTTTTTTGGTATCAAAACTAGCAAGAGATTAAAATTAATATTTAGTATAGTCAAGATATAATTAAATAATGTTTTAAGATTATTTAGACATATAATTTATATTCGACTTCCTTATTTTTGATGTAAAAATGAAATTATAAGATTATTAATGATAAAATTATTATTCGTGGGTTGCTTTATATTTCATTTTATAACATAAACGCCTTTCTTAATTAAGGATCTGCAGAAACGTGATTTTTTATTAATTGATGGCTGTGGCGTAGAATACTTGGCAATTATTTTAATTCTCACATGTTATAGTTTTACGCTTTGCTGTAATATTTTGTGTTCAATTTACCAAATAATCAGTACAAGCATGTACAATTTAATTACATCTATTATAAATAATGAAATTCCCAACATAGCAGAACGTTCATTGAGCACAAAAACGACGAATAATTAGCGGCTAGTCTCACCTCACTCTATGCGTTCAAACAATTAATTTATCGACGCGAGAAGTTTAATTAACACTTAAATTATAACAACTACTTGAATTTTAATAAGAATTTATAAATTTTTATAAAATTTTAATTTACTTTATTTTTATTATTATAGCATAGTTACGCAGGAGTTTAATTAAATATCTTGAAAATTGTTGGTAGTCATTGTAAGTTAGTCGACCGCCTGGCAATCAGCGGCATCTTTCAGTCCTGAGAAAAATGCCTCCGTCTTTTTTTGCGGGTATTCACCCCAAAAACGTAAATGGAATATCAACAAGACAGGTCGTACGATATATACGGCAAAACAAATCTTCAGCCTTTCCGCGTCTTTTCACTGAGGCAGATTTATTTCGCGAGATACATATCTTCCGAACACAGCGGGCCATTTGCGGGTTATAGGGCTTCCTCTCTTTTCCTAATTTACTGATTTAATGATAATGATTGAAATTATAGGGAGGCGTCTTTTAATTGGAAGCGCTTTACTGTAAATCATGCGAAAATCGATGACTACCATTTTATAGATACGATCTTGATGCGAGTCGGCGTTTCAGGATAGTTTCAATGTTTAGATATTTTAGCTGAGTATCTAACCGTTTAGTGCTCCAGCGCTTGCATTGATATGTCAATTATAACGAACCTGTTCGATTGACCTAGCGAAGAAGCAACTTATAATACTCTTGCTTGCAACTTTAAACTACACACAGCTCTACTTTTAATGAGATTCCATTCCTCACTCTTCTTTTCCTTCGTTCCCATCAATTCCAAAAACTTGTTCATAGAATATTTACAAAAATCCACTCGTTATCTTTTGCAGTGAATTTTTGAAAGGTCAAGTTGGGTAGTAATTAAATTTATTTTGAATTAAAGATGACTTGTACTTTAGGAGGAAAATACGAAATGTAACAAGTTTTTAACACATACTCATAATCGTTCGTGTGTGGTTATAATTACGGCATAATCCGACGCGGATGACTAGCCGCCTCCCGAAATTCCATCCATGGAGCTCTACACTCTACACACAATCGCTGTCTGCGTGTTTTGATATCCTCCCTCAGGGCACCGACTATAATCTAGCTACCGATATTATAGCTACTGCTATTACCCCGAAATAAAAATATACAATTATAGATAGCTCGTCTCGATAATAAAATTAGTGTCTTTGTTGTGTCGATTTTACACTTAAATATACCTTCCATGTTTACCTGCATACTTTTTTAGCCAATTTTTACCAAAATTTGCACAAAAACACGCAAATTAGGGAAAACAAAACAATGAAATAATTGCAAGATAACTAATTTAAAAATTCCACCGAATGATATTTATAATTCACAAATTGATTCCTAATTTTAAAAAAATCCTTGATTTTTCTATTTCCTGTTATCTAAACATATAATCATAGGTTTAAAAACTCGTTTTAAAAATTTAACAATTTTCATTTAATAATTACTTATATATTGTTCAATTATTTATTATGTCCGTTGCAATTAGGCATTCAATTAAAATAAAATTACATGCTTAATTATTATATTAATAATGATAATGCACTCCTATCAGTTCTCACAGCATTAAAATAGTCCTAGACCTGGATAAGAGCGAGCAAGAAATTGCTTTATACTTTAATTAATACAGGCACTTACGTCAAATTAGGCAATTAAATAATCAGCAAGGTGTTATAGTTTACATACCGGTACTGTTAATTTTTCGCATGCATCAAAAAAGTTAGAACCTCATTGAAAATCTATTCTATAAGCGTGTAAGTGTGAGACTTGTGGAAAATAGATTGTGCCAGTCATAAAGTATAATTGGATACATTTCAAATCTCAACGATTTTTACAGAGAATTTTTAAAAAAGTTTGTGTATATCCACGGTACCTAGTTAAAGAAATAATTGCAATAACTTTATTAAGTGTAATTAGAGGTAGAGGTAATCAAGTAAATTTCTTATTTCTTAAAAATTATGACATTTTAATTAAATTATTATAAAGCTTGTATTATATTTAAAAGGTTATACTCCTATTAAACATTACATAAAAGCAATTAATATTTTTTTCTACACCAAAAAAGCATGGATTTTATTATTTTTATATACCTAAAAATAAATCACTTAGATCAGGTTGCCCAGTTCAAACGACACTTACAGGCAGATTCTGGTCAAAATTAAAGATCTTTAATTAGACACAAATAATGTAACCATGGAAATTGTTCATTACAACCCATATAACAAATTTAAATTTAAAGGCCTTTAAACTTAAATGATTTGACCAAAATCTGGGTATTAATATAAAAAATTGACAGATTTTCCTTTATATTTCTATAATTTTTTAGTTTAAATGTGACATTAACTTACGCTTCCACTGTGCAACCGGACCTAAGAAATTTAAAAAAAATTAAGATCGTAAACGGATTGAACTTATTCTAAAACAACTAAAATTCTAATAGCATATACAGGGTGGTCACTCTTACTGTGCACACCATTGGGATCTTGTGAACCTAAAGAGTTACAAAGTTGCTTAAATTAGAAAAAAGTTGCCCCTTTTCAAACTCCTTTAGAATCTATATAGAAATCCGAGATATCTTGCTCTAGTCCTGAAATATCATGAAAAATCTGAAATTTCGCATTTTCGTTTTCCTTCCATATTTTTGTAATCGCTTAACTTTTTCGATTGCAATTTGGCAGTTTTACATAATTTGACATTCTCTATGGATTGGTCTTAAGAAGAAAATTTTAGGTTAACTAGATTTCATTTATTTTAAGCCAACTTTTGATTTTCTTATGGGCGCGATATTTGATTTTTATACCATTGGATAGAGAAAAAAATATACAATTTAAATAATGTAACACACATTCTTTTACTTTGATTAAAAAAAAATTAAAAAAATATAAAATTTTTATGTATAAAATCAAGTTGGCATAAAATAAACATCTGTTTATTTTTAAATAAAATAATAAAATAATTCTTTTGTTATTTTATGCCAACTTGATTTTGTAAATAAAAATTTAATATTTTATTTTTCAATTTTTTTTAATTAAAGTAAAAGAACCATGTGTGTTACATCAATTAAATTGTATTTTTTTTTCTCTATCCAATGGTATAAAAATCAAATGTGATGTGATCATAACTATAGTTTTTTTATTTGACACTACCTCACTTCCGCCATTTTTTTTTCATCTAGAGCGCTCTATATTGGTAGCTGTAATTCCCAATAGCCTGATTAAAATGGTTCATGAGCATGATTAACTCTAATATTACTAGGTTTTATAGTTTGTTTAAAAAACGCTTAAGTTCATCAAGCTGATTAAAAAGTTCATCAAGCTGCTTCAATCACTTCCCCTTAAAATATTTCTTTTAGCAAGGGAGTGTGAAGTTAGCTATAAGCATAGACAAGACATTTTTCATTTTTAGTTTTTATTATATTTAACTTTAGTTCCTCGTTTGTTCCTCATACTTCTTCATAAAAATTAAAAAAAAAACTAAACTGAGGGACCTAAATTTGTTTCCACTATAACTTCTTTAATATAGATTTTTTTATGAAGTACTATACGGCACAAACTAGGCACTAAAGTTAAAAATAAAAAAATTTAAAATTAAACAAATTAGGAAGTGGAAAATTAGCAATAAAACTTTTAATTCATATATTGCTGATTTTTGTAATAGAAGCACCAAAAGCCGCAGAAAATTTATAAAATTCTGCTTCATGTTTACCTACCTATTTTTGGCAAACTGGTGCAATTTTGTTTTATAAAATTTATCAAGGTTGGTTATTAAGCATTTTCTCACTGATGAGCTACTGTGTATCAATATCAAAATTTCTAAATAAATAAAAATATTCCTATTTAATAAAATAAACTCCAATGATTAAGGAAAACTAAAAAGGAGTATAAATTTAAAATTGTGCTCTCCAAAAGCACTATAAAAAAGTTGATCAAATTCTTTTGTTAAAAATTCAAGGGATGATTCCCTGTTATTAAAATGTATACCTTTGGTGGTTTTTCGAAAATGGCTTCGTTTATATCATTCACTACGATAAGGATTTTTAAGAAGCCCAAATGTAACAATCTTCTGATACCTTCGAATTAGCGGTCCAATCAATTAAAATCATCCATACCAACTGATGGTTTTCATTAAAAAAAAATCCAGTAAATTGTATGTGAATTAAAAGTTTTCTAAATCCTCTACGGATTTTTTGCAAAATGACCCAAGGAAGTACCACTTGAATTTTCAATATATTATGTTTGGGTCCAGCTTAAAATCCCAACGATCATAATCATATCAAAATCCCGACAAACTATCCACATGTCAAGGCTTTTGATGGACTTAAGCCACATGTCTCACATCCTACATGAATCCCATGGAAAAATAAGGCGTCATTTTAGAAATGGTACTGCATTTCGAAACAAAGCAACAGTGGAAAGAGATCAAAGAATCATGACAGTTGTACGCAAATGAGGAACTTCGACATCATTAAATTACCTTTCCTTTAGTTTAATGTAAATTGGGATCCCATGTAACTAAATAAAGAAGTATATTGTAGAATCGTTTCGTTTCTTTTCCATATTATGGGTTGATCCAATAATCCTTATCCAGTTTTTGACTTTTCGGGGTGCTGATATGTCGAGATTTTGATCTTCGCAATTTTGATCAGCACCCATTAGGTTTAAGTAACACCCTCTATAGTATCTAGGTTACAGGTTTCAAATAGTGAAAAATGCTTGGTTTTTGAAATCTATTCAGATCAAGTATTTTTAGAAAATTAAATCTAGATATATGTTTATAAAATGATTTTCCTCTAGTATTTCAATTAAAATTATACCACAATATAAATATTCTATCATCTTTTCTAAGAAAAATTGAAGGTATTACAAAAGCGAATTTGATAAATAACGTAAAATGAGCTTATTTCTTGAATGTGTGCATTTATGTAATAATACACTGAAAATATGGGCATAATCAACATTTAGATATTAAAAAATTTAACTTTCCCTTTTAGGTAGGAACTGTGGTGGAAAATAGTTATTGAATTATGAAAGAAACCAATTTATTTGCAATGTATTATAATAAGACTATAAGTATGGTTAAAGTGGTTTGGTGGTCGTGTACAGGAAACAGAAGAGATGATATTTAGCAGATAACTATCTCCAACCATAGTTGTGGCTCTACCCAGTCGATATAAACAATATAGTACTGTTATGCAGTGTGAGCGCTTGTAGATGTAGGCGTTTTAGGATGCAGCGCACTGTCATCACGGAGCTTATTCATTCGTGGTAAAAATCTTGCCATCACCTTTGTATTTCAAATAAAGAGAATAAATAAAATATAATTATTTATGAAGTTTATTTGATTTATTTTTCACTAGTATTTGAGCCAAATAACCACAATACCAGAGGAAGGATAAAAAATTTAGATAGTAAATAGTAGTTACTTTTTGTACAATTTGGATTTTTAATAGAATGTTGGATGTAATTTAATAAAAAGTGAAGTTCTTTTAGTTAAAATTGTAGCCCATAAAGTAAAAACTAACAATAAATATAAAAAACAATTAAAGTCTTAAGTTTCCCAAATATTCTAATGAAGTATTTAATTTCTTGTCAAGTTACTTTATGAAGGTCCGAACCCGACCATATTTTATAAGTTGCTTAAATTGAATTAAAAGCAGATTTGTTTCCTTTTACTAATTTCAATCGCTTCGTAGGAATTCATGTTTTTCAACGGAACGATAAATAACGATTAATGTATTCATCCAAAGATGCATTTGTGAATGTATGTTTAAATAAATATATAAATAATATCCTGTATTACATAGGTGACAATCGCCAAGGCTCGTACCGGGTGAGTATTACTGGGGCCCAATTATTTATTGTAAATTTATGTTAATATCCGTCCTAAAATTATAAATCACGACGGAATCTTCATCGTAGCGTTGTTCATGTTGTAATTGCGCCTTTTATTATGTTCCTAACACGCGTGCTATTGGGTGGGCCCATATTAATAATACCAAGGGGAAGAGGTCCCCGTGGAAAATATATTCATTACCCAATGCTCCCGGCTTTTAGATCTTAAATCGTTTCATTATTAATTAAGATATTTTAGTTTTCAATTACACTCTATTCGTTGTGCTTCGTGAAATATACAAGCAATACTGTTAATTTGATTTTCCTTCAAACATTTAAGTCATTAAAACCTAATAATTCATTTATCCTAGTTAACCTAATTAACCTTACTTACTTATTTCTATGCAAAACTGGAAGTTCTTAGAAGAAATACATGTAAGGTTTCTCCTAGGCCATCAACACGGATCCGAATCAGATCGACATCAAGAACTGAAGTTACCAAAAAGAGAATTTCCAAGGACTTCAATAACTCCAGAATATTGGGATGACAAGTATGAAAGCTCTACTAATAACCCCGACAATTATCTCCCAAGTACAAATTCAAACACAAGGGATCAAAAGATAGCCCAATAGAATCTGGCATATTGCCATTCAGATTAGGAAAACCTAGGTTAGTTACCTCTAGGCATACATTCCTACATTATATTGATTTAAGTTTAGTTCAGAAGAAAGTATATCTCAGATACTTCAATAAAATTAGATGACCTAAATCCAAATGTGGCTGATTTAATGCTTATGGCAAAGTCAAGTTATTTGACACTCGATAACGATGACGGCATATTTTAAGAACAAAGTATAAAAACGCTAGAGACAAAATTAGATATAATAAAAAAAAAGTTTTTCAACAGAAGTCCTTAAATAAAGAAGTTATAACAAAATTTAACAAATCAGTTAAAACACTAAATTCCAATCAAATTTGAGCAACAAATTATAAAATTAGATCAACCCTTTTCAAAACAAAATGCTCTCATATATCTTTGAGATTTACAGAAAATTAGAAAAAAATTAGAAAAGTATTAAAATCTAAAAATTCAAACATGGCAGAGTAGCAAGTATTTAAAGTTCCTTCCACAAAAGCGACAGTGTTTTCGCAATTCACTTTCCACTATTTACGCCAAAAAATTAGGAATACAACTTGTACAAAGTTTATCCTGTTCCTTATAAAAACTTCATTCCTGATTAATTTTACCTGGCACTTTACCAAAATGAAAGCTTTTACGTAACCGAGATTGTCCAATTCTGGAAGAAACTTTCATCTATATGATTCCAAAACAGACACCTCAAGAATATTGCATCTAAAAATACATGATAGAAGCTAACCAAGACAACTGCAAACTAAGCACAATCACGATCCAAGATACCATTATTGAACAAATATCACCAATTATCAGGTGACCGATAATAATTCCCAAGAATTTTAGAAGATTGCCAAGAAAAACAGTATGTCGCAATTCAAGTGCCAAGCTTAGTCACAATTCCATTCCAATGCGGCATATCAATTGACCACGAAAACATCTACAACAAGAAAGAAGAAATAGGACACGAGGAGCATATTTTACCAGCACTCCAAGTGGAAAACAACATCAAAAAGTAAATCTGGACGAAATAAACGAACTGACAAACACCTCAACCATCTTCAAACTCAAAGTTTGGCACCACCAGAGAGCCAACTATACATTCCATTTTTTTCGCCATCTCATAGAAGCAAGCAACGAAAAATTAAACAAACGAAAAGCTGAAGATTCCACTCACCCCCCATCTTCAGACTTAAGCGGATAGAATGGAGTCATAATCTTAAAAGATTTGTTATTTATCTTTCCTTTCGCCCTTTTTTCCCAGTAGTACCATTTGAGTCATAGTAGTTTACGTTTACTGGTGCAATTATATTCGTTTTCTTCCCAATGACTTCAAGTAACAGTATATTTTTTACGTTTTTTTTGAGTAATGTAAAAAAAGTAGTGAAAGAAAGGGTGAATGGATAAATAGTAGATCTGTTGTAACCTAGACATTACCATGCAAGAATTTTATAAATGCTCCAATTTGTACTAGGAACTACCCATGATTCCTGGAAAAATATATATTTACCGCCCACATTTGTACTTCTTGTAATTGCTACCATTACTTGAGAAGTTGGAGCATGTAGCTCTTCAGTAAGATGTTGAGTAACTAATAATTTTTCAGACAATTTCCAATTTAAGTTACCAACTGAAACTAGAGTTGATAGAACAAGAAAAAAGGGATCATTGCGTGAGGAGTAATATTAAAAAATTGTAATTACATGTTTAAATTCCATGAATGATAGGCGAAGCTTTTTTCCGGCGTACCACTTACCTGAAAAAAGAAAAGAAAATTAGTTACACAATGAAAAAAATATTATACCATTAAAATAATTAAATAATAACATATAGTACTTTTACATTAATTATCCTGTAAGTGATGATTTTTAATATATTAACCAAAAATATAGAGCACCATTACTGGTATTTGACATTGGTATAGTAATATAAGCCGAAATCTTCTTGCGTCATCATAAAGAGTATATAATATATCTATTTATCATCAAATGGGATATAAAGGATTTAATAGCTGAAGATGTCAATACTTTATACGCCCATGCGGTTGGTAGAT
Source organism: Stenus bimaculatus (assembly GCA_963971135.1). Lineage (NCBI taxonomy): Eukaryota > Metazoa > Arthropoda > Insecta > Coleoptera > Staphylinidae > Stenus > Stenus bimaculatus. Next base: position 22,083,990 of record OZ020180.1, read on the forward strand.
AAGGAAACTACGCTCGACACGTACACTCTTACAACGGCGGAGAAGAAAAAAACGGTATAAAACATGTGAAACACTTTATTGGGAATTTGTTTTCGAATATTTTAACGCGGACCATAAATGGTGCTCCTATTAAGTGCGGCTCTCACTAACAGTAAAAAAGTTATATTTTCCATTTGTAGTAATTCTACCAAAATTTTTGCATGTTAAAACTTTATAATTATTAAACAATGTTATTCACTCGACATTATTTATCTTACAAATGAGAAGTAAATGACTTTTATGTAGGTTTTGGTGGTTTTTAGTTTTTACATCAGCAAAATACCTATCGTGTGCACTAGATCATGATATGATTTCGTGTGTGGTTTTCGGCAGGTATATAATACTATCCTTTTCTAAAGGACGAGACTTGCATTACAAATTCGACCCTAATTATCCTAGAGAAGCACTTATATAAGTGGAAAACAGAGCCGACGGCAGCAGCCGGTAACCTTCCTTCACAATGACATACCCTGGGTATATTATTACTGGCCACATTCTAAATTATATGTCTCGCTGCATTTTTGTCATAATTATCATTTGGATTGTGAACTCCAAGAAACCGCACAATAAAAAATTTACTGACAAAACAAATTTTATTCGAGAATTTCTAGCCATTATCATCATTTTTAATATCCGGTATCTCTGAAGAAAAGACTATAATTTATTTAATTGTGCAAATATTTTTTTAATTCTGCATTTAACAGTATTAAAATTTGGGGTGTTTGATTATGAACTACTCGAAAAGTTCTCGTATCCAACTTGCACCAATTATCTGTACAGATATTAAAGTATCGTGAATATTTGTCAGTAATTAATATTTGATGGGTTCAGAACTAGAAACTAAAATCTCCATTTTTTCAAATTTTTGTTTTTTCGTTCTAGAGTATTGGAACATCTCAATCCCAACAACCGGAAAACTACATGGAGAGGCTTTTTGATAGTTTCTAAATAAATCTGATAACATTGTTCAAAGGTGCATGAATGGACTCATAAACATTATAACAATAATAATTTAATCCCAAAACGATAAATGCATGTCCCAGGAATCTGCAGAAATTTCGGTATATGCATCATTTTTTACATAATTTAGAATGCAATGATATGTATGGTTCTGAATGGAAGTAAGTATAGAACCAAAGATTAAGTTAGTCCATGTAAAGATGAGGCCAGTGATGCTAGAAGACGTGTAAAGGCAAATGTAAACATTCTAGTGTTTAAATAATTTAGGAAAGTATGCGCGTCCATGCTCAAAACAACTTGTTGGTGGTGAGTTACAGTAAAGGAGAGAAAAACAAAACTCGCGGTTGAAAAGAGAAATCCGATGAGTTAAGCCGGTTAAATAGAGAACGGACAAAGTTGTACTTCGGAAAGTTGGATTAATTAATTTCGGCTTATCTTCGTTGAAATCCCGAAGAATTAAATGCACGCTTTGTAATCGTAAATACACATTCATACATAGCCTCGCATACATGCTGGGGTTACAGTATGGTTATAACTGCACTCGACATTGCGAATGCGGTAAGTCAAGTAATGGGTTTTATACGTAAGATTACCCAACTAATTATACCCAAACCCAGTTCTATTTGATTGAGCTTGTATTGCATCTTCCTTCGCATCGCAAATGCCACTTGACTTATATGACGTTCCACGCATAGCTAACGTATTTTTGGTCACTATGCAGTTTTAATAAATACCTTTCAATGTGGTATGTTAATTATTACTTCATAACAAAAGACGTAAACTGTACCGGTCTTAAAAAATTTAAAACGTCAGACCTGATTTACGAAACAAATCAAATTCCAAACATTTTGAAGTTTTTACAACTCGCTATAAATAAATGATTTAAAGTAAGTTTGATGATTTTGAATAACCCGATACTAAGTAATAACATCATACGTACTTCTCCTTGAAAAAAAGAAAAAAGGACAAAACTTCTGGATTATTTGATCAGTATTCGAATTACCTGATAATTAGAGAAAAACTCTCTTATCTGTATTTTGACGACATGTTTAAATAACAATTTAAGAATTTTGAAGAACAAAAGTAGTCACTTAGGTACAAAGTTTACACTGGAAAAGTACAATAATATTAACTTCTTCTTTAAAAAGCATCTTGTATTTAGATACCTAGTAACAATTGGTACTCATGTACTGTTTTTTTTTTTTAGAAAGATCCAAATTTAGTTTAAAAGGGTTATTAATAATCAATTATCCTTAAGAGGATAGTTGGCAAATTTTTAGTCATAAAAGTTTTTCCAATCAAGTAATACGTTATCATTCTTTGTTTTGTAGAATTTTCGAAAAAATCGAATAGCGCACAATTTCATCTCTTTGTTGCTCCATTAAAACTGTTAGATTTACCTCAAAAAGAAAAAAAAAATGCAAAAAATAGTAGCCACAAGATCTGTTAGTATACCAAAAAAAAAGTTTAAAAAAGACTACCCACATAAAAAAATTTCAATATTCTTATGAAGAAATATAGAAATACAGGCTAATGACTGTAAAGGTATATTAGTCAAGTATATTCACTATAACCTTCTACCGATATACCACATTGGAAAAAATATCAAAGAACAAAACTTCTGGGTTATTTGATCAGTATTTAAGTTACCTAGTTAGTGAAAAAAGCTCTTATTTTCCATATCTATAATTTGACGATATGTTTAAAATCAATTTAAGAATTTTAGAAAAGTAGTCACGTAGGTCTAAAGTTTTCACTGGAAAACGTCATTAATATTAAGCTCGTCTTTAAAAAACCACTTGTTTAGATACTCAGTAACATTGGTACTCATGTTCTGTTCTTTTTTTATAAAGATGCAAAGGACCTTATCGGATTTTGAGTAGATTTCCTCCAGCGACGAAACTTGTACTAATATGTAAATACCACTCAAATATACAATTTTGAAGATATACATATAGTATTAAGCTTGATAGTGGTTGTTCACGGCCAAATAACGGATTTGAAATTAATTAATTTTTGCACAATGAGACAACGATGTCATTGTTTTCTAACAATTGGTTGCCTAAGTCATATTTTTATTTTGAATTATCAACAATAATACAATAATAATTATACAATTAAATACATATTTATAAAAATTTTATTGTATATGATTTATTTTTAAGTATATATTTTTGTCAAATATACGCATATTTTAATAGTTTATTTTTTTAAATTATTTAATTAATCCGTTGTGGCTGTTTTTTTGCAATTTTTAAATTTTATAACAATTAGAAACTTTCCCAATTTCATGGAGCTCCAATATTTTTACTGTAAATTAAGTAGTAACGGTTCTAATAGTTGTAATAAGATTTGTAATAATACGGGGCCAAATAAAAATAAAATAATTTCTTGAGGAAATTTCAAGACTTTTTGCACAATCAGGCAACATTGATCTTTTTACCTGCTGAAATTAAATGTTAAAATTAATATTAAAAATCGCATTTATTATTAGAATTTATAAAAGATACAGAGGGGTGCACAAAAAATGGCCAACAATGTAGCTTCGTTATTTCTTATCCGATTTTAAAACGTAATATGTCAAATTAAATGGTTTGAGGAATACTACTATCATATAACAAAAATAACCTAAACCAATTATACCAATAATTTTTTTTTAAATTAATTTTTAAAATTTTTTTTTCCTTATTTTTTTTAATTTTTTTATTATTATTATTATTTTTTAAATTTAATTCAATTGTTTTATTTTTGTTTTTGAGTTTTGAGTTTTTAATTTTTTAAATTATGTTTTTTAATTTATTAATAAATTAAAAATTATTAATAATAAATTAAAAAACAAAATTTAAAAAAATAAAATACCGAAAACTCAAAAACAAAAAAAAAACAATTGAATTAAATTACAAAAAAATAATAATAATAAAAAATTACAAAAATTAATTTAATAAAAAATAATGATATAATTGGTTTAGATTATTTTTGTTGATGATTTTTCTCAATCGAAAAAAATATGTTGCCATTTGAAAAAGAAAAGTTGCCTCCTCCTCCTCTGATGTTTTCAAAAATAAAATTAATCTGTTATTATCTGATAGTAGTATTCTTGAAACCATTTAATTTGACATATCACTTATCAAAATCGGATAAGAAATAATAAACCTACATAGTTGGCCGTTTTTTGTGCACCTCTCGGTATGTATTATAAAATTATTACCTTTCTTTTAATTTAAACGTAAATTAAAAATAAAGATTATTTATCTGACAGTAGTTTTGTCAAACTTGTCAAAATTTAAATTTTAGCGTCCACTGTTGCAGAGAAAAAAATAATTTTTTAAAATAATGTAAAATCTAATAAAACAGTTTATAAAGTATATTTTTAACAGAAATTAAATTAAATTAATATTAATTAAATTAATTAATATTAGGAGTATATTCGTTCATTTTTATAGGTTTAGTGTATTTGTATTTTTACCAAAAAACCCATATGAAAACGATAACGTCCTTTAATCTAAAAGGATTAGTAATAATGAATCTTGATTCTTCAAAAAATTACGCTTTCAAGAATTACTCAATATGAAATTGACCAAAACAAACGTTTTTTTCTTCGGGCTTTAATCATCTTTCCAATCGGTTTTTGTAAACTTAGAATTTTTTTCTCCAAAAGAAATTTTTATCTACTAGCTTGGTTTTTATACGCTATTGTTCATTTGTCCTATTTTTTCAGCTTTTTATCCAGTTCTGCTATTTGTTAAAGAGAGATTCTTTGGTATTGTAAAAAATGAGTTTATATTGAAATTAGGAAGATGTCTTTTAATTAGAAAGTTTATTTTTACGTTTTAAGCCATATTTAGGTTCATTCACCGTGTATAATATTGATTTATTGGGAATCTCAATTTGTTTATAAATTACATACCATTAACATTAAGCATTAAAATAAATTAACAATTTTATGAATTTAGCTTCATTTAACACTTATCCGAATCATGAAGCACTGAATTGTTTACGCTTAATCATTAATATACAGTGTCCCATAATTCGACCGACAACGGTTAACTGGAGATGGTAGACCTAAAAATAAGTCGATTTGACCTTATTTATCTATATCAAAAAATGCAACCTCTAAAGCCTCCAAAGTTGATTTTTGAAATTAGAATTTTTTATTGCGGTCAAAGTAGTAAAGATTTTTTAATGAAATTTTGGATACATGCATTTTAGTATTAAAATTTTATTTAAAAATAATTTACTTTTGTAAAGATATTCAAGGGACAAAAAATCGTCTTCTTGCAGTTTTCTACCTAAGAATAATTTTTTAATAAAATTTTTGAATAATTAATTGACTGTTTTGTGTCTTCTTCTTCCATCCAATATCAATTACAGAACTCGAGAAGTGGCCAAATTTTTATCATTTCAGCGTTTAATATTGAAATTCATGTATACAAAATTTCACTAAAAAATCGTTTCTGCTTTGGCTGCAATAAAAAAGTCCACTTTAAAAAATTAACTTGTATGCTCAGGAATTTCATTTTTGGATATAAATTAATAGGGTGATTTTTTAGGTCTAGTATCTCCAGTTAATCGTTGTCGTTTGAATTTTGAGACGCCCTGTATAATATAAAAATGTTCGTTCTACAGGAGAAGACCTATAATAAAATTAAATCCACAACTGCATTTTTATTCTAAGATTATAGAAGATTGTTTTCCTTGATGCCAGACGAAAGATATAAACTTAAAATAATTAAGAACCTACAATTATCATTGTTCTTGAAAATAATTTCAGTTGTTTTATTTCAAAGATGTATGTAATTATATTTCAAGATCTTCCCTAACCATGTAATCTAAAGTACATTTATTTTGGTTACCAATTTATTTGAAATAAAACGGTTTACATTTTTATGGAATACCAAAGTAATTAATTATGTATAAAAGAGCACAAGGCTTTAAAAAAATACTGATTTTTAGTAAGTGAGTTGGTGTCCAATTTAATTATGAATTTAAAAATTGGGGTTATCAGAATCCCTTTCTCTTGACTTTTGTAGCAGTAAATGGATTATTGCACTATTGTGCATTTATTAGTAATTAGATATTTTAGAAGGATATTCGTGTAAATAATTTAACAACATTTTTATTCTTTTTAAAACACTAATTTATGAAAAAAATTATGTGTTTGTAGATGAAATTGAGGAAATCATGTAATAAATTAAATCGAGGTATTATCCCTTTGTAAGAATCAAGTATAAATTAATCCTTACATTGTGTAAGTAATGTGGTTCTTATCTAAAATATAAGAAAAAAAGTTCGTAAAAGTTAATTAAAGTGAAGAAGTTATTAGTTCCAGTTTTATGAAGACATATTTCACGTTCTGGGCAGTCGTATGAAGGGATATTTTATAGCGAGTGCATATTTCGGGCTGTGAGGAGTGGTCCTGGTCACGTGTAATCTAATCTAAAGACTCGCAGCCGTAAAAATAACGCAAAAGTAACAATAAAAAATTTATTCTTATCGTTGGGCGTAAAGTTTTATATCCGACGTGAAACGCGCCTAATGACCACTCTTCGCACTACAGCGGCGGCCTGGGAGGAGTTGAGAAGATACAAAAACAACAAATCCAGAGCAACCATCTACAGAACTAAAAACAGGTAAAATGAAAAATACCTGCCATAAAAACTAGGGTAATTTTCTAGATGGTATAAAACGCAAGAGAGAAGAATAAACATCTTCTCATTTCAAAATTTGAGCCAAAATTTTTGTAACGTTAATTAAAGTGTTGGAAATACCTAGAGACAACAGCATTCTTTTTATATTTATTACAAAAGGTATCTCCAAAAGTGCGGCATGTTAACTATAAGTATATCGTTAAATTTTCAGCACATTGTTTGAAGGTTCACGAATGACAACAGCTATATATTTAGTCTCCGATCCCATCTTTGCAAATCCAGCTACCCCTTTTGTATAAAATTCAAAAGTCGTTGAACCTCGAGTCCTCTTCCCAGCCTTATATGCAAAAACATTGACGCCATGAATCGCGAATGTCCCATAGATCGTCTCTTCCCCAAGATTTACGGCGATCCAATCGTGAAGGAAGGTCACCATCGAGTTATAGAAAAGAAGGTGAATAAACTAAACTACCAAAGAATTTCGTGGTTCCTTTCAACACAATTGAAGATAATAAAACACATGCTGAAGCTCCATGTATAGAACTAAATCGCAGAAATAAAAAGAGCAAAAAAATTTAGGCCTTGATTCAAATTTACATATCCGAAGTTTTATTACTGATAAGAGTCTTAAAATATATAATAAAGTTTTTATTGCACTTTTACATTTAGATTGCATGCTGCAGCTAAGAAACCTAAAATATAAGGTGTCCTTAAAGTGCTGAATGGCTGCAAAAACTTTATTCGTAATTATGAGGTTGTTACACAAAAATCGGCTTCCAGCTTATTATGATGACATCCTCCCGAATTCTTTGTAATACTATTCCACTATTAAGAGCAATTTCCTAAACGGAAAATATAGTGGTTTAGTTCTCCAGTCATAAAAGCTAGTACGAATAACATTTTTGTATAATTTTTTTGGTAGATGATTTAGAAGTCATTTCTTTAATTTTTGCCAGAAGGAAAAAAAATGGAGAATGTACAAAAAAATATAATGATCTAAAAGTACCTTACCTTTGGACCACAATTAATTTTGTGCTAGGTTGCAGAAGGTGGCTCTCTGGTAAGATGTAGCCTAATCAATTTAGATTATAAATCTGAAAAAAAATTGGAAATCTAACGAGGGAAACTTGACTTATGACTGCAGAACTAGTGCCGATTTCATGATTTTTCACAATTTTTCCTCCCAAACTCGCGCGCCCTCTAGCGATTCGCATTAATTATCAGTTATTTGGTCATAATTTGCAAAGAACCTCCAGAAAAGTGGGATGGATTTTCTATTTTTTGTTATTATCTCCAACGGAAAATTTATCGCGGGTGTCTAGGTTTGTAAGACAAAATATTTCTATACTGCATGTTACAAACGATAAGATTCAGATTTTTGGAAGATTTTAAATGTCATCAAAAAAAGATATTTCAAACTGGGATCTTTTATTTTAATACCAGCTTCTTCATAAAAAATTATGAAGTTGTAATATTTGAAACAATCAATGATAATTAGTAATATGAATGTTTGTCCATTTTGTCATTTTCACTGATATGACTTGACGCCATTGATTTGTGTGGATCGCGTGCACGTTGCACGTGTGTGGATATGCGATCTGATGGAGGTCGGTGACCGCGCATAAGCTTGATACGTCGGGTATCCCCACAAAATAATCGGAGTATTATGCGGCCACGCCAGTTCCTCGTTCAATCAAACTAATTTGGCGAGATCGCGGGGGGTGGACAACCCCCTAGGACGTCCGCTCATTCGATACCTTAATGCGCCGCACGGAGCGCCATCGCTTACCGCCACCCACATGGAAAATTCTTCATGCGCATGCGCATTAACAACATTTCCCTATATAAAGGAAAATGAAGTTCCTCGGAAAAACTCAATTTCTAGAAAGCCCACTAAACCTTTATTCATGCAAAGTGTCCAGTGGCGCACCCAGGATATATTTCATGTAGCTTTATAAGTACGGGGATCCGAGCATTTTCTCAAAAAATAATAAAAAAAATTTCTCATTTTTATTAATTTTACCAAAAATTTCCTAATAAAATACATTCCGCCAAGGCCCCCTCGCCCCCCTCACCCCTTCACAAAGACTAAAATTACAAAAAATTATAGCCTGAAGATTCTACATTGCACCCCAAAAACAAAATTAAAAAAATCTTTCAAAGAAAAGTTTCTATGATCAAAAACACAAGACCCTACCGAATACACCGGCTATCCTCTTAAAGTAAGAATTTTCTCATTTTTATTAATTTTATTAAAAATTTCTTAATACATTCCTTTGGGGGGGGGGGGTGATATTTGCCATTTATGCAAAAAATAATCCATCTTTGAAAAATCACTGTTATAAAACATTAGACAATTTGAGGTTGGAATTTAGAGAAATAATGCTGGTGATTAGCTTCCTTAATATACTCAATTAAAATGTGGGTAGTGGGAATTAGGAACCAAATCTTCAACTCAATCTACTTTATTGCACTAGTGCACTACCCACATTTTAATTTAGAGAAATAATTTTTATGTCATGTCAAATTTAAATTTGTGATAAGCTTTTATCAGGGTGCCTTATGAAACGCAAATTGACCAATATAACGAAATTTCCAAATGGAACACCCTATTGTCTGACTGAAATATTACTGGATCTAAAACTTACTGGTCCGAAAATTTCTGGTTCGAATATTGATTGATCGAGAAGAATTTGTTAACATCTGTTACTGCGTCTCGGCTTAAATCCCTTCCCTTTTTTCGATGCAACGATATTTCGATTTAGCAATATTTCGATGCAGCAATATTTCGTTGAAGCGAAGTTTCGTTGCAGCAATATATCAGAATCAGAAATGTTTCGAACGGACACCAGTAAAATGATGTTTAAAAAGAAGTGGAAGATTCTGGTGTAATTGTTTTTAGTGGCTAACTTTATGTTGTTTGGATTTTATCGATCTCAACCGACTAAACTATTGTTTTAGGTAATAAAACAATCGATTCAAAACGACTGCAAAATTGAAAACGTCACTTTTCGACACAAAAATTGCTGAAGCTGATTAGGATACAACTAGCAAATATGGATACAGATTTTGGTACCAATATTTTTCAATTCAAAATTCACGATTTTCACGGATATACCAAGTAAATATTTTTTGAGGAATTTCGTTCATTGCCTTTTAATGGATTTTTCCATTTATAAAATTGCTATTAACACCCGTGAGATTGGAAGTGTTAATTACCACCTATGTGATTTTAAAATACATTAGACCCTCAGCGGATATATTACCCGATTTTGCAATAATAAAGAAAATAATGGTAAAAAATTGATTTTATTAAAGTTAATGGCGTCGTACAAAAAAATTGGAAGGGCAAAGAAATTTATTATCTATTTTAATGTGTACTTTTAATGTTTTGAATGTATTTTACTTTTTGTTAATCGTTTAATTTATTATCAATTTCAGTATGTACTTTTAATGTTTTGATGAACTATTTACTTTTGATGTAGCTATTATGTATTTTTTATGTTTACTCTGTAATTGGCCAGTTGGCTGTTGGGTAAATAAAGGCAATTATTATTATTAAAAAACTTCATCAGTATTGAGTATTCGTAATTGGTCAAAATAATCAAAATTTGAGCAAAAGTCATTAAAAATGTAGATTGTATTTCGAGAACAAAGCGTTTAGCAAATAAATGTGTTTTTTATTTTTAAATTGGTGAAAAAATAATTCCCAAAGTTGGTAAATACCTTTTCACAGATTAACTCTTATATAGCGCAAAATTTGGCATCCCTTTATGCTCGTTATAAGCGAGTTCGATTGTAATTTTGGAAAACCATGTGGTCATTTTGATCGCTTAAAATTTGGTTATTTGTTTTGGATAAAATTTTTAACTTGCTGTTGCCAATACTTTTTAAGAAATAAAATAAAAACGAAATTTCAGAAAAAATCAAGCCTTATTGAACATAAAAAATATGTCATGGAAAAAGTATACTATCTTCCTAAACACCCGCGTTAAATTTTCCGTTGAAGATAATAACAAGGAATAGAAAATCCATCCAACTTTTCTGGAGCTTCTTTGCAAATTATGACCAAATAACTGATAATTAATGCAAATCCCTAGAGAGTGCGCGAGTTTGGGAAGAAAAATTGTGAAAAATCATGAAATCGTGCATTAGTTCTGGAGTCATAAGTCGTCAAGTTTCCCTCGTTATATTTTCAATTTTTTTTTCAGTTTTATAATCTACATTGATAAGGCTACATCCTGCCAGAGAGTTAGAATTAGAGGGGGTCCAAAGTTAAAGTACTTTTAGATCATTTTTTTGTACATTCTCCATTTTTTTTCCTTCTGGCAAAAATTAAAGAAATGACTTCTAAATCATCTACAAAAAAATATACAAAAATGTTGTTCGTACTGGCATTTATGACTGCAGAACTAAACAACTATATTTTCCGTTTAGGAAATTGCTCTTAAAAATAGCCATTATTCACTCGGACCTATTACGACACTCGACACTGACCTGCCTGTTCGTGGCTAATATACTATTTTCGAACATTTGCAAAAACGACGTCTTAATCGAACAATAATTAAAAACTGATAAAATTTACTCGGACCTCTTATTTATTTATTAGCACCTCAAACTTGCTGTGAATTTTTTGATAAATTAATTTTGGGAAAACGATCAATACGTTTGATGGTTGAAGATATTACTACTTAAAACAATGTTTTAAATTCCAAGTTTCGTTTTTATTGGCTATATTTTTTATAACAATTATGTTAATATTGCTTTATATTACCGACAAGTAAACTTAATTATAAGTGATACTTTAACATCTTTACGACAAAAGGCGAAGGACAAGTGTCGTAAAAAAGCATTTTTAATAAAAAAAAGCGAAAAGCATTTTCCAATTCAATTTGAAAACATCATAAACTAGTTGTCTGCAGTAACTACAATACTTATTTTTTTAGACAAAAAGGTATTTTTAGTTAATTACAAGTTTTATTTAAATGGATGTTAGTAAAGTGGTTAATTATATTGAAAAGAAATTGCTGGTTTTATGGGGATACTTGAAGACTGTAGAAGAAACATCTTGCTATTTCCACGGTTAATTAGTTAAAATGAACTGAAGTTGGAGTAAGTAAGTAAGTAAAAAATTATTATAGTACGTTTGAAATTCTTTGAATACTTATAGTGTTATTACAGTTTTTTCCAAAGGGGGTGTTAGAATGTGCGAAGATAAGTTTAATTAAAAACAAAAGGCTCATAAATACCCACCTCGCTGGTATTTTACCAACAGGTAGGAAAGGAAAGATTGGCTGCTGTAAATATCGGCGTGACCGAAGCACTCGGTGTTAAGTCGAGGTGTTGGAAGTCCCCCGGTGTCGTCGGTGAGCGCTACTTTATAGCATTACTCCTCGAATGCACCGTGTCCAGGAACAGATATTCTCCCCAGGCTTTATAGTGCTCACACATACACGTCCAAGCACTGATAATTAGGCACCGTGTAACACTAGAATTAAACGGCCTTACTTACAAACTGAATAAATATTCGCTATCTGCAATCTTTGAATATTCATCGTCGATGAGCTTTTAACCTTGTCTCCTTCTTCGGCATGTTTGGAGATTTTTTCTTTTCATTAAATATAGGTACTTGTTTCGATCAGATTAAAAATGTTTCCAAACTTGCGTGGGCTAAAATTTCACTAAATAAATTAATAATTTGCAATGAACCATTTTATTTGAACAACAGTTACTTCCTACATGCAAAAATTCGAAAATATTCGAATTTATAGGAAAACTTTCCAGGCGCTACTTTCATGTACCCATTTTAATAACGCTGTTTCTTATAATGAATGCAATTAGAAATTTTCATATTCCTTATATCTGCGTGTACACATAATTTTATTGCATATTTTAATGCATATGGAGATTATTAAGATTTATTATATGTATATCAAGATTGAACATGCTGCAAGACTTATTAAATTTCTTTTAACCAGATACCAGTTTCTTTACTGGAGAATCTTTCGAAATATTCTATAATAAAGTCTGAAAGTATGTACGATACTTTTATTTTCATAAATGATTTGAGGCAGCAATTCGAAGCATGTTCCTTTTTCCAGTTAAATAAAAACATCGTGAAACTTGATAGCTCATTTGTTAGGTTGATCAGAAAAATTCTGTAAGCACTATAATTCAAACTCTGTGATTAAATCACATGATTACATCGCTTGATCGGGATTGGCTCATCGCGATAAGCCGAGCATACTGCATTGAAATTTCTCTCCTAAAATATCACTGATTCATCATTAAACTAAAGTGACAAGGATCATCGGCCCGAGTTTTGTTCGTGGAGGGTTGAAACTTGGAAGGTGGACGGATGTCGAAAAAGAACACGGCCGAAAAATTTTTATACAACCACCGAGAAAAAAATTATTCGTGAGGGAAGTGATCCTTTTCAACTTTTAGTATGTCGTGTTGAATCTACATTTTTTTCAACTTTCGATCAACGATCCGATGTTATATTAAATATTAGATGTTATATTAGATAATCCTGGGAACACTTTTTTTTTGTTTACTAAATTAGCACGCATGAATTTTCCCGCCCTAAGTTTCCGAATAGTAAAATTATGTTTTCGAACGTTTCTATAAAGAGCAAATCTCCAAAAATGTGTTTATTGGTATTTACCAAAAATTATTGATTATCGTCGATTTTACAATGAACCTTTGCGCGAAAACCATATGTCGTAGAATAATAATTTTCTCCTCTTTATTTTAATTCTGGACCAAAAAACCCTGTGATTTTTTGTGTTTTTTTTTGTGATATACAGGGTGTTTCTGAACAAGTGTCGGGTAATCTAGGAATGCATTTTTGGACAAAAAGTACGAATATTTTTTTCGCTAAAAAAAACTCGAAAAACTTCAGCCTAACTTTTTTTTTTGAAAATTTGCGAATTCATCTCAAGGCGGCTGCCAAAAGTAAGGTATGTGCAAAAGTTTAGCCAATTATCATAAAAAATGTAGATTTTATGTTAAAAAAATGAAAAAAATTAGTAAACTTCCTGCATTTCCGAAATGGAGCGCTTTAGCGGAAAAAATATTCTTACTTCTTGTTTTAAAATTGGTCCAAAAATCCATTCCTAGATTAACCGACTCGTGTTCAGAAACACCCTATATTTACCGAAAAAAAATTTTTAGACGTCAGATTTTGTGTTCATAAAGTTTAGTGGCAAAAATACAATTTCACCCGAACTTTCCACATCAAGCCATTTTTGAACACCATCATTTTTCTGGTGCTGGTTCTATGTATATTGCTGCATCGAAACATCGCACCAACTTTTAGATGCAGTAATATTTTAGTCACACAAATTTCCATGCAGCAAATTTCCATGTAGCAACATATGTACCTCTGAAATTTTTTAAATAATTTTCAGGATAACCACGAAACAAAAATTGGTTACAGTGAAGGTTTTGCTTTAAAAGACTCCGCATAAAAGCAATATGTAAATAATTTAGGTAGATGTCAATCTGTTCCCGGGGAATTTTTAATTTTATAACATGGTGATCAAATGTCTCAATGGGCACCAAGTACGAAGACTCCCCTTTTGGACACAAAATAGTTGCTACATGATCACAGGTTCTAGGCGTACTTATATGTGCAGTAAAACCCAAATTTAGATTCTTCATCAACATCTTGATCATGATTAACCCTCTAGCTCCTAAAACCGATATAAAATCTTATATAGAATTACCCGTCCTTGCCTGTAGACGATTGTTTAAAAAACAAATAAAAATGGGTCCTCAGACTACCAGGTACAGTTTCAGTTAAATTTTAATACAAATTTGGTATTAGTGACCTTAAAGTAGCCTACTGTAATTTTATTAGAAAAAAAATTTGGGCATTAGAGGGTTAACATATGTTCTGCTAATGCTACATCTATATCAGCAACCGTAATACCTCTATGATATTTATTTATTACAGCAGAAAATTCTCCAGATTGGGAATATTATATGTAATGATAGCATTTGCAAAGAATTTAAATGACACTGTTCAACTGGCCATTCGTAGCTTCCACGATTTTGCGACGATACAAACATCGTTCGTCTCTGCTGCTGAGAACTGAGCTTGATTAAGATCAAGCAAAGGCAGCACCAATCTATCTTAGGATAGAAGTATCACGGTGTTTAAACCATTCTTACATTCAAGCAACATCAATTTGGAACTCTTTTCTTACATATTAACCCATCTAGAGCTACAAATAACAGGTATCAATAGATTTTTTATGATCACAAAACGATTGACGTAAAGCTTCATTATCTATTTATAAACTTCACCCAAAAGCGAGTTTCTGGACTTGGTGCTCATTCTGACATTTAATCTCCATGTTCTGAACTATCAATTCGCTCGGACATATTGGAATCTACCTAAAGTATTTGCGAGTTCCTTTGTGAGGGTTTTCCAGAGTCTAGCTGATTATTCACACGATATGACGAAGTTAAGGAGTATCTTCTTCTTAAATTTGAAACTTTGAAATAGTTTCAAAATTTGATAGTCTATTCAACCATTAAATGTTGGTATATCCTAATTGGTGAAAACTATTATTACAGCAGATCTATAAAAATTTAATAGCTTCATTAATAACTAAGCCAACAAGATAATGAAATGTATTCCCTGCATCGTAATTAAAGTTAAACACAGAGTCACTTTTTAGGAAGTTAAAAACCCCTTCTCGCCCCTAATTCCTGCATTTTCTGAGTAAATGGTCGTAAAACATGTAGAGTTGGTAAATATGCAATAAAATATGTTTTAAATGACGTGCGCGGTCCATTGTTATGACCTATAATAAGGCATAAATGCAGAGCTGGTGGAATTACTACCCCAGCCTCGACATTACTGCACTTTATTTCCTTAAATTACAGTTAACAACTGCGGGCTACCTAAGACCCTAAGTGCCTCTCTGTATACTATCGCTATCCCGACTCGTTTATTTTGCACACGCCTTTGAAATTCTTGTTCGCCATGTGGAAAATTAAGCGATTCATTGTTTCGCGGGTATTGTTAATTGTTGCTATTGAATTTATATAAAAATCCAAAGGTTAAGCACTTACAATTTGTTAAACTCTAATTTATAAACTACACTTTTTAAACAAAATAAGGATAATACCGATTTTATTGGATTTTTTTTTTCTTCTTTTTCCAATTAATAGGAAGATGTGAAATTTCCATGTGCGTGAGAGCGTGGCTAAAGTAATATTATATCATGGTGGAGATAAGGTAGATTAGTACGTCCACTGGGACCGGATTGGTGTACGATTTATCGGCTCAGTCCCTTATAGAGGGCGGTACCAATACATAAATATCTTATACTTTAATAAATAGTCCCAACAAATTAAACATTTGACAGTACGCTTATAGATAGCCATCAAGGTCTACCGTGCATTCTATAAAACTGCCGTACATATTCACATCCACACACACTTTTGCGTTCGTACATCGTTTTCTTGGACATTTTCTATTGACTACAAAACGTGCTTAATGGATAATAATAAAATTATTTATCTTTTGGTACATAAACATAGGGTATAATCAAGCGAAAATTAATGCCACTAATGTTTGAAGCCAGACTTTGTCTATTAACAAAAAGTCATTGGAATTGACTAATATTGCTCAATTACTATCACCATATTTCTTCCCAGAAAGTATTTCCATAATTCATATACAAGATGTTTCATTAGAAAATAAATTTATAATTTATATAATTAAAATACTGTATTATTTTCCAAGTATTAATACCTGATTGAAAGGAAAAAATGTTATAAGGTAAAAATCTTCCCAAGAAAAAACTTGCTTTCGACATGCAGGTTTTGGTAGTTGTTCTTTAAAATGTACATTACACTTCCGATCAAAATTTAATTTACTTTATTTCACGCTTTTTGTCACCAAAATAAATTGGACGCAGCTGGGCTTAAATACAACCCGATCAAAAATTGAAACAGTAAATAACTAAAGGTGTGAAGTTTTTCCACCATGATTCGCCAAAAACCCTCAAAATAGCTGACTAACGCCAACCGTGCCTAATACCTCGAAAGATGCTGATCTTGGTGGAGAGAACCTTTTGGTTTTGGCGGCGCAAATGATCGCCATTTTTTGCGAATTTTAAACGCCAAGTCACGCTCGATTTCCAACTGGATTGTAAACAAATTAAATTTAAAAGCGCGTCCAGAGAAATATTTTACTTGATTACCACTTGCAAACCTGTAAAAAATGATTAAAAGAATGATAAAGTAAGAAACCATTGGAAGACTCTTTCTAACGAAATTACTATTCTTGCAAAAATTGGTAGGTGTTAAAAAAAGAATAATCGTTGCAACATTAATTTAAATTTTTAGTATCTACTCATATACGCTTTCTGGCAATGGCAAAAAATATGATAAATTCATGTGAAATATATTAATATTTCTGATTGGAAATTTCAGGTATGTATCTAATATTTACAACAGGATTTGTCAATATAGCAAAAGTATGTCGGAATCAATTTTGAATGAAATTTAATGATATAAAAAATGTAAAAAGTGTATTCAATTTTTTAGGTTCCATTTGATCATTGAATTTGTAGACCTTTGTTAATAATTGGTATAATCTGAAGAACTAGGGGGTATGAGTTTTGAACTTGGTTTTGTGTAGACTTATCAATGATGTGAGTATAAATCGCTATAATTGTAAGTCATTTATAATAAATGTATTTAAAATCCAATGAAGCAAATCGTGTGAATGGTTCATTTCGTTTAACATGGGATGAATTCTTGCGCTTCGCAATTGGTTAACAAAATATTAACACTTCAGCAACTGAGAGGAGACATTCATTAACCTAAACGAAAGTAGTTTCGACCGTCGCTTCAGGTAATATTCGATTGGCAGATATTAATATTCTCATTCCCGATTTTTCTTCGATTTTATTTTAAGCTCAGCCCTTGTCTTCTCCTGAAAGCTGCAATATTATTATAGTTAGTTGTCGTTGGGAATTGACCAGAATGCAGATGAGGCTACCGACATAAGCCTATTTGTTACGACCAGTCTCGGTGGTATTTACCTTTTAAAGTTGCTTCGCAATTATAGATATGATGTGCACTCGCTGATATATAGTCATAATATAATGTAAGCCATCGATAAAATCGCGTTTGAATTTGTCATAATTCCTACGACTTTATGTTAAGTTAAGCAAACGTGATAGCAAATTATAAAACAAGTTGAAAAGGCATGCCCGCCTTTATCAGTGGTTTTCCGAAGTCTTATTCTATATAATTATTAACGGACGTCATAACGATGTTGATTGTAAGGTCGTTACCAACTTAAAAGTTATTTAAGTGACAGAATTAGCATCTTGATAGCAAAATACGTTGGGTCTACAGAATCAGAACATTTATATTTAAATCTTATCATGTTTATTTCATTTAAAATGATATAAATTCCTTAAAATTCTTGTTTCACTCAATAATATTGATAGTTTACTATCTACCCAACCATATTAGTCATACTATGTGTTAGTTTAATTTTTATTCAAAATATTAGTCTTGTAATTAGCAATGTGAAATAGTTTATATTCGTTTTGACATACATGCACGTGTTTTAATTAAAGATATTTTTATATAAGGTTTAATAAAGCTAAATAAGTAGGTACTTATACCCAGATTTTGATCACAACATTTAGGTTTAAGAGGTTTTAAATACAAATTTGCTACATTGACTGCAATAAATGAGATTCAATGTTTCCTTAAAGAAAGCTTCATAAATTTTTGACCAGAAGCGGAACATAAGGTTTTAAACAAATTTCAATTTTAAACCATCGCTGGTGAATTCAGATAATGAAGTGTCCGTGTCATTATATTCTATATTCTTATGATCCTCAATATATTTTTAAAACCACTGATCACATTGTGCACATAATTTTTAGCTTAAAATATGACATGTTCGAATTTTTTTTTTTAATTTCCTGGGTTCAATATGTAATTTATATTCCTCTGTTAGCAAAGAAATGGTTTCTTAAATGTTTTGATTTTTTTATCTGGAATGATGCAGAAATTGAAAGACCTACAGATGAGCAACATTTTTATTGCATAGTTTTCTTTATTAAATGATAAACTGTGCAAAAACTGATTCTTGCACAGAGAGCAGCTTTCTGTAGTGGATGACAAAGAATTTTCAACTGAACATGACCCATAAAAATCTAATTTTCTCAAAAAAGCGGATGGACTTAACCATTTCTTGATTTGGACCCCTCAATTAAGGGATCACTTAGGAGATATATTGCATACGTAAGAAAACGTATTTACCGTAGGTATAAATGAAGGTAATGAACTTACACTTTGTGTAAAATCTAGACTTGTCCTCGTGGAATATCCGAATATTTTGCGTTCAAAAGAGTCACTTGGATGCGAGCGATTTTAGCAGGATGAAGAAATATAGATAAAGAAGGGAGATACCTAAATAATAGGAAATTAACAGAATTATTCAAAACTATGGAAACACCTTAATTAGATGAATAAATATGAAGGAATTTGCGACTTCATGTTGTGATATTCTTCTATTCTCTAGCTCATGAGATAATGTACCAGAAGGTCTATCGAAATACAAAAACATTTTTAGGGTGTCCCATTTGAAATAACCAACTTTGTTGTAGGTTGAATATTTAACCAACACCCTGTGTAAAATATTATTATTGAAGTGTTTCGGTACATATTGTAAAATATTTTTTATAAACGAAGACAATTGGTATCCATTTTCCACATAGTTCTCACCACCTGTACCAGTACCTTGCACCCCAATTAATGAAATGGCAAAAATTAGAATTATTTAAGGTACCGTAAACTGAGGTAACTTTGGCCCTTAAGGTAACTTAGGACGAAATTTTGGAAAAGATAGTTTGATCTACAGTTTGTTACCAACGTTCATTTAACACATATTCTAACAAGTTCTAAGAAGTATTAAAGTGAGTCTTTCAATCAGTACTAATTGAAAACTAATCTTTTTCCAAAATTTGGGCCAAAGTTAGTTCAGTTTACGTTATTTAAATATTAAAAATTATGAATCATTATTATTTCGGTCTGGGTACCTAATTTAATTCCTCCACAAATAGTTATCATTTATCATCATCATTAGTATTTAATTATGAACGATAAATAAGACCAAAGAGCAACCGAAATAAAAAGCAAATGACCATAATTTTTGTGTATTGCTCCCAAAGATTGCGGTGTGTTATTAAAATACAATTTTGGGCCTGGGGCCATTCGAAGAGAACGTGACCTCTAATAACCAAAATACACGCATTTGGAAATATTTGTCGCTTGGCAAGATTTCGTAAAATAAAAAAGGGCCGCGTTCTTTGACCATCAGTGCGGCGAAGTTAATGGCTCATTATTCGGCACCACGCGGTTATCTGTCTGTCTGTCACCTGCTTATCTAGCATCGAAACACCTCGCCGCTGTCGTGGAGACCAAGTGGAATACTCTTCGACCAATTACGAAAGGTAATCATAACAAAACCATTAGGTAATGTAATAATCACAGTGGTTAGTTCCTTCATCTGTTTTTTTTTCAGATTATTACATTTTTTCATACCAAATTACTGTCATTAGAAACAAAAATATGTAAACTCAACGAAAATTTTAAACAATTATTTGATCTCAAATTCATGATGGTTAAGGTAATAAAAATATTTATTCGTAAGATTGATGAAATTTAATTAATAAACCTCATAACTTTTGGTGTTTTTCTTGGTAGCCCAATAATAAACAGGTATAATAATAATTGTTTTTTTAATCTATGGTTTATTTAGTGGGATATCAATGTCGCCCAATTTCTTCTTATGAGGTAGCCGCTAAGGGGACGTCCGGCAACTTTGCCGCAGACGACATGAAATACAGCGTTGGCCTCAAGGTAAATTTCTCGTCTTTGTTGCACTTTGATACCAAGTTCTATCTTGCTCCCTCCTGAATTCTTGCATCTGCACTGACCACTGACTACATACAATTTGGACTGCTGTGTTCTAAAGTGCCGTAATCTCCGCATGGTCATTTTATGGTAATGAACCGATTCTAAAATAATTCACACCAAATTATTATGAAACTATTTCGATTCGTCAAAAGAATTCAATCATAAGCACAATTTACATCGATGGCTAATGGATTAAATGCGATTAAAGTTTAGTGTTATGTACTTTATTTAAGAATTATACATTTTTAATTTAAATCTAAATCTACTCTGGGAAACTCGCTGCTAATGGAATTTATAGAAAAGGAAATTAAAACATATGCATTAATGACGATAGGAACATTGATGCTTATCTCACGGGATATTATTCGAAAAATAAAGCAATTTAAAAAGAAAATCTTACGTAAGTCATTATATACCAAATTTTAAATATTCCTAATGAGCCAAAGCGGGAGCGAAGGCCCTGGCAATGGTCAGAAGTGGACGGCCGCAAATTATCCATTAATCATCCTCATCATTCCATCTGCCTCAACTTATTTAGTTTCATATGGTATTTATAAACGCAATGGCATTAAGGAAACCTGCGCATGCGCCCAAATGAGATTTTTATGGCCGCTTTTTTACTTAAATTAATCACTTTACACGGAAGCACATATAATATTGTCTTAATGTACTTGTAATTGTTATGAGGACTGGGGACCATAAAATCCGGTACATTACTTATTTTATTGTCGGTCCCTTTTTTTAGTTACAAGTGCTTTTAAAAAAATTCATATGATATTATTCTGAGTAATAATAAGCTTAAATGTAAACACTACAATAATTATGATCATAACGCACCATTAACTTCTTTTATGTTCAACTTCTACATACCAACATGTTTCATAAATGATGTAAACTGATATTCTTATCCGTACTCTACTAAATTATCTATTGAAAGTTGCACCACCACTCCTTAAAATCCTAAGTAATAGGTGTCTATTTTTTTAAGTAACAGATTTTCTATTGAATTTTTGTCAATTTTAGAATATAAATATCACTTAGGTTTTTAAGGAAAAGTTATGCAACTGGCTATAAATATTTTGTATATGTATTTAAATTAAGACAACTTTCATGGTTAACTCGAAGTTCTACAAACAATATTTTTTCAATTCTAAATTAACTGGTAGAGAAAATGTAGGAAGCTTTCAGGAATTTCCTAAAAAGTATTGTTCTTGCCTTCCAAGAAAACAATCACTGCTTATAATTTTTTGAACTTTCATACTTTGATAGGTTGGTAATAAATTATTATACCCTTCATAAAATTAATTTTAATAGAAAGAAACCTAAATGATTAAAATGAAAGTTTAACTATTTATTGAAAGTAATTTCATCATGATTAACGCAAATTAATTTTTTAGTTGCGAACTGCTGAGCTTCAACACAAATTATGTAAACGTCAATAATTAAAATATATATGTATCTGACAGTATACTTAATGTGATTTTATCTGTCATTGACAGTAATTAGATTTAGTTCGTTATTTCTTAACGCAGTTTGAACACACGAACATTTTTTGCATATTGCTTACGTCTTCTCAAAAGAAAAAGGAGATATTTTAATTGATAAATTATGTAAGAAAGTGCGTAATGTACATTTAAAAATGCAATGAAACCGTTTTTAGTATATGCCTTAATTCAATTTACAAGAGGCATAATATTGTATTTGTCCAGAAAATAACAAAAAGTAGCATAAGTTGTGTTTCAACAAATGTTAAAAGTGAATGCGGCAAATAACTTATTACAATATGAGTTAGTATATTTTAGTATTTAGTGCTTTATATTATTTTTGTTTCTATTTAAAAAAAAATGTAATTTTAGGTAATATGCTTCCTTTAGATAAAACTAACTTCTTAGTATTTAGGTAAAAAAGAAAACTTACGAGCAGAGTAAAACCAAAGATGGTAGTAAAAAAGCTCGAGATTTAAAATTTGAAGATATCTACACAGTACTTGGGGAGCAGCAACAGTAGAAAGGGCAAGTTTATAGAAAATTTGGTAGGATCTCAACAGAAAAATGGATGCACAATTGGACCATGCACATCAAAAAGGGATTAAGCGACAATTTTTAGATAAATGGGATAATTTTTCCAGAATAGTTCTGTAGTTCAACTATGTCGTTTTTTCTAAAATGCCGTTTGGTCCCTTTCTAATAAGCATGGTCCAATTGTGAATACTGCTTTTCACCCTAATAGTAGGAGAACCGACTCCACTAAAGTCTCCCTCACATTACATAAAGATGTTTCTTGTTAAAACTGCAGTATTCGGGACTATTCCATCATTTTTATAAGCCGAAACTTGACCGAAGTATTAAAATATGGTAACCTCCGGTATCTCGTTTGAAACCCCAAATCCTAAAAACAGCATAAAGTTGAAACTTGCGCCAGTCAGTTTCAAGCAAATTGATCAAAAAAATTGCTTGACATTCTTCACCGACTGGCAGAACTCTCGAATTTATGTTTTATAACGGATTTGGGGTTTAAAAAGAGCATTGTTTAATACTTCTATTAAGTTTCATCATACAAAAATGATGGTACATTCTTGAATACAAACAAAACCTAGCGATTCAACAACAAACATCTGTATGTTATGGAAATAATTGGTGGTATGCTTAATAGTTAATACCATAATGTTGATGTGTTGAGGACAGAAACATAAGGTTTCCAAATTAATTGTGAGTTAGCCATTTCATATAGTACAAATAATCTTGATTATGTTTCTTGACGAATGTTATCAACATTAAATGATCTTTAGACTTGAAAAAGATAAAAATAAGTCGTCGAAACTAGTCGCAATACAAAAAACATTTGTTAATTTTTATTCTGTTCTCAACCCATCAACATTATCATATGTGTATGTGATGTTACCGAGACTTTAGTACAGTCGGTTCAAACTATATGTTATTCTATCGGCCACCGACATATGATGAGGGACTTAAAACAAATATGGAAACAAGAGTGCATATTAATTGATTACTCAAAATATTTCACTTATGCCCGGTGAGTTCGTATGCTATTTAAGTGGGTTCAGAGATGGCATTCTTAAAAACGTTGTGGTGTGTAAGAGGGAGAATCACAACTGAGATCAACTCGGTTGGATTATAGACTTCCATCACAGGAAAGGAATGATGTATATATGTTTTGATTAAAAGCCAAAGCAGGGGCAATCCTAGATTTACTTAGTCGAATTGTTTTTGGCAAAGCACGAAGCTAACTAAAGTTTCGGACTTTGATTAGGTAGGTTTTACACGATTTTTTTTTTATAGGTCGATTCTGTTCAATATCGTAAAGGTGTGTTTTGCTAATGAAGGAAATTTTCCGTCGCAAACGACGAAATCGCCGAGCGGAATACTTTGCTTAGCAACGTGCAGAAAAGTGGTAGAGTTAACGATACGTTGCTAAGCAAAGTATTCCGCTCGACGATTTAATCGTCTACGATGGAAAATTTCCGTCAATAGCAAAACGGACCTTAAGACACCTAAGGAAACGCCCGTAAGCTTTGTTATATGGGTTGTAATGGACGGATTCTATAGATACCTCATAGATACGTTTCGTAAGGGCTTACAGGTTAATGGTGCAATTCTGGGTAAATCTGTAAGTTCTTACAGAAAAAATCTGTAAGTTTTGTTATATGGGTTGTAATGGACTTACAGTAAGGTCTTACAGATTTGCTCAGAATTGCACCATTACACAACCTGGACAGATTAGTTTCTATATTTGATCAGACATGCTGAATCGACTGAAACGGCGCTAGTCGGAGGACAAATCAATAGTTTTAGTTGATCAACAAAAGTTGAATATGACTTGACTCCGCATTCTTCGTTTAGCGAAACAATTATTACTCTTTTCTGGACTTTTTTCTAATGGTCTTGATTTTGTTATTTAGTAAGTAGTAAGACCAGGAATTTTCATATCTTCGAAAATAAAATCAAAAGCACTTTCTCTTGCATCTTTATTTCTGTATTTGTCTAATCGGTAGTTCCAAATCGTGCTTATTTTATAAACACTTAACGCTCATTTTTAGAAATTATGAAAGTAATTATGATACACGTAGTGTGTGACTAGGTGAAATCAAACTTGACAGTCAACTGAAGTTCGCAGGTCTCAAGTTAAGTTTCAACTTGAAACCAAGAGGGGGGGGGGGGGGGCTCCTCACTTGAACCATTAAGTTTGAATGGGTTTAAGTTTTCTGGATCCTCTAAAAAGTTGATATAGTTTTTGTTCAACTTATATTTACTAACTATTTTATCGATCAACTAAATTTGAATCGTGAGAGCGCCGTTTAAGGTAGTTGATCAATCCTCGGGATTGACTAGATCAAAAGATCATAACTGATAGATCCAAGAAGTTAAGAACTAGTACTAAATATTTATTTAAAAATATAGGGTCTTCAAAAATAAGAGATCCTGGTGACTTTGCATGCAAATGGTACCACGGTAGGATACCTAACTTTTCCACAGTTGGCTACACTGAAAATAAATATGAATATTTCGGTGGGGTTACTTTAGTAAAACAAAAAATCTGCAATTTATTTGAGAAATAATTTGTAAAAAATACACGTAAAAAACTGCTAAGAAACGCTTTGGTGAAAGTGACAGATCAAATTTAAATTTGAATGAATTTTAACAGGCACACCAACCTAGAAAGTGTAATATCACTACAGAGTATGTTTGGTTGCATAGTTGCGTTATCAATCCTAATTGAATTCCCTGTATTTAGAAAAATTGCCATTATTGTCACAAATTCTTCAAGGCATAAACTTGAATTTAGACTAATTTGATTAATTCTTAATACATCGTAACTTACTTATTTTTGGTGTTACAATAATCAATTTTTAAAATTTATTTTTATAGGTAGTTAGGCGCCCATCTAAGCAAATAATTTTACTTTAATATGTTTAATAATGAGAAAAGACAAAAACAATATTTAAACAACTGTATTAATGGTATGTTCTTTCAAGCGTGAACACTAAAATTAAATGAAATCCTGCATAATCAAAGTTTGAATTTTAATTTCAATAATAAAAGTAATTTTGTTAAATTGCAAAAATAACTTATTTAACATTTCTAAAACTAATTTATAAAATTAAACACGAAACATTAAAATCGCAATAAAATTAAAAAAAAATAAATCGACCTACGTCAAAGTTTTCCGTAGACACTTTTATTTCCAGTATTAGGTTATTCGGATATCAGGAATTAATTAAGTGTAAATTATTGCAAAGAATAATTAATAACTTTATGGGTTTACGTAACCAACTCACTAAACATGAGTAATTTTTACGAAAATTACTTCTTCTGCATAAAATTGCTATTTTCCACATAAAACAGACGGCATCTAAGAATTCTAAGTTAAATCTGAGAGTGAGTGCTTTTAAATGTTTCTCATTTTATTTATGTAAGCAATAATAGCGAATATAAATTATAAAAAAGTCAGGTAATTTCCGGATTAATTTCAGTTAAAAGTGAGGTTGTGCTCTTACAAACCCCATTAAAGGCCATGGTTAATAAAATTTGCTACGACGGTTTGTAAATTTAATGCGCTTTGATTTAAAAACATCTTTTTTCGAAAGAAAAACAAAAGACGCCATAAAATGAGTTGAAAATGGTGCGCTTGATTATTTTTATTGCCGATATGCGAACCATCTAATTAACTCATACAAGGTTTGCTGTTTATTTTCGCTTGTATGAGTGAGTGTATGTAATTTAGTTTAAACTTTAGTGCACTAGAAAGAACACCACACGGGATCATAATATAAGACCTATAAAACTCATTAGTACGGGATATAATTGATGAACTTCGTGGTATGTGAGGAACGCCCCAGCATCCACAGACGCCGCACACATATCGAAGGTTAAAGTTAAAAAGACTACAAAAAGAGGTTTTGTGCTTAATTTGTGTATTCCTTTTCCCTTGTTTTGATAAGTTGATTTATTTTTTAAATTAATATTTTTTTACGATGCGGGGTAATTACTTTATTAGTTTTGAAGTTTTTTGAAACGTTATATAAACACATTTTGCCCATTTTGGGCATAAAATATTTTCTGCTTTGTTTTAGTGCGTTCAACAAAAAATTTAGTGGGCATTCATCTTGTGGCACGGCACATAAATGTTTTACGGTTTGTTTCGGTTCTCGGCGTGGAATTTTCAACGTGCTAGGGAATTTTTTAGTGGTCGAGTTGTTTATGGATAAGTGTCGCTTGCCTTAACGGTCGAGAGCTGCCGTTTTCTATTCCACACGCCCCCGCTATACTTCGATTTTTTTCGATTATAATTGCATCGTTAGTAAGGTGCGAGGTGACACTTAAAGAGCAATTACTGTGGTCCAGCAGTCCAGCAGCACTCTCCCATGCCCACAGGGGCAAGCAATTATTACCCGTGACAATGGCTTGTTTTCGGCACTTGTTGCTGCCAGGGAACATGCGATCTTGTTAACCAACTGCACTCCCATATTACACACTTGCACCCATTATAGCATTAAAGGCCTATTTAAATTGACACTCCACTAAACCATTTTTTTTGGTATGCAAATCGCAATAGCTGTGTATTTTCCCAGGACAAGAGGCAAGGACTCTACAAGATAAAATACAGAAACCAGTACAAACATGCATGATTTATTGCAGTAATACAGGGTGATTCTTTAGCTCTGCGATAAATTTTGCCATATGATGAAAGCTGATACCATTTTGAGAAAAATAAGTCCTATGAACATACCTACGATATCCGATTCGTTTTAGTTTTGGAGTTGTGATTGTATAAAGTTTTAATAGAATTTAATTATAAAAAAAAATAAAATATATTAAAAAGAGAGGTATCTTCGAATAACAAAAAATATATTTATATAAGCTAGTGCACTTTCGGATAATAATCCATCATCAGGCTAAAAGAAAAAGGTTAAATAACACAAAATATTATAAAAAATTAAATAAATTACCAATAAACATAAGGAAAAAGATGAAAAAGATGTTGTATAATAAAAAAGAATATTTTTGAGTGACAAGTTCAACTATATGAAATATACTAATATGATTTAAATAAAATAAAAAATATAAATAAACAAATAAAGTATTTAAAAAGTAATTTTATCAAAAAATTTAGTTGATGCAAAATTATCAATATCATTAAGGTTATTTCCTTTTCGTTTTGACAAATTTATTTCAAAAGATTCAGCAAAGTTTAGTTTCTTTCCTTTATCTAAATTATGAAGAATTGTAACAAAAGATTTAGGTTTAAAATTATGGTCAAAATTATTGACATGTACTGCAAATTTAGAATCTGTTTTAAACTTGCGAATTGAATTAAGATGTTCTTTAATTCTTACTTCGAAATTTCGTCCTGTTTGTCCACAATATTCCGCGCCACAATCACAAGTTAATTTATAAACACCACTTTTATTTAATTTACTAACTTTATCTTTGTTATTGCCTAAAATTTGTTGCATATTTATCGATCGACTATAAGAAAAATTAAATTTCTTATTATGGTTGGATTTGTTAAAAATATTTTTAATTCTAAATGAAAGATGATTAATGAATGGGATCGATAAATATGGTGAATTAAATTCAAAATTATTTGAAAAAATGTTCATTTCTTTTAAAAAACAAGATTTTTTCATTGTGTTAAATGTTTTAATCAAAACATCTTTTGGGAAATGATTAGTGAAGCCAATACAAAAAAAAAAAAAAAAAATTATCTCTAATTCATTTCTAAAGTTACTATAATTTAAAGGAATGTTAAAAAGTCTAAAAAATTAAAAATTAAAAAATGCCAATTTATGAGAAATTGGATGTTTTGATAAATAGTCAATACAGTGATATGTATGAGTTGGTTTGCGATAGATGCTATAATTTAAATTGTTGGATTCTGGATTTCTAATAACCAAAATATCTAAAAAAGGAATAGACAAATTATTTTCTAATTCGTAAGTAAATTTAATTTTTGGATGTATAGAATTAAGGAAATTAATAATATTACAGATATTTGCATCCTTCTTAATTATACAAAAAACATCATCAACATATCTTCCCCAAAATAAACATTGATTCTCAAATGATGTGTTAGAAAAAATCAAACTTTCAATGTGGTTTATAAAAAGATCAGCAAAAAGAGGAGAAAGTTGATGATCCATTGCTAATCCAGTTTTTTGTATATAAATAACATTATTAAACATAAAGAAATTTTGGTTAATTGAAATTTTAGTTATTTCTGAAATGGCTTCAGCTATATCATCATCTAAATTTGAATCATTGATATAGTTATTTAAAATTTCTAAACATTCAGAAGGTGGAATAGAAGGAAATAAATTAATAACATCAAAAGATATTAATACAACCTCTGAATAATTAATATCTTTTATTAATTCTAATCTATTAATAAGGTCCTTTGTGTTTTTTAAAGCATATTTAAAATTAAAGTTAATATTTTGCTTTAAGTATTTATCCAAAAAGGAGGAAAGTTTATAAACAGGAGAACCAATAAAAGATACAACTGGACGAATTGGAATATTTGGTTTGTGTATTTTAGGTAAACCGTATAATTTTGGAATAATTGGATTCATTAAAATAATTTGATAAGATTTATATAAATTTAGATATGCAAATTTTTGAATTTAATTATTATTATTTAAATTTGCAAAGAAAAGTAACTTGAGGTGGAAGTCTGTTAGCCAACAAATTGATATATTGGTTGTGAATTCATTAGTTGGATAGTTTCTGTCTCCCTCTTACAAACATTAATGGTGGAAGCGAGACAAAAATCATAACCACAATAACGAAGTAAACAATCTACTGTTTTCAGTATGTTAAACCTTACAGAATTCCACCTCTGGTCTCCAAATACCGACACTGTGTCACATATGCTTCTTTTGAATATACTGGAGATGAACGGTCTTGTGGTAAATTATTAAACTCTTATTATACAAATAGGCCTCAGAATAGGTAACATAGTTAGCGATGACCGCATAATGGAATTGAGGTACTAGAAGGAACTGTTTCTTTGATAAAAGATTATTAACCAATAATGCTTCCAAATCTAACTACATCACCATTTCTAATAACAAAAGAAATTTAACACCTCAAAAAACATTAAGCAGACTTAATGACGACTGTCATATCAATTAAAGTGTATATCCAAATACCCAACTACAAATGTATAATAAAAAATGAATTATTCTTGATCAGCAACTTAAATGGAGTATTCAGATTGATTATATCACTAAAAAATGAGGATTTTTTATAAATTTTATGAACGTATATCAAAAATACTGGTTTTGCTCCAATTTTTATGGTACGTCAACACACTTGCATTTCCCGCATGAACTAGGATTATAGTGAAAATCTTAAAACTAAATTTTTGTCAATGATTTTTATAATTTTTTGTTTTCGCATTTTTAAACCTGCTAAAAATCTGTGACACATATCACAATTATCGTAGTTCAGGCAAGAACTATAATAAGTGTGATGAATATACAAAAAAATTTGAGCAAAATCGATCTATCGTGTAAAAGAATTTTCAATAAAACGCGTTTGAAATCTGAAGTGAGTACGTATTAAATCTAAAATGGCCTTTAGACATAAAAACTTTTGTTCAACATTAGCCTGCTAAGCCTGACCAATATGATACACCTTCCTTTACCTCAAAGAATTCCTACAGAAGCAATTTATTAAATTAATAAAACAATAATTTTTTTTTTGACCGGTTACATGGTACGAAGTGGTAAATGAACCCCAAAGTGCGATCAATATACTTAAATATGGAAAATCAGCGGCTTTGGATAATTTAAGAAATTAACAGATAACTAATTTTGGGACCAGGGGTGGAAGTCTGTAAAATGGAGGATTATTTTTGTATACTCTAAGCTCGTAACGGATTTTTATCTCTCTCCATTATGCACGTTTTGTATTTGTTGAAATGAGACAAAACCCGTCACCATGGTATTATTTAATAAACGACTTTTTCGGTATACGGAAAGAATCGTCTATCTTGCTTGTTCCACCTCAGGAAGAATTGGTAATTAAATTAATTTAATAACTGCATTATTGAAAACGCTATTCCTAAAATTTGGCACAAATCAAAAATTATTTTTTTTCTGAAACCTAGAAAATCTCTAGATAATCCTAAAAACTTTCGGCCGATATCACTTTTATGTTGTCTTTATAAATTATTTGAAAGAATGATACTTATTTAAATCCTAAAGAAAAAATGGTTGTGGTCAAATTCTAAATTTAACTCAATATATTGAAGATGTTTATTGGTTATGAAAAACGTTTTATTACAGGATTTTTTGATCTCTCAGCACCTATTGATACTGTGAATCATCGTAAACTTTTAATGAATTTATATATTTTAACTAAAGACTTTGATCTTATTAAGATCATCCGCTTACTATTAAAAACATATATTTATGTGAAATTATGGGGAAAAACAGATGAAGAAGAAAAACATGGACCTCCTAAAGTTCTAGCTCCTATTCTTCATACATAACAAAATGTTTTCTATCATTGGAGGAACTTACAAAATCCTCTCCAACATTTATCAATATATGTATTATTATAAAAACAGTCTACATCCAAATCCATCAAAAACCGAATCCATTAAATAATAGATGTCGGATGGATGACGGAAAAATCAAAAGTTTCAACTAGAAACCGCTCCATTTTGGCATAGATTTTGTAATACCAAAAAATTAATTACTTTTTTCACTATGGTCACTCTTCTAAATATAAGAAGATTTTATTATCGTCTCCAAAATCCTGCCATCACATCAAAGATCGAAAGGTGTTGTTAGAAACTGCAATAAATTTTATAAAGAAGGAAGTGAATTTTATTGTTTTCTAATTTATAATAGTCAGCGAGTTAGTTTCTAAAAATATATAATATATTTCTAAATTTATGAATAATAAATTACATCAATTCTATACATGCAATATCACCCATGGTGATATTTAATGCCACCTTTAGCCATTATCGCAAGAATCTCATGACTCCCATTACAACAACTTTTATACGTTTTAACTAATAAAAAAATATAGTTAGTTCTAACAATAATCAATACGTCTTAAATGATTTATGGATTATCAGTCATCTACTAAGTTAAGCATGAAATATTTTATAATGCTTAATTTAGAAAATGATACAAAGTTACGAGAAACAATGCTTATGAAGCGCATTACATTTTATTATAAATAACATTAAATTACATTATGTAAATTGCGAACATTTTCTATTATTATAATTACACTAAAAATATCTAAACTACAGTAAATTTTGTACAATAAATTATACACGGTAACTGAAACCAATTATTACATGAAAAATAAATAGTGTATTTAGTTAAATTTATTGCATACAGAACAATGCAATTCTATAGTTTATAGTTGTTTGTTAGTAAATTTCAAAAATAATACAACTGTTTTTACGAAACTAGTCTCATCTATTGTATTTTAGATGCGTATAGAAACTAATAAAAAACGTGTTAGTAATATAAATATAATAAATCATAATGACCCCTTTCAATCTAGGTACAGTAGAAGGGTGCATTTTTTCTTTAAATAAAATTTTAAAATGTTTCTAAATAATTAATATGTGATAGATCCATCTAAAATTAATTAATTAGTATTTAATATTAAAATAAAAAACTCACTCTTTTTAAAGATATTTAATAAGCCAGAATGTTTTCGTCAACCAATGTTGACATTATCAATGGCATTGATACTAATACTAATTGTTTCTAAATAGTTGATTTGTTCCTATATAATTTAAAAATTGGGATCGATCAACTTACGAATTTTAATTATTTCTTAAATTATACAAAATTATTAAGATAAACTAAATATTTTAATTTTTTTGGTCATTCTTACTATACGAACAAGATTTAAACACGATTTTTTTTGTGTTTAGATAAGAAGATAATTTTTAAATTTACCATGGGGTATAAATAATTTACAAAAATGTAGCACATTTGGATTACCTGTCAAATAATGAACTAAAAAGAAGCTGTGTGGTAAATTTTGAGTATCATGTGCTTTGAAGGCCTTTTTCTAAAAAAATAAATTAAATGTATGTTTAGTAAATTAATTGGCATGCTCGTATTTATCATTTTTTAAATAGATCATTAATAGAAAATCACAATTTTTAGAGAACATAAATGTCCTCAATTGGGTACATTATTTGAGAATAAATCCAAGAAAATGTGTAAAACTGGCACTGTAGAACCAATATTTTTTATTATTTTGATCCAAAAAAACGTTTCTAATATCAATAAACAACGATATTTTCATGCAACTGAAATCACAGACTCAGCAGTTTTTATGATTTCCAACAAAAAATGTAGATGTCGCCAAGTTGATTACTTGTAATTTGGCTTACTTAACTCAAAAGAGCGATTTCTGGACGCGCACTGTTCTTGGACTCACTGATTCAATTATTTTGTTTTCTAAAGTGAACTATGTCAGCGTTAGGAGTAGAAAGTATCCGTTTTGCCTAAATTAAAATACAGAATATAAATTGGGAATTGTAATACTGATACGACCAAGTTGGATAAAAAGAGGATGTGGACAACAATATAAAAATATCATATGAAAGTACAAACGTTATTTAATACGAGTGATAAGCAATTTTAAATTTGAAGATGATTTTCATTTGTACTTTTGGCGTTATACAGAGTGTACTCTGGGTCAAAAGTCTTCAAATATATGAAGAAAATCAAAATATATTTCAAGCAATGAACGTCCAACAAATCAAAAAATGTTCTTGGGATTTCGGCTTTTGTCCTAATTTGCCGAAATTCCAAGACTTACATCAAAATATACAGGGTGGTGATAAAGTTTGGAACCAAGATCATAACTTCCGTAAAAATTTTTTTTGTAAAAATCGCTCGGACAGGTCAATTTTTGTTTTAAAAATGCCATCTTTTGGAATGAAAAAAGTATTCATGAGGTCACTGATAACTTCACTATGACGTCATCATCAATTTTTTTAAATGGAAACCCCTACTTTTTTTACACATTTTTCATAGACCTTTTTATCATATTAATGATCACATAAAAATATTTAAAAAAATTTCAACCATTTTTGAAAAAAAAAAATAAATTTACTCAAAAAAAAAATTATTAATTCTCCATGAAAATATGGCAAGAAAAATAAATTAAACTAATTTTTAGTTTAAAAATAACAAATTATTATTGAAAATATTCGAATTGTTCTTCTTTACACAATTGGAATTTTCTTAAAACTAATTTTAAATAACTTTTAATGAAAAAGGTAATTAAAATAAAATGTTTGAGTAATAATAAACTTTAAATAGAATTGTAATTTATTATAATTTTGAAAAAGCTTTTGATATTCAAAATTTATTGAAATAAAAATTACCTTTATAAAAGTGCTTTAGTTGACGTTATTTTGTATGGCAAATAAAATTTTAAATCCATTTACCAATGCTTGAATAGCTTACTTCGTTTGTTTAATAATAATCAAGAATTATTAAGTTTTGCGAAATTAAAAATGCCTCGTTTAAGCGAACGCGAAAGAATCGAAATTTTAATTATGGTAGGATACGGCGATAGAAAAAGAACCCATGGGGAAGCTTGTGCTTTGTTTAATGAGCAATATCCAAATAGACCGCAAATCTCAAGATCTACAGTAAGTAAGTTAGTTACCAAATTTGCAGAAACAGGATCTGTAAGAGATTTGCCTCGACAAGGACGGCCTCAAGTGAATGAAGAAACCAAATTAAATTTATTACTTGCGATTGAAGAAAATACCAATATTTCAACAAGAGATATTTCAAGAAATAATAATGTGGATCATTCCTATGTCGCAAAATTATTAAAAAAGGAAAAGTATCACCCATACAAAATAAAACTCATACAAGAGTTAAATGAAGATGATCCCGATCGCCGACTGCAATTTTGTGAAGAAATGATGGCGCGATGTGATCAAAATCCAAATTTTTTAAGTAGTATAATTTTCTCCGATGAAGCTACCTTTCAATTGAATGGATCAGTGAATCGACATAATTGTAGGTATTGGTCACAGGAAAATCCTCATTGGGCCGTAGAATCCCATAGTCAAAGACAGGGAAAGTTAAATGTATGGGTGGGAATGATTGGCAGACGTTTTATAGGACCTTACTTTTTTAATGAAAACCTTACTGCCGAAAGATACTTGAATTTTTTGCGCCCTGATTTGCTACCAGTTTTACTTCGTATTTTCCCCAATTATGAAAATCGCAACATTCCTAACCAAAACATTTGGTTTCAACAAGATGGGGCTCCTCCACACTTTGGCAGGGCGGTGCGAGAATTTCTTAACACCACGTTTCCCAACAAATGGATAGGTCGGAGGGGACCAATTGAGTGGCCTCCGCGATCTCCCGACCTAACATTTAAAATCAAAAGCTTATTTCAATAGACCTAATAATTTACAAGAATTGGAGCTTAGAATTAGGACGGAATTGCAACAAATTGACGAAGAAGCTATTAACAATAGTATTCAGAGTGTCTACACTCGAATGGGACAATGCCAAATGGTCAATGGTGAAGAATTTGAAGATTTTCGTTAAAATTTGTTACTTGTAAATTAAAAATTTACTTTTTTTTTGTAATATTTTCATTGAGAATTAATAATTTTTTTTTGAGTAAATTTATTTTTTTTTTCAAAAATGGTTGAAATTTTTTTAAATATTTTTATGTGATCATTAATATGATAAAAAGGTCTATGAAAAATGTGTAAAAAAAGTAGGGGTTTCCATTCAAAAAAATTGATGGTGACGTCATAGTGAAGTTATCAGTGACGTCATGAATATTTTTTTCATTCCAAAAGATGGCATTTTTAAAACAAAAATTGACATGTCCGAGCGATTTTTACAAAAAAAATTTTTACGGAAGTTATGACCTTGGTTCCAAACTTTATCACCACCCTGTATGTACAATCACGCGAAAATATATCGAGGACACAATTGAAATATTCTAACCCAATAGAAGCCTTCGTAAACACGAGATCGCACGAAATTTGAAAGGACCCGCCCGCTTCTTGTTGGTATTCATTTCTTTCAAATTTCGTGACATCTTGTGTCTGCGATCGCTTGCCATTGGGTAAGAATATTTCAATTGTGTCCTCGATATGTTTGCGTGCCATTTGATATAGGTTGAACTTAGACCTCTCCTATCCTCATAATATCCAAAAATTTCCTAGCTATGTGTAATGAGATGCCAAAAGGACTTCATCTCTTTGAAGGGTCATTAAAGATATATGTACAAAATTGAAAGTAAAACATAATTCTAAATGGCTAACTGTAAGATGATGGAATTGCTGAAAGTCGCATATCTCTAATCTGACTTATAAGGACAATTATTGCCATTCACATTTAATTTTAAAAAATCTCTACATATCAGAAAGGAAACTTTATTTATAGGTAGTAGTGTGACTATAAAAACCATCTTCATAAATTTAACGAATAATTCGATTGATCAAAAAAAAACATTTGCTACGATACCAAAACTTAAGAAAATATTATAAGTCCAGAAATATTTAAAATTCTTATGACGATGTTAGCCACAATTCTCAATCTTTAGTCTACTTTTTACAATTTTTTAACAAATTCCTGAACTTATTTATTGTTATAATAAATTTTCAATTGTATTTGCAAAATATAAAGCCAATACCATTGATTTCACTTTTATAACGATAAAACCAGCACCAAAACACTAAAAATCTCTTCAGCACCTATTAGAGTCAATTGAGTTTAGTGATTTAATAAATTTGTCTGAAGTGTTTTGTTTGGATTATAGAAAGCTTAAGTCTGCATTGACAAGGATTTGAAAAATTATATAAGACCATTTGAATAAATGTTCATATAAATAGCTTGTTATTTTCCTCCTTGGATAAACACACCTGTGCAAGATAACCATTAATCCAGAATTCCAATAAAGGAAGTTTAATAATTTATTATTTAATAAATAGATCTTGTTATAATATTATCGCTTTCACAGCAAATATTTGCGCCTTGGTTTTTGTTGTTTTTCATAGGTAACATTAGCTTTGAATCTATTTATTTTTATTTGCCGGGACATTTATAAATTGTGCAAAGAAGAGTAAATGATGCGAGTATTAAGTGATTGCGACAGGACGCAGGTACGGCGATCCAACGCACTGTGGTACTGTGGTTTAAAGCTACATAAACATATGACATTTTGTGTGAAAT
The DNA here is from genome assembly GCA_963971135.1 of Stenus bimaculatus. Taxonomy (NCBI): domain Eukaryota; kingdom Metazoa; phylum Arthropoda; class Insecta; order Coleoptera; family Staphylinidae; genus Stenus; species Stenus bimaculatus. Next base: position 22,120,839 of record OZ020180.1, read on the forward strand.
TATTAAAGCGCGCGTCGGACTTACTGAGCGAAGTTAATTAATAATCTAAATTCTGAAAGAGACTATCTTGCCAACCGACCAGCCGTAATGTATATCTTTCACCTTGAGACTGGACGTTTTTACGCGCGAGGGTTTTATTCAAAACGCACTGAATGTGTTAAGTGTAACGTGAGATTGGATTACATGCAGTGTTTCTATTGCGATTCAAACACCGAATAATTTAAACATTCATAAAACTTATTACTCTTCTGTTCTTTCACTTCTTTGAAATTTTTCATTAGAATTAACTTACCCCTTTCATGCTTGAATAGGTTTGACTTTGACTACAAAGGTTTGGACCACATACCTGAAACAAAATATCAAAGGTTAATATTCCAAGTATAAGCAGCAGCATAAATATCAATTAACACCAGTTACGTCACTAATGTCTACGCTTTTTATTTTTTCTATATCTTTTAAATTTTTTAACCAATATAATTTTCTAGAAAATCTAAAAATATTATAATACGACGATTATGATTTATTTTTGTTAAGCTAGTGACCAGGGCCACAGCATCACACAGAATTACCAGCATAACAGAAAAGGCACTGGAAGAAAAACAAGTGTGCTCAGCAATGTTTCGTGACGTCGCGCAGGCGTTCGACAAGGTCTGGCACTATGGCTTATTACTAAAGCTTGATAAAATTCTTCCAAAACAGTATGTCTAATTGCTAAAGTCATATATCTCTAATTAGGGTATTTAGAATTTAACTGGAAGAAGTGTATTCCGAAAAGCCTAGGTACCCCAGGGCAGTGTTTTAGACCCATGTACAAGTGACATACCAGATACAAATGACACCATCATTGCTACTTTTGTGGATGATACTAGAATTCTGGCAGTAGAAGATGAAATTAAATCGATCGAAGAACTTCAGTGTACCTGTAATACTGTATATAAATGTACTAAAAACTGAAAAATCAAACTAAATGAATTAAAATCTACACATAGACATAAAGAATATAAATATAAATAGGCAGGCATCAGTCACAATTAATGGAAATAATAAATAATTAAAGGTCCAATACGTAAGTATGGCCTTAGACACGAAACTACGCTGGAAGTAGCATGTAAATAAGAAAAGAAAAGAACTAAATATGAAATATAGAAAAATGCACTGGCATCTCGGTAGAAACTCTAAGCTGTCCATTGGCAATAAACTGTATGGCATGTAACTCTAGGGGTGTGCTAAGGAATGCCATATTAAAGAAATAAGTACAAACTTTCCAGAATAAAGAATGTACGAAAGAATGATATTCACAGAAACTCCAAGTTTCTGACGTTGTTAGGAATCCTGAGGCTACCCAGCTACTGGATAATGATGGATTAGTTAGAAGATTAAAACGAACCAAACTAGTGCAACGTGCGAATGAGAAGTTCTGTACATAGTGCAATAAGCAAACTAGGACAATCTATTGGGGCCATTGGGTAAACTTAGTCTTAAGTTTTTCTAATCTATTCCAACCAAATTATGCAACCACAAATTTCTCGATATAAGCACGATCTTGATTTTTGATTTAGTACCTACTCTAAGAAGGACGACTTTCATCCAAAAGGAAAGGACCCAGGACTTAACAAAGCTTTAATCTGGTTTATTATTGGTATTTACACGAAGGGAATTTTTGCAATACATTTTTCAAATTGTTTGTAGAATCTTTAATCTCTAAAAAATCGCAATATTAACCATTGTAAACATGGCGATGGCAATTAAATTTCACCTTCAACGTAACCAAGTTTTTATTTAAAAAAATATAATTAATTATTTTTTTTTCGTCTAATTTGACAATTCAATTTTATAGAAATGTTAATAAATTAACATTAAAGTAAATTAAAGTAGGAAGTAATTAGATTTGTAAAACAAATTATGTCATTATTTTTAATATGTTAAGCTGTCTTTAATAAAGTCAAAAGGACATAATTAACGAATTTCCTATCAATTTATTCCCAAATGTTTTTAGCATAAATTGATTCGATTGATTCTGACTGAACGAGGTCAAAAAAGCAATCACGCCAATCGAATATCCAAATCACTTTTTATTAGTTAACCTCTGACTCAACCACGCACGTATAGAAAGTAACTTTTTAATTATTATAACTCCTGCATAAAAAAACGCCCAAATTGTTGACATGCCCAATTTTATTAATTATTTCGTGAAAGTTTTTTGTAAGAGTTGGGATAAATTTTAGAGATTTCTGAAATTTTAATTATAATTGTTAATTGCAACTGACATTTAAGATTAATTGTGTGAAATTAAGTGATAATTCTATTTTCGATTGTTTATATAGTTATGAGTAATTATAATTTTAATTGAACTTATCTTAAAAGGATTTCTAATAGTTTTTACAGTAAAGCTTTAATACAAAATATTTTGTTGGATACCTTAATAGTATATTAAGCAACGAATTTCATAAGTCAAGTATTATTGCACGCGTCGAAGTGTAAAAAACGACCCGCGTAGCGGCGAGTTTTTTAATGGACGAGTGCAATAATTGACTTATGAACGAGTTGCTTATACTATTTTTTATAATTTGCGCAAAAATTAAATAAATTTGGAAATTATTCGACTTACAAATATTTCTTTATTTTTTTAGCAGTTGGTGACAATGATTTCTTATTGAATGGTTGTTATAACAACAGAAAACATAGAAGTCTCGACAGTCACAGTTTAATTTAAGGTTTCAGTTTTTAGATTTTAAGTTGCAGATTTTTAGTGTAAAACTAGTGATAAGTTATCGTGTATCCTACCAGATATTTCGAAAATTGCAAACAAATAGTAAGCCCTTAATTTTTGATAAATCTTGACATATCTTCACAAAAATTAATATCATATATTTGACAGTTAAATTTAAAGATTATTTAATTTAATTTTTGGTTGGATATTAATAATTTAAATGGAGTGAGGAATTATTCTGTATCCTACCAAAAATTTAGGAGACATAAAAAACATAGCAAGTACTTTAAATCTTGAAATTTATTTACGATAATCAATACCACAAATTTGACAGATCAATGCTACCAACTTCGTAAGCGGGCTATGGCCCATTACGAAACCGCTAGCGGTGTCTTAATAGCAATATTATACTCGCAAATTATAAAAAAAATAATTATTTTAATTTATTAAAAACTACTTGCAATGATTTAGTTCTGGAAACCAATTTAATAATGAGAAATCTTAAGGCATAATTTATTTTTTAAGTTCATTTCTGTGAAGGATTTTATTTATAAGAAGAATCCGTGTGTAGTCGGTAAAATAAGCAAAGAAAGGATAATATGGATGAAAAAGCACAGTGCAATGAGATATTTATTTAATGATATAATTTGAAAACACGATCCAGCAAAACTAGTTTAGCAGAAAATAGTAAATGCAGACCACTCAAACAAACATACAAGATGCGAGTATGGTCTTAAGATGATTGTATTTCCAGTTTTTACTAAAAAATTATATGCGTAGTATTTTTAAGAACAAACGAAATTAAATTATTATAACACAAATTTTGGAATAATTAATGTAGAATAGAAAGCAATTGTTTAAAGTTCAAATCTTGCATAGAATAGCGCAGTTATTTCTTTAATTAAATTTTTATTGCAGTGAATGTGTACATCGTAAATCTTTATGATTGTATTTTATTAAAATATTTAAGGTAATTAAAAATATGTCATACCTGCTTATATAATTTCATGAATATGTTAAATTATAGCTGGTAAGTCAAGATTTTACTGTTTTTTTTTCTTTTTTAATTATAAAATAAGATTAAAATTATAAACTATTGTCTAATTTAAATTTTCTGGTAATCCTTTTTGATAATCTTTATTAAAATTTATAAACGCAAAAATATTTCTTCCTTCGAAGGTATGGTGTTTGTTGGATGGTTTGGTAAAACTAGTTTGGTATTAGCATATTAATTACTTAAAGCGTGAGTTATGTCGCGAGTTCTTACTTTTGGGGTTGCCATTAAAAATAATCTGGTGGTACTTGTTGGTTCCATGAAGCAGAGCGAGAGAATATAATCGGGTGAGTCTACGAAAACGCTGATAAATCCGAGTTCTCCGACAGTTATGGGCCAATAATATTTACTAAATGTTTCTTTGAGATGCAACTGGTTCTTCGGTTATTATACGTCACGGTGTAACCAATTGGGAATTTGTTTTTAATCTTGAACTACGACGGTTGTAAAAATTTAATTTGAATGTGTCGATGAGGAGTGAGGTGAGGGGTACCGTTGTCTTTCAATCAGATGAAGAGGCGCATGTTGCAATTTGTTTGTGGTGCGTTCGGTTTCATTTCCGCATTGACCCACATCCAGGATAGAAGCTGAGGTCGACCACTCTGCGGGACGCCATCCGATGGTACTACCCGTGGTGATCAATGAATAGCCACACAGATTATTACAATTAACCGTCACTTGGTCAACACCCTCTTGTCTTATACAACAACAAAAATTCTCTAAGCTAGTAACACTATCTTTAATAAACCACATTTCTTTATTAAAAATATATTAATTACATTCTCTCGTTAATTAATACACGTGAGATTAAATTTCCTAGAAGAACATTTTAGTATGTACATGCAACTACAAATACTTTAACTCGAATTATGCTGATTTCATTCCGCTATGTTTATTATATGACCTTAAGCGAGTGTAGCTTACAAAACATAGGAAGTAAATAATATTTCCGAGTAACTTTCCTTTGATCCCGAATTACAGATTAAATTATTTAAAATAACACATTTTTTAGATTTTGATTCCAACTCCATAAAATATCTTATTTTGTTATGTAAGTAAAGTTTGGCAATTTTTGAGACCAACCTTATCAAAAAAGGACCAGCCGACATTTTTAGAAAAATGGAATTATGGTACCAAACGACATAGTTGAACTCCACAGTTATCCTCATAATCCCATGTTTCTAAAAATTTCGCTTGATCACTTTTTGATAAGCATTGTCCAATTGGTAACTCTACCACAAAGTCATTCTTATTGACGCGAGTACAATGATTATATCCTAAAAGAATATAACTTCAGAGCTTTAGTAATTTGAGGACACTTTGATTTTTTTATGATTTTTGCCCGTCCAGTCAAACTTTCATAAAAAGGGATTATCCTGTATCAAATCTGGTATATCGGATTTTTTATATGTTTTATATAGCACAGGTCAAATTATGAATCCAGGTTTTTGAACTCCGTCATTCTATTCTTTATAAAAACACATAGAACTACTTTCACTAAAAAAAGAGTTAAAACCGACACACGATCGAAATTTTTGAAATTTCAAGTACTTTTGGTCCTCGGAAGAAGTCGAAAACTGAAGTTCATCATAAGGCCTCAACCATATAAAACATATAAAAAAAATCAGAACTCTCCGATTTGAACGCTTTCAAAATAATATTATAAGAGGATTCATTTATTTTTCGGTATACCAATTTTTCTTCTTCCTTACAGAAACACTTCCTTTTACATTAAAGAAAATTACACAAGGTAATTAATGCAGCCTTGCAAGTCTACATTTTACATTCTACATTTGTTATCATTTAGAAAAAACAGATTGTTATTATTTCTATCCAACAAAAACACTATTTTATTTTAAGATTAAGTTATTATCGTCAGCAACTGTATTACATCCTCATTCATTTAGTATAAGTTCCGAAGTCCCGTTCGTTACTTAAGAGAAGAGTTGTTAAATGCATTTGCAAAGAAAAATAATTCCGGTGGACCTTACGATATCAATTGTAGCATAGTTTCACAAAATTATTAAAATGCCCCTGTAATTGAATGTATACAGTATATTGGAAGAAAGTAGAGCAATATTTAATTTTTTAAATTAATGGATACAATAATTAATAAGAAATAAACTTAATATCGTAAAATTATCATTTCAGTATGTATAATTTTTTAAATAATTTATTAAAGTATAAGTAAAAATGCAGGTATTATGTAGGTAATAATTTTCAATTTCACTTCCGGTTTTACCTGAAATGACAACAACTTTCTTATTTTAAATGTAGCACCCTATTTTTTGTGGTCATTATGAAACATTTGTAAGTTCCAAGTATTGCTTCAAAAAAATTTGGATATTTTTTTGCTATTTTTTTTAAATAAAATCCATTAAAACTACTCTTAAATAAATTAAATAAGTAAAATAAATTTTAAATTATGAAATTCATTTGGCCGTTTTTGAGAAATTAATTTCTAGGATTTTAAAATACGTTTTTTTCAAATATCTTTATCATTTCAAACGGGTTGATAGATAAAGGGGTTTTTTTCCGATTACAGTGATACCCAACCGTATAAACAGCTGTTGATAAATAGATGAATTAATAAGATTAAAAAAAATGAGTTATATTGTCAATTGAAAACTTTATCACGTGTCAAAATGAAGCATCCTCATTGGGTTAGAATTCAATTAGTTATATTGTCTTATTAATTTAAAAACAATGCACAAATTTAAAGCTAAAATTATATTATGCCAAATAACCAATGTTTTTTAGTATATTGGCACGTGTTTTGAACATGCGTTGTTAATTAATATTAGACCTATTTTATTCCAAGCATTTTGAAGCACTGCAAACAATTTTTTTTAGATTTTTGTACGCTTTATGGCTTATGTAATATCGAAAAAGAGACCATAAACTGCGTTAAATTCTTTTTCTTTATAAAGATATCCATTTTGTCTTTTTTCCCAAGAATGGGACCAATCCTATAACCAGAAAAACCATTCCAGCACTATTCTGCGTAGTAACACTTTTTAGGTTTTGGGATGAGTATAATTCATTAAATAAATCTCAAATTGGTTCAGTTTATGTACCATGTACCAAAATAGTTTACATAATTTTTTGGTTTCATATGCAGACAGTTATCTCCTATTGGAAATTGCATTCAGCACAACAATGAACTGAAGCATAAGTTGAAGGTGGCAAAGCAATGGTATGAAAAAAAAATATTTTAATCAAATAATCATTACAATTTACCAATCTTAATTAATTTAAAAGCCTAGTGCCCATTTTCACTAACGATTCTTAAAAGCCTAAAAATTTTAAAATCGTTGGTGAAAACGGGTATTAGGCATATTTTTCATAATGCAATTCCTTGTGAAATGATCAAAATTTACAGCTCATCCAAATTCTTGGAATATATTAGAGCCGATGTTAACTAACAATTTTTTGAAATATATCTTCAAAAGACATCTCGATGTTTTAAAAATCAATGATTATTTGACAAAATAATGGTTTTCAATTTCTGTATATTTTGATGGGAAATTCCTAAATCTTAATGTTGCTCTACTTTTTCCCGACAGGACCTATTTTTTTATTAGAGATGCATTTAATATGCTATATTTAAGAAAATGTTTCAGAAACGCTATATATTCAGATACTCCTACTATTTATTATGCAATATAAAATTTTTATTAATTAATATTGTGGGATAAAATTAAAAAAAAAAGTTGTTCTACTTTCTTCCAATACTGTATTTGCCGAACATCCCCTTAAAAATATGAAGCTTAGGGAATAAACTTATCGTCGACTTTTTAACATTTTTGGGAAACTAAGATTAAAAATGGATAACATAACAGAATTTTAGTGATTGGCTAAAAGAAGGATATGTAAAAAATGAAAATGCTAAAAATCTTTTAATTAGGTGAACACTTATGCCACTAAATTAAATATTAAATTTCATTCGAACTATATTTATATTAGGAGTATAAAATATTATAAGCATTAAATAATCATTACCATTTTCCAATCTTAATTAATTTCAAAACCTCGTTCCCGTTTTCACCAACGATTCTTAAAACTTAGACAACGTTTGCCTAAAAATTTTAAAATCTTTGTGAAAATGGGTATTAAGTATATTTTTCGTAATGCAATTCCTTATAAAATGATCAAAATTTACAGCTCATCCAAATTCTTGGAATATATTAGAGCCGATGTTAACTAACAATTTTTTGAAATATACCGGGTGGAAATGAAAACCGGGTCACCTCTATAACTTTTTTATTTATGAATAAAAAAATTTGAAATTTGGCTATGTTCTATGGTTCAAAAAAACAAATTTTATGTGCATTTTTTATTTTCGAAATCACTTCTGGTTTCACCGGAAACACCATGAACTTTGTTTTTTTAAATGTAACATGCCATATTTTTATTCATGGCTTAAAATACTTTTAAAAAAGAAATATTTTTGAGATATTAGTTTTTATTTTTTTTGTAAAAAAAATTTTTTTCAAAAAAAAAAAAGGTTTTCGAAGTCGGTGAAAAGTACCAAAACTAATTCTAAATAATTCAAATATTCAAAAAAATCAAAGATTATTTGACAAAATAATGGTTTACAATTTCTGTATATTTTGATGGGAAATTCCTAAATCTTAATGTTGCTCTACTTTTTCCCGACCCAATCATTCATTTTTTATTACAGATGCATTTAATGTGCTTTGTTTAATAACATGTTTAAGAAACGCTATATATTCAGATACTCCTACTATTTATTATGCAATATTAAATTTGTATTAATTAATATTGTGGGATAAAATTTTAAAAAAATGTTGCTTAAATTTTTTTCGAACTATAATTAATTTATATTAGGAGTATAAAATATTATAAGCGTCAATTTTTTGGAAATTCAGATGAAAAATAGGAATGTAATAGAAGACATTGACAGCTAGACTTTACCGATATTTTCAATCAAAATCAAAATAAGAAATTTTTGATTAGCTAGGTCAGGATTCCTCAGTTACTATTGAGGTTTGTATTGCAAAGAACTGACGAACTTGCGGTGATTTGGATAATCGTTATGAGTAGAAATGAAAGAATTCCATATATCCAACTTAAAATAAGTTGGATATATGGAATTCTTTCATTTCTACTCATCATCATCGTTTGTATTGCAATTGAGAAAATGAACCATTTTAGGCAGAACTGGATTTTGTTCATATAATTGCTCACTGTTAAATGAAAACTCCAAATATCGATTTATTCTACTGCTCAATATAAGACAAAAGCACATACAAGTAATGAAATTTTGATTGAGTTTCTCCGGAAAAATTTGATTTTTGGTTCATAGCCACTTATCATTCTTAGTTTCCCAATTTGGTATGCCTTAATTTAAACCTAATACTCTAAACCAAGAAAAACTCTTAGAAGTACTATTTTCTGTTGTATGTTAAATTATTGTCAATTTTTAAAAATTTATACGGATATGAAATTACCAATATTTAGTACAAAAAATGTAAGTAGTCCAGTCTGCTGACCCTATTGAATCTATGAGAGATGTAATCAAACCAGAAAGCAAGAGACTTTTACTACGCAGTTGAAGTTGAAATGGCAAATCTTGAGCAAACATCCTGCAGCTACTTCGAGAATAAGAAGTAATTAATTTGGACATGTGTTTCAGTGATATTATATTATGACTGAAGAATATTCTGATTTATTTACTGAAATTTTTGGGTTTATTTTATTTTCGCATTTATGGTCCCACTTTGGTCTTAGGCAGAACTGGTGGTGCAGACAGGAGATACTCGTCCTAAGGTACCTCACTACTAGTATACACTCTGTAGTTCTTAATACCTTAGAAATATGGGATAAACTAGAGTGGATCTTTACCGCAGTTAGGAAGCACTATTTGGGTAAGAACTACTCTTCCATATTTCTAATTAAGTAAGAGGTTGCTTTGTCACCGAAATGATTTATATGTTTATGTTATTGTATGCGTGGTAACGGACAAATGTTATAGTAAAAGAGGCCCATTTTTTAAACACTGACCATTTCTAAAAAATATTTGCTCCTTAACTAGTATACTGACCAATTAATATAAATACTGATCAAAAATCGTTTAAAAACTCTGACCCAATAAATAGTAGTCATTATAAAATTAAATAAGTAACTTAGTAATGACTAATGAGTCATCTTAAATAATGAAAGTAGAATCAGATGTCTTTTTGCAAACAACTCAAAGGATTTTGTCTAGGTCACTTTAACTCTAGGGTGCTTCTTTCCCAACTAGAGTTATTTCCACCTAGGGAGCAAGCATTAGTTATGGACAAAGTAAGAAGCACTCTGTGTAGTGTATGCTACCGTAGAGTGTGTACAGATTCCTACACCGGTGTTAATATTTCTACTGGTAAAAAGCTCTGATTTTTTATTTTTTCAGTGATCTTTGTTCTACTCATACATATAACTAATTTTATAACTAAAAACTACTTTAGAAACCTCAGTACATGTTTAAGAAAATATCAAGGAATTTACAATTAATTAATACTTTTGTATATAATAAATATTTTAGTATCGTTTTGATCATAGAGACCATATGGATAGTGGGAATTACATGCATTTAAATCACGAGAATATCGATCTTTGGAGAATTTTATTGTCATAAATAATAAATTCTTCTTGAACGTTAATAATACCTTCATGGTATTGCTTCCATATTTTGCAACATATTAATTGTAAGTAATCTTTCTAGCTGAGTTTAATTAATAAACTATTTGGTGCAGTAAATAGTTTTGTAATCGAATCAATTAATTCGGAGTGTATTAATGGCTACAGTAAATTAATAATGAAAACTGAAACTAATATCTGAAACGAATGTAGTCAATGTCGAATGTTACAATTTTAACATGGGTATGAACTAAAAGTGTAAAGTTGCATAACTCGATTTTCCTAAATGAGCAAATTAATTTTCGTTCCGGCTGCAGGTGCATCTTGTAAATCACGAGTATACGTAACTCGGCCTGGGGCATTTCGCGTAATTTATCCACTATCAATTGTGAAATCGCGCAAATTAACATTCGAAGACCGAAGCATGAGTTGAAAAGAATCTGTACTCGTAATGCACTTCCACGCACGAGATTGCCACTTTTGGAAGATGCGCTCCTGTTAAAAAGTGGAAAGCTACTCTTTCATAACCTGGATCATTTTGGGTGACCCGGTGCACCACGATACCATCGATCACTTCCGGACGAACGCGCCTGTCGTGAAAGTGTCTACCCGCATTAATTAATGTCACATCTTTCGGGTATTCATCCGGCCGCGTGCTAATTTTTGAAGAAGTCGAAGGTAACGGTGCTCAGGGATTTTTTAATTGCAACGTGTGGTAAAAAGTGGCGCAATTGGATACGCAACTCCACGGAAGCCATGGGATATCCTTTTAAAAATACCCGTCGCGAAACTCAATAAACCGCATTGTCCGCGTTTTAATTAAACAAGATATTAATATTCACTAACTACCAGGAATGTTTTTTGTATTACTGTGCTACTGGAGTAATTAAATTATTACAAAAATCTTTTTAAAATCAGAGAAAGTTTTTAAATCGAAAATAAATAATATTAACTGCGCCTGGTCATTTCAGATCCAAACGGATGATTGTTTTCAATGATCGAGTGGGAGGTCATATTTAAATTTTTCGAAAGTTTCATGTGAATACGTTTAACCGATTCGTTTTAATTTGCAATTCTACAATTTTATATTCAGATCTCTATTTCCATAAAATCATTGACAGTTATTTTACATTTCCTCGAACAACCATCGCTTTGTTTAAGATAGTTTACAAGGCTGCATACAGTTCAAAAAATAATTTTTAGTTAAATTTTTATAACTTCAACACGACGCTGAAAATGGTCATCTCTTCAAATATAATCCAGGGAAGTTCGAAGATCCTACAGTTATTTATTAAAAATTGGCACTTCTCATATTTTCCAAAAAGGAGGACCACAAATGGACAATCCTTGTCAAAAAGGGAATAAACGATATTTTTAGAAAAATGGTATTATGGCTCCAGAATTATTCTGGAGTTCAACTATTTCGGTTGGTGCCATAATCCCATTTTTCTAAATATGTCGCTTCGGCAAGTCGAATATTCTCACCATTTTTTTTAATAGTCGACGGAATATTGACGTCAAAAGCCCAATATTCCGTAAAAACTAAAAACAATATTATTTTATTGAATATACATTGTTCTGATTAGTTTCAAAGCAGTTCCATATTTTACTATGCTTATTTAAGTCGAAAATTAAAACCCGGATTTGGAAATACAAAAATCTTTTCATACAAAATATATGACCTGAGGTCAAACAATGAAGCGGGACGTTGGAGGGGGAACCCAATATTCGGCTAACTTCTCGCCGAATATTCGGCTATTCGGGGCATCTCTACTTCTTGATAAGTATGGTCCAAATGGCATACCAGTCAACAGATTGTTTCAAGATTTCTTGAATCATTAATCTGCAAATTTATTTTTAAATGTACCTAATTAACTAACAATTATTACCTAATCATAATTAATTCATATTAAACTGCGTAATTTATTAATATATATAATATTATTTGTTAAAAATAGATCATTATTGTATTTACTATAAATTTCAGCATTTACACATGTAAAATAATTTGTGAATTCGGTTGTTTTCACACGGTTTTATTGCCCACAACTTAAAACTTTCCGTTTTAACAACTATGAATTAATGATAATCTATTATTTTAAATCTTTATGCAAATGTAATAACTAGAGTCATGCAATACAGTTATGTTTATACGTTTCATTTTAAAATAATTCTAATCTCCAGCAGTGCTGTACATTTTTACTATTTAAAACCTATTAATATCTAATAATCTTGTTAATTGTTCATAAAATTAACATGATACTTCTTACTCTTGAAAGTAAAACAAGCTAAATAAAACCTTTATTATGTTACACATTTTTAGTAAAATAAAAGGTTAAATGTTTATCGAATTTACTGTTACAGAATTTCATACACAAAAGTTTTTGAAACATAAGATGATAATGGTTTGTTTTTTATTGCTGACATTATACTAGGGAATTCTTTCATGACTTTTGTAAATGAATTATTTATACTTTATATTAAAAGTAGATAAGCATAAAGTGAACTAAACTTGAATAGCAGTAAACAGTAAACACGAAATTTGCGTTGAAAGTAAACGAATCTCGTATCAGAAAAATGGAAATTTCATATTTTTTATGCAGCAAGGTTAAGACGACAGCATAAATAGGTTCAGAGCTTCTTAAAACTGCCAAAATAACCATCAAAACAAACCCTGACACAATAGAATAAGGGTCGGTTGCTGTTAAAGTGCCCCATGGCCGTTATTGTGCTTATTGTGTCCCGTTTTGATGTTTTACCTGCATGATACTAAGATGAAGCATGATACGGCACTAAAAATCTTAAAACTGACGAGAGTGGTATTTTTTTAGAAAATTGCATCAATTTTTCTGTTGATATTTTTCTACCCAAGGTAAGAACAATACTGCATCTCCATAAAAAGAATAATGCATATATGTACCTATACATTGAATTAAAGCCAATAAAGTCAATGAAATAAAGAAAATGCTGGAAAGAAACAAAGTTCTTCGTTAAACTCCTATTTTGATGGCATTATAATTTAATCAAGAATTTTGGAAATACACCGAAGCTCTTCATATTTATCAAGTTGTATTTATTAAATTTTTCTAGGATCAAATTTTTCTTTTTAGATGAAAATTGACATCCTCTTTTTTCTGATATTCGAAAGTAATCACGTGCAGTAAGAAATTGTCAAAAATATGTGAGAAATAACCAAATAAACTTTATATTTTTTAAAACTGGAATCTTGAAATGTAGTAACATGTACCGATAAACCACAGGAATGACCGAAAACCAGTCAATGTCCCAACAAAACGGGGGTTACAATTTTTTATATAAAATACCTATTTACAAAGTGTTGAAGAAGATTACCACAGCAGCTTAGACTAAAATGTATGAGGTGATTCTATTTTTAGACTTTTGTAATTTTTTAGAACATACAAAAGACAGTATGACAGTACTTAATCGAAATGACAAGTACTAATAAGTAACATAGTTTTTGACAAAAAGTAACATGACACATTTCAGCAAAATCAACCCCCTTTATTTGATTTCACCCCCTCGAATTGCACCTTTCCAAGAGTTCTTAAGGTATTTTTTGCGACAAAGTAATAATCACTTTTATATCTCTTTTCGTTTTCGAATGATGATTATGAAATCAGCAAAAATTCTGTTATGAGCCAATATATTTTTGCTCTAAATGTGTAAATAATAATTAATTTCAAATCGAACAGTCAGCTACTCCTTTAACCACAATAGTATTTTTAGCATCCAAAAAACTCAAAAAATTAAAATTTTATTTTATTTTAACAAATTAATCAATTTCAAATATTTTCGCTTATAATAATAATCGTAAGAAAATTTTGGACTCATAATATTTTTGTTATAGCACCAAACTAAACTAAAAGAAAAAGACTGAAAACTTTTGGGTATAGAGAAATTATTCTGTAATAAAAGATGTGCAAACACTTTTACTAAAAAAAAATTGTCCTTTGGTGTTAAAACCATATATGACCGAAAATTTCGCGTTTCTTTGGAAATTCAGGTACTTTCACCACCCAGCTGAGATGGAAAACTTAAAAAGTTTATGTCTCATTATGAATCCATACAGGGTGTCCAGTAAATAGATATAGTAGAATGACTTTATTATCTCAAATTAGGATCCTCCAGTTCCTCTAACGCTTTGTTTGAACATTTTTCCTCGGAAAGTTATTTCCGGTTAAAGTTTATTTAAAAAAAAATTAAAATCAACATATTTTTTTCTATGAAGATAAGTCGATAAATATGATCACAATGATCGAATTTAAAATAATAGTAATGTTGTTTTGCCATTTCTCATTAATCAATAATCAACAGTAATCTACTATTAAAAAAGTATACTAGTTTATAATCATTAAATCCGATGGTTAGGATAATTTCAATTAGCTTAATAGAAAGAAAAATTTGGGGAAGCATTTTTGGGCAAAGTGTTTGAGGAACTTGACATTCTAATTTGAAGTGATAAAGTCATTCTACTTGGTCTGTTCTCGTAATTTCGGGACACCATCTATATGAAATATATATAAAAAATCATAACTACCATCAACTGTGGTAACTTTGGCCCAAATCTTGGGAAAATATAGTATGACTACTGTAAGTTGCTAATGAAAGTTGGTAAAATTAGATTAACTATCTTGGAAAGAGATACAGTAGTCAAACTATATTTTTCCAAGATTTGGGCAAAGGTTACCCCAGTTGCCGGTATCATATTTGATGCAGGGTAAAAGTAAAATAAAGGTTAGGATATTTATAATGAGGCGATTACAAAAAACATTGCAGGTATGTTGGTTTAAGATAAATCTACTAAAAAGTAACGGATTCCCGGCAATAATTTTTGTGGTAACAATGGCATTTAAAGGTAACATTTAGCATCTATTAACATACCTACATAAATATATTAACTGTTAGTAATTATATTTTTCCCAATTTAGGTTAATAAAAATTGCTAAACATACTTCCTGCTATACTTAAACAACCTTCATATTTAGTGCTACATAAAGACATCTGCTAATAAATTAGGTTTATTAATAAGCATGAGGAATATCTGAATTCAGAATCTTCCTATAAACCCATAAGTGGCGGATAGTTTTAAATTGTCGTATTGCTGATTCTTAAGTGAGCTGAATAAGGAGGTGCCCCGTTACAATCCTAGGAGTATACCGTGCAAAAGATTGGTGTTAATATAATTAGAAATAAAATTAACACAATTCTGCATGTTAGGTCGGTAGGTTTTTATTGGATTTCGTGAGAATATTTGCCATTAAAAAGCGGTAATATTGTTGAAGAAATCCTGCGAGAGCTTAAGAAGAAAATAAGAGTTTAATCGACTTTTTTGACTAAAAGTAATCGATTTAATATTCCTTTAATAATAGAAATACGCGATGGATATCTACAATAGAAATGAAAACGTCACGAGCATACCTTGTGTGTGTATTTTTATTCCTTGATATCCATATAAAGTTTTCAACTATGAAATTTATTAGTGAAAATGTTTGAATTAATACCATCCCAACATGCAACGCACACACACAACGTGTGTGTTTATATACCATAAGTATTGATATATAAACGTTCTGCCGCGGGGCATCTTATATAGAAATTTGTTCTGAGATCTTAATCAGTTGAAATTTATTGTTTATATATAAAAATGGACGAAAGTGTTGCGCGTAAATAAGCGCGCGGAAAAATACTCATCGCTTTCGTCCTCATCCTCTTAAATTGCATGCTCCGGCAGGATTCATTCGTGCCATAAATCAATGTCGCGCCTCGCAATATTTTTAACTCACTACATTATTTAACACACAACTAACTATAGGAAATAATTAGACGATCTACGATAAAACTTGCATAATTGCACTGCATTTAAATGTTCTCTTTGCGGCGCGGCATTACGACCTAAGGAATTTTTGCGCGTATCTCTAATTAAACGGCAGCACCAATTTCACAACAATCTTCTTTTTGGCTTATTCCAATTCCAATATATTTGATTTATTCCTTTAAAATGTTTTATAAACCACATGGTCACCAAATCAAACTTCTACATTACACAGCTTTTGGTGCCAGCGTTTTATTAAATCCTTTTGGGTAAATTTTGGGAACAGAATCCAAAACAGCCGCCAGATTTAGTCTATAAGATCAAGTTATTGAGATACGTCAATTGGTCTCTTTTAGGTTAAAATCATTTTAATTTAAAAAAAATTGAATTTCAGAAAGCAACATTTCGTCAATTTAATTTCGGAAAGTCTAATCAACTGTCGTATCTAATTTCCCTCCAAACCGTTTTGTAGGAGAAAATCTCTTCAAATGAATTGCTAAAATTTTAGGAGACTTATGAATCTTAAGTGAATTTCTAAATTTTCTTCTTTCTATGCACTTTGAACAAGTAGGTTTCTCATAACCATTTAAGGTTTCCTCTGTGGTTAAACTTTTGATGCACTGTAAAAGTTTAATAGGTCCTGTTTATTTAGGTAATGGAGGCGACAAATCCTAGAAAAGACTTTAGTTGGCCCACAAAAATATCAATTATTTTTGATATTGTATTTTCAAATAACTTTGCCAAGATTCCGAAACATTATCTGGATGCTTAATTTTTCATCAATGTTGGAGAAAATAGGGGAAAGTTTCGTTATAAACCAATATCTTCATGTAAACCTTCTATTAAAAACCTTAGAAATGGTGCAACATTTTAAAAGTGGTTGAGTTAATGTTATATACATGAGCATGAATTTCCAGATATTCTATTAAATATTTCATAAAGCAAATAAAATTAATATTATTTAAACCATTTATTCCTATCCGTTTGAATGAAATTATGTATATATTTATTAATTACTTTCTCCTCAATCAAATTCAATTTACTAAACGAAGAAAAAATGTCTTTTAATTTTTTTTATTTGATATATAAAAGAACTTCCCCAAGACCTCTAAGACTTGGTAAAGTATTAAGCAGTATTCCCTCTTTGAATTTCTATACTTATATCAAGAGCCAATGAATACCTTTGTCAGAGAATTGTGACGAATGTATTCATTGATCTTCACCTGTAATTTTGAAATATATTTACCAACTTTCGAAATAAGATTTCGTGAAGAACAACCAAACTACCAAAACTTTCAAAACCGAAAAGATAAAATAGATATTTGTCTTCTAGATCTTTTTAATTTAAAACTTTTCGTTTTTCTGCATCATTGGCCGCGGCACCACCTGATTTAATGGAATAAACAATATTGGTATCAGCAAGAGTATTTAAATAAGAAACATCCCATACTATAGATTTTCATTTAACATTGAGGAATAAGGACATAAGCGTAATATTGTTACTAGTGTGGTGCTAAATTTCCAAAGCACTTTTTTGGTGAATTGTATGAGTCTGTTGTGGTTCACGATCACAATCACCGCCAAATCTCTTGGCTTTCTCATTTTTTAGAGTTGGACTTTTCTGAAATACAATTAATGATGTCTTCTGAAATACAATTGATGCTTCCTGAAATGCAATTGATGATTCTGAAATACAATTGATATTTTCAGAAATTAAATTGATTTATCTGCAATTGGAATAGGTGTAGAGCTGCTATGAAATAAAAGCCAGGTATTTTTGAAATGAACCCATCAAAAATATACTTTTCCTGTAGTCCTGTGTTTTCGATGTAGTTTTGAGTAAAATAGTATATTGTTTTATTAGAGGACTAAAAGAAGTACTTTTTCTTTTGGGCATGTAGGTTTGCAAGATGAGCTCTGCGAGTCCCGCGGATATAGAGCTCATCAGGTCCTGATGGAATCCCATATGTAACTTATTTAAAGATATACGGGTGAATTATTTCTTCCACTAAGTGACTTAGTTAATTGTTCTTTAGAAGAGAGACATTTTCCTGCCGGTCTGAAAATAGCAAAGATAAGAGCTGTATTTAAAAGAGGTGACACAAAAGATATTGTAAATTATCGTCCGATATCCTTGATTAATTCACAGTTAAAAGTTTTCTAATATGCTATTATGGACCGTTTGGAAGATCTCGTTAATACCAGCAATATAATGTCTAATTCTCACCACAGTTTTCGTTCTGGAAGATCGTAACAAAAAACTCTTAAAGCTTTTTATGAAAAAAATAATAAAAGCAATAGATACAAAAGAGTATTCGGCGGGTATCTTTTATGATCTTAGCAGATCGTTTGATTGTGTATCGCACTCTCAACTAATAGAAAAATTGTGTCGTTAGGGTGTTCGCGGTAAAGCAGCGGACTTGTTTACATCTTACTTGTATAATCAGTTTGTAGAAATTAATTTTTGCAACTCATTTGGAAGTGGGGCAGTCGATCGATGGCTTTGCCGGTCATAATGGTAGATCCATTCTTGGAACTGTATTGTTTACATTGTACATTAATGATATTTCTCAGTTTCTCCATGATGCTTTTATAGTGATTTGTGCTGATGACACCACAGGTTTTACATCTGAAATATCTATTAGTGAAGTTAAATTAAAGTGTAATGAATATTTTAGAAAAGTAAACGAAAGCGGAGAATAATTGCAAAAAGCCAATAATAACATAATTGAAATATTAAGAGTAATTTCCTAAACTGAAAATATAGTGGTTTAGTTCTGCAGTCATAAAAGCTACTACGAACAACATTTTTGTATAATTTGTTTTGTAGATGATTTCTTTAATTCCTTCCAGAAGGAAAAAAATTAGAGAATGTGCAAAAAAATATAATGATCTGAAAGTACCTTAACTTTGGACCCCTCTAATTAATTTTGTGCTAGGTTGCAGAAGGTAACTCTCTGGCAGGATGTAGCCCAATCAATTTAGATTATAAATTTGAAAAAAAATTGAAAATCTAACGAGGGAAACTTGAGTTATGACTACAGAACTAATGCTCATGATTTTTCACAATTTTTCCTCCCAAACTCGCGCGCCCTTTAGGGATTCGCATTATTTATCAGTTATTTGGTCATAAGCTGCAAAGAAGCTCCAGAAAAGTGGGATGGATTTTGTATTCCTTGTTATTATCTCCAACGGAAAATTTATCGCGGGTGTCTAGGAAGATGCTCTTAAGTAAAGTCCCATTTTTGGGCACTGAGGGATAATTTAGACTGGGCCGATTGTTCTAGACTAATAATATCGAAATTAAATACTTCTGAACATAAGGCTTTCCAATATTAAGCACCAAAATATTCAATGTACTACCCAAAGATCTCAAATATTTAAATTTTAGTCGGTTTAAAAGAAATTTGAAAGATTTTAAAATAACTTACATGTAACCTAATTTATGTAGTATGGGTTGCCTAATATGCAATTTCTAGTCCGACTTTCTACTGCTTAAAAGTACAAAGTATAGCCGATTTACGTCGAAAATGCACGAACTTGACTATCGAGTCAACAAATATAAAAATTACTTGTTAACCCCTATGAAGCGTCACAGAAGGCTCTACTTTAATGACGTTTGAAAAATCTTTAGTACAATCATGCAATTAATGAGAATATCCAAATTAGGTTTGAACGCTTT
Organism: Stenus bimaculatus; assembly: GCA_963971135.1. NCBI lineage: Eukaryota > Metazoa > Arthropoda > Insecta > Coleoptera > Staphylinidae > Stenus > Stenus bimaculatus. The sequence continues at coordinate 22,140,760 of OZ020180.1, forward strand.
TATGAATTTGTAAATTAATTGAAAAATTATGGTAGGTATGTGTTAAAATTGTAAATTAGTTTCGAGTTTTCTTCTATCATGAGAAAGGCCTTGAAGCGTTTTGTATTAGTTTAAATAAATGATATTATAAAAACGTAAAATATGGGGAATAATTTAAAAATCAAAATGACTCATTATAGCTTTTTACTGCTGACATTTATAATTTAAAAGGCGATCATAAAAGTCTCACTTTTATAGAAAAATCTGTACAAGCCAAATCGACATTCATAAATAACACATAAAATTTAAATGTTGAAACTTGCATTATCGCGCGATATGCGAATGTGCAAAATTTATAGCGGATTATTAAAATATAAAGTTAAGTGGTCCTAAAGTCGAGGCCACCTTATCATAATATTATTCAAATGGCATCCGACGAAATCGCTTTTAATTGCCGCCAGAATCGGCAGGTCAATATACGCCTCGCAGAATGCCATTCCTTCCAGATGCGAAATTGGCGGATGGCGGACGCTTGCGATTCTTCACAGCCGCAAATGATACGTTATGTTCGAAATTCTTTAGGCAAATTGCCAGCTGTCACGTTACCCCAATGCAATGCATAAAAAAGAAACGGAACGGCAATGAATAATACGTTTTGTTCGACCAGAAACCGTAGATTTTACGCGTGTTTCTTACCTTACAAAATTTAAATTACTACCAAACTCACAAGATTAAATTGAAATTTTCGAAACGAAACAGACAAAAACTAAAATCATCATTAATTACATTTCCTCAAGCCTTTTTTATGCCTTCCAAATTATTCTTCTACAAAACAAAAAGGAACCTTTACTACTTAACACTTAACGTCAATTACTGTAAAAAAATGGAAATGCTTGCACATTGAACACCTTTATGTTATTGATATTTATTAACGGAAATTTAAAGATTTTGTTTTTATTCTAATTTTTATGGGCCCAAATTAAAAAAGAACACTTGTTATTTAAGTATCATTAGACATTCTTGAATAATACACCTCTACATCATTATAATTTTATTTTATTCAAATATTTCACTTTTTTCAGGCTTTAAACCTGTAATGAATTCTAAAATTTGATGGGCGGTCGGCTGACTACTTAATATTAGGATTTACTGACGTCGGCCATAAAAATAAGCGATTTACATACAAAGTAATGATTTTAAAGACTCAAAAGCATTAACACGAATTTGCAAACCCTAAATTTTATTACCCATTTAAAAAAACGTCCCTGATCGGGATTAGTCTGTAATTAAAACCCAACTATTTATAGCTTCTACTAACTATTCCTTCCTCCTCATTAAATTGTTATGAAAAAATATTCTCCACTTGTTTCAGAAATTATAAATTAGCACTAAAATGGTTTAAGGGCGCCTCTTGTGTAGACTGCGATTAAATCTACACACGCAAGAGTTGGGTTTCGTGAATGTTAATATGTATAACACCATGATTTGTGTGTATTGATAAGTGGATAGGTTTAATCAATTGAGAAACTATTACAATTATGTGCGCGCCTATCGACTACCTGACGTTACTATTCACGAAGATCTAAAGAAGAGTACCAATCTCCTTTCTCTGACCTGTACAAAAAATAAAAATATTCTTACCGTTACAATTAAGTGCAATTGTTTGAGTAGAAGTAAAAATACATAAACATCAGCGAGGAATCATTATTATAATTAAACGCTTTCGAGCTTACAACATTTTAAAAATAAAGATAAATTAATTATTTGCAAGTGTACAAAATCTCGAATAATAGTCCAATTATTTAAAAAGAATCAGGAAAATCCACTTATCCAATAATATAATCTTCCAATTATTTTGATATATTTGACGAGGCTTTCTTCGGGCTATAGAATTTAAGAACACAATTGAAATTATTAAATTCTGAGAATATTAGGTAAGTCATTTTTCATGTTTAGAAATATAGTTTCGCGATGAAAAGTTTTTAACAGCCTGGTGACCTATTCTCGAAACGTGTGGGCCCAGACAATACTATACAAAATTTCGTATACCCCATTCATATTTACAAATGTCATTTCTGATTATTTTCGGTTAGTTTTTAAAAATAATTAAATTATTTAACCTTAAAGAAACAGAACACTTTACCAATATAGCCCAAAACTTTTTAAGCTAAATTCCGAGTACAAATTTGAATCCCATTGATATGCTTCGCACTCAGAAAATTACTGAAAATTTTAACGTAAAGGAATTCATGATTATTGAAGTCCGTAACTTAATAAAGAGTCTTATGGCCGATCTCACCGACACGACTTAGACCCTCAAGGAGTAATTAAATTTTGAATTGACAGATTTTGTATTGTGTTTCTGTCAATTTAGATATTAAAGTAGTTCTTAAATTTTAAGTCGTGTTGGTGAGATCGGCAATTAAAAACAGCAATAGTACATACATTTTTGGCCTTAAAGGAATAGTGGAAGCTATTGTATACTCATTAACTAAACTTGTACATCGGTCAATAAATAAAAATATGTCTAAAAATCCCCTGAGTTATTCCAATATTCAAGAAGGGCAATTCAAATGATGTTAACAATTACAGGGCTATTTCTATTATACCTCTCATTGGCAAAATTATTGAAATGAGGTTAAAAAGTAGACTCTGTGAATATTTAATATCGAATTCTCAATTTGGATTTGGCGAAGGGTTATGTCAATATGCTAGCACACTTATATGTATGTGCGACACTGTACCATATAAAATTTTGTTGAAGAAACTATTGTATTCAAAGTCTTTACCCTTTTTGGAATCACTAGTATAGATTTGTGGGTTTTACAAGATTCGGTTCTTAGCTCGAGTTTCTTCCATCTCTATATTAATAATCTCAGCACCTCGTTTCCAGAAACAAATTTACTTCTCTGCGTAAACTGCGCTAAATTGCCATACAGATTTCTCCTTGAAAATATTAAAATCACAAAAACTCTACTTAAAACTTGGTTTGACACAAACAAACTCTGTCCTAACACAAACTGTGATTATGTTAACAAGACATATTCCTTCATCTATTTCAAACGATGACGTGAAATTATTAGGTATTTATCTTGACGCGATATTAACTTGGTTTAATCATACTGACGATCTTGCAAAGAAATTACCATCGGTGAAATCTTTACTTAGATCTTTACAAACTAATATCCCATTCCATTGTAAGGATATGGACTACAAATCTGGGCTCAAAATTATGAATTATTTTCAATAATTGAAGAGTAATTGATGTAGGAAGTTCTTATAACAAAGGTTTCTCTTGCCAAATAAAACTTTTCATTTCTAAACTGCAGAAATTAACACAATTAGAATTCTTTGGAAGATGTGCTGAATGTTTTTTTAATTTCCATAAAGATTTTAACAAGTTTGTTAAACGAACTATTTTGACTTCCATTTGCCTATTATAAGACGTAGATTTACACATCCACCAGCTCAGCAAGGCTTACTTATAATTTAAAACCTATGATATCTAAAAGGGATAGAGACCAAAAAAGGTCAAATCTGTAATAAAAAGAAAAACTTGAACACATCGAGCTTAAAACAAGTAATAGCAATAATACAAAAGCTACGTGGTCTACTTTAAAACATCTCAACATATACTCAAAAAATAATACTAATCTTCTGCCCTAATTAAGAGATCTCAATAATATCAACGATTTCTTTATTACGTCTATTCCTCAATCTATGTCTCTCACTCGTGAAGCGTCTAATTGCAATAACTCAATTCATATGATAAGTAATACATCAAAGTTGTGTCTTCAATCCATATCAGTCAATGATCTTGAGAAATTAATCTCTTCAATAAAAACCAAATCAACGGCGGTATTTCAATTCAACTACTAAAATTGTGTTGACCTCATATTTTAAAATACTTAGTAAACATAGTCAACTCCTGTTTGGTGGAAGGAATATTTTCTGAAATTTGGAAGTAAGCTCACAATCACTCCTCTATTCAAGATCTGAGACCTATAGCCTTCTTCCATTTCTCTCGAAAGTAGTTGAAAAACTATCTACACAAAGCTCAGTGATTTCTTAGATATCCATAGTATCTTACCCTCTAATCAATCTGGTTTCTGAAAAGGGTATAGCTATCATTAATCAGAGGATTCATGCTTGGGGACTGCTGGCCAAGTATGGCCGAAATCGGTGAGATTATAAAGTTAGATCTGAAAAATCTAAAGAATTTTGCTGAAACTCACCAACTCATCATTAATACAAATAAAACTAAACTCATTCTTTTTAGTCTTAAAAACAAAGGTTTTCCATTTCTGATAATTTAAATCATCTAAAGATGACGTGAAAAATCTGGGGTTAAGCATTGACTGGATACTTAAGTTTACAACTCATATTACTAAGGCCTGGTTGCACAGTTCAAGCTTAAGCTTCAAGTAACACTTAAACTAAAAATATGACTGAAATACAATAGGAAATCTGTGAATTTTTTAGTTTAAGTGTCTCTTCAAGCTTAAGCTTCAACTGTGCAACCGGCCCTTAGTGTCTGAAAATGTCTAACTTAGCATTAAGAACAATTTACTCAAATCGAGAATTTTTAAGAAAAAAGGCAAAAACTATTCTATGTGAATTCTTTGTTTTTCTGGGATTAATTATTGTGATTTAATCGTATTGGAAAAGTCAAAAAATCATTCTCATATTGATCTTTCGCATCAAGAAATTTGATCACATCTCTCACAAACTGGAGGAGATGCTGGTTAAATATGAGGAACAGACGAGTTCTTCATTCCGCAACCTTCTTTTTTTTACAAAATATGAAATACAGAGAAACATTTTATTAAAAAAATGCATTTCGAACAGATATTCATAACCACAAATACAGTTTATTTCAATGTGGGTTCTATAACATCAATGTATGATATGGTACTAGAACATTTATAATTGTCTTCAATCTTTCAAAAAAGAAGTTAAAAAATGGCTATTGCATAAAAAAATTGATACATGATTTATTAACAAAAACTATATTTTATATGGGTGCCAACAAATTTTCAGATTGGAAACCTTAAGGTGTGTTTATGGGGAACAAAGTTTGTTACTACTTGTTTTGTAATAGATCGATTATTTATAATCATATTGTTTCACTTTTCAACAAATGCGCAAAGATTTTTAATTCGTGACTGGAAAGTAAGGTACAACGCGCACGAGATGGGCGTCGACTCAAGAATGTGCTTCAACAGGCCCGAATCTAATTTACATATATTTCTGGCACACTGATTTATCATATTAATAAATATGTTGACATATGTATTTCAACCGTTTACTCAGACATAATTTTAAAATTTCAATATATTAAAAGTTATAAGACGGTGCATGCTTCGCGTCTTCTCAACCGCCTAATCAATTAAATGGATGTTCGTGGGGGTCTTTAAATTAAGCGAAATTATTCTTTGTTTCACAAACTTTCAACGCCTTTCATGTTGTTTAATTTATTTCTTAATTTTAACATGGCCGCACTGTGTAGGACTTGACGATAGCAGGTGGCTTGGGAAAACACTGCATTGCTGCAAAAAATCTTTGATGAAAGTGAAAGGTTTCTTCAAGGATTATCATTTTTTACACATTTTTATACTTGTAGAGAAAGTTAAATAAAGTACTTCTTAGAAATTATCTAATAAGTTATTGCACTTACATACATATACAACATAGTCTCTTCAAACTTTACCTAAATTTATCCCATATAAGGTGGATTGATTATGGTGGATATGGATATAGGGCTCTGACATTAAAATTTATTTCTAAGAGAAAAATATTTAATTTTGGGAAGAATTTATTTCAAGAATTACCAAAAAGAACCAACAAAAAAATCTTGCAGAAAAATATACCTACTAACTGGAAAATTCAAATTTTATATAAAAAAGAAGAGGTTTTTAATAATTTTATGAAAAAATAATGTATTATTACCCACTTGTATTTATTGCTAATAGCGAGAAGAATTCTGTTACCAAGATAGAAAAGGTGTCTAATAAATAAACCTTGGTAATTAATGTAAAATTAATTAATAATTTAAACGCTAAAACAATAAAAATAAGTAAAAGCTATGAATTTTCATTAAACGTAGCGGTAAACGCTGACAATAAAAATGCCGTAAATTATAAACGAAGAATTTTATTAAACTAAACTCACTTCCTAGCTAAAATAAAACAAAAATAAGAATATTTATTTAAAATAAATCAAATGGGTGAGTAATATATTAAAGAATTTTATTATTTTCCAACAAGCTCCCTGATTTTATATCAAGCTCCTGCTATCAACTTTCTATTTAATGGCCTTAATAATAAATCATAACTATTTATCTAATAAATTAATTTAATTACATTTGTTAATATGTTTGCATATATTAGTAATAAAACTCCTCTAATTAATCTTTTTCATTGAAAGCAGAGCAACTAGAATAATAGCAACCAATTTTTGTTTAGAGGTTTCAGTTCAAGGAATGCATGTCATTTGATGTTGTCCATCAACACTTTTTATAAATGCTTTACGCTCCACGCAAAATGTAGACACCTGTAGTATATAAACTCACACGCATATCTGTGCCAATCGCAGGAAAATAGAGTCCACCTTAGAGTTAGACCAGTTCATAAAAATCACCGACCCATTTCCGTAACCGCCTTCTTTGATATTACGCATTTGTAGTAAATATTCTCCTTCTCTTCCAAACAGCAACCAAAGAACCAACCTCTAGTCATTAATATAAATTCAATGAATAATATGTTTTTATAATAATGACGGTGGGCAGGACGCATTTGAATTGACAAACGCGACACCAATCCCACATGAAAAGCTTATGGGAGATTTTCTTGAAAGTATCACAATGAACATGGGCAAAAAGGGAAAGAGACAACTTCTGTTAGTCTACTATTAGATCTATTGTTTTAATGGAATTTACTTTGAAATCTATTAAACTCAAAAAATGCAAATAACCAATAATGAGAAAGCTATTAGAACTCAGAGGTAAAATTTTATTACTATGATGTAAGTTAATTAAAACGATATAACTGTTGTAGTTACATTTCTCTACGTGTTTTTCTGTTTACTAAAAAACGTGATTATTATTAAAATATGTTGTTACCTAGATTTCTTCAGTTACCACCTGTATAGGAAATAACTTTATTATTTTTTTAATCATATTCACCAGCACCGTTCTTTATATTTTTTGTTGTTTTCCTAAATATTTTACCATTTAGAATAATCAACTTTAATCATAAGAAATCTGAATCTTGATGTGGAACATTTGTTAAAATCAGTGAGGATAAAAAAATTGTAAAAAATTATCGAAATCGTAATTGTTTCTAAATGTTGTTGAAACTCATATATTTTATAGAAATTCAAAAAACTACACATGGAGTCTAAAGATCGTTTACACCAATGTTCTTTGCACCATTTTTTAAGGAACAAAATAAGAGAGCATAATACAGTAAATGACTAAAATTTAAAGATATACAGGGTGTCCCGTAATTACGTGGACGGACATAGTAGAATGAGTTTATTACCTCAGATTAAGATGACAAGTCCCTTTAATACTTTGTCCAAAAACGCTTTCATGCAAAGTTACAACCAATTAAAAAGTTCACTTTTCAAAAAATAAAAAAACCCATGTCTGTCCACCTAATTACGGGACATCCTGTAGTTATAGAAAATTTCAGTGTTTTTAAGAATATTAATTAAATTCCCTTAGATTCTACAATATTGTCGAACACACCTTTTCCTTAATTTAAGTATAACTTAAAAGTGAATGGAGCAGTGAAACTATAAGTAAAGGGTTACCTTATTTTAAGTTTCGCTTAGAAAAGGACCACTTTGAAGGTACAGTGGTGCAAAGGACCCTAAGTGGTTTAAAAGCTCTTTTGGCGCATATTTCAGATCGACGACCCGATATATCATTACCTTATGCCTTACATCGAAAAAGCATCATTACAAATTTGGTGACTCGTGGCGTAGCCAAATAAAAAGTTGGACAAATTTTACTTTTCTCCATTCTGACTTAAAAAATTCTCCAAAACATCAAGTGTGACGATTTTTAATTTTTAGATACTTTTTGCCCGTTATTTGATACAAAAAATTGTTCCTCGCACCGTGTTTTAACGGTTTTCGTAAAATTCCGACGTCATTGAATTCGTTATGTAAGCCCGTTTAGTTTTTTGTTTATTAAGGGTAAAAAGTGCCACAGTCTGTATTCTATTTGATTGTAACCAGTCAAGTCTTGTAACAGATTATATACAGGGTGATTTTTATGTATGGAACCACACCGATCACGCCCAAACAGCTGGATAAAAAGATTCTGGAAGTTCTGCTTATTATCGAAAAACTTTTCAAAATATCAAAAAACAGATTTTACTTAGTGAGATTTTTACAAGGGCTTAGATTAAACCTACAAACATTAACATTTAAGAAATAATTGTAATATGTAAAAAACAAACCATCACAGGATTAGTTTTAATAGACGTAGTAGTAAATAAAAAGGAAAAAGGAATGGTAGCTAATGAACCTCTAAATTTCATCATTCAGCATAAGTTAATAAAATATATTTTGAATTACTATTTTAAATTGTTGTTTCCAAATGAGAGAGCATAATACAGTATAAGCCTAAAATTTAAAGATATACAGGGTGTTCCGTAATTACGTGGACGGACATAGTAGAATGAGTTTATTACCTCAGATTAAGATGACAAGTTCCTTTAACACTTTGTCCAAAAACGCTTTCATGCAAAGTTACAATCAATTAAAAAGTTCACTTTTCAAAAAATAAAAAAACCTATGTCTGTCCACCTAATTACGGGACATCCTGTAGTTATAGAAGATTTCAGGATATTATTTAAATTCCCTTAGATTTTACAATATTGTCGAACACCTTTTCCTTAATTTAAGTATATCTTCAAAGCGAATAGTAAAGAGTTACCTTATTTTTGTTTCGCTTAGAAAAGGACCACTTTGAAGGTACAGTGGTACAAAGGACCCTAAGTGGCTTAAAAGCTCTTTTTTGCGCATATTTCAGATAGACGACCCGATATATCATTACTTTATGCCTCGCATTGATAATTTTAGTCGGGCAGGATCGAAAAAGCATAATTTTAAATTTGTTGGCTCTGGGAGTAGCCAAATAAAAAGTTTGACAAATTTTACTTTTCTGTAACCATTCTGATTTAAAAAATTCTCCAAAACATCATGTGTGACGATTTTTAATTTTTAGATACAACAAATTGTTCCTTGCACCGTGTTTTAACGGTTTTCGTAAAATTCCGACGCCATTGAATTCGTTATTTAAGCCCGTTTAGTTTTTTGTATATTAAGGGTAAAAGGTGCCACAGTCTGTATCCTGTTTGATTGTAACCAGTCAAATCTTGTAACTGATTATATACAGGGTGATTTTTATGTATGGAACCAAAGCGATCACGCCCAAACGACTGGATAAAAAAATTGAAATTTGGTGGGATCAAATTAGGCCTTGGTACAAATATTTTAAGATGTAATACAAAATTTTTTAATGCTCGGATTTTTGACACGGCAGCCATCTTGAGTTTTTTTAAATGGCAACATATGTATGTCCTGCAATACATGATACTTTCCAATGATGTATTATACATGATTGGAAAGCTAATTTTTAGTACTTTACGATAGTCCATAAAATCATTATTTAAATCATAAAAAATAAACCTTGATAAAATTTTGTTTTTAAACTTTAATTTTTTTGGACTGTCGCAAATTACGAAAAAATACCTTTTTATTATTTTCCTTTCAAAATGAAAATATTTTGCTTTAAAAAAGGGCTAAAACATTTAAAAAAAAATAATATTATCTTTATAAAACAATAAAATGTTTTAGCAATCAAAAAATGTTTTAGCCCTTTTTTGAAGGTTAAAATATTTTTATTTTGAAAGGAAAATAATAAAAAGGCTAATTTTTGTAATTTGCGACAGTCCAAAAAAAGTTACAGGTGGATAACAGAATTTTATCAAAGTTTACTTTTTATGATGTAGATAATCATTCACTAAAAATTAACTTTCCAATGATGTATTGCATTACATATGTTGCCATTTAAAAAAATTAAAAATGGCTGCCTTGTCAAAAATCCGAGCGTTTATTTTTTTTTCATTTTAAAATATTTGTACCGTGGCCACATTTGATCGCATCAAATTTCAATTTTTTTTATCCAGCCGTTTGGGCATGATCGCTATGGTTTCATACATAAAAATCACCCTGTATAAAATTCTTTAAAATAAGTCTAAAAACCGTACCTCAAACTTAAACTCCCGAAAAAAAGGGCAAATACCATTATTTTAAGATAAAAACGTACCTATATAGGTTCACGAAAATACTACACACAATTTTGTACCATCATCAGGTTTTTCCAATTTGCCCCCAAAAAATGATCGGAAAGGTCGAAACTTTTGGAACTCGTATCTAAGGATTTGGAAAAATGACTTCGTTCGAATTTGAGTCTCGACGGAACTGTGGTTTTTTAAAGTTGACGTGGATCACAAAAAACTGAGAAAACATTTTCCGACCCTTTTTTGACGGCGTTTCCGTCGCTTGAAAAAAAAATATAATTCTTCCCAGGTATGTCTTCCTAGGGGAAAAACATTCCTCTTGAAGATATAACTTCAATTTTGAAAATCGTTTGAAAAATGCATAATTACGAAAGAAACAAATTTTACATAAAAAAAGAATATTGGACGAAATAAGAAGAAGATTTCTCTTGCCATCAAACTACGAGGAATATAAAACATTTTATGAAACAATCAAAAAATGTAAACCAGAATGAACATTTTATGATCATTTCCTTTATGGTCCTTCAAAGTAGTTTCTTATCATCTAATTTACCTCTATAGTTTATACTCACTATTTATTTTTGAATAATAATTTAAAAATTATAGATAGCTAGATTTGATTAATAATTTCTTTTGCTTGTTGTATTATTTCTGCAAAATATAGAGTCATCGCCAAAATGATCATGAATCATAATTTATTATTCATGAACTTTTTTAAAAGGAGTTTTCAAAGGATCGACTTTATATATTTCGTTTTTTGATCAACCTGCATCCCCAATTTTCGACTTTGACAGCTGTTTTCCTTAATCTTTGTCGAATAATATGAAAAATCTGCTTTATGAAAGTAATGTCAATTTAGATCGTATAATAACAATAAAGTTACTTTTATTCAGATTTTGGAAAGATTACAAAGATTAATATTTTGGAAAGTGTTTTCTATTCAATGCTAAAATTTTTGGAAATCAATTTATTTATAGTTATCTACAATTGTGCACACGGAGAATGTTGTGAGTGAAAATCTATTTTGGGTACAGATTCTAACATGGTCCTTTTCAGAAAAAAATCAAGGTTTTATTAAAATATGTGTCTATAAAATTATTGCTTTATTGAAGGTTATATTTTGAGAGCAATTTTCGTTTCGAGTTTTTATCAAAATTACTATAATACGAATATTGAGCATATGGAAAATTATTCAAGTGAAGACTACCGGTTTGAGAGTAAAGAGTACGTTGGTGCCTACTGGATGTTGGCATGAAGGTGCTCGAGACGTTCAGAAATGTAACGTGTTTTAACATTTTTTCAGAACAAATCCAAACTAGTGCTGGTAACGTGTAATTAAACACGCGTAGTGAACCTCGGAGTGTCGAGATTGCTTCCAGGATCTCAGAGCAAAGGAAGAGATGTAGTTAAGCACAAGAGATGGGCTAATTATGGCATGGAGCCCATGCTCGATTAGCGAAACTTTTCATCTTATGTCTTTAATTTTCCTACACACGATCCTGGAGTGTCGGTCGCCAATATAAAACGTGATCGATAATTTAAAATGGCAATCAATTTATTTCTTTTCAAAGAATCGCCATTAAGGAAAAACAAAGACCCTCACATCACTCACACATTTCCTCGAATCTGAGTGTGATTGATGCGTTTCCCGCCGCCCTTTGAAAATTTCGCGCGCTTCCAATAAATTTCATTTTACGCGTTCGCTTCTTAGCAGCTCTGAGAAATAAGCTCCATATTTTTTCAGCGATGCTCTTTAATGAGCGCAATTACCGCGCCGTGAATTATAAAAATTAGTATGCATGCGATGCTCGCCGCTTTCTCATACCCGGGCCGTCATTAAACTTGTAATTTGATCTCGCAAATAATCCTACATGATGTCGGATAATTTTATACTATCTCATAAAATGCACCACACTCAGCTCTAAAATTAAGGGTAGATTAAGTTAGATGGAAATCCAGACCAATCTACCTAATTATTGCCCCTTTTTAAACAATTCACTAAAAAATTCTTGCAATTATAAACTAATTTTAACTAGTACAGATGTGCAAGCAAAAAATTACATTTAACAGCTATCATTACCTTTCTTTTAACCAGTATAATGATACTTTATTATCCACATATTAATGCATACTTTACGCAAACAAATATCTGCATTAATGAGATTAATTTGAATTTTTAACTTCATACATTATTTGGGCAAATCCTGAATAAACTCAAAATACACCTTTGGTGTCTATTAAATTTTAAGGAAATTCTATTATTTGGCTATATCGTAAGAAAAAGTGTATCTCTTCCTTTTATTCCTCTTGCAACCTTTCGTGTGGTTGTAAATGCGAAGGAAAAGCAGTTAAAATAGATAATAAAGATCCAAATACAAATTCGAATTATCGCATTGAAATGGTTTAGTAAAATTTAATTACCCTATTTAAAGTTTTAGAAATTATACCTAGCGAGGAAGTTTCTGATGATTTTTGCCCTTTCACCAAAGTTTCGGAATAGTAAAATTAGACTTTTCGAACTAGATTTAAATAGATGATAAAGATCTAAAGCAAATTCGATTTATAGCGTTTAAATGGTTTAAAGAGACATTTTAAAAGATAATTATCCTATTAAATATCTACAAATTGTACCTGGGGAGGAAGTTTATGGTTAGCGTAAAAGATATTTTTCAATCATTATTTTCCTAATTAAAATTATTTTAAACCTGTGGAGGAAGTTTATGATTAGCGTAAAAAATACTTTTCGATCATTATTTTTCATAATTAAAATTATTTTAAACCTGGGAAGGAAGTTTATGTTTAGCGTAAAACATATTTTTCGATCATTATTTTTTCAATTAAAATTATTTTAAAAAGATGGAATAGAAATATGGAAGAAGCATAAAGGTGAATAAGATATTATAACTGAGTTAAAAATCGGTTGTATAATAAACCTGCAATTTTTAACAAAAATGCGATAGTTAATAATTTTAATGTGTAAACTATAATAGCCTGTTCGAATTTCTTTGTATAATACAGTCGGTATAGGTTTGAAGTACCTGTTCTATTGGAGATTACCATTTGTATGGGCGCGCTGCAAAATGCCAGCCATTTTTTGTGGCCGTTGTGTAGAGTATAATAGCGCAAAGTGTGAAAGCTACAAGTTATGATTATTCGTGATAGATTTATACTCGTTCCAATTCCTTTAAACTGCCCACCCGCTGCGTTGAGAGCTCCAACCTTTTTTTCGGTTCAACAAACGAATATTTTTACAAATATAGTACTAAATATTAATTATGAATTATCTTACCTTAAGAATGCAGCGTCCTACAGGTTCATTTTCAGCAACGGAAACGTTGTAGAAGCTTTGATCAAAAATTGGTTCGTTGTCATTAACATCGTGAATAGTCACGAACACTTTCGTTGTAGAACTTAACGGGGGAAAACCACTATCAGTTGCAATCACTGTTAACTGAGGTACAGGATTTGTTTCACAATCAACATGTGCTTTAGTTGTCACTAGTCCACTACGCGAATCAATTTGAAACCACGAGGAATGAGTTTCGGGAGTATCCAATAAAGAATAGGTGATAACCGAATTATTTCCTTCATCAATGTCATGAGCTGCTACTCTAATGATAGAAGTACCTGGGTCGGATACTTCCATGACATTAGCATGATACGCTTCTTTTTCAAATTCTGGAGAATTATCATTAATGTCAGTTACCTTTAAATTAATTGTTCTGGTTGCATGTAAAGGTGGCGTGCCTGTATCAGTTGCTTCTACATTTAATGTATAATTAGGTTTCAACTCGCGGTCAAGAGGAAGCGATACGATGACCAAATAAATAATATTATCCCTAGTAGTTAAACCAAAATGCCCATCTCCTCCACTGAGGGTAACGTTTATATTGGAGTATTCAGTTCTGGAGTCTGGGTCATTGACCGAAATTCTTGCTACGAATTCTCCGGGTTGCGCACTCTCTGATATCTTGGGTGTTGCATCGTCGCTTAGAAATATTACATTTATTGTGGGTTGATTGTCGTTTACGTCAGTAACCTTGATGCTGACAAAAGCGGTCGTTTCTAAAGGTTGTAGCCCGTGATCCTTTGCAACGATTACAAGCTCATGCAGCTCCTTCGTTTCGAAATCCAGCGGCTTGTTAACACTTATGACCCCTGTGCTGGGGTCGATTTTAAACATGACATCTCGGTCACTCTGTCTGCGATTAATAGAGTATTCAATTTGTCCATTGTCTCCTGAGTCGTTATCTGTAGCAAACACTTGCAATACAGTCGTCCCTACGGTGGCATTTTCAGGCACGGTCGCAAAATAACGGCTCTGATTAAAGATAGGTTGGTTGTCATTAACGTCTTGTATTGTTATATTGACAGTCATTTCCCCACGCAGCGGCGGCGTTCCTCCATCCAACGCCTCAATTACCAAAGAGTACGCCGCAGTTGTTTCTCGATCCAAGAACCCGTTAATCTGCAGGTCCAAGTATAACACCCCGTCGCGTTCACGGTGCGACGATAAACGAAACGCGTTGTTTACGTTACCTGAAACTATATTATACTTTTGCGTGTTATAAATGTCTAAATCTAAATCACGCGCTGGTTGCAAAGTTCTTTTGACATCCCGAGGAGTATTTTCCGGAAACTCTATCGACATCTCGCTCTTTGGAAACGTGGGCGCATTATCATTCTCATCCAGTACCTTCACCAAAACCCGGATATTATCTCCATCGGGTGGTATTGCGACGAGAGAATAACTCGCTCTAGTTTCTCGATCTAAAGGTACTTTCGTCTTAATTTCTCCAGTCGTCTGATCTATATTCAGATCTGTGTCCACACTGGTGCCTACTGGTACTATTAGGTAAGGAGGACCGCTCACTGCTAGAGCGCCATCTCCTATAAAACCAATCCGAGTCCCAACCGGCGCACCTTCCGAGATCTCCAGGTCTCTGGCGTGCTCACCGGAGCTGTAGGCCACCGCCAATAGGTACAGCAAAAACCACACCGCCATTGTGTGGCTTGATGACAGCACCATCACCGAGGAGGTTTACACATCCTGCAAAACAAAAAGAACATTAACCTATAAACCACTTAATAAATAACATAAAGATATAGTTTTGGATGAAAGATAACTGTTTGCTGGAGTTGATAGCACCTTACGAAGACTTTTCAATTTTGATTTATTATGATGGATTTTTTTGTTCCAGCAAGGGATCCTATTAGGCATTCAACGACAGTAATTCAACGGGACTACTCATTACGAAAATAGTTTATTTCAAAGATATAAGATACACTATTATTATGGATTACTTAAAGAAAATGTTATTTCCGTATCTAAATATTTCAATAGTTAAATGTGTATGAAGCAAAAATGAACTTGTGTATCAAAAAATAGTTATTGATAGACCAAAACGGGCGAAGATGAATTAAATCATACTATGATACTATATGAGTAACTTTTGATTTTTTTAAATTCTTTACTACTTACTAACTAGTACCTGAAAAGTATGCGAAACTTCACAAAGGTATTTGGGAAAGGGAGAAAGAACTTCAAAAATTTGACATTAAGAACTGAAGAGTTTCATGGAAACATGCAGAGGGTACCATATTTGGGAAAATTTTTCCAGTGGGTAGAGGACATCAAAATAATGAAAAAAGTTCGTATATACCCTATGTTTTGTCTGATTTCAATTCTAAGGTAGCTGCAACTCTTTAAAGGATTTTGAAAAAAGGAGGATCTTTCTCATTTCAGATTTCAGAACGGTTTCTCACTTGATTTTTTTGAGCTGCTTTGTTTGGTTGTAAGTGGTATCTTAAGAGATCATTTATAATGGGAATTACATTTAGATGAAATTTTCATAAAAAATTTAAACTATCAAATTTATACAAAAAAAAGTTGGTCCTATTGAAATCCAAAAAAATGCGCTATTTAAGTGAAAAACGCGATTATAGATATGCTTGTTTGGACAGTTGTCATTATTGGCGCAACCAAGGGGGTGTGCATGGGTGCATATGCACCCCCTTATTTTAAAATTAACTCTTTTAATGTGTTGATAACGATTTTAGATAATAATAATAAAAAGATTTCAAACTCAAAATTATATGTAAGGATAATAATGTAGTTTTAGAATTCTAAAAGAAAATCCCTTAATTGTCATTTTTTGAGAAATAATTTAAAAACTGAAGAATTGGTATTTTATAGCAATTTTTGCAAAATTTTGTCAAGGATTCATGTTTTTCTGTTGTTACCAAAAACGCTATGTAGAATTAAATGAAACAACTATTTGAAAAAAAGATGTATTAAAATATACCACTTACAAGGAAGTAAAAAGAGCTCATAAAAATCATGAAAATAAGATAATATACCAAATTTGAAGGTTTTACTAAAAACTGTTATGAAATAAATTTAAGCCCGTTCGAATACAGCAATGAAGTTTTTTTAAAATTGATACCATGCTTAAGTTTAACATATTTTGATAACAGTCGATTTATGTTGGTTCCTTAACCTTTCTAGAATTTTGTTGAATTACTAATGTCTGATAAATATTTTACCGTGCTGATAACTGATACCAATCATCTAATTGTCTAAAGTCTAAACATACACTTTCAAATGAGAGGATGGAAATATTTTTGATGTATCGCTCTTCGAAAGTTTTTATCAACATTTCAACCAATGAAAACCTGATACCAATCTCAGTTCATGCGTCAAGTAAATTTTATTTCTTTCTACAAGCATAAAATTAATTGTACAATTATGTAGGAAAATTCGCTTGAAGATAATTTAGGAATAAATTAATTGATTGTGTTAAAATAACAAATTCCAACAAATTGCAAGTGAGTATTCACAATCTTATGAAAGTTTATTAAAAGGTAAATTTATCTTCCTAAAGTTGCTTGATTTTATGAACTAAGATAAAAATATTAGAAAATTGGTCATAAAATATTAAATGTATTTACTGCTTTGCATCTAAACTCGGTACTAAAATCATCAATGTATTACTATTTTATCTAAAGGTAATAACTTGTTCTAGACATTAGTGTGATAAAACAAGTTTATTACAGAAATCAATAAGATAAATATATATAACAATTGTTAATGTATTTGCCCGTGTATTTGCATAAATTTTGATTGTTGAGTTTTTGGGTAAATAATTTTTGGCGGCTTCTGCAAAAATATTTTTCTAAATTGAAAGAGCATTACAAACATATTTATAGCGTGGAAAGGTAAGTTGTGCGTTTTTGGTGAACCTGTACCTCCTTTGTTCAGGCTATTAGCGCGAGACCGCATAATATACCTGTCCCTTCGACGTACCGTGTCCAAACTAGAAGGGCACACCATCATCATTATTATTAGCCTGGCCGTGGATGTGGTACTGGCAAAAAAGGGGGACGAACTGAAGTGGCATTGAAATAATTAGTTTTGCAACTGAGCATTCGTTTTTAGGGTCTTTTTTTCAGACCGTAGAACCCAAATTATTTTACTGTTATTAAAATTGTTTTAATTTTATCCTTAGGGATGTGTTTACATCTGACATATACGAAATAAATCACTACACCTATTCCAAATATTTAATTACAAAATCTACCACCAAAAAAAAATTAGACTGCAATAAAATCTTTTTCTAAAATTATGCTGAACGTTTTTGACCTAATGTCTATCATTAAAATATAGAATCTTTACTAAATTAACTGATTTAGAATTTTATTTTGAAAAAAAAATAGATTAAAAAATGAAGACAATTTCCTGTATTCACTTTATACATATGGTATGTTGGTGCTAGCTTGTAGGCAGTAACTGGTGGTATTTTTGGTCCTCATATATTTACTTCTTGTGGTTTTTCACAAACTTTAATTATAAATGTCGTCTGACGTGTATATAGTATTCCAATTAACTCCAATTTTCCTTGGTGCGTCATTAAGAATTTTATGTGCTTAAAAACAATAGAAAAACCCCACTGACTGCATAATAGTTACTGTTTCTTCTAATTTAAATGTATTTTAGTATTTTTTGTACTTTTTAAGAATTACCTTATATCTTTCTAGCCATTTAAAGTTCTTTCAACCTCGTTAACTTTTTATTTGCAATAAAGGTAATTTATATTTTTTTGTTCGTTGATAAATCCATGCAATTAGGAATTTATCTAGATCAGCGAATGGCTTCATCTACATGTAATTAAAACAAATTTCGCTTGTAATTAATACCCATTTCAAAAGTGTATTAGAGATTTTATCTGATTTTATGATTTTCCTAAGGAAATTTGTGTGTATCTGTTTACTAAATTAAATTTTTTAATTGATTAATAAATTAAGAAATGAGTTTGCATAATTGGTTCATATTATAGATTTTTTGCTTAACTAAGATATAGTATGCAGATTTATGTGTAATAATTTACACATAAAACTGCAGCGGACTTCATTTTCTAATACAACATAAATTATATTTGAAGTTAGAAATTGTATAATAATGTGGAACAAAAAACAAAATTTGCAAACAAATTTCAATACGTGTACTCACTGTTATGGTTGTGGTTGTTCATAAACTTTAATTATAAATGTCGTCAGACTTGTACATATTCTAAAGTATTTCAATTCAATCCAATTTTCCTTAGTACCTTTTAACTTTTTAAAAATAATCCTGTAAAAATTGATATTAAAATAAGTAAACAATCTATTAAATTTTTGTCTTATAGACAAATTTATACATAAATGCAACTTCAGAAATTTGAATTTTTTATGTGTACCGTTTTAAATACACTCTCTATTTGGAGTTCTAACTACCAATAGATGGCGCTTGTTTTATACTAGCTTGATAGTTTCACAAATTCACCGATAGGGGGATAGCTCTTTCCTAAAATTCAGGTACAAGATATTTTCCAAAATCATTATTCATTTTAATGATCAAGGTATCATCAATTATTAATATTGTCATTTTTTTTATTTGACCAAGGGTTTGGTGTAGGTTGTGTAACTATTGGGAATTTTAACTACCAATATGGCTTCGTTTTCTATTAGATTCACAGTTTCATAAATTCACCGATAGGAGGACAGCTCTTTCCTAAAACTCCCAATAGGAATATGTGATCAGTATTTTCGGGCATTGTAAAAAATAGACTCCTTCCTTTCGGAAATATTGTATACATTTTGATTTATTTCATGTTCTTTGAATTCATCTAGTGAATAAAATGCATGTTTTATGAGAATGGATTTAATATGGGTTTTGAATTGTTTTGAAGGTAGTTCTCTTGTGCAATTTTAGTTGCATGACAAAAGTACCACCAATTTAAAATACACTAGTTAAAGTGTGAGGAAAATAAACTCAGAGATAGTTGGACCAGAGTACATTTAAAACTACTATATTCTTTAATCTCCTTACAAGATAGATACACTGATTTTGAATGTTTATATAACAAGTGTATGCTTTTCCCAAGATAGATTTTATGATATCGTTACTCCTAAAAAACACTTGTGAGCTTATCTAATTTTGTTTAAAATGACAACTGTACCGATTTTTTTCCAATAAATGTTAAAGGGTTTGATGTGATAATTTTTCAACTTTCGACTGTGTCTCTTTCATTGATTTATCTAAAGCTTCTAAATTTGGTTTTCAGTTAATAATTGTGCTATCATCACCTAAAAATATCGCTTTTATTTCGATATAAATAAGGAAAAATAAAGGTCCCAAGATAAAACCTTGTGGTACCACATACTCTATTTCTTGCAAGTCTGTGGAGGAATTTTAATGTTTTACTAACGGAAGAAATTAAAAATACGAGTTACGAGTCAAATTATTTCTGAACATTGTATAATAGCAAATGAAGAACGTGTACAGGCTATTTTAAATTTTCCTACCCCAGAAAATGTCAAATAAGTCGAAAGTTTTTTTGGTAAAATACATTATTACGGTAAATTCCTAGAACTGTTAAATGATTTTCGAAGAAAAGATACAAAATGGAATTGGCCAACAGAATGTGAAAAAACTTTTAAAATTTTAATAGAAAAAATGGTGATAAAACGTATTAGTATACTATGATTCAAATAAACACAATATTGTTTAGGAGCTGTTTTAATGCACACATTGAATGATAATACTGGAGTACCAATTGCTTCAAAGACGTTGAAAAAAGCACAGAAAAATTTTTCGCAAATTAAAAAGGAAGCTCTTGCAATTATTTTCGGTGTAACAATACTTCATCAATAGTTACCTATATATTTACGTGGAAGAAAATTTGTGTTATTTACTGATCATAAACCATTACAAACAATATGTAATCCACTCAAAGATGACGTATAATTTTCATATTAAATTTAGACAAACTTCAGAACATATTAGTCCAGATGTTCTATCAAGATTACCAAGAGGACTAGATTTTAAATATGATACAAAAAAGGATATTATGGAAAAAGAAATTCGTCAATGTTTAGATGTAATATTTGAAAATATGCCTTTGGATTATAAAATCAATGCTGAATACACTAAAAAAGATGATAATTTAAGGAAGATTTTATCTTATGTTTCAAATCCAGGAATAGTATGAATGAAGAAGTTAATTCATATTTGGCGGCCTAGTATCGATTCAGATATAGAGAGATACATGACCACAATGTTGTCAGCATGCTGCTGGTCAACCAACAAATTTGATTTCCTCGTCTTTTCGTAAATGTGAATGGCAAAGCATGGAAAAATGTAGAATTCAAATGTGTTTTTGTTTGTAGATGCAAAATCTAAATTTCCAGAACTTATTGATATGAAGAATAATATGAGTTCATTGGATTTTGGTTTACAAGAAACGATAGTTATGGACTTTTAAAGACCTGCTTAATCTAAAGGAAATAATAAGACAACAGCTTTACAAGAGTTTTTAATTCAATATAGATCAATTCCACAATAAGAACAAGTTTGTCCTTATTAATGCCTCAGGAAAAAAGTAATAAAAGTTATGATAAAAATATTAGAAAAATTCAAGTCGGAGATAAAATTTTGGCCTTGAGGAAAACTGGAATTGTGGAAAAATAATAAAATCAATTTGGTGATTCTTTGGTTCCAAATCTTATTTTACCTGAAATTAATTTAGAAAGTAATTCTGAACTTGACTTTTCACATTTATTTAGTAAAATTTCGTAAGAGACACAGACGAAAGCTTTTGAAAGATCAGAGAACTGTGCTCCTACCTTTGCTTTGAAATCCAACTATCATCTCAGATATCAATGTATCAATTTCCAGGGATGCATTTTTATTTTATCGATAATAGATATTGGACGACAGTTTGAAATGACATTTGGATCACCTTTTCCTATGTATATTGGTATGATCTTTGATATTTTTAGCTTGAAAAAACAGAATAGTTGATATATTGACTTATGAGACCCTATGAGACTAGTTAATGGAACTACAAGAATATTTTTCTACATCTCTTTTCAAAGGTTGTCAAGGTATCTACAGGATTGTATTGCCCTTGTGGCAATATAGCTACCAAATTTGACGCCATGTTAGGAGAATAAAGAATTTCCAAAAATTAAGGACAACAATATCAATTTTTGGAGTATACCATTTCTCTGGTTAAGGGTTAATTTCTTCCATTTGGAACACCTTCTGTTCATTTCAAACAATATCGATAATATTTCGGTATTTTGTAACAACAGCGGGTATCATTAGTTATCTCCTGACAGAATATCTATACTAACCTAACCCAACCAACTGGAATATTCATTGACTTGCTACTTGTCGAAATGGAAATTTGCAGATTTGATTACCAATTAGTTGTAAGGGGCTATTTTGACGGGCCAACCATATTTAGAAATAATAATATAAAAAGACCAAAATAATTTGGTTTCGTTAACCCTAATCTTTTTTCAAAATGTATATTTTCGGATGGAGGAATGGTTCTTTTACTACTTTTACAAGGTTTCCTGGAGGATCCTTAAGTATTTGCTTTTATCATATAACAAAATATGTATTATTTTACAAATACAAGATGTTCAATTTAAAAAGAAACCTCTTCAAATACCTTCTGAAAAAAATTTTATTTTCATTAAAAAAATTGGAAACACTCGATTCTGGATAACAAGACCTCTATGACCTCTAAGATGAAGAAAATCAAATTCCATATAAAGATATGCTTGGCCTAAAGTCTATTACTACATATTTCTTTGCAAAAAAAGCATATCTACGCACAAGTCATGTCAACTTAGAAGAGAGCATTATAAAATATGTCATAAACACAAGAATTAACAAATAGAAATGCAAGTTCGGTATGAACATGATGTTATGGTTGCATTAGTATCTATGAAAGGCATCAATGATAATGGGCACTGCATTTAAATTAAATGCTAGCCTGTCACATATTTAAAATTTTCAGAGATGTTACGAATGACGCGCAAGGAGAGTGTGGAATAGAGACCGTCTCTGAATTTGGAAGCTCTCTGCGTTACATTCCTTCTTTTTTGTGCGCTCGTTTCTGCTCCGGGCTGTAAAGTTGCCGGAGCTGGAGTGCGAGCGGTCTTTGCCCGCCACTCTCTTCACTCTTGAATCTTGAATCTTCTTGCAAGCAAACACGACACACACACGCGCCTTGGAAAAATCTTAGAACCAGCTACTTCAAACCACCATCTTTGGAATTTTTAATTTCTACTACATTAACTTCCCTATTTTTTTATACAAATTGTTATTAACTATATTTTCGTGATTTACTGTTATAAAATAAATAGGTGGCTACTCAAATTTAAAAAAATCGCCAAAATAAATTTTACTAAAATTAGTCAAAATTTTTAATTCGACGTCGATTTTTAAAATTCGATTTGAAGGTTATTCAATACTCAAGTGTAAAAAGAAGTAAAGATATTTTAAAGTTTAAAGTTTCAAGTTTCAAGTTTAATTTTTATTTTGAATTTTGGAATATTTTTACCACCATTTCTTTTACTATAAAATGTTTAATTTTTAAATAATTAACGTGTTACTAGTACACCTTAATTTAATAAATCAACACTTGCAACGGAAATTAAACATGCTATAATTTATACACATAAATTATTGGAAATATTCCATTTTTTGACAGCAATTAAACAGTTAGTTGGATGAGGAATCCACCAGGAAACTGATTTAACTACAAAAACTATTTAATTTATTTTTCTTGCATACAAAACTATTTTTAATACAGGGAGGCAATACATTCATTTAATTAAGTTAACAAAATGAAAATTAATTTTTTGGTCATAAATATTTTTCTACCTGAACCTATAATAAAATAAGTTATAAATAAATGCAAGAGGCCTTCATTAATTTCATTAAATTAATCTTATAAAATAATTTTGATTTAAATCCAAAATTTTGAATTTTCTCGGTTTTATGTGCCTCTAGCTTCGCTAATGAGCAATTTATACTTATATGGATCTTATCCTTGTCTTCTTTAATGACTATAGTAATAAATTTAGAAGTTGATCATTTATTCCTTTTCTAAATGTGGGCGTAAATCAATATATTAATTCAACTACCGATGGTTGAACTTAAGACCTTTAGACTAGATGCTAAGAATTCTAAACAACACAACTCAAGTTTCTTGATCGGTACTTTTAATTCATTCATAAAAGTATACTGCTATAGACTATATAAGTTCTTAAAAATATCGGGATATAATTTGATATATGAATTTATACAAGAAAAAGATATTTTTGGAAAACATAAGTGGTCAAAAGTAGGTCATCAGCAACATTTTACTCACATTTTACTGGGTGAATAAAAATGTATGATATTTTATTTGTAGGTAAACATTGTAAATACATTTTTTATCGCCTGTACAATTTTTGTATATACCTTAGTTTAGGCAGAATAACAACATTTTCATTTGATGAATCAGTAATGTATGTAAATAGATCTTCACCTACTGATAATTATTTAGAAGATTTCCGTTAAGGGGTCTCGATGAAGTTCCATCTTTTCTACTGAAGGACTGTGTTCCAGTTCCGGTAAAAATTTACGGACAGAAATTATGCAAAAGGAAATCATCCCACTGAAAGTTGATTTTGAGATATTTTATGGAAAAGTTTTAATAGACTATTCACGATATACAAGTTTTCACAGTTTATAAGGTTATTTGACCATTAAGAGCAATCATCCCGGTGCATTTTTAGACGTTAGCTTGGGGACCCTTGGACGCGTTATTTCTTAATATTTTTTCATTTTCTTTTTTTTATAGTAAAGTACATTCATCAAACTTTCGGATGGACAGACTCAATTTTTAAATTAGTTAAAATTATGTTAGATATGTTCCACCAAAAAGTATTAATTTTACACACAATTAAAGAGTGAATTAAGAGACTATAAATCAAAATATCAAAAAAGGAGTATGTTCGTTCGAAGGAGCATATATTCAACTTCGTATGTGCAAAATTTCATTTTTTTTTGTTTATTAATATCAAAGTTACAGGGGACTTTTTGAAGGTAAATTTTGTTTAGGCCTGGAAACTGTAAGCGCTCCTGCACAGAGAGTGGGGGGTGTACCTTAGTGGATTAGTGCCCAATACAGTCCCAAATTCAAATGAACGATTTTTACTATCAAAATATTGAAATTTGAGGGCAAATAATCAGTTTTCGCTATTTGCGATTCCTATGACGTCACGAAAGGAGGATTGGTCTTAATGGATTGTTACGAAGCTTGGTTCTATTTTGCAAAATTTAAAATGGGCATTTGGCAATCTATATGCATAATAAACTCAGTTTCTGCCATTCTGTGGTTTGGTTCCTTTTTGCAAGACAACATCCAAATGATGTATGTAATAATCGATCGATTGCAATTCTGTTGGAAACAATTCTATCAGACCATATTTTAGCTACAGTTAAATCCGAGGTATAACCGTATCAACATGGATTTCTATCAAAAAAAGTCTACGTGTACTACCATTAGTAATGTTATGCAATAGATCAGATGGCATGGATACACAACAGAAAGTGGATGTGATTAATACAGATTTCAGTAAAGCATTTGACAAGCCAAATATCAACATACCTATCTCATAAATTACTAATACAAAGACTCACCGAACTATGTGTAAACAATGCAATTATAAATGTTATAAAATCATATCTAAATAATAGTACGCAGTATGTGGTAATCCACGGTTTCAAATATAATGGTTACCTAGCATTTAGTGGGGTTCCTGTTGATGACTTAAAAATTTTCAAGAACATCGCTTCGGAAGAGGATTGTATGTTTATACAAAATTTGTTCATCATTGGTCAGAGTTGAACCACTTAGAATTATATATCAAAAAGTGATTCACCAGAATCTGGGTTTTATTCTATAATCATAATCGATATTGGTATCTAACTCAAGAAAAAAAACCCAGATTCTGGTGAAATCATTTATGCTTAAAGGCCTTTAAATAAAAATTCGTTATATGGGTTATAATGGACAATTTCCATGGTTGCCTGAAATGTTTCGAATTAAAGACCTTTAATTTTGGCCAGAATCTGCCTAGCAGTAGGTATACGAAAATCAAAGATCTCTGTATAACTGTATAACGCGTTCTTAGTGTTAAAGTAGGAATAGTGCTGTATTGTTTGATTCTTATATCAGTACAAAAAGTTTTCTAAAATATTTACACTATTTCGAACAACTTGCTGAATTTTATTTTAAAGCCATTTAGAGTAGACAGAAGTATTGTAGTAAAGTAGTCTAAAAAATTTATTTTATGTTGTGCACTAAATTAAGGCAGATACAGAAATTGCAAAGAAGACAAAAATGTTTTTAATTATAGTCTTTGCGAGAGTCTTTGGCTACAAGTAAAATTGTATGCTCTTTTGCACAGTCTTACATACTATTCAAATGTAAAAACATATTATCTAGTTACCTTTTTTCATTACAAATTTTATCAAGATGTTCAAATCGATTTTTAGTAATTTGAAAAATTTTCGATAAATATAAGTTTAGTTAAATCGTCTTATTTTGGTCTGAGGGGTATATGGTATCATTTTTTGGAGACCCTTTAGAGACATCCTGTATACATGATTTGTTTTCAATTTTTCATAAATTGGTACGAGATTAAAAAAAAGAAATAAATCAGCAATAAACTATAAAAATATTATTTAAAACATGAAGGGTAGGTAAAGTCTTAAGTAAACCAAACGTTGAAAGGTTGTTACAAATTTATTAAACCATAATACTCAATCTTCTATTATGGTTTAATAAATTTGTAACAACCTTTCAACGTTTGGTTTACTTAAGACTTTACCTACCCTTCATGTTTTAAATATGGATAACCAAACTTTAGGAGATTTTTACTCTTCTATAAAAATATTACTAGTATTTTAAAGCATTTTTGTAATCTTATTCTTAGTGTCATTTTTTTTTGAACAGTTTCTAAATTGTTATATTTCATTAGAAATTTTTGATATAAAAAACTTAATAAATGTAGATGATCTAGGTGAACCGAAATGATTAAATTTGTGTAGTGATTCTGAAACTGGATATTGGTAGTTTTAACGTAATAAAAACTTTGAAATTTAATACTTTCGTATGTATTAACCTCGGTATTAACCGTTTTAATATCTTTAGGAATTTTGCGACAGCTTTATCAGATCGCAACCACAATTTGAATATTAGTTAAGTTAAGAGGATAGTCCGCCAAATGTTTGAAATGCGTACTCCTCGCTAGTAAAAATTGATTTTTTGGTGTTTGTAATAAAAAATTTAACAAAAACGCTCTTGTTTTGCCTTGAAATTGAATTTATTTATCATATAGAATTTTTTTTTGATGTATATAGTCTGTTATAAGGGAGTAATTTTGAAAAAATGATAAAAACGCATTTTTTAAAAAATTACGCACCTATAATTTATTAAACTTAAACAACAAAAATTCTATATGAAAAATAAATTCAATTTGAAGGCAATACAAGAGCGTTTTTGTTAAATTTTTTATTACAAACACCAAAAAATCAATTTTTACTAGCGAGGAGTACGCATTTCAAACATTTGGCGGACTATCCTCTTAACTAAACAATATTCAAATTCTTATAAAAATTTGTAAAAAATATCCATGAATCGGTAATAATTTATCAAGCAGTAGAGAAAATAATATTCCAAACGTAATAATTATTATTATGAATACTAATTTAGTGTGTTTCTTATAACGAAAAGTCTTGTTAATTTAATTCGGTCAATATTTTATCCAAGTTTACGAGTGTGAAGTGGTTTTGATACGTAAAAATCAACGTGTGACTTAAAATGATAAAAAGTCTAATAAAAGAGTAAATATTAAAACACATCTTATTATAATTTTTTATGATCCGTTTTACAACTTTTAGGTTCCTTCGACAGTCGCACACGCACACACATCCACCTTTTAGTCCAAAGGCATTCGTTTAAAATTTCCATTCGAAAATTTGCATAACGCGTCCGCCTTTTCTCGGCGCGGCGCTCGCTTCGTTTTATTTAAACAAGCGCGGCCTTATCAAAAATTTTATGGCGTTTTCGATACATCCTCGTGATGCCATTCTCGGACTAATTGGTAATTTATTTAAAACCTTAAAAATGTGTACATATTGTTTTTATGCGCGGTATATTTCGGCGATTTCGTCATAGGACACAATGCTGTTACCTGTTTCGATTTTAAGAGCCCCGGTATTCTAGTGTTTTAATGGACCAGTCTTAACTTAATTATTGCTACATCGGCCATAAAAAACGACAGCTAGAAAGAGGAATCGATACGAAGATGATTTTTTTCTTTCTACACGGGCGGAACCTCTTAAAATATTTTTCATTACAACCATTCAAAATGCAATTTAAATATAAACACTCCTTATTAATTAACTTAAATTTACTTTACCACGCTTTCAATAATTAATTTCTTTAATAAGATGTTTGAAATATAGAAACATTTCCCGTTTTCGTTTATTTCATGTATATACCCACTAATTGTTAAAACCATTCCGTAAAATTTAGAGAAGCTATTGCAACTGTTTTGAGCAAGAGCTTATGTTCACCGAAAAGTCTTCTTACTAACCTGTAACTATTCAGGCAATCGCTTTCACTGGAGTTTTTCAAATTACATAAAATTTCCCATTATGGTAGCCTATACAATCGATATAATCATTTTTTGTAATGTACTGCCGGGTTAATATTTTTTAAACAACATCTACATCTACAAACTATTTTTTATCAAATTAAATACAACGAACACGAAGTTTTAGGAAAACAACATCTTCGAAAAGCATCTTTGTTTCAGAAAAATTACCTAAAATATAGCTATGAATAGTCAATGATTGTTGAAGATATTTGTAGTCCACTAATAAGTGAATTAACGAAGTTTTGGGGAAAAATTCAAAGAATTTAAACCCGGCTGAAAAATATTTCTGTAAATGTGAAAAAAAAATTGGGTAACCACTAACTGCAGGGTAGAAAATTATATAGATTTAATAAATGAACTATTGACAACATATAAAGCTTTGGGGTACTATATGTCTTTGAAGATGGAATCACATCTAGATTTTTTTCTTGAAAGCCTGAGCGGAATCAGTGACGAACACAGGAAAAGGTTTCACCAAGAGATTTGCCAAATGGAAAAACGATATCAAGGAAAATGGAATCCTATAGCATGTTGTCTGATTATTCCTGGGGACTTAAGAGGGACCTACCGGAAGATAAGTACTCGGGAAAATCATAAAAACCTACAATTATCGATAAAAAAATACACATAAGTGTATTTTTTGGCAATTTTTTTAAGTAGATTATTAAGAAAACTTTTTATTGTTCAGTTGTAGTTCATACTATTATCAAAATATGTGATTAGATTTTGTGCAACAAAAAAGTTTGTAGACCAATGTTATTTATTAATGGCATACAGAGGTGGGTAGTATTTGAAATAAAAGTAATTGAAATAGTATTTGAAATACTTTTAGTATTTTGTATTTTGTATTTGAACAAATTTCCTAAAAAGTATTTTGTATTTTATATTTTCATGTACCAAATTGTATTTCAATTACTTTTTAGGTTTTTAAAATCAATCTTTTCTATTACACATTTTGATCCAACCTTTTATAGATATTGAATCTTTAATATATTCATATTATGACAAATTTTTAGAATTTTCTTCCTTATTGCATTTTAAATTTATTAATTATTGTCAAGTATTTATTGTTTTGATCGACGTTATTTTAACACCGAAAATTTTACTTTACATCGGTGTTAACTTACAGTAAATGAGTAAATAAGTCTTCAAAATAGCATTTTTTATATACTATGACGACATTCGAAATTAACAGCTCTGTTACCAACATTTTTGTTCAGAATGGCACCAATTAAATGTTATTTTACATTAAATTTAACCTTAATATTTATTTCAAATAAAAAAGTATTTCAAATAAAGTATTTCAATTACAAAGGATTTGAAATACTTTATAACTAAGTTTTTTGGTCAAAGTATTTCAAATAAATCTAAAAATTAAAGTATTTTGTATTTCAAATACATAAAAAAAAGTATTTTGCCCACCTCTGATGGCATAGAAATGTCATTACTGATTTTTGTTATTTATTAAGTATGATTTATATAATTGAAATTCAATTACATTAATACAAAATGTTTGTAATGTTTCAATTAATTTTGACCAAGATTTCCAATTATTTACAACAAAAAGACAGATTAATTTTCAAATAAAACATCCTTAGAGGCCATATAATTTACTAATAATTCTTTTTTAGAAGAATTTTTTTTTAATTTTTTTCAAAATATTTTTCAACTAATGGAAATATATTTGTTGGACGAAAATGTTCACTTTTAATGAAATTATTAATTTTTAGAATAGGAATGATTGTCAATAATTTCCACAATTCAGGAAATTTTCCTGCAGTAATTGATTTATTAAATATATTTATTAAACAATTAAGTAAAACGTCATCAATTTTTTCTAGAAAATTTATATTAATTTCGACTGTATTTGAAGTCTTCTTAATTAATTTGTTTTATTCATATTTATGGATATAAAATTTACATTAACCATATTTTTAATACTATCTGTAAAGATAGATACTTCTACCGTAATACTTTTATATAAACTGTCTTTTTAAGGAGGGAACTATTTTTTTATTTTTATAGAAAATTTATCGCCTTTTGGTAGGAAAAACCACGACTTACTTTCGTACTTATTTTAAGTAATCAAGTATTTTCTGATTTACCCATAATTTCTGTCTTAAGAGGATAGTCGGTGTATTTAGTTAAACCTTGCATTTTTGATCATATAAAAAATTTCTACCAAAGCTTTTTTAAATTCCTTTTTTGGTACAATTAAAAATCTTGTTGCTATAATTTTTTGCAATGTTTATCTTTGCATGATTTTGAATTTTTAAACAAATCCCAGAAAATCTACAACTTTTTTTGCTTTTTTCAAATTTTATTTTAAAAATGATACCCTAAGGTATGTTGTGTATTAAATTTTAAACATAATATTGCATTATAAGATCTTTGTAGGCATTCTAAGTTTACCAATTTTATGGTAAAAATCACCCTAGATAAATATAAAACAATAAAATACGAAAAAAAAATCAATCTCGACATTCCCTTAAATGTCTAGAAAAGATACGTGAAAACCGATTTTGGTTATCTTGATTTTTATGGCTGTACCTACTTTGTCTTTGAAATTAACAAAAATTTACATTGAAATTCCCTATACCTATCCTCTCAAAAAAACTTTTACAAGTTCTATGGTCTGTGAGTTCAAAACCAATTGGCAATTTTTAGAATTTAGTCGTCTTCTGGTGGAATTTTAATGATCCGAGTAATGGAGTAAATAAAATTATACACTCGCACTACTAAAACTGTATTACTTGTTTTAATAGTTTTATTCGTTTTGTTAAATAAAATAAATAATTAACTTTTGCTTAAATTATCAATGAAGGGGGTAATTTTTTTACTCTTTATAGCTATTCCCATCAAATTAGCCTCCTCTATACATGGTCGAAATTCCTAATAAATATCAATCATCTTTTATAGAGCATCAATAATCTTTTCAGCTGAGTTTGAAAATCTAAGTGAAGTAAGAATTATTTTACGAAATCTTGACTAAGTTAATTTTTTAAAAACTCTGGCTAACTTTGACCACTCCAAATTATGGCCTTTTAAATTTTTATTATTATTAAAGCCTTATTACCCGTAGGTACACAGATCATATCCCGGGTAAAGTCGAAATACTAATAAAATTTGAAGGATTGATCCAAAGTTGAAGATTAAAAAAAAACCTGTTTTTAGAGGTTTCTAACATTTTTGGGGAAATATCCTGGCGCCACTTGGTGAAGCAAAAGGTGGTAAATATTTTTCTCAGTACTAGAATGTTTGCCACAAACGTTTGTTTGGTTCCCACAGGTCAAATTCCCTAACCGGTGTGAATTTTTAAAGTGACCAATAAAATGATCATAAACCCTTAATTCAAGATGAAGGAAGGATAAAAGACTTTTTCGATTTAAACATCGGTCCACATGGATTTTGTAGGTTTCTTGTACGTGTAAATTCCTAGCACTGTTTTTACTTCGCCATTTTGACGTTTAAAAAAATACACCTGGTCAACATATCACTTTTTAGGCATAAATTTTAGAGGCGAATTTAGGCCTTAGAGGGTTAAAATATCTTAAGGTCAACCCCGAGTACAACAAAACTGGCCGTATCTCGAAATATTAGCGATTATTTTTTAACTATTTAAAGAAGTTTAGATCTCAGTTTAGATTTATCTTTTTGTGGGTGGGCTAGCAGACCAATCTCTGGGTGCAACCCTATTAAACCGTATACAGATTGTCTCACTTTTTTTCCAGCAAAAACTTTTAGATAGTAAATCTCATTCTGAACAAAAAAATTTCTATAAATATATTTTTCGACCCCTTAAAAATTTACAGGAATTTTAAACTTCTTTTTGAGACGCCCTGTATAATTTTCTTTCTTATTAAAATTTTTTTTGGGTTACATCAATTAGGATTTTGTCTTCCCAAATTGTTTTTCTGAATATTATTGGCTGTTTTTAAACTAAGTGAACTACGAAGTGGATCATTATTAATTTCCCTCGATAAAATTAATCAATCTTTAAAGATGACGACAAAAACCAAAGCACACCTGATTTAAATAAAAAATTCAAAATAAAATGAAATTTATACAGAGTGTCCCACAAAATCATTAAAATTGCTGTAACTTTTTAATGAGTCTAAAAAACAAACTGAAAATCCTTTATTTTCCACAATTTATCACATTAGGAGAATAGAAAATTTCCAAAAACTTTAAGTTGTTTTCCGGTAATTATTACCAGGTTATAAAAGTTAATTTCTGCGATTTGGAACTTCTTCTGTTCATTTCAACACTTTTTTTAAATCTATGAATTTTAAATATATTGCAGAATATTTGTGTTCAATTTGTTTATTTCTTGCTTCAAAATCGCATATTTAGAAATAGAAATAAAAAAAGACCAAAACAATTTACTTAATCCAAACCTGTTTTTCAAAATGTATACCATATATTTGGGCGGAGGGAGTAGCTTATAAAACAATGCCAAAGCCTTCATTCCAATTTAAAATCAGATTTTATTCCTACTTCATCAAGCTTAGATAAGTTTTTTTTAATATTTTATAAGTAGGTACTTACATGGTAATTATTTTCTAATAAATATAAACCTCAATAATATACGACTTTTTTAAAATATGTAAGGAATGCTTATTTGTAATAACATATAAAGGCATAAATGATTCAGAATATAAGAATGTATGGTACTAAATAAATTTTTATATTTTCTTATATTTTTTTAACATAAAAGAAGTAATTGCAATTTTTATTAGATTAACCGTAAGCAGGTAATTAAAAAAGATCCTTTTTCTAGAAAATTCGTGCAAACAAATAATATAAATTTAATTAACTCGACAAATAAGGAAACTTTCATATATTAAAACAAATTTAACTAGTTATGAAAATAATGTTTCCATGCAAATATTGAATCGTATAAGTTATTTCACCGTCATTTTAAGATTTACCTTATTTAGAATTTATTCCTCTTATAAATTATGGAATTTATTATTTGCAAATAAATTTATATGATTCTTGAAATTTAATTCTCTTAAAAACTCCTAGATTTTTAGAAGTTAAATCTCATTACTTGTATGTGTTATTAACATTTTATTATTTCGTAATTCATTAACTGCTAGTATGTAAATAATTATCATTATTAACTTCTGCTTTAAGACGACTGCAGAATCCAATTGAGCGTACACCTTATTTTTCTTATTTATTTTATAGTTCTTGTTAATGTAAAGTTAATTTGTTGCAGTGAGTGCTATTAAAATGTCAAATAACAATGAGTTTGTATTTATGGCGAAGGTGGAGTCAGAATTACTCCAACTCTACTCACTGAAATCTACGACAAATAAGTGCCATTATATTTCTGAAATTGCCATTTCAAGAGAATAAAACAACGTATACTCAATGACTGAACAAATATGTATTTACAATACTGGAAAATAACAATAGAATATAGAATTCACGGAATAGGTATATCTGGTTAAATTATAACCCGATTTTCAAATAAGGTAGCTCATTACGTTTTTAACTAAATCAATTTTTTCTACAAAAATCTATTATTCAAATTTCTTTTTTGGGTGCACTTGCCTAGTAGCCTCGCATCTTTAATTTTTTACAGTTTTTCTTGGGATAAAGCAAAAAATTTAACAGAAACCACAAGGTAGTTTTGTTATTGGCAAACAACAAAAATATTGAAAACCTCTCAGGTTTTTCATGCTTTTGCAATTTAAAATTCATTTAATTGAAATTAATATTTTTATTCGAAGAAAGCCTTTTAAAAACTGACACCACAACTATAAAATTTTAAGTGCAATTTAATCTAGTAGTTTCATAACAAACGCAAAATTAAAACGATAAATTTTCCCGTCCCTATCATTTTACCATTGCAATAAATTGACTGGGGTAAAATATGTAACTTGAGTAAGCGATTCTCGATTTCAAGTTGATCTTGTTGGAAATTCGTAACGAGTGTTGGTCGTTAAGTTGCACAGGTTGCACATTAGAAAAACAATATTAATTCATGCAGGTTACAATTCGCGTCTCATTGCATCTTGTTAAGGGGTTTATACAAACATAATGCCACGCTTATTATCTTTTATTGTTTACACGTCCACGCGCGTAGTTATTGTTCCAGTTGTATCGCGTCTCAAAATTATTGTTACCTAATATTTCCGGTATCATATTATAATAATTTTTTAAAAAATAATGGTTTTAGCCTTAGCAATGAGTATGTACTTCTTATAAATAATTTGAGATAGGCTATAGACATAAACATCCTGTTTACAAAAAAATATAAAACGCTGATGATAATTAATGGTACATTAATAAAAGGATTTGAAATGTTTTATGGTAATACCCATTGTATACTCGGAAATATTTCGACAAGGAAGAATTTATAGTTTTCTTCCAGATCAGGAAAAAACATTGTAAATTGCTCTTTTTATATCAAAAATGGGCACCATCAAGATTTTCTCTTCTTCAACTACTGTAAAGATATTTGTTGCAACTTTTGAGCGGGAAACTCAAATGGTGGGTACCTTCATGATACCCTGAATACTTAATTGCGAATTATTGGTTTTATTTCTGGTGAAGATTAATTGATTTTACTCCGTTTTCCTTCATGGAGCTTTCAAATTTGAGGTTTTGATAATCTACGAGAATTAGCCCTTTCGAAGGAGACACAAACGGTCCAACGGTTAATTATACTAGGAAATTGCGTGAAATGTTGGTATCAGAAGCCTTAGAGTGATGGGAATGAAAAGACAACATAGGAAAGAAAATCTACGCTTTTATACATTGGAGTAGGCTTAGAGTTAATCTTATTTGAAGTTCATTAAAGTTTAGTGAGGCATTTAACTCATAAGAATTTATTATCTTCAGTAGTAAACTAAATGATAATCAAGATTTAAGAAGGTATTTGCCGAAAGTATTCATTTTAAAACTTAATGATTTTTATGAAAAATTAAAATTATAAATTATTCAAGAAGAATTTAATCTTAATTAAATCTGGTTTATAATTTGACTTCACCCGTATTCAGTTCTTTTAGTTTTAAATTTTTGTATTAGATCAATTTGTTTTTAAATGTAGGGATTTCAGTGTAGAGTAGTTTTTATCTGGAGGTCAACATGAAATTGCAGATTGCAGCAGCTACTAATTAACAATATCTTTGTCGATGCAACCTCGTCTCGAATTTTTTCATCACCGTGGGCTGATGAAGAATGGACCCGTGCGAGATTTCGCCGCACCCCATAAAAGGGGCATCTGTGTGTTAGGCACAGGTAGAAGTATTTTGTTCCAAAAAGATTAGGTGCGCGACGCTGAGCATACATTACTTAGTATGCCGCCTAATTCAAATTTAATTGGCGCTAGAAAGTCCAGCAAACAGTATCCTTTGGGTATGTGGAGGTATCCGTATCCAAATGGTAATCCAAAGTTTGCAAAAGTAGATAGATACCTTTAAGAACAACATACACTTAAGTGATACACAGAAAAACACACAACACAGTAAAGACACAACCGAGGACGAAATTCCGTTCGAAACACGCGTAATATAACCGGTACGTCGCGGTATGTTCTAGTAGGTGGTATAGATACGCACAACCCTCAGTTTTTGATCAAAACTGGGTGTTTGATGGATTATGGCACATGTGCCCTCCGCAAGAGTACTGCGTATCAACCAGCTTCGTTTCTTAAGACGAACTGAACGAGTCTCTGCATTCCAACGGACCTCTCCTTTCCCCGTTCAAAGAACTAACCTGCTGAGTACCTGTACCAGTACCAACCTAACAGAGCGCACCTCTTGCTTAAGCCTCTGCGCATGCCATATTTTATGGTTACGTACACTCATGGTACCGACGTGTAGAGGAATATAATAGAATTAGTCTTCTCATCCACCGGTGGTACCAAGAGTCAGCTCCATTGCGTGTACGTGGACAACGCTAATCGCGCCAACGTAGCACCAATTTTCTCTCTACCCTAAACAATTATAATTTTCCAGTTTTTTCTTAAATAATAAAAAACATAATTCCACCATCCATCATAAATTAAATAATTATTTTATTCACAATTACATACATCTTTCAAACCAAGTACTTAAATCTATTTTTAAAAGGAAAACTATTTTAATAAAAGCGCTAATAAAGCTGTCGACATAAGGTTGCGCTAAAAAAATGAATATTAAAACCTTTTCCAAAAGACTATGTATGGAATTGAAACAAATTAGCGTAGATGAACCACGATTGTCAACACTTGCAGAAAATAATCGGGCAGAAAGAGGACCAAGTACTATCTGTATAGAACATTCTTGTATTTTATGGAAAAAAATATAAAGAGAACTAACATAAAACATTTTATAGGCAATTACCCTCGTAAACATCAAAATTAACATTTAAACAGTAAGAGTGAAACTGTAGACAAAATAAAATGCTTAATTTAATTATTTTGTCGCTTTTTGTTAGATTATTTCCAGCTGAACTTTATAACACACGTACCTAAGTTATAAAATATAGCTTACTATTATAAAAATTAAAATTCATGGGCACTGGAGAATCTTACAACTTTTACATAGTAGAACTAAATTTTCATAATATGCATAAACTCATTATTCTCAAATAAACATGCCTAAAGAATCTTCAGGGTATTTGGAATTTAAAAAAAAAATAAAAATATTTTACAAATATGAAGGGCAATGTTTTTTAATCGCTTTAAAAGATCACAAAAAAAATTGGGAATATTTTATGTCATTCCTGAAAAAACTACTCTTGATATTTGCGATTTTGGTCATAAGTTTTTTTCCAGTGGAGCTTTTTTAAAATTTCTTTTTGGTGTTGCATTTTTTTGTTTTAAATATATTATTAAACTATTTACAGCATCCCAAAAATTAAGTAAAATTTTAAGAAATTTTTGGGATGCTGTAAAAAATTTAAAAATATATTTAAAACAAAAAAACGTAACATCTAAGTCTTCTATTATATCTTAACTTATTTCTAGCGTTGGAAAAAAAATATTATTTCAATTTGTTTTTTTAGAATGTTTCAAAGAGCCGCTAAGCGAACATTTTTTGTAAAGAGCCCGTTTTACTGCTGGCTTATGATTATTTGGTTTGACTTACCAAAACAAAAAAAGAAGAAATTGGTAGCCACAAGACTCTTCTGTGTACCAAAAAAAGAAATTTTAAAAAAGCTTTAATGGAAAAAAAATATGACTAAAACCACAAAAATCAAGCGAATTTCAAAATCAAGCGTTCAAATTTGCCGACTATCCTTTTAATCTTTTTAATCTTAGTCATATCAGAAATAATATTTAAAAGAAACGAAATAAAAGTAAAGCATACTTTTTAATTTTATAGACTATAAGCTCTCCAGTACGTTATTGTGGACCCTTCAGTGATCTTCAGAAAAATAGTTTATAAAGTTCTAGTAGTCGTTTAGTAATAAATTATTACAGGTGAATTTTAATTTTAAAAAACAAATTGTGAAGTTATTAAAATACGATTTAAATTTTATTTATTTCTTAACAAACAAAAAGCCGAACTTTACATGACAATTAGTGTTTTTTCAAAATTCATAAAAATGAAGAAGTTGAATTCCAAACTTTGAACCTTTATGTATATCTCGATCAATTTGTCAAGAGGATTTTTGGACGGTCACCAACAATGACTGGAGAATTTTAAAAATATCAATATTCTTGTAGCCGTAGAAATCGAAAATGTAAATATAAATAATATGCAGGATGTCCCATTCTAGAATGATCAAAATTCAGGATTAAAAAGTATATTAATTTTTATTGTCAAAAAACCTTTTTATCGTTTTGGAGTTACATTGTCCATTGTCCAGTCAATCTGAACTATTACATTGCATTAAACCAGGTGGTTCTATTTTGTTTACGTTTCATATGTTTCAGGCTTTATCCTGTATCCTATATCTAAGTTTTCTCTCAGATATAAAAAAAATATTACATTTGTAAACAAATTTTTAAATAAAAAATCTTCAAAAAACGAAAATTTGACTACTTTAATAATTTTTTTCTATCATCCTTGTGACATGAATTTCTATCAGAAACGAGTAAAACAAGTGGGGGTTTTCATTCAAAAAATCGATGATGACGTCATTGTTAAATCACCAGTGACGTCATTCATATTTTTTTATACCAAGAATGGCATTTTAAAACTTAAAATTGACCTATCCGAGCGATTTTCTCAAAAAATTAAATACGACCGTTACGAATTTTGTTCCAAACTTTATCATCACCTTGTACATGTAAATACAGGGTGTTCCACTCGTGGTTCACCAAACGTCGGGGTTAAAACTAGAATAAATTTAATCCAGAAAAAACAAAAAAGTGAAGGTCTATCTTTTTTAGTCTAGAAGCTATAGTGTTTTGAATGTTAGGTCACAGATTTTTGTGAAATATCACAAAAACACTAATAACATTTTAACCAAAGTGCGTAGGGATTTAAAAAAATTATCATTAGCAAGCTGAAACTACCCTTTTTCAACTGGTTACAACACTAATTCAAAAGTGGTTGTTAAAATGTTGAAAAAAAAATCGCAAAGTAAAAAAAATAAAAAATAAATATATTTTTTTTAATTTTTGAAATTTTTTTTAAGACAATACCCTTACGGTTATCTTTTTTTAATTTTCTCAAACTTGTTTATATTCTTAACAAACCAGGTAAAATTTTCAAACCGTAGCTTTTTTTCTTTACTTACTAAAGCCTTCTGAAGTTACTTCTACGAAAAGTAGTACTGAGCATATTTTGTTAAATAAACTGTACGGTTTGTCAAAAGTTGTTCATAGATTTTCAATTAAGCTATAAGTGATAGATATCTGATGGAACTCCA
Source organism: Stenus bimaculatus (assembly GCA_963971135.1). NCBI lineage: Eukaryota > Metazoa > Arthropoda > Insecta > Coleoptera > Staphylinidae > Stenus > Stenus bimaculatus. The sequence continues at coordinate 22,179,924 of OZ020180.1, forward strand.
AGTGTTTTATAACAATTTCACGTCTATCCACCCTCCGATGTTATCAGACTATCCTCAGAATGCTTCTTGTAGAAGTAACTTCAGAAGCCTACAGTGAGTAAAGTAAAAAAAACTACAATTTCATTTCTTTCGTGATTTGTTAAGAATATGAAGAACTTTAAGAAAACTGAAATAAAATACAACCTTAATGGATCTTATATTGGAAAACAAAATTAAAAACTGAAAAAAAAATATTTTTTTCATTTTCTTTTCTTTTTGATTTTGTTTCAACATTTTAACAATTATTTTTTTTGTATTACTATTGTCATTAGTTGAAGGAGGATAGTTTTAGCTAACTAATGATAATATTTTTAAATCTGTACGCACTTTGGTTAAAATATTATTAGCGTTTTTGTAATTTTTGAAAAAAATCGGTGATGTAACATTCAAAACGGTGTAGCTCTAAAACTAAAAAAGATAGACCCCAATTTTTTGTTTTTTCTCGATTAAATTTGCTCTAGTTTCTAACCCCGACCTTTGGTGAAACACGAACGAAACACCCTATATGTTAGTAATTCAAAGATAATGGTAAATACTATCCAAAATATTCAGCTGTTGCAAATCTTGCGGACTTTTAACCAATCAGGGACGTTATTTTTTTGGCATTTTAGCGCGCGAAATTTAAATCGCTTCTCCTAGTTTAAAAATAAATTATAACAACTCTAACTTATTAGGAATTTTCTGAAGTGGAAGGATAAAAATGAGATTCAATTAATATTTATAAAAATTATCCCTTATGACTGGTGAGGTAAATGGGAACAGAATTATTTAATATGGTATTACAAAAAACCTGATTATTTAAAACTTAAAAAAATTCCTTTTAATCCGGAAGAGATTGGAAATTTTAAAGAAAAAAGGGACCAACGTTTGCTATGTGTAAGGAAAATTGTGTGGTGATTACCAGGATAATTAAAAAAAAGGAAATCTGGAATCTCATAGACTTCCTTCATTAAACAAACAAATCTATCAACGAAAATATGAAAATCTTGAGAAAATCTAGTATCGTTGGTTGTTGAGTGAAAATTTGAAAAATTAATTGTGTCCATGCGCGAGAAAATTTCAAGATCTACGGGATCTTTTGAAGATTTCTGGAGATAAGCTGTCCGCCGACATAGATGCTGTTAAACGATTTCTACAAAAATTTAAGAATGAAGTTCTTGATTATACCTCATCAATTTTCAAAAACCTAAACAGCCGTACATTAATTCAATTAATTGGCCGATGAAAAACACCAATATATCTTGCACTTGCAAAAATTCATGGCAAACATCAGACTTCCTCGAAAAATATTTTTTGAATAATTTGTGCCAAGTGTAAAAAAGGGATTAGAAAAGAAGAATTTTCCTCCTTCTTCTGGACTTCTGGATAATGCCACTTGTCATTGCAATGATATCGTTGTATACATTTTCACTGTATGTTTTCCCACCACCATTCTTCAACCACTAGATCAAAGCATTATAAAATTATTGAAAACATTTTATAGGTATGAGTTGTTAAATTTCCTAGTAGGTAAGAATGTTGTTGAGGAATTGAAAATAATAATCTTACGACCTGTAATATTTATAATTTCCATTGCCTGGGATATTGTTTAGAATGAAGTTATTCAAAACGGCTTCAAGCATTTATTTGACCCTGTGGACATTATAAATTATAATACAATATTGGATACTTTTGATACCGATAAGGATGATATTCCGTTAGCGAATCTATAAGGACAGGTAATTTCATCGGAATTAACGGATATCCAAATAAATGAGTGAAGTGAAGTGAAAGAGCTATGGAAAATGCAAATACATACAATAACATTTCAATGATAATTGGAGATGATTAGTGATGAGATAGAGAGAGAATGTAGAAGACGAAACAGAGTTATCAGCTTCTGAAAAAATTAAATATTTTTTTCAATGTTTTAGTGCCATTATTGATCATGCCGAGGATAAATCTTATTCACTAAATGTAGGTAATAATTTTCTGAAGTTTTTTTTATTTTAATAAATAACTTAGTAACATTCTTCTATATTTAAAATTGTTTCAGGTTAGTTGCTTAGTTTGAGAAATTACTGTAATACGAAACATGCCTTGGGGCTTAAGGTATCCATTTTAAAATAAAATATCAAAAATATGTCGTAGTTTACCTGACGTTTGTATTTAAAGAAAATAGTAAAATACGTGCAGTTTTTACTACACAAAGAAACATTACAAAAAATTATAGCCACAAGATTTTAGATTGTACCCCAAAAAGAAAATTTAAAAAATCTTTCAAAATGTCTATGATCAAAAACGGGTCTCAATCGAAGACACCGGTTATACTCTTAACAACTTTTGTTCATCGTACAACTTCTATTTGAAGAATTTTTCATAAAATCTTTTCGTTGAAATGAATCGTCATTGCGAACTTTCTTCCAGTCTGTATACATTCTTTATTTTACATAGTATAAAAAAGTGAAGTAATGATTTATATTTAATTATACATTTAAAAAAAATTTTAATGTATACTAGTTTTTGGAATTATATCTTTTAAATTGAACTTTTACTTTCATAGGTAGGAACATAAATATTTTTTCGTATGAAACGTTATATAAACTTAAAGGTTTTGTAGTTAATTATAAACTTAAAAAAAATACTTTTGTTTGGGGTAAATATATTAGCTAAAATGCAGTTTCTCTAATTAATCATACATAATATGAAATACACTAATATAAAAATTAATATCTTGCAATAAAGTTTAATTAATTACATCTCCCTGCAATAATTTAACGTCATCTACAATGTAAGGTGCAGAGTTTTAATTGATCATATTTTATTTTAATAAAAAGAAAAACTTCTTTGCAAGAGAAATCACAACTTTCCTTAGTACCCTCTTTCTAAATGTCAAAAGATTGATTTAAATATCGGATGCAGATATCAACGACTTCTATCGCAGGAGCGCCTCAAAAAATACGTAATTATTCCTGTTTCTATTGGAATTTAGATCTCGCAATGCGATTGTTAAAGTAAAATTATTTTGTATGCGCTGTAAAAGCATTGCGATTATTTTAATTTCCTACGAACTCTTTTAAAAATCAAAAACAAGATCTCATCCCACATGAATGTTTTGTTTTTACCCTACTCTACATTCTTTGTTTAACTATGGAGCAAGAAATTATAATTATAATTATAATTAACATCATTAAATGTAATGTTTTGTACATGAAATTTAAATTAGGGAATGGTTAGAAAAAACCATCTTGCTTCTAAATACGTGGACTCAACTTTGGGATTTGATCTACATTTTTAATGATAATTTTATCAAATTTTCACAAGTGGCTATTAGATAAACTTGTCAATATTCAAAACAAATTTCAAGACAAAGTTTTTGTGGGAGGTATTCACCCTTTTTACCTTCCCGAAGGTTGTTTACGGCGCTACCAAATTACTAAATGTAAACGTTTATTTCTTTGGACTAAAAACAGTAACAATATTTTAAATATGACCTTACAAGTGAATTGTATAAAATTATTGAAGCTCAATTAGTGGAAAAATTAGCACTGCGACGCTTTATAAAAGCTAATAGAGTTGGTTTGTTAACATAATTTATGTGTTCAGAGAACTGAAGTTAACTATCCAAAATTTTTGATTGATTCCACCAATTCAATAATAGAGGATTCATCAACATGAAAACTAATAGAACCTTCATTCACCTTGCAATTAAAACATATAACAAGTATATTTACTCGTGTTGAGGGTAATCTGGTTCAGTTTAGACTAGTAACTAATAGTAATTACCTAATATCCTTTTGAACAAGTACCAAGTACGTTGCGGGCGTAGTTGTTCTGTAAAGTTTTAAATCATTAACAGAAATGTGGAATGTTTTATAATAGAGCCCATGTCATTAACAAATAGGAGAAATAAAATAGGTCCCAAATGTGAATCAAGAGGAACTTTGCTTGGCACACCATAGATTCTGAACAAATGAACTGAAGTTTGAGTCCCGAGTTCTGTTATTAAGGTATGACATATGACTTAATAAAGGACAGAAGTGGATTTTTAACCAGTACTACTTTAAATAATTTAATTAAATTTCAATAAAAGCTACTTTTATTGATTTTGGTCTGCCAACGAAACCTGAATTTCGCATTTTTTTTTTTAATTTCTGGTACTTCTGGGACTCATTAGACTTAAAACATAAAAAATTAGAACTACCTATTCGATTTGATGCAAGGTTAAAGTTTGGACGGATGATAAAAAATACATGAAAAATAGTTAGAATTTTACTGAGTAGGTAAGAAAACATTGTATTATATTTAGGATGTGGCTATTTGCACATACAGTATGTACGAATAAATGGCTATTTGCACATACAGTTTGTACGAATAAATGGCTATTTGCACATACAGTATGTTCGAATAAATGACTATTTGCACATACAGTATGCATGTATTATTGGAATACTGCCAGCTCGATGGGTTAATTTAAGGAAGTGATTGGGGATCTTAATGGAAACATTTTTAACTAATTTTATTATTATATTATTGTGTTTTTGTAAAAGTTATCATAACTATCTTATTTACATTGAATTTATGGTTAATTGTAGTTTAATCTTTTGAAAATAAATATTTTCTGTAACTTAAATATGTAGGTTCTTTGGTTTTTTTACATCAAAAATGTTGATAACCTTTTACAAAATGAAGGAAAAAATATTGAAATCATAGAAAAGCTCGAAGAAATATTTATAGGATAATTTTTTATTTAAAAGATTAATGACCAAAGAGATTTTAAGATTATTTGAACATTTTTAGTAAAACGTTAGTACTTAATATCAAAGTTGACACCCAAATCTCAGACTTCAATTTTTTTCATCATTTTGTAAAAGGTTATCAACTTCTTTAATGTATGAAATTAAAGTAATATATGTTTAAGTTACACAATATGATTTTTCCCAGAAGATTTAATTACAAATTAAGCATTACTTAAATGTAAATCTGATAAGATTGATAGTTATCAAAAAATCACAAAATTAATTATATCTCGAAAAGCGTGGCACATTCTATAACAATAAATATAGTTTAAACTGCTTTCATTAAGATTCCCAATCACCTCCATGAATTAACCCCTCAAGCTACTAGCTACCAAACACCCTGTATATGTATGCCCGTACTTGCATTTTATATTTTTTTAAACATAATATCTCTTAATATGTGTATTATATGTCAATTTTTAAATCTTACAACATATGTGACCTTGATTTTGGTTTCTTACACCACGTGACTGAAATTAAGACTCCCAAGTTTGAAACCTTAAATAGAATAGTCCAACTTTTTTAATCATCTGAATCTACATAATTTTCTGAATCTAACCATACTTAAAAAGTGAAATTTTTTTCAAATATTCTTTTTATTTTTTTTATTTTTTCAAAATTATTTTATCAATTTTATGATTAATTGAAAACAAACAATACATAAACTACTGCTACAACATTTAAATGACATGGCAAAATGACACAACAACATATTATAAAAGAAAAAATAAACTTGAGAGCCATGAGTGCTAGGTAAACTGAATTTTATAGCTTAAAATTTACTTTTTCAAAAATTTTATAAACCTTAAGTTGATGGAAAATACGACTTATAGGGAATTTTTCGATTCAGAAAATTATGTAGATTCAAATTATTAAAAAAAGGTTGGACTATTCCATTTAAGATTTCAAACTTGACAGTTTGTACATACTGTACATACATACATACTGCAAATAGCCATTTATTCATACATACTGTATGTGCAAATAGCCACATCCTTATATTTATACAGGGGCGGATGGCCAACTGACTAGCGGCCCGGGAAATAATATTTGTCGGCCCATTTTTTATTTTTCGATATGAATCAAAAAGGATATACAAAGAGTCAGTTTTTTTCTCTAAATTTTTTCTTTTATGTACAGGAAACTGATTCTGGGAAAAAATCTCCTAATATATTGAACATCCAATATATGTATATTCACTATTCGGAACATGACAGGGAAAATTTATATTACAGGAAAGTAACAATCATAAAATGAAGATTGATCTTCAGTTTTTAATTTTTATATAGGAAGCCAACCAGAATGAAGCTAAGCGTATTCAATACATTTTCAAATCTGCACAGAAACATGATACAGAGTGAGCTAAAATGATAGTGGTTTGATATGTAGGCAACCAAATACGCTGGTTGTAACACCTGAAATCTTAAAAAGAAAATCTCCTAATAATCCAATGGCGTGGCAAATTTTTTTTCCAAAATCTCTAATTTCACAGTAAATGTCAAATATTGAACATGTTTTTCTTCATTTTCGAGGCAGATGATAACACAAAACAAAGATTTACGCAAATTAATTTTGATAAAAACTGACCTTTATGAAATAGAAGGCACAATAACGAAATTCAAAACCTGAAGTTTTGACACAACAGTAAAAATTACACCTACGCCTCTGCTTTTGTGAAGTCTTGTTACTTTGTTTTAATTTTGACATGATTTTGTGTTGCTATGAACTTGAAGCAAACAAATTCCCCTTTTTAGGCGGGAAATTTGAATTGGCCACAATCATTTTAGCTCACCCTGTATACCGGGTGGAAATGAAAACCGGGTCACCTCGATAACTTTTTTATTTATGAATAAAAAAATTTGAAATTTGGCTATGTTATATGGTTCAAAAAAACAAATTTTATGTGCATTTTTTATTTTCGAAATCACTTCCGGTTTCACCGGAAACACCATGAACTTTGTTTTTTTAAACGTAACATCCCATATTTTTATTCATGGCTTAAAATACTTTTAAAAAAGAAGTATTTTTGAGATATTAGTTTTTATTTTTTTTGTAAAAAATTTTTTTTTCAAAAAAAAAAGGTTTTCAAAGTCGGTGAAAAGTACCAAAACTAATTCTAAATAATTCAAATACCTAAATAAAATTGTAATTTGAAAAAAAATGTAAGTGGTTTTTGAACTATTAATTTTTAAACTTAGTTAATGAAGATTTTATCAAATATCTCACTTTTTTTAAATGCAATGATGCCGGGTCATTCGACTTTTTAAAAAGAGGATTTTATAAAGATTATTTTAGTACCCCATATGTAGGGGTATTATTTTGCATGTGCCTGTAGTAAAGATACTTAATAGCTAGTATTTTCCAACTTAAGAAATAAATAATTTTACAGGCACATGCAAAATAATACCCCTACATATGGGGTACCAAAATAATCGTTATAAAATCCTCTTTTTAAAAAGTCGGATGACCCGGCATGATTGCATTTAAAAAAAGTGAGATATTTGATAAAATCTTCATTAACTAAGTTTAAAAATTAATAGTTCAAAACCCACTTAATTTTTTTTTCAAATTACAATTTTATTTAGGTATTTGAATTATTTAGAATTAGTTTTGGTACTTTTCACCGACTTCGAAAACCTTTTTTTTTTTTGAAAATAATTTTTTTTACAAAAAAAATAAAAACTAATATCTCAAAAATACTTCTATTTTAAAAGTATTTTAAGCCATGAATAAAAATATGGGATGTTACATTTAAAAAAACAAAGTTCATGGTGTTTCCGGTGAAACTGGAAGTGATTTCGAAAATAAAAAATGCACATAAAAGTTGTTTTTTTTTTAACCATAGAACATAGCCAAATTTCAAATTTTTCTATTCATAAATAAAAAAGTTATAGAGGTGACCCGGTTTTCATTTCCACCCGGTATGTATACTCACTATTCGGAACATGCCAGAGAAAATTTACAGGAAAG